>CM061136.1:144518582-145876082 GCA_030789695.1 Scilla litardierei
TCCGGGAGCACTAAGCTCGCAATGATAACTCCCAACATCTCATCCTGCCGTTCCCACGCGCTAAGATTCGATGTCTACGCTAAGGGCGTGAGCTATGGCTAGGGAGTCAACCGCCAAGTTTATTCCCCCTTGGCCCAACGGTCAAAGGCGGTCTTTTTCCCGCCGATGACAATAAAACACCCTGTGTAACCAATAGATTCCTAATCCCTATCGATTTCCTAGTCCTATGGACGCATTAGGGAGAACCCACGAAGGGGTTTCCACCAAAATCCCAGATTTGGGAACTACTCACACATTTTAGGTAAAAAGCGATCTAAATGAAAATCGACCGTTAAAAACATAATCGGACAATAGAAATGCGGTAGTAGTAATGCAAATAAGATAATATCAAAGTTTTTACAAAGATCTGAGCACTTACAAATAACCAAAAAATTCCAGCCGTCGCAATAGAAAAAACAGAAATAAAAGACAGCTCCCGTTTCTGAAAACCTAGGGCTTATATTTATAGAAAACGACGTCACCCGATCGGGTGAAGAATCAACCGATCGGGTGACATGCTGCAAACTTCTACAGCAATTTTCAGAAACATCACCCGGTCACTCGACACGATCGGTTGGCGAAAGCTTCTGGTCGTTTGGATCTTGAGCTCATCAGGTGAATCGATCGGTTGATAGATCAACCGATCGATTGGAAACATCGCCCAAATAAACAGAAACTTCAGATGTTTTCGCACTGTCAGCTGGCGGTCGGGTGAGCTCTCGGGGTCATGTCTTTGGGGAATCGGCTACAGATGAACCGATCGGGTGAAGGTCACCCGATCGGTTAGAATTCAGCTTTAATTTCCAGGGAAGACATTCGGGCTGAACCGGTCTCCGACCTGGTCGGTTGATGCTCTCATCGCTTCAGCGGCTGTCCGGGTCGTGCACGCGTGCATCCCCCGATCAGTTGGCTGTATCCAACCGATCGGGTGTGGGGCTGAAAGATAGAAATCTTTGTCGTTTGACCCCCTGGATCACGCGTGACTCCTCCCGTTGCTCTGGGGACATGTGATATCTTCGTTATGTATCCCATATGCTGGCAAACTCCTGCAAAATGCAAAACCACGAAGAAGTGAAAGAAAACAAGAAAATACGAGAAAACGGATATGAGACGGCGGAAAATAAAGGAAAAAAATAAAAGAAGACGTGCATGAATATATGAAATATAAACGCACGTTAAAATCCCCCAAGCTGAACCCTTCCTCGTCCTCGAGGAAGATGAGTGAGAGTAGGAGCTCGGAGGGAGAAAATAGAGAGGAAGAGAGAAAAAGAGAACTCTAAATCCTAAATCGCCCGTCAGGGACAAGAAAATCAAAAACGACACACCAAGCAAGCAACCGTCAAATCACAACACTAAACCAAAGGAAACGAGTCCAAACAAGTGTCGTGGGCCTATGCGGTGAAGCGCGAGTGAGTGCGGTCGTGTGCTAGCAGACGGTGTTACTATCTACATTGTGCTATAATCTCCATATACACAAATACAAGAAAAGACCCAAATATCGATTTGATTTGAAATAAGCGGTGAATATTTTGCTCAAACATGCATGAGAAGAAAGTGAGAATCGAAACATATCATGTGTCAGGGACTCCACAGCTAGGGACTTGAACATCGCCACACTATCGCCTAGATAATAGCTAGAAATTCCATATTCCAAGTGTTTTCGAAAGCGATGGGGGTTGAGATGATGTGGAGTAGAACACTCGGTGCAAATTCTCGCCTTCCCTTTATTCTCGGTAGGTAGGAAAATATTCACACACATTTTTTTAGGGTTTTGGATATATGTATTTTTTGGATTTTTGGCTGTACATATGTAATTTTTTTCTTTCTTTTCTCTTTTCTCCTTTTTTGGGTTTTTGGATTTTGGGGTATATACACGTGCGTACTCTCCCAAGTGGGAGAATGGTACACGACGAGGGGATTTGCACCAAGTAAAATAAAAAAGAAGTCGGATTCTAAACACTTGGACAAAGGAGATTTTTTCGCTAATCAGAGCATAGGCTAAATGGGTTATCCTAGCCCTAATTGTGGAATCCCAACACATGAGAAATGAAGCATACGATATATATATATATATATATATATATATATATATATATATATATATATATATATATCTATATATATCTATATTATAAAACAGGGATGTTATCATGGGTTTTTGGATAAGAGTTTTTGATAAGAGAAATTGGATAAGGGTTTAAATTGTATTTGGGGGTATATAAATAAGGGATGTTATAATGAGATATGGATAAGAGAAATTGGATAAGAGAAATTGGATAAAGGGTTGAGTTGTATTTAGGGTATAAAAATGAGGGATGTTATATGAGTTATTGGATAAGAGATATTGGATAAGAGAAATTGGATAAGTTTGGAGGGAAACTTGGGTGGTTTGAAAATTTTGTATTTCACAACAAAAGGGGAAAATCTCTCCTCGGGCCGCCCCAACACATTGGGCCTCCCCCAAACTTTGGGAAGAGAGAAATCTCTCCCCCTCTCTCCCCCTTCTCTTCTCTGCCTCCCTGCCCCCAAAAAACCTCGCAGGAATGGCCGCCGCCTAGGGCTGATGAGTTCGATAGTTGGGCTGCTGGAAAGGATGAGTTTGCGCCGATGGATCACAGAGCTCGCGGACAAGATAGGTATGGGTCGCTTGGGGGGATCTCGCGGGAAGAAGCCTCTGCAGAGCTTCAGATCTAGGTAGAGAAGGTTTTCATTTGTTTTTGTTCTTGATGTGGGTCTTCATATTCCGATAGGTGGGATCAGATGCATTTGTTCTTGATGTTTTTGTTTTTGATGGTTTTCATTTTAAGTATCTTATTGCTTCATGCTTCTGGTACCTCAATCCGATGTTTACTTGATTTGGGTGTTAGATTTGCCAATTCGTTCTTCGATTCACATCCTCCAACTGAAGATGAAAAATTGAATCTTTAGCTTTTTAGGGGCTTTTGTTAAGGAAAAATTGAATCTTTAGCTTTTTTGAGGCGCTTTTTTGAGGAAAAATTGAATCTTTAGCATAATTGAAGCTCCAACTTCATTAAGGGGAAGTTTAATTTTATCCTATTTCTGTTCACATCATGGTGAAGTTTAACTTCATAATTAATGTTTCGTTTTCCCTGAAATGGATTCAAGGAACCCCAAATATTAACTAATCCCTACTGTGAAATTAAAATATTGCACTAAGTTTTCCTGCAACCCTGTGCTTGGAATAACCACGCGAGAAAGATCAACCCAATTTATTTTGATATCCCACATCCATCATCATCACCATGCCAAGCATCATGCTACACATTCAAAGTTGAGAAGAACCATAAACGAGATGACAAAATACTTGACACTTGCATTTATCTCAAGGTACTTGATGATTCTAAGCTAAAAATGGAGTTAATTATCGTTATTTAGACAGTGACATGCACAAATTATATAGGGATGTCCATGGAGCGGCTTCAACAAAGGACACGGCTCTATCATGTTTTATGTTCTTGCTCGGAGTTTCATCGAGCGCAGTTGCCATTTCAAGCGATGTCTATGCTTTGCTCATTTTAGGAGGCAGGTCTTGATGCTGATGTTCAGCAAGTAGTTGTCTCATAGCTCTTGCCCATATGCCATGCTGTAATTCTGCAGTTCAGAATGCAGGTATTCGTTTAATCACATTTTATAAGAGCATTTAGGTGGTTTTTGAATGGCTTTGCTCCATGTGTTTTTTATGTGGCATGTATAAATTTGTATTTATATCCATAGTGTATCGCCACTATTGATGATGACCTTTGGGTAGCATACATTAAGCTGATTCATAATTTTGGGAGGTAATGACCTTGGATAGCAAACTAATGACAGGTTCACCAACACGGACAGATTGCAGGCTTGCAACTTAAGTATTTAGCACTGACATGAATTAATCCACAGGTCCTCCTTTAATTTTCGAAACCATTCTTTCATATGTCATCCTGATTCATCAGCATTTTACAACAAGATATGGGATGCCATATAGCACAAAGCTGCATAGAAGGATTTGACATTATCTTATCTGGTTGTCTGACATCAAACCCCATAGAAGGGTTTTAACTCTGTTTGGAAATAGATCATGTTGACTTCCATCAAATGCAGAGATGGATCTGGACCTAAATCTGATCGGGTACCATCGTACATCAATTTTGAATGTGTGTTTTTGACACCTGACCAGGTAAACATTGTTCCAGACCCATATCCAGATCCAAACCTGTAAACACATCTGATATTTATAGTATTAATAGATGGTGATAAATATTTGTTACACTTGGTCGTCGAAATTTTGAAATATTTTTATATTGGAGAATCCATTACTTTCTATTAATACTCTAACCTTTACTACATGTGTGATATTTTCAATACCATATCTTTGCCTGTTAGTTCTAATAAAATTTGTTGTTTGTTCATTAGATATCTTAAGGATGTACCACTATAAAAGTAATACTCTAACATCAAAGGTTAAGCATTTGTAGTTATGTAGTGAGCCATGTCCAGCTGAAGACGTTTACAAATGTGGCAGGACCCCAAAATTTGACATAGACCCAATTTAGAACCCGCTAAAGTGGCTGTGCAGGGTATAGTTTTACGTATTCACACCTGACCTGTTTATGTTAGGCCTCTCGCAAAATAACTCCTAGCATCTCTCTCAGACCCGAGACACGCACCTCCCAATTATGTAAACTATGTGCATAATATTAAGTGGGTATAAAATGCCATGGTGAATGTATTTGAAATAAGGGCTACGATGTGAATGTAAGGTGAATGTATTTGAAAGTGGGTATACTCAATTTAGGGTGTCTCTCAGTTTTTTATAAATAAAATTAGGGCTATGATATAAATTTTATCAATTATGTATTTGATTCAAACAGTAGCCCATAGAAGGGCATCGAACTCGACTAATCAATCGAGTAAGTTTGACATTAGAGTTTTAGTTCTGTTACAAACACTAGATGTTTTAAATCAAAACATCAGCAAATAATTTTGTTACATAAAGAGATATTAACCAATAGCTTATGCATATAGTTATTGGTAACATGATAGTAATAAATATCAGAACTGAACAAAAGGGCTTGGATTGTGTTGTGGTGGGTGCTCAGTTTGTCTTGAGACCTGGGAAGTTGAGGGACTTGCTGCTCCTCTCTTGCATAGACATGCACCTCCCATCTTGCAGCGTGATGTTCCTTATTGCCAACTCAGAGCTTATCACCTTCTCATGAACTGAATCCCACAGCTGGTCGTGGCTCATGTGTTGAAATCGCAAACAACGATGATAACCGCGTTAAACGACAAATCGATACTACGTATCAAGAGAGAAATCAAAGATTATTTCAAACCAAGTTTACAAAAAACTACTGTGATCTTGGTTGACTCATGTTGTGCCTTTGCAATAACTGATTGGTACTGAATATTTAAAATGCTTTAATTTTATTTTTCCAATGTGATATTACAAAGTAACCTATCAAGGTCATTGTGTTGATTCTTACAATTTATTTTCTAAACAAATTGTTGTTTTCACAGGTTTTCCCGTTCTGTTTGGTTGATGCTGAGAGGAATTATTTGTCTTTAAATAAGCGATATCCCAGGCTATATATATCCTCAGAGTGTTCAAAGGTTTGACCTCTTTTGAGATCTATTTCACACATTTGTTTGCGTTCTGCCAGATTATTGATTGCTTTAGTGCTGCACTTTATAAATTTCAGGTCATTTTACACTGGCCAAAGCAAACTTTGCATCTTTCACTTCATACTCCTATCAGGTACTATTACTCAGGAACTAACTCTATCAGAAAAGTGTTTGCTATACATATTTGATGCTGTTTCCTGCAGATTTATTGAGATTATTTACTTTTTTTGTGGACCAGCTTTGAACATGAGTATGTAGAACTAGATAGCAGAAGAGATGATGAGAAGGCATTATTTTCATCAGATGAGCTGTCAAAATTGAAGCAAGGAAATACTGTTTGGAATGCGACGGTAAATGATATATAGAGTCTTAGTAGGATCATGGACATGTGCATTGAAACAATTCTATAGCTATATCCAGATGCTGAAAGGCAACTATTAATCATCTCTGATTTTCTGAGCAGATTTGGATTTTTTTGTGTTGTTTTTTGACATTTTTGTAGAAAGATGTCTAATAGTGGGGGAGCATGTGCAAAGAGTGCAACGAGCTGCAAATCCCTTGAGAACTTCTCCAATACATTAAGGTGTTTACCATGTTTTTAAACCCTTACATCTTAACATGTTGCTCCATTGTGTTAGTTTCTGAAATTGGTGGACATAAGCATTTCATGTCATGGTTCATGTTGTAACTTTTTAGGCATATAGCTCAATGTTCCATGGATTGGTGAATGATTGAATACAATATAGGGAATGCAAAAGTGGTTTTTGATTAATATATATTCCAACCCTTGCTTTTGATTACGTAGAAACATTATCCAATGTAAGGATCTTAGGTTGCTTCAACTTTTTTAAATTTTTAAGGGTTAAGCTGAAGAGGACACATAATCCCCTCTTAGAGCATAAAAGCTAGAATCATGCAGTTGTGATGGGGTCTGTGTGGGAATTAAAAAGTGAGCTTCATGTTAAATCATTTGTGTTCTTCGTGCTGTTAAGATGAGGGGATCAAAATCCACCTCTACTCCCCAGTTCAGTATCAACCTTGACATTTACTTGATATCAAATGATTTTTATTAATATTATGTGGAAGATTAATTCTCCTGGAAGAATTCCATAATGTAGCACTGAATGAGTCAGTACATGCTTCATTATTTAACACAGGAAGTGAATGGAAAGAAGCTTATTACAAGCCTCAGTTTTGGGATAAAGGGTATTACTGTTAAGTTATACAAGTAGCATAGCATGTGAACTTTCTGTGTAATGCTTTGAGATGCAGTGTTGAGTTGGCGGTTACTAAACCCATGTAGAGATTAACATGTCCATTGTTTTTAAACTTGCATGTCTAATCTTAAAGTGATACATGATGATACATCATGCAATGACATGTTCATGTTTGGCAATCTTTAGACCAAACATAATGTAATATGTTGGGCAATCTTTGGCAATGTTAGATTAGACATTCATGTCCATATCCAGTAACATTATAGTAATAAATGATACAACCTGCAATCACTTTTTTGCAAATTTATATTTATTTTTTAAGTTGGATGTTAACCGTGCTATTCTAAGTCTTCCTCGCAAAAAACACATTAAATTCATTTCACAGACTACAATCCTTGAGTTGATGTGCAGGGTACCAGACATGGGTAGATCGATGTTTGAAGGTGTTCTATGTGAGTATCCTAAGAGAAAGATCTTTGGAGTGTGTACCTTAATCAAGTAATTTTTCTAGAACCCTAGCTATATATGTAAAACTTTGGTGCACATTATCCTGCTCTACTTGAAATTTATTCCATTTGGTATTGTATATGTATGCAGGAGATCTGTCTGGGTGACGCAGAAGTCATTCGAGCATTATTTGAGAGAGTAACATGTTTAAGCCTTCCTCCGAGAAAAATTGAGGTGTGTACTGGTGTTCAACTCACTTGAGCAGCATAATTTTGTTTTAAACATGGCATGATTTCATACTATTTACAGCTCTATGTTTGTTATTCTTAAACCTTTTTTTACATTGACCTATGCTATGTTTGATGATATGTTCTGTCATATATGTCTCAAATTGAAAAGGTCATTGTAAAAAAGGTCTTTTAATAATCTAAGCTGAATTTCTTTCTAGGCTGAATTGAACAGGTCATTCATATATGTTTGCTGATATTTTATAAATGGTATTTTTATCTTGCTTGGTTTTGTTTAAATGCAACAATTATATGGTCTATGTTAACTAATACATGAAGTAGGATTATGTGAACGATTATGATATATTTCATCTAGAAAGTTATAACAGGTAACCAACTTATTTGTGCTTTGTTTGACCTGTTTACATTTAGTTATGCAAATGATTTCTATTATAACTGATTTTAATAACAGGTAATCAAAAAAATTTAACAGGTTAACTTTTATTGTTACCGTTGAGTGATATTACTAAAAGTGGCAAACAATTTTTAACCTGTCCAACATTTCAAATAAATCCAAGTTAACTTTTAATGTTCTTTTTGCCAGATTTAATATCATTATTCAAATTTTAAAATCCAAGTTAAAAATTTTTTTTCCAGGTTTAATATCCCTTAAAATGCAAACAAAAAGTACTCCCTCAAAATCCATTGTCTCTCCACTAAAAATTGGCTAATGCTCATTTTTACATTTTCATGCTCATTTTTATAGTTTCATTTTAAACTGTTGACATTTGCACTCAAAGTATCATTTGCACTATCATTTGCACTCATTTGCATTGATGTGATTCGAATTTTAAAATCCAAGTTAAAAGTTAGATATGTTTAGGCCTGGCAAACAAATTTGAATATTGATGTGATTCAAATGATATTAAACCTGGCTACCAAATAAAAGAAGTTGGACAAGAGAAGTTGAGTGAGTACTTTTTGTGATATTACTCACTCACTTCAAACACATTTGGACAGGTTAAAATTTTTTAACAGGTTAACTTTTATTGTTAACTTTGAGTGATATTACTAAAAGTGGCAAACAATTTTTAACCTGACCAACATTTTCAAATAAATCCAAGTTAACTTTTATTGTTCTGTTTGCCAGGTTTAATATCATGATATATACGAGTAAATTTTTCATTATGTGATCTTTCAGGGGCATAGCTGCCCAATATCTATTCATGTGGTAGTATTCTACAAATTGTTTGCAACTGTGTACACTATTATTTTGAAAATTGTTTGAGCTTCTGCAAATGCAATACATGTTCTGTCATTGTTGTTAGCTTGGAATTGGATCTGTTGGATCCCCTCCTAGAATCGCCAGGTTGTTAGCTTTAATTGTTTGCTTCTTTGTTTTTGGTTGTTTTATATTATAGCAGTTACTCATGTTAGTCTATTGTCACCCACAGATGTCGAGCCATTAGGGCTGGGGATTTCATTGTGAAGCCTCTCCAGATAAAAGACGTGCAGAAACTGAGAAACAATGTGAAGCCAGAAGCACCCAAGGCCGGATCCAAGAGGAAATTAGTGCTGGACTTGATGGCCGAAAGCGGCAACGGATCCGGGAGGAGGCCTCGCCTTGCCGGCATTGCGGTGGCATAAGATTAAGATCTTATTTAACTAACAGAATTTGGGTTATGCTTTGCAGGCATGAGCAAACCCCTTGGGATGACGGTGAGTTGATTTCTTAACTTCACACTAAAAATGAGAGGTTTGTTGATTTATGGTTATGGAATTGAAACTGCTGTTGAAATGCAGGTTAATTCTGGAATTATAGATGAATTTCATCTATGTTAATTCATCATTTTTGTTACAAAATTGATATTTTTGATTTAACTCAACGATGATTAATTGATTTGTTTTTTGCTATTGATATCTAGACTCTAATCTCAAGCTTTTCCCAAAAATTGATCCTTTGCATAATTGTTAAACACAAATTAAGCAAACTGTTATTTAGCTCATTATTGTGCATGTTCAAGGCAAATATGGTTAGACGGCTAGGATTTATCAAGTTAAATACGTATAAAACTAAATTTTGAGGAAACTAAATTTTTGGGAGGATTTAAATTTTCTAGGGGGACAAAATTTTGGGGGAAATAAAATTTTGGGAGCAGCAAGAAGTAAAATTGAATGAGTCGTAGCGCAAGCAAAATTGTAGGCGTGTCGTAATTCTCTTGAACTATTGTCTCCTCTTTGGGGGATCCTGCATCGGTTTCTGGTGAACATTTGACATAGTGAAATGCCTCAAACAAGTTGAGATTCATGAAGAAGCATTTGGAATTTAGGCACGCATAAAACTTTCAACGTACTCTAATATTATGCCTTCTTCAAATTTGGTGCGGCACACTAGCAAAAAACTTGATGTCAAGTGCATGCTACCAAAGGTTGGGAATCTGCCTTTGGCATTAATTAATTAATATAGTTAGTTTGTCGATCATATTAAAAATTGAGAGAAATCCAGAAAGTTAATTTAACTGTAATTAGCTTAAGTTCTGGTCTTTTTATTTGCATGCTCTTATACCAATAGTGCAAAGACACCAGCGACACCGTCGTTGTCTACTAAAACAAGCAAATGATCGATTACTGTTTGATGTAGCATGAGATTCCAACACATAACTTACAAGTTCAATGCCAGTAACAACAGACAATAGAAATTTAAGGAGAGAAACGATAGTTACGTGTTGCTTATGCAAATGAAATGACCCAAATAATTAACAAATCCTAAAGCTATGCTCCCTCATCCGAACCTATTCACGGGAAATGAAATCAGGAGCTTGATTAGATTGTAATCTTTAGTCACCAGTGCTAACCACACCACTATCTCACTAAACAAGTGCTAGAAATATATTTAATGTCCCGAATGGAAAGAAAAAAACCATTATGTTATCTTTTCTAAGAGTAAACATGTTTGCTTTTAGCTTTATGGAGAAGGATTTATGTTTGTCTTATAGTGGAAACATGGTGTTTATCAGAAATTTCTGGGAAACATATCTCATAACTGGAAATGTTTGTCAGATATGTTTATCAGATAGTGTTAATATGGTTTGACAAACATATCTCATAACTGGAAATGTGAAAGCTGATATGTTTCCATTTCCATTTCCACTAACAGATATGTTTATCAGAAATTAACACTATTTGATAAACATTTCAGATATGGAAACATGGTGTTTGACAGATAAACATATGTCATAAACACTATCTGCTTAACACTATCTTATATTGTTATTTTCCAGTAAGCTGTCAAATAGTGTGAAAGCTAATATCTCATATCAGATATGTTTATGAGATATGTTTATGAGAAATAGAAATGTTTGTCAAATATGTTTCCAGATAGTAACAAAATTCAAACAATATCATGCATATCTTAAGACTATTGAACCTTCTGTTATTATACTTTCCCTTTAATTAACCATTCCGTTTGCTATTTCTTCATGGTATTAACCATTTTGTTTGCTATTATACTTGCCCTTTCATTAGATGGTTAGACAACTGAACCTTCTGTTCTTCATCTTGATTAAATCTTGGGTAAGCATAGTATATCATGCATATCTTAAGACTGCAACTTTTCTCTTACAGTCAATATTATTGCACA
Organism: Scilla litardierei; assembly: GCA_030789695.1. Classification (NCBI taxonomy): domain Eukaryota; kingdom Viridiplantae; phylum Streptophyta; class Magnoliopsida; order Asparagales; family Asparagaceae; genus Scilla; species Scilla litardierei. The sequence goes on from CM061136.1 coordinate 144,529,778, forward strand.
TTGTGTAGATACATTGGGAACATGTTATCATGCACATTGGGTATTTCTGATTAACATAGTAGTATTCAGCATCACTCTGCATTGATTATGTATTGTAAACTATATAATATGGTTGCTCGGAGCTCAAGCCGGACTTGATCATTCCACTAAGCTTTGCAATCGACAATTTCTGTTACCTTCGCAACCCGCCGATTCTATTGCTTTATAATCTATTTTAAGTTTAAAAATGATTTTTTTGCTTTTGTGATTCAGTTTCTTCAGAGAAGGCATATACCGGATAAATTTCCTACCATCTTGGACCATTTACAGTATATGTCGTTGGTTATCAACTTTAGTTACATAGAAGATGTCTCAGTTGTCTTCTGGCTTCTAAGGAGCGCTCCTATTCTACAAGAAGTAAAGTTTAGCGTAACACGCATGCATGATCTTACCTTGAGACATTATATCTCTTCACAAGGATCTATATCAGAATTATTAAGGGATTAGCTCAGAGGAAACAATAAAAACATAAAAAGTAAACAATAAAGCTTTTACTGCAATATAGACAAAGTAGTAAACAGTATCTACCATAATAAGATTGTACTGCAATTTAGATCAACTCAAAAACAACATTCACTTCAAGCCAATGTGACCAGCTTTGTAAGTTGCTATGTATTGCTACCTACAATGGTAAAAACTAAATGATACTTCCCAGAAAAGCTGGCAGCTCTTTTGATCGAAGCATGAACATACTTCAATTTACTATTTAAGAACAACAAAAAGTCACAACTGATGTGTAAAATAACACCAATAAAGTGCCCATTGTAAAAAGTTCATGAGCCATGGGTTAGTTAATCACTTAATCCTTTGTATGAACAACATAACCTTTGTCCCAGTCACACTTGCTCTTGCAGATAACTTCTTTGGTCAAGTATTTAAATCATAATATAAAGGATTTTAATCAACTTACGTATGCTACTTGCATTATTTATTGTATGATATAAAGGATTTTAATCAAGTTACGTATGCTACTTGCATTATTTATTGTATGTGTTTGGATAATTCTATGCTGGGAATACAATACAGGCAACAAGCCTTTGACTTGATTCAATTCCAATAAGTAATTTGCAATTAGTTTTGTTCTTAAAGGTAGTGGCTGATTCAATGCAGGGAATAAATAGAAGCGTGTTCTATAGTGACTGATTTTACATACTGGCAGTGGAAATTTTCCTCTTGACAGCACCCGATACCTCGCAGGTTTGTGGCGATCATTATACCATCATTATGTAGTATCTTCCCTCAGCATCTCATATACCCTCTAAACTTGGATAATAAATGAAGATAGTGGCCCTTCTCCACCGTATTGTTGATTATTTCCTTCGCTTCAGACACCTTTCCTGCATTTCACAACCACCCCATCAGTGAACTGTACACAGAGAAATTTGGGGTGCAGAGCATCAAATCCCTCCCTCAAGGTGCGGTTTGGGGGGAAGTTGTTTTTTTGTTTCTTTCGATTCTGGGTATGAAAAACATGGGAAATTTGGTTTTTTGTGTTTGTGGTTTTCATTTGCAAGTGAACACAGCGCTTCAAAATTCGATTTTTTGTTGTTTCTTTTGCAGAAAGAAATTTGGAGAGTCGGTCACGAAGGAAGGTAACGCTTCCTGGTTTTCTGCTCACCAAATGTTTCTACAAATGCTAAAAAGAAAATTCAGATTATTGCTCAAAACATTGGTCAAAAAATTCTGCAAGTTTATTGTTTTTCAATGATTTCCAGACATTCATCCTGTTAATTTAACAATGATGCTTGCATTTGTTACACATGTTAACTCTTCCATCCTGTTAATTCATCCATCCTATTAATTTTTGATTTCCTAGGTGAATGTAGAGCATCCACGTAGGACGAGACCTGTGGACCACATGTTAATTAGCATTTCACATGCATCCTGTTAATTTTCTTATTAGGTACTTCCTCCATCCTGTTAATGTTAATTAACATGTGCCCACTCCTTTAGTTTGCATTTGTTTCAAAACACACATGTTAATTTTCTTAGTTTACAGGTGAAATGCTTAATCTTTCAGAAGGCATCAGACTATACCATGATAGCCGTAACTACCCTTCCATGGTAAGCTATGTAATTATAGTGGGTTTTTAAAGATTCTGTTGAAAGACCTTTTCAAACAAATGCAAGTTTGTTTTACACATGCAAGTTTATTTTTTGCATAAACTTCTCCTGCAAGTTGTTTATTGTTTGGGTCCATTTGAAAGATTCTGTTGAAAGACCTATTCAAACAACTAGCAAGTGAAAATTAACAGGTGAAATGCTTATTTCAGAAGTTTATTGTTTTTCACTGATTCTTGCTCAAATCATTTAAAAACACACACTGTATTGTCTTATTGTAATCTCATAGCACCATCTAAAATTTTGCTTTTTATTAAATGATGCTTATTGTAGTTAGTGTTGATATTGCTAGGCATTCAAATTATTGACCAGGCACTTAATGAAATTGAAATGATATGCAATTAACCTTTATCAGGCCCATTTCAGTGACATGGTCAGCATGAACATGGGTATTCATAGCATAGATGAGGTTCAGCCCCAGCTCTTTGATGAGAGCTAAAAATTTTGATCTTTAACAAAATTTTTGTAATTTGTTGAAAAATAGAGATGTAAATTTTTTTTACCAAATATAGAGGTAAAAATTTGATCTTTAACAAAATTTTTGTAATTTTTTGACAATTTCACTCATACATGTTGTACAATTTTGTTTGTAGCTTTCATCGTCAATTTTACACACATTTTTTTGGTTGTGTAGCTCAAGTATGAATTGAATTATGAATGAAAATTCAAGGAAACCCCAATATGAATAATTTATTACATATGCCAAAATGAAAATCAATCAAACCAATTTGAGGCATACATGGGTCAAGAAATTCAGGTTTTTCTCTGTTAATAAACTGCTTCATGTTTTCTAGCCAATTTGAGGCATACATGGGTCATAGAATCAACTTGAGACTTATTGAAGCTCATTTTGGATGTATCTCTGCATGTGTAGGCTGTGTCGATTCCGGCGATGAGATGTGGATACTGGATACTGGAATGAAATGAATGTCAAGATGATGGGGAAAGATTATATTAAAGATGGGGTTGCTAGAATAATACTAAAGATAAGGTATATATTCTGGGTTAAAGTATAAACAAATCTTCTTTTTGGTTGAATTTTGTTTATGATCATACTGGTAATGCAGTATGAGTTACACGCCAAATTTTTTTTATCTGAATGGTCTCTTTTTCAATTTATTCCGTAAGTATGGTGGACAATAGATGCATGTGAAATTTAATGGCTGAAATATTGTCATAATAATTTTTTTAAATGTATTTTAGAGAATGAAGATATAATGTATGCTTCCTCGAGGCCTCAAATTTCTAAGAAAGATGTATCATGATTTGATCTCAAAGTCCGTTCAAATTTTGTTGCTTTGAAATTAATATGTAATGTCAAATTCCAGTAGGCCAGTACTTGAGTATAAGAACGAGTTGGACAATGATGTGATCTTAAGATATAATGTATGCTTTGATCTCAAGGTCATGCTTTGATAAAACATAAATTCATGGTAAACTACGAATGACTCAAATTTCATGCTTTGATCTCTCAAGGTCAGGTCTGTTTTTAGGCTATTTTTATGTTTATGCCAATAGGCCAGTTAGCTTCAATGAATTTGATGGCATAAATATTTGCAAAATTATATAAAATCATATGTCTACTTAAGTTTATTTTATTTTTGATAAAATCATATGTAGAAGATAAAATAAGATGTTCTCTCTCTCTCTCTCATATGTCTACTTTCTTTGTACAGAAATTTTCGGGATGTTATGTTTCCCTTCTAGAGTCGATGATGTCGAGCTCGGCTGCAGATCTGAGCCTTTTCCTCCTCAAATCTCTAGCAGGCAAGCTATGGCTCTAAACAAATCTGAGCCTCTTCCTTTCGAGGCCCTCCCCGCGCTTCTTCCTGCCGTGCCTGCACAAGCTCTGCTGGACTGAGGTGTCCTTGGCTTCTCCCCGCTGTGGTTTCAGCTGAAACTGCAATGTCATGCGTGGAGAAATAAATATTGAGCTCTTCATGTTGTAGTATTTTACTTTCTCAGGCCATCAGGTCACTGAGGAATATTGTAATTCTCTAATAAATTATTTCTACGGATTATTCACATCATGAGTAGCATGAGCTGAATTTTGATGGGGATTGTTTGAATTATGTTAGAATTTGTGGCCAGTTCTGTCTATTACTATTAATGAAGGCAAAACTTCTTCCAGACAAAAATACTGGACATCAATGTACTTATCTACTGGTTGGCACGCCAAGATCATGGATGTCAGCTTGATCATATCCATCTTTGCGAAAATATGCTATTATTTTCATCTAATAAGTATGTATCTGTCATTATTTAGGAGTAAATGATTTTCTATGACACGACCATAATGATGTGCATCAATGTGTCTGGTGTTGGGTTCAAGTTTTGGGTTTTTTACAAACTCACGCCAAGCATATTATGCAAATGTGGGTAATTTTTTTAAAAAGTAAGTAATTTTCTTTCACCCGCTTCTGTACAAGTGAGTAATTTTCAACAAGTGAGTAATTTTCTTTAACAAGTGAGTAATTTTCTTTCACCCGCTTCTGTACTTTTCATCTATGGGTTGGGTTTGCGATTTGGGTATCTTTATGCGCGGATTGCAGGTTGGTGGTGATAGGTTGGTGGTGACGAAAGGGGCAAAGAAAGTGAAAATAAATGGTGAATATCCTATCTTTGCATGTCGGCTTACTCATTAAAGATGGGTGATAGCAAAGAAAATGAAGAAAGAATGTAGCAACAGTTTACTTCATTGTAGGCCCTAGAAGAAACTGAAGAAAGGGTCAAGCCCCGGGCTGTATAATAGTTTTTTTGTTATGCCTAATGTTTTGCCTGATCTTATCCAAAAGAAAGAAAGGGGCTTGGATGTTATATTGTTTTGCCCAGTTATATACTAGAAAGAAAGGGCCTTGCTTAGCAATTTTATTTTTTGTATCCAAAAGGCAAAAGATGGGGGCGCATAGTTAATTCTTGAGTACTTCGATTATTTTTTTGTATAATCAAACTAGCTGTGGATTTAAAGTCACATGTTTATGTTACTTTGGGATTAATGAAATTCTTTTATTTTTGTATGAGTTTGTATAATCAAGTCATTCTATTTAAGTGGGGTGAAACTATCATTTGGTTTGAAATTTGGGATGAAAATATGTAAGCATTTTGTAAATATCCATTAGTTTGATATACTCGACAAAGTTGGGTTAAATAATATCACTCATCAGGTTGTGGTTGATTTTGGGAATTCAAATTTGTTGATTTTTTGTTTCAATTTGTTTTTGACTTTTTAAATTATTGTGTGATGATGTTGAGATTGATCTAAGTTTGAATGAAAGCGTCTGCTCAACAGTTTTATTGGATTATGATTAAAATTTACCCGTAAATTATAACTTTCACCTTCTCTTTATGCTCTTAAATGGTGATCGAACGATATCATTTTTTGCAAAATAAAATTAAGTGATTAAGGTATCTATATTACAATTGATGATTGTTTTTGAATTCTAGGCATGACTGGGACAATCGCCCGTGCATGTGCCTCCCGCACGTCGAAGACGCCCGTACGGGCATCTTCCACGCCCCGAAGGGGCGCAAATTTTTTATGCTAATTTGTTTTTCCGTGCCGAATGCGCCCGCGTCGAATGTGTTGTTCTACGTGGATTTTTTGTTTTGCACCGAAGGCGCCCGCGCCTAATTTGTTGTTCGGTGTCAAAGGTGCAAGTGTCGAATTTGTTGTTCCGTGTCAAAGACGCCTGTGCCAAATTTGTTGTTTCGCACCGAATTTGTTGTTCTACGTTAATTTGTTTTCCGCGTCGAAGGCTTCCACGCCGAATTTGTAGTTCCGTACCGAATTTGTTGTTCCGCGCCGAAGGTTCCCGCACGAATTTGCTGTTCCGTGTCGAAGACGCCTGCGTCGAATTTTTTGCTCCGCATCGAAAGCGCACGTGCCGCTAAATAATTTTACGCTAATTTGTTGTTCTTTTAAATTTTGTGTGAAAATAATTTTTTGGGGAACAAAAATTTCGCGGGAGAAAATCTTAAATGAACCGTGCCCGCGGGCACGGGTTATGACTAGTATATATATATATATATTCATGCATATAGAAGCAGACAGGAGAAGCAAATACCGCATATTCAAATCGAATCATGATAATCTAGGGGTCAACCAAGGATATGTATATAAATTAACATCACAAAGTAGAAGCACACTATAAGCTAGACACGACACACGACTCACATAAAAGCAAAGTGGACCCATGAAGGGTGAAATGCAAAGGGACTCAGCTTCCAAGGGTTAGTGAATGTGATTATCGAAGCTATCCTAAGTATGTGTGATCATGTGGCAATTCATCATATGGGGTCATCTCTAGGAGAGAGGGAACAAAAGATGAGAAGAAAAAAGGAAAACACGATGGAAAACGACTCAAAAATGAAGAAAAAGAGCACAAATGACGCACAAAGTGCGACTCCCCCAAGCTGAAACTTGCATTGCCCTCAATGCAATAGAAGTAAATACGGAGGGTAAAGAAAATGGGGGGAATACGCACCGACACAAAAAAATGAAAAACATGAAAAATACACGAACGAAACTAAATAACAAAGAAAAAGAAAAAGAAACACATAAATAAAAGAAACAAAAGCACATCCAAACAACACTATAAACAGACACACAATGACAGCACACGACAAAACACACAAAAGTGGATTTCCCCCAAGCTAGACATGGCAATGCTAGCAAAATGATATGATCAATATGATGCAGAAATATGCTAGGGGGAAAATCGAAAAAGAAAGAAATCAGAATGCAGAAGAGGAAGTGTCCTCGTCCACCTCGGTAGAGGGTGTGGGGTGCAGGCGGGAGAAGTGATAGAAGGGCACGACATGATGGGTTATATGATGCAAAAGCAAATCGTAGATACGCTCCCCTCGCTAATGAGAGGAGACGAGATTATTTTAATCTAAACTAGAAAGCGGTAAATTTTTACACTACTGGATTAGGATACACCTGAGCATAGGCGGATCCAGAATCTGGAGTGGGGCAGGTAGCTACTCTAACTGCTCCTTCTGTGGCTCCGCCAGAAGCGATGTGCCACAAGTGCCAATGGACCCAAGCAATGCACCTCCAAGCATCCCTCGTAGGTGTCCACCTGTGGCCTACAAAGGACGAGTTGCATTAGTCCATGACAAGAAATTATTTCCCAAAATAAATGTATCCTAGAGATAATCATCAACATAAGATGAAAAAATAATAAAAGTGTGACGAATACTCCCTGAGAATGGGTCGCTATCCTCTGTACTAGTGACGACCAAATCCTCGCTCTCCATAAGAAGTGGCTTTCCAGGTATTGACGCACCACAGCATACCTCAAGGGAAATAGATCATGTGCCCTGCAAGAGATATGGTGTGTCAAAAACATATAAGTCTAAAGAAATAGGATGTGAAAAGAGAGACTCAAAAGAGGAGTGAGAGTGAGTATGAAAATCTTCCTGAATAGGGGCAATATGCTCAAGTAGGTGCTCAGCTGCAGAAGAAATGGGGAGCTACGGTAGAGGAAGATGTGATTCGGGCTCCATGAAGTGGACCATTGTATCCAAGCCCTCATGCACATTCTCCTCGACGATATGCTCATACTCCACCATCTGCCCGATGTCCTAAATGACATCCTCATGGTTGACCACAGACCAAGGAAGAAGCTGCCACATAGATAGCTGTGGAGGTGGATGTGGAGCGGACCTCTCGTATGGGGTCGTGATGTCCTCGTCCTCACGCACATCCTCTTTACCGGTATGTATAAGCTCTGTAAACTCCTCGGTGCTCTCATAGGACTCATGTGGGGTATCCAAATCAAGAAGACAAGTCTCTCCCACAGATCCTATAGAAATCACCCCATCCTCACTATCATCATCAAAAAATGCTTCGTCATCCAAGTGGTAGTGTTGGAAAAATGCGGTATCGGCTTGAGATGTGTCTATGGTGGCCGATGAGATGGTGGTCTCAACCATGAAAGTGGGTATATCCTCTCCTTCATCCCCTCTCCTTGGTGTAGGCTCGGTGATTGGTACAATCAATTTTTGTAATATTTGGCCTTGGTTAAATATGGCACTTTCAAGGAGAGACACGAGGCTTGATTCTTCTTGCATTGGTGGAGGGATATAAGGTTGAGGAAATGGATGGGAGGTGTTTGGGCTAAGGTTGTGGGAAAATGTTTGGCCTTGGTGTAGGGGTAGGTTCTCAAGCGTAAATGGGCAATCATAATGCATGTGCCTACCATCCCGCAAGTCTCACAAACCACAACCGAATAAGGATCGTATCCTCCCATCTGAGTATCGAAATTTGATCTCCACATGATTATACCAAAGATACATGGACAACAAAAATAAGAAAACTAGAGAGGAGCGTCAATAGTACAAGAAAATAACAAAAAGATAATATAATGGCGGGGGAAAATTTCTTGGTTATTGTATTTTTTTGCGTAGTCTAACAAACCTAAGCTAAGCTAATATCAAACCGAACGCCTCCCCGGCAACGGCGCCATAAAGCTTGACGTCCCCACGGTTTGTGATCATGTGCAAAGTGTGCAATAGGATAGATGTCGCGAGATTTAAATATTTATAACCGCAAGCGCACGGTGTTGTAGTGTGGCTTGGGGGTCGAACACAAGGAGGTGTGGTTGTGCTTGTGTCAGAAAGGACCAAATTCACCCTAAGGGTGAGCTAGCCTGAATCGGTAAATGGGTTGTCATAAGATGAATACGAGAGATAAACAATATAAAAGAAAATCCGGGACTTCGGTTTCCACCCTATCATGTGATTCTCGCTAATATAACCGGCGGATAGGATAACGATCGGAATTAGGGTTTAATGGTGAGACATTGCCTCTAGGAGGGATACCAGCGTCCCATGGGCCCGATATTCCGGTCGGTGCCCAGGATGATACATCGAACTACCCGGGTTCAGTCGGTGGGCATTCCCATGTCCATTAATACTGACCGACTCCGGAAGCACTAAGCTCGCAACGATAACTCCCAACATCTCGTCCTGCCGTTCCCACGCGCTAAGATTCGATGTCTACGCTAAGGGCGTGAGCTATGGCTAGGGAGTCAACCGCCAAGTTTATTCCCCCTTGGCCCAACGGTCAAAGGCGGTCTTTTTCCCGCCGATGACAATAAAACACCCTGTGTAACCAATAGATTCCTAATCCCTATCGATTTCCTAGTCCTATGGACGCATTAGGGAGAACCCACGAAGGGGTTTCCACCAAAATCCCAGATTTGGGAACTACTCACACATTTTAGGTAAAAAGCGATCTAAATGAAAATCGACCGTTAAAAATATAATCGGACAATAGAAATGCGGTAGTAGTAATGCAATTAAGATAATATCAAAGTTTTTACAAAGATCTGAGCACTTACAAATAACCAAAAAATTCCAGCCGTCGCAATAGAAAAAATAGAAATAAAAGACAGCTCCCGTTTCTGAAAACGGCTTATATTTATAGAAAACGACGTCACCCGATCGGGTGAAGAATCAACCGATCGAGTGACCTACTGCGAACTTCGGCAGCGATTTTCAGAAACATCACCCGGTCACTCGACACGATTGGTTGGCGGAAGCTTCTGGTCGTTTGGATCTTGAGCACATCAGGTGAACCGATCGGTTAATAGATCAACCGATCGGTTGGAAACGTCGCCCAAATAAACAGAAACTTCAGACGTTTTCGTATGGTCAGCTGGCGGTCGGGTGAGCTCTCCAGGTCGTGTCTTTGGGGAATCGGCTACAGATGAACCGATTGGGTGAAGGTCACCCAATTTGTTGGAATTCAGCTTCAATTTCCAGAGAAGACAGTCATGCTGCACTGGTCTCCGACCTGGTCGGTTGATGCTCTCATCGCTTCAGCGACTGTCCAGGTCGTGCATGCATGCATCACCCGATCGGTTGGCTGTATCCAACCGATCGGGTGGGGGGGCTAAAAGATAGAAATCTTTGTCGTTTGCCCCCCTGTATCACGCGTGACTCCTCCCATTTCTCCGGGAACATGTGATATCTTCGTTATGTGTCCCATATGCTGGCAAACTCCTACAAAAACGCAAAAACACGGAGAAGTGAACGAAACCAAGAAAATACGAGAAAACGGATACGAGACGGCGGAAAATAACGGAAAAACATAAAAGAAGACGTGCGTGAATATATGAAATATAAACGCACGTCAGTATGATAGGCAATGGGACCTTTATCTTGCAGCTAGGGTTTGGATGATTGAAGATTTTTGTTTTCCCTAGGAGGTATGTGCCGCAATGAGATTTTGGGATTGAAGATATGGCCGACCCCTTCTAGTAGGGTATGAGATGAAGGCTTATATAAGACCCTAGCTAGGGTTTTTGCAATGAATAGGTCAGCTAGGGTTTAAAGCCTTTTTGGTTGCGGCTTGAGGAGGCTTGGACCAAGTTTAACACTCATATGGATAGGGTTCAATCATTTTGGACCAAGTCCAAAATACTTGTACACAACTATGACTTGGTCACCACCAAATATGAACACTAAATTGGATCAAGTCCAAAAGCCCATGGAACCCAACTTCCTCCATTATATTGATCGAGTCATCTCTTAGTGGAATTACGGGCTAGCCATCCTGAAACACACTTAGCACACATGTTATATAGCAACACACGTTTGTTATCATCAAACTAGAGATCCTGGACCGTCGCTTTCAACAAGATCACGGTAGTTGACTCGACTAGTGCCTCTAGTACGTCTGTTGGGGTTTTGGCGGACCCCCAGAGCTCGGATCCGTATCCGTCCTAAGTCGGACGGACCACGGAGGCACAAAAGCGCAGCGGAAAAACAGAAATCAAAATTTCTAGACTAGCTAAACAATTTAGCTAGGCTCTGGGGAGCCAGAACCCAGCCCGATCTATGCCGACTTGGAGTGGGTCTGACCACTCCAAGAAGGATCTACACTAAGCGACTAATTAAAATTACGCTAAAACGCTTAACCACATACCCGGAATCTTGGCCCTGGAGCAGGCAAGATGTACCGCACCGTCTTGAGAAGCTCGTCGTAGCCGAGCCGCGTTGACCCGATCTCCCTGAGCCGCCTCGCACCCTCGCACCGATCCGCCCGAGCCGCTTTCGCCTCCGAGCCGATCACACGCGGTAGAAAGTTTCACTTGAGAAGAAACCCGCGTCTTAGACGTCCGGATCAGATCCAAACCCCCTTCGTAGTCGTGCTAGGACTACTCCGGAGAATAGGAAAGTAGAGAGAGAGATTTAGTCGCGGACCGAGCTTGCTCAATAATTTGGAGCTACCCGATCGTTGACTGGTGTGTTTTTCAACGAGGAGAGTGCACCCCTATTTATATAGGGAGTGAGCACTCACCCTCTTGTTGCGGGCAATGTGGGACAATCCACATGAAGAGAAAAATTGAATTAAGTCATTTGGCTTAATTTCAATTTTAAAGTTAGCCTTTCACAAAGTCAAACTTTAACGAATTAATTCTCCTCACATACTAAACTTCAGACACCAAACAAGCTATCAATCAAAAAAGCTTGGAATGGTGAACGCGTAGAAACTGACGGTGACGAATTTCGACTTCGTTTGACCCCTCAAACAATTGCTCAAAGTTTAGCAATTCTCACAAAATTCGTAGCCGTCATTTGGGTTTTCAAAAAACCTAATTTGACTTAAGTTGCGGGCGCGCCCGCTAGACTTAGCGGGCGCGCCCGCCCAAGGGGGGCAAGGGCGGGTCACCCGCCCGCTGCAAGCAGCGGGCGGGCGCCCGCTGCAAGCAGCGGGCGCTGGCCCGCTGCAAGCGGGCGCGGCGCCCGCTGCTTGCAGCGGGCCGCGCCCGCTTGCAGCGGGCGCTGGCCCGCTGCGTGCAGCGGGCCGTGCCCGCTGCATCAGCGGGCGCTGGCCCGCTGTGCAGCGGGCCACGCCCGCTAATGCAGCGGGCGCCCGCCCGCTGCACACAGCGGGCCGCGCCCGTTTTGCCCTTGCACATGGGCCTCTTGGCCCGGTGGGTCTAACCCACTTCCCCTTGAACTCTTTCTGCGTTTCTGGGCTCGTTTGAGCTCCGATTTGGACACGGTTTGAACCTGTGTTTAGACCGGGACGATCCCGTCATCCAGGTAACCCTTTCCAACAAGTTTGTTCCTACTAAATTCGTCGTAACTAATTTACAACACGTTTAGTTAAAGTTAGCATCTAATGCAACGTTATGTCCCTATTGCTATTGCGACTAACTTTCACAACTTAACTTGTGAATATCATCAAATGACATTTCTCTCTATTCTATATTCCTATTACTAAGACACGAGTACTACTCGGTGTGAGACCCTACAGCCTGACCTTACTACAGGTTGGGGCTCGAAACCCCTAGACGACGGTCACTACGAGCAGTAGCTGTCGTCCCTGTTTCAGAGTCATCATAACGTGATCGACCCTTTGACAAAAGTATCATTGGGTTTGCATTGGCTGTGTCAGTGATGAATTCCGTTAGCTAAAATCCCTTCGTCAAGACTGTGTTTGATGTTGGTCTAGGGTATGGTTTTCTGTCAACCCTATTAGACAACATTGGTCAGTATACGGCGGTCTTTATTTTATACACGTTGTACTACTTGCAACGTACCCCGGCCGAGGATTAACATAAAGACCGTACTGAGCCTATAACACTAACTTCCCTTTAATGGAAGTGACGAATCCCATCTTAGTCACTTACTCACCTAGAGAGCTTCTAGTGCAACCCAACCTAAGATCTTTCATCAGGACTGGTCCTCGAAGCTAGATCATGGGTCTAAGCTACACCGTCCGTTCACAGGTTTATACAGATGACTTCAGGTCTTAAGGATCAACTAACCTATCATCACCCTAGAGTTATTGAAGACAGATCATTAAAGTTAACCATTTAATAACTCTAACTTGGTCGTTCAGTGAACTCATTCTCCAATGAGCACCTGTGTCTCGTCTCCGACTTCAGCAAGTCGAATGACTATGAGATCATCATTACCCGATGTAAGGCGAAGACACAGTGATCTATCCGATGTGTCGATATCCAGTTCTCGACACATCTATGATCACGAACCGTTTTAGACTTACGTTTCTGTTCGGTCTCTTACTTACTCATAATCGAGATCTCATCTAGATATGTAAGGACCTAACTCTAAGTCTATGGATATTATCTAAGTATATTAATACAAGTGTTTTGTACTTAGAATAATACGTACCATATCCGGTATGAACAAGACGTATAATCAAGATAAATTGCCTTATGGGCATATATCTTCCTACATCTCCCACTTGCACTTAGGCTATTTATCTCGGTATCTCATGCCGTTATAGCATATCAGTCACTTTGACATTTGATATGGCAAACCTAAGAATGGTTCTACTAATAAGCATCTACAACGAATTTTAATGGATTGAAATTACATCTCTTGATCACACAGGGTTGATCCTTTGGAAAAATGATCTGGATCAATTTTCCTAACTTTGTATAGCTAACAGTTAGCTTATACTATTTAGATGTGGGGTCTAACATTTCCGTAAGTCAGTTCTAGCTCACTCCACTTTACTGTGTCAATATGTCAAGTACATATTTGACACCCTAAGTCTCTATATATATGTGATTAAATCAAAACAATTTTGACTTAATGATTTATATAGAAGATTCATTAAAGTGAAAAATCCTTTTTACTTAGTCCGGAAAAACCGGAACTAAGTATACTTACTTGCTCCCACTGACTTTGAGAATTACCTGGTTAAATTACTTCAACATAATAACTAAATCATATTTAGATTTATGTGCAAAAATAACCTTTTGGTAAGTGCCTTAGATGGAATGTACAAGTGTCAGATTCGGTTTGACGAATGAGTCAAGTCAAGATCGTTTTAAGGAATCTTGACATTGACTCGTTCAATCAAAACGTTCTACACTGTACAAATTCCTTTAACCACATTTAGTATTAACTCTTTTAATAACTAAATGCAGATGATCAAGAATTAATCTTGATGTGCGTATTATTGTGATCGCACACAATTTATACGTCCCCTGGAACCTTCACTTAACTACTGATTGACTTCTAGCTTTTAGTCAGCTCCAAAATCAATATTATCGAAGCAATAGACCATTATTCGAAAATATACGCAACCATCACAGAAAAGCCACATCCACAGAATTTGAGCCAATTCAATTTCAATTGCAACAAATGAGACATCCATTCCAAAACAACGGGTTCATAAAAGGAACCTTAATTTGTTTATCAAAAATAAACCTTGAGTGCAAAGCACTCATTCATTGTTTTCGATCCTTAAAGATGATACATTTTATTCAAATAAGAAAAATATCATCTCCATCACGATCAGCGTCTCCAGAAGTCTTTGAGCGGTCCCAGCAGCAGCTGTTGCTTTAATTGCCGACCGATCTCCGTACTTCTCCAATCTCCAGTTCTTATCAGCCACCTGTATACAGTACACAGATGTCTATAAGTATCTCATACTTTATGAATGGAAATAATTGCATTTAATTGAATTTTAATTTGTACCTGAGGTGGAGGCATCAGTATGCCCCTTCTTCTTCTCTGCAAGATAGATCTTGCAGTTCCTCTTCCAGTGGCCAATCTTGTGGCAATGGAAGCACTCAGATTTCGATGGGGCCCCTTTGTTCTTCTTCTTCCCATTCTTAGCCTTCGCAGGTTGTGGGACCTGCCTCTTCTTTCCTTTGCCTTTCGGCTGGTCGGAAGTGGCAGAGCCAACAACCAGTGCAGCCGGCTTCTTATGAATCTCCTCAAACTGCCGGAGCATATTGAGGAGACCCGGAAGATCCGTCTCAAGGCTGTTCATTATAAAGCCAGTTATAAAAGGCTTAAAATCGGGAGTCAAAGACTTTAGGATAATGTCCGTGGACATCTCATTGTCCAGGACAAATCCTAACTGGGCGGCGTCCTCCACGTACCCGATCATCTTGATAACATGATCTTGTACGGGTTCCGTCCCCATCTTGGTGCCCCAGAGGTTGCTAGTGGCCTCGAACTTGGCAGCTCTTGATCGCTTGCCATACAACTCTTGTGCGTTGAGGAGCATGCTTTGAACATCCATATGTTCATGCTTCCTCTGCAACTCGTTGGTCATCGAAGCCAGAGTAAGGCACCTGGCCTTCTCTGCATCCCTCTGGTACAATTTGTAGGCTTCCTTTTCCTCGTGGGTCGAATCTTCATCCGGCTTATCTGGAGCGTCCTCGAACAGTACGTATCCTATTCCGGCTAGGGAAAGGACCAACTTGATGTTCCTAAGCCAGTCTTGTAGTTCGTTCCATCCAGCACGTTCTTCTCAACCATGTATCTAAGTCCCGAATCCATTCTGTATTTTATAGATACTATAGTTAGTAAATGTTCGTAGTATAGTTTTAATGGTTTTAATAAAACTATATTCTCCCACTAAATTTATTTAAAGCCATAATAATAAACAATTTATTATAAAATAATATTTGTGAGAGAGGGATCCGACTACCCTGAGTCTGACAACCTTGAGTGTATCTCAACAAGTTGTCCGACTCTGCAGTCGGTAGACGAACTCGTCGTCAATCATATTTACTATGATTCCCTATCGATTTTTACCCCTAGTCATTTGTGATCATGAGTGTGCTCAACCGGATCACAATGGCTAGCCTAGTCGGACCCTTGTTTTCGTGTCTAGCCTGACTTGCCCCTTTGCTCGGTGTATGCACGACGCGCCGGTTTGGGTCAGGTCTTAGACTACATTCTTGGTTAGACTTACGCCGAAGCTCGAGGGATGAGACAACGGTTTTAGTCAGGTTAAGATGTCAATCAAGAAATCGGTTTCTATAAGATTGACATGTCACGGCTTGAGTGTAGCTCAACAACCGGAACATGTTTCTTAAAGTTGCCAACTCCTAAAACAAGGAGGGCTACGATTTATCTTGAACAAGATTATTATCGTATTGACTTAGGTATAGTCGATGGACTTACATAGTCATGAATCGACTCCTTACGGTCCAGCGGACGCGGCCAGGGAATTGACTAAGCCAGGACCACTTGTTACCCAGTCTAGCTAGGTTGGTCCAAAAACTTTAGCCAAGCACATTGACCGACATCATGATCCATTGAAGGAGTTGTCATCAATCTTATGTTTTCCAAACAACTAAATGGCTTTTAATAAAAACAACTAGTTAATCCTTATCAACTAGTGGATCCTAAAATTCAAAATTTTTCAGATTTGTTGAACATCTTTTATTAAGTCCTTATCAACTATAAGGTTCTACGTTCAACTTACTACCCCAATCTAATTAGGATTTTAATGAAACAATTCAACATTTTTGTCTCTTATGAAAATCATTATCTAAACATTTTAATGAAATGATTTACAAACAAAGGGACTATCCTAATCAGGTATTAGGTTCGAATGTTGTTTTGTTTTATCAAACGTAGCATGTCACTATCATGTTTTAATGGCTAACCTAACAAGGTTTGTGTATACATTATACAACATGAAATGAAGCAACTAATTTTATCCGCATAAAAGAAAGTTTCATTTTTAGTGACATATTATAGATATTTGCAAGTTTTTAAAATTATCTATATAATACAAACATGCAAATCTAAATTTTAACACTTAAAATTAAAGTTTAAAATTTTAAGGCCTTCATAAAATTTTATCGCATAAAACTAAGTCGTACAAAATTATCTAATAATTTTAAACTTAGGCCTTAAAAATTTTAACCTCATTTCTAAAATTAAAATATCACATAAAAAATTTTAGAAACATCTATGTAGTAAAAGAAATTAATTTTATATAACATCTCATGAAATAAAATTATTTCTACTATTAACATATTTAAACAATTTTAAAACTCTTTTAAAATCTTTTAGAAATCCTTTTTTAGAAGCATTCAAGTAAAGTTTAAAGATTTCTAACTTTATGTAACTAAAGAAAAATTCTTAAATTTCAAAAATAAAATTTTTCTAAAGATTACATAAACATTAAATACCCTTTTAAAATTTTTAATGGCTCATAAAAATTTTATAAAGTATTTATAATAAAGGAGACTACCTTTTTAGATTTATCGCATAAAATTAATTTTGCTCCAAAATTAAAATAAATATCAGTGTTGCAAAAAAAAAAAAAAATTTTTTTTGAAACACAAAATATTTTCAAAACTAATTTAACAAAAAAAAAGTTTTGCATATGAAAGCTAAGCATTTTTAACTATTTAAAAAAATCGCTATAGTAGATCTATAGCATAACCGTGGCTCTGATACCACTGTTGGGTATCACTCTGATATCATTGCGACGCTGTTAAGGCACATCATCCATGGCACCCTAGACCCGTCACAAGATACCTCAGAAACTTGTTTTACGGCATGCCTCTCGACAATGCCCAACCCATTATAAGATCACCATCTTATCGGGACTTGGTACGGTAAGAGCGATTACTTCGGGTCGGCTCATAACCCGAGAACCCGTACTCAAGCTCAACAAGCTCTGATACCACTGTTGGGGTTTTGGCGGACCCCCAGAGCTCGGATCCGTATCCGTCCTAAGTCGGACGGACCACGGAGGCACAAAAGCGCAGCGGAAAAACAGAAATCAAAATTTCTAGACTAGCTAAACAATTTAGCTAGGCTCTGGGGAGCCAGAACCCAGCCCGATCTATGCCGACTTGGAGTGGGTCTGACCACTCCAAGAAGGATCTACACTAAGCGACTAATTAAAATTACGCTAAAACGCTTAACCACATACCCGGAATTTTGGCCCTGGAGCAGGCAAGATGTACCGCACCGTCTTGAGAAGCTCGTCGTAGCCGAGCCGCGTTGACCCGATCTCCCTGAGCCGCCTCGCACCCTCGCACCGATCCGCCCGAGCCGCTTTCGCCTCCGAGCCGATCACACGCGGTAGAAAGTTTCACTTGAGAAGAAACCCGCGTCTTAGACGTCCGGATCAGATCCAAACCCCCTTCGTAGTCGTGCTAGGACTACTCCGGAGAATAGGAAAGTAGAGAGAGAGATTTAGTCGCGGACCGAGCTTGCTCAATAATTTGGAGCTACCCGATCGTTGACTGGTGTGTTTTTCAACGAGGAGAGTGCACCCCTATTTATATAGGGAGTGAGCACTCACCCTCTTGTTGCGGGCAATGTGGGACAATCCACAAGAAGAGAAAAATTGAATTAAGTCATTTGGCTTAATTTCAATTTTAAAGTTAGCCTTTCACAAAGTCAAACTTTAACGAATTAATTCTCCTCACATACTAAACTTCAGACACCAAACAAGCTATCAATCAAAAAAGCTTGGAATGGTGAACGCGTAGAAACTGACGGTGACGAATTTCGACTTCGTTTGACCCCTCAAACAATTGCTCAAAGTTTAGCAATTCTCACAAAATTCGTAGCCGTCATTTGGGTTTTCAAAAAACCTAATTTGACTTAAGTTGCGGGCGCGCCCGCTAGACTTAGCGGGCGCGCCCGCCCAAGGGGGGCAAGGGCGGGTCACCCGCCCGCTACAAGCAGCGGGCGGGCGCCCGCTGCTGCAGCGGGCTGTGCCCGCTGCAAGCAGCGGGCCGCGCCCGCTTGCAGCGGGCGCTGGCCCGCTGTGCAGCGGGCCACGCCCGCTAATGCAGCGGGCGCCCGCCCGCTGCACACAGCGGGCCAGGCCCGCTGCTGCAGCGGGCCGCGCCCGTTTTGCCCTTGCACATGGGCCTCTTGGCCCGGTGGGTCTAACCCACTTCCCCTTGAACTCTTTCTGTGTTTCTGGGCTCGTTTGAGCTCCGATTTGGACACGGTTTGAACCTGTGTTTAGACCGGGACGATCCCGTCATCCAGGTAACCCTTTCCAACAAGTTTGTTCCTACTAAATTCGTCGTAACTAATTTACAACACGTTTAGTTAAAGTTAGCATCTAATGCAACGTTATGTCCCTATTGCTATTGCGACTAACTTTCACAACTTAACTTGTGAATATCATCAAATGACATTTCTCTCTATTCTATATTCCTATTACTAAGACACGAGTACTACTCGGTGTGAGACCCTACAGCCTGACCTTACTACAGGTTGGGGCTCGAAACCCCTAGACGACGGTCACTACGAGCAGTAGCTGTCGTCCCTGTTTCAGAGTCATCATAACGTGATCGACCCTTTGACAAAAGTATCATTGGGTTTGCATTGGCTGTGTCAGTGATGAATTCCGTTAGCTAAAATCCCTTCGTCAAGACTGTGTTTGATGTTGGTCTAGGGTATGGTTTTCTGTCAACCCTATTAGACAACATTGGTCAGTATACGGCGGTCTTTATTTTATACACGTTGTACTACTTGCAACGTACCCCGGCCGAGGATTAACATAAAGACCGTACTGAGCCTATAACACTAACTTCCCTTTAATGGAAGTGACGAATCCCATCTTAGTCACTTACTCACCTAGAGAGCTTCTAGTGCAACCCAACCTAAGATCTTTCATCAGGACTGGTCCTCGAAGCTAGATCATGGGTCTAAGCTACACCGTCCGTTCACAGGTTTATACAGATGACTTCAGGTCTTAAGGATCAACTAACCTATCATCACCCTAGAGTTATTGAAGACAGATCATTAAAGTTAACCATTTAATAACTCTAACTTGGTCGTTCAGTGAACTCATTCTCCAATGAGCACCTGTGTCTCGTCTCCGACTTCAGCAAGTCGAATGACTATGAGATCATCATTACCCGATGTAAGGCGAAGACACAGTGATCTATCCGATGTGTCGATATCCAGTTCTCGACACATCTATGATCACGAACCGTTTTAGACTTACGTTTCTGTTCGGTCTCTTACTTACTCATAATCGAGATCTCATCTAGATATGTAAGGACCAAACTCTAAGTCTATGGATATTATCTAAGTATATTAATACAAGTGTTTTGTACTTAGAATAATACGTACCATATCCGGTATGAACAAGACGTATAATCAAGATAAATTGCCTTATGGGCATATATCTTCCTACAACGTCGACCGTCAAGAATGTCACCGATAACCTGCTCTGGTGGGTGATTTCGTATGACTCTGGTGATTCTTTCAGGAGCATGAGCTTCACCTGTTCCACTTTACGGTTCTTCAACAGATGTTGTATCCTGTGTTGCAACATTGGGTCAAACATTGCTTTGTGTTGTGTCGATTGTTGCAACATTAGGTTCAACATGATCTTCATCGTTTGTGTGGCCTTCCTGAGCATCACTTCCTTCAACAATGGCAGCCTTCTATTGGTCAAAATCATCTGCAACCACATTAATAGACTCCGTCATAGTGTTGGTATGCTTGTTGAATAACCTGAACGCACGGCTGGTTGTAGAATCACCAAGAAATATTCCTTCATCACTCTTAGCGTCAAACTTCCCTCTTGGAGTGTGATCCTGCAAAATGTAGCATGCACAATTTACCAAAGTTGTAACTGTCGCTTTCCGACCTTATGGATTTCTGCGCGCACATGCTTTATCGTGCACGTATTTTATTTGGCTATTTCTGGATTCCGAAATATGCGATACGATATGCCGTTGTGATTGTTTGGGAGTGTAGGATTTTATTGTAATTTTTGGGAACGTCGTTTCACGGCTCGTTTTCTCGCAAAACGACTTTGAACGATAGGGGCGTTTTAGTCATTTGACTCAAAACGCCGTTTTCATTTTTACATTTATTTTTTTGGTGGGCGTAGCACATGATCAGGCTCCGTAGATCTGTGCGTCTCGTCTCCAAGATCGGCCCGATATTTTCGGATTATTTTTCTGACGCCCGGATTGCGAGATATCGCTCGGAGAAATCTCGACCGTCGATCTCCCCATCAGATTCAAATTTCGAATTTGATATCAAATCTGTTTTAAATCCCTAATTATCTTCATAATATCTTTCCTAATCTGCTCCCTCTATTGACCCCTGGACTTTCCCCAAATTGTACACCCCTATCTCTCTCTATCTTCCACACTTAACCCTAATCCCCTATGGTAAATATCAATTAATTTATTATTAAACCCTAACCCTAACTATTTTTCCCCAATCACGTTTAAACCTAGGCCTAATTTCTCAGCTGCCACCAGCCCGATATCATCTTCCCCGCGCCACCTCGCATCTCTCTCCCCCTCCTTTGCGCTGACCCGATCGCCGGCGTCCCCGATCCCCGAGCGCGCGCCGCCGCCTTGCCCTCATCGCGCTCCACCGCCTGCTGTGTGCTCCCCGCCTTGCCGTCGTCCACGGCTCCCGTGATCTGCGAGCACGCAAGCCCCGTCGCAGCGCCGTGACCCCCGCCGCCGCGTCTCTTTTCCGCAGAGCGCCGCCGCGATCCCCGTGCAGCGTAGCCTGCCGCACCGCCTTCCCCCTTCGCTCCACGGCCCCAATCCACACAGCGCGCTGCCCTCGCTCTCCCAGCACCACCGCTTGCCCCGCTCCCCTCTCTCCGCGGCCGCCCTTCACAGCGCCTCGCCTGCGCTCTCTCCGGGGCCGCCCCCACCTCCGTTGCCGTCGCATCTCCTTCCGCCGCCCTCGGCGATCCATGAATCGCCGCATCAGATCCCTCGCGGCTCCCCGCGCCACCGTGACCACCGCCGGAGGCCCTAGTATAGCCACGAATCGCGCCGCTGCCGCTGCGCTGTTTCCGCCGCGATCTGCCGCCGCCCGCCATTTTCCCCTCAGCGCGCACCACCCTGCCGCCGTGACTTCACGTGCACAGTGCTCTTCCTGCGTGCAATCCCGACCACAGGTCACTGTCCCCGTGAGGTCTGTCTGCTACCTTCCCGCGATGCTAGCTCGCTGTTTTGACGTTGGACTGATCGTGCCCGCTGCCCACACTTCGTCCGCTGCTCGGACGAGTCTCACTACGCTACCCGTAGTCGAGACGACGTAGACACCGCGGATCACCTGCAATTCAGACGCTACATCCGCACTATTCCAGACACCGGAGAGGTTAGTTACCGAAACTCGTAGCACAACCCACCCGTAGCAAAACTGAACCCTAAACTAAAACTGGGCAACTACAATTAAATTTACGTTTTCGCACCAGTAAAATGTTGTCACTATAGAAAATCGACCTTCGGACAATTTTCTATGCATATAGGGTAGTGGTCGATCTAGGCTAATAAAACACCAAAACGTGACTCTGACGATTTGGGTAGTCCCAATAACCTAGAAACAAACCCTAAATAGGATTTACTGAAAAACGCGACCTGACACCGTCGCCGTGACACTGTTTCAGAGGAACTACCGCGGACGCAACGACTGGACGAGACACCCCGGACAGACGACACACTCGCCATCATAGGCAAGTGTACCCACTTGCATTTTTGACCGCGTCTTGGTCTTAAATTGTTAGAACTGTTAGACTGTGAGTGTATAGAACCGGACGTGAAATGATAGCGTCCGGGTCGCCCTGACGACTTAGACTTGATGACGAAGTCTAAGCCCGACAAACAACTTTTGACACCGTAGGATTATCTTGTGTGTGCGTGCGTGTGGACACCCTAGAATAACATCTCCCGTACACTGGTCGTGTCATGTCTCTGTTACACAAAAAGCCTACGGGCGTTTCAGATGCTTCCCTAGCGGAAGTGATCTCCGTGATACAAAAAGCCTGCGGGCGTTTCAGATGCTTCCCTAGCGGAAGTGATCTCCGTGATACAAAAAGCCTGCGGGTGTTTCAGGTGCTTCTTTAGCGAAAGTGATCTCTGTACTTCTTGTCCTGAGTTCCTGGGTTTGGGGTAGGGTTGAGCGTGCGCATGGGGAGAGGGTCTGATCCCCCTCGAACCGTAAGGCGTGAACCCTTCGTGTCTTACGTGTCCTGTCCGTCTTGTCTTGTCTTGTATAGTTCCGTCTTGTCCTGTCACCTTTAGGATAGTCCCGTAGTCGTAGCACACACGCTACGACTACTGTTAGCTACGCTTTACTTTTTCTGCTGCGTTACTTCCTTCTTTTACTTCTCAGTTATAACCCCAGCATGCTAATCAACCAGTAAAATGATGTCTAATAGTTCAGTACACTTGCAGTAGAGTCTGACTTTCTTTTGTAGACTTTACCTGACGTACAGTTCCTTTCTTTGGTGATGTACGTCAGGTGTCGAGCCGGAGTACGACGACCAGGCAGAGCTACCCGAGGACGTAGAGCCGGACGACGCCAATCCTGAGTACGTGCCCGAGGAGGACCAGAGTTAGAGATCCCCGTTGCTGATCCAGAGGTTCCATCTTAGTTTTTGGGTGCGTAGCACCGTTTACTTCTGTTTAGGTTGGGTACTTGCACCAGTAGTGTTCTTTCTGTCGTTGTAGCCGACTCAGGCTTTTGTTGGACTCCGTACTTTGGATAAATAATTTGGAATAAAATGATTGTCTTTCTCTTTCTGTACTTTTATTGTTCTGTACTAACATGCAGGGACCTGTACCTTCGACTTGGAGTACCACACAGACGCTTATTGGGTCTGGGCTTCTCAGCTCTGGCCTAAGCGGGCCTTAGTCACGCTTCGCCTCCATTGTTTTGGGAAGCGGGGCGTGACAAAAGTGAAAAGCATGCTCCCCCTATTTCCAAGCTCCCCCTACTTATGTTACATGTATTTTCAAGCTCCCCCTTCAACCAATAATATCATTCAATAGTACCAAATCTTTTCAACACTTTTCTCCCCCTTTATTATCATCAAAAGTGGGCTAATGAAGTCAAACCAGTATCACATGTAAAAATAGAGCATTGTAAATTATATCTAGCACTTGCATATCATTTTCCATAAAGTAGACAATTCAAATTCATTGAAAATCATAACTTAGACTTCACCATCAATGTGTGAGTGTGATAATACAAACATTGAAGTACAAGGGGAGATTCAATTTAGAACATCAACCAAAACAATCCACATTTTTCATTTAACATGAATATCACTAGGATTGATTTTTCTCACCTCATTAAAAATGAGTTAAAGTTACCAAACCCCCAAAACATAGCCTATAAGGACTCTTAGATGTGGGGTAGCATTGATTGACGAGTAATATACACCAACGCTAAAGATTACCCATAAAGCATATGTTGGATACTCGTGGGTAGTGTACTTACCATGAATTGTATCCATTTTTCATACGGAGCAATTTCATGTATTTTTTTTCATATTCATTTCTTTTTGTGCTCAATTTTAATTCATGGAAAATACACATCATATCCCTTAGATTATCCATTTTTTTATTCATCCTACATTCACTTTCCAATATTCATAAAATGAATATCCAAAAATACTAAAAGTTTAATATTCGTGGAAGTTCGTATGTAGGTGTAGAAATCAAATTAATCAATTCATGAAGCATGTCACGGCTACCAAATAGTTTCTAACATGCGCATGTAGCTATAAAAATAATACAATGATTTCAACAAAGGTTATGAATGAACATTCAAAAATTACCACTTATAATGAATCATAAAGAGGTATTCATTAAGCACAATTTTTTTTTTGGTTTTTCAATTTTTTTCTTTTATAAAAAACTAAAACAAGCCTAAAAAGCAAACAAACAAGCAAACAAACAAAAATTAAATCAAGCACACAAAAAAACTATGAAGTTATGCAATGAATGCAAAGAAGGAAAAGAAATATTCCTTCGCGTCACTATTTGACTAAGGAGCTAAAAGAATGAGAATTTAATTCATTCCTCCTCGCCAAATCTCCATCTCACCTATATGAAAGGTATTAAGTGTGCCCTTGGAATCCAACAAGGTCCACTAGTGTTAGCTATTAAAGTTTTAGGAACCCACACTTGTTTAAACTTTATGTTTGTGTTCATAAACTTACAATAATATGATGTGTGATCAATACTATCACAAGTAAAACACTTTGCATGCATATTTTTCACAATAGAAGGCACATTGTGGAATATATTAAATTTGGGCTTTTCAACATTTTTCAAACCAATCCAAGTCCTCTTCTATTATTGTCATATAATTGATTTTCAAGTATGGTCTCCAACGAATGTTTTCCAATTGAAAATTTTCTTAATGACACTTCTAGATTTGAAACTTGGGATTTTAATAATTTATTTTCATCCAAAAGCAAAGTACATTTACTTATAAAAGCTCTCTTGTTTTTCTCTTGCTTCTTTTCAAACTCGATCATTTTTCTTTTAAAGTCATTATCTAACATGCAGAGTTTATCATTAAGCTCTCTAATCACATAGTCTTTTTCAGTTTCGAGCTTAGTCAAATCTTGCTTAAGCATGCTAATATCATTCAATAAGAAAGGACAAGTAAGACAAGTAGCTTTTTCAGGCATGCTAGCTTTTTTTCTAGTGACACAATTTTAGCGTTACATGCAACAAGTTTCTCTTTAAGAATATCCACTTCATCAGAAATGTCACAGTTTTCTTTTTGTAATTTAAAGCTAGCATCCCTATAATCATTCAACGTGAGTTCTAACTCATTAATCTCATTTTGCATTCCTTTACACATATCTAACAATTCGGCTTTAGTGAAGGAATTTACCTCATCGTTGTTTGCCATTAAGTAGACGACAGTGGAGTGGGCTACCACCTCTTCATCCTCATCCTCAGCTTCGCTGTCTATGTCCCAAGTTAGTATCTTAGATTTTCCTTTATCTTTAGCAACCTGAGCAGTCTCTTGTCTGCATTTCTTCGTGAAGTGTCCCTTTTTCCTGCTTTTGAAGCATTCAACTCTATTAGCAGAATCTTGTTCAAAAGAATTTTTATCATAATTATAAGTGTTAGAGTGAATGAACCTTTTATGCATTTCTGATCTTCCTTGAGGAGTTCTAATGTACTTTCTGAAATTTCTAACCATTAGCGCTATCTCCTCCTCCTCATCTTTATCTTTGCTAGCTTTCAGAGCAAGAGGCTTTGAAGCTTTTTCCTTCGCCTCAGCTTTCTCTTTTTCTTCAATATTTTGCAATTCAAGCTCGTGGGACATTAGATTACCTATCAAGTCCTTCACCCTCATATATGACAGATCTTTCGCTTCTTGGATGGCAGTGACTTTAGGCCTGAAAGAGCTTGGCAGTGCTCTTAATATATTCCACACCTGTTCAAGGCTAGAATATGGCTTACCGAGCGAGCTAGACTTGTAGATGATATTGGTGAACCTCGCAAACATCTCTGATATGGTCTCTGATGGTAGCATGCAAAATCCCTCGTATTCTGTGCTCAGAAATGCAAGTCTAGACTCCTTCACTTGTGACGTTCCCTCGTGTGTCACCTCCAATGTATGACATATTTCCTATGCAGTTAGACAATGTGAGATACGATTGAATTCAGATTTATTAATGAAAAAATGAGAGCATTCATAGCTTTAGCATTAAGAGAATAACGCCTCCAATCTTTATCATCCCATTTATCATCAGATTTAAAGATATCAACATTTTCAATTTTAATGACAGGTGGTTTATATCCTTATTCAACAATTTGCCAAGATTTATAGTCAATAGAAATTAAGTAGATTCTCATATGATTTTTCCAATAAGCATAATCTACTCCATTAAATCTAGGGGGACAAGATATGGACTGACTCTTAGCAAAAGCACTATCAATGGGATCCATGGTCAATCCTAGGCTAGATCCTAAAACCCGCTCTGATACCACTTGTTGGATCTGGATCCTAGCCTGGGGGGTGAATAGGCTTATAAAAAAATTCTCGAGTAACCCACGAGAAATCACACACAGTTAAGAACACAAGCAGAGTAAATAAGAGACAATCATAGAGTACACACATAATTACCCTGGTTCGATCACATCAATGACCTATGTCTAGCCCCCAAGCAAATACTAGCATTAATAAGTTCCTTCTGTACACCTACAATGGGGTCCTAGCACCAACTCCCCACCTAGACTGTACCACAGTCAACAAAGTACAGAACTCTATCAACCTAGTAAATGCATATCTTGACTGCACCAACACGTCAAGACCCTCTTGTCTAGCCCCAACCAAACAAGTCCTAAAATAGAACACAAAAATCTGGTAAAGTTTCCTCTACAGAGATCAACACACTAAGACACGAATATAAAGGAGTAAAGGGTTTAGAAATACTCTGTTCACATCTGTGTAGTCGTCTCTGTCAATCAGCACGTCGTCAGCTTCAATCTGACGCAAACGGTGTCTCGATCTGACTCCTGGATGTCAATCTGTGGCTCGTCAAACTTTGAAAGCACTCTGGTCTATGTGTATAGCAATCCAGTTCAAAACAGTATTCAGCTTGGTCTGTGCACACATCAATTCCTTTAATTATTTCTCCACGTCAGCAACCCCTGTTTCTTTTCACGTGATATTCGTTCGCTCCTAGGGTTTTGTTTCACGACAAAACT
This sequence comes from Scilla litardierei, assembly GCA_030789695.1. NCBI lineage: Eukaryota > Viridiplantae > Streptophyta > Magnoliopsida > Asparagales > Asparagaceae > Scilla > Scilla litardierei. The sequence continues at coordinate 144,557,170 of CM061136.1, forward strand.
CTGTTTCCACGGAAATGATGACTCCGATCGACTCAACGGCGATGGCGGCCTTCATGATCTTCTCCGACTGCAGCAATAAAGGCAACGACAGCTTCGACTCCGGATGCAACGACGGGATCTCCTCACGGCGTATGGATCTCGGGCGGCGACACAATGAACGGCGCCTCGAGATCGCAGCGGTGACTCCGATTCGACTTCGGTGATCTCTTTGATTCGACTTCGACGGTGACTTGAGTTTGGCGACGCAGGATCTCTGAAGGTGACCTGAGTTCGGCGACGAGGGCTCTCCAATGATGACATCGTGATCTCATCGCGGGCTTCTTCTCCGACGAGTTTGCAGGCTTTGGTTTCTCCGACATCCGTGCACGCTTAACTCCGATCGCGAGGCGACTCAAAGGGAAGGCTCCGACGTGCAGCAGCTCGACCTCGACATGCGGGCATTCGTGCACTTCAACTTGCGGTAGTGTTCTCTACTACAGTGTACTATGGCGGACTCTCGACTGCAACGGTAACTTTGATGGCGAGGACAAACTCGGGAGCACAGCTTTGGACGTGGGCAGCGACAAAGGACTTTGACTTGTGACTCCCACAGTAATGATGACTCGATGGAAGAGCTCCGACTCTGGGGACGATAACTCCTTGATGGTGGCATGATGATGATCTCCTCTCTCTCTTTGCGACAATAGGGATTCCTCCTCTCAGTTGATGCGTGAGCAAGGTTGAAGAAGACCTCCTTGGAGCTTGATGATGAAACCAATGTTGATGATGATAATGACGCGTTGTGAGCTTGGATGCTTGAAGTTGAGGTTGCCGTATGCAAGCTGATCATGTATGGAAACAAGAGGGTGAAGTTAGGGCAATAGGAGTTGCATGTTTATGGTGCCAAGAATGCTTGAAGTTGAGGCTTTTGATATGGAGGGTGCGTGGGTATATATTTTTGCTCTGTGCCTTTTTTGCTTGTCGCACTAGTGTATGATAGGTAACGGGACCTTAATCTTGCAGCTAGGGTATGGATGATTGAAGATTTTTGTTTTCCCTAGGAGGTATGTGCCGCAATGAGATTTTGGGATTGAATATATGGCCGACCCCTTCTAGTAGGGTATGAGATGAAGGCTTATATAAGACCCTAGCTAGGGTTTTTTGCAATGAATAGGTCAGCTAGGGTTTATAGCCTTTTTGGTTGCGGCTTGAGGAGGGTTGGACCAAGTCTAACACTCATATGGCTAGGGTTCAATCATTTTGGACCAAGTCCAAAATACTTGTACACAACTATGACTTGGTCACCACCAACTAGGAACACCAAATTGGATCAAGTCCAAAAGCCCATGGAACCCAACTTCCTCCATTATATTGACCGAGTCATCTCTTAGTGGAATTACGGGCTAGCCATCCTGAAACACACTTAGCACACATGTTAAATAGCAACACACATTTGTTATCATCAAACTAGAGATCCTGGACCATCGCTTTCAATAAGGTCGCGGTAGTTGACTCGACTAGTACCTCTAGTACGTCGACCGTCAAGAATGTCACCGATAACCTGCTCTGGTGGGTGTTTTCCTATGACTCTGGTGATTCCTTTAAGAGCATGAGCATCACTTGTTCCACTCTGCGGTTCCTCAACAGATGTTGTATCCTGTGTTGCAACATTGGGTCCAACATTGCTTTGTGTTGTGTCGATTGTTGCAACATTAGGTTCAACATGATCTTCATCGTCTGTGTGCCCTTCCTGAGCATCACTCCCTTCAACCATGGCTACCTCTTATTTGTCAAAATCATCTACAACCACATTAATATACTCCATCATAGTGTTGGTATGCTTGTTGAATAACCTGAACGCACGGCTGGTTGTAGAATAACCAAGAAATATTCCTTCATCACTCTTAATGTCAACTTCCCTCTTGGAGTGCGATCATGCAAAATGTAGCATTTGCTTCCGAAGATATGAAAGTATGAAACATCAGGTTTCCTACCTTTTCAGATTTCATTGGGAGTTTTCTCTGTTCTAGGTCGAAGATAAACTATGTTTATGGTGTAACATGCAGTGTTGATAGCTTCGGCCCACCACCTAGTACTTACTTCTCTTGCATTCAGCATCACATGAGCCATCTCTTGCAGGGTACGATTCTTCCTTTCAACCACTCCATTTTGTCGAGAAGTCTTAGGCGCCGAGAATTCATGAGCAATTCCATGGGTCTCATAGAAATCAGTAAATGAGTGGTTCTCAAACTCATTGCCATGGTCACTTCGGATCCTGACACTTTTGCAGATGCTACTTCCCTTCTCAATTTGAAGACGGTTGCACAATTTCTTAAAGGCTTCAAATGTTTCTGACTTTTCTTTAAGAAAGTCTACCCAAGTAAACCTGGAGAAATCATCAACACATACATAGATATATTTCTTACCTCCCACACTTGTTTTTGATGTTGGCCCGATCAAATCCATATGCAGCAATTCTAAGACCTTGGACGTGGTAATTGTCTGAAGTGGCGTGTGGCTGGTCCTCTGTTGCTTCCCCAGTTGACAGGGTCCATACACCCCCTCTTTCTTTTTGTTAAGAACTGGTATTCCACAAACAGCTCCCACTTTAGATATCTTCATCAGAGTCTTGAAGTTGAGATGCCTTAATTTTTGATGCCACTGTTCTGAGACATCTGCAGTGACATTGATGCAGGTGTTAGCTTCTTGGAGAAGGTAACAGTTGTCCGTGGACCTTATTCCCGTAAGAATATACTTTTCAGCTGCATTGAAGACTAAGCACTTTTCTTTAGTGAATCGAACCAAGAGACCTTGATCACGCATCTGACTTATGCTAAAAAGGTTAGCCTTTAAATATTTGACATGCAAAACATCCTTCAGGTTTAGATAGTCGACAACATTCAGACTTCCCTTCCCAACAACCTTGCTTCTCTGGCCATCACCAAAGGTAACGTGACCATTGTTACATGCAGTATACTCCATGAGAAGATTTCGGTTGACGGTCATGTGCCTAGAGCACCCACTGTCAAAGTATCACATGTTCTCGAAAAAAGCAATTAACAAAGTGTAAGCCACCATGCTATATAATTCTGACTTCCTAACCCATTTCTTCGTCATCTTTGTGTCTGAATATCTGACATTTCTTCCTTCACGCCAATGTCGCATGCGACTGAAACAGTTTCTTTCGATATGTCCTATGAGTCTACAATAACTTCACATAGGACGACCAGATTTAGTAACTTTACTCTGCTTCTTTCTTTGTCCATGCATCTTACGTTGACCCATCTTTTCCTGTTCTTTGATCACAAGAGTTCGTCTTTCCTTAGAAACCTGATAATCGCCTCCTCTGTTGTATCCCACACCTGTGCGATCTCCTGAGTTTTTCCCCATGTTTAAGATGTCATCAAGTTTTATCCTTCCAAAGTTCCACTTGTTTAGAATACTTTCAGCCTTCTCAACTCTGAGAAGTGTCTTTCTGAGGCTGCTCTCAAGATTCTTAAGACTGACTGCGGCCTTCAGTAATCTAGTTTTAGCATCTTCCTTTTCACCTTTCAATCTGACATTTTCATCCTTCAAAGCTTTGTTTGTTTCACAAATCTTCATCCATTGTGCAAACATAGTCTAATAAGCTGTACAGATGTCATCTTCACTTGCTTCCCCATCACTCTCAACTTCGGAATCAGATTCAAGGATGGATGTTGTACTGAATGTTGCAACATTTTGTTTGACATTGTCAAGATTGTTGCCAGATGTTGTACCTAATGTTGCGATATCTGATTCAACATGACTGTGAGTGTCACTATCAGATTGTCTTGTTAGGATGGTTGCAAAGGCGACATAGTTACTGGTGATGTCCTCATCTCCTGCACTTCCTTCTGATTCATCATCACTCCAAGTGCTGGCTAAATATTTTCCTTTCTACTTCTTGAGGGTGTTGGCACATTCGGCTTGTATGTGTCCAAAACCTTCACATTCTCTGCACTGTATCCCTTTGCCCTTACTCTTCGGATCATACTTTTGAGTAGGACGACTGGTAATCTTTTCTACAGTGGGGAGATTTGGTCGTGGTCCCTTGTTGACAGAGCTGAAGTTTTGACTTTTGTTGCTGATCTTTCTCATCATTCTACTAAAATTCTTGGTCAGCAAGGCAATGTCATCATCAAGATCTGACTCATTATAAGATTTAGGCGCTTCACATGCTTCAACCTTTAGTGCAACGCCTTTGGCCCTTTTGTTTTGCTTCAACTTCATTTCATAGGTCTGAAGGGACCCCATGAACTCATCCAGTCTCATAGTGGAAGTGTTTCTCGTTTCTTCAATGGCAGCAATTTTCGTCATGAACTTGTCTAGAAGACATCTCAATGTTTTCTCAACAAGCTTCTTTTGTGAGTATTTTTGCCTAATTGGAAGGCCTGATTAATTATGTCTCTCATCATCCCATTGAATTCAGCCACGGTCTCTTCATCATTCATCCTTAAATTTTCAAATTGAGATGCAAGAATTTGGAGTTTGGAAGCTTTTACCGTACTCGTTTCTTCATGCACATTCTGAAGAATGTTCGATGATTCTTTGGCAAACTCACACATGAAGATCAGCTTAAACTGCTCTTCGTCGACAGCGGTAAAAATGGCATTTATGGCCTTTGAGTTCCCCAGAGCTGCTCTATCTTCTTCTGAACTCCAGTCTCTTGCTGGACTCCAGTCTCTTGCTGGTTTGAGATGTTCTTTGCCTTCTTTGTCTACATCGACTGGAGGAGTCCATTCTTCAATGGTGGCAACCCATGCCTTCTCATCAAGCAACTTGATAAATGCACGCATCTGAGACTTCCAATATGTGTAGCTTGTGCCGGTGAGCAGCGAAGGACGTGTAACGGAAGTGCCTTCTTTCGTATTCATGATTTGCGTACTGCGAATACAGGATCACACCCATTTTGACAACATAAAGTAGCACCGATGACCTGCTCTGATACCAATTGTAATTCAGCACGTAGATATTAGTCAAATAAACCAAATGATTAAGCACAAACCAAGCAATGACACACAAGACTTGGTAACACAGTTCGGTGCACACATCTACATCTGCAGTGCCTCGCCCAGAAAATCAGATTACTCCACTAAAATATTAATGAATACAATCACTAATACTATGTTTCTATTAGGAGGAACAACCTCCCCCTCAATACAAACCATAATGGGTGGTCTCTACCAACCCATGGAGTAATCTATGCAAGCTCCCCTTGCATGCAAGAGCCCCTTACAGAACTGACAAGATTCAACTCCCTTGATCCCCTACCTCACTAGTCATCAGCCTCCTCCCGGAGTTCTTCAATAGACTTTTTGCAAAAGCCGTAACCTAGCTGTAATTCTGCACGTCCCTATTATACTTCGCTCCCCCTTAATCACAGAGTAGATAGGGAAGGTTGCTTGATCAAATCTGTGCAGATCGGAACCAATACGACCAAATTGGTTCCGCAAAATCTTCAAGAATTAAACAACTAATATTTGCAGGCAAAAATCTCTCTAACAGATTCTCCAATCATTCCGAGAGATAGCAGCTTCCAAATAAATCTTCAATGGATCTTCACTCTCAACAACAAGAACCAGAATCCTATGAAGATCCTGCAATAAGATCAGGAGAACTCAATCTTTGATAAACGCTGAAGATCGTCATTCATTTCCAGACTTTTGACATCACATGTTGGACCTCATGTTGCAACATGATGTTCAACATATCATCCAATATGCTCAATGGATGACCTCTCTCCTTCAAGATAATTAAGACCAGATATAAATATATCAAGGTGCCACTAATGACAACACACTCACATACATATGACCTAACAATCTTTGCTTTATATGATGTAAAGGAATCCACATGACATTTTTTGGATAAATGCAACCAAAGCAATCATGAATGACATGCCCCTTTTTATTACAATAAAAACATACATCATTAGAGTGGCTATGACTAGAAGAAGACATGTTCGCATCATGATTGCTAGATGGAGAGCATATGTATCTAGAAAATCTCTTTTCTATAGGGTTCCTAGGCTTCTTAGGTGGTTACTTCTTTTTAAATCATATGCCATATTTGCTAGAATGATTATTTTATCCATCTAACATCTCATTAAAGATTTTTTGACTACCCGTGAATTTTTTTACTATGTTGCTCAGGTCTTGATTTTCTTTCTCTAGTTCTTTAATTCTATCTTTATATTTTTCTTCTTTATTGCTCTCTTCAATTTCACAAGCAATATGTTTTTCGTTTATCAAATTAGATTTCTCTTTTTAGTTCAATTTTTTCTTCATTACTAGAACTTTAGAATTTGAAGAACTAATTTTCGCATTTAAGTCTTTATCTAAATTTGAATTTTCACGCTCTATATTAGCTACTTTTTATTAGCTTTCTTTAATTCTAAAGTTTTAGTCTCTAGTTTATTTTCACCAATATTATCTGTAATTTCTTTTAATTCTTTAAATTTTATGAACAACTCTTCTTTATCACGTTCGGCACTACCAAGTTGGTCTTTTAAAAGTTCGGAATGTCTTTAATGCGTAACATACTTAGGGGCCAAGTATTGAAAGAGATCTACTAAATATTCATAATCTTCCTCCATATCAGCAAACATATTATCACTAAATTCAAGGCCATCTATATGAAATATGGATTTAGATTTTACCTTGTTGCTTTTTCCCATGAAACATGTGCCGTTTTCATTTTTCCTATCATCGTCTGAAGATAGATCCTTTGCATCACTATCACATCATGTGGCTAGCATCCCTTACCTATGCGACCTCTTACCTTTATTAACTTCTTTTTCCTTTTCAGAAGAGGGCGATCAAGTTTTATATGACCTTTCTTATTACAATTAAAGCATCAAGGTGCAGTTTCCTCTTCTTCATCTATTTTTTTCCGTGTTCCTCATATGCTTCCAGTCAACTTCTTGTTGTTTCGTAGGAAATATTAAAACTGTCGGCAAGATGGTCGATTTGTTCACCTTTGGAATCATTTTTTGACTCATCATCGAACTTGAATGCTTTCAAGGCCAAGTTCTTTTCATTTTTCACCTCCTTCTCTGATTTTTCCTCCATCTTGGGTGCACTATCATTGATCATATTTAATTGTACTTCATATGTTATCAATTTTTCCATTAGTTGCTCAAAAGTGATGTTTACTAAATCATGCACCTCTTCAATTGTCATTTGCTTTTGGATCCAATCTCCAGACAATGAATATAGAACTTTTTTGACCAAATGTTCCTCTGGGATGTCCTTTCATTAAGCCTTTAGCAGATTAACAATATATGCAAAATGAAAAAATATGGCATCAATGGATTCATCGAGCATCATTGCAAATTTTCATATTTTTATAATAGCATTCTAATACGAGTTTTCTAAACCTTAGAAGTGTAATGCCCTACAAGCTACTGCACAAGTACTAGAGGGGGGTGAATAGTACTTTAAAAATAACAAGGAGTATAATTCCAAATTATAGTGCAAACAACTACCAAATCAATTTGCGGAAGCTTAAATTGAATGACAACAACAAAATTAACAATGCTAACAAAAGATGTTAATGGGTTCGGATCCACCCAAGTCTCCCCGACTTGTTCCCTGTGATCCTACGTCCTAACCACCCGGATCCCCTCCGGATACTTAGGTTAGAAACCCTAACCCAAGATTTCCACTATGAATATCTTGTGAAAAACCTTCACAAGATCAAATCATACAACAATGGCAATAGTGAATCCCACAACCCGGGAACACAACCTTCTCTCACAACCGAGAGAATCAACACGCAATATAAATGAGTTTATAGTGAAATAAGCAAACTTACCACAAAATCCTATACCTTGAGTTTTTCTTACCAAATAGGTGAAAGGAAGGATTTGAGGAAGATGAAGTCACCAAGACCTAGCACCAAGGAAATGACCAGCAATAGGTGTTTATGGGAGATTTGGAGACTTGATTCAAGCTAGAGCTTGAAGGGCTTACCAAGAACAAACTTCTCTCAAGATGGATTCTAGATCTAGAATGTGAGAGAATGGGTTTCTTGTGAGGAAGAGAGCTTTAGAAATGAGTGAGAATGGCTATCTCTTTCTATCTTAATGAATCTCTTAATGGCAGCTCTAACCTAGATAGAAATGACCTAGGTTCGTATTTATAGGGTCCCATAAAAACAACTTAGGTCAAATTCCAACGGATAGAAATCTGAGGAAACTAGTCGGTCAAAGAACAACCACTGACCGACTAGTTCATCAACTAGTCGGTCAGTCAAACAACATGGACCGACTAAGAGAGGAACTGAGAAGAGATAGAAATTCAGACATAGAAATCTAGTCGGTCCAAGAAGACTTTCTGACCGACTAGTTTCACAACTAGTCGGTCAGTCAGTGAACGTAGACCGACTAAGAGGCAAAATGAAATAGTCTGAATACAAATTGACTTAGTCGGTCCAAGAACAAAAGTTGACCGACTAGATTGTCAACTAGTCGGTCACCAAACGTTCTTAGACCGACTAACGATAAACAATAGCTTAGGAGAAATTTAGTATGAACAGTAAGTCACAACTAGTCGGTCATAGAAGCATCACTGACCGACTAGTTCACAAACTAGTCGGTCGGTGAGTCAACGTAGACCGACTAACTGTAAACAGTAAAGTCCAAGAAATTAAGGAATCAAACTATGTAATGCCCTACTAGCTACTGCACAAGTACTAGAGGGGGGTGAGTAGTACTTTAAAATAATAAGGAGTATAATTCCAAATTAAATTGCAAACAACTACCAAATCAATTTGCGGAAGCTTAAATTGAATGACAACAACAAAATTAACAATGCAAACAAATGATGTTAATGGGTTCGGATCCACCCAAGTCTCCCCGACTTGTTGCCGGTGATCCTACGTCCCAACCACCCGGATCCCCTCCGGATACTTGAGTTAGAAACCCTAACTCAAGATTTCCATTATGAATATCTTGTGAAAAACCTTCACAAGATCAAATCATACATGCAATAGCAAACGTGAATCCCACAACCCGGGATCACAACCTTCTCTCACAACCGAGAGAATCACAAAGCACTATTAAAGAGTTTAATATGAAATAAACAATCTTACCACAAAATCCTATACCTTGAGTTTTTCTTACCCAAATGGTGAAATGAAGGATTTGAGGAAGATGAAGTCACCAAGACCTAGCACCAAGGAAATGACCAGCAATCGGTGCCTAGGGATGATTTGGAGACTTGGATCAAGCAATAGCTTGAAGAGCTCACCAAGAACAAGCTTCTCTCTAGATGGATTCTAGATCTAGAAATGAGAGAGAATGGGTTTCTTGTGAGGAAGAGAGCTTTAGATTTGAGTGAGAATGGCTATCTCTTTTGATCTCAATGAATCTCTGAATGGAAGCTCTAACCTCGATAGAAATGACATAGGTTCGTATTTATAGGGTCCCATAAAAACAAGTTAGGTCATTCTCCAACAGATAGAAATCTGTGAGAATTAGTCGGTCAAAGAACAATCACTGACCGACTAGTTCATCAACTAGTCGGTCAGTCAAACAGCATGGACCGACTAAGTGAAGATCTGAGAAGAGATAGAATTTCAGACCTAGAAATCTAGTCGGTCCAAGAAGACTTTCTGACCGACTAGTTTCACAACTAGTCGGTCAGTCAATGAACGTAGACCGACTAAGAGGCAAAATGAAATAGTCTGAACACAAGTTGACTTAGTCGGTCCAAGAACAAAAGTTGACCGACTAGATTGTCAACTAGTCGGTCACCAAACGTTCTTAGACCGACTAACGATAAACAGTAGCTTAGGAGAAATTTAGCATGAACATTAAGTCACAACTAGTCGGTCAAAGAAGCATCACTGACCGACTAGTTCACAAACTAGTCGGTCGGTGAGTCAACGTAGACCGACTAACTGTAAACAGTAAAGTCCAAGAAATTAAGGAATCAAACTAGTCGGTCCAAGAAGAGTTGCCGACCGACTAGATCACCATCTAGTCGGTCAGTACTTGTTCTTGTACCAACTAACATGCACAATAAAGTCCGAATCGAAGCGCGATGCTTCGAGGAAGTTAGAATGAACTTGTGCAAGGATCCTAGAGCTACGAAATGAGCGTAATGAAGATAGAAACGTAAGATATACTCAAGGCTTAACATTCTATATATCGAAGCTAAAAGACTATAAATAAAACCTTAATAAACGGTCTTCGAGAGCTTCGATTGAATCTTCATAACTTCCAAAACGGCGCAAGAGCTTCAACGAAGCTTTAGGCATGAATACGAGCTTTGGGAAGTGTTGAGATGTCGCTTTGAATGTTCTCGTGAATTTGGCGACGATCTCCAATACTGCGCTCACAAATTGTTAGTTCATGGATTATTTATGTTTGCTCATCATCAAAACCAAATCCGGGGAGTCCAATATTCAACATTCTCCCCCTTTTTGGTGATGACAAACCAACATAAATAATAATCAAAAATAATGATTCAAATGTAAAATACTTACTCCCCCTGCATTGATGACACGTTAATTCCAAAATGAATATATATGAATTGCATCAAGCAGACGAGTAAGATAAGTAAAGAGAATCGATTTTTGAAATATCGGATTTTGAAAATCCTTATATATATCTTAACTCCCCTTGAATCTAACATATTAAACTAGATTCTTGGAAATTGAGTTAAATTTTCATGTGCGTTATTTATTATCATTATCTCTCCCCCTTTGGCATTATCCCAAAAATGGGGGGCATACAACGATAACAACTAAGAAATGGAAAATCCAACATCGGGAGTCGTAGACAATGACGATGGACCAAATTGACACCACGGGAAAAATGAGGAAATCAAATCAAGGTGTGCCAAAATGTCCATTATCAAAAAAAATAATCAAAATCATCAAAAATACCAAATAATTATTCATTTCTTGAATAAAGAAACATACTCTTCAATATTCAATATTCTTGGTTAAATTTGTGCATGGAAAACAATTCTATATAATTATAGAAATATAATCTATTTAACCAAGCATTTAAGCATCGAGCGACGAAATCACATTGCATGGACATTGAATGAGAATTAATGTGCACGACGAAGTAAATATCACAACATGAACACCGATGTATATATAGAAATGTTAACATGCTGAGTACATCCAAAAAGATATCGAATATAAAAAGTACATCATATCAAGTGCGATACATCATCTATATAAACATCAAAAAGAACTACATCATCGTCTACACCAAAATATAACATCATCATCAATATCCAGAGTACATCAAAATACAACATATCAAAATATCCAACCTACATCCAGAAAACTCAAAAGTACATCAAAACAACCATCAATCTCCATCCTAACCCAAAATAAAACACTCTCAAAAAGGTAAATCATCCAATGAGCAGTGTAGAGTCCTCGAAACAAACGATCACGAGGAAGTGGCTGGATCTGCAGTCTCCGTGGGTCCAGTCGAAGGAGTGGACTCAGGCTCTGCAGGGAGAAGAGGTGTCTCAACAGATGGGATCGTCGGGGCAGGAGTCGAGACGTCAACGACGGGCTCGACGGCAGATGTGTCAACAGGAATATCAGCAGGCTCGGCAACAGGGTCAGCAGCAGGCTCAGAAGTCTGAAGTGCTGAAGCAGAAGACTCTGGAGCACCGGAAGTGGTGCCATCTCCAGGAGCTGAAGTGGTAGCAGCAGCAGCAGCAGCAGCAGTGGCCTCATCGCCACGGGCTAAGGAAGTGACAAGCTCGTCAAGTTCCTCATCGTCCATCTCCTCGGCCTCAGAAACTGAAGGAGGAAGATCAATCCCCATCATACGAGCCATACGGCAGACTACCTCCTCAGTACGAGCCAAACGTGAGTCGTGCTGACGAAGTAGGCGTATGACATCGTCTAAAGTGGCAGGAGGAGCGGGGGATGCAGCAGCTGACGGAGTAGACTGGGAAGCAGATGCGGTAGACCTCTGCACGTGACGAAGCGCCGCTAGAGATTTCTTAACGGCCATCGCGTTTAGAGGAGTACCCAAGGGACGCTCATCGTCAGGAGGGAGAGGGACTCGGAAATGACGAAACACGAGGGTCAACAGACAAGGGTATGGAATATGCGCAGATTTATTGGTCTTGCGTATACACTCGAAAGAGTCCATCTTATCGAGTATCACGCGAGCCCAATTAATCTCGCACCCCAAGAAAAGAGCGTAGATCAATTTCAAGAACGGCTGGGATGGAAGTGAAGATGATCTATACTTAGGGAGTAGGCAAGACTTCAAGATCAGGTTAAGGACCCACGCATTCGGCTTGAAAGATTTCGATGGAACACCAATGAATGCGGAGGGGATAACCTGGAAGATATCTGAAAGAACTGACTGATCCAAGGAAGAAATATCATCGACGAAAATGTCCGAAGGAAGGAGACCACACGACGAACAGCCAAGAATCTCCCCCAAGATTTCTGCCGTGAGAACTATAGGAGTTCCCAAGACAGTAGTCTCAATGGAGTGACTGGCATCGTAATGGCCTCGAACGCGATTGGCATAGAACAATTTCACAAGGCGAGGATATGGTTTAGGATTGGCCTTAAGATCGTATCGGAGATAATCAAGGAGACCACTATAGGAGAGGAGATCGGCTAAGCCAAGGAAATCTGAAAACTGGACGTAGTGCTCCAATAGCATCGGGCAGTGTTCAATACGGTTGTAGGCCGTGAGACACAGAGGGTCATCGCGACACAACGATATGTCAACACCCCCCGCTGGCATTGGGCCCTTTCCCTTTGGCTGGCGAGTCCTAGGACGAAGTGGAGGAGTGGGTTCCTTAGTGCTAGGCTCATCCTCAGGGATAAATTCAGTGTCGGAATCGGGAGGAGTAGAGGGTGAGTGGAGAATGGCCTTCTTGGTCTTAGATTTGCGGGGTTTTACGGTCGCCGTCCTCTGCTTCTTCAGAGGAGGCGAAGACGGAGAAGCTTGGGTTGATTTGGGACGACGTTTAGGCTTAGGGGGATTCCTAGAGTCGGAAGGCCCTATAGACATAGGAGAAGCCCCAGAAGAGGCGATAGGAATCCTCGTCTTTGCCATGGTCGAGGCACGACGAGTACAAGCTAAAAACGACGGAAGATCAAAAAAAACCTAGCACAAACCCTAGAAGAGAGAATCTGAAACACAAGCCCTAGGTTAAATTTGAAACCCTAGGAGCTAGAACTTGAAATCAAGGAGAGCAAACCCTAGATTAGGAAATAAGACCTAGGAGGAGGGGGGTATACCTAGGAGGAGTCGGTCGACGGCGGCGGACGGCGGGGATGGCCGGAGAGATGGCCGGAAGTCAAACGGACTCGAGAGGGGAGAGGGGGTTTTCGGGCTTGAGCTGAGAAAACAACCGACTAAAATGATTTTTAGTCGAAAAGAATTGAGCTTAAGTCGGTCGGGAAAGGAAAAGACACGTTTGCCCTAACACACTTAGTCGATCACAGTTCAAGCACTGAACGACTAGATTACGATCTAGTCGGTCGGTCAATGAGCTTGAACCGACTAAGTCGAAACAGAGGCAAACAGGGATTTTTAGGGCTAGATTTAGTCTGTCGCAGTATACTCACTGACCGACTAGTTTTCAATCTAGTCGGTCGGGAAATGTACTGTGACCGACTAAAGAGAGAAAATGAAAAGAGTTAGATGAAAGCTTGATCTAGTCGGTCTGAGTTCATTTGCTGACCGACTAGATGAGCATCTAGTCGGTTGACAAATGAACTGAAACCGACTAGAAGAGTTCAAAAATTGATAATTGATTTCTCTTCACAAACCACTTGGATGAAACATCTTAACACTCTCATTAGTCATCTAAAATACCCCATAAAACGTCGAAATCTTAAATACGACATTGAAATACGAATTCGAGCATAAATTCAAACAAATCAAACAAATCTCTAAAATACCCCATAAAACGTCGAAATCTTAAATACGACATTGAAATACGAATTCGAGCATAAATTCAAACAAATCCCAAAAAATCAATAAATCTAGCATGAATGAAATATTGCAAAATATAATAGCATGCAAGATAATTGAGTTCAAATATGAATCCTATATCTCGGATTCACCCATAATCCCCAATTCTCGACGCAACCGCACAAAGGAGTCCTCCTTTAGGGGTTTCGTGAAAATATCGGCGATTTGCTTTTGGGTTTCAACGTACACTAAAATGATGTCCTTTTTAGCAACATGATCATCTAAGAAATGGTGTCGGACATCTATGTGTTTTGATCGGGAATGGTGCACCGGATTCTTTGAAAGACAGATAGCACTTTGGTTATCCACCATGATAGGGCTAGTATCACAGTGAATACCAAAATCCTTCAAAGTGTGTCTCATCCAAAGAACCTGGGCACAAGCGGCACCGGCGGCAATATATTCCGCCTCGGTGGTTGAAAGTGATACGGAATTTTGCTTCTTGGAAAACCAAGAGACAAGAGAATTTCCTAGAAAATGGCAAGTGCCACTAGTACTTTTCCTGTCGGATTTGCATCCCGCATAATCGGCATCACTGTATGAGACTAACTCATACGTGCTAGATTTCGGATAAAGTAATCCAAAATCTAAAGTGTAACTTAGATAACGGAAAATACGCTTTACCGCTACTAAGTGAGACTCCTTAGGTTGAGACTGATAACGAGCACATACGCATACGGCAAACATAATATCGGGCCTACTTGCGGTAAGATAAAGTAAACTACCTATCATACCTCGATATAGACGAATGTCTACATCCTTACCGCCCGTATCCTTGTCAAGATGCGTAGTCGTGCTCATTGGAGTCTTTTTCCCTGAAGCACTTTCCATTCCAAATCGCTTAAGCAACTCCACTGTATACTTCGTTTGGTGGATGAAGATTGCATCGTTCAATTGGCGAATTTGGAGTCCTAAGAAATATTTGAGTTCGCCCATGTGGCTCATCTCAAATTGGTCCTTCATAACATTAGAAAACTCTTCGCAAAGAGTGAAGTTAGTAGCACCGAAAATGATATCATCAACATAAATTTGAACTAATAAAATATCATTATTCGCATGCTTAACAAAAAGTGTAGAATCGGCTTCGCCCATTTTAAAATTCAAATCCAAAAGAAAATTCTTTAGGCGATCATACCAAGCTCGAGGAGCTTGTCTCAAACCATAAAGAGCTTTCTTTAGTTTAAAAATATGATTTGGAAATTTTTCATTTATGAAGCCCGGAGGTTGAGAAACGTAAACTTCCTCAACGACATCTCCGTTTAAAAATGCACTTTTAACATCCATTTGAAATAACTTAAAATTTTTATGGCAAGCATAAGACAATAAAAGTCTAATTGATTCTAATCTAGCTACCGGAGCGAAGGATTCTTCGAAATCGATACCTTCCTCTTGGCGATAGCCTTGAGCAACTAACCTTGCTTTGTTCCGGACGACGACTTGGTTTTCGTCGGTTTTGTTCTTGAAGATCCACTTTGTCCCTATGACGGTGTGGTTCTTCGATGGCAAAGGAACAAGCTCCCATACCTCATTCCTCTCGAATTGAATGAGTTCCTCCTCCATGGCAAGGATCCAAGCACTATCTTCGCACACTTCAACGATATTCTTTGGCTCTATCGATGAGGCAAAGGCACAATTGGCGAAGTGGTGGACTTGAGATCTCGTCTTGACACTATCATTAATATTGCCAATAACTTGCTCATGGGGATGGTCGCGAACGGTATGAAGCCGCTTGGGAATACCTTGATCACTAGGCACATTCTCAACAACTTCATTAGTCGGGTTAGTCTCAATAGAATCAATTGAATCAATAGACTTAGAATTTTCAAACGAATCACATAAAACATCCATAGAATCATTATCATTTGAAATTCTAGAAGTAGTAAAATTCTCATTAAAAGAGACATGAAGTGATTCCTCGATCGTAGAGGATCTTTTGTTGTATATCCGGTAGGCTTTGCTACGTGAGGAATACCCAACAAATATCCCCTCATCCGATCTCGGATCAAATTTGTCCCAATTATCATATGTGTTTTTAATAAAACATTTTGCGCCGAAAACACGAAAATGTTTAACTTGAGGCAATCTACCAAACAACAATTCATAGCAAGTTTGTTTGGTGCCGGGCCTCTAAAGTATTCTATTAAACACATAACAAGCGGTGTGTACCGCTTCCGCCCAAAATTGATAACCAAGTTGACTATCTTCGAGCATAGTGCGAGCACACTCCACAAGCGTTCTATTCTTCCTCTCAACAACACCATTTTGAGGAGGTGTGTAACGGCCTGTTTCTATCGTACCTTCTTCGTGCACGTGCTTTTGATCGTGCACGTGTTTATTTTAGACTTTATTAGTTTTTGAACGTTTTTGTGTGATATGTCGTCGTGATCGTCTCTGAAAGTATTAGATTGTGGAATAACTTGGGAACAACATATCTCGAGTCGTTCTTCCGCGATACTAACTTATTTGACGTGACGTCGCGACTTTCTGTTTTGACGCGAGACGTTTCTATTTTTAGTTTCGTCCCTCGACGTCGAAATTTAGCTCCGTCTTCTCCACTATCTTTCTTTAGTCATCTAGAACACCCCATAATTATTTTATAATTTTTGGACTTAATTTGACTTATTTTCCATTTTTTGAAAGTTTTAAATAATTTTAAAACCTATTTTTATAAAAGTTTTAATTACAATAAAATTCCTATATTATAATAACGTATTAAAGAATTTTTAGGCAAAGTTTCAGAATTTTTGGCCGCACCCATCTCGTGTGAGGGAGAGAAGAGTAAATTTATTTTTAACTAATTATTTTAATTATTTTAATTACGTTTTTCTTAACCCAAACCCTAATCCTAACTCTTTTCTATTTAAATAAACCCTAGGCTAGGTTATTTTCGCAGCCACACAAACCCTAGCCGTCAAAAACCCCTTCCCGACGTTCGTCGCAACGTTGCGACGATCGCAACGTGCACGACCGGAGCTCTCCCCCGCAATTCCCAGCGCACGACCGGAGCAAGCCCCCGCATCACCGCTTGCAGCGCCCGCTGCATCGCCTCCCCCGCTGTCGCCAGCTCCGACCGAGAGCACCGCTCGGTCAGACCGAGCGCCCGCTCCGCACAGCCGCGTGGCCCGCTCCGCTGCACCCCGCTAGCGCTTGACCGAAGCCGCTCCCCGCTCCGACCGAGAGGCCACCCCGCACCCGCTCTCTGCACCGCCTCGTTGCAAGTTGCAACGTTGCAACTTGGCCCGCTCGCTGCGACCGATGGGATCTGTCGGTCAGACCGACGGTTCTCCTCGCACCCCCGCTGCAACCGACCCCGCTGCGCTGCATCAGCGTCCGACCGAGAGCTCCCCTCGGTCTGACCGAGGGAACTCTCCGCACCGACGGTGTTCGACCGACCAAACTTCGTCGCAAGTGGGTTTCTCCCACACCAACTCCTGTGGTGGGCCCCCCAAGTGCTCCTGAGGTGTTGTGGGCCCCCTTGGACCCCTAGCACTGCTGTGGGCCCCACTTGGACGTGCGACTTCGCGGATTTGCCGTCTACGACGTTGCGACACGTCGTAGGCCTTCGTCGCAAGTTCAGACTTTTGAAGAGACGTGCGAGGACCAGATCTGAAGCCGAGGAGTTCTCCGATCAGACCCGACATCCAATCTACAGCAAACTCTGGTTCAGGTTGGTTCCCCGAAACTCGTAGAAACCCCCACAGTAGCTGACTGAACCCTAAACTAAAAACCGTCAACTTGAACTAAATTTACTTTCCAGCTCCTGTAAAACGTTGTACGAATATAGAAAATCGACGAACGGACTAATTTGACTGTGCACATAGGATAGATCGTCGATTAGGTTGATACATCAAAAAGTGACTTTTGACGAATAGGATAGTCCCGAAAACCTAGAAACGAACCCTAATAGGATTTGATGAATTTGAGACCTGACATCGTCGTCGTGGCGATATTTCAGACGGACTTCTGCGGACGAGACGCTTGGACGAGACGCTTCGAGAGGACGACGCACTCGCCGTTTCAGGCAAGTGTACCCACTTGCGTTTTTGACCGTGCCTTGGTCTTAGATTACTAGAACTGTTAGACTGTGACTGTATAGAACCGGACGTGAAATGATAGCGTCCGGGACGCCCCTGACGTCTCAGACTTGACGACGAAGTCTGAGCCTGACAACAACAACTTTGATGCTGTAGGGCTATCATGTGTGTGCGTGCGTGTGGACACCCTAGAATAACTCTCCCGTACACTGGTCGTGTCTTGTCACTGTTATCCACACTGGTCGTGTCTTGTCACTGTGTTACAAAAAGCCTTCGGGCGTTTCAGATGCTCTCCTTGCGGGAGTGATCTCCGTGCTACAAAAAGCCTTCGGGCGTTTTAGATGCTCTCCTTGCGGGAGTGATCTCTGTGCTACAAAAAGCCTTCGGGCGTTTCAGATGCTCTCCTTGCGGGAGTGATCTCCGTGTTACAAAAAGCCTGCGGGCGTTTCAGATGCTTCCCGAGCGGAAGTGATCTCTGTGATACAAAAAGCCTACGGGCGTTTCAGGTGCTTTCCTTGCGAAAGTGATCTCCGTGCTTCCTGTCCTGAGTTCTGGGGTTTTGGGGTAGGGTTGAGCGTGCGCACTGTGAGAGGGTCTGATCCCCCTCGAACCGTAAGGCGTGAACCCTTCGTGTCGTGTCGTGTCGTGCCGTGTCGTGTCGTGTCCTACTTGTCTTGTCCGTCTTCGTCTTGTCCTGACACCTTTAGGCTAGTCCCGTAGTCGGTAGCACACGCTACGACTACTGCCTGCTACGTTTTTACTTTCCTGCTACGTTACTTCTCTTGTACTTGTTGTAACCCCAGCATGCTAATCAACCAGTAAACTGTTGTGTAAAAGAACCTCAGCATGCTAATCAACCAGTAAACCGTTGTTTAAAGTTCGGTGCACTTGCAGTAAAGTCTAACCCTTCTTGTAGACTTTACCTGACGTACAGTTCCTTTTCTTGGGGTGCTGTACGTCATGTGTTCAGCCAGAGATCGTGGACGAAGCAGACTCGCTGGAGTACGTGGAGCCGCGGACGTCGACCCAGAGCACGTGCCTGACGAGGACCAGACCTTGAGGTCTTTTTAGTCACCACCTTCAGAGGTTACTATTTTCAGTTTTCTTTGCCACGCTTAGGCTTCTTTTTAGACTTTGTACTTGTTGGATATCATATCTCTAATTTAATGAATGCAAATTTCTTTTCTGTACTTTTGTTGTTTCGAACTATAAAAATGCAAGAACCTGAAAATCTTTTAAAATGGTACCTCTACAGATGCTTATTGGGTCCGAGCTTCTCAGCTCTGGCCTAAGCGGGCCTCGTCACGTTTCGCTTCCGTCCATTTTGGGAAGCGGGGCGTGACAGGTTTTAGTGGTGGCCCATGCAGGTCTTGCAAAAGTTCGGAACAATAAAAGTACCGCATTCATTTGATATCCACGTACAAGTCTGAATTAGTTTCCCAGTCTTAGATAGTAGGAAGACTTAGGTAGACGTCTCAGGTTGATAGTCGGACGCCTTGGTTAAGATTTAGTCGTTCTCGTCCTAGACTATCTTAGCATCCCCCTTTGATTCTGATCGTATTAGATATTTAGAGTCCTTCTTTTAATTAGTCGCTCGCCCAGCTCCATTGACTTCGGGCCCAGCAGAACGTAACCTTGATTCTCTTAGGAACCTTCTCTTTAGATCCTGATTATATTCTAGCTCATAGGAAGCCTTGAGCTGAGTTATCCTAATCTTTAGAAGACCCGATGATTAGAACCCTTGTCCTCTAGCATCCCTCTGATCCTTGCAAATTTTGTGCTATCGACCATAGAGTCCCATCGTAGCTCTTCACGATTCATATCTTACGCGTAATCTTCATGCGATCATTTTTCCTTTCTCTCGATTCTCGTGATCGTTTCCTGACGATCATCATCAATCCTTCGAATCCCTTCCTTGACAAATTCTACCTTCCCCAAAATTATTTTCGACTTTCCTTATTAAGTTTTCGCTCTAGCCTGATTTCTTTGAAAACCTCTATATTATATATTTAAAATTTGCTGTTTTGGATCGAGTTAAAACTTTTTAATTGACTTGGAGCTTTCTTGGACGTAAATGTTTTAAGTCAATATCTCGCATTATTTGCCTTGTTTCCAATATATATATATTACTTTTATAAACTACACAATTTATTTCTACTATCTTGTACTTATTTTCGAAAATTTCCCTTTTCCCAAAACCTGCTTCCTTTAAAAGTATTTTCGAAATTCATTATTAAATTCTCCGCCGAATTTGACTTCTTTGAAAACTTTTATTAATTATTTAAAATTTCTTATTTTCGGTTAAGTTAAAATTCTTTCGCAAATTTTGAAACCTTTCGGTCGTAAAAGTTTTACGTTACGACCTCGTACTTATTTTCGAATCAGTATCCATCGAATTTTAGTTTTAACACTTTGTTACCATTTCGGGAATTCAATATATCATTTTTTTTTCTCTACCTACGAAGTTTATTTTAACCATTTACGTATGTACTTTAGAATATTTTCTAAACCAAAGAGGACTTTAAATTTCTTCTCGTATATGTATAAACATCTCTATGTTCTTCGTGCTCATACTTCAAGAATCCTTGTTTAAACTTACTTTCATTTGCAAAACAATCGCTATCTCATCCTACTTTTATTTCTTTTATTTCTTGTTTTCGAAACTCATTATTAAATTCTTCGCTCGGTTTAACTCCCTTGAAAACCCTTTATTATATATATATTTAAAATTTATTGCTTTTCGATTAAAAGTTCCTTCTTAGATTTTGAAATCTCCTTGGTCGTCAATCTTCAAGTTACTATCTGGAAATTATTTCAAATCGGTATCTTTCATATTTTCATTTTTAAAACCGTGTTAAGATTTTGATAATTCAATTTATATTTTTCTGGGCTACCAGATCTATTTCTAAATCACTTATAGTTCATACTTTTAAAATATTTTCTGGACTAGGTGGAACTTCAATTATTTTTATTATTATCATATCTGATCTATGTTCCTCGTGACCACATTTCAAAATCTTTGTGAAAACTTATTTCCATTTGCAAAACAATCGTTTACCACCCAACCAACTACCTCCTTATCTTGCCTTATTTGAACTCGTTCCTTCCGATCTTATTTCGTTCCGCTTTTGATTTAGTTTTCTTTCCTTCTTTTATCTAGACAACAGGCCTTGTAGATATCCATGTGATCTCCGGTTTAGGAGTAGGCCCTTTGGTAGGTGATGTCGTCATGGTGCATGAGTCCAGGTAGAGTGCGTAGACCCATATGAATGTGTGTTCTTTAGGATCCCGATGATTGCCTTTTGTGTCTTGAATGTGTACTCAGTGTTAACCATGGTATGATGGGAGTTGTCTGAATGACGGTATTCATACTTATATGAATGGTGTCATCGCAGGCAGATCCTTAGGCTGAGTTTTAATTTTAATGAATGGTTTATCTTGGTTGTATGTGAATCATATCAAAACTTTGTTTTTTTTAAAACCAAATCTTTAAAGTTTTAAGACTAGCTCACAAGATCACAAATCACTTAACTTCCCTCATCCATTACCGCAATGCCACACGTTTTTCCAAATGTTTTAAAATATTTCTTTGGCCTTAAAGTCTCTCTTTCTCTTCTCTTCTTTCTTCCTTAAACAAAAATTTTCATGTTTATGATTGTTATATTAATTGGGCCTAGCTATTATCGTTGTAGGATTTTGTTTGCGGGTAGGCTCAGGGAGTGAGATGAGTTTTATTATGGCAATGATTAATTGATTTTGGGAACACAAGGATGATGGATTAGAATATTTTTTGGATGAAAAGAATGAACTGTCCAAGGCTTATTTATAAAACCGAAGTGTGGTGTGCTCAATGGAGAATTCTGTTTGAATGAGATTAAATACGAGGAGATGATGACTCATCAGACTTGAGGCTTAGACGGGTAGTGGATAGGAGTAACTGCGGGGAATAGTATGAGTCAGGATGATCATGAGATTGAGTAGAGCTTATATTAGCATTGAGACTGATTGATGAATTGACGTGAGAAGACTTTGAGGATAACACGACGTGTTGAGATTAATGGATGTTTAGGTATTCGGACTTAATATTGGTTGGGATTAGTTATAGTGAGTAGGATGATGGGTAATTCTGGCAGATCAAATTATTTGGTGGATGAATTTATGGAGAGATATGACGAGAATGTATTGAAGACACGACGATTGCTGATTGGTGAAGGTATTATAGGGTAGACAAATGTTTTTGTCTTGGATTGGTGGATGACTAGAATCTCATTTTTTTGGAGATTTATTAATGATGGGAAAAGATTTAGAAATTTAAAAGATATTAATGAGCGATGATGATGTTTAGTGGAGTGGTACGATATCAGAAGATTGTTATTATTTTTATGAGAACTTGGAGTTGGAAATTGGAACAGTAGTGGTGGATCTATAGCTAAGTATTAGGACGTGAGTTTAGTCGTGGCTTTGCCCAGTGAAAAGAAGGGTCATGATGTATTATTGGAGGAACGATATTGAAGTTTTAATGATCAGAGATCATGGAGTGGAGGATAGGAGTTATAAGCTTAGGTATTTATAAATTTTGTAATTAGTCTTAGTGTGAGTGATTCCGAGGGCGGAATCATTTCTAAGGTGGGTAGAATGTAACGGCCTGTTTCTATCGTACCTTCTTCGTGCACGTGCTTTTGATCGTGCACGTGTTTATTTTAGACTTTATTAGTTTTTGAACGTTTTTGTGTGATATGTCGTCGTGATCGTCTCTGAAAGTATTAGATTGTGGAATAACTTGGGAACGACATATCTCGAGTCGTTCTTCCGCGATACTAACTTATTTGACGTGACGTCGCGACTTTCTGTTTTGACGCGAGACGTTTCTATTTTTAGTTTCGTCCCTCGACGTCGAAATTTAGATCCGTCTTCTCCACTATCTTTCTTTAGTCATCTAGAACACCCCATAATTATTTTATAATTTTTGGACTTAATTTGACTTATTTTCCATTTTTTTGAAAGTTTTAAATAATTTTAAAACCTATTTTTATAAAAGTTTTAATTACAATAAAATTCCTATATTATAATAACGTATTAAAGAATTTTTAGGCAAAGTTTCAGAATTTTTGGCCGCACCCATCTCGTGTGAGGGAGAGAAGAGTAAATTTATTTTTAACTAATTATTTTAATTATTTTAATTACGTTTTTCTTAACCCAAACCCTAATCCTAACTCTTTTCTATTTAAATAAACCCTAGGCTAGGTTATTTTCGCAGCCACACAAACCCTAGCCGTCAAAAACCCCTTCCCGACGTTCGTCGCAACGTTGCGACGATCGCAACGTGCACGACCGGAGCTCTCCCCCGCAATTCCCAGCGCACGACCGGAGCAAGCCCCCGCATCGCCGCTTGCAGCGCCCGCTGCATCGCCGCTTGCAGCGCCCGCTGCATCGCCTCCCCCGCTGTCGCCCGCTCCGACCGAGAGCACCGCTCGGTCAGACCGAGCGCCCGCTCCGCACAGCCGCGTGGCCCGCTCCGCTGCACCCCGCTAGCGCTTGACCGAAGCCGCTCCCCGCTCCGACCGAGAGGCCGCCCCGCACCCGCTTTCCGCACCGCCTCGTTGCAAGTTGCAACGTTGCAACTTGGCCCGCCCGCTGCGACCGATGGGATCTGTCGGTCAGACTGACGGTTCTCCTCGCACCCCCGCTGCAACCGACCCTGCTGCGCTGCATCAGCGTCCGACCGAGAGCTCCCTTCGGTCAGACCGAGGGAACTCTCCGCACCGACGGTGTCCGACCGACCAAACTTCGTCGCAAGTGGGTTTCTCCCACGCCAACTCCTGTGGTGGGCCCCCCAAGTGTTCCTGAGGTGTTGTGGGCCCCCTTGGACCCCTAGCACTGCTGTGGGCCCCACTTGGACGTGTGACTTCGCGGATTTGCCGTCTACGACGTTGCGACACGTCGTAGGCCTTCGTCGCAAGTTCAGACTTTTGGAGAGACGTGCGAGGACCAGATCTGAAGCCGAGGAGTTCTCCGATCAGACCCGACATCCAATCTACAGCAAACTCCGGTTCAGGTTGGTTCCCCGAAACTCGTAGAAACCCCCACAGTAGCTGACTGAACCCTAAACTAAAAACCGTCAACTTGAACTAAATTTACTTTCCAGCTCCTGTAAAACGTTGTACGAATATAGAAAATCGACGAACGGACTAATTTGACTGTGCACATAGGATAGATCGTCGATTAGGTTGATACATCAAAAAGTGACTTTTGACGAATAGGATAGTCCCGAAAACCTAGAAACGAACCTTAATAGGATTTGATGAATTTGAGACCTGACATCGTCGCAGTGGCGATATTTCAGACGGACTTCTGCGGACGAGACGCTTGGACGAGATGCTTCGAGAGGACGACGCACTCGCCGTTTCAGGCAAGTGTACCCACTTGCGTTTTTGACCGTGCCTTGGTCTTAGATTACTAGAACTGTTAGACTGTGACTGTATAGAACCGGACGTGAAATGATAGCGTCCGGGACGCCCCTGACGACTCAGACTTGACGACGAAGTCTGAGCCTGACAACAACAACTTTGATGCTGTAGGGCTATCATGTGTGTGCGTGCGTGTGGACACCCTAGAATAACTCTCACGTACACTGGTCGTGTCTTGTCACTGTTATCCACACTGGTCGTGTCTTGTCACTGTGTTACAAAAAGCCTTCGGGCGTTTCAGATGCTCTCCTTGCGGGAGTGATCTCCGTGCTACAAAAAGCCTTCGGGCGTTTCAGATGCTCTCCTTGCGGGAGTGATCTCCGTGCTACAAAAAGCCTTCGGGCGTTTCAGATGCTCTCCTTGCGGGAGTGATCTCCGTGATACAAAAAGCCTGCGGGCGTTTCAGATGCTTCCCGAGCGGAAGTGATCTCTGTGATACAAAAAGCCTACGGGCGTTTCAGGTGCTTTCCTTGCGAAAGTGATCTCCGTGCTTCCTGTCCTGAGTTCTGGGGTTTTGTGGTAGGGTTGAGCGTGCGCACGGTGAGAGGGTCTGATCCCCCTCGAACCGTAAGGCGTGAACCCTTCGTGTCGTGTCGTGTCGTGCCGTGTCGTGTCGTGTCCTACTTGTCTTGTCCGTCTTCGTCTTGTCCTGACACCTTTAGGCTAGTCCCGTAGTCGGTAGCACACGCTACGACTACTGCCTGCTACGTTTTTACTTTCCTGCTACGTTACTTCTCTTGTACTTGTTGTAACCCCAGCATGCTAATCAACCAGTAAACTGTTGTGTAAAAGAACCTCAGCATGCTAATCAACCAGTAAACCGTTGTTTAAAGTTCGGTGCACTTGCAGTAAAGTCTAACCCTTCTTGTAGACTTTACCTGACGTACAGTTCCTTTTCTTGGGGTGCTGTACGTCAGGTGTTCAGCCAGAGATCGTGGACGAAGCAGACTCGCTGGAGTACGTGGAGCCGCGGACGTCGACCCAGAGCACGCGCCTGATGAGGACCAGACCTTGAGGTCTTTTTAGTCACCACCTTCAGAGGTTACTATTTTCAGTTTTCTTTGCCACGCTTAGGCTTCTTTTTAGACTTTGTACTTGTTGGATATCATATCTCTAATTTAATGAATGCAAATTTCTTTTCTGTACTTTTGTTGTTTCGAACTATAAAAATGCAAGAACCTGAAAATCTTTTAAAATGGTACCTCTACAGACGCTTATTGGGTCCGAGCTTCTCAGCTCTGGCCTAAGCGGGCCTCGTCACGTTTCGCTTCCGTCCATTTTGGGAAGCGGGGCGTGACAAGGTGCGCGAGGGAAAGAAAACGTGTGAGTAATTCCAAGATCATCACAAAAATTTGAGAAAGACTCATTCTCCAATTCACCCCCATGATCACTACGAATAGTGACAATGGTGGTTCCGATGAGATTTTGTACTTTCTTCACAAATATTGTGAAGTTTTCAAAAGCTTCATTTTTATTACATAAGAAAAATACCCATGTAAATCTTGAATAATCATCAACGATGACTAGTCCATATCTCGCATTTCCTAAGGAAGCAACTCTAGTTGGCCCAAATAAATCTAGATGTAATAGCTCTAGTGGCCGTTTCGTAGAAATGCTTTTCTTAGGTTTAAATGAAGATTTAGGAAGCTTGCCACGTTGACAAGAATCACAAAAACTTTTCTTTTCAAAAATGAGTTTCGGAAAACCTTTAATGGAATTTAATTTCGAAAGCTTATAAAGTGTTCCAAAGTTCACATGTCCAAATCGTCGATGCCATAAGTGTTGTTCACTTGTGTTGGCAACGAGACATTGTTCATATGACTTAGGAAGATCCAAAATATAAATATCTTTATGGCGTGTGCCGGAAAATAATAATTTATTATTATCATTTGAAATATGACACAATCCTTTCGCAAAGCTAACTTTGTAACCTTTGTCACAAAGTTGGCTTATTGAAATAAGATTATGATTTAAACCATTAACTAGATAGACATCACTAATTAAGGGTTTAGACGGGTTACCCACTTTACCAACACCGACGATGGTTCCGCTCTCGTTGCCTCCAAATACGACGCGATTTCCATTTGCAATGGGAACCACTCCGGAGAGCAATTGAGCGTCACCCGTCATGTGTTTTGAACACCCGCTATCGAGTATCCAATTCCCTTTGGAGCTAAATTAAAATTTGTTGCTCCTCTTCTTTTTCTTTTCCTTGAGTACCTAAAGATAGAAACTTTCATATCATGGTACCCAAGGTCATTGGGTCCTCAAAAGTTAGACCTTTGGAAGCCAAGTCCAATTGGACTTTGACTTCCCCACATAATTTCTACTATGCACAACATCCGAAAAATAAGCATTCATATATACTTGTTTTTCATCCATGCTTGTGTCCTTTGGGCTCCAAATAGTGAAAATTTTGGGAGCCATCATCCTATTGGGTGCATGCATGCGACGTTGATTTCTACGTGATGCATGTTGTGGATATGCATACGGGACATGATGGAATGGTGCACGACGAGAATTATTCATACGATGCGGTGGGTGAACATATGCATGTGTGGGAACACGTGCGTGAGGGTGTCTCACATGGTGTGCACGTGCCCGTGAACGTGTAGCATAGAAATCATCATATGTGTGAGATGGTGGAGTAGGACGTGTGTTCCTACGTGGCATGGTATTTGTGTACATATAAGCATGCCCCTTCTTTGGAGGTCCACCCAAAGTGGGTTTCTTTCCAAAAGAGGGTGTGGACGATGTGGAAGCACCATTGGTAGATGAACTACCAATAGAGTTTTTGCTACCACTCGTAGAGTCACCGGAAGTTGGCCTAACAAAAGTAGTGGCCGCTTTGGATGGACATCCCATCGTATACCTCAAACCAATGTGGTGATTGGCCGGAAGTAAGTCACTTAGGATTTTATCCAAATGGTCCTTACCCTTATTGAATCTATTGATTCGGCCTAATGTGTTCTCATATTTCTCTTTGAGAGAACGCATAGAAGTATCTAATGTGGATACTTGCGATGTGAGCACATAAACACGAGATTTAAGATTCTCGTTCTCAATACTCAAAGTCGAGTTTTGAGAAGTTAAATCCGCTATCCTATGTTCTTCCGGATCATCAATGCTAACATGTTCAAGTTTAGATTTGAGATTAACAATCTCATCTCTTAACTCTTCAACAACGGTGTCGTTGTTGGTGATGATAGTCTTAGGCGAGGTTTGAATGCTAGCTAGGTCATCTTTTACTTTAGTATATCGATTTACTAATTTTGTATATTTAGACCATAAGTGAGAGTTAGCATCCCTAAGATCATCCATAGTTACCTCACCGCCTTCGTCGTCGCTATCATCGGAGGAGGAAGATCCTTGATCATGCTCCTCTCTTGCCATGAAGCACATGTGCGCTTGCTCCACTTTCTCATCATCCGACTCTCCGCTTGAGGAATCCTCGGAGTCGGTGAATGTTGCTCCGACAAGTCCCTTTTTGTACCCCTTTTTGTACTTCTTTGACTTGTCGAACTTCGGCGCCTTCCACTTCTCCTTTTGCTTGTTTTGAGGACAATCCGCTTTGATGTGTCCTGGCTTATTGCATTTAAAGCACAAAGGTGGAGAGGCGTTAGTAGAAGTAAACTTAGATTTTTGTTTGAAGTTACCCTTTCGGAAGAAGCGATTGAACTTCTTTGCCATGAGTGCAATGGATTCCATGTCCATTTCTTCTTCCGAGTCCTCATCATCGGTAGAGGTGGATGAAGCCGCCTTGAATGCAATCGCCTTTTTCTTAGGCGCATCTAGGTTCAAATAGGACTTCATCTTTTCTTGTAACTTCACCTTGCTATCTTTGCGTACCTCGTATGACATCAAAGTACCCATTAGTTGAACTATGGTATATTTGTTCATGTCATTACCTTCCTCGATGGCGAATGTACGTTTTTCCCAAGAAGAGGGACGTCCTTCAATAAGCTTTGAGCACTTCTCCTTTTGAGTGTAGGACTTGCCGAGGGCCTCTAACTCGTTTATTATGTCAACGAAACGAGCATAATATTCTTTCATCTTCTCGCCCTGTTGCATATGAAACATTTCGTAATCTTTGTTTACGACTACGAGTTTAGAGTCTCTTACCCTACTCGTCCCTTCATGAAGAATGAGGAAGGAGTTCCAAATTTGATATGCACTCTTACATGTGCATATCTTATTGAAATCCTCGGGCTCCAATGCGCATTGCAAGGCGTTCATTGCCTTGGCATTGCTTACCTCCGCGGCGACCTCCGCGGTAGTCCATTTCTCAAAGTCTTCTTCTTTGGGTTCGATGTATTCCTTCATTGTAGTCCTCCATAAGGATGCACTCCGGAGGAAGGTTTCCATCCGGCATTTCCAATACCCATAGTTGGTACCGTTGAAGAATGGAGGCCTCGTAGAGGAATGTCCTTCCATCACCGATGACGCTCCTTCACGATTCCTGAAGGTGTCATAGTTGAAAGGTGGAGGCACGGTCTTGTTGTCGTTGGCAGACATAGCTAAGTATCTGGCTCTGATACCAAATGTAATGCCCTACCAGCTACTGCACAAGTACTAGAGGGGGGGTGAATAGTACTTTAAAATAATAAGGAGTATAATTCCAAATTAAATTGCAAACAACTACCAAATCAATTTGCGGAAGCTTAAATTGAATGACAACAACAAAATTAACAATGCAAACAAATGATGTTAATGGGTTCGGATCCACCCAAGTCTCCCCGACTTGTTGCCGGTGATCCTACGTCCCAACCACCCGGATCCCCTCCGGATACTTGAGTTAGAAACCCTAACTCAAGATTTCCACTATGAATATCTTGTGAAAAACCTTCACAAGATCAAATCATACATGCAATAGCAAACGTGAATCCCACAACCCGGGATCACAACCTTCTCTCACAACCGAGAGAATCACAAAGCACTATTAAAGAGTTTAATATGAAATAAACAATCTTACCACAAAATCCTATACCTTGAGTTTTTCATACCCAAATGGTGAAATGAAGGATTTGAGGAAGATGAAGTCACCAAGACCTAGCACCAAGGAAATGACCAGCAATCGGTGCCTAGGGATGATTTGGAGACTTGGATCAAGCAATAGCTTGAAGAGCTCACCAAGAACAAGCTTCTCTCTAGATGGATTCTAGATCTAGAAATGAGAGAGAATGGGTTTCTTGTGAGGAAGAGAGCTTTAGATTTGAGTGAGAATGGCTATCTCTTTTGATCTCAATGAATCTCTGAATGGAAGCTCTAACCTCGATTGAAATGACCTAGGTTCGTATTTATAGGGTCCCATAAAAACAAGTTAGGTCATTCTCCAACGGATAGAAATCTGTGAGAATTAGTCGGTCAAAGAACAATCACTGACCGACTAGTTCATCAACTAGTCGGTCAGTCAAACAGCATGGACCGACTAAGTGAAGATCTGAGAAGAGATAGAATTTCAGACCTAGAAATCTAGTCGGTCCAAGAAGACTTTCTGACCGACTAGTTTCACAACTAGTCGGTCAGTCAATGAACGTAGACCGACTAAGAGGCAAAATGAAATAGTCTGAACACAAGTTGACTTAGTCGGTCCAAGAACAAAAGTTGACCGACTAGATTGTCAACTAGTCGGTCACCAAACGTTCTTAGACCGACTAACGATAAACAGTAGCTTAGGAGAAATTTAGCATGAACAGTAAGTCACAACTAGTCGGTCAAAGAAGCATCACTGACCGACTAGTTCACAAACTAGTCGGTCGGTGAGTCAACGTAGACCGACTAACTGTAAACAGTAAAGTCCAAGAAATTAAGGAATCAAACTAGTCGGTCCAAGAAGAGTTGCCGACCGACTAGATCACCATCTAGTCGATCAGTACTTGTTCTTGTACCAACTAACATGCACAATAAAGTCCGAATCGAAGCGTGATGCTTCGAGGAAGTTAGAATGAACTTGTGCAAGGATCCTAGAGCTACGAAATGAGCGTAATGAAGATAGAAACGTAAGATATACTCAAGGCTTAACATTCTATATATCGAAGCTAAAAGACTATAAATAAAACCTTAATAAACGGTCTTCGAGAGCTTCGATTGAATCTTCATAACTTCCAAAACGGCGCAAGAGCTTCAACGAAGCTTTAGGCATGAATACGAGCTTTGGGAAGTGTTGAGATGTCGCTTTGAATGTTCTCGTGAATTTGGCGACGATCTCCAATACTGCGCTCACAAATTGTTAGTTCATGGATTATTTATGTTAGCTCATCATCAAAACCAAATCCGGGGAGTCCAATATTCAACAAACTAGTCGGTCCAAGAAGAGTTGCTGACCGACTAGATCACCATCTAGTCGGTCAGTACATCTTCTTGTACCAACTAATTTGCACAAACAAGTCCGAATCGAAGCGCGACGCTTCGAGGAAGTTAGAATGAACTTGTACTAAGATCCTAGAGCTACGATATGAGCGTTAAGAAGTTAGAATCGTAAGATATACTCAAGGCTTAACATTCTATATATCGAAGCTAAAAAGACTATAAATAAAACCTTAAAGAATGGTCTTCGAGAGCTTTGATTAATTCTTCATGACTTCCAAAACGGCGCAAGAGCTTCAACGAAGCTTTAGGCATGAATACGTGCTTTGAGAAGTCTTGAGATGTCACTTTGAATGTTCTCGTGATTTTTGCGACGATCTCCAATACTGCGCTCACAAATTGTTAGTTCATGAATTATTTATGTTTGCTCATCATCCAAAACCAAATCCGGGGAGTCCAATATTCAACATTCTCCCCCTTTTTGGTGATGACAAACCAACATAAATAATAATCAAAAATAATGATTCAAATGAAAAATAGTTACTCCCCCTGCATTGATGACACGTTAATTCCAAAATGAATATATATGAATTGCATCAATCAGACGAGTAAGATAAATAAAGAGAATCGATTTTTGAAATATCGGATTTTTGAAAATCCTTATATATATCTTAACTCCCCCTGAATCTAATATATCAAACTAGATTCTTGGAAATTGAGTTAAATTTTCATTTGTCCTATTTATTATCATTATCTCTCCCCCTTTGGCATTATCCCAAAAATGGGGGGCATACAACGACAACAACTAGGAAATGGAAAATCCAACATCGGGAGTCGTAGACAATGACGATGGACCTAATTGACACCAAAGGAAGAATGATGAAATCAAATCAAGGTGTGCCAAATTGTCCATTATCAAAAAGCGATAATTAAAATCATCGAAAATACCAAATTATTATTCATGTCTTGAATAAAGAAACACACTCTCCAATATTCAATATTCTTGGTTAAATTTGTGCATGGAAAACAATTCTATACAAATATAGAAATACAATCTATTTAACCAAGCATTTAAGCGTCGAGCGACAAAATCACATTTCATAAGCGTTGAACGAATATTAAATGTGCACGACGAATTAAGACAAAGAGAACGACGATGTATATATATATATGAAAACATCATGAGTACATCCAAAAAGATATCCAAATCAAGTACGACACGTCATCTATATAAACATCAAAAAGTACAACAACATCATCCAAAGTACATCAAAATACCCAACACCGACATCCAGAAAACTCAAAAATACATCAAAACAACCCTCAAACTCCATCCTAACCCAAAATACTCTCAATAAGATATATCATCCAAAGAGTAGTGGAGAGTCCTCGGAACAGACGATCACGAGGAAGTGGCTGGATCTGCAGTCTCCGTGGGTCCAGTCGACGGAGTGGACTCAGGCTCTGCAGGGAGGAGAGGCGTGTCAACAGACGGGATCATCGGGACAGGTGTGGAAACGATGGGCTCAACAGCAGGGGTTGCAACAGCAGGGGTCTCAACAGCAGGTAAGACAGGAGCAGGCTCGTCAACAGGGACAACAGCAGCCTCAAAAGTCTGAACTACTGAAGCAGAAGTCTCTGGAGCACCGGAAGTGGTGCCAACTCCAGGAGCAGAAGTGGTAGCAGCAGCAGCAGCAGTGGCCTCATCGCCACAAGCCAAGGAAGTGACAAGATCGTCAATCTCCTCATCGTCCATCTCCTTGGCCTCAGAAATGGAAGGAGGAAGATCAATGCCCATCATCTGAGCCATACGGCAGACAACCTCCTCGGTACGAGCCAAACGCGACTCGTGCCGACGAAGAAGGCGTACGACATCATCTAATGTAGCAGGAGGAGTGGGGGCTGCAGCAGCTGAAGGAGTGGCCTGGGAAGCAGATGTGGTCGACCTCTGCACGTGACGAAGCGCCGCAAGAGATTTCTTAACGGCCGTCGCGTTCAGAGGAGGACCCAAAGGACGCTCATCGTCAGGAGGGAGAGGGACTCGGAAATGACGGAAAACCAGGGTCAACAGACACGGGTAAGGGATATACGCAGATTTATTGGTCTTGCGAATACATTCGAAAGAGTTCATCTTATCGAGTATAACGCGAGCCCAATTAATCTCGCAACCCAAGAAAAGAGCGTAAATCAGCTTCAAAAATGGCTGGGAAGGAAGAGACGATGAGCCGTACTTGGGAAGCAAGCACGACTTCAGAATGAGATTCAGCACACATGCATTAGGTTTGAACGACTTCGAAGGAACTCCAATGAGGGCAGGAGGGATCACATGGAAGATATCAGAAAGAACGGACTGATCCAAGGAGGCGATATCATCAACAGAAATATCCGACGGAAGGAGACCGGACGACGAACAACCAAGTATCTCCCCCAAGATTTCTGCCGTGAGAACTATAGGAGTTCCCAAGACAGTAGTCTCGATGGAGTGACTCTCATCGTACAGGCCTCGGACACGATTGGCGTAGAATAATTTGACCAGGCGAGGATATGGTCTAGGATTCGCCTTGGGGTCATAGCGAAGATAATCCAATAGGCCACTATAGGAGAGAAGATCAGCTAAGCCAAGGAAATATGAAAACTGAACATAGTGCTCCAATAGCATCGGGCAGTGTTCAATATGGTTGTAGGCCGCTAGACACATAGGGTCGTCGCGACACAACGATATGTCAACACCACCCACTGGCATTGGGCCCTTTCCCTTAGGCTGGCGAGTCCTAGGACGAAGTGGAGGAGTA
Source organism: Scilla litardierei (assembly GCA_030789695.1). NCBI lineage: Eukaryota > Viridiplantae > Streptophyta > Magnoliopsida > Asparagales > Asparagaceae > Scilla > Scilla litardierei. Next base: position 144,590,756 of record CM061136.1, read on the forward strand.
GGTTCCCTATGGCCAGACTCATCCTCAGGGATAAACTCAGTATCGAAATCAGGAGGAGTAGAGGGAGAGTGGAGTATGGGCTTTTTAGACTTAGATTTGCGGGGTTTGACCGTCGCCGTCCTCTGCTTCTTCAGAGGAGGCGAAGACGGAGAAGCTTGGGAAGATTTAGCACGACGCTTGGGCTTAGATGGATTCCTAGGGTTAGAAGGCTCTACAGACATTGGGGAAGCCCCAGATGAAGAGATAGGGATCCTCGTCTTTGCCATGATCGTGGCACGACGAGAACAATCAAACGATGACGGTAAGATCAAATACCCTAGCTCAAACCCTAGAATCCTACAACAAACTCGAAATTTATCAAGCCCTAGAACTGAATTCGAAACCCTAGAAGAGAAGAAAGCAAGCTAGAGCAAACCCTAGAATGGGAATCGAGACCAATGAGAGGGGTTATACCTAGGAGGAGGAGGTCGACGGCGGCGGACGGCGGAGATGGCCGGAAAATTGGCCGGAGACGACGGGAAGATGAAAGGGCTCGAGGGGGGTTTTGTGTTTTTGCGGGCTGGAGAAGAAAACACACCGACTAAAATGAAGATTAGTCGGATAAAAGTTGAGTTAAGTCGGTCTGGAAGCAAAAAGACACGTTTGCCCTAACCCACTTAGTCGGTCACAGTTCAAGTACTGACCGACTAGATCAGGATCTAGTCGGTCGGTCAATGAGCTTGAACCAACTAAGTCAAAACAGAGGCAAACAGGAATTTCTAGGGCTAGAATTAGTCGGTCGCAGTATACTCACTGACCGACTAGTTTTCAATCTAGTCGATCGGTAAGTGTACTGTGACCGACTAAAGAAAGAAAATGATAAGAGTTAGATAAAAGCTTGATCTAGTCGGTCTGAGTTCACTAGCTGACCGACTAGATGAGCATGTAGTCAGTTGACTAATGAACTGAAACCGACTAGAAGAGTCCAAAAATTGATAATTGATTTCTCTTCACAAACCACTTGGATGAAACATCTTAACACTCTCATTAGTCATCTAAATTACCCCATAAAACGTCGAAATCATAAATACGACATTCAAAGTAGAATTCGAGCAAAAATTCAAACATATCACATAAAATTCCCAAAAATTCAATAAAGCTAGCATGAACGAAATATCGTGAAATCGAATAGCATGCAAGACAATTGAATGAAACATGAACCCTATATCTCGGATTCACCCATAATCCCCAATTCTCGACGCGACCGCACAAAGGAGTCCTCCTTTATGGGTTTCGTGAAAATATCGGTGATTTGCTTTTGGGTTTCAACGTACACTAAAATGATGTCCTTTTTAGCAACATGATCATCTAAAAAGTGGTGTCGGACATCTATGTGTTTTGATCGGGAATGGTGCACCGGATTCTTCGAAAGACAAATAGCACTTTGGTTATCCACCATGATAGGGCTAGTATCACAATGAATACCAAAATCCTTCAGTGTGTGTCTCATCCAAAGAACCTGGGCACAAGCGACACCGGCGGCAATATATTCTGCCTCGATGGTTGAAAGTGATATGGAATTTTGCTTCTTGGAAAACCAAGAGACAAGAGAATTTCCTAGAAAATGGCAAGTGCCACTAGTACTTTTCCTGTCGGATTTGCATCCCGCATAATCGGCATCACTATATGAGACTAACTCATATGTGCTAGATTTCAGATAAAGTAATCCAAAATCTAAAGTGTAACTTAGATAGCGAAAAATACGTTTAACCGCTACTAAGTGAGACTCCTTAGGTTGAGACTGATAACGAGCACATATGCATACGGCAAACATAATATCGGGCTTACTTGCGGTAAGATAAAGTAAACTACCTATCATACCTCGATATATACGAATGTCTACATCCTTACCGCCCGTATCCTTGTCAAGATGCGTAGTCGTGCTCATTGGAGTCTTTTTCCCGGAAGCACTCTCCATTCCAAATCGCTTAAGCAACTCCACCGTATACTTCGTTTGGTGGATGAAGATTGCATCGTTCAATTGGCGAATTTGGAGACCTAAGAAATATTTGAGTTCGCCCATGTGGCTCATCTCAAATTGTTCCTTCATAACATTAGAAAACTCTTCGCAAAGAGTGAAGTTAGTAGCACCGAAAATGATATCATCAACATAAATTTGAACTAATAAAATATCATTATTCGCATGCTTAACAAAAAGTGTAGAATCGGCTTCGCCCATTTTAAAATTCAAATCCAAAAGAAAATTCTTTAGGCGATCATACCAAGCTGGAGGAGCTTGTCTCAAACCATAAAGAGATTTCTTTAGTTTAAAAACATGATTTGGAAATTTTTCATTTATGAAGCCCGGAGGTTGAGAAACGTAAACTTCCTCAACAACATCTCCGTTTAAAAATGCACTTTTAACATCCATTTGAAATAACTTAAAATTTTTATGGCATGCATAAGACAATAAAAGTCTAATTAATTCTAATCTAGCTACAGGAGCGAAGGATTCTTCGAAATCGATACCTTCCTCTTGGCGATAGCCTTGAGCAACTAACCGAGCTTTGTTCCGGACGACGACTTGATTTTCGTTGGTTTTGTTCTTGAAGATCCACTTTGTCCCTATGACGGTGTGGTTCTTCGATGGCAAAGGAACAAGCTCCCATACCTCATTCCTCTCGAATTGAATGAGTTCCTCCTCTATGGCAAGGATCCAAGCACTATCTTCGCACGCTTCAACTATATTCTTTGGCTCTATCGATGAGGCAAAGGCACAATTGGCGAAGTGGTGGACTTGCGATCTCGTCTTGACACTATCATGAATATTGCCAATGACTTGCTCATGGGGATGGTCGCGAACGGTATGAAGCCGCTTGGGAATACCTTGATCACTAGGCACATTCTCAACAACTTCATTAGTCGGGTTAGTCTCAATAGGATCAATTGAATCAATAGTCTTAGAATTTTCAAACGAATCACATAAAACATCCATAGAATCATTATCATTTGAAATTATAGAATTAGTAAAATTCTCATTAAAAGAGACATGAAGTGATTCCTCGATCGTAGAGGATCTTTTGTTGTATATCCGGTAGGCTTTGCTACGTGAGGAATACCCAACAAATATCCCCTCATCCGATCTCGGAGCAAACTTGTCCAAATTATCATATGTGTTTTTAATAAAACATTTTGCGCCGAAAACAGGAAAATGTTTAACTTGAGGCAATCTACCAAACAACAATTCATAGCAAGTTTGTTTGGTGCCGGGCCTCAAAAGTATTCTATTAAACACATAACAAGCGGTGTGTACCGCTTCCGCCCAAAATTGATAACCAAGTTGACTATCTTCGAGCATAGTGTGAGCACACTCCACAAGCGTTCTATTCTTCCTCTCAACAACACCATTTTGAGGAGGTGCGCGAGGGAAAGAAAACGTGTGAGTAATTCCAAGATCATCACAAAAATTTGAGAAAGACTCATTCTCAAATTCACCCCCATGATCACTACGAATAGTGACAATGGTGGTTCCGATGAGATTTTGTACTTTCTTCACAAATATTGTGAAGTTTTCAAAAGCCTCATTTTTATTACATAAGAAAAATACACATGTAAATCTTGAATAATCATCAACGATGACTAGTCCATATCTTGCATTTCCTAAGGAAGCAACTCTAGTTGGCCCAAATAAATCTAGATGTAATAGCTCTAGTGGCCGTTTCGTAGAAATGCTTTTCTTAGGTTTAAATGAAGATTTAGGAAGCTTGCCACGTTGACAAGAATCACAAAAGCTTTTCTTTTCAAAAACGAGCTTCGGAAAACCTTTAATGGAATTTAATTTTGAAAGCTTATAAAGTGTTCCAAAGTTCACATGTCCAAAGCGTCGATGCCATAAGTGTTGTTCACTTGTGTTAGCAACGAGACATTGTTCATATGACTTAGGAAGATCCAAAATATAGATATCTTTATGGCGTGTGCCGGAAAATAATAATTTATTATTATCATTTGAAATATGACACAATCCTTTCGCAAAGCTAACTTTGTAACCTTTGTCACAAAGTTGGCTTATTGAAATAAGATTATGATTTAAACCATTAACTAGATAGACATCACTAATTAAGGGTTTAGACGGGTTACCCACTTTACCAACACCGACGATGGTTCCGCTCTCGTTGCCTCCAAATACGACGCGATTTCCATTTGAAATGGGAACCACTCCGGAGAGCAATTGAGCGTCACCCGTCATGTGTTTTGAACACCCGCTATCGAGTATCCAATTCCCTTTGGAGCTAAATTTAAGTTCGTTGCTCCTCTTCTTTTTCTTTTCCTTGAGTACCTAAAGATAGAAACTTTCATATCATGGTACCCAAGGTCATTGGGTCCTCAAAAGTTAGACCTTTGGAAACCAAGTCCAATTGGACTTTGACTTCCCCACATAATTTCTACTATGCACAACATCCGAAAAATAAGCATTCATATATACTTGTTTTTCATCCATGCTTATGTCCTTTGGGCTCCAAATAGTGAAAATTTTGGGAGCCATCATCCTATTGGGTGCATGCATGCGACGTTGATTTCTACGTGATGCATGTTGTGGATAGGCATAAGGAACATGATGGAATGGTGCACGACGAGAATTATTCATATGATGAGGTGGGTGAACATATGCATGTGTGGGAACACGTACGTGAGGGTGTCTCACATGGTGTGCACGTGCCCGTGAACGTGTAGCATAGAAATCATCATATGTGTGAGACGGTAAAGTAGGACGTGTGTTCCTACGTGGCATGGTATTTGTGTACATATAAGCATGCCCCTTCTTTGGAGGTCCACCCAAAGTGGGTTTCTTTCCAAAAGAGGGTGTGGACGATGTGGAAGCACCATTGGTAGATGAACTACCAATAGAGTGTTTGCTACCACTCGTAGAGTCACCGGAAGTTGGCCTAACAAAAGTAGTGGCCGCTTTGGATGGACATCCCATCGTATACCCCAAACCAATGTGGTGATTGGCCGGAAGTAAGTCACTTAGGATTTTATCCAAATGGTCCTTACCCTTATTGAATTTATTAATTCGGCCTAATGTGTTCTCATATTTCTCTTTGAGAGAACGCATAGAAGTATCCAAAGTGGATACTTGCGATGTGAGCACATAAACACGAGATTTGAGATTCTCGTTCTCAATACTCAAAATCGAGTTTTGAGAAGTTAAATCCGCTATCCTATGTTCTTCCGGATCATCAATGCTAACATGTTCAAGTTTAGATTTGAGATTAACAATCTCATTTCTTAACTCTTCAACAACGGTGTCGTTGTTGGTAATGATAGTCTTTGGCGAGGTTTGAATGCTAGCTAGGTCATCTTTTACTTTAGTATATCTATTTACTAATTTAGTGTATTTAGACCATAAATGAGAGTTAGCATCCCTAATATCATCCATAGTTACCTCATCGCCTTCGTCGTCGCTATCATCGGAGGAGGAAGATCCTTGATCATGCTCCTCTCTTGCCATGAAGCACTTGTGCGCTTGCTCCACTTTCTCATCGTCCGACTCTCCGCTTGAGGAATCCTCGGAGTCGGTGAATGTTGCTCCGACAAGTCCCTTTTTGTACCCCTTTTTGTACTTCTTTGACTTGTCGAACTTCGGCGCCTTCCACTTCTCCTTTTGCTTGTTTTGAGGACAATCCGCTTTGATGTGTCCTGGCTTATTGCATTTAAAGCACAAAGGTGGAGAGGCGTTAGTAGAAGTAAATTTAGATTTTTGTTTGAAGTTACCCTTTCGGAAGAAGCGATTGAACTTCTTTGCCATGAGTGCAATGGATTCCATGTCCATTTCTTCTTCCGAGTCCTCATCATCGGTAGAGGTGGATGAAGCCGCCTTGAATGCAATCGCCTTTTTCTTAGGCTCGTCTTGGTTCAAATAGGACTTCATCTTTTCTTGTAACTTCACCTTGCTATCTTTGTGTACCTCGTATGACATCAAAGTACCCATCAATTGAACTATGGTATACTTATTCATGTCATTACCTTCCTCGATGGCGAAGGTACGTTTCTCCCAAGAAGAAGGAAGTCCTTCGATAAGCTTTGAGCACTTCTCCTTTTGAGTGTAGGACTTGCCGAGGGCCTCTAACTCGTTTATTATGTCAACAAAGCGAGCGTAATATTCCTTCATCTTCTCGCCCTGTTGCATATGAAACATTTCGTAATCTTTGTTTACGACTACGAGTTTAGAGTCTCTTACCCTACTCGTCCCTTCATGAAGAATGAGGAGGGAGTTCCAAATTTGATATGCACTCTTACATGTGCATATCTTATTGAAGTCCTCGGGCTCCAATGCGCATTGCAAGGCATTCATTGCCTTGGCATTGCTTACCTCCGCGGCGATCTCCGCGGTAGTCCATTTCTCAAAGTCTTCTTCTTCGGGCTCGATGTATTCCTTCATTGTAGTCCTCCATAAGGATGCACCCCGGAGGAAGGTTTCCATCCGGCATTTCCAGTACCCGTAGTTGGTACCGTTGAAGAATGGAAGCCTCGTAGAGGAATGTCCTTCCAACACCGAAGATGCTCCTTCTCGGTTCCTGAAGGTGTCATAGTTGGAAGGTGGACGCACGGTCTTGTTGTCGTTGGCAGACATAGCTAAGTATCTGGCTCTGATACCAAATGTAATGCCCTATAAGCTACTGCACAAGTACTAGAGGGGGGTGAATAGTACTTTAAAAATAACAAGGAGTATAATTCCAAATTATAGTGCAAACAACTACCAAATCAATTTGCGGAAGCTTAAATTGAATGACAACAACAAAATTAACAATGCTAACAAAAGATGTTAATGGGTTCAGATCCACCCAAGTCTCCCCGACTTGTTCCCGGTGATCCTACGTCCCAACCACCCGGATCCCCTCCGGATACTTAGGTTAGAAACCCTAACCCAAGATTTCCACTATGAATATCTTGTGAAAAACCTTCACAAGATCAAATCATACAACAATGGCAATAGTGAATCCCACAACCCGGGATCACAACCTTCTCTCACAACCGAGAGAATCAACACGCAATATAAATGAGTTTATATTGAAATAAGCAAACTTACCACAAAATCCTATACCTTGAGTTTTTCTTACAAAATAGGTGAAAGGAAGGATTTGAGGAAGATGAAGTCACCAAGACCTAGAACCAAGGAAATGACCAGCAATAGGTGCCTAGGGGAGATTTGGAGACTTGATTCAAGCTAGAGCTTGAAGGGCTCACCAAGAACAAACTTCTCTCAAGATGGATTCTAGATCTAGAATGTGAGAGAATGGGTTTCTTGTGAGGAAGAGAGCTTTAGAAATGAGTGAGAATGGCTATCTCTTTCTATCTCAATGAATCTCTTAATGACAGCTCTAACCTAGATAAAAATGACCTAGGTTCGTATTTATAGGGTCCCATAAATACAACTTAGGTCAAATTCCAACGGATAGAAATCTGAGGAAACTAGTCGGTCAAAGAACAACCACTGACCGACTAGTTCATCAACTAGTCGGTCAGTCAAACAACATGGACCGACTAAGAGAGAAACTGAGAAGAGATAGAAATTCAGACCTAGAAATCTAGTCGGTCCAAGAAGACTTTCTGACCGACTAGTTTCACAACTAGTCGGTCAGTCAGTGAACGTAGACCGACTAAGAGGCAAAATGAAATAGTCTGAATACAAATTGACTTAGTCGGTCCAAGAACAAAAGTTGACCGACTAGATTGTCAACTAGTCGGTCACCAAACGTTCTTAGACCGACTAATGATAAACAGTAGCTTAGGAGAAATTTAGTATGAACAGTAAGTCATAACTAGTCGGTCATAGAAGCATCACTGACCGACTAGTTCACAAACTAGTCGGTCGGTGAGTCAACGTAGACCGACTAACTGTAAACAGTAAAGTCCAAGAAATTAAGGAATCAAACTAGTCGGTCCAAGAAGAGTTGCTGACCGACTAGATCACCATCTAGTCGGTCAGTACATCTTCTTGTACCAACTAATTTGCACAAACAAGTCCGAATCGAAGCGCGACGCTTCGAGGAAGTTAGAATGAACTTGTACTAAGATCCTAGAGCTACGATATGAGCGTTAAGAAGTTAGAATCGTAAGATATACTCAAGGCTTAACATTCTATATATCGAAGCTAAAAAGACTATAAATAAAACCTTAAATAATGGTCTTCGAGAGCTTCGATTAATTCTTCATGACTTCCAAAACGGCGCAAGAGCTTCAACGAAGCTTTAGGCATGAATACGTGCTTTGAGAAGTCTTGAGATGTCGCTTTGAATGTTCTAGTGATTTTTGCGACGATCTCCAATACTGTGCTCACAAATTGTTAGTTCATGAATTATTTATGTTTGCTCATCATCCAAAACCAAATCCGGGGAGTCCAATATTCAACAAGAAGTTCCCTTGTGTGTAACTTCAAGTCTAGTCCAAATATTCGTAGCAATAGAACAAGAATTGATATGGTTTTATTCAGTTTTATTAAGTCCACAATACAATATGCTCTTGGCATTAGCATTAAGATTTTCTAACCGATCATTTAAGGTTTGGGTTTTTCGACGAAGGTGAAACCATTGCTAAATATTTTTCATAATGCTATATCGATGCCTTTGATGTGTATGGACATGTGTTGTTTCCAATAACTATAGTCAGTAACATCAAATAAAGGTGATCAAGGATAATATTGAGATTCTTTCTGGTTATGTGTGTTATGTGAATATGTGTGTGGAATTTGTGCCATGAGATCGAAATTTCACTAGAGTTTGAGTCTAAAAGAAGTCTCTCTCTGATACCAATTGAAAAACACCCTGGTGGTGAATAGGGTGTATGGCAAGGGGGTGAATAGGGTGTAATGTCAAAAATAAAAAATTAGAACACGTAACGGAATAATGCAAAGCATACAAAGCATACATTTTTAATGAAGTGGCTCCCTGCTTAGGCTCCATGCCTCTGATCTAACCTCAATCCAAAGGATTTACCCCTTCTATTACCAAAAATAAAATCCTGATCACACTTCTGGGTGGTGATCGAACCGTACAAGAATAACACAAGAAATTGTAAGCTCAATGACAGCATCAGAATTAAGCTATCCAAAATACAACTCTTGCTAAAATAATGAACACTAATTTAATACAGAGATTAAAATCACAATAATTTCACCTAGCATAAATCATGAATTTGTGATCGTCTTGAGAAAACGGTTCGTCAATTTGAGCTCTGTGGAGAAAGTTTTGCACTTTTCAACATCATCTGTAGAACTTCGTCTTCCTCTAACTTGATGATCTCTTTGAAGCTTGGACGGAGGAGGAGGATTTTGGCACAAGAGGATAATAAAGCTCTAAAAACTATGGCTGGGATTGATGCTTTTCCAAGGGAGGGGTCATCTCCTTTTATAGAGATTTAGAAAACATCATTAATTAGAATTACTTCTCTTCAATCTATCTTCCAAATCTTCAATTTCAATTAACTTGATTTCTATTTGATTTGGATGACTTTCTTTAATTAGAAACTCACAAAGGAATTAGTCTTCAACATCAATATAAACTCTAATCAATCATAGGAAGTCAAATCTGGACGTTTGATTGGTCAAATTGGTCAATCCTAGGTAATTCAGGATTTTAGCAGTCTGACATGGACGTGTGCTAATCTGCACAGCCGTGTCAAGTGATCAATAGCTCCTTCTAAACTTTCATAAATATGGCATGGCCGTGTGACACTCTGCATGACTGTGTCAACTGAATGGTAGCTTTTTTATATCTTTTGCACTTGTGACACGACCGGGTGCCAATCTGCACGGCCGTGTCAACTCTGTACAGAAAATAGCCAATCTTTTGCAAGTGCGACACGGCCATGTTAGCTCATGTACAGTCATGTCACTTTGGCACTTCTTTGACACTATCACTTTGGAACTTCTTTAACACAGCTGTGTTAGCTGACATGCCCGGCTGTGCAAGCCTTGTTTTGCATATATTTAGTCTGTTTGACCTCTGTTCGACCTGAAACTCACTAGATAAACATATTCGACACATGTGACTTGTTTGTCATCATAAAAATTAAGGTTTGACCTTGGTAAGTGGGCTGACTTATACCAACTGACCGTAGTAAAAAATGAAAATAACGAGTTGATACCTATAAGAGCCACCAATGGGTGGTGAATGTGTATAGATTTTAAGAAGCTTAACTCCAAGACCCACGAAGACTACTTCTCTCTTCCATTTCTACACCAAATGCTAAAGAGAGAGGCTGGACATAAGCTTTATTTTGTCCTTGATGGCTACTCTAGATTTTACCAAATTGAGATATCATCAGAGGATCAAGAGATGACTATCTTCATTTGCCCCTTTCGCACATTTCCCTTTAGGAGAATGCCATTTAGTTTATGTAATACCCCTTAACTTTTCAATGCTGCATGCTAAGTATTTTCGATGATATAGTTGAAACGATTATAGTGGTGTTCATGGATGATTTTTCTATATATGGTAGCTCATTTTTTGATTGCTTATCTAACTTGGCTTGTGTCTTGGATTGGTGCATAAAAAGAACCTTCTGTTGAACTGGGAAAAATGCCATTTCATGACCATTGAGGACTTAGTCCTTGGTCAGATTGTTTCCAGGGAAGGAATACATGTAGACAAAGCCTAGTTGAGTTCATTGAAAAGCTACCAACCCTCAAATGTGTTAATAATATTCGATCGTTTCTTGACCACACCAAATTTTATAGGCGATTCATAAAGGACTTCGGGTTCATATTATATTCTTTATGCACACTCCTTACACATGATGTTGAATTTATTTGGACACAGAAGTGTCAAAATTCTTTTGATGCATTGAAACAATTACTGACATGCTCTTATATTTTACAGATACCTGATTGAACCATGCCCTTTGAAATAATGTATGACTCCATTAATTTTTTTAAGGGTGCAGTTCTTAACAACAAAAATACAAGGTTCATGTGGTCATCTAACACGCAAGCAAAAGCTTAAATGAAGCCCAGAAGAACTACACTACCACGTAGAAGAAGCTGCTTGATGTAGTCTTTGTTTTGAAGAAATTTAGGAACTACATTCTGGGCTTTACCATTACTATTTTCACTGACCACTCCACTCTTAAATATCTTTTTTCCAAGAAAGATGCAAAACCTATTGAGTATTGGTATTTCATACCAATCTTATTTTGATGATGATCACAACATTATGTTGTTGCTAATGACTCTCATGTTTTAGTCTTTCAGTTTTATTTCAAGAATATCTTTCTTGGAGACTAATCACTTGGTGCAAGGATGGACATCATGTGAAGAAGGACCTAAGCTTGGACTCAAGGAGTGCCAAAGTGTGAAGATGATGGAGAGCAATCAAGGCATCAAGATTGAAGGCTTAGACTCTAAGGAAAGAATCACCATGCTTTCTTATACAACAATAACATCTACAAGACGCATGTAGATCATGAGGTAATGAGGAAAAATGAAAAATCTTCATTTTTTGCTAAGAAGCAAAATCCTCATTCTATGCATGCCAAGAAATTAGTTTCTACACCTAAGCATGTCACATCCTTCCCGCTTGCAATGGAAAAAACCTTGCCTAGTAAATCCTTGAAATTATGGATTCCCACTAAGGTTAGTGTGCAAGAGAGGGATAGTTACATCAACTCTCTAGTTAGAGATGTGATCACCTCATGTGATTATGTTAGGAAATCAAACTCCTCTTGGGTTTGGTTGCCTAATGTTTAGGTTCCCCACACACATTTGCATATTGCATGGTTATTGTGATTATTGTTATATTTTTGCATACCCATTGGTTGTGTGTGTTTCATGATTTTGAAAATATTTTTCAAATTTATTTATTTTTCATGAAAATGGAAATCTTGGGGGTTTTTATTGACATGCATGCACTTTTGATCCATGTGTATGTCAATGGGGGAGTAAATATGTTGTATGTTTAAAATATTTTAAAACATATTTTGAATTTCGAGGATGTTTGGGATCTTTATTTACAATTGGTTATTTTTGGTCTCAAACCAAACCTCTTGTATATTGCCAACTTGTTTCATGTCATATTTGTTTTGGCAATATCCTTGTGTATCTTTGAAGCTTGATTTTTCCATATCTATTGCTTTGATACACTTTAGGCCCATGGCTCCAATATTGGTATTAGATCCTAGAAGTCAAAACATGACCATATCTATGATTTAGGGGGAGCATGGGATAGTGAATTGATACCCACTAAAATTTTCAATTTGGTATCATACATCTCTTTCTTTTCTTGCATATTGTCACATCTTAGTGAAGATGACAAAGGGGGATATATTTGATGTCCACCTTTTTGATGATGCCAAGGGGGAGAGATATATGCATTATGTAAATATATAGGAGGAGATATATACATATGCATATGGGGGGAGATATATCTATGGGGAGAGATATATGGGATTAGATAAACCATTCATGTTTGCATGATATTGTCTATTGTAATTGGTTTATGTAATCCATACCTATTATATGTCACCATGACTTTATTTGGTATAATGAGTATTTACTATTGTGTAGCTCATTGTTTAATTGGTGCATATAAGTAGGGGGAGATCATTAGCATTGTGCTTTAATTATTTGTATTTTACATAATGTGTGTCATCATCAAAAAGGGGGAGAATGTTGAGTATTGTGTTTCATACCAATCTTATTTTGATGATGATCACAACATTTTGTTGTTGCTAATAACTCTCATATTTTAGTCTCTCAGTTTTATTTCAAGAATATTTTTCTTGGAGACTAATCACTTGGTGCAAGGATGGACATCATGTGAAGAAGGACCTAAGCTTGGACTCAAGGAGTGCCAAAGCGTGGAGATGATGGAGAGCAATCAAGGCATCAAGATTGAAGTCTTAGACTCTAAGAAAAGCATTGTAATCCATGTAATTTACTTTATTGCTTTCTCTCTCTTTTGAGTCTAGGATTAATGTAATGCCTTGTTAGATGGTTTACACATTCATGCATATGCATTTAACCATCTTAGTGAGCCTTAGGATTATCATAGAATCCTACCCAATAGGTTCACTTTGTCCAAAGACTCATTTGAAGTCTCTGGCTTTCCATCAGTCGCCTGATGAAGGAAACACAGTCGACTGGATGATTTCCAGTCGCTTGTAGATCCTTCTACAGTCGCCTGATATGCACAGCTCAAGTCAACATTTCAATTGACTCAAACTTGAGCTTTACGCACAGTCGACTACTGGTCAGTTTACAGTCGCTTGTATATTTACAGTCGCATGTAGATTGGTCATCAGTCGCCTGAGTAGCGTAAGTGCAATCTCTGCATCTCTGTCTTTTCTCCATCTTATTCAACAGACGATTGATTAAGGTTTTACAGTCGCCTGACTAATAGACGGTCGACTGTTTTATTGACATCAGTCGCCTGTGTGCTTAACTGGAGAAAGAGTGCAGCTCTTTGTTTTATTCCATCCATTGCAGCAGTCGCCTGCTAAAGGATTTACAGGCGCATGTCCTATTTTTAGTCGACTGTATTGTCTTCATCAGTCGACTGTCCTGGCTCAGATTATAGCCGTTGGATATTTTCTAGCCGTTGATCAGTCCACTGTCTTATGATCATCAGTCGACTGTTCCTATCATTTTCACCCAGTTTCTAGCCGTTGCAGAATTGATTCTTTGGCTGTTTTCTTGGGTTTTGGGGTTTGATATAGGGTTCATATATATATATATATATGAGTGTGCTGTCATCTCTTATACTTCTTGATGCTATTGAATACCTCAAGAGATCTATAAGCCACTCTCAAACTCCCTCAATTCCCTCTCAAGAGCTCTCATTCATCTTCATGCATTGAAGTCCAGCTCAAGGGAATTCATCCAAGTGCTCTCAAGCATATCTCAACACTTGGAGATCCTCTTCCATGCCGTGCATCCATTTATGAGTAAGCATCTCAAGGCATAGGTAAGAGTATTTATTTTACTTGGTGATTTGTATCTCTAATTCTCTTTGTGGGAATTAGTCTTTCTCTCTTTGTGGGAGGTTATCTCTTTGTGGGATTAAGATATTCTCTATGTGGGAATAACTCTCTTTGTGGGAGTAACTCTCTTTGTGGAAGTTTATTGTCCTAGTGTAGGGCTAACCCTAATTCTCTGAGTGGGAGTTAGTGATTCTCTGTGTGGGAGTCTTGACCCTTGTGTAGGGTTGGTTGGGTCCTTGTGTAGGGCATAAATCCTCTTTGTGGGGTATCTCCTTGTGAGATTTGTATTCACTTCTCTGTGTGGGATTATAGTGGGCTGGATGTACCAAGTTTGGGGAACCAAGGTAATTCCTTGTGTTTGTGTTTGGATTAATTGTGTCAATTATTTCCTCTTACATTTATAATTCCGTATTTGCAAGTTTAATTTTAATTGGACAATTTATTGCCATTACACTATTCACCCCCCTTTAGTGTGTGTTGTTAGTATTGCAAGGGTAAGCCAATCCTTACAAAACCAAGACTAATAGCTGGATTTTACTTTTGCAGGAATTCTAGGTACATATCAAAGATAAGAAGGGAGTTGAGAACCATATAACCGACCATCTCTCAAGGATAACAGTTGGTACGGAGTCTGCTACAATTTCCCTAGTGAAAAACACTCTAGAGGGAGGGGGGAGAGGATGTATGTCACAAATTAAAAATTTATCACATATGGAAATCAATCAGAGTGCACACAATCACAAATTTTAACGGAGCTGGCTCCCCGCCTACTCTCTGACCTCAGCCCAGATGATTTACCTCTTTTTGAAACCCCTCAAAAAGATACCTGATCACACTTATGGGTGGTGATCCCACCGTTACAACTTGGTCATACTTTTGGGTGGTGATCAAACCGTTCCAACCTGATCACTCTTACAGGTACCGATCTGACCGTTACAAAATCTTGTTCAGAAAATATAAGCTCAACGATAAATTCTGGGAGAAATTATTCGATAATACAATCTCACAAAAATATAAATCTCTCTGATCTAAGACTAAAACAATGTATAAATAGAATTGAATACATATTTTGACATTTAATCGTTCATATGGCACATATGACACATGTAGCATCGTAATATGATACATATTGAATATACTTGTCACTAACTTGCAATGATGCAGTGTGAGTTTATTTTAATTATTTAACTAATATGCATGTTTGCAGGAGGAGTAAGTATATTTTAATTATTTTATGTATTATATGTTTGTAATCATCAAAAGGGGGAAAATGTTGTATATTGAGTCACCCCAATATAAGTTTTGATGCGAGAAAATATATTTGTAGTGCTAACATTATGAATGTAGAAATAAGGAGATGAACAATGCTTAGTTATGGTGTCAAGGTAAAGCAAATGAAGCAAGTGAAGAATCAATGACAAGAGCTTGAAGTTCTCAAAATGTACATCATGGCAAAATTGTATTTTGATGTATTTATTTTTATTGTCATAGATTATCTTGTTAAATCCTTGAATAAGTACCTTACACACACTTAGTAAACCTTTGAAAATGTTTAGAATTTATTCAAAATTAACCCATATCATTTTCCTAAGTTTTTGGCCAAAATGTGCATTTCTGACTTTATTAGTTAACCAATATTATAGCTTTAGTTGACTTATAGCAACCTAAAACTTGGTGTATCAGACATGTCATGTTAGTTGGCCAATTTTATCCAACTTAGTCGATTAACGGAACCATTAGTCGACTAATGGTTGAACACCATTGACTAATTCCAAACAGAGACTTTTGAACATCGCTTGCATGTCAGGTTAGTCGACCAAAGGATTATCATTATCCGACTAATAGCTATTAGTTCATAATAGATGAACTCTAGCTGATTAACGACTTTACCATTTAATAGCCGTTTTAAGGTCATTTTGGGATTCTCTTTTATAAATCTTCATGTATATAAATAGAGAAATTCTCAAGAATTTTTATATAAAAAAATCAAGTTTTCTAAAACTCTCCAACTTTTTCATTGTTTAAAGTCCCTGTTTTGCCCATTGTACCATCAAAGGTTTCATATTTTTCATTGGCCAAAACTTAGATATCTATTCCCCTGATATCCAAATCCTAAGAATAGAAATCCAATCATCCTCATAGCCATATTATACTCAAGTGCTTCAACTCAAGGCTATACGATCTTGCGCTTCAACGAAAAAGGTTAAGTATTTCGCTCAAGGCATGTTTAAGAGAAAGGTAAGATTACTCTTAAGGTTGTTGAAGATGGTTTGTTCATAGCACCGGGTTGTGGTGATAAGGTTACTCTCAAGGTTGTTTGAGAGGGTTACGCTCGAGATTATTTGATAGCGTTATTTCCTAGCACTGAGTTATCGTGCTAGGAGGTTGTATTATCTTACATGTTTGCAAATGAATAGTAGGACTCTCAGGCAGGATTTGCTTGGGGACTAGACGTAGGTCTGAATTTGACCAAACTAGTATAATTTCTTTGTGTTTGCATTGTGATTGATATTTATACTTGCAACTTGTGTTTATTTTTTTTTTTGCATATTTTCAATCTTTGCAAGTAAATTATTATTGATGAAGAATCTATCTTGGTAACTAAATTAGATCTTTAAGTATAAATATTCTAAACATGATTCATAACCCATATAGTGTTTTCTACTTGCCACCCATAGGATCCCAACATTTGGTATCAGAGCAATCATGTGTACTCCGACAACGGATAATATTTATGTGCGTATTTAAAATGAGTTAATAAAAATAGAATCGAAAGAACTACCTATATTGATGTGTATTCTTTTGACAAAGTCTCATAGGATCACTACATCCTACTATTATAAGACCATAAAGTAGGTGGTGTTTTTTCAAATCTTCCTACTTAACATGAAGTGGTGAAATGAAGGTGTTCTCTAAGAAGGTTATTGAACTCAAAAGGGTTCCGTTGTACTATTCATTGGTATAACCCTTTACTAAGGCATTAATTTTATAAAGTAGCATATCATATGTATCGAAGAGTTGCATTATCATCTGGTAAGATTTGAGGTGTTGCTTTCGATTACCTATCCCATCATATTGAATAGAGGAATGCATCTTGAAATTTAATGGAAGTAGTGGATGTACAGATTTAGGAAGAGAGGTTCTATATTCATATCTTTGTTAATGTGCGAGGAATTTCCTCTGTGTCTCATAAAAAAGGATCACCATGTCTTCTTTTAGCTACTCATATATGGTTGATCCATTTTTTGCTTCATGTTTTCTTTGTACATCGCATGCAATGAGATTTGTGAGGAAGAAAACTTGAAAGATTGACCTATCAGATCAAGATCATCATAGGTTGAAGTAAAAGGAGAGAATCTACATGCTGCTAACTTGGGTATCTGTACAAATAAACAACATATCAGAGGAGGTTGAGATGCTTCCTGACCTAAATTCATCCAATACTCAAATCAAACTTTCTGCATTTGAGATGGCTAGAGATCTTAGGGTAGAGTGTGCATATCTAGAGACCATAAAGACCTGCCTATTTAAAGTTTTAGCATAAAGGTTTAGGTAAGCAAACCCTATGTAACCCTAACGTGTTTTTGGAAGCATTCTCGATGATTTAGTATTCTTGAGAAAGCGGGATTCTATTTGCAACATATTTTCAGATATCATTTAGGAGCAACAATCCTTTAGCAGTCTTGGACCATAGGCCATGCTATGGTAATCTCATTCAAGTTAGACTCGTATGCCATTAGTTGGGCCCTAGTTCTAAGATTTTCACAGGCTGGATTATTGATGTGTACTAGCTCACAAATTAATTTATATATATAGTGATTAAGAGTTCGTTGTGGTCGTGTCGAATTGCATGAAAACTTTTTCTCTTGTTCTTTGTTCATTCACTTGATCGTCAAGTAAAACTTCTCGATCTGTCGTAGGCCATCTCTTGAATAGCACAGCTATTTTGGATTTTTACATGTACATGTCGGGATCGGGTTGGCTCCAATGCGCATTGGACCACGTAATGGTCCAACACACGTTGGGCCATCCAAATCAAGATCCCTTTCGTTTTCTGCTACACTCCACCCTTTCCTCCTCCCCTTCTCTTGTTCTCCACCTCCGATCACAAATCATTGTGGAAAGCCCCGAACATCCTCTCCCGCTCTCTAACCCCCTTCTCCGCCTTTGATGTTCGCCCTCTCTATCCACACCCCCCTGCTTGCGTCGCCAAACTCCAGCGCCTTTGATGTTCCCCGAATATTATGCAACAACCACTCTAAAATATCAAAATTTGGGGAAAATTTTCGAGTTTGAAAGGGTTTTTGTGATGGAATTTGTTTGGTTTCCTACAATTTGGGAGCGGGTTTGGTTGAAGCGTTGGCTGAAGTGAGCGAATGGATTTAAATGATTAGAAGGAAAACAATAGAAGAGAAGGAAAAGATGCAGAATGGTGGGGCCCACAAAAAACAAAAGAGAACTTGATCGGATGGCCCATCGCGTGTTGGACCATCACGTTGTCCAACGCAGGATGGAGCCAACCTAACCCCATTCACATGATTGTGAAGATATTAGAACTTTCTTTCTTCTCATGCTCGCTCATTAGTTATGTAGATATATATCCGTAACTCCCAAAAAATGCTGCCACACTTTAAGCTACGTCATTCGTGTTTTTTCCTACCCTTTCTAATTTACAACTAGCTAGTTAAGCTCTCCATTATTTGAGGATGTTAACGGATGCAAGTTAGAAGCTGGGCACCTCTCTTATCTGTAAGTTGTGAATTGTTTCAAGATATAACAACTCATTTAGTACCTCTAATATCTTGACTCTTTATGTTTCTTCCCTCACAATATTTAAACAAAACAAATTAAATCGATATTGAGCTTATGGTCTCAATAAAGGGCTCATAGTAGTAAGGGTAAATATTAAAAAAGAAATGAATGTGAGACTTCAGCCCCAAACTAGTTATCTTGATATGATTGAACTCAAGGCTTGAGTCACATAGAGCTTCGTGGTCGTTAGCTAAACATCCACATAGTTATAAATATGCCTTCTTCCTTAATAAGTCATTTTAATTTATAATAATACAAATATTAGCTAATTTCCAATTTTTTTTGAATAAAAACTTGGTATTATAAACAAAAATATTGTTAGTCCAAATCAAAAATACGTTCCATTTACTATGATCTAACCCTTTTAAACTATCCACAAACAAAATTTTAAATGATATCCATATATTTTACTCATGAATAAATATCCACCTGTTTTATTATCAATAAATTATCATTTGTTCATGACTCTTGAAATATTATACGATTAGCTACTCTTAAAAATGTGAAGCAGCCAAATTTTTAGGCGTCCAACAACGATTTGACTCAATAATATCTGGATAAGTATTTTTTTTCCAGCTGAGACAATAATTTGCATATCTGCCATATTATTCTTGTTGGGTCATACGCAGTGTGACTGTTTTGTCATCAGTTGCACTTGGATATTTCAGTAGTTTTTACTTATCCTTGTTTTTGGTCATGTTGTATGTCATGTTGAACGTCATGTTGAAACATGAGTTCCAACATGCTGTTCTGAAGCTTTGGAAAGATTGGTGGTCATGTGCAGTTTGAAGGTGGATTACATCAGATCTTATTGCTTTCTCTTCAAGGGATTCTATTATATGCTGCTAACAAGAAGAACCGTTGAAGATGTCTTAGGAAGCTGTTATCTCTCAGATATGATTGAATGATCTGTTGGAGATATATTGGCCCGCAAATATTGGTTGATAGAGCCGTTGAAGATATTGCGGAACCACTTGCGCGAAGTGATACCTAAATTTGTGGGCTGCCGATTTGCACGGGATTCTATCTAGCAACCTGCCTTATCTACTCTGAGATTGAGGGGGAGCGCGGTATATATTGCAGTGCTATTTTCGACGAGGGTTTTACGGCTTTCGTCAAAGTTGTTTAAAGAACTCCGGGAGGGAGGCTGACGGCTACGCACATAGGGGATCAAGGGAGTTAATTCTAGTCAGTACAGCAAGGGGATCTTGCATGCAAGGGGAGCTTGCATATATTACTACATGGATTGGTAAAGACCACCCATCACGGTTTGTATTGAGGGGGAGTTTGTTCCTCCTAGTAGAAATCCGGTATTAGTGATTGTATTCATTGATATTTGAGTAGAGTAATCTGTTCTTTCTGGGCATGGCCATGTAGATGTAGGTATGCACCGAACTACGTTACCAAGGCTTGCGTGTCATTACTGGATTTTAAGTTTAATCATTATGCTTAATTGATTAATCTCTACGTACTAAATTACAATTGGTATCGGAGCAGGTTATCTGTGCTGCTTTATTGTTGTCAAAGTGTGTGTGATCTTGGTTTTACAGTACGTGAATCATGAATACAAAAGAAGGCGCTTCCGTTACTCGTCCACCGTTGCTCATTGGTACAAACTATACTTACTGGAAGTCCCGGATGCATGTCTTCATTAACTCTCTTGATGAGAAGGCATGTATTGCTACCATTGAAGGATGGACTCTGACGGTCAAAGTAGACAAAGATGGCAAAGAACACCTTAAGCCGGCAAGAGATTGGAGCCAAGAAGAAGATCGGGCAGCTCTGGGAAACTCTAAGGCTGTGAATGCCATCTTTATAGCTGTTGATGAAGAACAGTTTAAACTGATCTCCACCTGTGAGTATGCCAAAAAATCATGTGATATTCTCCAAAGTATCCATGAAGGCACAAGTAAGGAAAAAATTTCTAAACTCCAAATGCTTGCTTCTCAGTTTGAAAATCTAAGGATGAATGATGATGAGACCATAGCTGAATTCAATGGGAGGTTGAGAGACATAACTAATCCCTTCCAACTAGGAAAAAAGTACTTACAAAATAAACTGTTTCAGAAAACATTGAGATCTCTTACAGACAAATTCTCTGCCAAAATTGCTGCCATTGAAGAAGCCAGAAATACTTCCACCATGAGACTGAATGAACTTATGGGATCCCTACAAACTTACGAAATGAATCTAAAGGAAAATAAACGGGACAAAGGAGTTGCTCTAAAGGTACAAGCTTGTGAAGTCTCTAAAACAGATGATGAGTCAGAGCTTGACGAAGACATTGTCTTGTTGACCAAGAACTTAGCAGAGTGCTGAAAAAGATCAGCAACATGGGGCAGAACTTTAGATTAGGTAACAATGTGCCACAGCCAAATCATCCCACTGCAGGAAAGAATACCAGTCACCTTTCACAGAGGTATGATCAGAAAAATAAATGTAAAGGGATACAGTGTAGAGAATGTGCGGGTTTTGGTCACATACAAGCTGAATGTGCCAACATATTGAGAAGCAAAAATGAAAGTCATTAGCGAGCACCTAGAGCGATGATGAATCTGAAGGGAGTGCTGAAGATGAAGACATCATCAGCAACTATGTTGCCTTTACTGTTGTCCTGAAAAGAAAATCTGACTGCGACACTCACAATCATGTTGGATTGGATGTTACAACATCAGGTACAACATCTAGCAATAATCTAGACAATGTCAGCCAAAATGCTGCAACATCAAATACAACATCTAGCAATGACCCTGATTTTGAAGTTGATAGTGATGAGGATATGAGTGAAGATGATATTCTAACAGCTTATCAGACAATGTTTGACAAATGGATGGAGATCTGTGGAACGAACAAAACATTGAAAGATGAGAATGTCAGATTGAAGAGAAAAGGAAGAAGCAAAAGCCAAACTTGTGAAGACTGAGATTAGTCTCAGAGACCTAGAGGGTACCCTCAGAAAAAATATTCTCAGAGCTGAGAAGGCTAAGAGTATTCTCAAAAAGTGGAACTCTGGGAAATCAAAACTAGATGACATTCTAAATATTGGGAAGACTTCAGGAGATCGCACCGGTGGGGTACCACAAAGGAGCATATTATCTTGTTCATATGGAGCAACGTACTCTTGTGACCAAAGAACTGGAAAGGATGGGTCAGATCAAGGGGCATGAACAGAAGAAGAAGCTGACTTGAGGTACAACTACTGGTCGACCTGTGTGTGGCTACTGCAGGTTCATAGGATATACTGAAAGAAATTGCTTCAGTCGCATGCGACATTGGCGTGAAGGAATAATTGTTAGATATTATGACCCGAAGATGAAGAAGAAATGGGTAAGAAAATCTGAACTGTATAGCATGGTGGCCTACACTTCCTTAATTGCCTTCTTCGAAAACTTGTGGTATTTCGACAGTGGGTGCTCCTGACATATGACCGATAATAGGAATCTCCTTACTAATTATACAACCTGTAACAAAGGTCACGTAACTTTTGGGGATGGACAACGAAGCAAGGTTGTTGGAAAGGGAAATCGAAATGTGGCCGGTTTCCTTAAACTAAAGGATGGTATGCATGTTGAAGATTTGAAAGCTAATCTTATCACCATAAGTCAACTATGTGATCAAGGCCTATTAGTTCGGTTTACTAAAGAGAAGCGTTTAGTGTTCAATGCAAATGAAGAGTGTATCCTTACTGGGAAAAGATCTACTGATAACTGCTATCTTCTCCAAGAGGCTAACACATGCCTTAATGTTACTGCTGATGTTTCTGAACAGTGGCATCAAAAGTTAGGGCATCTAAACTTCAAGACTCTGATGAAGATATCTAAAGTAGGAGCTGTCAGAGGAATACCGGTTCTAAACAAGAAGAAAGAGGGAGATTGTGGTCCTTGCCAACTAGGAAAGCAATAGAAGACCAGCCACAAACAACTTCAGACGATTACTACATCCAAGATACTGGAACTTCTGCATATGGATCTGATTAGGTAAATGTCTGAAACTAGTGTAGGAGGTAAGAAGTAATTTTCTAGGTATACCTGGGTAGACTTTCTTAAAGAAAAATCAGACACGTTTGAAGATTTTAAGAAATTGTGTACTCGTCTGCAAATTGAGAAAGGAAGTAGTATCTGCAAAATTGTTAGAATCAGGAGTGACCATGGAAAGGAGTTTGAAAACCATGCATTTACTGATTTCTGCGAGTCAAGAGGAATTGCGCATGAATTCTCGGCTCCTAAGACCCCTCAACAAAATGGAGTTGTTGAAAGGAATTCTCGGCTCCTAAGACCCCTCAACAAAATGGAGTTGTTGAAAGGAAGAATCCCACCCTACAAGAGATGGCTCGTGTGATGTTAAATGCTAGAGAGGTCAGTATAAGGTGGTGGGCTGAAGCTATCAATATTGCATGCTATATTATTAACAGAGTTTATCTTCGTCCAAGAACCGAGAAAACTCCTTATGAAATCTGGAAAGGAAGGGAGCCTGACGTCTCATACTTCCACATCTTTGGCAGCAACTGCTATATTCTACAGCACCGTACTCAAGAGGGAACTTTGACACAAAAAGTGATGAAGGAATATTTCTTGGTTATTTTACAACTTGCCGTGCATTCAGGGTGTACAACAAGCGCACAAACACCATGATGGAGTCTATCAATATTATTGTGGATGATTTTGATCAAAAGGAGACATCCACTATTGAAGGGAGTCATTCATAGGAAGACTGCACAGATGAAGAATATCATGTTGAAACTATTGTTACAACATCGGATACAACACAAGATCATGTTGGACCTAATGTTGCAACACAAGATACAACATCGGCTGAGGAACCTCAAAGCAGTTCAGGTGATGCTCATGCTCCAAAAGGAATCACCAGAGTTATACAAAATCACCCTCCAGAGCTGGTTATAGGTGATGTTCTTAATAGTCGTCGTACGAGAGGAACGAGCTGTGTCAACTACCGTGATCTTTCTGGGTATGTTTGCTTCATCTCCTTAGCTGAATCGAAAAATGTGAAGGAGGCCCTAATTGATAAATATTGGGTGTCAGCCATGCAAGAAGAACTGCACCAGTTTCAGAGAAATGATGTCTGGACACTGGTAGAAAGACCAAAGGGGATGAACGTAATTAAGCAGATGAGAAAGGTAATTTCACTCACAACATAGCTCGTCTTGTTGCTCAAGGCTATACTCAGGTAGAGTGTGTTGACTTTTATGCGACATTTGCCCCTGTTGCACGTCTGGAATCTATCAGGCTCTTACTGGCCATAGTATGTAGCTTCAACTTCAAACTTCTTCAGATGGATGTGAAGAGCGCTTTTCTAAATGGCATACTGAATGAGGAAGTGTATGTTGAATAGCCCAAAGGGTTTGAAGACCCCTTTCTCCCTAGTCATGTATATCAGTTCAAGAATGCCCTCTATGGCTTGAAACAAACCCCTAGGGCTTGGTATGAGAGACTGACTAAATATCTTCTTCAGAAGGGATATGAGAGAGGGGGGCTGACAAGACACTATTTGTTCAGAGAACTAAGTCTGCTGTGATTGTAGCTCAGATCTACGTTGATGACATAGTGTTCGGATCTACCTCTCAACAGCTTGTTTGTGAATTCATAACTCTCATGCAGAAGGAGTTTGAGATGAGTATGGTTGGAGAACTGAATATGTTCCTTGGTCTTCAGGTAAAGCAATCCAATGAAGGCATGTTCATTTCTCAGAGCAAGTATGCGAGAAATCTGGTGAAGAGTTTCGTGCTGAAGAATGCCAGACAGGTCTGCACTTTTATGTCTACAAGTGATAAGCTCTCTAAATATGACAATGGAAAATCTGTGGAGGTCACTTTGTACAGGAGCATGATAGGGAGTCTTCTATATCTAACGGCCAGCAGACCTGACATCAGTTTCAGTGTGGGAGTGTGTGCTTGTTATCAAGCTTGTCCAAAGGAGTCTCATATTATGGCAGTCAAAAGAATCATCAGACATGTTAGCGGTACATCTGATTATGGCATATGGTATACCAAAGACACAACACTCTTCTGTTAGGCTACAGTGATGCTGATTGGGTAGTCAATGCTGATGATAGGAAGAGTACTACATGTGGGTGTTTTTATATGGGAAACAATCTTATTTCTTAGTACATCAAGAAGTAGAATTCTATTTTCTTATCCACGGCTGAGGCTGAATACATAGCAGTAGGAAGTTGTTGTACTCAACTTCTATGGATGAAGCAGATGTTGACTAACTATGGGGTGGAGCAAGCTGTATTGACAATTCTATGTGACAACCAGTGTGCGATCAACATCTCTAAAAATCCAGTTCAACACTCGAGAACAAAACATATAGACATCCGGCTCCATTTCATCCGAGAATTGGTAGAGAAGAAAGTTCTAGTTATGGAATACATTGATACATCTAGCCAATTAGCTGATATTTTCACAAAACCCCTTGATTCAAGCAGATTTGAAGAGCTATGACAGGCTCTTGGGCTATGTCGTCTCTAATGTTGCACATGATGTTGTAACATGGGGGAGCTGTGTTGGGTTATTAAGAGCCGTAGTTTGGGCAGGGTCTTTATTTTTAAGTTTTCTTTTCAGCGCTCTTTCCAACTTCTCTTTTCAGTTTCCAAAGAAAAGAAGAGCAGTTCTTCTGGTGTTTCTTGGTGATTCTTTGATCAATTCTCCCTCTTCTCCGCTGAAATTGCTCGTGATTAAGATCAAAAATCAGCATAAAGGCCTCGCCGTTATTCTCATCAATCCTCCTCATCGAAATCGGTTGCTTCTTCTTCATCTCCACCTTCTGTTAAGCGAAAAAGGGTGCTTTCTCGATTTGCCCGTGTCTCCTCCCAAGGTTCTTCTCCTCTCTCTTCATCTCAGCCTTCTTCCAGGACATGCATTGTCCCATTGTGACGAATTGGGAAATGGTTCCACTTTCCCCAATTTCGGTTCAATGCGAGGAACCCTTGTCTTCCGACTCCGAATTTTCTCCTCCAGTTACAATTCAAGACTGGTTCTGGTATCTTAGGAGACTGGGAAGAAATTGGACCTGTTCTATATGGATTTCTCTGGAGTTTACCTTGGTCCCTATAAATTAGACAAGTTGAACGGAAAATTGATGAGTGTTGAAGCGCCTGATGACGAAGTAATTAGATTACCACTTTTTGGAGAAGTCGGTCTTCCCTAAAATTAACCGAAATTGTTGTTCTAGAGATCTCAGATTCTGATATGTACATCCCTGCTGAGGGAGCTGGTGCAAGTGCTGATGCTGTAACGGTCGCTTTCCGACCTTATGAGTTTCTACGTGCACGTGCTTTTTCGTGCACGTGTTTTATTTGACTCTTTCTTGGTTTCGGTATATAATGTGATATGCCGTTGTAACCGTATGAAAGTGTATAATTTTATGGTAGTTTTTGGGAACGTCATCTCACGGCTCGTCTTCTCGCAAAACAGCTTTGAATGGAAGGGCGTTTTGGTCTTTTGGCACCAATACGCGGTTCCGATTTTACGATAATTTCTGATAGGTGTATCACGCGATCGGACCCCGTAGCCCCGTAATTCTCGTCTCCACGATCGTCCCGGTATTTTCGGATTATTTTTCTGATGCCCGTAGTGGAAGATATCCTCTAATCAATTCTCAACCGTTGATTAGTCGTTAATCGATTTGAAATTCTGTTCCTAATCAGATCTTAAGGAATCCCTACGTATCATGCATGTGGGATTTTATGTTGCTACCCTCACCTCTGTTTAACCCACTTTGCACACCCCCGCACTCACCCTCTCTCCTAGTCACCTCCTTAGTTATACCCTCTTTAAAATGCCTATAGCACACTTCCATCTTCAAAAACTAACAACAGGCCGAAATGAAACAAACCCAGGCATTCAACCCTAGCCGACTGTTCTCTTCCTCCTCCAGCCGCCACAACAGCCCCCAAGCCCCCCAACTCCGGCCACCTAGCTCCTCCACCTCTCCTCCTCCATCTCCATCTCTCCAAGCTCTCAAAAACCCCATTAAACCCAAGTTTTTGGCCAAAAACTATGCACAGAACCCATCGTCAGAAAACGGCCGCCGCCGTCGCTCTGGCCGCCGCCGTCGGCAACCACCACCACCGATCAACTCCTCTCTGACCCCCGAGCATCTCCAACTCCCCTTACCCTTTTTCCACGTCTCGATCTCCTCGAAAACCCCGTAGAACTCAGTTCTAGCCACAGTTTTACAGATCTGCGCCACCTCCGGGAAAACTCGCGCCCACCGGCCATCCGGCCACCTACGACGACCACCCTACCACCGCTACTCGCAACGGGGGGAGAATCACTGTTAGCTCGCTGATTTCACGCCACCGTCCCGCTGTCTAGAGGTACCTCGCTGCGCTGCGGCCGAGGAGTTCCAGACGACGCCGACGTTTCGCCGTTCAGACCCGACTTCCGCTTGTTGGACGACATCACGAGGTTGGTTTCACTAACGAGTAGTAAAACCTACACTGTAGCTAACCAAAACCTAAACTAAAATTGGTCAACTTGAACTAAATTTATTTTTTGCATCTTTAAAACGTTGCCCACCATAGGAAAGATCGACGAACAGACTTATTTTCTGTGCACATAGGGTAGACGTCGATCTAGACTGAACAAACACCAAAAACGTGACTTTTTGACAGATAGGTCAGTCCTGCCAAATTTAGAAACAAACCGTAATAGGATTAACAAAAAGCGCGATCTGACATCGCCGTGACCCTGTTTCAGACGGACTACTGCAGACGCGATGCTTGGACGGGATGCTCCGGACGGATGACACACTCGCCACCGCAGGTAAGTGTACTCACTTGCACTTTTGGCCGTGCCTAGGCCTTAGACTGCTAGAACTATTAAACTGTGAACAAAGAGAACCGGACGTGAAATGATAGCATCTGGGACACCCCTTGACGGCTTAGACTTGACGACGAAGTCTAAGCTCAACAACAACTTTTGACACCGTAGGGTTATCTTGTGTGTGCGTGCATGTGGACCCCCTAGAAGAACCATCCCTGTCATGTCACGTCGTGTCTTGTTTTGCACAGCCTGCGGGCAATAAGACGCTCACCTAGAAGAGTGAGTGATCTTTGTTACGGAACACCTACGGAAAGCTCGGCGCCCACATAGCAGAGTGAGTGTCCCAGTAGACCGAGAGGATAGAGGCTCTCACCTAGCAGAGTGAGTGGTCCTATACAGTAGTACATTTTCACCTACGAGGCGTCTGTCGCTCACCTAGCAGAGTGAGAGATACGGTACCGATCGTGGGGTTAGAGGCACTCACCTAGCAGAGTGAGTGGCCCTATATTGTCTTGTCTTGAGCACTTGGCTTTGGGATAGGGTTGAGCGTGTGCACGGGGAGAGGGTCTGATCCCCCTCGAACCATAAGGCATGAACCCTTCAAGTCACACGTGTCCTATCTTGTCGTGTCCTGTCCTGTCTTGCTGGTCTTGTCACGTCTTGTCACGACCCGTTTAGGTTAGTCCCGTAGTCGGTAGCACACGCTACGACTACTGCTTGCTACGTTTTTCTTTCCTGCTGCGTTTACTTACTTTTGGTACTCTGTTATAACCCCAGCATGCTAATCAACCAGTAAATTGTTGTTTAATAGTTCGGTACACTTGCAGTAGAGTCTAACCCTTTTTGTAGACTTTACCTGACGTACAGTTCCTTTCTTTTGGGTGCTGTATGTCAGGTGTCGAGCCAGAGTTCGTGGACAAGGCAGACTTACCGGAGTACATGGAGCCCGAGGACGTCGATCCAGAGTACGTGCCTGACGAGGACCAGACCCTGAGGACTTTTCAGTCGCCACCTTTAAGAGGTTACTACTTTTAGTTTGCTCTTTCGATAGTTTGTTGCCATGCTTAGGCTTCTCTTTTTAGACTTGTACACACTGGATGTTATCTCTCTATATTAATGAATGCCACTCTCTTTCTGTACTTTCTAATGTTCCGAATCTTATTAATGCAAGAACCTGAAAATTTTAAGATGGTACCCCCTACAGACGCTTATTGGGTCCGAGCTTCACAGCTCCGGCCCAAGCGGGCCTTAGTTACGCTTCGCCTCCGTAGTTTTGGGAAGCGGGGCGTGACAGGTTTTAGTGGTGGCCCATGCAGGCCTCGCAAATGTTCGGAACAGTAAGAGTACCGCATTCATTTAATATCCATGTACAAGTCTAAATTATGTTTTCCCAGTCTTAGATGGTAGGAAGACTTAGATAGACGTCCAAGTTTGATAGTTAGGTGCCTTGGTTAAGATTTAGTCATACACGTCTTAGGATACCCTAATGGCCTCTCCCCCGGTTCTGACCATGTTAGATTCCTAGAGTCCTTCTATTAGTCGTTCGCTCGGTCCATCGACTTCGGGCCCAGCAGAAAGTAATCTTGATTCTCTTAGGGCCCTCCCCTGATATCTCTCTATTACAGTCTAGTTCATTAGGAAGACTTAGTGCTGAGTTCTCCTGATCTTTAGATGGCCCGATAACTAGAACCCCTGACTTCTAGCGTCTTCCTGATCATTACACTTTTGTGTTATCGGCCGTAGAGTTCCATCGTAGCTTTCATGAATCATATCCTAGGTATATCCATCATGCAATCATTTTCCTTTCCCCCGATTCATGTGATCGCTTCCTGACAATTATCGTTGATCCTTCGAATCTTTCCCTTTGCCAATCCTGTCTTCTTCTAAAAGTATTTTCGAAATTCCTTATTAAATTCTTCGCTCATTTTAACTTCTTTGAAAACTATTATTAAATATTTAAATTCCTTACTTTCGGTTGAGTTAAAATTCTTTCACTGATTTTGAAACATTCTTAGTCGTAATTTTTATGTTACTATCGCGTACTTATTTTCAAATCGGTATTTTTTTTTCGTATTTCAGTTTTAAAATTTTTTTACCATTTTGAAAATTCGATATATCACTTTTTCCTAAACTACGAAATTTATTTTAACCACTTACCATACGTACTTTTAGAAAACTTTCTAAACTAAAGAGAACTTCAATTTTTTTTATATATATCAGTTCTGTTGCGCGGTGGAACTCGCGTACAATGAATTTTTATTATGGGGAACCAAGGTCACGGTGGATATATTGATAAGAGGATTTAGGTAGGCTTTTTGACAAGTGATTAGTGGGGTGAAGAGGCTAAACTTGCCGCCGGGGCAAGCCACGGAGTCAAATCCCGCCGGACGCGGCGGAGGAGGATCGGGCGGCGGGAGCCGAAGGCGGATATCGGCCGAGGGGCGAGCTACCCTGCAACACGAGCAACTCGTCAGAAAGGCCGGGTTGGGGTCCAACCCTTAGCCTCTCCGATGCCTAAGTCAGTGACTGGACTTAAAGCGGGGGCAGGGCACGCAGGTCGGACTAGGGCTGTGTCGATCGTACGTGACGAGCTATAAGTGGGAGAACAAAGATATGGACGACCTTTGCTCTCATGTGTGAATAATGGAATTGAGAGGGAATTTGCCGACCCCCTCACCGTAAGAAGTGAGGGGGTATTTATACCTGGTGGGAGGTGATTAGGTGGGGCTGACCTGGCATGCTGACTCGACGTGCTGAGCTGGCCCGGCTGTCAGCGGAAGCCTCAGACGAGGATGTCAGGAACAGGAGTGTTTACCTCGCTTTTGTCAGATGGCGTAACGGCCAGGGGCGCTTTTGTCAGGGTGTCAGGGCCGAAAGCATTACGTGTCAGGGGGCGCAGCGACCAGGGGGTGCTTTGTCAGATGGTCGGGCGGCGCTAGTGTCAGTCGTGTCCTTATACTAGGTTGTTTGTCGTGCATGATGAATCAAAGGTCCGGCGATACTATCCCCGGTGGTAGGGTTTGTGTGGGCCCACCGGGTCGACCTGTTCATGGGTTATTCGACCTGGCCACGCATCTTTTCGGTTGCGGATCACAGACCGTTGGCGGGGGGGATATGCGCGTGCCTCTGTCAACATCCTAGGCTGCGATGTCTGGGTGTTCCCCAAGCGCACTGCCCTTGGCGGGCCGAGCGAGAGCGGTTGTATGCATCGGCCGGGAGGGGGGCGCTGCGAAGTGCGCACATTCCCATGTAGCCTCGGACCTCCAGGCTGGCAATCCGTTTACCAAGGGGTGAGTCAATGTGGTATATTAGTGGTTCTGGGTAGGAGTCAAACTCCTACGATCTTTAGGTCGTAACAATTGCCCCCGGCATTCGAGCGCGAGGCGGGAGCCCGGCTCGGCTCAGATGACATAACGCTACCTCCCTTATAACATGGTTCGGACTCTGGTCCGCGCCCTGGAGTGGCGGCGCAACTCCCGCGGAGCACTGCCTGCGGTCATGGGATCGCGAGATTTCGTCCTGCGTGGGGGCAAAGCGAGGAGGGGTGACCCGACGGTTTGGGGAGGGGCATTGCCTCTTAGCGACGTACCGTTGTATGTGGCGGTCGGGTCGGACCCTGGGGGAACCCGGTTTTATTGAGATGGCCCTGGCTTTCGTTGTGATGTGTTTATCTAACTTGGGTGCTATTTTTGCCTTATTCTAGCCGCCCTGTGTTTGGAGGGGTCCGCATGAAGGAATATTTTTCATTGGCCTTTACAGGAGATTTTGGTGATCTCTACAACAATAGGGCAGGTGTGACCAAACCCGTGGTCGGGTCAGGAGGTTGTTTTACCTCGTCGCCCGCTGCATCGAGGTGAGAGGGTCCCTGTTTGGGGGGCGGCCTTTCTACTTATCTGCTGGCCGCTGTACTCCGTCTGCCTTTCTGTCCGGGGCGAGCTGACGCGCCATGAATCACTGTTTGGGGTTCGTCGGGGACGCAGCCCTGCTGTGACCCCCCTCGGGAGGAACGACCCTCCGTTTGTCGGGCGGTCCTCCTTTCCCTCCCTTGCTTCATCGTATTCCGTCTCACCGTTGCCGTGTTGGACGGTTGCTCGGCCTCTTCGGGGATCCCATACATCGAGGGGGAACCCAGGAGGAGGCAGAGGACGAGGTGGAGGTGGAGGCGCTGCCCTCCCAGGGGTAGTCCGGCCGGCCGGCCTTGAGGGGAAGGTCGGGGGCAGGCAGGTGGGTCGTTGGGAGACCAGTTGGGGGTTTCCACCCTCACACCCCGTGGGGATCGGCATAGAGCGGATGCTAATTGGGGTATGGCGGCCCGCTGCTAGCCTTCCGGACCGGCTGTCTCATTTGGTTTAGAGCAGGAGGAAGGCTGGCAGGCGGGGTTTCCCGTGTGTAAGGGGAATACCCTATTGGCGATCCGCTTGTAAGGGGAGTATCCTATCGGTGGTCGTCGAGTGGAAGCGGTCGCCGGTAGATGAAGTGAGATCCGTCGGTGGACATCAGCCTCCTCCGTAGTTGGATGGGGCGTCCAGGGCTTTTGTATACTTGGTGTGAAGGGATGTGATTCATTCTCCTATATATTTTTTTTCTTTTCCCTAAACTCCGAAAGAGTGTATTTATAGAGGGATTCTGCAGACGGGTTCGCCCTAGGTAATGCGAGGGACTGGCACCATTAATGGGCTCCGCTGAATCGCACGCTTTGGGAACCGCTTTTTCCTGGCGGCATCTGACGCGATTCGTCAGACCTAGCCTCTCAGGGGGCGTGTTGATGTTGACGGCATGTTTCTCGAGTACCCTTTCATTTCGTCGAGTCGCATCGGGGTGCTGCTTTATCGGGACCCGACGTTTATCCGACGGGCATTGTTTCGCGGTTCCTGGATTGTGACCGGTCCGTCACGGTTTACGTGCCCTTGTCCTCATTCCCAGGTTTGAGTCGGTCGCTGTGCGGTTCGTACCGGGTAGCCACTATCCTTGCGTGTCGCCCCTGGGAAGCCGGTCTTTGCCGTGTTGTATCGTTGGTGTTGCCTATTTTGTTTTCTTGCATGAGCACGACTACTGCCCCCAACATTCCCTTGTCCGAGAGCACGAGGTCTGGGGGGAAGGGGATGTTGATGGTCGACATGTTACCTTTGGGCGGGACGGGGGAGCACCGGACCGGATTGGGATGAGACTTGCCGCCCTGTCACGGGCAGGGGCTAACCATAGTGTGGTTGACCCCTCGGTGTCCGTCGCGAGGGGATTTTGCCTCGGGCGTACGTGGCCCAACAGAGCAGGCCTCAGCTCACCCCCTTCCCCTTTGTCTGAAAGGTATCGTTGATTTTAGTTCGTGAGGGGTCTCGTTTTGAAGCGTCGGTCCTTCCTAGTATCGGGGGGTTCGATCTGCGGGTATGTAGTTCCTGGGCGTCCTGAGTTAGTATGGGGGGAGTGCGACGCTCTGTCCCTCCTTTCCCCGCCGTGAGGGGTGGCCCCGTTTCGGTAGCTCGCCCGGCCATTGGCAGGGGGATCGTTCCAAGCTAGGGCATTCTCGGATAGTTAATGTGACTTTGATAGAGATAATCATTTTTATTTAAATTTACAGGAACTCTTCTTTGGTTCGTACATGAGGACTTAGATCATCGCCAGTGTGGGGAGTACGATCCGGTCCAAGAGCGGGCTGTGGAGCCGTTCTTGCCTGCTGTGAACTACCTCAGGATTTATGGGTTACCATATGTGGGGTGGGCCTTTTTATCTTCAGTTGTTCGCGGCGCCTCGGTGAGCACCCTCCCTCCGTGTTGAAGGGTTGCAAGGTCTTCTCGGCCGGGTGGATGCACTTGGGAAGCTGTCTTGCTGTGGCGTTTGTCCGGGTGATCGAACTCTTGACGACCGTGCCGCCTCCCTGCCCCTCCATTGCTTTGTCATCCCCCTCCACGCCTCGTGGTTTGTGTTTGAGGGCGGGGTTCTGATCTCGATTGTTTGGGGGCGGGCTGACACGCCATGAATCGCCTTTTGGATTCATCGGGGATGCAGCCCTGCTGTGATCCCCACCGGGAGGTCGAATGCGAGCAGGTGTAGACCTGCAAGCACGGAGGAGCCTTTGCCTTTCCTGCCAGCGGGGATCGGATGCCTACCTTCCCTCGTCTCCTCAGGTTTAGAGTAGACGGAGGAGTGAAAGGTGGATTTCCCTTGTGTAAGGGGAATATCCTATTGGCGATCCGTTTGTAAGAGGAATATCCTATCGGGGGTCGTGGCGGTGGAGCGACCGCCACCCGGGGAGGAGGGAACCATTGGTGGCCGGTGACCTCCCTTTTGTTTGGGCGAGGCATCTTGGCCCGTTTCCCAGTTGGTGGAGGGTGTCGGGGTCGATTTCTCATACCTTCCAAATCTTTGTCCCTCTCTCTTTCGGGAGGGTGAGTGGCGTCTTTATAGGGGGATTTTGTTGACGGTTTACCCCCCAATTACTGCGACGAGCTGGCATTATTAATGGGCTCCTCGAAATCACGCTCATTGGAAATCGCTTTAGCCAGGTGGCGCTTATGGAACCTTTTTTGGGGCGTATCATTATTGGTGGCGTATTTCCCGAGCGTCCTTTCGTTTCGTCGAGTCACATCTGGGCTGCCTCATCGGGTCCTGACGCCTGGTTTGTCCAGGTTTACGTGCCCTTGTCCTCCTCCGTAGGTTCGACTTTTCAAGGATCACGGGTCTGCCAAATATGGGGTGTGGTTACTCGGCGAGGCCAGTGCCCTGCCCCGGAGGTCTTGAGGGGGGAGCGGGAGCGTAGCCCGGCCCGTGCCCTTCTCTGGTTTGGGTGGCAAGGGTTGGCCTGCCCCAGAGGTCTGGAGGGGGGGAGCGGGCGCGTAGCCCGGCCCGTGCCCTTCTCTGGTTTGGGTGGCGAGGGTTGGCCCTGCCCCAGAGGTCTTGAGGGGGGAGCGAGCGCGCAGCCCGGCCCGTGCCGTGCCCTTCTTTGGTTTGGGTGGCGAGGGTTGGCCCAGCCCCAGAGGTCTTGAGGGGGGGAGAGGGCGTGCAGCCTGGCCCGTGCCCTTCTCTGGTTTGGGTGGCGAGGGTTGGCCCTGCCCCAGAGGTCTTGAGGGGGGGAGCGGGCGCGTAGCCCGGCCCGTGCCCTTCTCTGGTTTAGGTGGCAAGGTTTCGCCCTGCCCCAGAGGTCTTGAGGGGGGGAGCGGGCGCGTAGCCCGGCCCGTGACCTTCTCTGGTTTGGGTGGCGAGGGTTGGCCCTGCCCCAGAGATCTGGAGGGGGAGCGGGCGTGTAGCCCGGCCCGTGCCCTTCTCTGGTTTGGGTGGCGAAGGTTGGCCCTGCCCCAGAGGTCTTGAGGGGGGGAACGGGTGCGTAGCCCGGCCCGTGACCTTCTCTGGTTTGGGTGGCAAGGGTTGGCCCTGCCCTAGAGGTCATGAGGGGGGGAGCGGGTGCGTAGCCCGGCCCGTGCCCTTCTCTGGTTCGGGTGGCGAAGGTTGGCCCTGCCCCAGAGGTCTTAAGGGGGGAGCAGGCGCGTAGCCCGGCCCGTGCCCTTCTCTGGTTTGGGTGGCGAGGGTTGGCCCTGCCCCAGAGGTCTGGAGGGGGGAGCGGGCGCGTACCCCGGCCCGTTCCCTTCTCTGGTTTGGGTGGCGAGGGTTGGCCCTGCCCCAGAGGTCTGGAGGGGGGGAGCGGGCACGTATCTCAGCCCGTGCCCTTCTCTGGTTTGGGTGGCGAGGGTTGGCCCTGCCCCAGAGGTCTAGAGGGGGGAGCGGGCGCGTAGTCCGGCCTGTGCCCTTCTCTGGTTTGGGTGGCGAGGGTTGGCCCTGCCCCAGAGGTCTGGAGGGGGGAGCGGGCGCGTAGCCCGGCCCGTGCCCTTCTCTGGTTTGTGTGATGAGGGTTGGCCCTGCCCCAGAGGTCTGGAGGGGGGGAGCGGCCGCGTAGCCCGGCCCATGCCCTTCTCTGGTTTGGGTGGCTAGGGTTGGCCCTGCCCCAGAGGTCTGGAGGGGGGAGCGGGCGCGTAGCCCGGCCCGTGCCCTTCTCTGGTTTGGGTGGCGAGGGTTGGCCCTGCCCCAGAGGTCTTGAGGGGGGGAGCGGGTGCGTAGGCCGGCCCGTGCCCTTCTCTGGTTTGGGTGGCGAGGGTTGGCCATGCCCTAGAGGTCTGGAGGGGGGGAGCGGGCACGTAGCCCGGCCCGTGCCCTTCAATGGTTTGGGTGGCGAGGGTTGGCCCTGCCCCAGAGGTCTTGAGGGGGGAGCGTGCACGTAGCCCAGCCCGTGCCCTTCTCTGGTTTGGGTGGCGAGGGTTGGCCCTGCCCCAGAGGTCTGGAGGGGGGGAGCAGGCGCGTAGCCCGGCCTGTGCCCTTCTCTGGTTTGGGTGGGGAGGGTTGGCCCTGCCCCAGAGGTCTAGAGGGGGGGAGCGGGCGCGTAGCCCGGCCCGTGCCCTTCTCTGGTTTGGATGGCTAGGGTTGGCCCTGCACCAGAGGTCTGGGGGGGGAGCGGGCGCGTAGCCCGGCCCGTGCCCTTCTCTGGTTTGGGTGGCGAGGATTGGCCCTGTCCCAGAGGTCTTGAGGGGGGGAGCGGGCGCGTAGCCCGGCCCGTGCCCTTCTCTGGTTTGGGTGGCTTGGATTGGCCCTGCCCCAGAGGTCTGGAGGGGGGGAGCGGGCGCGTAGCCCGGCCCGTGCCCTTCTCTGGTTTGGGTGGCGAGGGTTGGCCCTACCCTAGAGGTTTGGAGGGGGGGAGCGGGCGCGTAGCCCGGCCTGTGCCCTTCTCTGGTTTTGGTGGCGAGGGTTGGCCCTGCCCCAGAGGTCTGAAGGGGGGAGCGGGCACGTAGCCCGACCCGTGCCCTTCTCTAGTTTGGGTGGCGAGGGTTGGCCCTGCCCCAGAGGTCTGGAGGGTGGGAGTGGGCGCGTAGCCCGGCCCGTGCCCTTCTCTGGTTTGGGTGGCGAGGGTTGGCCCTGCCCCAGAGGTCTTGAGGGGGGGAGCGGACGCGTAGTCTGGCCCGTGCCCTTCTCTGGTTTGGGTGGCGAGGGTTGGCCCTGCCTCAGAGGTTCGGAGGTTTTGGCGCTGAAACACTCATGTGGAAACAAAAAAGTTTGGGAAAGTGGGCAGACGTGTATCTTGTATATATAAAAGAAAAAATCACAACTATTGGTAGAACTTTAGCAGGTGCTTCGCGTTCCAAGGATGGGCTAGCTCACTCCCGTCTGTGGTTGCCAAGATGTACGTGGCCGGTCCGATGATATCGATGACCTTGTAGGGCCCTTCCCATTTGGCGGTCAGCTTCTGACGTGCATTTATATTTCATATGTTCACACATATTTTCTTTTGTGTTTTTCCGTTATTTTCCACCGTCTCGTACCTGTTTCTCGTATTTTCTCGTTTTCTTTCACTTTTCTTTGTTTTTCCATGTTTGCAGGAGATTGTCCGCATAGGGGACATTTATCGATGATATCATGAGTCCCCGGAGTAACGGGAGGAGTCACGCGTGATCCAGGGGGTCAAATGACGAATATTGCATCTTTCAGCCCCTCACCCGGTCGGTTGGTCATCTTCAACCGATCGGGTAATGCACGCGTGCACCACCCGGACGCAGCTTGGAGCTCACAAGAAGTCACCCGGTCGGTTCAGTGACCGGGTCAAAAGCTCAAACTCTCTGGAAATCGAAGATGATTGCCAACCGATCGGGTGACCTTCACCCGATCGGTTCACCTATAGCTGAATCTCAAAGGCCAAGACATGGTCAGCTCAACCGGCCTCCTCACCCGACGACACCAAGATCTAACCGGTCACATTCATATGTCAACCGATCGAGTGAAGATGACCGGGTGAAGTTCCGCATCGCGCTGTAAATCTGTGAAGCGCTTCACCCGATCGATTGACTTGTCAACCGATCGGGTGATGTTGTTTTCTATATATAGAGCCCTGGGTTTCCCAGATTCGGGAGTTAGTTATTTTTTGTTGTTTTCTTCATTTTGTGACGGCTGTAATTTCCCAGTTTTTGTAAGTTTTCAGATCTTTGTCAAACTTTAGTATTATCTTAATTGCTTTACTACCATTGCATTTCTATTGTCTGATCATGATTTTTACGGTCGATTTCTGTTTAGATCACTTTTTTACTAAATATGTGTGAGTAGTTCCCAAATCTGGGATTTTGGCGGAAACCCCTTCGTGGGCTCTTCCCGATGTGTCCATAGGGCTAGGAAATTGATAGGGATTAGGAATCTAATGGTTACGCGGGGTGTTTTATTGTCATCGGCGGGAAAAAGACCGCCTTTGACCGTTGGGCCAAGGGGGAATAAACTTGGCGGTTGACTCCCTAGCCATAGCTCACGCCCTTAGCGTAGACGCCGAATCCTAGCGTGCGGGAGCGGCAGGATGAGACGTTGGGAGTTATCGTTGCGAACTTAGTGCTCCATGAGTCGATCAGTGTTAATGGACACGGGAGTGCCCACTGATCGAACCCGGGAAGTCCGGCGTATCATCCTGGGCACCGACCGGAATATCGGGCCCATGGGATGCCGATACCACTCTTAGAGGCAACGTCTCACCATTAGACCCTAATTCCGATCGCTATCCTACCCGTAGGCCGTGTCGGCTAGAGTCGCTCGATAGGGTGGAAGCCAGAGTCCCGGGTTTTTCCTTTATATTGTCCATACCTTGCATTCTATTTACCGTGACAACCCATCATTTGATCCGGGCTAGCTCGCCCATGGGGTGATTTTGATCCTCTTTGACACAAGCACATCCACGCCTCCCTGTGTTTGACCCCCAAGCCACACTACAACACCGTGCGCTTGCGGTTACAAATATTTAAATCTCACGCCCCCGAACGTATCATTGCACACATCTAGCACGCACCTGTGGGGGGCGTCAAGCTTTATGGCGCCGTTGCCGGGGAGGCAACGTGCTTGTTATTTTTGGATTTCATGAACCCTTGTGTCTAGCTCTCATCTCAACCTCGCGATAATTTTCGCATTCTTCTTTTTCCTTTTTATTTTCTTATTTTTTATTTTTA
This sequence comes from Scilla litardierei, assembly GCA_030789695.1. Taxonomy (NCBI): domain Eukaryota; kingdom Viridiplantae; phylum Streptophyta; class Magnoliopsida; order Asparagales; family Asparagaceae; genus Scilla; species Scilla litardierei. The sequence continues at coordinate 144,629,261 of CM061136.1, forward strand.
TTTTTGTTTCTTATCTTATCTGTTTCTTTCCCACTTTTTGCTTCATGGGTGTTTGTTGTTTTTCATGCGCAGGAGTTCAAGAAGTCTCGACGACTTGATCCCCGTTGATCCAGAGATACACGCCACCCTAAGGCGTTTGGCCGCCGAGAAGCAAAGAAGAGAGGATCCTGAAGCCATGGGGGAGAACGCCCCGCCTCACAAGTCCCTGCTAGAGTACTCGATGCCATCTCTCGAGTCCACCTCCGCCATCCGTCCTCCAGCTATTACGGCCCAAAGCTTCAAGCTTAAGCCATCATTAGTGACGTTGATCCAGTAAGATCAATTTTTGGGTGCACCCATGGAGAGCCCGATTGAGCATTTAGACTCCTTCCTGGAGAAATGTGACACCTTCCGGATAAACGGTGTCACAACTGAGGCGATCCGATCGAAGCTGTTCCCCTTCTCCTTGCGAGATAAGGCCAAGCTATAGCTTAGGGGGAAGGACCCGAATACATTCAACACCTGGGAGAAGCTCTCAAACGCTTTCCTGTCGAAGTTCTTTCCTCCGGGGAAGACCATGAAGCTGAGGAGTGAGATCTCCTCCTTCTCCCAGGCCAGCCACGAGTCCTTGCATGAAGCTTGGACGAGATACAAGGAGATGCAGAGAAGATGTCCCCACCATGAGCTCCCCAAGTGGCAGATTTTAAATCTGTTCTATAATGGGTTGAGGGACGATTTGAAATCTTCCATGGACGCCGCGGCTGGAGGGTCCTTTATGTCGAGAAGCGAAGAAGATGCCGGACAGATTCTTGAAAATATGGCATCCAACAATGAACGGTGGTGTGACGAAAGAGCCACACCTAGATCTGGGGGCATCCATAGAGTCGAAGACGTCGACAAATTGTCAAGCAAGTTTGACTTGCTGTCGACCCAGATCTCCGCATTGATGGTAGGCGCCGGTGGCGCCGGTTCACAACAGATTGCTGCAGTGGAGTCCGAAGTTTTTGGAGAGTTCGACGGTGGTGACATCTCACCGCCGTTGGATCAGGCGAGCGCATTATTTTACAATCCTACAGGGAATGCGCCTTTTCCACCATGAACCAACTCCAACCCGGCCTACTCTCCCAACAACCGGAATCATCCCAACCTTAGCTACCGAGCGCCTTATAAATAGCCGGCTCAGCAACAATAGCAGATATATCAGCCGGCTAGGCCTCAGCAGCAGTTTCAGCAGCAGCAATTTCAGCAGCAATAACCTCCACAACAGTATCAAGAGTATGCTCCTAGGAATCAGCAGCCCACCCAGCAGCAATACGGCCAGCAGAGGGCCATCTCACCGGTTGAGTCCCTCTTGACTCAATACATCGCCAACCAGGAGAAGATAAATCTGAAGCTGGAGATGGGACAAAGAGTCCTCACTGATCAGGTGACCAAGCTGGGGTTGCAAGTGGCGAACCTTCAGAGACCGCAGAATCCTTTACCGCCACAGCCTGAGGTGAACCCGAGGGGGGTAAATCGGACCTTGGCGCTCACGCATGAGCATGAGAACATGTCTGCCATCGTCTTGAGGAGCAGAACGCAAATACCTATGAGAGAGCCCCCCAAAGGACCGGAAGCACCGTTGGTCGTGGAACGACCAACTGAGAAATTAAATGACGATGGTGCTTTGTCGCCTAAGCCAACTACTCCGGAGGGAGTTCATAGAGAGGAGAAGAAAAAAGATGAGGAAGGGAACCTAAAAGTATTCAAGCCCGTTGTACCTTTCCCACAACGGCTTGCCAAATCCAAAATCGATGAGAAGTATGGAAAATTCTTTGCCCTGGTGAAAGATCTGAGCTTACAAATCCCCTTCCTCGAGGCCATCGAGACAATTCCCTCATATGCCAAATTTCTGAAAGACTTGGTGACATGGGGATCTAGAAAAGAGAAGGTCGTGTTAACGGCGGAGTGCAGCGCCTGATCGGATGCCTGAGGTGCGCGCGAACACGCAACCGGGGTACGCGACTCGCTAGTCTTACCGCAAGCGCACGGTGTAGCGGCGAGCATGTATCGAACACGAGGATGCCAAATGACAGTGTCTTCTTCAACTCACCTGGCTATAAGAATAGTCTAGAAATGTTCGCAATGAAGCGGTCACAGTCGTTCAATTGTATAAAAGGAATATCAAATTAATAAAGACGCCTAGGGGATAGGGAATCCCCGCTACAAACCGTATCTCGTCATTGTGATTCGTAGGTTTCACAATTGCTAGACTTGAAATTCAGGTGAACTAGTTGCAACTAAATGTGGAACCAAACTCACGCTCTCGCGCTATTGCCGGTCTATAGCAACCCTAGGGTAGGGTCCAATCTCTTGCAAACCCTAACCTAGGCAAGCTAGCGTGAAGAAAAACATCATCGTTCAATCGTATCTCGAGCCCACTCTCGTGCAAACTCGCGCTACGACCTAGGTTGGGATAGTTCCTACCCGTCCAATCTCTTGCAAACGGGTATTGGTATAGAATTGCAATCGAAAACCCTAGTTTCGGTCCAATCTCTTGCAAACCGATTCCAGAGAAATCCAATTGTAACCCAATTCGAATATCTAGGGCTTCCTATCGAGTTGGGATCCAATCTCTTGCAAATCCCAATCGGTATGAATCCCTAACTATTCGTATTAAATCAATCCCAAACTAACCCTAATCAATTCTAACAATAATTTCACCAATTCATCACAAATTAGAAATAGGGTTTGTAGGGTTCATCCCTACGCCCTAAGACGATGAATCTACTCACAATTCATAATAAAATTCAATGGAAATTCACAAATAAAATCAATAGAATTCATTGCAATATTCAATATATCAATAAAAATGGAGTTTTTGATAGGGAGAGAGACAAACCAATGAAGAACTAATAGCATCCAACAAAATAACACTTTTCTCTCTTCCCTAAAAGCTCAATCTAATCTCATAAAAGTAATCTAAAAAAGGCTGCAAAAAGTTCTGAAAAAGCTTCCTAAACTAGGTTAAAAACTGGGGTTAAATACCCCCCAAAAACGCCCAAAAACCTGTGACAAAAATGCCCCTGCGCAGCCTCAAAATCGCAGTTTACGCTACAGGCAGTGCAGCTCACTCGACCGAGTGACAAATGTCATTCGGCTGAGTGACAAACCCTGACAAATTCTAGTAAGTTCGGAATTTTGGGGGTCGGCTCCTCGGGAGTCACTCGGCCGAGTGGCTTTCTTTGCTTCGGCCGAGGAGACTTCTTCACTCGGCCGAGTCGGAACTCGGGATTCGACTGATAATTTACAGTAACTCTGGACTTTTCGTTACCGTCGTCTTGATGCCACTCGGGCGAGTGGTGTCTCCGTGGTTCGGCCGAGTGGGCTGGCGATGCTCGGTCGAGTGCACGCTGATACTCTATCGTTTGCGTGTCTGATCTGGCCGGCCGAGCGGGCTCTCGATGTTCGGCCGAGTGACTCCTTCACTCGGCCGAGTGACATGCTCAAAATGCCCAATCTCCATATTTTTGCTCCCTCGTCGCTCCTACGACGTTCTTTCTTCTTCCACTCCTCTCCAATAGCAAAATTCCCCTCGAAGGAGTCACGCGTGACGTCCCGGAGTGGGTGCATCTCAGAATCACTCCAAATCGCTCGAAATCTCCTGAAATTCGACAAAAACAAGAAATCGTGAAAAGCATCGCAATATTGCCGAAAAATCGTAAAAACACGATTCGAGCGATCAAAATGGCATGCAAACATGCAGAAAAAAAGTGTAAAATATGGAGTGATCAAAATCCCCCAAGCTTACCTCTTACTCGTCCTCGAGGAAGATGAGTAAAAAGCGAACCCAGTGGATAAAGAAAATAGAAACGATGGAAAAGTTGAAAATGAAAATAAAACGAAAAACGAAATAGAAAACGAAGAGAGAAGCTGCTAGATCATTTTTCTCAGGACGTGGGTTTTGCTTACTCATATAGCGCGCATCGAAAGTAAAAACACATGTCAAAGACTTTTATCTCGATATCATAGTATAATGGTGCATTTGAAATAGAAAACCCAAGAATATCAACATAGCATGAAAAATGGAATAATTCTAGAATTAGCATCGTCTGAAGCATCTAAAGCAGTATACAATATCGTAGATCACACACTTTTCAATTGAATGCTTTCTATAATGAGTATAAGAGATATCACACAATAGAGTAGTAAGAATAGAAAAGTGTGGTTTTCATGAGATGAATGCTAAGCGTAGATTTTTGGATTTCGTGAAACTTTAGCGATCTCACCGAGTATAAAATATTACTTAGCCTAGGTTGTCATGCACCGTCAAGTATCCACTCTCTCACACATCATTGGATCCTCTCCCCCAAGCTTATCCATAAGCGTGGTGGCATATACACAATAATATTTACATTCCCGTTTCTTATGAAGCTCCAAAAGTCAAAGAAAACAAAAAATAAAAACAAAAGAGGGAAGAAAGAGAGAAAGGATATGAGATGGGATCGTTTTCGAACTTCTTTTCTCTTTTCTTTTCTTCTTCTCAAACTTTTTTCTTTTTCTTTTTCTTTTCTTTTTTTTGAATAACATATATACACAAATGATCCCAAATCAAAGAGAAGGATATACAAGTATTTTTTTTCTTTGGGTTTTGGGGAATTTGGAGCATGTGATATAATAACGGGGGGATGCCAATAATAGAATTGCTAAGGGGAGATTCACCAATGAATTTAAAATAGAGAAATAATGTTCAAGATATGTGGATAAAGAAATAAATGTATCTCTCGGTTCACTCTATAGGACGTGCATGACAACTTCAGCATGGTAATCTAATCTACTCAGTTTGATCTCAAAAAGTAAACTAATCCAGATTTATCAATGCTAGCAAACATTCAATCAACATGAAGTGAAGCGTACAAATCATGCAGTAAGAAGTGATATGAGAAAAGAAAGCAGTACTCCAGATATAAGCATCAATGCGTGAATCTTGGTGTGTTTTCTACGATAGCATACATATGAATCATCAGACATCAGCTAATAATAGGATTTCATCCATTTTCATACGGAAAAAGAAGTGGGTTACTATTTCTAAATGCAAACAGGACATAGCATATGATATCAGAAACAAAAGCTATGACATTACAAAATTAGCACGCATATAGAGAAAAGCTAACACCACGTCATCGTCATCACAGAAAAATCATCTCTAGCAAAAGATGAAAGAAATAAAGATAAAGAAAAACAAGATTATTTACAATGCAGCACACAAAGAAAATAAGAAAAAACGTGATGCGTGGTAAAAAAATGAAAAAGTGATGAAAAATGGGTGCAAAAGCGGAAAAACGTGAAAAAAATAAAAATAAAGGTGATAAAAGCAAAAAGTGTGAGAACTCACTCCCCCAAGCTAAAGTGCACAGTGTCATCTATGTGCAAAGTGTGGCACACCGAGAGACGGGAAATGGGTAGGGAGGGTGAGGATGCATGCATGATAAAAAAGGTAAAAATAAAAAGAAAATATGATGATGTGAATGATGCATGCAAAGATGGGAGTGATGCAGATATGTGTCACCAAAACTAACTCTCCCTCTCTCCCAAAAAAGATATAGAATGATGTGAGCGAGATAGGGACAAAAATAGTGCGGGGAGGAGGGTGGGCAAAAAATATATCGACAGGACCAGTAGAGAATGGGCAGCATAACGACAAAAAGGATCAATGGCATCAAGGGTGTGCCTAAGCTGGTGGTGCTGCACCGTCTCCATCCTGTGGTGGAGGTGGTGGGGGTGGTGGGGGTGGTGGTGGACGTGTCTGCTAGGTGGGTGGTGGACGTGGAGGGAGTCGCGCCACTATTTGATTCAGGCAAGCCTGAATATCGGGAAGTATGGCGACGCGGGACTCCATGGAACTGACCGCGGCAGAGAGAGCCCTAAAATCACCCCTGAGTCCACTCACCGCCCCCTCAAGAGCACGAAGGCTCTGAACTAAGGTGTCAGGGGGTGGTGGAGCGGAGGGACGGACAGGTCTAGGCTGTGAAGGTCGGGGCTGTCTGATACGGGCAGTGTAAGTAATCTGGCCAGCAGGTAGGTGGGGAAAAGGTGTTGTGCTCACTAGTGGGTGCCCAGCCTCAGTGCGAGGCTGGGACGCAGGCTGGGACGAGGAGGCAGCAGCAGTGGTGGTGGAAGACAAAATCAGCGATGAGGCAGTAAAAGAGGTCTGTAACACAGGTGTGAGGACAGACGTCACGACACTCTCGGATAGGACAGCTGCGGTGGAGACAGAAGGGTCGACCACTGGGGAGGAAGTGTAAGTACCAAAAGGTGACACCCCAGCGGACAGCAAACCGAACAGGGTCCCCACGACGACAGCGAAGGAAGGCTCGTCGCTCTCAAGTATGGTGGGTGGACGCTCGGGAAGAAGTGAAGAAATAGGCTCAACCGAGATAGGCACAGCAGTGGTGGAGGGGGTGGTGGTGACGGACGTGGTGGACGGCTCAGCAAGGGTACTCCCGACACTGGCAGAAGTGGGCACAGAAGTGCCGGGAGGTGCAGAAAGTGCAGGCGCGGGCTGAGGGATCACGGGGTAAGCATGAGGTGCAGGGGGTACTTGCTCAGTGCCCTCGGCCTCAAGAACGTAAGCAGCTGGGATGAGGAGATCCATCGCTGGGATCCAATCCTCGTGGGCCAGTCCTATATGTGTCCGAGCTAGGCTCGGGAGGATCATGTAATCGGCACTAAAAGGACCGTGCAACCACACCCAGTGCCGCTGGCCATGGGGATGAAGCATGTTCATCCAGGCCATGACGTCTATCGAGAGTGCAGTGGGGCCCGGGGCTCGTCTAAGGTCAGCAGGTAGGTCCACGCCGGTCATCAGGGCTAGCAGAGTAATCAGACCACCGCAGTAAATAGGTGAGCGGGCGCCCACTGAAATGATGATGCGGTCTAAGAACCAGCTAGCAATATCAATCTCAACGGCGGGGACCAGGTCATCACTATCCCTATCGAGAACTTTGGGGCGAGTCATCGCGTAGAGCATATAGAGCTCAGGCGTAGACATCGTCCCAGGCTCGTACCTCGCCAAGAAGGTGGTCGCCATGAGGCGCTGGGCTATGCGGAGGCAGGGGTGTAGGATGGCTGATGCCTTGGCCCTACTAGGGTCAAAGCCATGGTGGGAGCCCGTGATACGTGTCCAGAACGTGGAAGTGTCAAATGATGGTGGTGGGATGTGAGTGGGTGCGTAGGCTCGGTCGGGGACGGGGACATCGGGCCACTGGAAGAATGCACGGAGCATGGCGAGAGTGACCTCGCACTCTCGGTCTATAATGTGAAATGTGCAGCCTCCAGGGGTCCGGGCGATCGAGCTAAGTACCTCAAGTGTCGGACGGACGTAAGTGTCCACCGACACCGACAAAAAGTCGCGCCAACCCACGTTGTGGTACAACATGAGCATCCCCTCTAGCAACCCTAGGCGGTCCAGGTCTTCCAAGTGTGCGAACCTAGAGGGCACTATAGATCGCTGGGCAATACGCTCAAATCGAATGCGATGTGCGTCGTCTCTGAACGTGATCCCCAGCGGCCCGACAACGGGAGCCGGTGGTGGGATAGGATCGGCGGGGATGGGCTGTGCATGGATGGGATCGGTGGGAAGCGGCTATGTGGGGGGTGGTGGACTAGGTGGAGGGGAGTCCTCCTTAGCGTGAGAGGGACCGGCCTCATCGGTCCTCTTCCGCTTGGAAGAGGCTCCCCGCATGCGTGGCCTAGTGCGAGGCGGCATGTGTGTCGCGAGTGCTCACCCAACTAAAATCTAATGCGGCGTGCACAATAAAGGGAACGAGTGTACCTGTACATGTCGCGTGTGCAAGCCAGCAAGTGCATACAAAGAGCGACGCCTCCGCGAAGCTAAAAATGCGTCCTGAAGCTCCCCTAAGCTCCCCCAAGATAGCCTGCAAATCAAACAACGATATCAGCGGGTAATATTCAAAATACATGGGGGAGATGGGGTATAATAGATAGATAAACAATTTAATTTGATTTTTGGGCTCAACGGGTCTACGGATCGAGAAAAATAGGAGAAAAATGAATTTTGCGCGAAATAGGGGATCACCGGAGGTCGGCCGACGGTGGGGGTGTCGCCGGAGGTCGGGACGTCGACGGTCAGACGATCACCGGCAGTGGTCAACCAAGCGGGCCGGCGGCGAGGTGAATCGGGCAAGGGGAGTGCGGTCGCGGGCGAGGGAGTTGAAAGGTCGCGGGGGCTCGGGCGAGATTTGGGAATAGCTGTGTTGAAATTCGCGCCGAGCCCGCGCGATATATATTGGGGTAGTTACGACTCGGCCGAGTGACTATGTTGCTCGGTCGAGTGACGTAACGAAAAAATGAGTTTAAATTTCTCCCCGCCACTTACGACTCGGCCGAGTGGCTTCTGTTCACTCGGCCGAAAGGAGAAAACTCCTTCGACCGAGTGGCACACGCTGCTCGGCAATATTTAGGTTAGGAGGGTATCTGTCTCCCTCGGCCGAGTGACTAAACGTACTCGGCCGAGTGACAGTAATACGAAATGCACAAAAAAGACAGAGAGTTGGGTTCAGCAGACTTCCCTCGTTGGTGCCCCACTCGGCCGAATGGGGTCCTTTGCTCGGCCGAGTCACATATGATACTCGGCCGAGTGACGTGCTGTTTTCTGCTTCGGGGCTCCGTTTTCGCTCTACTCTCTGTTTTTCTTCCTCCAGTTGGTTTCTTCCTCCTCCCAAGGCCTGAGCACATTCCTGGAGCACTCTTCCTTGCCTCTATCTTCCTCCATGTGAGAGATCTCCTTTTCTCCTCTCCTGTCATAGAAATTAAGACCAGTTGTCACAATTTTTATGGGCAAAAAGACTCAAAACACTAATAAAGTCTAAAACAAAAATAAAAACCAAAATAAAAAGAATGCAAAAACCATCGGGTTGCCTCCCGACAAGCGCTCATTTAAGGTCTTGAGCTCGACCCCTTTGGATTTTCAATTAACGCTTGATGTTGGGTGCATATGAGATGCACCCGTCGAACTTACCGGGAAGACCGCTCGGATTTGGATCGTGGTGGTGAGTGTCCTTCCTCAGTGCCCCTTCATCATGAGCAATGTTGGGGGATGGATCCCCCAAGCTTGAGCTTGTTCCGTTCTTCGACTTCGCCGGTGACACCGATCTTCGAGTCAGTGGAGCTTTCTTCGGATTCTTCAATGTCGAAAGCTTGCAAAGCTCTCGTATTCTCACGACATCAGTGTCGCCATCATCATTCGCCGTGGAGATATTGGGAGAATCCTCTGTCTTCTCTTCTTCGCTCAAATCTTGGCCTTCTTCGAAGCCATCATCGTGGAGTGCAACGATGGAGTAGGGGATAGCCTCTTCAATGACCTCATCAAGGAGGTCCAAATAATCTAGCTCCTCATGATACGGCATGTGCTTCATAGCCTTTGGTATATTGAGCTCGACTTCAATGTTGCCTACATTCAAGGTAAGAGTCCCTTCCCACACATCGATGATTACACCGGCGGTGGCGAGGAATGGGCGTCCAAGTATGAGCGATGTGTCACCCTCTTCCTTGATGTACCTGATCACAAAATCACAAGGCAAGCATATGCCTCCCGGAACTTGGAGTGGGATATTCTCTGTGATCCCAACTGGCCTTGTAATCCGACCGTCCGCGAGTTGAATCCTCATGTCGGTTGGCTTTAAATCCGTGCCGGTGTTCAACTTCTGGAACATGGTGAGAGGCATGAGGCTTACATTAGCGCCCAAATCAACCAATTCTTTTTGTAAGGGGATGCCTCCGAGTGTGCAAGGAATCCGGAAACTCCCTGGATCTTTAAATTTGGTGGGCTCCTTCTCCTTCCTTGTGAACCACGTTCCTTGTTCCACGAGCATGATCCTCTCCTTCCTTTTCCTTCCCATAATCAAGTCCTTTAAGAACTTCGCGTAGGACGGGATTTCCACTAAGGCATCAAGAAAAGGGATATTGAGGCTAACCCCTCTGAAGTATTCGAGGAACTTGGCTAGCCTCTTCTCGATCTTGGCTCTAGCTAGCCGTTGAGGGAAAGGCACCGGCGGCATGAATCGGCGCTCATCAATAGGTTCCTCCTCTTTAGATTTTGCTCCTTCTTGCGGCTCCTTCTCCTTTTCCACCTCAATTACCGGCTCGCTTTCTTTTAGAATCTCCACCACGGGTTCCTTGATTTGAGTCATGGGGGGAGTGGTATCCTTCCACCCTCTTGTTGTAACCGCAACAACCGTGTTGATATGGCCGGTGTTGCCCCGTGGATTTGGCTCGGGTTGAGCAGGCAATTGTTGGTTATTTCTATTGAGCAACGCAAGTTTCTCCCCGATTTGAGCGACGACGGTGACGAGAGAATCTTGTCCCGTTTTCAACGTGGCATTAATCTTTCTTTGCTCCGCCATAAACTCCTCCACCTTAGCTTCAAAATTCGAACGCGGTTGAGCTTGCGGAGGGTTCAGATTTCTCCACCCTTGATTATACCCGGGTGGCCTATAAGGTCCCACTTGTTGCCTTTATGGGAATTTTTGTTGCGGTGGCCCCCTTGGTTGATAATTCGGTTGTGGTGGTGGAGCCCGAGCTTGAGGAGGTTGTTGAGGCGGGGGGTTCAAGGCACCATCATTATTAGCATAAGAAAAACCCGGATGGTTTCTAGCGGCCGGGTTGGCCCAATATCCGGAATTCCCCGCAACATATTGAATTTGCTCCAAAGCTCCTTCTCCTTGCTCTCCTCCTACATACATGGCTTGGGATTGGTCTTGCCAATCGCTCATATGATTTGTCGGTGCGTATGTAGTAGGGGCTCCTTACGGATCGGTAATGTGTTTTTCCAACCTCTCCACTACCTTGTGGAGAGAGTCAAACTTGCTAGCAAGCTCCGCCACGGCCATGGCCACATAAATACTTGTGTGCTTCAAGGAGGATGAAGAATATCCTCGCTCGTCGCCCCATTGTTGGTTGTTGGAGGCCATCTCCTCTAGCAAGGCCGTAGCTTCATCGGGAGTCTTTGACAAAATGGCTCCATTTGCGGTAGCATCAATAATATGTTTTGTCCCCGGTTGGAGTCCATTGTAGAAACTGTGGACAAGCTCCCAATCGTCAATGCTGTGATGGGGGCATTGATGTTGCAAGTCCTTGAAGCGCTCCCATGCCTCATAGAGAGTCTCCTGTGGTCCTTGCTTGAAGGACATGAGAGCACTTCTTATCTTCACCGTCTTGGAGGGCGGGTAAAATTTGTCGACGAAGGCACTCGCCAATTCATCCCAAGTGGTGAAGATTCCTTCAGCTTGCGTCCTCAACCAATATAAGGCCTTGTCCTTGAGTGTGAAGGGGAAGAGACGCAGTCTGATAGCATCTATGGAGACGCCCGGCATTTGGAAGGTGGCACATTTTGATAAGAAGAGCTGGATGTGGTAATGGGGGTTTTCATGGGAATTCCCATGAAAAGGATCTTGTTGCATCAAAACTACTAATCCGGTCTTTAATTCAAAATTTTTGTCGGCCGCCAACTCCGGTATAGCTATGGATGAGGTCGTGGAGGAAGTCTTAGGCCGAAGCCTATCTCTAATGGAAATGATCCTCGCCATTCGCTCCGCCAATTCTTCGGGTGTCTCAGGTTGGGTCATAAAATACCCTTCTGTATCGAGTCTCCTCTCCGCTCGGATCCTCCTCAATGTACGCTCGATCTCCGGATCGTATAGTATTTCTTCGGGGTTCACCGAGGATCTCGTGTACATGCAAAGGAGAACCGAGTTTCAAAGAAATAGTTAGCACAAAGGAAGGGTAAAATAAAAATAGAAATAATAGAACAAAAAAGAAAAATAGCTAGGTAGGTAGAATCAAACACTATTGCCTCCCCGGCAACGGCAACAAAAACTTGATCGGATGCCCGAGGTGTGCGCGAACACGCAACCGGGGCACGCGACTCGCTAGTCTTACCGCAAGCGCACGGTGTAGCGACGAGCGGGTATCGAACACGAGGAGGCCAAATGACAGTGTCTTCTTCAACTCACCTGGCTATAAGAATAGTCTAGAAATGTTCGCAATGAAGCGGTCACAGTCGTTCAATTGTATAAACGGAATATCAAATTAATAAAGACGCCTAGGGGATAGGGAATCCCCACTACAAACCGTATCTCGTCATTGTGATTCGTAGGTTTCACAATTGCTAGGCTTGAAATTCAGGTGAACTAGTTGCAACTAAATGTGGAACCAAACTCACGCTCTCGCGCTATTGCCGGTCTATAGCAAACCTAGGATAAGGTCCAATCTCTTGCAACCCCTAACCTAGGCAAGCTAGCGTGAAGAACAACATCATCGTTCAATCGTATCTCGAGCCCACTCTCGTGCAAACTCGAGCTACGACCTAGGTTGGGATAGTTCCTACCCGTCCAATCTCTTACAAACGGGTATTGGTATAGAATTGCAATCGAAAACCCTAGTTTCGGTCCAATCTCTTGTAAACCGATTCCGGAGAAATCCAATTGTAACCCAATTCGAATATCTAGGGCTTCCTATCGAGTTGGGATCCAATCTCTTGCAAATCCCAATTAGTATGAATCCCTAATTATTCATATTAAATCAATCCCAAACTAACCCTAATCAATTCTAACAATAAGTTCACCAATTCATCACAAATTAGAAATATGGTTCGTAGGGTTCATCCATACGCCCTAAGACGATGAAACTACTCACAATTCATAATAAAATTAAATGGAAATTCACAAATAAAATCAATAGAATTCATTGCAATATTCAATATATCAATAAAAATGGAGTTTTTGATAGGGAGAGAGACAAACCAATGAAGAACTAATAGCATCCAACAAAATAACACTTTTCTCTCTTCCATAAAAGCTCAATCTAATCTCCTAAAAGTAATCTAAAAAAGGCTGTAAAAAGTTCTGAAAAAGCTCCCTAAACTAGGTTAAAAACTGGGGTTAAATAACCCCCAAAAACGCCCAAAAAACTGTGACGAAAATGCACCTGCGCAGCCTCAAAATCGCAGTTTACGCTACATGCAGCGCGGCTCAATCGGCCGAGTGACAAATGTCATTCGGCCGAGTGACAAACCCTGACAAATTCCAGTAAGTTCGGACTTTTGGGGGTCGGCTCCTCGGGAGTCACTCGGCTGAGTGGCTTTCTTTGCTTCGGCCGAGGGGACTTCTTCACTCGGCCGAGTTGGAACTCGGGATTCGACTGACAATTTACAGTAACTCTGGACTTTTCGTTGCCATCGTCTTGATGCCACTCGGGCGAGTGGTGTCTCCGTGGTTCAGCCGAGTGGGCTGGCGATGCTCGACCGAGTGCACGCTGATACTCTATCATCTGCGTGTCCGATCTGGCTGGCCGAGCGGGCTCTCGATGTTCGGCCGAGTGACTCCTTCACTCGGTCGAGTGACATGCTCAAAATGCCCAATCTCCATATTTTTCTCCCTCGTCGCTCCTACGACGTTTTTTCTTCTTCCACTCCTCTCCAATAGCAAAATTCCCCTCGAAGGAGTCACTCGTGACGTCCCGGAGTGGGTGCATCTCAGAATCACTCCAAATCGCTCAAAATCTCCTGAAATTCGACAAAAACAAGAAATCATGAAAAGCATCGCAATATTGCCGAAAAATCGTAAAAAACGTGATTCGAGCGATCAAAATGGCATGCAAACATGCAGAAAAAAGGTGTAAAATATGGAGTGATCAGCGCCCTCATTCAGCGCGCAAATCCGCCCAAGCTCAAGGACCCATGAAGTTTCTCCATCCCTTGCTCTATTGGGGAAGTGCAAATCCAGAGGGCGCTCGTCGATCTTAGAGCGAGCGTCAGCTTAATACCCCTATCGTTGTACAAGAGAATAGGGATGGGAGACTTGGAGCCCACCGGCATGACATTACAACTTGCTGACCGTTCAGTCAAGTATCCGGTGGGAGTAGTGGACGACCTCCCCGTCGATGTGAGAGGAGTACAAGTACCGGTTGATTTTGTAGTGATGGACATGCCAGAAGACAAGCATACCCCTATTATCCTGGGACAGCCCTTTATGGCATCCGCCGGAGTTTTGATAGACGTGAAGAATGGGAAGCTTTCCCTCAATGTCGGGCAAGAAAGAGTCGAATTTTATTTAGGGTTATCAATGAAGCATCCCTATCCCTCGGACGATCCTAGTATCAGTATGCTGGAGAACGAAGAAGATAGAGCTGTTGAAACAAGTGCCTGGGAAGTACTCTCGAGGAATCCCCACGATAGCTTGGGGGACCTAGGAGAGCAAGTTGGATCCCCAAAGAATAAAGTTGCTGATGAGGCGGTCGCGCGACATGTGATCCCTCTGGGATTCCTTAAGGCTCCTCCTGCGAGGAGGAAGGGGAAAGAACCCATGGACCTCACCGGTGATGAGGTCCGGATCCTGAAAAAGATGGCGGTAGACGCCAATTTGAGGGAGAATCCCCCGGATCCTGTCGACAAAGGGAGGGTAGTTGAGCAAATCTTCTTACAGCCGCTGACTACACCAATAGCCACAAGCTCTGCAGTTGAAGAGATGTCGGATTTTGGGCATCACCCGTATCACCCACCATGAACATCATCAACGGGCGTCGAGCTAAAAGACGTTAAACAAAAGCGCTTCATGGGAGGCAACCCATGCTCTAAACTTTTGCTTCAATTTTAGGATTATTTTTAACTTTATCTTATCTATTTTTATAAATAAATCCAGCCGCAAGAACTTCCGTTGTGGAACTTATGCGATTTGTGGGTTTTTGCAGAAAACAAGGCCCCAACCGATCGGGTGATAACTCACCCGATCGGTTGGGATGTATCAGCTAACGGCCGTGTCTGCCACTGAATGAACCGACCGGGTGAGGAAAGAAGAGACCGGGTGAGCAGACCGGGTGACCTGGGGAAACTCTCGGGAAAATTTCAGGGATTTGTCAACCGATCGGGTGACAAGAAGCGAGATCGGTTGAGAGACCGGGTGAGACACTCTGAACTCTCGGGAAAATCTGTGGAGCGGCCAACCGATCGGGTGAGTTATCACCCGACCGGTTCACCTGTAGCAACTCTTCAGCCAAAGTTTTCGACCACTAATTCAACCGATCGGGTGACAACTCACCCGACCGGGTCGAATTAAATCCCTATAAATGGCCGCCCCCGCCCGTTCGATCCGCCCTCGCCCATTTTCGAATCCCAGACCGACGCTTCGACTCCCCCTCTTGCGCCTGACCTCGTTCTTCCCCTAAATCAACCCCAATCGACCCCCCCTCCCTATCCATCTCTCCATCGATTTCTCTTCATCCTCCTCGATTTCGCCCGCACACATAACCCTAACTTTCACCCATTCTCCTCCAATTTCGAAACTTGCTGAAGGGCTTGCCGCGGCTTCACACGTGCTCCTGTAGAGTAGCATTGGGGCGTCTACGAGCAACGATCTTCATCTCATTTGGGTAAACTCGCTCCTTAGCTCAATTTTTATTTTGCCCTAAATATTCCATTTTGTTCGTTGGCCGTGTTAGTGTGTATTCATATTCTTTTGCACACACACACACACACACACACACACACACACACACACACACACACACACACACACACACGACTCCTGCATAATGCATCCTCGCCGTGCTAAGCCCACCGACGCCAGCTCTTCCAACCCTAGGCCCACCCGTCGCGCTCGTCGCATACAACCCCCCACTCAACCCACCACCACCAATTCATCTACCACCCCATGCACCACTTCCCCCGCTTACATTGGCGATGCCGAATTCGGGGTGTCATTCCAAGACGACGACCTATCCGACCGATTCGTGGCTATGATCCTCCTAGCTGGACAGGGTGGTCGGGCAACTCAGGAGTCCGTCGACCGAGACATGCCCTTTCTTCAAAGCTTCGTTCGCCACATTTGCACTGACCCACCCGGTGTCTCCGAGCTTCACATCCCACCCCCAACCACTACTGGTCCCCTGTACAGGCCCCCATCACCACCCCCAGAGGGTGGTGCCTCTGCTTGATATTTTCCCATCCCGCTTTTGTTCCCCCTATTTTTAGTGCCCATCTGTCTTTGCGGGGCCCTGCTTTACCACTGCTAGGGGGAGGACCCATTCACGTGTCGAATCGCTTCCTTTTTATTTCTATTTCCTTTCTTTTCTTTTATTGACATCCCCCTTGCATATCTCTGCACTTTCACGATCATATCTCATCGCTAGCATTGTCATGTCCAGCTTGGGGGAAGTCTATTTTGCTGTGTCGTCGTGTTTTGTTTTCTTTGTGTGTGTGTGTGTGCTTGTTTTCATTTGTCGTGTCATTTAATTTTCTTTTTTTCTTTTTCTATTTTTCGTGTCGTGTGGTTTGATTTAGATTTTTCTTTTTTTTCAGTTTTGTATCTGTGTTCTCCATGTTTTTTATTTCTTTTTTGTGTCGGTGCATATTCCCCCCCATTTTCATTGCCCTCCCGTACTCACTCTTATTGCATTGAGGGCAATGCAAGCTTCAGCTTGGGGGAGTCGCACTTTGTGCGTCATTTGAGTCTTTCTTTTTCGTTTTTGTGTCGTTTTCATCGTGTTTTTAATTTTTCTTTTCTTCTTTTTATCTCTTTCTCCTAGAGATGAACCCTATGATGAATTGCCACAAAATCACACACAATTAGCGTGGCATCGATAATCACGCTCAATAACCCTAGGATATCGAGTCCTCTTGTATTTCATGCATCGTGGGTCCACTTAGCTTTTTGTGAAGTCGTGTGTCGTGCCTAGCTGTTTGGTGTGCTTCTGCTTTGTGATTTTACTTTATATACCTATCCAGGAATGACCCCTAGATTATCACGCTTCGATATGAATAATGCGGTATTTGCTTCTCTGGTCTATTTCTGTATGCATGACTATATATATTGTATGTTTCATTTCGCATGTGTCGGGATTCCACAATTAAAGACTAGGATAACCCATTTAGCCCATGCTCTAATTAGCGAGAATAGTTTCCTTTGCCCAAGTGTTTAGATTCCGACTTCTTTTTTGTTTTACTTGATGCAAATCCCCTCGTCGTGTACCGTTCTCCCACTTGGGAGAGTACACATGTGTATAGCCAAAAACCCAAAAATCCAAAAAAATGGGAGAAAAGAAAAGAAAAAAACCCCAAAAAGAAGAGAAAAGAAAAGAAAAAGAAAAAAAATTGTATAGCCGAAAATCCAAAAAATATACAAATACCCAAAACCCAAAAAAATTCCCGTGTGAATATCTTTTCATACTTGCCGAGAATAAAGGGAAGGCGAGAATTTGCACCGAGTGTTCTTCTCCACATCATCTCAACCCCCATCGGTTTCGAAAACACTTGGCTTAGGAACTTTTTAGCTATTATCTAGGCTTTAGTGTCGTAATTTCCTTAACCCTAGTTGTGGAGTCCCCGACGCATGATATGTTTCGATTCTCTCTCCATTCTCATGCATGCTTGAACTACATATATTCACCGCTTTATTCAATTCGAATCGATATTTGGGTCATTTCCTGGATTTGTGTATATCGAGCTTTATCGCACATCGTAGATAGTGACACGGACTGCTAGCGCACGACCACACTCACTCGCGCTTCACCGCGTGGGCCCACGGCACTTGTCTGGACTCGTATTCCTTGGTTTAGTGATGTGATTTGGCGTTTGCTTGCTTGGTGTGTCGTTTTTGATTTTTTTGGCCTTGACGGGTGATCTAGGATATAGAGTTTTCTTTTTCTCTCTTTCTCTCTATTTTCTCCCTCCGAGCTCCTACCCTCACTCGTCTTCCTCGAGGACGAGGAAGGGTTCAGCTTGGGGGATTTTGACGTGCGTTTATATTTCATATGTTCACGCATGTTTTCTTTTGTGTTTTTCCGTTATTTTCCACCGTCTCGTACCCGTTTCTCGTATTTTCTCGTTTTCTTTCACTTTTCTTTGTTTTTCCATGTTTGCAGGAGATTGTCCGCATAGGGGACATTTATCGATGATATCATGAGTCCCTGGAGCAACGGGAGGAGTCACGCGTGATCCAGGGGGTCAAACGACGAAGATTGCATATTTCAGCCCCTCACCCGGTCGGTTGGTCATCTTCAACTGATCGGGTGATGCACGCGTGCACCACCCGGACGTAGCTTGGAGCTCACAAGAAGTCACCCGGTCGGTTCAGTGACCGGGTCAAAAGCTCAAACTCTCTGTAAATCAAAGCTGATTGCCAACCGATCGGGTGACCTTCACCCGATCGGTTCACCTGTAGCTAAATCTCAAAGGCCAAGACACGGTCAGCTCAACCGGCATCCTCACCCGACGGCACCAAGATCCAACCGGTCACATTCATATGTCAACCGACCGGGTGAAGATGACAGGGTGAAGTTCCGCATCGCGCTGTAAATCTGTGAAGCGCTTCACCTGATCGGTTGACTTGTCAACCGATCGGGTGATGTCGTTTTCTATATATAGAGCCCTAGGTTTCCCAGATTCGGGAGTTAGTTATTTTTTGTTGTTTTCTTCATTTTGTGACGGCTGTAATTTCCCAGTTTTTGTAAGTTTTCAGATCTTTGTCAAACTTTAGTATTATCTTAATTGCTTTACTACCATTGCATTTATATTGTCTGATCATGATTTTTATGGTCGATTTCTGTTTAGATCGCTTTTTACTAAATATGTGTGAGTAGTTCCCAAATCTGGGATTTTGGCAGAAACCCCTTCGTGTGCTCTTCCCGATGTGTCCATAGGGCTAGGAAATCGATAGGGATTAGGAATCTAACGGTTACGCGGGGTGTTTTATTGTCATCGGCGGGAAAAAGACCGCCTTTGACCGTTGGGCCAAGGGGGAATAAACTTGGCGGTTGACTCCCTAGCCATAGCTCACGCCCTTAGCGTAGACGCCGAATCCTAGCGCGCGGGAGCAACAGGATGAGACGTTAGGAGTTATCGTTACGAGCTTAATGCTCCCGGAGTCGATCAGTGTTGATGGACACGGGAGTGCCTACTGATCGAACCCGGGAAGTCCGACGTATCATCCTGGGCATTGACCGGAATATCGGGCCCATAGGATGCCGGTACCACTCTTAGAGGCAACGTCTCACCATTAGACCCTAATTCCGATCGCTATCCTACCCGTAGGTCGTGTCGGCGAGAGTCACTCGATAGGGTGGAAGCCAGAGTCCCGGGGTTTTCCTTTATATTGTCCATACCTTGCATTCCATTTACCGTGACAACCCATCATTTAATCCGGGCTAGCTCGCCCATGGGGTGATTTTGATCCTCTTTGACACAAGCACATCCACGCCTCCCTGTGTTCGACCCCCAAGCCACACTACAACACCGTGTGATTGCAGTTACAAATATTTAAATCTCACGCCCCCGAACATATCATTGCACACATCTAGCACGCACCTGCGGGGGCGTCAGCTTCCCCCGGAGGGCGGTCTCGGGTCTGAAGGTGGCGTCTCTGAGGACCAGGTCACCGATCCTAAATGTCCGCTTCTTCACCCGGGAGTCGTAGTGTCGTGCCATCCTCTGGCTGTGCCTGACGAGGTTCGTCAGTGCTCGGTCTCTTATCTCATCCACCAATTCGAGACTGAGGTCGAGCCCTTCTCCATTGATATCTTCGTCGAAGAGTTTTAACCGGAGCTTCTCTTCTCCAATTTCCACGGGAACGACCGCCTCCGATCTGTATGCCAGCACGAACGGGCTTTCTCCGGTCGAGGCCTTGTGGGTGGTGCGATATGACCATAGGATTCCCGGCAGCTCGTCGACCTATGCCCCAAGGGCGGCGTCCACCTTTTTCTTCATAGGATTCAAGATGCATTTGTTTGCAGCCTTCGCCATTCCGTTACACTGCGGGTGGGCAACTGACGCGAAATGGAGCTTGATCCCCTAGCCTGAACAGAAATCGCGGAAGCCTTCGCAATCGAACTGTCTTCCGTTATCCATGACTATCGAGCGGGGTATCCCGAAGCGACATATAATGGACTGCCAGATAAAGCCCTTCACGTCCGTCCATGTGATACACGCCAGCGGCTCGGCCTCCACCCACTTCGTGAAATAGTCCACGGCGACAACTAGATATTTTCTTCCCCCGGAGGCCTTTAGGAAAGGCCCAAGGATGTCGAGCCCCCATTTGGCGAATGGGACCGGGCTCACAATGGGCATCAAGTTAGCCGGAGGTGCAGTCGTACGTCGGCAGAATTTCTGGCACGCCTCGCACCTTTTGACGTACTGAACCACATCCTGGATCATTGTCGGCCAATAGTACCCCTGGCACATTATTTTGTGGGCGATGGTGCAGCCGCCCTGGTGGTTTCCGCAGAAGCCTTCGTGCACTTCTCGGATTACTTGCTCAGCCTGCTCCGGGCCCAAGCACTTTAGATAGGGCAGGACGTCGAAGTTGGCACGGCGGCGGCGGTACAACACTCCGTCGAGGAGTACGAATGATAGGGCCCGTCTCTCCACCTTTTTAGCCAGCATCCGCTCCTCGGGCAGGTCTCCCGTCTCCGGGTACTTCATAATGGGGGTCATCCACGTCGTCACCGTGCCCGCACACATTAGTTCTTCTTCGTCAATGGTTGGGGTCAGTAGGCTTTTGACGTAGATGGCCTTCCCGATCTCGGCCGCGGAGGAGGAAGCCAGCTTGGACAGGGCATCCGCCCGAAGGTTGTTGGAGCGGGGTAGGTGCTGGACACCCGCTCTCTTGAACTTGCGGAGCTCGATCTGGATACGATTAAGGTAGCGCTTCATCGTTTCCTCTCGGGCCTCGAAGCTTCCTTGGATCTGTTGGACGACGAGCCGTGAGTCACTAAGGAGCAACACGTTCATCGCCCCTACCGCCCTACTAAGCTTCAGCCCGTTGACTGCCGCCTCGTATTCTGCGACATTGTTGGTTGCCGGGAAGTTGAAGCGCAAGGCGTACTCCAGCGAGCATCCGTCGGGGGTCTGAATGACGATACCTGCCCCTGTCCCGGATCCCGTCACTGAGCCGTCAACATGGATGGTCCATAATTCGTCTATGCCCCCCTGGGAGGGCTCTGAGGGTTCCGCCACCTCCGTCCTTCGTGGGGACGCGGTCGCCGATGGTGGCTCTGGTTGGTCCCCCGGGCCGTCCCTCGTGGTGCATTCCACCACGAAGTCTGCCAACGCCTGGCCTTTGATCGTCGTCTGGGCCTTGTACGTTATGTCGAACTCGCTGAGCTTGACGCTCCAGTTGAGCATCCTCCCCGACCGCTCCAACCTCTTCAGGTTCTTCTCGAGGGGCAAGTCGGTGTGGACGGCAATGGGATGGGCCTGGAAGTATGGTCGGAGCTTCCTAGCCATTGTGATCAGGCAATAGGCGGCCCTTTTGATGGGACTGTAGCGAGTCTCTGCCTCCCGGAGAATCCGGCTGGTGTAATATACAGGGCGCTGCACGCCCCCTTCCTCCTTGATTAAGACGGAGCTGACGACCACTTCGTTGGTTGCCAAGTACAACTCTAGCGGTTCGCCTTCTTCCGGCCGTGCGAGGAGCGGCGGACTCTGTAGGTAGGCCCTCAGCTCCACGAACGCTCGGGTGCATTCATCGTCCCATGGGATCACCTTCCTTTTGTCCTTTGCTTCACCAAAGGCAGTGCGCAAGACCCTGAAGAAGGGCAGCGATTTCTCCGCGGATTTCGACAGGAATCGCCCCAGAGCAGCGATCCGGCCGTTCAGCCGTTGCAAATCCCGAATCGTCCGTGGTTCTACCATATTGACGAGGGCCGTCACCTTGTCGGGGTTTGCCTCGATCCCCCGCTTCGTTATCATGAAGCCTAGGAATTTCCCCGACTGCACACTGAAAATGCACTTCGCAGGGTTCAGTCTTAAGTTGTATCGACGGACCCTTTGGAACGTTTCTTGTAAGTCAGCGAGGTGGTCTGGGGCCCTCTTGCTCTTTACCAACATGTCGTCGATGTAGACCTCCAAGTTCCGTCCGACCTGTGTGCTGAATATCCGGTCTACCGTCCGCTGATAAGTCGCCCGGCGTTTTTTAGTCCGAAGGGCATCTTAGTGTAACAGAATGTGCACTTATCAGTGATGAAGGACGTTTTCTCCTCGTCCTCTTCCGCTATTGGTATCTGGTTGTAGCCCGAGAAGGCATCCATAAAGCTTAACAACTCGTAACCGGACGCCTGGTCCACCAAGTGGTCGATCCGCGGGAGGGGGAAACTGTCCTTCGGACACACTTTGTTAAGGTCAGTGAAGTCGACGCACATGCACCATTTTCCGCTGGGTTTCTTCACCAAGACTACGTTGGCGAGCCAGTCCGGATAGTCCACTGGCCTGATAAACTTGGCTTTGAGGAGCCGCTCTACCTCCTCCTCGGCCGCCCTCTTCTTCTCGCCCCCTGTGCTCCACTTCTTCTGCCGGACCAGTCGGGCTCCTGGGTCCACATTCAACCTGTGGGAGATCATCGTCGGGTCAACCCCCGGCATGTCTGCGGATGACCAGGCGAATATATCCACATTTTCCCGGAGTAAGCCGACGAGGGCCGCCCTTAGGGCGGCTGGGAGTTTCGTCCCGATGGAGACGATTTTTTCTTCCTCCGCGGCCACATGTACCTCTTTGACCTCCTCGGTCGGGGTCGGCCGTTGGTCGTAGAAGTCCTCTTTTTCATCAGGGACGAGGACCGTCAACGCCCGCTTCGGGCTTCGGCGCCTGTCTGGCCCCTCGTCGTGGCTTCCAGGCAGCTCCTGGTTTCCCCGCACCAGTCCCACCCCTCGCAGAGTCCGGAATTTCATCATCTGGTGTAGCAAGCTAGGGAGCGCCTCTATGCCGTCATGTATGGGCGCCCTATGATTCCGTTGTACGCCGACGTGATTTCGACGACGACGAATTGTGTCCCCCGGGTGACGACCCTCGGTCCCTCCCCCATAGTCATTGGCAGGGTGATCATCCCCACCATGGGGATCGTGTGGCCGGTGAAGCTGACAATGGGTCCTGTGCAGGGCCTTAGGTCCGCCCGCTTCCACCCAATCTTCTCGACTGTTGACAGAAACAGGATGTCGCAGGAGCTTCCGGTGTCGATCAGGAGCCGGCTGACGATGACCGTCCCGATCTGAGCATCGACGAGAAGGGCGCCATCACGTGGAAACTCAACCTCTCTCAGATCTTCTTCATCGAAGGTGATAGGGGTTCGATTTACCCTTCTCCATTTCGACTTGCTGTTGGCGCCCGTCATCTGTCGAACACCTTCCTCCGTGCTCGTGGGCAACGCCTCACCGGGGGTGGGCCCCGCTTATCACATCGATGCGCATGATCGCCCCGGGGGGGGCGCGGCTCCTCCAGACCGTGGTCCGCGGGTGGCTCCGGCCTCCGTGCCTCTCGGGGGGCTCTTTCTCCTTGGATTGCCTGCCTGTTTCCCACGAAGCCTCCCAAGTGGCCCGCCTGGATCAGCCGCTCGATTTCCCTCTTAAGAGTATAGCAATGGTCAGTATCGTGGCCGTGGTCCCGATGATACCGGCAGTACTTCTGGAGATCCCGCTTTGCCGGGTCCGACCTCATCCCCTGGGGAGGCTCCGGCAGTAGTACGGCCCTCGTCGTCGCGGCCAGCACTTCTAACATGGGGGTGTTGAGTTGTGTGTAGTGGGCCCGCGGGGGCCCCTCTAGCCTCGGGATGGCCTGGGCGGGCTCCTGGGCCGGGGCGAACGCTCGGGCCGGCCTGGGGCGGTCCGGCGGGCGTCGTCCCGTCGGGTCACACCTGGGTTGGGTCGGCTGGTCACGCCCCCGGCGCCCGTCTTCCTGCCTCGGTCGTAGGTGCGATCGAAGCTCTTCTATGGGTGGCTTCGTCGGGGGGAATAACTTCTTCGTGCCAAGGGTCTCCTCGGCCAGTGCATGCCTCTCTGCCATAGCGACCAGCGCATCATAGTCGGCCGGTGGGTCTCGGAGCAGGGATTTGTGGAGGCTCCGAGCCTGCAACCCCGTCTTGAAGGCCAGCATGAGCACCTCGTCGCCGCAGGTCACCACCGTCCGTCTCTCATCTTTAAAGCGGCGCAGGTATTTCCCGATCATCTCTCCTTCCCCTTGGACTATCGTGCTGAGATAGTCCAGGGGTTTCTTCTTCGTCCGCCCGGCCCGGAACTCCTGACAGAACTTATGGGAGAGTTCGCCAAAGCTCCCAATGGACCTCGCGGGTAGGCCAAAGTACCAATCCAACACGGTGTCCCTCAGACTTTGCGAGAAATGCCAACACAGGAACGCCTCATCCACATCCTGCGCCTCCATTACCCCCCGGTATTGTTGCACGTGCGTGAGGGGGTCGCCTCTACCATTGTAGGTGGTCAGGTGGGGGGTTTGAACCTTACGGGCCTCGGGGCGGACGTTATCCATCGTGCCAGCGGTGTGGCCTCCTCTGGGTAGGTAGGGCGCTCGGGCGCGTGCCCCCTTCGCCATTCGGGGGTCTGGCTCCGGTCGCGCCTCGGCTGCCGACAGTCTTCCCGCCCCGGGGAATAGCGTAAAGGTCGCTTGGGGGACTCCTTCCACGGGTTGGGGACTCAATGGGTTGCGGGCTACGGTCCTCCCAGTACCATCGCCCTCCGGCCGTCTCCTCCCGGATCTCCCTCCGCTCCTGATTATCCCTCAAGAGCCTTTCGCGCTCGACGGTGAGGAAGCGTAGTTGTCGACAAACGGCTTCCTCGTACAGACGATCAGGGGAGTGGCGCTGACAAGGCGGACTCCCCCCTCCCGGCAGGGATTTGACCAACGGCGGGCCGCGCCCGGCCCAGGGCCGCCGGCCCATCGCCGACTCCTCCGGGATTTCCCAGTTGTCTTCGTTCTCCCTCTGTAGCCTTTTGCGTTCTATGATGATGAAGCGGAGCTGGTGGCGGGCGGTTTCTTCATCCAGGTAGGCCCATCGGGCGGTCTCAGCCGCTTCGTCCAAATGCCCCTGCGCGACGGCCGCCTCCTCCCGGCGCCTCCGCAGCCACGCGACCTCCATTTCCTCCTCCAAGAGCTTCTGATGGGTCGCAATCTCCTTGGCGAGCCCCCGGTCTCCCCCCTCCTCCTCGAACTGAGGGTGGAGATTCCTTCTCACGTTCGGGGGCTCCGAGGGGCCGGGTGGTGCCTCCGTTCCTGTCGATGTGCAGCCTTCCATCGCCTGAGTAATGGCCTCGAAGCTCTTCTGGGTTGCGCGGGCCGAGGTTTGGACTATCTCAGCGCCTATCCTCGGAGGGGGGTTAGTCACCGGAGTGATTGGTAGAGAGAGTGGCTCCTGACCCATGGGATCCTTGCCATGGTCAGGGTTCCGAGTGATCGGCATGGAGTCTAACATGGGTGTGACCCTTCGTTCCCACAGACGGCGCCAATTGTTGCGGGGTGGAACTCGCGTACAATGAATTTTTATTATGGGGAACCAAGGGCACGGTGGTTATATTGATAAGATGATTTAGGTAGGCTTTTTGACAAGTGATTAGTGGGGTGAAGAGGCTAAACTTACCGCCGGGGCAGGCCCCGGAGTCAAATCCCGCCGGACGCGGCGGAGGAGGATCGGGCGGTGTGAGCCGAAGGCGGATATCAGCCGAGGGGCGAGTTACCCTGCAACACGAGCAACTCGTCAGAAAGGCCGGGTTAGGGTCCAACCCTTAGCCTCTCCGATGCCTAAGTCAGTGACTGGACTTAAAGCGAGGGCGGGGCATGCAAGTCGGACTAGGGGTGTATCGACCGTACGTGACGAGCTATAAGTGGGAGAACAAAGATATGGACGACCTTTGCTCTCGTGTGTGAATAATGGAATTGAGAGAAAATTTTCCAACCCCCTCACCGTAAGAAGTGAGGGGATATTTATACCTGGTGGGAGGTGATTAGGTGGGGCTGACCTGGCATGCTGACTCGACGTGCTGAGCTGGCCCGGCTGTCAGCGGAAGCCTCAGACGAGGATGTCAGGAACAGGAGTGTTTGCCTCGCTTTTGTCAGATGGCGCAACGGCCAGGGGCGCTTTTGTCAGGGTGTCAGGGCCGAAAGCATTACGTGTCAGGGGGCGCAGCGGCCAGGGGGTGCTTTGTCAGATTGTCGGGCGGCGCTAGTGTCAGTCGTGTCCTTATACTAGGTTGTTTGTCGTGCGTGATGAATCAAAGGTCCGGCGATACTATCCCCGGTGGTAGGGTTTGTGTGGGCCTGCCAGGTCGACCTGTTCGTGGGTTGTTCGACCTGGCCGCGCATCTTTTCGGTTGCGGATCACGGACCGTTGGCGGGGGGGATATAAGCGTGCCTCTGTCAACATCCCAGGCTGCGATGTCTGGGTGTTCCCCAAGCGCACTGCCCTTGGCGGGCCGAGCGAGAGCGGTTGTACGCCTCGGCTGGGAGGGGGGCGCTGCGAAGTGCGCCCATTCCCATGTAGCCTCGGACCTCCGGACCGGCAATCAGTTTGCCAAGGGGTGAGTCAATGTGGTATATTAGTGGTTCTGGGCGGGAGTCGAACTCCTACGATCTTTAGGTCGTAACAAGTTCTATGCTCATCGTGCTCATATTTCAAAAAAAAATATTTTTTTTTGTATAAACCTATTTTCAATTGCAAAACAATCGCTTCTCACCCTACCCTTCTTTCCTTCGTCTCACTCTTTTCCAGAATTGTAATTTCCTACATCTGCTCACTAATCTACGTAATGTTTTTATAAGTATAAAAGTATATGATACCATATTTTACACGTAAATTTTTTTTTCTTTTCATCCATTTAATTATTTTGAGCAATATTTTTTTGTCTCACCCAACCAGCTATCTCCTTACCTCGCCCTATTTGAACTCGTTCCTTCCGATCCTTCCGGTACACTTTTGATTTCGGATTTCTTTCTGTAGTTAGGATATTAGAGCTTGTCGTTGCCTGTGTCAACTCTAGTTTAGTAGTGGGCACATTATTTGTGATGTCGTCGGGGTGCATGTATATATGTAGTGTGTGTGGACATGTTAGAGTGTGCTACCTTTAGGATCTTGATTGATTGTCTCTTGTGTCTTGTATGTATACGCAGTGTGGTCCGCGATATACATATGGGGTTGTCTGAATGATGGTATTCATATTTGTGTGGATAGCGTCATAGCAGGCAATTCCTTAGACTTAGTCTTTTGTATCATAGTATAGCTTATCTTTGGCTGCATGTGACTGTATCAAACTTTTGTTTTCTTTTAAACCAAATCTTTAAAGTTTTTGAAACTAGCTCACAAATCACAAATCACTTATCCTCTCTCAACCATTACCATCACTCCACACGTTTTTACCCACATGTTTTAAAAAAAATATATTTCATTGGCCTTAAGCTTTTCTTCCTCTTCTCTCTTCTTTCTCTGTTCAAAATGTTATATATGTTTATTGTTGTTATATTTGGGACTAGCTATTAATACTATAGGATCTTGTGTGCGAGTAGGTATAGTGTGTGGTGAGATAAGTAATAGTGATTATTAATTGATTTTGGGACACAAGGATATGAGATTAGATTTTCTTGGATGAAAAGAATGAGGTGTCCAAGACTTATTTATAATACCGATGTGTGAAGGGCCCAATGGAGAACTCTGATTGGATGAAATTATGCATAGGGAGATGAATACTTAATCGATCTAAAACTTGGACGAGTGATAGATAAGAGTAGCTAGGACGGGATAGTATGATTTAGAGTGATCATGAGAATGAGTAGAACATTTAAAGCATCAAGATTTGATTATTAAGTTGACGTAAGAAGACATTGGAAGTAATACGACATGTTGAGATGAATGAGATGTTAGGAAGATGGATTTTTAGTATTATTAGGAGGTTAGATGTTAAGGGTAAGGATAGATGTGGTTTTTGGTTCATTGATTTTGGAGAATAGATTTATGAGTTAAGGTGACGGATGATATATTGGGGACATGATGATTGTTGAATTGTGGATGGTAATATGGATCTATAGTCAGATGCTAAGGCGTGATTCTAGTTGTAGCATTATCCAATGAAGAGACGCGTTGTGATGGATTATTGAGGAACGTCGTTTGAAGTTTTAGGATTAGCGATCTTTATGTGTAGATATGAGAGTTGCGGGTATTAGATTGGATAGATAGAATTATTATTAGTATAAGTGATTCCGAGGGCGGAATCATTTCTAAGGTGGGTAGAATGTAACGGTCACTTTCCGACCTTATGAGTTTCTACGTGCACGTGCTTTTTTGTGCACGTGTTTTATTTGACTCTTTCTTGGTTTCGGTATATACGATGCGATATGCCGTTGTAACCGTATGAATGTGTAAAATTTTATGGTAGTTTTTGGGAACGTCATCTCACGGCTCGTCTTCTCGCAAAACAGCTTTGAATGGAAGGGCGGTTTTGTCTTTTGGCACCAATACGCGGTTCCCGATTTTACGATAATTTCTGATAGGTGTAGCACGCGATCGGACCCTGTAGCCCCGTAATTCTCGTCTCCACGATCGTCCCGGTATTTTCGGATTATTTTTCTGATGCCCGTAGTGGAAGATATCCTCTAAGCAATTCTCAACCGTTGATTGGTCGCTAATCGATTTGAAATTCTGTTCCTAATCAGATCTTAAGGAATCCCTACGTATCATTGATCACTCCATATTTTACACCTTTTTTCCGCATGTTTGCATGCCATTTAGATCGCCCAAATCATGTTTTTCACGATATATCGACGATATTGCGATGCTTTTCACGATTTGTTGTTTTTGTCGCATTTCAGGTGATTTGGCGCGATTTGGAGTGATCTCGAGACGCGCTTACTCTAGACGGCCACCGACGACCTCCCCGAGGGATATTTTGCTGTTGGAGAGGAGCGGAAGAAGAATGGACGTCGCAGGAGCGACGAGGAGGCCAAAACAAGCTGTTTGGGCATTTTTTGTGTCCCACTCGGCCGAGTGGAGGAGCCACTCGGCCGACCAACGAGACACCGCTCGGCCGACCCGTTCAGACACGATTTCCATGTGTACTCGGCCGAGCGACGGAGACCACATCGGCCGAGTGACTATACCACGTCCGCCCGAGTGGCGCCCAGACGAAGGCCCTCAAAAATATCGAAGTTACTGTTTTTCGGCCACCTGAGCTTCAGAAGACCCACTCGGCCGAGTGGTAAACCACGTCCGCCCGAGTGCAGTGAAGCCATCGGCCGAGTGACGACAACTCACTCGGCCGAGCCGCCTCCGAACTGAAGACCCTTGAAGCCCCCGACTTACTGGAAAATGACAGGGTTTTCACTCGGCCGAGCGACTTTTGTCACTCGGCCGAGTGCGATGCGCTGCCTGTAGCGAAATTTGCGGAAAACAGGCTGTGCAGGGGCGTTTTGGTCAGGATTTTTGGACGATTTTTGGGGCTATTTAAGCCCTGTTTTTACCCTAGTTTTAGGAGCCATCTCTTAGATTTTTTGCAGCTTTTTGAGATTACTTTTTAGCTTTATTATTTGTGATTGGAGAAGAGAAAAACTTGGATTTTTGTTGAATTAATTGAAGAACTACATTGGTTTGCATCTCTCTTCCCCAAAAACTCTATTTTTATTGTTTATATCATTGTTGTGATGAATTCCATTGCCTATTTCATTGATTATTTTTGTGCTATTGCTATGATTTGTGAGTAGTCTCCACGTCTTGGGGCGTGGGGATGAACCCTACAAGCCCAATTTCGTATTTGTGATAAATTGGTAGAAATTGTGCTAGAATCAATAATTAGAGATTAGATTGGGATCGAATTACTACGGATGGCTAGGTATTCATATCAATTGGGATTTGCAAGAGATTGGATCCCAATTTGATAGGAAGCCCTAGAAATCCGAATTGGGTTGGAGTCGGACTTTCGAAGTATCGGTTTGCAAGAGATTGGACCGATACTAGGATCTCCGGTTGCAATTCCGTGCCGATACCCGTTTGCAAGAGATTGGACGGGTAGGAACTATCCTAATTTAGATTGTGGACCGAGTTTGCAAGAGATTGGGCTCAGTGCGCAATTGGACGATGATGTTGATCCTAATGCTAGCTTTCCTAGGCTAGGGTTTGCAAGAGATTGGACCCGACCCTAGGATAGCTATAGACCGGCAACAGCGCGAGAGCGTGAGCTTGGTTCCACATTTAGTTGCAACTAGTTCATCCAAATTCTCATTCTAGCAATTTTGATACCGACAAACCACATTTATGAAATACGGTGAGTGGCGGGGATTCCCCATTCCCTAGACGTTCTTTATTTGATTTGATATTTCGCACATTTGTCTGACGATAGTGACAGGATCGCCCAAGGCAATTCTCTCTATTCTTAAATAGCCAGGTTGATTAGGAGCAAGCACGGTCATTCGTCCTCCCTGTGTTCGATACCCGCTCGCCGCTATACCGTGCGCTTGCGGTAAAACTACAACCGTTCTTTGGGTGTACGTCCCGGAGCGATCAATCATGCATGTGGGATTTTCTGTTGCTACCCTCACGCTAAAGGACAAAGCACTCTATTGGCTGAGGACGCAAGCTGACGGAGTTTTCACCTCTTGGGACGGGTTGGCGGATGCATTCATTGACAAATTCTACCCACCATCCAAGACGGTGAAGATCCGGAGTGCTCTCATGTCCTTCAAGCAAGGACCACAGGAGACGCTCTATGAAGCATGGGAGCGTTTTAAGGATTTGCAGCATCAATGCCCGCACCACAGTATAGAGGATTGGGAGCTAGTTCATAGCTTCTACAACGGTCTCCAACCGGGGACCAAACAAATTATTGATGCCGCGGCGAATGGTGCAATCTTGTCAAAGACTCCTGAGGATGCTACGGCCCTAATTGAGGAGATGGCCTCAAATAACCAACAATGGGGCTATGAGCGAGGACACTCCACATCCTCCTTAAAGCCAACTAGCATCTACGAGGCAAAGGCCGTAGCGGAGCTCACGAGCAAATTCGATTCTCTCCACAAGGTGGTGGAGAGATTGGAGAAATTTATCACGGAGCCCCAAGGAAGCCCATCCACCTCCGCACCGACCAACCAAATGTGTGATTGGCAAGACCAATCTCAAGTCATGTACTCGGGAGGAGAGCAAGGAGAAGGATCCTTGGAGCAAGTACAATATGTTGCGGGGAACCAAGGGTATTGGTCCAATCCGGCCGCAAGAAATCATCCGGGATTTTCCTACGCCAACAATGAAGGAGCTTTGAACCCGCCACAACAACCGCCTAATCAAGCTCGACCACCACCACCCCAACAACAAAACTATCCACCGAGGGGGCCTACTCAACAAAACTTTCAACCGAGGCAACAAGTTCCACCATATAGGCCTCCTGGATTCAACCAAGGGTGGAGGAATCAAAATCAAAACCCTCCACAAGCTCCACAACGATCCGACTTCGAAACTAGAGTGGAGGCGTTCATGGTCGAGCAAAATAAGGTGAATGCTACTTTGAAGGCGGGGCAAGAATCTCTTAATACCGTAGTGGCTCAAATATCGGAGCAATTGGCGTTGCTCAATCGGAACACTCAAAGATTGCCGGCGCAACCGGAGCAAAACCCACGGGGCAACACGGGCCACATCAATGCCGTAGTTGCCGTTACTACTAGAGGCGGGAAGGACACCACCCCCGCTATGATTCCTACCGAGGAGGCCGTGGAGGAAAGCTTGGAGCCGGTTGAGCCGGTAGTTGAGATTGAAAAGGAGAAGGAGCCACAAGACAAGGAGAAATCTAGGGCGGAGCGATTAATTGAGGAGAGGCGCTTCATGCCACCGGTCCCATTCCCCCAAAGACTAGCGAAAGCGAAAATGGAGAAAAGGCTAGCGAAATTCCTCGAGTATCTAAGAGGAGTTAGCCTCAATATTCCCTTCCTCGACGCCATCGTGGAGATCCCCACATATGCCAAATTCTTGAAGGACTTGATTTCGGGGAGAAAGAGGAAGGAGAAGATCATGCTAGCCGAGGAGGGCTCTTGGTTCACCAAGAGAGAAAAGGAGCCGGCAAAATTTGAAGATCCGGGGAGTTTTCGGATGCCTTGCACTTTGGGCGGCGTGCCTCTTCAAAAGGCGTTGGTCGATCTTGGGGCTAGTGTGAGTCTCATGCCCCTCTCCATGTTCTTAAAGCTTAACACCGGGACAAAGTTGAAACCCACCGACATGCGCATTCAATTAGCCGATGGCCGGATAACAAGGCCGGTGGGGATTGCCGAAGACATCCCACTTCAAGTCCCGGGTGGAATATGCTTGCCATGTGACTTCGTCATCATGGACGTTAAGGAGGAGGGAGACACCTCATTGATACTTGGACGCCCATTCCTCGCCACCGCCGGAGTCATCGTCGACGTGCGCGAAGGTACCTTAACCTTAAACGTCGGAAACATCGAGGTGGAGCTCCACATTCCTAAGGCAATGAAGCACATGCCTTACCACGAGGAGCTTGATTACATGGACCTCCTCGATGAGGTGATAGAGGAGACGATTCCTCACTCAATTGGCGCCCTTTTTGATGAAGAATTTGAAGAAGGCCCGGATTTAGGCCGAGATGAAGAGAATAAAGATGATTCCCCCGACTTCTCCGCTGATGAAGATGAAGGCGACGCTGATGTCGCAAGGATTCGAGAGCTCTGCAAGCTCTCAAAATTAAAGTCTCCAAAGAAAGCTCCGCCGGTACGGAAATCGGCATCGCCGGTTAAGCCGTTGACCGGGGCAAATGCTAGCTTGGGGGAGCCTCCCCCCAACACTATTCGAGACAAGAGACCTCCGAGGGAGAACGCTACGCCGCCACGTCCAAATCCAAGCGCGCTCCCCGGGAAGTTTGACAGGTGCATCTCATATGCACCAAACATCCCGCATTGATTGAAAATTATAGGGGGTCGAGCTCACGACCTAAAACGAGCGCTTGTCAGGAGGCAACCCGACGGTTTTTGCTTTATTTTTACTTTCTCTTTATTTTCGTTCTAGAGATTTTTAGTATTTTGAGTCATTCGACCAAAAATTTTGCGATAACGGGTCCTATTTTTCTTGACAGGAGAGGAGATAGGTAGATCTATCATGAGGAGGATGAACGAGACGACGAGGAGCGCCCCAAGAAGGCGCTCGACGCTTAGGAGGAGGATGAAATCGACTGGAGGAAGAAAGACGGAGTTTAGAGCCCAAACGAAGACAAACAGCAGAATACAAGGCTCACTCGGCCGAGTATACTAGTCACTCGGCCGAGTCCAGAAGTTCGTCCGGCCGAGCTGCTCACGAACGAGGGAAGTCTGCTGTACCCAACTCTCTGTCTATTTTCCTCATTTCATTAGAACTGCTACTCGGCCGAGTCTACATTCTCACTCGGCCGAGTAAAACGGATACCCTCCTAGGGCGAGTCATGCCGAGTAGCTTGAGTCACTCGGCCGAATGGACTTACTCCACTCGGCCGAGGCTGGCAAAGCCACTCGGCCGAAGCGATATCGGGGAGAAATTTTTATATGCCTCGCCCGGCCGAGTGAGAACGTCACTCGGCCGAGTCGTAACTTTTTTATATAAGCGGCGAGGGGGGGGGCGCGGAATTCGAAAACGCAAATCCCCAATTCTCGCCTGCGCCCCTTCAGCTCCCACGCCCGATTCCCCCTCGCTCAACCCTCACTCACCCGACCGCCGCTGCCCCGCCGCCGCTCGGCCCGCCACCGCCGGCTGAGCCCGCCGACGCCTCGCCCGAGTCGCCGCCGGCGGCGCACCGCCCGGTCACCTCCGGTTCGCTTGTTTTCACCGTTTTCTCCTCTTTTCGTGTATTTTTTTGAGGATCCATGTGCTAAACGCCCCCCTAACCCAAATCAATTTCTATATCTATCCATTATACCCCTATTGCTCCATACATTTTGATTATTACTCGCTGATATCGCTTTTTCACGCGCAGGTTGCTTATTGGAGCTTAGGGGAGGCCAGGGGAGCTTCTACGGGCTGCTCAGGACTACGTGGAGGCGCGGACTTCGCACGCTTCCACTGCTTAGCACTCGCGGTGTGTTTGGGTATACTCTTTCCATTCTTTGTGCACACGCCGCACTTTTCACTTTTCGGCGCGCGCTCGGGGCCGATATGCCGCCCCGGACACGGCCGCGGTCGACGAGAGCTTCCGCTAAGCGGAAGCGGTCGGACGAGCCCGGCCCCTCCCACTTGGTGGAGGACTCTCCTCCGCCTTCCCCCACACACCCCGCACAGCCTGCAGGCCCCACACACCCCGCACAGCCTGCAGCGCACCCACAGCCCGCACAGCCCGTACAGCCTCTCCCTGCCGATCCACAGCCACCACCACCGGCTCCACTGGTCGGGCCGCTCGGGATTACGTTCCGAGACGATGCACACCATGCCGTCTTCGAGCGTATCTCCCAGCGCTCGATCGTACCCTCCAGGTTTGCACACCTCGCTGACCTAGGACGCCTGGGGGTACTTGAGGGGATGCTCACGTTGTACGACAACGTGGGCTGGCGAGATTTTTTCCAGGTGTCGGCGGATACTTTTACCCGCCCGACACTTGAGGTTTTGAGTTCGATCGCCCGGACCGATGAGGGATGCTCATTCAGGTTCATGGATCGAGAGTGCCAGGTCACTCTCGATATGATGAGAGCATTTTTCTCTTGGCCCGCCGTCCCCGGAGCCGATCGCCGTTACGGCCCCACACATATCCCTCCACCCTCTTTCGACGCCGGTGCCTTCTGGGCCCGGATTACAGGCCACCACGCCGTCTTTGACCCTAGTAGGGCCAAGGCCTCGGCCATTGTCCACCCCTGCCTACGTATTGCCCAGCGCCTTATGGCGACCACCTTTTTGGCCAGATATGAGCCGGGCACGATGTCTACGCCAGAGCTCTACATGCTCTATGCGATGACACGTCCCAGAGCTCTATCTAGGGATGGACACGAGCTCGTCCCCGCCGTCGTGATCGACATTGCGGCTTGGTTTTTAGACCGTATCATTGTGTCGGTGGGCGCTCGCTCACCGATATGATGTGGCGGTCTGATCACCCTGCTTACCATGATGACCGGCGAGGACCTACCTGACGACCTGCGACGCGTTCCGGGCCCCACTTCCTTGTCGATAGACGTTATGGCCAGGATGAAGATGTTGCATCCGCATGGTGAGCGTCACTGGGTCTGGTTGCACGGCCCTTTCGGTGCCGACTACATGATTCTCCCGAGCCCAGCTCGGACCCAGATTGCACCAGCCCACGTTGACTGGCTCCCAGCGATGGATGTCCTCATCCCCGCTGCGTACGTGCTCGAGGCCGAGGAGGCCGAGCAGGCCCACGCTGCCCACGCTGCCCAGGCTGCTCCCGCAGACCCTGCTGCACACCCTGCCGAGCCTGCTGCCGACCCCGTCGACCCTGTGGCCCCTCAACCTGTTCCTGACGTTTCCACTGCTCCTGACACTTCTGTCCCCACCTCTGTCAGTGTCGAGAGTACTTTTGCTGAGCCCACTTCCACCACTGTCACCACTTCCGAGGCTGTCCCCACCACTCCCGCTGCCACCTCTGGCCCTCTGTCCGTGGAGCCTCTTTGCTCCGCACTCCCCGAGCGCCCGCCGACCTTTGTCGAGAGTGGAGCGCCCTCGTTTGCCGCGGTCGTGGAGACCATGGCTAGCATGATCTCCGCTGGGATTGCGCCTTTTGGTCCACACAGTTCCACCCCAGCGGTCGAGTCCTCTGTCTCCACAGCCGCCGTATTCTCCGAGAGCGTCGTGGCGTCTGTCCACACTTCTGGGCCACTGACCTCTCTTGCCACCTCGTTGCCACTTTTGCACGCTTCCTTTGCTGCCGCTGCCTCTACTTCTCACCAGCCGGTGTCCCGGCCTCACACTGAGGCCAGGCCCACATTTGCTGGCGCGGCACCTTTTGTCCCCTTCCCTGCTGAGCCCGTTACATACTCCACTCGCGTACGCCAGCCCCGCCCTGCGCAGCCTAGACCGGTGCGTCCCTCTGCACCAC
The DNA here is from genome assembly GCA_030789695.1 of Scilla litardierei. Classification (NCBI taxonomy): domain Eukaryota; kingdom Viridiplantae; phylum Streptophyta; class Magnoliopsida; order Asparagales; family Asparagaceae; genus Scilla; species Scilla litardierei. Next base: position 144,665,051 of record CM061136.1, read on the forward strand.
CCCCGCCCGACACTGTACTGCAGAGCATACGTGCTCTTGAGTTGGCGGTGAGTGGTCTTAGAGGTGACCTTAGGACCCTGTCCTCCACCGTCTCTACGATGGCTGGACGCTTTGACCTGATCCCTCAGATCCACTACTGCCTGACACAGATCTTAGAGCGTCTTCCGCGCGTACCCCCACCCACCCAGCAGGTTCCCACACACACTGCCACACACACTAGACCTGCTTCCACTTCCACGCCCACCCCAGCTCAGCAGCCTACACCACCACCACCTCCTCCTCCGCCTCAGGACGGAGACGGCGCAGCACCACCTTCCTAGGCACCCTTGATGCCATCGATTCCTTTTGCCGTTGTGCTGCCCGTTTCTGCTGGGTCCTGATGCATTTTTGCCCACCCCCCCTCCCCTCACTTATTTTGAGATTCTCATTTTGCCGTATCTTTATATATCTTTTTTGGGAGAGAGGGAGAGCTTTTGGTGACCCATTTATACTCGTATCACTCATATCTGTGCCTGCATCATATCCGCATCATATTTTTATTTCTTTATTTTTCGTTTTATTATCTTTTTTCTTTCCATCATGCATGCACCCTCACTTGCCCCTCTCATTACTTGTCTCTCTGTGTGCCACACTTTGCACATTGAGGACACTGTGTGGTTTAGCTTGGGGGAGTGAGTTCTCACGTTCTTTTTCGATTTACCACCTTTATTTTTAGTTTTTCACACCGTTTTTTTTCACTTTTGCACTCATTTTTCTTTATTTTTCTTTTATTTTGCCATGCATCACGTTTTTCTTATTTCTCTGCGTGCCGCATTGCATAGTTTTATTTTTCTTATCTTTATTTCTTTCCTTTTCCATCTCATGCTAGAGATGAATTTTCTGTGATGATGTCTACGTGGAGTTAGCTTATTCTATATGCATGCTATATTTGTCATGTCTTAGATTTTATTTCTGATATCATATGCTATGACTTGCTTTGCATCTAGAATAGTAACCCACACTTTTTCCACGTGAAAATGGATGAAGTTTTATTATTAGCTGAGCCTGAATATTCATATGTATGCTATCACAGAAAACACACCAAGATTCACGCATTGAATGCCTATATCTGGAGTACTGATTTCTTTTCCTATATCACTTCTATATGCATGAATTGTACACTTCACTTCGGGACGATTGAATGATGTTAGCTATGATATATCTGGATTAGTTAGTTTTTTTGTGATCGAAACTGAGTAGATTAGATTACCCTGCTAAAGTTGTCGTGCATGTCTTATAGAGTGAACCGAGAGTTATATATATTTCTTTCTCCACAAATCTTGAACATCATTTCTCTACTTTTAAAAATCATTGGTGAATCTCCCCTTAGTGATTCTATTTTATGGCATTTCCCCCGCTATTAATTCCTAGCTCCAAATCCCTTCTTCTAAAAAATATATATATATATATAATAAAAGAGAGAAAAACATTCTTGTATATCATTATCTCTCTCTGAGTTGGGATCATTGTGTATATATTGCTTATAAAAAAAAGAGAAAAAAAAGGAAAAAGAAAAAAAAAGGAGAAAAGAGGAAAAATCCTCAATAAAAGATCCCATCTCACTTTCTTTCTTTCTTCTTTCTCTTCTTTGCTTTTGGAGCTATATAAAAATGGGGATGTAAAAATTTTTGTGCCACCACGCTTATAGATAAGCTTGGGGGAGATGACCCATTGATATGTGAGAGAGTGACTACTTGACATTGCACGACAACCTAGGCTAAGTAATATTCTATACTCGGTGAGATTGTTTCTAGCTTCACGAAATCCAGAAATCTAAGCCTAGCGTTCATTTCATGAAATCCAAACTTTTCTATTCTCTCTATTCTATAGTGTGATACTCTTATACTCCAGATAGAAAGCGTTCAATTGAAAAGTGTGTGATCTGTGATTTGTATACCGCTTTAAATGATTCAGGCAATGTTAATTTTAAAATCATCCCGTTCTTCATGATTATATCATTGTTCGTGGGTTTTCTATTTCTATTTGCACTATTATACTATGATATCAAAATAAGATTCTTTGACATGTATTTCTCATTCGATGCATGCTATAAGAGTAAGTGAAACCCACGTCCTGAGAAAATGATCTAGCACCCTACCTCTTCGCTTCCTTCTTTCGTCTTTATTTTCATTTGGTTTTCATTCTTCTTCGTTTTTCATTTTTTTCGTTTTTCGCCGTTTTCGTTTTCCGAATCCACCGGGTTCGCCTTCTACTTATCTTCCTCGAGGACGAGTAAGAGGCAAGCTTGGGGGATTTTGATCACTCCATATTTTACACCTTTTTTCCGCATGTTTGCATGCCATTTAGATCGCCCAAATCATGTTTTTCACGATATATCGACGATATTGCGATGCTTTTCACGATTTGTTGTTTTTGTCGCATTTCAGGTGATTTGGCGCGATTTGGAGTGATCTCGAGACGCGCTTACTCTAGACGGCCACCGACGACCTCCCCGAGGGATATTTTGCTGTTGGAGAGGAGCGGAAGAAGAATGGACGTCGCAGGAGCGACGAGGAGGCCAAAACAAGCTGTTTGGGCATTTTTTGTGTCCCACTCGGCCGAGTGGAGGAGCCACTCGGCCGACCAACGAGACACCGCTCGGCCGACCCGTTCAGACACGATTTCCATGTGTACTCGGCCGAGCGACGGAGACCACATCGGCCGAGTGACTATACCACGTCCGCCCGAGTGGCGCCCAGACGAAGGCCCTCAAAAATATTGAAGTTACTGTTTTTCGGCCACCTGAGCTTCAGAAGACCCACTCGGCCGAGTGGTAAACCACGTCCGCCCGAGTGCAGTGAAGCCATCGGCCGAGTGACGACAACTCACTCGGCCGAGCCGCCTCCGAACTGAAGACCCTTGAAGCCCCCGACTTACTGGAAAATGACAGGGTTTTCACTCGGCCGAGCGACTTTTGTCACTCGGCCGAGTGCGATGCGCTGCCTGTAGCGAAATTTGCGGAAAACAGGCTGTGCAGGGGCGTTTTGGTCAGGATTTTTGGACGATTTTTGGGGCTATTTAAGCCCTGTTTTTACCCTAGTTTTAGGAGCCATCTCTTAGATTTTTTGCAGCTTTTTGAGATTACTTTTTAGCTTTATTATTTGTGATTGGAGAAGAGAAAAACTTGGATTTTTGTTGAATTAATTGAAGAACTACATTGGTTTGCATCTCTCTTCCCCAAAAACTCTATTTTTATTGTTTATATCATTGTTGTGATGAATTCCATTGCCTATTTCATTGATTATTTTTGTGCTATTGCTATGATTTGTGAGTAGTCTCCACGTCTTGGGGCGTGGGGATGAACCCTACAAGCCCAATTTCGTATTTGTGATAAATTGGTAGAAATTGTGCTAGAATCAATAATTAGAGATTAGATTGGGATCGAATTACTACGGATGGCTAGGTATTCATATCAATTGGGATTTGCAAGAGATTGGATCCCAATTTGATAGGAAGCCCTAGAAATCCGAATTGGGTTGGAGTCGGACTTTCGAAGTATCGGTTTGCAAGAGATTGGACCGATACTAGGATCTCCGGTTGCAATTCCGTGCCGATACCCGTTTCCAAGAGATTGGACGGGTAGGAACTATCCTAATTTAGATTGTGGACCGAGTTTGCAAGAGATTGGGCTCGGTGCGCAATTGGACGATGATGTTGATCCTAATGCTAGCTTTCCTAGGCTAGGGTTTGCAAGAGATTGGACCCGACCCTAGGATAGCTATAGACCGGCAACAGCGCGAGAGCGTGAGCTTGGTTCCACATTTAGTTGCAACTAGTTCATCCAAATTCTCATTCTAGCAATTTTGATACCGACGAACCACATTTATGAAATACGGTGAGTGGCGGGGATTCCCAATTCCCTAGACGTTCTTTATTTGATTTGATATTTCGCACATTTGTCTGACGATTGTGACAGGATCGCCCAAGGCAATTCTCTCTATTCTTAAATAGCCAGGTTGATTAGGAGCAAGCACGGTCATTCGTCCTCCCTGTGTTCGATACCCGCTCGCCGCTATACCGTGCGCTTGCGGTAAAACTACAACCGTTCTTTGGGTGTACGTCCCGGAGCGATCAATCATGCATGTGGGATTTTCTGTTGCTACCCTCACCTCTGTTTAACCCACTTTGCACACCCCCTCACTCACCCTCTCTCCTATTCACCTCCATAGTTATACCCTCTTTAAAATGCCTATAGCACATTTCCATCTTCAAAAACTAACAACATGCTGAAATGAAACAAACCCACGCATTCAACCCTAGCCGGCTGTTCTCTTCCTCCTCCAGCCGCCACAACAGCCCCCAAGCCCCCCAACTCCGGCCACCTAGCTCCTCCACCTCTCCTCCTCCATCTCCATCTCTCCAAGCTCTCAAAAACCCCATTAAACCCAAGTTTTTGGCCAAAAACTGTGCACAGAACCCATCGCCGGAAAACGGCCGCCGCCGCCGCTCCGGCCACCCCCTCCGGCGACCACCACCCCCGATCAACTCCTCTCTGACCCCCGAGCATCTCCAACTCTCCTTACCCTTTTTCCACGTCTCGATCTCCTCGAAAACCCCGTGGAACTCAGATCTAGCCGCAGTTTTACAGATCTGCACCACCTCCGGGAAAACTCACGCCCACCGACCATCCGGCCACCTACGAAGACCAACCTACCGCCGCTACTCGCAACGGGGGGAGAATCGCTGTTAGCTCGCTAATTTTGTGCCACCGCCCTGCTGTCCAGAGGTATCTCGATGCGCTACCCGCGGCCGAGGAGTTCCAGACGACGCCGACGTTTCGCCGTTCAGACCCGACTTCCGCTTGTTGGACGACATCACGAGGTTGGTTTCCCTAACGAGTAGTAAAACCCACACCGTAGCTACCAAAAACTAAACTAAAATTGGTCAACTTGAACTAAATTTATTTTCTGCATCTTTAAAACGTTGCCCACTATAGGAAAGATCGACGAACGGACTTATTTTCTGTGCACATAGGGTAGACGTCGATCTAGACTGAACAAACACCAAAAACGTGACTTTTTGACAGATAGGTAAGTCCCGCCAAATTTAGAAACAAACCGTAATAGGATTGACAAAAAGCGCGATCTGACATCGCCGTGACCCTGTTTCAGACGGACTACTGCAGACGCGATGCTTGGACGTGACGCTCCGGACGGACGACACACTCGCCACAGCAGGCAAGTGTACTCACTTGCACTTTTGGCCTTGCCTAGGCCTTAGACTGTTAGAACTATTAAACTGTGAAAAAAGAGAACCGGACGTGAAATGATAGCATCTGGGATACCCCTTGACGGCTTAGACTTGACGACGAAGTCTAAGCTCAACAACAACTTTTGACACAGTGGGGTTATCTTGTGTGTGCGTGCGTGTGGACCCCCTAAAAGAACCATCCCTGTCATGTCACGTCGTGTCTTGTTTTGCACAGCCTGCGGGCAATAAGACGCTCACCTAGCAGAGTGAGTGATCTTTGTTACGGAACACCTACGGAAAGCTCGGCACCCACATAGCAGAGTGAGTGTCCCAGTAGACCGAGAGGATAGAAGCTCTCACCTAGCAGAGTGAGTGGTCCTATACAGTAGTACAGTTTCACCTACGAGGTGTCCATCGCTCACCTAGCAGAGTGAGAGATACGCTACCGATCGTGGGGCTAGAGGAACTCACCTATCAGAGTGAGTGGCCATATATTGTCTTGTCTTGAGCACTTGGGTTTGGGGTAGGGTTGAGCGTGCGCACGGGGAGAGGGTCTGATCCCCCTCGAACCGTAAGGCGTGAACCCTTCGAGTCACACGTGTCCTATCTTGTCGTGTCCTGTCCTGTCTTGCTGGTCTTGTCACGTCTTGTCACGACCCGTTTAGGTTAGTCCCGTAGTCGGTAGCACATGCTACGACTATTGCTTGCTACGCTTTTCTTTCCTGCTGCGTTTACTTCCTTTTGGTACTCTGTTATAACCACAGCATGCTAATCAACCAGTAAATTGTTGTTTAATAGTTCGGTACACTTGCAGTAGAGTCTAACCCTTTTTGTAGACTTTACCTAACGTACAGTTCCTTTCTTTTGGGTGTTGTACGTCAGGTGTCGAGCCAGAGTTCGTGGACGAGTCAGACTTACCGGAGTACGTGGAGCCCGAGGACGTCGACCCAGAGTACGTGCCTGACGAGGACCAGACCCTGAGGACTTTTCAGTCGTCGCCTTTAAGTGGTTACTACTTTTAGTTTGCTCTTTCGATAGTTTGTTGCCATGCTTAGGCTTCTCTTTTTAGACTTGTACACACTGGATATTATCTCTCTATATTAATGAATGCCACTCTCTTTCTGTACTTTCTATTGTTCCGAATCTTATTAATGCAAGAACCTGAAAATTTTAAGATGGTACCCCCTACATACGCTTATTGGGTCCGAGCTTCACAGCTTCGGCCCAAGCGGGCCTTAGTCACGCTTCGCCTCCGTAGTTTTGGGAAGCGGGGTGTGACAGATGCTGAGGTGAATTCCGGCCCTGCTATTGTAGATGATCAGCCTCAAATCCCTCCTATCTCTGTTGATGTTCAAGATGGCAGTCATGTCCCCGATGTTCCTGTTGATAATGAACAGGTGCATTATATAGATGACACCAAAGTGGTGGAAGATTCCGGTGCTCCTTCTGATACGCATATTCCTCAAATTCATATGGAAGATACTATTCAGGAGGCAGGTGATTACTAGTATGTTGCAACACAGACTGAGGATGCTCCTGATGTTGTACTAGAGGATGCTCCGGATGTTGCAACATCCTCTTGCGTTGGTGCTAAAGATGCTCTTCATGATCCTATTGCTCCTCAAGCTGATGCTGCTGTTTCGTCCTCTGATGTTGCACATGATGTTGCAACACAGGGTCCAACACAAGATGCAACATGCAGTCATGCTATTCAAGATGTTGCTGATTCTTCTTCCCTGCCTGTCTAGCCTAGAGATGATCTAGTTCCCCCATCTCATGCTCGCAAGCCCAGGTCTGTTTATAGGAAACGTGCTGCTCCTTCCAGTCCTGCCCCTCCATCTCCTTCTAAGAGGGCTAAGTTCCCTGCTGCACCAGGTTCTACATCTTTCCCCCTATTTACAGCATCAGATACTATGAGCAAGATATTTTTTGATCAGATGTGCAAAAAGAGATGACTCATATACTCTGAGAGGGCCATCTTTGCTGAGAAGAACCTGTCTGTTTCTACTTTTTCCAAGACCAAGTTTGTCTCCATTTTGAAGCATCTCAAGCTGTTTCATGCTGCCACTTGTTTCAAATCTTATAACCCTGTGTTGGTCAGGGATTTTTACTGTAATCTGTCTAGGAGTGCAGGAGACTCCTCTTCCAGAAGGGCCTCTCGTGTTTTTGTCAGAGGGAAAATTGTGTCGTTCTCACCCTCTGTTCTCAACAATATTCTTCAATGGTCATGTTCTCCATCTCTCTTATCCTTTGGTAATTCTGTTGGAAATGACTATGACACCTTCATAAAGGTGGTCACTGCTGGAAAGTTGGTGAGTTGGCCTAAGTCCACGTCATTCCCCTCATCCTCATTATTTGTAAAATTCTTCTTGCTATATAGGAATGCAACAAGGAATTGGCTTCCCACCTCAAATGTTTCAGCGGTCACGAAAGAGATGTGCAAATTGTTATACACTGCTGGCACTAAGCAGCCCTTCAACCTTGGAAGAATCATCTTGGATTCGATTTTATCCTTATCAGAGTCCTCCACAGCTTCTCCTTCACTGCCTCATGCATGTCTTATCTCTATGTTGCTTCAGTCTCAGAAAATTTTGCCCACTGCATCTGAGCTGACTAACCCTCCTAGTGCATTAGCTACACAGTTAAGTCTGTGATGGGGAAGACTGATGATAGTTCCTGCTTGCCCTCTCCATCTCCTGGAACTGGACATGTCTTCTCATCTCCCTCTTCTCCTGTTAGGCAGCCAACCTCAGTCCCTCCTGTTTCAGATCCTCTATGTCCAGTTGGTTCTCACTCTCTTATTCTACAAGACATCACCATCTATGAGAGTGCCTTGAAGGATGTGAACAATCAACTGAGGGTTCTTCAGGCTCAGAAGACTATGTTTGAAGAAAGAATCCATCTCCTAAAGTCCAAGCTTCCTCCTCATGCTTCAGAGACTTAGGATGATGCTGCTGGCAGTGGATCTACATGAGGAATGATTTTGGATTTTGTGACACAAAGGGGGAGAGGTGTTTTGTGCGTTCTAGCTGCTGCAATTTTTATGTTGAATTTGTACGTTGCTACATGTTGGATGATGTCTGGATCTGTAAGTATGTTCTTGACAATTCTGCTCTTATGATGGGTGTTCAGTATGGAGTTCAGTTTTATTGTTTTTCTCAGACATTCATAAACATGACCTACTTATTGTTATGCTTGTTCGTTTCACACATATCTTGACATATGATGATTGTGCCACTAAATGCCAAAGGGGGAGTTGGTTGGGTAGTGTGACTGTTTTGTCATCAGTGGCACTTGGATATTTCAGTAGTTCTTAATTATCTTTGTTTTTGGTCATGTTGTATGTCATGTTAAACGTCGTGTTGCAACGTGAGTTCCAACATGCTGTTCTGAAGCTTTGGAAAGATTGACGGTCATGTGCCGTTTCAAGGTGGATTACCTCAGATCTTATTGCTTTCTCTTCAAGGGATTCTCTTTTATGCTGCTAAGAAGAAGAATAGTTGAAGATGTACTATTAGGAAGCTGTTATCTCTCAGATATGATTAAAAGATCTCTTGGAGATATACTGGCCCACAAATATTGGTTGATAGAGCTGTTGAAGATATTGCGGAACCACTTGCCCGAAGTGATTCCTAAATTTGTGGGCTACCGATCTGCACGTGATTCTATCTAGCGACCTGCCTTATCTACTCTGAGATTGAGGGGGAGCGCAGTATATATTGCAATGCAGTTTGTGGCTAGGGTTTTACGGCTTTCGTCAAAGTTGTTTGAAGAACTCCGGGAGTGAGGCTGACGGCTACGCACGTAGGGGATTAAGGGAGTTTATTCTAGTCAGTACAGCAAGTGGAGCTTGCATGCAAGGGGAGCTTGCATAGATTACTCAATGGGCTGGTAGAGACCACCCATCGCGGTTTGTATTGAGGGGGAGTTTGTTCCTACTAGTAGAAATCCGGTATTAGTGATTGTATTCATTGATATTTGAGTGGAGTAATCTGTTCTTTCTGGACGTGGCCCCGCAGATGTAGGTGTGCGCACCGAACTGTGTTACCAAGTCTTGCGTGTCATTGCTTGATTTTAAGTTTAATCATTATGCTTAATTGATTAATCTCTCGTACTGAATTACAATTCTCAACTTGATAGTAACACTTCATTTTTTTAAAAAAAAGGTCAAAATTGAAATTTTCGGTACTTAAAACATCCTCACATATATGTAAATGATGCATGTTATGCATACAACGATTATCAATACGTAGATATTTTGCAATTATAATAATAATAATTTAGTTTATCATATCATTGTATATTATATCAACTACTATAAGATTTAGCAATATGAATCTTCACTGACTCCGCGAGACACATATTGAGAAGAAAGGAAAATTTCCTTAAAAAATTTTGTAGATCTTCAGTAACAAATATGCACAACAAATTTATCAGTATGAACAGCGGAAAATGAGCCAATTTTTTGTACGGGAAAGAAATTTGCAATCTTCAATAGCATATACTAATATGTAAACTAAACAGCTGAAGCCAAATAATCGATTCATATAATCCCTCAAGAATTAACGGAGGCTTCATCACCGAACTCCCATATACAAATATATAACACACATAATTAACCTAATCTACTGCCTTATAAAAATAAGAAGTCCTTTCAAAAATCCAGAGGAAAGGGATTTCCCAATAGAAAAGAAAGGACAAAAATAACAATCGGGAAATAACATGAAAACCCAATACCATAACATTTGTGGGTTATCCATAAATATATGCAGATAATTTTTTTTCATTTTTTTTTGCCTTTCATGGAAAATATAATTTTGAGAGAGCCCTCAAGACCTGCACTTGCATTCTCAACTCGGAGATGTAGTCGGCAGTCTTCAAGAAAAGTTGTTCAGCGCACAGAGCGCTGCCCCCAGGGACGAGCCTCCGAAGCTCGTGTACTTTCCGGTGAAGCGACGAAGATTTGCTGATCAGATGTGCCCGTCTCCTCGATCTCTGCACGTCTCTTCCTCGTAGGCGAACAGCTGCGTTGCGTCTCCTCTTCTGCGCTTCAGTGTTCCTGCCTTCCATGTATGAGAGGGAGGGAGGGAGGGAGGTGGGTAACGTTTGGTGAAAGAGGGGGGGAGAGGAGAATGAGGAAGGAGGTTCATAAATAGGAAGGCATTGATTCTGATGGATGAGTCCCATGTGCACTATGCAGCGTGGCAATGGAAAAGTTTCAAGATTTTTTGTTTATACACCCTTTGAAACTGGTGGTTTTGCATGTTTGCATTGATAAAATTTTTGTTTTACATATTCGAAAAAGGAAAGAAATGTTATGAATAGGGCCCAATAGACCCACTGGATATCCACCCACATTGAATAATATATATATATGAGGCTAGAGATTTCCTAGCCCTCAACCCTTCACAACAAGTGGAAAAGGCGACAGCTCAAGAAAGGGAGGCAGACCGCGGAAGCTCCAACGATTTTTTTCGCGATGCAACACTTCGCGAGACAACGCGGATATTTTCGGGCATCCCTCATCGAACATCGCTAGATCTAGAGGACGGATCTAGAGGTAATCATTTTTGTCTCCTAGATCTAATATTTCATGCGCATGATGATGGATCTGTGTCATTTTTCTTTAATTTACAAGTAGAAATCAAATTTTCTGCTTAGATCTATATGAAAAATCATTTCTTAAAGCACAGATCTTTATTAAAAACAGTTTTTAAATCGTTTAAACCAGTTTCTAATTATTAAAAAATAAAATAAAATTCATCACCGCCGCCTTTGACGGCGGCTCTGGCCGGTGGCCGACATGGCCGTCACCCCCCCTGCAGGGGAGCCCAGCGCCAGCGGCCACCCCCTGCAGGGAGGCCCGCACCGGCGCTCCTACAGTGGGGACCGAGCCGATGGCCACCACCCCCTGCAGGGGGGACCCCGCGCTGGTGGCTACCCCCTGCACGGGGGCCAGCACTGACGGACCCTACAGCAGGGGCCGCGCCTCCGCCAAGGTGCGGCAGCCGCCGCCTCCCCTCCCTAATTCTTAAAAAAAACCCTAGGGTTTTGCCCTATGGTTTGGGGGGTGATGGGCCTATGTTTTTTTTGGCTCAATAATGAAAAAGAAAAAGAAATATTGATTAAATTTCAAATTTAGTCGATTGGACTTCTGCATAGATCAAGCCCAAAATTGATTTTTAATTAATTTTCCTTTTAAAATTCATTATTAATTCCTGAAAATGCTTAAAAATTCCAGAAAAATCTGGAAAAATCCAGAAAAATTCAAAACTTACAGAAAATTCATGAAATTCAGGAAAAATATTTGGGATGATGGGTCACGAAATAAATAAAAGGGTTTTTTATAACAAGAACTTGTTTTTACCCCTTTTTCCTTTAAACATTATTTACTTAAAAATGTTTTTCACATCATGATAACTACATATGCCTGCTGCATATCCTATGTTCTATTATGCACATTTTATTTAGCATGCTAAACTCTCTATGATATATTTTTAATGCATATAGCATAATTATATGTCTGCGATGAAATTATCTATATTATAAAAGAGGAATGTTATCAAGAGAAATTGGATAAGAGATATTGGAAAAAAGAAATTGGATAAGAGATATCTATATTATAAAAGAGGGATGTTATCAAGAGAAATTGGATAAGAGATATCTATATTATAAGAGAGGGATGTTATCAAGAGAAATTGGATAAGAGATATCTATATTATAAAAGAGGGATGTTATCAAGAGAAATTGGATAAGAGATATTGGAAAAGAGAAATTGGATAAGAGATATCTATATTATAAAAGAGGGATGTTATCAAGAGAAATTGGATAAGAGATATTAGACATGAGAAATTGGATAAGAGATATCTATATTATAAAAGAGGGATGTTGTCAAGAGAAATTGGATTAGAGATATTGGACAAGATAAATTGGATAAGAGATATCTATATTATAAAAGAGGGATGTTATCAAGAGAAATTGAATAAGAGATATTGGACAATAGAAATTGGATAAGAGTGATGTTATCAAGAGAAATTGGATAAGAGATATTGGACAAGAGAAATTGGATAAGAGATATCTATTATATAAAAGACGGATGTTATCAAGAGAAATTGATAAGAGAATTTGGACATGAGAAATTGGATAAGAGAATTTGGATATCTATTATATAAAACAGGGAAATTGAATAAGAGAAAATATAAGAGATGAGATTTTGAGGGATAAAAGAGGAGGTGGGGAATTTTGCACATACAACCCCGATTTTTGTATTTTTGCCTATGGACCCTCCACACACACACACCCACACTTTTTATTCTCACCCCTTCCGGCCATTTTATTTCCAGTTCTATGAATATTTTGAATCTTATCCTACTTGGACAAAGCTTTGTCCTACGTGGCAAGTTTGTCCTAGGTGGTAATGACAATTTTGGGGGGACTTAAATTTTGGGGGAAAACTTAAATTTGGGGGGAAACTTGACATTTTGTGGGAAAACTTGAAATTTGGGGGAACTTGAAATTTGTGGGGGAGAAAAACTCAGCCATTAAATAAACCGTGCCCTATGGGCACGGGTAATGACTAGTTTATATACATGCAGCATATAAATAACATGTGTATACATCATATAAGTTTCACTTCATGTTCACCGAGCATACATTTTTAGCTCACATGCTTATATTGTTTGCATGGATATTTTAGTTTCTTTCAACTATTTTATTGTGCATACATTTTTAGCTTACAAGTTTAATATTATGTGCATGATAAATAATTAAATGTTACATAATGCACACTTATAAGATCATCCCATGATTATGCTCATGCTCATGATATGACAATATTTTATGACAACAAACAAATCATAATTTCAAAAAGTTTATCATATCCACTTTGACAAATTGAACCGGAAGTTCAAATCAAATCAAAAGTCAACAGCCTTTTACTCAAATAAAATAAAAATTACCAAATACGATGGATTACGCGAAAACCATTTATGCGATCTCTTTATAAATACGTATTTTGTGGTAAATAGATCTCTCAGATCTATGGTCTATATAAACCAATATTGACACTCGCAGTTGTCATAACACCGATAAACTCTTTTAGAGTAATCTCACTTTAGAAGGTATGATTCTTGAATCTAGCCTTAATTTTAAGCGTACGCCCGAAGTCGTGACTTAATAGATAAGTGAAAAATTATAAATTTCATAGCCACATATTTGTTTTCCACTTGAGCATGATTCTCTATCCACATAATACTTGAATGACTCAATAAAAATATCCTGGAGACCATACTTGAGCATTCAAATAGCGTTTTAAAACTATCTCATAAATTAGAAAAGTGGTAATATAGAAACTAACTCATTTCCCTTGTATATGTCTACTTAGTAAGACTAATACTCATTCTTCCTTATAAATAACAATAAGGAAGACTGAAAACAGGGGAAGTCCTGATATAAAATGAGAAAGAGAAGATATGATATACCTCGACATGGAGTAAGCAATGACAAACCAATATCAGACCGACCCATAATGATTTTGCAACATGAATGAACATTAACTTATGCCCGATAAATATATACATATCTAGTCTAAATGACGAAAGTCAATTGACCTTATGTATATTTAGCTACTCCCCGAGGACAAATAAACTTTGAAAACAAATTTAATCTATTGTCATAACATAAGTCTTAATAAGCATAATTGTAGACGTATGCTTTCAAAAGCATTTAACTTTAATGAAGTCAAAAAGATCTATTTGGGACGTCTGAAATTGAGGATCAGGAATAGCAAACCTGAATACTCCTAAAAATAAAACGAGGATGCCATGAACTCTGAAAAATCAATAAAAGAAACTTACAAGTTTCGATGAATATTCGTTAAAACGAAATCCCTAATGACTCAAGAAATCAATGAAGCCTGAAGCTTTGTCCCACTATGATCCGCGTTATAGTAAATGTGAAGATGAGATGCTTCACATTTAAAACACAGTTCACCTATTACCGGACAAAATTAACTTGAGCATTTTAATGGACTTTCAAAAGTCCCACATAAATTCGAAAAGAGGAATTAATTTGGTACACCAGAAGTGTCAAAAATCGTCCAGCTATTAACTTTGGAACGATTTAATACCACACTAGATTGATGATGCAAGGCATCATTATTTAATCCTATAAATCTGAAGACATGAAGATTCTTCAAAATGGTGAAGCTTTCGTTGTCTCATTCATAAGAGAAAAATGATTACGAGATCATCTCCATTCATATGAACATTGACTCTCTTCAATTCCTCAAAAGAATTTAAGATGATATATCTACTATCATCATTAACATAATAAGACCTTTTGGTTTATTGAGAGTATCTGAGCGATAAAAGTGAACTTATCCACTCCCTACATAGGGCTGATGATGTACTTTACAATACTCATCCATATATCCTCTAAAAATGGTCATTATCAAACCTATTATCCAACCGCAGTCCAGCTTTTAATAGCATATAGGACACATTAAGAAATGGCGGGAACATTGGATAACACTGGGAAATCAAATAATATTTACAACCGGAATAATGTCGAACACCTTGAAGTTTGTGTTCACACCCAAAAATGGGTTATATAAATAAATCATTAAAATGATTTAAACGGATTACTTATCCATTAAAAATCTAGTTGTAGGTGACAACATGGGGACATGCAATTACAATGCAAACCATCAAAATGCCTCCTTATAACCTATTTATATAAGCCTGATCACCTCATATAAACAGTTTCCGAAAACCCCTAACGGGGGAAGCATTTAGAGCACATATCACAGATTATGACATGATGTGTACACATCCCCATATCACCACTAAAACCCATCAAAATGCACTCAAAACAGGGGAAGCCTTTAAAATCACTTCTCCTAATATATGCATTGAAGGGCCCTCCATTAAAGATTCGATGAGATCCTGAAGATCCTTCACATTCAGAAATCTTTAATTCCCCAGTATTAGGTTCAACAGAAATATTATCATTATCCATGAGCCTGTTGCTCAATTAACCATTTTAAACATTAATACATATGATCTGATTATCACGAATTGTGATGAGATCTTGAAGATCCACACTTATGAAACTGTTAAACAGTTATCAGACATAATTACTGAGAATATAAATATTGTCAAATTCACACATCTCTGCTGCTAAAAATCCAGCTAGAATTGACATACCAAGTATAATGGATACAATCCAGCAGTAGCAGAAGTGGATGTCATCAATTGATGAGAGGACATACCACAAGGCTCCAAAGCGAGAAATAACTCCTGGAGACCCTAAAGCAATACCACCACAGGAAAGTGAGCTCAACCAAAACCTACACAACAACTGTTGATAAGGACACAATTCTGGCTCTATCCATATCCTCTACCTATTTCAGAACCTGGAAGAAATCGAGATATTAAATGTACGTGCAGTATGAGGTGTTTGGATAAAATAACACATTTGTCGACAATTACTCACATTTCATTTTTCCATTTAATTGATAATTATAAAAATAACGTTTCCATACTACGTTTCCTAAAGCAAACGTAGAATTTGGTCAAATAATGTGGAACGAGGCAAAAATAAGTTAAGCTGGACTCACTTATGAAATATGAAGTGTTTGGACCTGGAGTCCTGATATTAAAAAGATATCAATCTTGTGGGCTAACTGAGTATTGTATAAATATAAATATAAATAAATAAAAGCGTATGCTATAAGCAATACGCTATAGCTTAGAGGTTTATTTCGCTGAAACTAGGAAGTAATCAAGTAAGATGAGCTTGACTCACTTACAAAATTATAAAACTGATGCATCAAGCTCCCTGCTTATGTTTGTGAAATTCCTACGATTGGCAAAGGAAAATTTGGTTTTTTGCTGCTATGGATGTTGTGATAGCATAACCTTATGGATTTATTCCTAATTTCATCACTTGCCTAAATAGACTTTGAGCTATTTAATGAAATAAATAAATTACAACCAAGAGAGTTCCTTAAATTAAACAAGGACTTCTACTACGGTTGCTTTTGCATCTTCAAAAAGAGTAAAGAAAATGATTTGAGATTATATTTGCAAATGACTTAAATCTCATCGGATCTCCTGAAGAGAAAACTGAAATATCTGTTTAAGCCTAACTATCAAATATGATATGTAAGACCTAGGCAAAAATCTTGGCTTATAGAATTATCATCCAGAAGATGAAAATATCATCCATAAGATGAAAATATCATTCAGAAGATGAATTATCATCCAGAAATGAAATTATCATCCTGAAGATGACACCATCATGCAGAAGATGAAAATATCATCCAGAAGATGAATTGTCATCCAGAAGATGAAATTATCATCCTCAAGATGAAAACATCATCCAGAAGATGAATTATCATCCAGAAGATGAAATTATCATCCTCCAGAAGATGAATGCTCATCCAGAAGATGAATGCTCATCCAGAAGATGAAACCATAATCCAAAAGATGAAATGTCATCAAGAAGATGAAGAATCATTCAGAAGATGAAGAATCATTCAGAAGATGAAAACATCATCCAGAAGATGAAATTATCATCCCGAAGATGAAAAACATGTGACATTAAACTACATCTGAAGTTGATGAAGAAACATGGACAATTGCAATCCACTAAATACACCTACTGGTTGTATGGATGCACATTTTGACCCCTTCTGTTCGCTGGAAGAGGGAAAGGATATCCTAGGTCCTGAAATGCCTTACTTGAGTTTTTTTGGTATACTCCTTTATCTGGCCAAATGCATGTGTCTCTAGATAGTAGCATCAGCAAATTTGTTAGCCAGATACGATGCAGCGCCTACAGCGCACTGTAGTGCCCTGTGAAGCTACTGCACATGTACTAGAGGGGGGGTGAATAGTACTTAAAATAATTAAGAGAGTTATTCCTAACTATTGTGCAATAAACAAACGACAATGCGGAATAAACAACAATCAACAAGAAATAGACAACGCAAACAAATGATGTAACTGGTTCGGATCCACCCAATTCTCCCCGACTTGTTCCTGGTGATCCTACGTCCCAACCACCCGGATCCCCTCCGGATACTTGAGTTAGAAACCACTAACCCAAGATTTTGCACAATTAAATTCTTTTGAAAAACCTTCACAAGACCAAATCATACAAATGACATGTGACTCCCACAAACCGGGATCACACCCTTCTCTCACAACCGAGAGAACAATTCAAATATCAAATTAACTGAAACAATGAAATAACTGTAGAGGAATATGCCCTCGGATCATTTGTATTTGATGCAAATGAAAATTTAAGCCTAGATAGGGACTAATTTGCATATGATGCAAAAGAGATTAAATGTGACTTAAATTGTTTAAGACTATATTTAATTAAATAAACGCGTTGAAAAGGTTACCTAGATGACGGGATCGTCCCGCTCTAAACTCAGGTTCAAACCGCGTCAAAAACGGAGTCCAAATGCACAAGTTATAGCCAAAACAAGTCAGCCCAAACTGTTGGGCTGAAACCAGCGAAAATGGAGGCCCACCAAGCCCGAATTTTCTGGTTAGGGTTTTTTTAAACCTGGGATTTTCTTGACGGCTACGTTTCTAAGAGAAGCATGACTTTTGGCTAACTTTGGAAAATTGTTTGAAGGGTCAAACGGACTCGGATTGACGAGCCGTTTTTTCCTACGCGTTCACCGTTGAACCCTCTTTGATTTGGTAGGTTGTACCAACATTGAAGCTCAACGGGGAGGGAGTTAAAATTCGAGTAAGTTTGCCCTTTGTGAAAGGCAAACTAACTTGATTTAATTAATCCCAAATTAATAGTCACACCTCGGTTGTGGAGAAAAGTGGAGAGTCAGCCGCCTCTATAAATATAGGCCCTCCCCCTTCCTCATAACTCGTCCCAAGCTCTAGATCTGAGCGGCTCTCGTAAATGTTGGAGCACGCTCGGATCTAAGCTAAATTAATATTTCTCCTCTCCCTATAAATTTCTGCCTTGCTCCTGAGGGCTCTAGCAAAGCCGCAAAGGAGTTCGGATTCAGATCCGAAATCTAGGCGGAGGTTTCACTCGCGTGAAACTTTCTTCGGCGCGTGGTTGGCTCGGCGACATGAGATTGATCGCCTCGTGATGTGGAGCGGTTCGAGGAGCAGTTCAGGGAGCGGTTCAAGGAGCGGCTCGGCGTGGGACGGTAGCAGCTCGGAAGACGGTGCGGAACATCTCGCCTACCCCAGGGCTGAGATTCCGGGTATGTGTTTAAGTTTTTCATTTAATTATTCGCAGTAGTTGAATCCCTCTTGTGGTGGTCAGATCCACCCCAAGTTAGCAGAGATCCTGGCTAATAGGGTCTGGTTCCTTAGGGTTGCATGTTAATTAGATTAACATAAAATTTTTCCGCTGCATTTCTGTCTATGTTCCGTCCGACGTAGGACGTGACTAGAGCTTTTGTGCCCTAAGGGTCCCAGAAAACCCAGCATTGGTATCAGAGCCATCTCTGTATGCTGATCTAGGACTGCGAATTTATTATTTGAATGCTTTTACAGAAAAATGTTTTCTTTAAATTTATGTGATAAATTTAAATTTTTTTTGTTTAAAAATTTTATATGATAAATTTTAAACATGAAAGTTTTAAAATGGAATTTTAAATTTATGTGATAAATGTTAAAATTGTTTTAAAGCTTTAAAACTTTATGCGATAAGTTTAAAATGTTGTTTAAAATTTTATGTGATAAAATTTTAAATATGGATTTTTTTAAATGATGTTTTAAATTTTATGAGATATTTTAAAACTGATTTTAAAGGTTAAAATTTTTATGCGATAAAATTTTTTAAAAGGTAGCATGCAAATTTGTGATTTTAAAAACAATTTTTTTATGAGATAAAAATAAAATAATTTTAAAATAATATTTTAAATTTAAATGTTAAATTTATGTTTGCATGCTAAAATTGTTTATGTGATAAACATTGTTCTATTTAAATTGTTAAATAGTTGTACACCTTTTATGCGATAAATTAGTGTAGCTTTATGGCTAGTTCATCTTGTCCCTTATTTGATAACACAAGCCAACCTTTTAGGTTAGCCATTAAGAAATGATTAAAATTTATTACTTGAATTTTAATGACATGCTATGTTTTAATAAAACATTAACAATGCTTCAAGACCTAATTCCTGATTAGGGTAGTCCTTTTAATGAAATTTTTAATTCTAATTGTTATTAGTAATTCTCATTAAAGGACTTCGCTTTTGGCGTTGGTTAATAAATTTATTAAAATCCTAAAAACGATTAGGATAGCACGTGAACCTTATAGTTGATAAGGACTTAATAAAAGTTATTAAACAAATCCTAAAATTTTGAATTTAAGGATACAACTAGTTGATAGGATTAATTAGTTGTTAATAAAAGCTGTTTAGTCTATGGCACACATACAAAAATGACAAGCTTCATTCAATGGACCATGATCCAGTCAATGTGCTTGGCTAAGAGTTCTGGATCAACCCTTACTAGTCTAAGGGGGAGTGATCATGGCTTAGTCAATTCCCTGGCTATGTTCCGCTGGACCGCAATGTCGCGAATCATGATTGTATGACACCCTGGACTATATCTAGTCAATGCGTTATAAATCTTATTAAAGATTAATCCGTATCCCTCTTTGATTTTGGAGCTTGGTAACTCAAAGAAGACAATTATAGTTGTTGAGTCTCCTCGAGCTATGACATGCTTATCTTTTAGGAACAAACTCCAACATACATGTGATGTAGTCTAGACTTGACCCAAATCGATACGTCGGGTCTCCTCGAGCATCGATCTAAGTCAAATCTGTACACGAAATCAAGGGTCTGACTAGACCAGTCATTATGATTTGTTGAGTCTCCTCAAGATCATAAGTGACTGTGGGTAAAAAAACGATAGGGAGTCACATGTGATGTGATTGACTAAGAGTTAGTCTACCAATCATGGAACCAATCAACTTGTTGAGTCTCCTCAAGGTTGTGAGGTTCAGGATGATTGGATCCCTCTTTCACTAATTTTTAAATATTTTAATTCGATTAAATCATTCTTTATTAAGCTTTGAAACGATCGTAAAAATAGTGGGAGGATATAGATAGATAAAAGCCATTCTACCTATATTTAATATTGAACATATGCTAAACTAGGGTAAGACTATGTTTACCGTAGGAATCAAAATATAATTTTTTTAATGGAATTAGTTAATTGGTCAAATAGGTTGATTAATTGAATATCAAGTTAAATTCTAATTGATAAGATTAAACTATACTCTCGTTGACATTAAAATGACCTTCTAAAGAACAGACTTAAGAAATATGATTTCATTAAGTTCTGGGTCCAATAAATAAATTCACGCAATATGTCACTCGTCTCTATATGAGGCAGCTTGAACATATAGGATATTCGAAGTATGTTTCTCCCTACAACTTGTCGAGCTACCCTCAAGGTTGTATGGACAAACAATTCTGATCCGCAAAGTTCGAGAATTTGATCAAACCGTTTGAGTCGAATACGAGTGCATGAGTGGTGCAAGACTATGTATCCCAACCGGATCTTGAGACAAGCAACTTCTTGAGCAACACTCAAGATTGCAACTCTCAAGCGTTTGGATACATGAGTCGCTTGCATAGCTATTCATTTATGTTGGGCCATTTAAATATCTAAATGTGATTTAGATAAGGAAGAAGGCACACCGGAAAGTCAATTCGAGTTAAATAGTTTAATTTATCATTAGTAAAGGCATAAGTAGGAGGAAATAAAAATGTGACATACTCTGATGTCACGATTTCATGATTATTGTTATACAGAAGTTTAACACATTTTGACGAATGTCGTCACATTGCTTTTGTAGCAATGAGTAAATATGTATAACGATAATATATATATTAAATGTTAATATATAAATACACAAGATAGTAGCAAACTTATTTGGCAAAATAGACTAGGCCGTATCAAGAGACTAAGCTTCACAAGTCACATAAAGAGGGGTCTGACCTCTCGTATTATGAAGTCTACGGACACTTGTGAGTCTTATCCTCTTAGATAAAATGGCCAAAACCCATCTGTAAGACAGTGGGAGAATGAGTTATCGAACTCAGTCTGGTACGTACTGATGTACCCGAGTCTAGATTAACCAAATTAAGTTATTCGTATATTTTATTAAGACACGTGTTCTTGATGAAACACAAGTCTGGTAAAATAAAGAACGAAATGACTAAAGTATTTAAACTGATTCGCTTAGATCGAATGGTCAAATACTTAGCTACATTAAATCTTGCGTAATTAAAAGAAAATGTGATTTTCCCTCAGGTCAAGTCTGATAAACACATCCGTGTGTTAAAAGGTATGAATCACACTTAGTTAGACTTGGTGTGATCCATTCAAAGTGACTCTGAGTTTAGTCCTCATTCTGGGTTAAGTCACAGATAGTAATGCCTAGGTTTTGATAATGTTCAGTGAGGACATTATCAATAAGATATTCATAACATCAATCATTAAGAAGTTGTATAATTACTCGAATCTCGTAAGATGAAGAGTCGAGTTAGACATCATAACTGATGATGACTTAGTCAACTTCCGGGATGAAATTCGGAGAAGTAACTCCGATTTAAAAACTTGATGCAATCAGAATAGGTCCGTGTGCGTAAATAAATTTTGGAATTTAGTTTACGTGCACAAGGAAAATGTTTCCTCACTTTCTGCAAGTAAATCTTTAAGTTGAAAGATTGGTGCAGAAAGGAAAATAGTGAAGTGCAATCATGTTGGTCGAGAACGGTTTTTCCATATTAATTCCTATAAAACGGATTATAATGAAACCGTTTTCCACCAGCAGATGTGTACAGAACTACTCGGACCAAACTCGATGTAAACGCTTAAGTTGACCATGAAAATTGGAGCATTCACTTACAAGTTCGTTTTTCTAAATATGATTTAGACGGACCAACTTATATGAATTAGCCAGATAGTTTTTAAGGTCAGTGGGAGCATGTAAATTACATGTGAAGCATCAAAGGGATGGAAAATATATTTTGACAAAGTGATCAAAAGAGTTTGATACTTTATCAGAAATAAATATGAGCCATTTGAAATGACCCGTAACTAATTTAAATGATTATCGTAAGGTACGATTAATTGGATAAGATCCAAGTAAATTAAAATATTATGGATTCCGAAAGACCAAATGAATTATTTGAATGAGATTCAAATGGTTGGTCTAAACATAGAAACCCTTAAGTCTATAGTGTAGACGGTTTTAGCAGATCCACTCATGAAGGTTCTACCACATGAAGTCGGGAAAACTTATGTGTAAAAACGGTATGAGATACCGAGATAAATGGGCCTGAGTGCAAGTGGGAGATGTTGAGAGATGATACCCTCGAGGCTATCTATCTTCATGTGTGAATAGCACAAACATCTTGTTCGAAATAACAGTAAGCTGTTTGGTAATAATTTATCTAAGTTATTTTATAATGTTGTTAACATTAGACATTAACTTAGGTAAAGTCCTAAGACTTTATGCAAGGTCAAACAGGTATCGAGATGAGTATCTCGATCATAAAGAAATGTTTGACCGTCTGTAGCATAAGTTTAAAAGGGTTCATGGTCGTAGATGTTTCGAGACAAGGATATCGAAACATCGGATAGACTATTGTGTCTTAGTCTTCACCGTATAGCTGTGGCGATGATCTCATGATCGCTTGACTTGGCGAAGTCGTTGACAAGACACAGGTGCTCATTAGAGAATGAGTTCACTGAACGATCCACAAGAGTTATTATATGGTTATATTGACCAATCTGTCAATGATGACTCTGAGTGATGATAGGCTAGTTGGTCTTTTGACTTGAGGTCATTTTGACGAACCTGTGCGTGAACGGTGCCACTTAGATCAAATGACCTAGCTTCGAGGCAAGCCCTATCGAAAGGTCTTTGATTGGGTGACACTTAAAGCGTATGAGGAGAGTAATGACCAAGAGATGATTCGTCTCTCCCGGTCAATGGGAGTTAGTGTCGTAGGGTTAGTTCGGTCTTTAGTAAAAACTCTGGCCAGAGTATGTTGGAAGAAGTCCAACAATTTTTTTGACTAAAAGATCGATAGAAACTGACCGGAGTCAAGTTATTGGGGTTGACAGTTTAACCGTACCCTAGACTTGATCTACACGACATAGTTAAGACGAAGAGACTCTAACTGCGGAATTCATCACGGAAACAGTCAGGGTGGTCCCGACAATACTCATGTCAATGAGTCAACCACATAATGATGATTCCTGAAGCAGGGACGGCAACCACTGCTCGTGGTCACTGCCGTATAGGGCTTCGAGCCCAACCTGTTGTAAGGGTCAGGCTGTAGGGTCTCACACAGAGTGTGACCTTCGTCTAGTAATAGGTAGAAATTAGTTAGGGAGAATAATTTGCATTTGTGCAATGGATAAAATATTGCAAAAGATGTTTGCAATCATCTCCTGCATTCGGGATAAATGATCCTGAGTGCAAGTGGGAGATGTAAAGGAATATGCCCTCGGATCATTTGTATTTGATGTAAATGAAAATTTAAGCCTAGATAGGGACTAATTTGCATATGATGCAAAAGAGATTAAATGTGTCTTAAATTGTTTAAGACTATATTTAATTAAATAAACGCATTGAAAAGGTTACCTAGATGACGGGATCGTCCCGCTCTAAACGCAGGTTCAAACCGCGTCAAAAACGGAGTCCAAATGCACAAGTTATAGCCAAAACAAGTCAGCCCAAACTGTTGGGCTGAAACCAGCGAAAATGGAGGCCCACCAAGCCCGAATTTTCTGGTTAGGGTTTTTTGAAACCTGGGATTTTCTTGACGGCTACGTTTCTAAGAGAAGCATGACTTTTGGCTAACTTTGGACAATTGTTTGAAGGGTCAAACGGACTCGGATTGACGAGCCGTTTTTTCCTACGCGTTCACCGTTGAACCATCTTTGATTTGGTAGGTTGTACCAACATTGAAGCTCAACGGGGAGGGAGTTAAAATTCGAGTAAGTTTTCCCTTTGTGAAAGGCAAACTAACTTGATTTAATTAATCCCAAATTAATAGTCCCACCTCGGTTGTGGAGAAAAGGGGAGAGTCAGCCGCCTCTATAAATATAGGCCCTCCCCCTTCCTCATAACTCGTCCCAAGCTCTAGACCTGAGCGGCTCTCGTAAATGTTAGAGCACGCTCGGATCTAAGCTAAATTAATATTTCTCCTCTCCTTATAAATTTCTGCCTTGCTCCTGAGGGCTCTAGCAAAGCCGCAAAGGAGTTTGGATTCAGATCCGAAATCTAGGCGGAGGTTTCACTCGCGTGAAACTTTCTTCGGCGTGTGGTTGGCTCGGCGACATGGGATTGATCGTCTCGTGATGTGGAGCGGTTCGAGGAGCAGTTCAGGGAGCGGTTCAAGGAGCGGCTCGGCGTGGGACGGGAGCAGCTCGGAAGACGGTGCGGAACATCTCGCCTGCCCCAGGGCTGAGATTTCGGGTATGTGTTTAAGTTTTTCATTTAATTATTCGTAGTAGTTAGATCTCTCTTGTGGTGGTCAGATCCACCCCAAGTTGGCAGAGATCCTGGCTAATAGGGTCTGGTTCCTTAGGGTTGCATGTTAATTAGATTAACATAAAAATTTTCCGCTGCATTTCTGTCTATGTTTCGTCCGACTTAGGACGGGACTAGAGCTTTTGTGCCCTAAGGGTCCCAGAAAACCCAGCAATAACTTACCACAAAATCCTATGCCTTGAGTATACTTACCAAATTAGGGCAAAGAGGGATTTTGAGGAAGAAGAAGGCACCAAACCCTAGCTCCAAGATATTGACCAGCAATGGAGTCCTAGGTGGATGTTGGTGACCTTGGATCAAGCACTTGGCTTGGAAGGCTCACAATCAATGAATCTCTCTTTTGAAATAAGAGTGAGAGAGAGATTCAAGTGAGGAGAGAAAGATTTAGAATGGAGTTTATTTGCTTCTCTTTGATTCTCAAATATCTCTAATAATCAGTCTTGAATATCCTTGAAGAACCCCTCCAAGTATATATAGGATAGAGGAGAGAGAGAGAGAAGAAATCGAGTCATTAAAGGCTCCAACGGCTCTATTCTGAAGCAGACTAGTCGGTCTAAGAAGGATCACTGACCGACTAGTTCATCAACTAGTCGGTCGGTGATTCAACAAGGACCGACTAACAGCTCGACAGCCAAAAGAGTGATTTCCAGGCAATATGAACTAGTCGGTCTAAGAAGACTTTCCAACCGACTGGTTTGCCAACTAGTCGGTCGATGAGTGTTCTTTGACCGACTAAGAGATGAAATCAAGTAGCTGAATACAAGTTACACTAGTCGGTCTAAGAACAAATTCCAACCGACTAGTTTCACAACTAGTCGGTCGATGAATGTTCTTGGACCGACTAACTGTAAACAGTAAGTCAGGCTGTACAGAGGCAATGATAACTAGTCGGTCTGAGAAGGATTCCTAACCGACTAGATCGTCATCTAGTCGGTCGATGAACCTTCTTTGACCGACTAATTGATCAACATGGAATGAGCTGAAATGAGCAAGGACATCTAGTCGATCATGAAGAGTTGTCGACCGACTAGATCGTCATTTAGTCGGTTGGTACTTCTTCTTGAACCAACTAAGATGCACTAGAAGCCGAGGGAAGAAGCGATAATCTTCGAGAAAGATTCTAATGGCTTCTATGATAGTCCTAGCTCTAAGATATGAGCGAAATGAAGATAATAATGTAAGTCCTACTCAAGGCTTAACATTCTAATCTATGAAGCTAGAAGACAATAAATAATACATGACGAACCGTCTTCAAAGCTTCAATCTTCATTCTTCTTGACTTCAATATTGCTCCTTGAGCTTCAACGAAGCTTCAGGCACACGATCACGTGTATTAAGAAGTCTTGAGACGTTGCTTTGGATGTTCATATAAATTTGGCGACGATCTCCATAACTGCGCTCACAAACAGTTAGTACACGATATTTATGTTTGCTCATCATCCAAAACCAAATCCAGGGAATCAATACTCAACATTCTCCCCCTTTTTGGTGATGACAAAACAACATAAATAATAATCAATAATAATGATTCAAATGAAATTTACTTACTCCCCCTGCATTGATGACACGTTAGTTCCGTATTCAATAATATTCATACGCATCAAGCAGACGAGGGAAATATAAAATATGAATCCTACTATCGCAATTTAGGATCTAAATCCATTTTATATCTTAACTCCCCCTGAATCTAACATATCAACTTAGATTCATGGTAAATTGCTTTGAATTATCAATTAGCACATTGTCATTATTAATTCTCTCCCCCTTTGGCATTAGCAAAAAGAGCGGGAGGAGATCAACGACAAGATTTCAATGGCTAAGAAATTAAAGCATGAGAGTCTAAGAATACGACCACTGTCCAAATGACACCAAAGTAAAATACCAAATGTAAAATACCGAAGAAAATCAAAGCGTGCCAACTTGACCATAGTCAAAAATCGAAAAACAAAACCATCAAGCCATAGGCGAAAATCGAAATACGAAATCATCAAGCCATAGGCGAAAATCGAAATACGAAATCATCAAGCCATCGGCGAAAATCGAAATACGAAATCATCAAACCATAGGCGAAAATCGAAATCTCCAAAACTCAAATTAATTTCACTTATTGAGTTATGGAACATACTCTCCAATATCAACATTCTTGGTTAATTTAGTGCATGGAAAACAATTCTATGTTTCCATAGAAAGAATTCTATTTAACCAAAATAATCGTCGAGCGACGAAATCAACATCAGAGACAAAAATCCAATGTGAAAACCAAATGTAGCAAATTGATACCAAAAGTAACATGCAAAAGTGTTATGCCAAAAATAGATAGAACATCATAACACTATGGCATACACAATTCTAGCATACTAATTTAAACAAAATGATACCAATGTAGATATTCTAACAATGCATGCAATCAACACACATGGATACCAAATGTATATCAAATGTAAGAATATACTTACAACATTAAGCTCCCCCTACTTTGGTGCATCACTTAAGCACCATCAACTCCATTTGAATGAAAATCCTTGCAAATCAAGGAGTTGGTAGGGTTGGTATCCCATGGTGGATTGAACCTAGAAAGTATCATTTTGGTATCCAAAAATCCTTTTGGATCTTATGGGTTAGGAAATAAATTTAGCGAACTAAATTCAAATTAAATGTAACCCATATCCTAACTAAATTCAAATTAACATGCACATCCACGATTAATATGCAAAGAAAAAAATAAACCAATTCTTACCACAATTGCTTTGGTACCCATAAAATGAAATTAAACTTATGGTACCAAGCAATGAAGGATCAAATGAAACTAACCCTTCGGAAACCAAGTCCACGAGGACCGTGATTTCCCAACATAATCATCATTCAAAATAATATCATTAATAAACGATTTCACATACATATCCTTAGCATGCATGCTTGTGTTCTTCGGACCCCAAATAGTGTTTGTCTTGGGAGTCCTAATCCTATTGGGAACATGCATACGTTGTTGATTTCTATGTGATGCATGTCGTGGATAAGCATATGGCATATGATGCAATGGTGCATGATGATAATTATTCATATGAGAATGTGAATGAACATATGCATGTGGTGGAACACGTGCATGAGTGTGTCTCACATGGTGTGCACGTGCTCGTGGATGCGGAGCATAAAAATCATCATACATGCTAACATGTGGAGTAGGATGTGTGTTCCTACGTGGCATGGTATACAAGAAAGCATGACCCCTCTTTGGAGGTCCACCCAAAGTGGGTTTCTTTCCAAATGGGGGTGTGTACCTAGCGGAAGCACCATTGGTAGAAGAACTACCCATGAAGTGTTTGCTCCCACTAGTAGAAGCTTCGGAAGATGGCCTAACAAAGGTCGTGGCCGATTTGGATGAGTCTCCCATCTTACACCCCAAGCCAATGTGGTGATTGGCCGGATGTAAGTCATTTAGGATATTATCCAAATGGCCCTTACCTTTATTGAATTCATGAATTCGGCCTAATGTGCACTCATATTTCTCGGTGAGAGAATGCATCGAAGCATCCAAGGTGGACACTTGCGATGTGAGTGCGCAAACACGTGATTTGAGATTTTTATTCTCAATACTCAAAGTTGAGTTTTGAGACGTCAAATCCGCTATCACATGTTCATCCGAGTCCTCGATATGAACATGCTCAACTTGAGATTTGAGATTTACAATCTCATTTCTCAACTCTTCAACAACGGTGTCGTTGTTGACGATGATAGGCTTATGCGAGGTTTGAAGACTAATTAACTCATTTTTAGTCTTAATAAATCTAGTAGCCAAATTAGAAAAATTATTACAAAGTTGTTCATTAGCTATTCTAAGTTCGTCCATTGTTACCTCACCGCCTTCATCCTCGCTTTCATCCCCGCTTTCATCGGAGGAGGTCTCTTGAGCACGTTCCTCTTTTCCCATGAAGCACGTGTGTGCTTTCTCCACTCTTTCATCGTCCGACTCTCCACTTGAGGAGTCCTCGTCGGAGTCGGTGAAAGTGCATACAAGTCCTTTCATGTGCCTTCTCGACTTGTCGTGCTTGGAAGCCTTCCACTTCTCCTTGTGTTTGTTTAGAGGACAATCCGGCTTGATATGTCCTGGCTTATTGCATTTATAACACACTGGAGTAGAAACATTAGTCGAAATAAATTTTGATTTACTCTTCAACTTACCTTGTCGGAAGAATCGGTCGAACTTCTTTGCCAAATCGGCCAATGCTTCCATGTCCAATTCTTCTTCTGATTCTTCTTCCGATTCTTCATCATCGGTAGATGGAGCGGCCTTGTACGCAATCGCCTTTTTCTTTGGCTCTTCTTGCTTCAAGTACGACTTCATCTTTTCTTTCATCATGAGCTTACTGTCCTTGCGTACCTCATAAGACATCAAGGTACCCATTAGTTGTATGACAGTATACTTACTCATATCATTACCTTCCTCGATGGCGAAGGTGCTCTTTTCCCAACAAGAAGGAAGTCCATCGATGATCTTTGAGACTTTCTCCTTTTGGGTGTAGGTTTTCCCAAGAGCCTCCAATTCGTTGGTAATGTCAACGAATCGAGCATAATACTCTTTCATCTTCTCACCCTGTTGCATATGAAATAATTCGAAATCCTTATTAACAACAACAAGTTTAGAGTCTCTTACCCTACTCGTCCCTTCATGCAAGATGAGGAGAGAGTTCCAGATTTGATATGCACTCTTACATGTGCATATCTTATTGAAGTCCTCGGGCTCCAAAGAGCATTACAAGGAGTTCATTGCCTTGGCATTGCTTACCTCCGCGACGACCTCCACGGGAGTCCACTTTGCGAAATCTTCTTCGACGGGCTCGACAAACTCCGTCATCGTGGCTCTCCAAAGTGAAGCGCTCCGGAGGAACATTTCCATCCGACATTTCCAGTACCCGTAATTGGTACCATTGAAGGAGGGAGGCCTAGTTGAGGATTGCCCTTCCAAAACTGAAGAAGCTCCTTGATGATCCTTGAAGACGTTGTAGTCGTTATTTGTCATAGCTTTGAACTTGTAGCTTTAACCTTGGCTTTGATACCAATTGTAGTGCCCTGTGAAGCTACTGCACATGTACTAGAGGGGGGTGAATAATACTTAAAATAATTAAGAGAGTTATTCCTAACTATTGTGTAATAAACAAACGACAATATGGAATAAACAACAATCAACAATAAATAGACAACGCAAACAAATGATGTAACGGGTTCGGATCCACCCAAGTCTCCCCGACTTGTTCCCAACTAACGTCCCAACCACCCGGATCCCCTCCGGATACTTGAGTTAGAAACCACTAACCCAAGATTTTGCACTATGAAATTCTTGTGAAAACCTTCACAAGACCAAATCATACAAATGACATGTGACTCCCACAAACCGGGATCACACCCTTCTTTCACAACCGAGAGAACAATTCAAATATCAAAGTAATTGAAACAATGAAATAACTTACCACAAAATCCTATGCCTTGAGTATACTTACCAAATTAGGGCAAAGAGGGATTTTGAGGAAGAAGAAGGCACCAAACCCTAGCTCCAAGATATTGACCAGCAATGGAGTCCTAGGTGGATGTTGGTGACCTTGGATCAAGCACTTGGCTTGGAAGGCTCACAATCAATGAATCTCTCTTTTGACATAAGAGTGAGAGAGAGATTCAAGTGAGGAGAGAAAGCTTTAGAATGGAGTTTATTTGCTTCTCTTTGATTCTCAAATATCTCTAATAATCAGCCTTGAATATCCTTGAAGAACCCCTCCAAGTATATATAGGATAGAGGAGAGAGAGAGAAGAAATCGAGTCATTAAAGGCTCCAACGGCTCTATTCTGAAGCAGACTAGTCGGTCTAAGAAGGATCACTGACCGACTAGTTCATCAACTAGTTGGTCGGTGATTCAACATGGACCGACTAACAGCTTGACAGCCAAAAGAGTGATTTCCAGGCAATATGAACTAGTCGGTCTAAGAAGATTTTCCAACGGACTGGTTTGCCAACTAGTCGGTCGGTGAGTGTTCTTTGACCGACTAAGAGATGAAATCAAGTAGCTGAATACAAGTTACACTAGTCGGTCTAAGAACAAATTCCAACCGACTAGTTTCACAACTAGTCGATCGATGAATGTTCTTGGACCGACTAACTGTAAACAGTAACTCAGGCTGTACAGAGGCAATGATAACTATTCGGTCTGAGAAGGATTCTTAACCGACTAGATCGTCATTTAGTCGGTCGGTGAACCTTCTTTGACCGACTAATTGATCAACAGGGAATGAGTTGAAATGAGCAAGGACATCTAGTCGGTTCATGAAGAGTTACCGACCGACTAGATCGTCATCTAGTCGGTTGGTACTTCTTCTTGAACCAACTAAGATGCACTAGAAGCCGATGGAAGAAGCGATAAGCTTCGGGAAAGATTCTAATGGCTTCTATGATAGTCCTAGCTCTAAGATATGAGCGAAATGAAGATAATAATGTAAGTCCTACTCAAGGCTTAACATTCTAATCTATGAAGCTAGAAGACAATAAATAATACATGACAAACCGTCTTCAAAGCTTCAATCTTCATTCTTCTTGACTTCAATATTGCTCCTTGAGCTTCAACGAAGCTTCAGGCACACGATCACGTGTATTGAGAAGTCTTGAGACGTCGCTTTGGATGTTCATATAAATTTGGCGATGATCTCCATAACTGCGCTCACAAACAGTTAGTACACGATATTTATGTTTGCTCATCATCCAAAACCAAATCCGGGGAATCAATACTCAACATTCTCCCCCTTTTTGGTGATGACAAAACAACATAAATAATAATCAATAATAATGATTCAAATGAAATTTACTTACTCCCCCTGCATTGATGACACGTTAGTTCCGTATTCAATAATATTCATACGCATCAAGCAGACGAGGGAAATATAAAATATGAATCCTATTATCGCAATTTAGGATCTAAATCCATTTTATATCTTAACTCCCCCTGAATCTAACATATCAACTTAGATTCATGGTAAATTTCTTTGAATTATCAATTAGCACATTGTCATTATTAATTCTCTCCCCCTTTGGCATTAGCAAAAAAAGCGGGAGGAGATCAACGACAAGATTTCAATGGCTAAGAAATTAAAGCATGAGAGTCTAAGAATATGACCACGGTCCAAATGACACCAAAGTAAAATACCAAATGTAAAATACCGAAGAAAATATAGATCTGGATCCCTACGTTGAATTGGGGATTTAGGGTTGTATTTCGGTTGATCCTACCGAATCTGTAGATAACCCGTACTGAGATCATACCCACGGTCTGTAGAATTGATGTGCTTAAGAGGTATCTAAGGATTCGAATAGGGAAATCGGTGGATCCAACCAAGGCACGTGACCATGCCCGGCTCGCGTCTTGGGGGACCCATCGACGAACTATACCACTACGTTGACGGCTACCGCTATTGCGTCAACAAGAGCCACCGAAATACCCCACAATTCTAATCCACGAGAGTGGTACGAATTGGGGGATTAATTCACTAGCCCTAATGCAATGTGAGGATCCTATCCTGACATCAACCTCCAACGATCCTAGTGGTGATCCCTAAAGCCCTAGCCCCTTTTATTGATATTACAAAACAACAAAAACCAACCCAAATCTTTTACCCCGATTGCTATCTCACTTCTAGATTTAGAGATAAACTGAGAACCAAGTGAAACTATCACCGTCCCTGTGGGATTCGACGATCTTTTATACTATAACTCGATATCGTCCGCTTGTGGATTGAGCTCGAAATCATAGCCTAGGGGCCATACTACGCCTGGCGATCGTGACACCGCCAGGTGGAACCTAGGTGTAGGTTACGGGTGTGTCAAGTTTTTGGCGCCGTTGCCGGGGACGGCAATAGTGTTCCATCTCAGTTTGTTTTTATTTTTTGTGAAGTTTGCTATCATTCCGATCATTTCTCACCCTTCCATCATCTTTATTCTTTTTATTTATTTCGGTGCTACTGACGGTATTTCTTTGAGCTTTGCTGGTGCATGAACACTCGTTACAAGGGATCTACCAGAGAGTTATTGTTCGATCCTGAGATCGAAAAGACAGCCAGGGCTTTGAGAGCCTCTAGCAGAAGTTCATCTCCATCCGCTCAGATGGGAGAAAATCCTCATCCTCCTCCTCCTCGCACTGGGTCCATCAGGGACCACATGAAACCTACTTTTGGGAATAACTCCTCCATCCTCAGACCGCAGCTGACGGTGGCGAGCTTCGAGCTCAAGACGGGGTTGATTAATCTGATGCAGCAGGATCCCTTCCATGGGCATCCTCATGAAAATCCCAACCATCACATTGACTCCTTCTTGGCGAAGTGTGATACATTCAAGGCGAAGGACGTCAGTGATGATGCAGTGAAGCTGCGGCTTTTCCCGTTCACCTTGAGGGACAAAGCCTCCTATTGGCTCCGGGCCCACCCTCCCAACCATTTCACCACCTGGGAGAAGCTCGCGCTAGCATTTGTGGATAAGTTTTATCCACCCTCGAAGACGGTCCAGATCCGTGGGGCCATTTCTAATTTCAAGCAGCTCCCGCAGGAGTCACTTTACGAGGCTTGGGAGAGGTTCAAGGACCTCCAACACCAGTGTCCTCACCATGGGATCGAGCCCTGGGATTTGGTGCAGAGCTTCTACAATCGGCTCCAGCCTAGCACCAAGATGATTATCGATGCTGCGGCGCAGGGCGCCTTACTTGATAAGTCTCCCGAGGAGGCTATAGATTTGTTGGAGCACATGGCGGCCAACACCCAGCAGTGGAACGATGAGCGGACCGTTGTGACCCGGACTCCTGAGGTCAAGGTCGCTAGTCACTTGGATTCTCACATCGAGACCTTGTGCAAGCAAGTGGCCCGCATCGAGCAGCGCCTAGACTCCATCCCAGCAGCACCCAGCACCTCCTATCATCCCGGGGAGGAGTATGTAGATCCGGGATATATCCCTAGTGAGGGCCACTATGAGGGTGCTGAGACATCCGAGACTGTACAGTACGTCCAAGGAGAGGGACGGAATCAGTGGCAGCATCCTGCTGCCAGGAATCACCCGGGGTTTTCCTATGGAAACCCAAATGGAGGGCTGCAACCTCTGCAGTTTCAGAGACCACCCCCTCCTCCCCAGCAGCAGCAGAGCCAGCAGCAGGGCGGCTTTAGGCCAGCTGGGCCTTACAGGCCGCCGGGATATCAGTTCAACCGGCCGCCTCAGCAGAATTATGCGCCGGCTCCACCCAAATCTAATCTCGAAGCCACACTGGAGACCTTCATGAGCGGCCAGATCCGCTTCAATCAGGATACATCGAACCAATTCAAGAATATCAATTCTTCACTCGATGAACTGAGGGGGCAAATGTCGCAGCTGCTAAAGAATCAGGGGAGATTACCCTCCCAACCGGAGACTAACCCTAGAGCTCAAGCCAATGTCGTGGTTTCAGTGACCACACGTGGAGGACGGGTGACTGACCCCGTCATGGTCCCGGTGCTTGATAAGGAGAAGATCACTATTGAAGAAGCTGTTGATGACAGCGATAGAGTTGAGGCCACTGAAGGGCCTGTCGTTATTGAGGAGAAAGCGGATGCACCTCCCGTCATTCCTACTACGACGTCGCCTCCCGTTGATGCATCTAAGGGCAAAGTCTCTAGACCTCCTCCTCCATAGCCACAGAGGCTAGCCCTAGCCAAATTGGAGAAGAAGTACTCCAAGTTTATGGAGTTACTAAAGGGGATCCAGCTGAACATTCTGTTCATGGACGCCATTACCGAGATCCCGATCTACGCTAAATTCCTAAAGGATCTCATCACGGGGAAGAGAAGGCCCGAAGAAATCAAGTTATTGGAGGATTCTACCTCCATTATCAAGAATCACCTCCCTCGGAAGCTGCCGGATCCGGGGAGCTTCACCGTGCCGTGCTCCATTGGAGGGATGCCGATCAGCAGGGCGTTGATTGACTTAGGGGCTAGCATCAGCCTGATGCCCCTCTCCATCTTCAAAAGACTCCAGACGGGAAGTGAGCTGGAACCGACGAGCATGTCCATCCAGCTCGCCGATCATTCTATCACCTACCCGGTGGGGATAGCGAGGGACGTCATCCTTCAAATACCTCCAGGGCTATGTGTCCCAGTCGACTTCATCATTATGGACATGCCGGAGGGAGGGAGCTCTCAACTCATACTCGGCCGCCCCTTCATGGCGACGGCCGGAGTTCTGATAGACGTCCGAGAAGGGACCCTTTCCCTCAATGTGGGGAATATTGAAGCTGAGTTCTGGCTACAGAAGCCGATGAAGGAGAGAGCCCATGTAGAAGGGGCCAGTTATCTGGAGCTTCTTGAAGAGGAAGCAATTGAAGAGTTCACTGCTGAAGGGGTCATGAAGGACCCAATGACGGCAAGCATCGACGACGACGGCGACCCAACCTACAACAAAGCGATCGCCGCATTCATCCAAGTATTAGATGAGGAGTTTCTACGTCGATCATCAAATTATCAAGCACCGGAGACCATATCTCTTGTGGAGGAGAATATTGGAGTAGGCGGAGATCAAACGCCGCCGGTTTGCACCAACCCGAAAGTTGACGCGCGACCACCGCGCGCACCAAATGAGCACTGATATATTAGAGGGAGTCGAGCTCATGACTGAAAACGAGCGCTTATTGGGAGGCAACCCAATTACTTAGATTTTGGATTTTCTTTCTTAGTTTCTTATTTTTCATTTTTTATTTTGTATTTTTAGACAAAACCACAAAAATCACAAAATTTTGATGAGTTCGTACTTTGTGTAGGACGGACAATTGGGGGTATGCATATGGACATTATAAACGGAAGGAAGCTGGAGGAAAACAACGGATTCGAAGATTTGAGAAGAAAACTAAGGGAAAATAAGAGGATAAAGAGACACAGGAGACTCGACCGAGCAGCTTCCCTACTTGGTCGAGCAGCACAGATACGGAGAAACGCAACCATTTTCGCTCGGCCCGAGCAGCTTGCTACTCGGCCCGAGTGGAAGTAGACTCGGCCCGAGCAAATAGCTACTTGGACGAGTACTACATGCTATCGAGTTTGAGGAGAAAACATCACTCTGTCGACCCGGACAGAACATCATTGGCTCGGCCCGAGTAGGATACGACGCGGACCGAGCAACCATTTGCTTGGTCGAGTCGTACAGGCTTTTGAAGTGGAGAGAAAACGTCACTCTGTCGACCCGGACAGAATATTATTGGCACGGCCTGAGTAGGAATTGACTCGGACCGAGCATCCTACTACTCGGTCGAGCCGACAAGGGAGTATTTCGATCAAAAATTTTTATATTGACCCGGTCGAGCAGCTTAGCTGCTCGGACTGAGTCGGGTTGGGTTTCAAACTCAACCCGTTTCTATTCTTTTTAATCTCACCGATGAAATTTTTTAACCCTACACTAAAAATTTTTACCCACCCAAATTTCCCCCGAGCCGACTTACCCCCCACCTGCTCATTCAATCCCCCGCGCCGTCTCCTCCCACACCGCCGCCATAGCCGCCGGCTTCGCCACCCGATTCCGGTCAGCCCTCGCCCTCTCCCTCTCTCCCTCTCTCCCTCTCTCTCTCTCTCTCTCTCTCTCTCTCTCTCTCTCTCTCTCTCCCCCTCTCCCTCTCCTTTTCTCTCTCTCTATATCTCCGTCACCGCCCCTTTCCCTCTCCCCTCTCCACCCTACTCAGTCGACGGCTCCGTCGACGGCGCCACCGCCACACGGCGCGGCCGTCCCCGCTCCCTCCCCACACAAACCCCCACCTCACCTACCTTTCCCTTTCCCTCTCCCATCAGCTCCGCCTCCCCGCCCCCCTCTTCCCCCCTATTTAGTCGACGGCACCGTCGACGGCGCCACCACCGCCGACGGCGCCGCCGTCCCTTCCCCCCTTAAACCCCCCACCGCCTCATTGAAACCCCACCGCCGCCGCCTAATACCCCCCACTCTCTCTATCGGCACCGTACCGCCCCCCCCGATTTGTGCCCTAGGGCCCAGAACGAGCAGCACAGCTGCTCGTTCACAGCCCCCACCGAGTCACCCAACTTGGTCACAACTCGTGACCAAGTAGCCACATTCAGACCGAGTTGCTTCGACTCGCACAGTCATACTCAGACCGAGTCACACCTACTGACTACTCGGACCGACTAGTATCAGTACTCGGTCGAGTCACTTAAATTCTGCGTACATCACATTTCTGACTCTCTCTGACATTTTGATCGTTTTCACTTGCATGTACTTTCAGATCATGTTGTTAGTAGCTGTGTGGCTTAGCTTGGGGGATCTTTTGCGCATTCGCATCATTCACACTTACGGTACACTCGTTCTCCACTATATTTTCATACCGTACTTCATATACCGCATTCACGATGGTTCGCACACGCGGATCTACCACACCCCCCGTTCGCGGGAAGAGGCCGTCGTCTGGCACCTCCTCTTCTCGTCCCCAGTGTCATGCACGCCTTACCACCACAGCTGCCACTACCACTACCACACCCCCTACCAAAGCAGCCACCGCTCCTATCCCCAGCACAGATCCCATCCCCACCACATTACCATCTACCGTCTCCACCTCTTCATCCCCACACCCCGCACCCTCCAGTGATGCCCGCCCTCCACATTTCCCGACGTATGGGATCCAGTTCCGAGACTCCGCACACCGAGAGCACTTTTTCAGGCTCTCCGCGCGACGCCTAGTGCTTATGGTATTCATAGACGTCCCCGCACTTAGGTCCCTGGGACTCCTACAGGGAGTCCACCACCTGTACCGTGCGATCGGTTTCGACCGATTCCTCGGAGTACACGCCCCCACTTTCACACACATTGCTCTCGAGGGCCTCAGTTCCCTTGCTCTTACCCCGGCAGAGGACGGCATCACTTTTCGCATCCTGGATCACGACTGCACCGTCACTTTTGCTATGATCCGGGAGTATTTCCACTTCCCCGCCGTCCCAGAGCCCAGACTGGCCTTCTCCCCTACCTAAGACGTTACCGATTTTGATGCACGCGCCTTTTGAGAGCGTATTTCTGGCCTCCCACAGTACCGCCCTAGCCGGGTGAAGGCATCGTGCATCGTGCACCCATGCCTTCGATACGCCCAGAGGCACCTAGCATGCACACTTTTCTGCCGACCGGAGGTCGGGACCATGTCCCTCCCCGAGCTTATCCATCTTATGGGTATGACCCGGCCTACCCGATTCCACCCTGACGG
Organism: Scilla litardierei; assembly: GCA_030789695.1. Taxonomy (NCBI): domain Eukaryota; kingdom Viridiplantae; phylum Streptophyta; class Magnoliopsida; order Asparagales; family Asparagaceae; genus Scilla; species Scilla litardierei. The sequence goes on from CM061136.1 coordinate 144,703,090, forward strand.
CTCTCTGTGACCATTCATGCTCTCTGACGCAGCCCACTGGCTATGTCACAGACTTTACCAGACAGCCATCAGCTACCACTCCATAGACATATGCTGTGTTGCCTTCTTCACTATTTTTGCGAGGATGCTAGATATTCCCATACCAGCTGACCTACACCGTCCCCCGGCCCGACACGCTTGACCATTGGCATGCTCGAGCACATGCACATTATTCGACCACACGGTATTCGTCACTGGCTGTACCTCGTCGGCACCACCCATACTCCTCACATGGTTCTACCCAGCCCTCACCTGACTCACATTCCCGCCGTCCAGCTTGACTGGATGATTCCTCAGGTTTTTCCACTCCCTCCCATCCACGTTCTCGAGCCCCCTGGAGCACCGGTCGAGACACCTGCCGATGACCCGGTTTCCCGCTCCCCGGTGTTTGAGCTTCTTGATATCGCTGCATTAGTTGCTGGCCTCCCCGTACCACCTGCTCACCCATCAGTTCCTGGAGCCACCTCTTCTGCCACCACTTCCATTTCCTTTGTATCACCGCCACAGTCGAGTCCTCGGGGACTGTCTTCACCTCCTGCCCCGAGACTTAGATTTCTTCTATCTCTGTATCGTTGCCGGAGGGCACCGATATACATTTTGATGACACACCCATAGATCTTGACTCTCATGTCCACGATCCTGCCCCCACCCTCCCACCTCTGTCTGACCTTATAGCTTCAGTCCCTTTCTCTTTAGGTCCCCACATTCCACTTTCTGGCCCCACTTCATCCACTTCAGCTGCCATTTTTACCGAGAGCATGTCGACGTCTGTCTACACTTCTGTGTCGGCTACAGCTCTTCTTCAGCCGTCTCTGACCCACGCGAGCTCACCCTCTCCTACCTTCTCGGCACCGTGCTTCAGTTGCACAGGGCCGCTTCATGAGAGTGGTATCTCACAGACGTTTTCCTAGCTCTCTGCCTGACTCGCGTACTACCGACGCCCGCCTGTCCGCTTTAGAGGAGTTGACTTCCCGCTTACGGCGGGATTTTGATGACTTTTTGGCCGCGACAGTGACACACAGATCCAGAGTCGAGTCGGATCTTACATCTATCATAGACCTCCTCCGTCACCGTGGCACACCTACTGTCATACTTGCACATGCTCCTCCTTCCAGGCCAGACACTGTGACTCACTCTGCACCACTCAGTGCTTCACTTCCTCAGGCTTCTGCAGAGCCTGTTTCTACCAATTTTGATTCGTCTGGCACAGTAGATCCACTTTATGCCTTGGTTTTATATTCTTCTGAGCCATCCACCGCCACTGTCGATATCATCGCCAGCCCACCCCATGAGTTCCAACCGGACCTTCCACCCACCACACCTGGTCCACCGCAGAGGGACCCATCACCACCCCCAGAGAGTGTGCCTCTGCTTGATGTAGTTCATACCCACTTTGCCTCCCCTATATATTTTGTGCTCATCTGTCTCTTCGGGGCCCTACTTTTACATAGCTTGGGGGAGGCACCACCCATTCATCATATCTCATTTTGCATTGCATCATATCATGTTTTTTAATTTTATTTCTTTTTGCACGTTTTAGTTTATTTTATTTTCATTTTATTCAACCACCCACCACACCCCTCTAGCATCATCTCTCGCTCACGAGCGATTTCTTAGCAGTGAAGACACTGCTAGGTTTAGCTTGGGGGATGAGCGCTACCGCTTTATTTTTTGTTTTTTTTCTTTTACACTTTTCCTCCCTTATTTCGGTTCTTATTTAACTTATCCACTGTTTTTCACCCCGTTTTCCTTTTTTCTCATTTTGGCATCATATTTTCCATTTTTTCCCGATGCATGCATCGCTTTTTCCTTATTTTCCTTTTTTCCCGCTTGTTTTTCTTTATTTGATGAGGATGATCCGCATGATGATATCTCTCGTGGCCTTATTAGTTTTTCACAATGCTCATTCTCGATGACGTGCTATTAGGGTGAATTTCAGCTTTACTATTTATATGCATGCATTTCTTTTGAAGATCTATCTGATTTAATACTTGAAATGAATTGAAAATCAAATTCATGAATTAGTATCTAGTATGATCTATGTTGGGAAATGCACCTAGGTTCACACATCACTAGAACACTTGGAACATCTGTTTTCTTATCTCAGTCAATTCTGATTGCATGCCTGCTGATATTGTGATTACTACTGCATGCTTTTTTTAGTATTCATTTAGAGAAGTGAAAATATCCATGCTATATATGAGTGTAGTTAAGGTTTTATTTTATCAAACTGTTGTGCACCCTCTTATGAGTGAACCGAGAGTCCTACTATTTTTCTTCTCCACATATCTATTTATATCTCTACATATCAATTGGTTACACCCCCCCATAGCTATCTTTACCGCATCTTACTTCCCAAAACCCAAAAAGAAAAAATATAGCTTCTAATTGGAAAAAAAGGTATATATTCATAAGAAAAAAAGAAGAGAAAAGAAAAAAAGAAAGAAAATGAATAAATACTGTTCTATATCATTCCATTAGAAGCTATTATTTATTCTGGGAAGAAGAATAAAAATTCCATATCACTTTCCTTGATGTGACGCCTCAAGCTAAGCTTGGGGGTAAACCAACCGATTACATGAGTGAGCATGACATTAGAGTGGAGACGGTGCACAACGGGAGATTTTATAAAACCTAAACTTTACGAACTACTTTAGTTTTGGAGATTTTTCATGTATCGAAATGAATATCTGAATGGCATGATTTTTTCTATTCTATATTGCATGTTGTGTAACTCTTTTGTGCTCCTTGTGTATCTGTGATTGAAAAGGTCGTTGCCAACTCCTTTATACTAGACTTTAGGGATTGCATGAGATTGATATGATTTGACGGTGTTATTTCAGTAGATCTCTGTTCTTTGCCTGCATTGCATAGTCATATGATTTATAAAGCTAGAAATTGCCAATAGCATGTATGTTTAGCACTCAGAGCATCGTGATATACTATCTAGGCCTGAGATCTGACCGATCATCCTTAGCACTTTCCTCATACTTCTCTTTTTGGCTTTTCATTCCTTTCTATTTTCATTTTCTTATTTTCTTTTTGTTTTCCTCTCGGCGTACCGATTATTCATCTTCCTCGAGGACGAGTAAGAGGTAAGCTTGGGGGATTTTGATGTGTCCATATTTTATACTATTTTCATATCATTATTCCAATGCATCTCGTGCCATTTTCGCATCCAAATCCCTCATTTTACTACGATATTGTATTTCTGACGATATTTTCGAGTTTCGTATTGTTTTGTGAGTTTTCAGGCATTTTGGAGCGATTTGGACCCCCTCTTGTGTATGGACACATCCGACATGCTCGTGAGCCCATTGGCGGGGCTTTGGAGGAGTTCGCCGCACTTTCGGAGTCATTGGAGGAGGAGAGAGAGAGAGAGCAGAGAGAGAGAGAGAGAGAGAGAGAGAGCCCTGGTGGGCTGCAACATTTTCCCAGAAAATGCTCGGGCCGAGTAGCCCAGATACTCGGACTGAGTAGCTCCATTTACAGCGGAGACAGATACGGGCTGACTCGGACTGAGCAGCTCATGTGCTCGGTCGAGTAGCCTCAGATTCCACAACCCGAGTAGCGCCCGAGTAGAGCCCGAGTATCCGACCGAGTCGAGACCTACTCGGACCGAGTAGAGCTACTCGGTCTGGGTAGGGCGATTTCAAATTCTCCATGCAGCTGAGCAGCAGAACTACACGGGCCGAGTCACTGAACGAGCAGCCGAGTGCTCGACCGAGTCACCTACTCGGTCGGCAACTCCAAGGTCAATTTTGGAATGTTGTGAAAGATCGTGATGCACGCGATCTCGGGGCACTGAAGGCTCGCAGAGCTGAGCGACTGAGGAGAGTTTTTGGAGGAGGGATTTTTTGGAGATTTTTTGGTCGGAGGAGCTGGGCGATTTTTGTAGGATTATTATTAAAGTAATTTTTGTAAGCAATTTTTGGATCAAACACTTGGAGATTGTTACTTCTGTTCTTGCTTAATTTTATCTATTGGAATTCGGATTTTTCTGGATATATTATTCGTCTATTCTCGCTGTAAGTATTTAGCCCTAATCTTTTGATTGCTATAATGTTCTCTTCCTTGGAATTGATGTTTTTGTCTGCCACTATTGCGATGTGTGAGTAGATTCTTTCTAGGGTTGATGGGTTAGCCCTAGGACTCTAGGGGGGAATGTAGATCTGGATCCCTACGTTGAATTGGGGATTTAGGATTGTATTTCGGTTGATCCTACCGAATCCGTAGATAACCCCTACTGAGATCATGCCCACGGTCTGTGGAATTGATGCGCTTAAGGGGTATCTAAGGATTCGAATGGGAAATCGGTGGATCCAACCAATGCACATGACCATGCCCGGCTCGCGCCTTGGGGGGACCCATCGACAACTATACCACTACGTTGGCGGCTCAACGAGAGCCACCGAAATACCCCACAATTCTAACCCGCAAGAGTGGTACGAATTGGGGGATTAATTCCCTAGCCTTAATGCAATGTGAGGATCCTATCCCGACATCAACCCCCAACGATCCTAGTGGTGATCCCTAAAGCCCTAGTCCCTTTTATTGATATTACAACCACCACCAACCCAAATCTTTTACCCCGACGGCTATCTCACTTCTAGATTTAGAGATAAACTGAGAACCAAGTGACACTATCACGTTCCTATGGGATTCGACAATCTTTTATACTATAACTCGACACCGTCCGCTTGTGGATTGAGTCCGAAATCATAGCCTAGGTGCCATACCACGCCTGGCGATCGTGACACCGCCAGGTGGAACCTAGGTGTAGGTTACGGGTGCGTCAACTACACCCCCCGACCAAACCCTAATTAGTGTTTGGCCGCTGCAGGCTGAAGTCCGCATCCCTTGCTGCGGGCCTCAGCTCACATAGAAAGGAAAAATATTCCCCTTTGCAGGCCGAAGCCCGAAGCCCGAAGCCCTTTGCTACGGCCCTCGGCCCACAGAAAAAACATTCTTCTCTCTGCGGGCAGAAGCACAAATCCCTTACTACGGGTGTTGGTCCGCATGCATAAAAAAGGAGGAAATTTTGCGGGCCGAAGCCTGTAGCCCTTGCTATGGGCCTCAGCCGGCCCACAAAAGAAAAAAGGAGGAATTTTGGTGGGCTGAAACCCGCAGCCTTTGCTACAGCCTCGACCCCCAAACAAAACAAAACAAATAAAAAAAATAGACTGATGGGCCCTTGGACCCCAAACAAAAAATAAACAAAAATCGAAAATAAATAAGAAGAAAAGGAAAAAAATGAGGAGTGGATAGAAAATAAATAAAAATAATGTGGCATGGTTCAAATTTTCAAATTTTTTTGAACCAGCCCACAGTACCAATGTATATAATTTTATTTTTCATGTATATTCCCTAACTGTAATGTCTATTTTAGGATCATGTTCATATTCTATATATCACGTATTATCTGGCATGTTTCTGGCATATATCTGGTTTAGTCTCGTAAGCATTTGCTTTGTAATTATAAGAATACAGTGACCGCTCTGACGTTAGTTACGTAGCCTAACAGTGTAAGAAGTTGCCTCGCAGTCTAATTAATTATTAAACATAAAATATTTGAATTTTCATATCATGTGAATATTATATGCCTGACATGTGATATGTGATGAAAAATGTTTTGAGCATAATTTTTGCATGAATGGCTATATTGTGGTTTTGAACTGGTCTTAAGTCTCACATTTATTTTCCTACACTTTTTCTTTTTTATGAGGGAAAAATGTATTGATGAACATAATGTATTGCCCAAAACCGATGGCTATTTCCATGAAGGCGAAGGTCACCCCCTGATGAAGAAGATTTTTATGGGCCCCACGTGCTTTCCAAAGTTGTACTTTTTATTAAAAAATAAAATGTATAATTTGGACCGTGGACATTATTTTTTAATGGTAGGCTGGCTGATCCACACAATTAGTTTATTTTCTCTATATGCTTATTTTGCATGAAATGTTTTATCATTTTCATAAATTGATATATGATCATGCAATTGTGCTCATAAATAATTATGTATAATGGCACATTTCGCAATCATTGTTTTCAAAATTCTAATTAATTATTATTTATATTGGCAATTGGACCAGAAGTTCAACTGAAATGCCAATGCACTTCTTCCCTTATAAGTTACAAATGAATGAATGCAAAGGGATAATGCAAAAGTCATTTTGCCATCTTCTAGACACAAATCTTAAAGATGAGCATCTCACGGTAAATAGTCATATAAGATCTATAGTAAATTACAGACCAATATGGACACCAAAAGGATGTCATATCACCACTAAGTGATCTCACCTCATGAGGCAGGATTCTTCAATCTAGCCTGAGCAACAATTCTGTTTTGAAAAATAATAATAATAAGATCATGCCTGAAGTCGTGACTTGACAGAATAAGTGAGAGATATATGATAATGCATGAGATTCACACCCTTTCATTTGTCCCCCTTGAGCCATGTTTCTTCTTCCATAACTGAAAAAGAAAAATACAACATGGAAGAATAGAACATGGGGAGATCACACCCTAGTATACGTCTCCTTAGTGAGGCTAATGTTTCTTCTTCCAGAAAAATTTATAAAAACTGGAAGATAGAAATAGGGGGAGGTCGTGCCTTTGTATCTGTCTCCTTAGTGAGGCTAATGTTTCTTTTTTTCAACAAATTTATCACAGGTAGAAAAAGGGTTATTCCACCACGGTTATTTGGCCACGGAGAAATCCACAGCCGATAGTGGTCTATCAGCCACAGATTTTTCCGTGGCCAAGTTTCCGTGGCGGAATAAAAAAATTGCCCACGGATTATTGGCCACGGACATTTCCATGGCCGGTAGTGGAATTTCGGCCACGGATTTATTCGTGGCCAAAGAGTTCCAACCATGGATTGTTGGTGAAGAAATTTTCAGTGGCCTTAAAGTTTTAGCCAAGGATATGTCTGTGGCTAATAATTTGAACGGCCACGGATATGTCTGTGGACAAAGAGTTCCAGCCAGAGAATGTAGGTAAAGAAAGTGTCCGTGGCCCTAAATTTATAACCAGTAATATTTTCGTGGTCAATAAGATTAACGGCAATGGATATGTTCGTGGCTAATAGTCCGCTGCCATCAAAAAAAAAATTACCCAAATTGGGGGGAGCCCGAGTGAGCCCCCCCCACACGTTTTCATCTCGATATTCGATCTGAGATCACACATACACACACAGAGAGAGAAAGCGATAGAGAATAGAGAGTGATCGTCAGCGGGGGAGGACGACGACGACGACGACAGCCGTCGACAGCTGCCGACAACCACCACATTGATGCCTCATAAAGGTAATTTTCGCTAACTCCTTCGATTTTCGACGGGTTTAGCTCTAAATAGGAAGATAGAGAGGTCGGAGGGGGCGTCAGCCCCCACTACCACCTCAGCTCCCATCTCCTCCTTCCACTGGAGGAGGAGAGCGGGAGCTGGGGCGGCGGCGGTTGCTGACGCCCCCTCCGACCAAACATGTTAACGATCCCCCTCCTCCTCCAATTCACCCCAAATGTTACCCACATCCGACCCTTCCCTCTGCTAATGGTTAAGGGTAGGATTAGGGTTAGGGTTAGGGTTAGTGTTCGGGTTCGGGTATGGGTTAGTGTTGGGTTTAGGAATAGGGTTTGGTTTGGGTTAATTGGGTTAGGGTTTGGGTTAGGGTTTGGGTTAGGGTTCGGTTAGGATTGGGGTTAGGGTGAGTGAAAGGGTTAGGGTTAGGGGTTTGGTTAATAGGGGTTTGGTTAGCGTTTAGGTTAGGGTTCGGTTAGGGTTGAGGTTAGGGTGAGTGCAAGGGTTAGGGTTAGGGTTTGGTTTTAGGTTTGGGTTAGGGTTTAGGTTTGGCTTGGGTTCCGTTTGGGTTGGGGTTAGGGTGAGTGCAAGGGTTAGGGTTAGGGTTAGGGTTAGGGTTATTATGGTTAGGGTTATTATGGTTAGTGTTAGGTCTACGTTTAGTGCTTCATTTGGTTTATTTGCTTTAGGTCTACGGTTAGGTTAGGTTTAGGGGTGGGGTTGGGGTGGGGTTATGTTTACGGTTGGGGCTGGGGTTGGGGTTGGGGTTGGGATTAGGTTTGGGGTTGGGGTTAGGGTTAGTGTTAGTGTTAGGGTTAGAGATAGGGTAAGTTGTGATATGTGGGTGTTTTTAGCAACATCTTAACAAGATACAAAAGAAATAAATTTACATCAAATACATTATGAAAATGATGTCTATTTGATGCATTCTTGATGCATTCTTCACAAGATCTCTATAATAGGGTTAGTGTTGGGGTATATTTTAAAATTGGGAAAATATTTTCAAATCATTTTGAAATAATTTTTAAAGCACAAAATTTATTTTAGTTATATTGTCGATATCAAGAAAAAATAGAATTTATTTAGTTTTAGATTAATGAGAACATAGCCAAGTTTAAACCATACACTCTTGGTATCACAATGATAGCCGCCTACTTTTATGAAAGAATCGACTACCATTTAATGGTTCTCAAAATAGTCAATTTAGAATTGACAATTTTATTTTGGCACATATATAGATAGTTGATACACAATTACATGTAAATTTCATCGTCAATTACAGATGCGGGAGGTTCCTGATAAGTCGTTTATCGAAATATCGGATTTAAACATGACTGGAAAACAAAGATACGTAGAGGGGATATATGCGTTCTTAGCATACTCTGATGACAACCCTCTACGCATGTCCAGTGGAAAAATATGTTGCCCTTGCAAGAGGTGCCAGAACAATGAGATCATTCAGAAGTACATTATTCGTGTCCATTTGGTTACTCACGGGTTCGACCTCAATTATAAATTTTGGAGTTACCACGGAGAAGGTGTCGTAACAGAGGAGATGCTAGGGCAGAAGAGCGTATTGTGCATGGAGATCAAAGGGCAGATGGCATAGATACAATGCTGGAAGATATTGTGCTCTGAGCGGAAACCGTTCAGATGATGATCTTCACTCTGTTGACTTTGATCGCATGATGAAATTAATGGAGGATAATGAGTCGGATTTATACGAAGGATGCACGGAGTTCACGATGTTATCATTCATGATTCGATTGCTGCATATCCAAACCCTTAGCGGAATGGCGATTACACATTTTGTGATGTTGTTGAATTTGTTGAGAAGGTTAGTTTCTGGTGGGAAGGAAGGCATTCTAGCTACTTATTATGAAGCGAGAAAAATCGTTAATACGTTAGGGCTTGATTACAAGAAAATTGATGCATGCCCTAATGATTGCATTCTATATTACAAAGACACCAAGGAACTAAATGAATGTCCAACATGTCATGTTCCCCGGTGGCAATGTGAACAAAGAACATGTGTGAAGAGGGATGGTGCTACAGTCCAAAATAAGAAGCAGACTCCGGCAAAGGTTCTCCGTTATTTCCCAATTATACCAATGCTACAGAGGTTTTTCATGTCTGCTGAATTGGCAGGAAAAATGCGATGGCACATCACCGAGGACGGAAAATTGAGGCATCCTGCCGATGGGGAAGCATGGAAGCATATCGACCGTATTAATCCCGACTTTGCAAGGGAGTCGAGGAATCTTACGCTTGGTCTCGCAAGCGATGGGTTTAATCCGTTTGGAGTGATGAGCTCTGGTTGGTCTACTTGGCCTATGTTGTTCACCTCGTATAACCTCCCGCCTCATATGTGCCTGAAGCAACCATACTTGATTTTGTTACTATTGATACCTGGGAAATACTCGCCTAGAAATGATATCGATGTTTTCATGCAGCCCTTAATTGATGATCTGAAGCTTTTATGTGAACAAGGTGTGGGCACTTTCGATGCCTTGACAAAGCAAAGTTTCTGCATGCGTGCTATTGTTTTATGGACAATAAACGACTTCCCAGCGTATGCTAATCTATCTGGTTGGTCGATTAAAGGTAGAACGGCTTGCCTGGTTTGCACGACAGGTTATGAGGGCACATTCCTAAAATATAGCTGTAAGTTTTGCTTTTGGCAGAACAGAAGATGGTTGCATACTGGTCATAGTTATAGGAGACATGGACAGTTGTTCGATGGTAAAACTGAAAGCCGAGAAGCCCCAGAGCTGCTAACCGGAGAGGACATATTTGAAGCACTTCATCCTTAGTGGAGATTGAAGTTTGGAAAGAACAGATATAACAAAGAGAACCCGCTTGGTGTTAGAAGGCAGATTGCAAAGGGAAAAGGAAAGGGCGAGTGCAAGGGTAAGGGCAAAACTAAAAGAAGAATGCCTCGAATGTGTTGAGTATTGGACTTCTTCCTAATTGGTGTTAATGATGAGCAAACATAAATACGTGTGACTAATCCCATGTTTGTAGTTAATCCATTGCCTAAGCTTATTATGAAGATCTATTAGCAATGGATGATACTCAAAGATCATTGAAAGATAAGGAAATGGATTGGATGATCGTAGATGATGATTGAAGCTCCTAGAAGACCTTAAAGCTCATGCGTTGGATAGAAGAGAGAGTTCATCAAATGTAACTTTCTTGTTTCTCTTCTAGTGTGTAGCTTAGAAGTAGAACTTTGTTGGAGCGCACACACACATCTTCATTTCAGTCTTAGGATATCATTAGATCAACCTTCCATAGACTCCAATTCATTTATATCTAGATTATGCATGTCATGATTTTAACGGTCGACTGCTGAACGATTTACAGTAGCCTGTCTCAAAACAGTCGACTGTGTTTTGTTCTACAGTCGTCTGTTATGCACAAACTTTGTCAGTCTAGTTTTGGGCTTCTTAGCTTTAACTCTCACCGGCGACTTATAAACGATTCACATGCGCATGTCCAAGAGACAGTCGACTGTGTTTTGTTAATTAGTCGCATGTCTATCTTTTGCCCAAATTCTACTTCTCTATTTAATCGGGCCAGTTGACTATTGTTGGTTTTACAGTCGACTATCCAATGGAACAGTCGACTGTCAATGCTACAACAGTCATCTGTCTTTAAGCCTATTTGTTGACTCAACTCTCTGGAAAATCGCAGGGTATTGACAGTCACCTGTAGAAGGAATTACAGTCGTCTGTTTAGTTTAACAGTCGACTGTCTTTTCTTTATCAGTCGTCTGTCCTGTTCTCCCAGACTTTTCTCAGATTTTCTCAACTTATCGAGCTTACGGCCAGTCGCTTGTAGTAGGATTTACAGTAGCATGTTGGTTCAACAGTCGACTGTCTACGCCTCATCAGTCGACTGTCCACATGGTACGTTACCGTTATGAATTCTCACCTACCATCTGTTACTGTGCAGCAGTCGACTGTGAGTTATTCAACAGTCGACTGTTTCGGGCGCAGATTCTATCTGTTGAGTTTTTCCTCATGGATTTCAAAGGGGTTTTTGGTGATTCAGTTTGAAGGGTTTGAGAAACCTATAAAAGGAGCCTCTACTGTTCCATTGAGAGGTTACTCATTCATTCAAGGTTAATTTGCTAAATCACTCAAGCTTTCTTTCTCTCTAGATAAAATATCTCAAATCCAAAAGCCCTAGAATTCCTATCTTTCATCTCTTGCTCTCCAACCTAGAACTAAAGAGAAATCTTCTAGGCATTTGGTTCAATCAAGAGAAAGGGCTTTCCTCTCTTCCAAGAGAGTTTTTTAACACACAACACACTTCTTCTTCAAGTTCTACTTCAAGGCATAGGTGATTGTAAGTGTTTCTTATTTTCATATTTCATAACTCTAGTTATTTGATTTACTCTCGGGTTGTGATAGTGGTTTGCTTGTTCCCAAGTTGTGGGAGTCAAGGACATCGAGTGTATTTCGATTTCACTTGTAGGGTTGCTACAAGTGGGTTTTAAAGGAAACCTCAAGTTAGGGTTCTAACTTGAGTATCCGGTGGTTACCGGGTGGAAGTGACGTAGGATTACCGGGAACAAGTCGGAAAGTGACTTGGGTAATCCGAACCCTTGAAACATCCTTGTGTTTGCATTGTTTCATTTTGGGGTTCTCTTTTATTCCGCATTTATTGTTGGTTAGGAATTTAATTTGGTGTAACTATCTTTTTAAATTGCATAAACACTATTCAACCGTCCCTTCTAGTGTTTTTCCCATAGCCAAGGTCCTTACAGAATGTCTTGCACAGATTCTAACACAGCAGATGTTTGAATACTACATAGTGGTTGGTCAAAGTTTAGTATTTTCTTCCAATTGCATCGTGGAGGACTTTGAAAATATGTCACAACCTGGACGTCATGCACATCAAAAAGAACAAATGTGAAAATATGTTGTATACCTTGATGCAAGACACCAACAAGTCAAAAGACGGAGTAAAGGCTCGGCTTGACTTGAAAGAATTGAAGATACGTCCTGAATTACAGGCTGTACAAAAGGAAAATTACAAGTATGACCTGCCAGCTTCTTCGGTCACCCTTTCAAGAGATGAAATTCATAATCTATGTGTTTTTCTCAAATCATTGAAGACACCAGATGGATATGCTTCAAATATATCAATATGTGTCCATATAGATTAGAGGAAGATATTTGGATTGAAGACACATGATTATCATATCTTGCTATATCAGTTGCTTTCGGTTGCATTACATGATGTAGATAAGAAGCTTGCAAAATTTCTGATAGAGTTCTCTGGGTTATTCAGGCAAACAAAGGTGATAGACGTTGGTGAGTTTGAAGATTTAGAGGCGCGAGTTATCCTTGCAATGTGTAATGTGGAAAAAATTTCCCATGTTCATTCTTTACCATCATGGTTCATCTTACTGTGCACCTGGCACATGAGGCTCGCATTGCAGGGCCGGTACAATATTGGTAAATGCACTCTGTTGAAAGGTGCACGTCGATGCCATATATTATACTATTTTGCTCGAACCAAGATTAAACGTGAATTTGAATCTTTTTATAATTTTTGACCCGCAAGTATCTAGGGTTCATGAAGCAACTGATAGTCAATATCCAAGAATTATACGTCAAACGAGACCTTGATGTTCATATCTCATTATATTTGGGGTGTAGATACACGGGTAAATCGTCCGGCAAGAGTTCTTGATGGAGTATTCTATAATGATTATAGAGAGGAGACACGATTTAGTAAAATTGAGCTTGAACAAGAACATTCATATGTTCTAAATAATCTATCAATATTTGACTCCTATCAGAGGTAATAAAGCTGAGATATTATATTTTGTAAGTGGTTTAATTCCTAAGTTATAATAGTTTTCTTTACTTGTCCCACAGTCTTCATATAGAATTACTACAAGCCAAATTGCGCGCAAAAACTCTTAACAAAAAGTTTGCGGATGCACACTCTACAGAATTTATGTCATGGCTGAAACTGAAGGTACACACATCAATTTCTCACGATAGTTACATACCTATCAAAAAATCAATTTCGCAAATGTGCATATATGAATGTGATTCTTATTTATCTTAATGGTGGTAGAGCAATGTGTTCACAGTGCACGGCTATCTGATGAGATCCAAAAATACTCAAGAGGTCCTGACAACATGGTACATCGATATGGAGGTTATTCTATCAATGGTTACAGATTTAATTCCATTGAAGTCGAGAAGGACCGTTGCAACCAAAATAGTGGAATCTTCTCATCTTTTTCGCAGTTGTCATATACAAGATCCAGAGATCAACAACCAAAAGAAGGGAAAATATTCTATTATGGCCAGGTTGAAGACATGGATGAGATAATTTATGTCTTTCGGAAGGAAGTGAGCAATGTTATGTTTAAGGCACGGTGGTGTGAGCAAGGAAAGAAGAAGGATGACTTGGGCTTCACGGTCGTTAATTTGAAGAAGGAAATCTATCCGCAGGAGAAGTTCATGTTTGCCTCGCAAGCAAAACAAATTTTTTATGTTAATGATATAATGATATACGATGCTTGGATGGTTCTTAGAAATCTGCCTAAAGCATATGCACCGGATGAAACCGGTTCTCAAGAGGGCAATGAAGATGAAGAAGATGTTGTATTTGTTAGGTCTTGGGTTCAAGACTAACATTGTTTTGATGATGATCAATACATTATGTTAGTGTGCTAATCAATCTTATGTTTTAGTCTCCGTTTATCTTAATGATTATATGTTGATGAGACAAAAAATAATGCTTGGAGGATATTACAAGGGATATCTTAAAGACCTGTCATGAAGATCATCTAATGAAGCCAAAGCTTGGAGCATGATGATGGATGGACATCTAGAGGAGCATTGCCAAAGCTTGGAGCTTGATGAAGGGAAGCTCATCAAGGAGTGCCAAAGCTTGGAGATGATGTAGAGCATCAATGTATCGTAAGCTTGAAGACTTAGACTCTAGGGGATGCAATAAGTAATCCATGTAAATCTATTAGTTGTATTTCTCTTTTTTAGTCTAGGATTATTGTAATGCCTTGATAGATGGTCATACTCTCATGCATATGCATTTAACCATCATAGTGAGCCTTAGGATTATCATAGAATCCAACCCAATAGGTTCATCTTGCCCAAAGACTCAGTTGGAGTCTCTAGCTCTCCAACAGTCGCCTGATGAAGGTTTTAAAGTCGACTGGGTGATTCTAGGCGCCTGTCGAGCCTTCTACTTTTGACTGTAGTGCACTGCTCAAGTCAACCTTTTTATTGACTCTTCTTGAGCTTTTCGCATCAGTCGATTGATGTTCAATTTATAGTTGCCTGTGTTTCTACAGTCGCCTGTGAATTGGTTGGCAGTCGCCTGTGCGCATCTTGCATTTTCTGGGCTTTATCCTAATTTGCAAGATAGTCGACTGATGAAGTTTTTACAGTCGCCTGTGAAATGGCCATCAGTCGTCTGAAAGGCATAAGTGCGAAAAATTGCATCTCTCTCTGTTTTATTTTCATCCCTGCAGCAGTCGCCTGGTGAAGGTATACACTCGAATGTCTGTTATACAGTCACTTGTGTGGTCTTCTACAGTCGACTGTCCTGGCTCAGATTACAGACGTTCGGATTTTTCTAGCCGTTGAACAGTCGACTGTCATTTGTTCATCAGTCAACTGTCCGTGCTGTAAACTACCAAAATCTAGCCGTTGCAGATTTCTTCCCTTTGGATTTTTGGCTGGTTTTATGGGCTCTTATTGGCTTCCTATATATAGGAGTTGACTTAGTTCATTTAGAACTCTTGGTTAATATTTAATATCTTTGAGAATCAATAGCCACTCCTGATCTCTCACATTCCCTCATTAGAGCTTCAATCTTATGCTATAGCATTTAAGCTCTATGGAATTTCTCCAAGGGATTTCAATCTCATTCCTTCTGTTGGAGAACATCTTTCTTCTCTTCATTTCATACACTCAAGTGAGAAGTGTTAGGATTCATTCCTAGAAGAGAGAAAGATCATCAAGTGCAATCAAAGCCTCATCTCAAGCACTTGAGTTTCACTTGCATGCCTTCTTCTTCACATTGGTAAGATCATATCAAGGCATATATAAGTGTTATTTCATTTCACCATTGTGATACCCCTAATTCTCTTTGTGGGAATTAGTTACTCTCTTTGTGGGAGTTACTCTCTTTGTGGGAGTTTGGTTCTTTTTGTGTGAAAGAACCAATCCTCTGTGTAAGGTCTCTTTGTGTGAGAGTTAGGATATCTCTTTGTGGGAATCTAAAATCCTCTGTGTGAGGTCTCTCTGTGTGAGAATTAGGATCTCTTCGTGGGAATCCAAAATCCTCTGTGTGAGGTATCTTTGTGTGATATTGTATTCACTTCTCTTTGTGGGAATTATAGTGAATATTGGTGTGGCTGGACGAACCCAAGTTTTGTGGAACTAGGGTAAAATCCTTATGTTTGTGTTTGTTGTTGTTGAGCATACTCTTTAATTTCTGCTGCTTATTGTGCTTTAATTTCAGTAACGTTTAATTAAGCACTTTGCTTGCTATTACACTATTCACCTCCCCTCTAGTGTGTGTAGCCCCGCAGGGTCCATTACAATTGGTATCAGAGCCTTGGTTTGGTGGATTTTGCAAGCATGACTTCTAAGTCTCAACAACCCCTCTCCCTTCCTCCCATCTCCAAAGGCAAATACTTCTCAATATGGAGGAAGAACATGGTCCATTGGCTGGATGTGCATGAAGAGTCCTTAATTACTTCGGATGCCGAAGAGTTGAATGCTTTGCTCTAAGCTCTCTCTCCGAAAATTTCTAAGAAAGTGAAGGAGTTCGAGATGGCCAAGGAGATATGGGAATATCTTGATGAAAAGTATCGTGGAGAGGAATCTTGCGATGATGAGAGCATCGTTGGTAATAAGGTATCTCGTAACTCTCTCGTTCAACGTAGTAATTTAATTAAAAATGATAATGCGTTATTTTTGGACTCTCTCAAATCGAATAATAACAAGCTTGAAAGAGATGCTCGCACATATACTTCTTTATCATCCAAACCTCATGATGATACATGATCGCTCCTTATTTTACACCTTTTTTCTACATGTTTGCATGTCATTTCGATCACCCATATTGCGTTTTTCACGATTATTCGACGATATCACGTTGCTTTTCACTATTTCTTGTTTTTGTCGAATTTCAGGAAATATGGAGCAATGTGGAGCATAAGTGAGATCAAGGGACTTTCACGCACGCTGGAGCACCGCCCGTGACCCCATTGAGGAGCTAGCAGCACTGGATGATGAGCGGAAGAAGAAGAAGTTCGATAGAATCGACGAGGAGGTGGGGAGGAGAAGATAAGACTCCAGGAACAGCCCACTCGGCTGAGCAGGCGGCTCACTCGGCCGAGTGAAGGAACGTACTCGGCCGAGTACAACGGATACTGGAGCACATAAAGTCAAAGTCCACTCCGGTGAGTGAAAGATCTCACTCGGCAGAGTGAAGAAGTCCACTTGCCCGAGTACGACAGGGTTTTTCTCCTGAGATCTCAGCCGACTCTCTGAAGTTTGGAGAAGATCAGCACAAGACTCACTCGGCCGAGTGAGAAAGCCTACTCGACCGAGTAAAGAACTACACTCGGCTGAGTAGAACAGAGCGACAGACCCCCCCAAAAAAACCCCAATATCTTTGTTTTTCTTTGGGTCTGTCACTCGACCGAGTGACATGTTCTACTCGGCCGAGTGGCGTAGTCTGCCTGTATCGTGAATTAGGGTTCTGGACTGTGCCAGTGGCAAATCTGTCAGGATTTTCTAGCCGACTTTGGCTTGTATTTAAGCTAGTTTTCTTCCTAGTTTTAGCAGAGACCTGAAAATAGTTTTTGAGCATTATTCTAATTAAAATCCTCAGCTGGAGATTGAAGATTGGAGATTTGCTTTGTTCTTTCTATCAAAATTTCTAGTTTTTATGAATTGTTTTCTCTCAACTATGAATTGCTATATGTTTTTATTCATTATTTCTGTGATTGTCATGATTAATTGTGAGTAGTTTCGTCGTTCTAGGGCATGGGGATGAACGCTATGGATCCAATTTTAGAATTGTGATGGACGAATTGATTTGTTGCTAGGATTGATAGACGGTTGGGTTATGATTGATTTATTACGGGTAGCTACGAATTTCCATCGATTGGGGTTTGTAAGAGATTGGATTTCAATCGATGGGAAGGCATAGATATTCGATTTAGGTTTATAATCGAGATTCTCTAGACTTGGTTTACAAAAGATTGGACCAAAGCTAGGATTTTTATTATAAATCTATACACATATTCGTTTGCAAGAGATTGGACGAATACGAACTATCATAACCTAGATCGTAACTCGAGTTTGCACGAGAGTGGGCTCGAGGAGCGATTGGATGATGATGTCAATCTTCATGCTAGTGGCTTAGATTAGGGTTTGTACAAGAGTGTGCCCTAATCTAGGTTGCTATAGACCGGCAATAGCACGAGAGCATGAGCTTGGTTCTCTATTCAGTTACGATTAGGTCACCTCAATTCAAGCCTTGCAACATTGAGATTCACGATTCACAAAGATAAATAACGATCCTTGGGGATTCCCTGGCCCTAGACTCTTTTATTATATAGAATTCAATTTGTTAATTAAACGACTGTGACAATATTCTCGAAATTATTCCATTCTACCACCAATAGCAGGTGATTAAGATATAGTACGGTCAATTGTCCTCCCTGTGTTCGATACCCGCTCGCCACTATGCCGTGCGCTTGCGGTAAGACTGCAGTCGTTTTCCGGGTGTATGTCCGGACGCGATCAAGTTTTTGGCGCCGTTACCGAGGAGGCGACGGTATTTTATTTTATTTACTTAGCTATTTCTTTTTATTTTATTATCTTCACTCTTTTATTCCTCTATTGTGCTAACAATTCTATTTAGACTCTCTTTTCCTGTGCATGTATATGAGATCGAAGGTGCCCCAAGAAGAAATATTATTCGACCCTGAGATCGATCGTATGCCAAGGAGGCTTATAGCTGAGAGGAGATTTGCTATAGAGGAAAATCAAATGGCCATGTCGGAAACACCAAAGGAGCTAGCGCAGCATATGGCTAGGCTTGTCTCCATCCGAGATAGCTACGGCCCAAGACCATGTCTACTACCTCTTCTATAGTCATGCCGGAGTTGGCGGCCGACAAGAACTTTGAGCTAAAGACATGACTTGTAGTGTTGATGCATCAAGACCCATTCCATGGGAACTCTCAAGAAAACCCGCACTACCATCTGCAAGTGTTCTTGGCTAAATGTGCCACATTTCAGATGCATGTCGTGTTGGTTGACGCTATTCGATTGTGCCTCTTCCCGTTTACTCTTCGAGATAAGGCATTGTATTGGTTGAGGACGCAAGCCGAGAGGATCTTCACCACTTGGGATGAGCTGGCAAGCGCATTTGTCAACAAGTTTTATCTGCCATCCAAGACTATTAAGATACGAAGCACACTGATGTCCTTCAAGCAAGGCCATCAAGAAACTTTATATGAGGCATGGGAGCGTTTCAAGGATCTCCAACACCAATGCCCCCACCATAGCATTGAGCCATGGGAGCTTGTGCATAGCTTCTATAACAGATTGCAACCAAGCACAAAGCAAATAATTGATGCAACCGTCAATGGATCTATCTTGTCAAAGACACCGGATGACGCAACGACCTTACTTGAGGAGATGGCCTCGAATAATCAACATTGGGCTGACGAAAGGGGACATTCTTCGTCATCCTTGAAGCCGGCAAGTATCTATGAAGCAAAGGCAGTGGCAGAGCTCTCTACAAAATTTGATTCTCTTCACAAAGTCGTAGAGAGATTGGAAAAGATGGTTAGTGAATCACATGGAGCTCCCACCGTTTCTACACTACGAGGTAGCATGAGCGACTGGCAAGATCAAGCCCATGTTATGTTTGTTGGAGGGGAGCAAGGAGACGGAGCTATGGAATAAGCTCAATATGTTGCGAGTAGTACTGGTTATTGGGTGAACCCGGCTACAAGGGGTCACCCCGGATTTTCATACGCCAACAATGATAGAGCCTTGAATCCACCGCGCAATAATCACAAGCCCGACCTCCACAACAACCACAGTATCAACAAAGGGCATCCCAACAACAAAACTACCCACCGAGGCAACAATCGGGGCCCTATAGACCCCCGGGATACAATCAAGGATGGAGGGCAACCAATCCATCGCAAGCACCGCCAAGGTCAGACCATGAAGTAAGGGTTGAAGAGTTCATGGACGAACAAAAGAAGTTTAATGCAAAATTGACGGCTGACGTGCGTTTATATTTCATATATTCACGCACGTTTTCTTTTGTGTTTCTCCGTGGTTTTCCGCCGTCTCTTATTCGTTTTCGTGTATTTTCCCGTTTTCTTTCACTTTTCTTTGTTTATCCATGATTGCAGGTGATCGACCACGTAGGGGACGTTCAACGATGATATCCCAAGTCCCCGGAGCAACGGGAGAAGTCACGCGTGATCCAGGGGGTCAAACGCCAAAGAATTCATCTTTCAGCCCCTCACCCGGTCGGTTGGCCATCTCCAACCGATCGGGTGATGCACGCGTGCACCACCCGGTCTCTGCCACAGCTCACAAAGAAGTCACCCGACCGGTTCGCAGACCGGTTCAGCGGGGGCTGTTCTCTGTCTTCTCAAAGCAAAGCGCCAACCGATCGGGTGACTCTCACCCGATCGGTTCATCTGTAGCTGAAGAAGAAGAGCTGAAGACACGGACGTCGAACCGATCGATTCACCCGACTGCTTCAAAGATCCAACCGGTCACTCAAGAACTCACCCGACCGGTTCATGTGATCGGGTGAAAGCTCGCCGTTTTCTGTTATTAATTTGTAACGGATCAACCGATCGGTTGACTTGTCAACCGATCGGTTGATGCGACGGTCTATAAATAGAACCCCTAGGGTTCCAGAAACGGGAGCTGTTGTTTTTTCTACTGTTTTATTTCCTTGTGACGGCTGTAATTGTTACTCTTTTGTAAGTTTTCAGATCTTTCTAAAATTTTAGTATTGTCTTTATTACTCCATTACTTCCGCATTGCAATTGTCCGATTATGATTTCAACGGTTAAATTTCATTTAGATCGCTTTTTCATGAATTTTTGTGAGTAGTTCCCAAATCTGGGATTTTGGTGGAAACCCCTTCAGGGGCTCTTCCCGATGCGTCCATAGGGGTAGGAAATCGATAGAGAGTAGGAATCTAACGGTTACGCAGGGTGTTTCATTGTCATCGGCGGGAAAAAGACCGCCTTTGACCGTTGGGCCAAGGGGGAATAAACTTGGCGGTTGACTCCCTAGCCATAGCTCACGCCCTTAGCATAGACGCCGAATCCTAGCAAGCGGGAGCGGCAGGATGAGACGTTGGGAGATATCGTTGCGGGCTTAGTGCTCCAGGGATATATCAGTGTTAATGGACATGGGAGTGCCCACTGATCGAATCCGGGAAGTCCGGTGTATCATCCTGGGCACCGACCGGAATATCGGGCCCATGGGACGCCGGTACCACTTTCAGAGGCAACGTCTCACCATTAGACCCTAATCCCGATCGCTATCCATACCCGTAGGTCGTATCGGCGAGAGTCTCTCGTCGGGTTGGAAACCAAAGTCCCGGGTTTTCTTTCTTGTTGTTCATACCCTTTTATTTCCTTTCGTGACAACCATTCACCGATTCGGGCTAGCTCGCCCCCTCGGGGTGATTTAGGTCCTACCTGACCCAAGCACAACCTCGCCTCCCTGAGTTCGATATTCCCGCACCCTACACTAACCGTGAAACTTGCAGTAAACGACACCGCGTCGTCGCGACGCGAGCGGAGCGCCGGTCAACGGCCCAACAAGATTCCCTCAATACCGTCGTGACACAGTTATCGGAGCAACTCACATTGCTCAATAAGACCAATCAACAATTATCGGCTCAACCGGAACAAAACCCACGAGGCAACACCGGGCACATCAATGCGGTTGTGACGGTGACTACAAGAGGCTGGAAGGACACTACTCCCGCTATGATTCAAGCTCAGTAACCGAGAGAAGAAATTTCGGTTGATGAGGAACCGGGCAATGCAAGGAGGACCTAAAGGTGCTGAGCGATCGCGAAGAATCTGAAGTAGAGAAGCCACAAGAGGAGCGCACTTATATGCCACCGGTATCATACCCACAACGGTTGGCAAAGGCAAGGATTGAGAAAAGGCTCGTCAAATTTCTGGAGTATTTGCGCGGTGTGAGCTTGAACATCCCATTCTTGGATGCAATCATCGAAATCCCGACCTATGCAAAGTTTCTAAAGGATTTGATCGCGGGAAAGAAGCGAAAAGAAAGGATCATGCTCGCCGAGCAAAGTACGTGGTTTATTAGAAAGGAGAAAGCACTGACCAATTTTAAAGATCCTGATAGTTTCCGAATTCTTTGCACGCTTCGAGGAGTCCCACTTCAGAAATCTTTGGTAGATTTGGGAGCAAGCGTGAGCCTCATGCCCCTCACGATGTTCAAGAAATTAAAACAGGAACCGACCTCAAGGCCAGTGACATGAAGATACAACTCACTGATGGGCGAATCACTAGGCCGGTGGGGATTGCCGAAAACATACCACTACAAGTACCGGATGGACTCTGCTTGCCATGCGACTTTGTGGTGATGGACATTAAGGAGGAAGGTGATACGTCACTGATTCTTGGATGCCCTTTCTTGGCCACCGCCGGAGTGATTGTAGATGTGAGGGAAGGAACCATATCCTTGAACGTCGGCAATATTGAAGTTGATCTCTACATTCCGAAGGCGATGAAACATATGCATTGGCCAGAGTGTAGTGCCCTGCTAAGCTACTGCACACGTACTAGAGGGGGGGTGAATAGTACTTAAAATAATTAAGAGAGTTATTCCTAACTATTGTGCAATGAACAAACGACAATGCGGAATTAAACAACAATCAACAGGAATTAAAACATACGCAAACAAAGTATGTTACTGGGTTCGGATCCACCCAAGTCTCCCCGACTTGTTCCCGGTGATCCTACGTCCCAACCACCCGGATCCCCTCCGGATACTTGAGTTAGAAACCCTAACTCAAGATTTTCATTATGAAATACTTGTGAAGAACCTTCACCAAGTCAAATCATACACAAAGTAATTTGTGACTCCCACAACCCGGGATCACAAACACAACTCTCACAACCGAGAGATAAACACTTACAAAATGAAAGTAAATGAAATAAACTCTTACCGTACAAAATCCTATGCCTTGAGTAAATCTTACCAAATTAGGGCAATGATGGATTTTGAGGAAGATGATGCCACCAAACCCTAGCTTCAAGAAGATGACCAGCAATGGAAGCCTAGGGTGGAGTATGGTGACTTGAATCAAGCTCTTGGCTAGAGAAGCTCACAATGGAGAGAATCTCTCTTGAGGAATTAGGGCTCAAGGTGTTGAGGGAGAGATTCTTGTGAGGGAGAGAGAGCTTTGAAATAGCTTGGGAGAGCTCTTCTCTTAGGTCTGAAATTGCTTGGAAATAGGACCTCTTACATTGCCTCAAACGAATCAGGTTTGTATTTATAGAGGCAAGGAAAATCGTGTTGGAAAAGATCCCAACGGCTCTATTCTGAACCAGCCTAGCCGGTCAAAGAAGGATCACTGACCGACTAGTTCATCAACTAGTCGGTCGGTGATACAACGTAGACCGACTAATGGTTGAACAGCCAGAAGAACGAAGTACAGGCAAAGACAACTAGTCGGTCTAAGAAGACTTGCCGACCGACTAGTTTCACAACTAGTCGGTCGGTGAATGTTCTTTGACCGACTAACAGTCGAAATAGAATAGGTTGACTTCAAGTTGAATTAGTCAGTTTAAGAACAAATGCTGACCGACTAGTTTCTCAACTAGTCGGTCGACAAACGTTCTTTGACCGACTAACTCGAAACAGTAGCTCAGGCTGTACAGAGGCAAGCTTAACTAGTCGGTCTGAGAAGAACTCCTAACCGACTAGATCGTCATCTAGTCGGTCGGTGACTCTTCTTTGACCGACTAATTGATCATCATGGAATGATCTGAATTAAGCAAGGCATATAGTCGGTTCATGTAGAGTTACCGACCGACTAGATCGTCATCTAGTCGGTTGGTGACTCTTCTTGAACCAACTAACATGCACTCGAAGCCGAGGGAAGAAGCGATAGGCTTCGGGAAAGTTTCTAATGGCTTCTAAGATTATCCTAGCTCTAAGATATGAGAGAAATGAAGTTTATAATGTAAGTCCTACTCAAGGCTTAACATTCTAATCTATGAAGCTAGAAGACTACAAAATAAACCTTACGAGCCGTCTTCAAAGCTTCAATCTTCATTCTTCTTGACTTCAATATTGCTCCTTGAGCTTCAACGAAGCTTCAGGCACAAGATCATGCGTATTGAGAAGTCTTGAGATGTCGCTTTAGATGTACGTGGTATTTTGGCGACGATCTCCATAACTGCGCTCACAAATAAGTTAGTATTTATTATTTATGTTTGCTCATCATCCAAAACCAAATCGGGGTATCAATACACAACATTCTCCCCCTTTTTGGTGATGACAAACCAACATAAATAATAAGCATTAATAATGATTCCAATGAAATTTACTTACTCCCCCTGCATTGATGACACGTTAGTTCCATATTCAATAATATTCATATGCATCAAGCAGCGAGGGAAATATAAAATATGAATCCTATTATTGCACATATAGGATCTAAATCCTTTTATTTATATCTTCACTCCCCCTGAATCTAACACATCAAATTATATTCATGGTAAATTCCTTTGAATTATTAATTAGCACATTGTCATTATTATATCTCTCCCCATTTGGCATTAGCAAAAAGAGCGGGAGGAGATCAACGACAAATGCAATGGCTAAAAAATGAAGCACGGGAGACGAAGAATGCGACCACGGTCCAGAAAGACACCAATTCAAAATATCAAATGTAAAATACCGAATAAAAGCAAAGCGTGCCAGAGAGACCAAAGTCGAAAACCGAAAACCGAAATCATAAAACCATCGGCGAAAATCGGAAAACAAAATCACCAAGCCATAGGCGAAAATCGAAAAAAAAACGAAATCATCAAGCCATAGGCGAAAATCGAAAATCGAAATCATCAAGCCATAGGCGAAAATCGAAATACGAAATCATCAAGCCATAGGCGAAAATCGAAATACGAAATCATCAAAACTCAAATCAATTTCACTTATTGAGTTTTGGAACATACTCTCCAAAATCAATAGAATGCATGGAAAACAATTCTATGTTTCCATAGAAAGAATTCTATTAAATCCATAAAATCGTCGAACGACGAAATCAACATCAGAGACAAAAATAATCCGATGTCCATACCAAATGTAGCATGCAAGAATGTTATGCCAAAAATAGATAGTACATCATATAACAATGCCATACACTAATCTAGCATACTAAATGAAGCAAAATGATACCAATTGTAATATATTCTACCGAAGGATACCAATATGAATCAAAAGTATGAACATACTTACAACATTAAGCTCCCCCTACTTTGGTGCATCACTCAAGCACCAACAACTCCAATCGAACGAAAATCCTTGCAAATCACGGAGTTGGTAGGGTTGGTATCTCATGGTGGATTTAACCTAGAGAATATCATTTTGGTATCCAAAAATCTTTTTGGATCCTATGGGTTAGGCAATAAATTTAGCTAACTAAATTCAAAATAAATGTAACACATACATACCACAATTGCTTTGGTACCCTTAAAATGAAATTAAACTTATGGTACCAAGCAATGAAGGGTCAAAGGGAACTAACCCTTCGGAAACCAAGTCCAAGAGGAACTTGATTTCCCAACATAATCATCATTCAAAATAACATCATTTATAAATGATTTCACATACAAATTCTTAGCATGCATGCTTGTGTTCTTCGGACCCCAAATAGTGTATGTCTTGGGAGTCCTAATCCTATTGGGAACATGCATATGTTGTTGATTTCTATGTGATGCATGTCGTGGGTAAGCATATGGCATGCAATGCAATGGTGCATGACGTTAATTATTCATATGAGAATGAGGATGAACATATGAATGTGGAGGAACACGTGCATGAGTGTGTCTCACATGGTGTGCACGTGCTTGTGGATGCGGAGCATAGAAATCGGCATATGTGCTAACATGTGGGGTAGGATTTGTGTTCCTACGTGGCATGGTATACATGAAAGCATGACCCTTCTTTGGAGGTCCACCCAAAGTGGGTTTCTTTCCAAATGGGGGCGTGTTCCTAGCGGAAGCACCATTGGTAGAAGAACTACCCATGACGTGTTTACTTCCACTAGTAGAAGCATCGGAAGATGGCCTAACAAAGGTGACGGACGATTTGGATGAATCTCCCATCTTATACCCCAAACCAATGTGATGATTGGCCGGAGGTAAGTCATTTAGGATATTGTCCAACTTGCCCTTACCTTTATTGAATTCATGAATTTGGCCTAATGTGCTCTCATGATTCTCGGTGAGAGAATGCAAAGAAGCATCCAAAGTGGATACTTGCGATGCGAGTGCACAAACACGTGATTTGAGATTTTTATTCTCAATACTCAAAGTTGAGATTTGAGACATCAAATCCGCTATCACATGTTCATCCGAATCCTCGATATGAACATGCTCAAGTTGAGACTTGAGATTTTCAATCTCATTTCTCAACCCATCAACAACGGTGTCGTTGTTGACGATGAAAGGCTTAGGCGAGTTTTTAAGACTATCTAATTCATTTTTAGTCTTCATAAATTTAGTAGCCATATTGGAAAACTTATTCCATAGTTGTTCATTGGCTAATCTAAGTTCATCATTGGTTACCTCTTCGCCTTCATCCTCGCTTCCATCCTCGCTTTCATCGGAGGAAGTCTCTTCATCACAATCCTCTTTTCCCATGAAGCACGTGTGTGCTTTCTCCACTCTTTCATCGTTCGACTCTCCACTTGAGGAGTCGAAGTCGGTGAAGGTACCTACAAGTCCTTTCTTGTGCTTTCTCGACTTGTCATGCTTGGATGCCTTCCACTTCCCCTTATGTTTGTAGAGAAGACAATCCGGCTTGATATGTCCTGGCTTATTGCATTTATAACACACGGGAGTAGAAACATTAGTCGAAATAAATTTTGATTTACGATTCAACTTACCTTGTCGGAAGAATCAGATGAACTTCTTTGCCATATCGGCCAAAGCTTCCATGTCCAACTCATCGTCCGCTTCTTCTTCTGAATCTTCTTCATCGGTAGATGGAGCGGCCTTGTATGCAATCACCCTTTTCTTAGGCTCGTCTTGCTTCAAGTACGACTTCATCTTTTCTTTCATCATGAGCTTGCTATCCTTGCATACCTCGTATGACATCAAGGTACCCATTAGTTGAGTAACCGTATAAGTTTTCATGTCATTACCTTCCTCGATGGCGAAGGTACGCTTCTCCCAACAAGAAGGAAGTCCATCGATTATCTTCGAGACTTTCTCCTTTTGGGTGTAGGTCTTCCCAAGAGCTTCCAACTCATTTGTGATGTTGACGAATCGAGCATAATACTCTTTCATCTTTTCACCCTGCAGCATATGAAATAATTCGAAATCTTTATTCATGACCACGAGTTTAGAATCTCTTACCCGACTCGTCCCTTCATGTAAGATGAGGAGGGAGTTCCATATTTGATATGCACGCTTACATGTGCATATCTTATTGAAGTCCTCGGGCTCCAATGCGCATTGCAAGGCGTTCATTGCCTTGGCATTACTTACCTCCGCGGAGACCTCCGCGGGAGTCCACTTTGCGAAATCTTGTTCGGAGGGCTCAACGTACTCATTCATCGTGGCTCTCCAAAGTGAAGCACTCCGAAGGAACGTTTCCATTCGGCATTTCCAGTACCCGTAGTTGGTACCATTGAAGGAGGGAGGCCTAGATGAAGATTGCCCTTCCAAGACTAAAGAAGCTCCTTGACGATCCTTGAAGACATCGTAGTCGTTGTTTGTCATGGCTTTGACCTTGTAGCTTTAAACTTGGCTCTGATACCAATTGTAGTGCCATGCTAAGCTACTGCACACGTACTAGAGGGGGGGTGAATAGTACTTAAAATAATTAAGAGAGTTATTCCTAACTATTGTGCAATGAACAAACGACAATGCGGAATTAAACAACAATCAACAAGGATTTAAAACATACGCAAACAAAGTATGTTACTGGGTTCGGATCCACCCAAGTCTCCACGACTTGTTCCCGGTGATCCTACGTCCCAACCACCCGGATCCCCTCCGGATACTTGAGTTAGAAACCCGAACTCAAGATTTCCACTATGAAATACTTGTAAAGAACCTTCACCAAGTCAAATCATACACAAAGTAATTTGTGACTCCCACAACCCGGGATCACAAACACAACTCTCACAACCGAGAGATAAACACTTACAAAATGAAAGTAAATGAAATAAACTCTTACCGTACAAAATCCTATGCCTTGAGTAAATCTTACCAAATTAGGGCAATGATGGATTTTGAGGAAGATGATGCCACCAAACCCTAGCTTCAAGAAGATGACCAGCAATGGAAGCCTAGGGTGGAGTATGGTGACTTGAATCAAGCTCTTGGCTAGAGAAGCTCACAATGGAGAGAATCTCTCTTGAGGAATTAGGGCTCAAGGTGTTGAGGGAGAGATTCTTGTGAGGGAGAGAGAGCTTTGAAATAGCTTGGGAGAGCTCTTCTCTTAGGTCTGAAATTGCTTGGAAATAGGACCTCTTACATTGCCTCAAACGAATCAGGTTTGTATCTATAGAGGCAAGGAAAATCGTGTTGGAAAAGATCCCAACGGCTCTATTCTGAACCAGCCTAGTCGGTCAAAGAAGGATCACTAACCGACTAGTTCATCAACTAGTCAGTCGGTGATACAACATAGACCGACTAATGGTTGAACAGCCAGAAGAACGAAGTACAGGCAAAGACAACTAGTCGGTCTAAGAAGACTTGTCGACCGACTAGTTTCACAACTAGTCGGTCGGTGAATGTTCTTTGACCGACTAACAGTCGAAATAGAATAGGCTGACTTCAAGTTGAATTAGTCGGTTTAAGAACAAATGCTGACCGACTAGTTTCTCAACTAGTCGGTCGACAAACGTTCTTTGACCGACTAACTCGAAACAGTAGCTCAGGCTGTACAGAGGCAAGCTCAACTAGTCGGTCTGAGAAGAACTCCTAACCGACTAGATCGTCATCTAGTCGGTCGGTGACTCTTCTTTGACCGACTAATTGATCATCATGGAATGAGCTGAATTAAGCAAGGCATATAGTCGGTTCATGTAGAGTTGCCGACCGACTAGATCGTCATCTAGTCGGTTGGTGACTCTTCTTGAACCAACTAATATGCACTCGAAGCCGAGGGAAGAAGCGATAGGCTTC
This sequence comes from Scilla litardierei, assembly GCA_030789695.1. Classification (NCBI taxonomy): domain Eukaryota; kingdom Viridiplantae; phylum Streptophyta; class Magnoliopsida; order Asparagales; family Asparagaceae; genus Scilla; species Scilla litardierei. Next base: position 144,731,900 of record CM061136.1, read on the forward strand.
AGGAAAGTTTCTAATGGCTTCTAAGATTATCCTAGCTCTAAGATATGAGAGAAATGAAGTTTATAATGTAAGTCCTACTCAAGGCTTAACATTCTAATCTATGAAGCTAGAAGACTACAAAATAAACCTTACGAGCCGTCTTCAAAGCTTCAATCTTCATTCTTCTTGACTTCAATATTGCTCCTTGAGCTTCAACGAAGCTTCAGGCACAAGATCATGCGTATTGAGAAGTCTTGAGATGTCGCTTTAGATGTACGTGGTATTTTGGCGACGATCTCCATAACTGCGCTCACAAATAAGTTAGTATTTATTATTTATGTTTGCTCATCATCCAAAACCAAATCCGGGGTATCAATACACAACACAGAGGACGTGGACTACGTGGACCTCCTCGACGAGGTGATTGACGATGCCATGCCATTTGCCATCAGAGCCAAGCACGATGACGGCCTCGAAGAGGGCCAACTCACCAAAGAAGGCGAAATGATGGGAGACCCGCCAGACCCTCCTACGGACGAAGAAAAGGACGAAGCTGATGTCGTCAAAATAAGAGAGCTATGCAATCTCTCTACGGCGAAGCACATGAAGAAAGCTCCACCGTCCAACAAATCTTCACCGACGGCCAAGAAGAAGGATGTCAAAAGCTCAAGCTTGGAGGACTCACCCTCCACTACTACCCATGATGAAGGGGAGCCCAGGAACGCCGAAGAAAATCAACAACTAAACCCAAGCGACCTTTCCGGTAAGTTTGACGTGCGGATCTCACATGCGCCAAACATCGAGCTTTAATCGCAAATCTTAAGAGGTAGAGCTCAAGACCTTAAACGAGCGCTTGTCGGGAGGCAACCCGACGGTTCTATCTCATTTTTAATTGAATTATTCTTTTTCTTTTTGTTTTAGATCTTTATTAGTGTTTAAAGTCGAGTGTCGAAGAAAAACTTGATAAAGGGCAACATTTTTCATTTCAGGAAAAGGAGAATAGGAGACCATATGAATGGAGGACGACCATGGCGTTGGGGAGAGTTCTAGGGATGCGCTCAAACATCAAAAGAAGGAAGAAACTGACGGGGGAAAGAAAATCAGAAAGTGGAGCAAAAACAGAGAGTTGGAGCTGAAAATAGCAGCCCACTCGGCCGAGTGACATTTTCACTCGGCCGAGTGAAGACCCAACTAGGCCGAGTAGGGTACTAATCAGGGAAGATTCAAAAAACCCCTCTCTGTTAATTACATGCCACTTGGCCAAGTAACTTTATCACTCGACCGAGTGAACCAGACACTTTCAGCACTTAAAAAGCTCTGAGTGGCCTAGCCACTCGGCCGAGTGACTTTAGTCAACTCGGCCGAGTATTAGTGCTACTCGGCCGACTCGAAACTTACACGAAAATTTTTAAAATTTTATAAACTGATCTACTCGGTCGAGTGACCTACCCTATATAGTCAATAGCTCGCAGCCCCAAATCAAAAATTCCCAAATTCTCAAACCGACAGCCCGAGCTTCCCCCAATCGGCCGAGCATCCGACCCCATCACCCGAGCTGCCCTCACCCACGACCGAGTGGCGTGACCCAACGCCATCCACGTCACCGCCCAGTCGTCGTCGGCGCAGCCTCCCTCGCCGCCGATCGCCCCACTTAGCCCTAATTTCCCCTTTTCTCTCAATCTCCATTTTGTAAGCAATATTCTATCCCGAATCGAAATTAAACTATATACACACATATTTTCTTGATTTTCCCCTAAATTTATTGATATTCATTGCTAATCAATCAATTTTGTGTTTCAGGATAGCTTGGGAGAGAATAAGGGGCAGATTCAGAGCTTCTCAGAGGAGGCGTTTCTTCGCTCTTACCGCTCGCTTGGAGTCGCGTCGTGCTTGGGTATATTCGCTCCTTTTTATTAGCACTTTGCTTTGGTTGGCACATCTCACGGCATTACCATGCCTCCACGCACTAGGTCGTGTTCGCAGGCGCCCGCCTCCAAGTGAAGGAGGACTAGCAAGCCTGGCTCTTCCTTCGCTAGAGCGGACTCCCTGCCACCTAGCCCACCACCACCCACACTTCTGCCTCCTATCACACCCATTTCACCCCCACCGACATAGCCCATCCCAGATTTCGATACGATGGGGAACACTTTCCGAGATGACGCACACCGTGTCAGATTTGAAAGGGTCTCCCATCGATCGATTGTACCCTCTAGGTTTGCACACATTACAGATTTAGAGCGCCTAGGGGTATTCAAGAGCCTACTCCAGTTGTATGACAACGTGGGGTGACATGATTTTTTGTCGGTATCGACGGACACCTACGTCCGACCGACACTCGAGGTCCTGAGTTCTATCCGTAGGACTCAAGGGGGTTGCACGTTTCGTCTGATGGATCGTGAGTGCGAGATTACTCTCGATATTCTCTAAGCCTTTTTCCAGTGGCCCCCTGTCCCAGACCCCGACCGCGCTTTTAGTCACATGCACATCACCCCACCGTCATTCGATACGCATGCTTTCTGTACGTTGATCACGGGCTCCCCGCTCGCTTTTGACCCTAGCCGGGCCAAGGCCTCCTCTATCGTCCACCCATGCCTCTGCATTGCTCAGTGCCTCATGGAGACCACATTTCTCGCGAGGTATGAGCCTAGGACGATGTCTACGCCTGAGCTTTATATGCTCTATGCAATGACTAGAGCGAGAGTCTTTGAGGGTGATGCGGACATCTTAGTCCCCGCCGTTCAGATCGATATAGCTAGCTGGTACCTAGACCACATTATTTCTTCTGCCACCGCCAGGACGGCGATCTGTTGTGGTGGTCTGATTACCTTGCTAGCTCCTTTGTGCGGGGTTGACCTCCCAGCTGGTTTGCTTTGACCCACGGGTCCCACCTCCCTTTCCATAGATGTCATGGCCCGCATGAGGATTTTGCGTACTCATGGCCAGCACCACTGGGTTTGGCTGCACGGTTCTTTTGGTACAGATTATATGGTGCTTCCGAGCTCCGCTCAGACCCACATTGGACCTGCAGGAGGGGTGTGGAGACCAAATATGGAGCTCCTCATCCCTGCTACGTATGTGCTTGAGCCCGAGGGCGATGAGCAGGAGCCCCTTCTCCCACCTTTGGACCCGGAGATCCCTATCCCTCAGCCTGCACCAGATTTGAGCACTGCTCCCGGCACCTCTGTCCACACTTCTGTCAGTGTCGGGAGCACCCTAGCTGAGTCCACCACGACGACCACCACCACCACCTCTGTACTGTTGACCTCTGATCACATTTCTCATGTGAGTTATGAGGGCGCCACCACCACTGCTTTTGAGAGAGGCGAGCCATCCTTTATTTCGACGGCCGAGACCCTGTCGTCATCAAATTTCTCGACCCTTGGGGAGTCATTTTCTACTGATCTCACGACCTCCCCAGTCATCGATACTACCGTCTCTGTTGTCGCTGTCTTCCATGAGAGCGACGTGACGTCTGTCCCCATTTCTGTGTCAGCTACCTCTCCACCCTTCTCGCCTACTTTCACTACTTTCGATTCTTTCACTGCTCACACTTCTGAGAGCATCCTTGCGTCTCAGCCTCCCACAGAGGCTGAGAGTCTTTTAGTGAGCACAGCACCACACCCTCACCCAGTAGTGGCCCTACTTGCCTACGATGGCCGTGTGCGGCAGCCCCGACCCCCACCTGTCCGACCCTCTTCCCCTGCCCCGACACCTTCGTTCAGCACCTGTGTGCTTTAGAGGGGGCCGTGAGTGGGCTCAGAGGAGATTTTTGGGCTCTCGCCACCACTGTTAGGTCTGTGCAGTCTCGCGTCACTCTACTCCCTGGAATTCAGGTTACCCTGAACCAGATTCTTGCGCAACTGCCACAGCCCCCACCTGCCGATATCCATCCCATTTCACAACAGTCTCCGCCACCACCTCCCCCACCACAGGACGGTGCTGGTGATCCATCACCTGCTTAGCCACACACTAGATGCCTCTTATATTTTTTCCGCTGGTGTGATTGATATTATCTTTTCTGCTGATTTGTGCCCCTCCTCCCCACACATTTTGGTCACTTTTTGTTCAGATTTGTCTATATCATCCTGGGAGATAGGACGTATTTCTGGGACCGTTATTTTGCACCACCTTGATCTCTGCACTCATTACTTGCATTTCCATCCCATTTTCTTTCATTTTTCATCCTTTATCATGCATGCACCCTCACCGACTCCACCCCTATCATATTTCTCCTTGTGCCACACTTAGCACATTGAGGACACTGTGCAGTTTAGCTTGGGGGAGTGAGTGTCTCACGCGCTTTTCGTTTTCTTTATTTTTATCTTCATTTTTTCCACCTTTCTTTATTTCCCACTTATTTTCACCCACGTTTTCATGTTTTTCCTCATGCATCACGTTTTCTTATTTTTGTGTGTGCTGCATATGTATAGTGGTTCTTATTTTTCCTTTATCCTTATTTCTTTTATCATTTTTGCTAGAAATGAATTTTCTGTGATGACGACACTTGGAGTTGACTTACCTTTATATGCATATTTTCTTGCCATGCCATCGTTTTTATTTCAGATATCATATGCTATACGTTGCCATGCATTCGAGAATAGTAACCTGCATCTTTATTATATGATTGTGAATGAAATTCTACCATTAGCTGAGTCTAAAGATTTATATTGTATACTTTTCATAGAAAACACACCGAGCTTCACGCATTGATTGCCTAAATTTGGAGTACTGCTTTGTTGTCTGCTATCACTTCTATTTGCATGAAATTGTACGCTCACCTTCCCGGTTGATTGAATGTATGCCTTTTTGATATAACTGGATTAGTTTACTTTCTGAATTCAAACTGAGTAGATTACATTACCCTGCTGAAAGTTGTCATGCACATTCAAAAGAGTGAACTGACCGTTGAATATTTCTCTTTCTCCACAAATCTTGAACTTCATTTCTATACTTAAAATCATTGGTGAATCCCCCTTTATTACTCTTATATTGGCATCTTCCCCTTGCTATAAAGTCCAAGCTCCAATACCCCAAAATCAAAAGAAAAAAAAGAATACATGCATATCTCTCTATCTTTGATTCGGGATTGTTATTGTGTATATTGGTCAAAAAAAGAAGAAGAAGAAAAGGAAAAGAAAAGAAAAAGAGAGAGAAAAAGAGAAAACAAAAAACAAAAAGAAGTTCGATTGTATATACCCGATCCCATCTCTTGCTTTCTTTCTTTCGTCCATCTTTTATTTTTCTTGGAGCTTGAAAAAAAGGGGAAAAGTCGTATTGTTCTATTTGATGCCACCACGCTTATAGGTAAGCTTAGGGGAGAGGATCCAATGATGTGTGTAAGAGTGACCACTTGTCTATGCATAACGACCTAAGCTAGGTAATTTTCTATACTCAGGGAGATTACTAGGAGTATTACGAAGTCCACGAATTGAAATTTGCCATGCGTTTCATGAATACCATTTCTTTCTATTCTTATTGCTCCATAATGTGTGATGCATCTTATACTCTAAATAAAAAGTGATCAATTGAAAAGTGTGCAATCTATGATTATGTATATTACTTTGGATGCCTCAGACGATGCTAAATCTAGAATGATTTCATGTTTCATATTGTTTTGATATTCTTGGTTTCTATATCGAATGCGTTTATATATGATCATGATATCGAGATAAAAATCTTTGGCATGTTTTTATTCGTCGTGTGCTATTTGATTAAGCAGCTCCACGTCCTGATAAAATGATCTAGCACATCCCTCTTCGTTTTCTATTCTATTTTCTCCTTCTTTTCCCTTATTTTTACCCGCCAGGTTCGCCTGTTTACTCATCTTCCTCAAGGACGAGTAAAAGGTAAGCTTGTGGGATTTTGATCGCTCCTTATTTTACACCTTTTTTCTACATGTTTGCATGTCACTTCGATCGACCATATTGCGTTTTCACGTTTATTCGACGATATCGCGTTGCTTTTCACTATTTCTTGTTTTTGTCGAATTTCAGGAAATATGGAGCGATCTAGAGCATAAATAAGATCAAGGGACTTTCACGCATGCTGGAGCACTGCCTGTGACCCCATTGAGGAGCTAGCAGCGCTGGATAATGAGCAGAAGAAGAAGAAGTTCGATAGAATCGACGAGGAGTCGAGGAGGAGAAGATAGGACTCCAGGAACAGCCCACTCGGCCGAGCAGACAACTTACTCGGCCGAGTGAAGGAACATACTCGGCCGAGTACAACGGATACAGGAGCACATGGAGTCAAATTCCACTTGGGCAAGTGAAAGATCTTACTCGGCCGAGTGAAGAAGTCCAGTCGCCCGAGTACGACAGGATTTTTCTCCTGAGATCTCAGCAGACTCTGAAGTTTGGAGAAAATCAGCAGAAGACTCACTCGGCCGAGTGAGAAAGCCCACTCGACCGAGTAAAGAACTCCACTCTGCCGAGTGGAACAGAGCGACAGACCACCAAAAACCCCAATATCTCTGTTTTCTTTGGGTTCGTCACTCGGTCGAGTGACATGTTCTACTCGGCCGAGTGGCGCAGTCTGCAAGTATCACAAATTAGGGTTCTGGGCTGCGCCAGGGGGAAATCTGTCAGGATTTTCTAGCCGACTTTGGCTTGTATTTAAGCTAGTTTTCTTCCTAGTTTTAGGAGAGACCTGAAAATAGTTTTTGAGCATTATTCTAATTAAAATCCTCAGCTGGAGATTGAAGATTGGAGATTTGGTTAGTTCTTTCTATCAAAATTTCTAGTTTTTGTGAATTTTTTTCTCTCAACTATGAATTGCTATATGTTTTTATTTGTTATTTCTGTGATTGCCATGATTAATTGTGAGTAGTTCCGTCGTTCTAGGGCATGTGGATGAACCTCATGGATCCGATTTTAGAATTGTGATGAACGAATTGATTTGTTGCTAGGATTAATAGACGGTTGGGTTATGATTGATTTATTACGTGTAGCTACGAATTTCCATCATTGGGGTTTGCAAGAGATTGTATTTCAATCGATGGGAAGGCCTAGATATTCGATTTAGGTTTATAATCAAGATTCTCTAGACTTGGTTTGCAAGAGATTGGACCAAAGCTAGGATTTTTATTATAAATCTTTACTCATATTCGTTTGCAAGAGATTGGACGAATACAAACTATCATAACCTAGATCGTAACTCGAGTTTGCACAAGAGTGGGCTTGAGGAGCGATTGGACGATGATGTCGATCTTCATGCTAGTGGCTTAGATTAGGGTTTGCACGAGAGTGGGCCCTAATCTAGGTTGCTATAGACCGGCAATAGCGCGAGAGCATGAGCTTGGTTCTCTATTCAGTTACGACTAGTTCACCTCAGTTCAAGCCTTGCAACATTGAGATTCACGATTCACAAAGATAAATAACGATCCGTAGTGGGGATTCACTGGCCCTGGACTCTTTTATTATATAGAATCTAATTTGTTAATTAAACGACTGTGACAATATTCTCAAAATCATTCTGTTCTACCACCAATAGCTAGGTGATTAAGATAGAGTACAGTCAATTGTCCTCCATGTGTTCGATACCCGCTCGACACTATGCTGTGCGCTTGCGGTAAGACTACATTCATATTCGGGTGTATATCCGGACGCGATCAATACACAAAACATTGCATTGAATCAAGAAAAGATTGCTTTTGATTCTCATGTGTGCATGTTGAGCAATGAGAATGACTCTCTTAAAGCTCGTATTGAGTTTGATCGCGATTTTCACAAATCTGTGAAAGAGAGTCTGTATGCATCACATAATTTTGAACTTAATTCTTTGCATACTGAGAAAGATACTCTTCTTTCTCAATTGACTGATTTGAGAGATGAGAATGCTTCTCTCAAACTCCAAATGGAGAAGATGCACTCAGAGTGTGATTACAACATTTTGAGAGATGAGACATTGGCTCTCAAGTCAAAACGTTGTGAGCTTAGCTCATGTCTATCCAAACGCGATGACAACATTTCTTCACTTTTGATGAAATGTGAGCTATTGTCTACTCAAATTGAAAATTTCAAATTGAGTAAGGACACGTTTTTGGGATCTTCTTCATTGACGGTGAACAAACCAAGCTCTTCTCTTAGAAGCACCCAAATAAATTTATGGGGGAGCATTCTAATGAGAAAGTCACATCCAACTCGTTTGGCCTAAAATCAACTATTATTTCAAAGCCAAAGTGAAATCATGCATTTTTGTATTCTGGTCTTGCATATATTAAGAAGCCTATTCAAAAACATGTTGATATGAATGCTTCTTCTTTGAATGCTATGCATGATGTTTCTACTCATGGGAAATCTTATTATTGCTTGCATGCTAGAATTTATAACAAACCTTTGCATGCTTCACATGTTCCTATGCATGGTAGAAATGCTTGTGTGAATGCTTCTAATTGTAAATTGCATGTTTCACACACGGAGCACGCCAATGTTTATGTTCCACCTCATAAGCGTGCACCCTCACCTCCTACTCATGTCTTATCTAAACCTCTTCTTAAGAATCCCAAATCACTTTCTTTGTGGATTCCTAAGAATGTTTCTAGGCTTGGTAGGAACTCGTATATAGAATCATATGTTCGTCAAGTTATATTTTCGTAAGACTATATACGAAAACCAAACTCCACTTTTGTTTGGTTTCCAACTTGCTAGCTCACTCACATTGTTATTCATTGCTTGGGTACCATGCTTGTGTGTTTACATTTTGTACCCACAATTTTGTGAGTGTGTCCATTACTCCCATGTTTGCATGTTTTGTATGATTATGGGGGAGTATAGAATTTTTTCTTGCTAGCATTATTTTTTCATTTATATGTCACATTGAATTTCATTCACATTATGTTTGTGCATATGGGATGGTTATTTCTCTAGCATTTGGTTTTCCTATTTGGCTATTACCCATCTTTTTGATATGCCAATGGAGGAGAGAAAAAAGTTATGTAAAATATACAGTGTGCTTGTTTATGCATTATTATCAATTGGTATGTTTTTGCATAACACCCATCAATATAATTTGTGCTTTGCATGTTTATATTTTGTGCACATTTGCATATTGATTGGGGGAGTTTGCTAGCACACATTGTTTATTTCAATGTTTATTATATTATGACATAATGGATTGTCATCATCAAAAAGGGGGAGATTGTTAGTTCTTGGGTTCATGACTAACTATGTTTTAATGATGATCAATACATTATGTTAGTGTGCTAATCAATCTTATGTTTTAGTCTTAGTTTATCTTAATGATTATATGTTGATGAGACAAAGAATAATGCTTGGAGGATATTACAAGGGATATCTTAAAGACCTCCAAGAGTGATGGTGTGCTCAAGCTTGGATGATGTCATGAAGATCATCTAATGATACCAAAGCTTGGAGCATGATGATGGATGTACATTTAGAGGATCATTGCCAAAGCTTGGAGCTTGATGAAGGGAAGCTCATCAAGGAGTGCCAAAGCTTGGAGATGATGTGGAGCGTCAAGGTATCGTGAGCTTGAAGACTTAGACTCTAGGAGATGCAATATGTAATCCATGTAATTATATTACTTGCATTTCTCTTTTTGAGACTAGGATTATTGTAATGCCTTGATACATGGTCGTACTCTCATACATATGCATTTAACCATCTTAGGGAGCCTTAGGATTATCATAGAATCCAACCCAATAGGTTCATCTTGCCCAAAGACTCACTTGGAGTCTCTAGCTCTCCAACAGTCCCCTGATGAAGGTTTTACAGTCGACTGGGTGATTCCAGACACCGGTCGAGCCTTCTACAGTCGACTGTGGTGCACTGCTCAAGTTAACCTTTTTATTGACTCTTCTTGAGCTTTTCGCATCAGTCGACTGATGTTCATTTACATTCGCCAGTGTTTCTACAGTCGCCTGTGAATTGGTCGACAATCAATTGTGCGCATCTTGTATTTTCTGGGCTTTATCCCAATTTGCAAGACAGACGACTGATGAAGTTTTTACAGTCTCCTGTGAAATGGCCATCAGTCGTCTGAAAGGCGTTATTGCAAAAAATTACATCTCTCTCTGTTTTATTTCCATCCCTGCAACAGTCGCTTGATGAAAGATATACAGTCGACTGTCTGTTTTATAATCGCCTGTGTAGTCGTCTACAGTCGACTGTCCTGGCTCAGATTATAGCCGTTGGGATTTTTCTAGCCGTTGAACAGTGGACTGTCATTTGCTCGTCAGTCGACTGTCAGTGCCATAAACTGCCAAAATCTAGCCGTTGCAGATTTCTTCCCTTTGGGTTTTTGGCTGGTTTTATGGGCTCTTATTGGCTTCATATATATATAGGAGTTGGCTTAGTTCATTTAGAACTCTTGGTTAATATGGAATATCTTTGAGAATCAATAGCCACTCCTAATCTCTCACATTGCCTCATTAGAGCTTCAATCTTATGCTATAGCATCTAAGCTCTAGGGAATTTCTCCAAGGGATTTCAATCTCATTCCTTTTCTTGGAGAACATCTTTCTTCTCTTCATTTCATACACTCAAGTGAGAAGTGTTAGGATTCATTCCTAGAAGAGAGAAAAATCATCAAGTGCAATCAAAGCCTCATCTCAAGCACTAGAGTTTCACTTGCATGCCTTCTTCTTCACATTGGTAAGATCATATAAAGGCATAGGTAAGTGTTATTTCGTTTCACCCTTGTGATACCCCTAATTCTCTTTGTGGGAATTAGTTACTCTCTTTGTGGGAGTTACTCTCTTTGTGAGAGTTTGGTTCTTTCTGTGTGAAAGAAAAAATCCTGTGTGTGAGGTCTCTCTGTGTGAGAGTTAGGATATCTCTTTGTAGGAATCCAAAGTCCTCTGTGTGAGGTCTCTCTGTGTGAGGGTTAGGATATCTCTTCGTGGGAATCCAAAATCCTCTGTGTGAGGTATCTCTGTGTGAGATTGTATTCACTTCTCTTTGTGGGAATTATAGTGAATATTGGTGTGGCTGGACGTACCTAAGTTTTGGAGAACCAGGTCAAAATCCTTGTGTTTGCGTTTGTTGTTGTTTAGCATACTCTTTAATTTTCGCTACTTCTTGTGCTTTAATTTCAGTAACGTTTAATTAAGCACTTTGCTTGCTTCTATTCAGCCCCTCTCTAGTGTGTGTAGCCCCGCAGGGTCCATTATGGTACTTGTTGCCTATGAAGTCGTGGATGATTTTTCAATCGAGACAAATAATGAAACGACTGATGACATCACACCATTATGGGTGGATATATCAGATTTGGTGATCATAGGCACATGTATTGTATCAACAGAGTGCATAAGACAAAGAAACAAAATAAACAAAGTCATTTCATCTACCATTTGGACTCGGTCATAAAGGGCGTCAACATCAACATCAAATTCTTGAACTTTTTTCATTACTAAGCAATAAAAATATGTAAATCTATAAAGATGTCCATTATGATGATTTCGCTTGGAATCAATAAAGAATGTGAATTATTGCATTTTGTTTACTTCACTTTTATTTCATATAAATTACGCAAATATATACATCACTTAAGCATCAATTTTTTTATTAATAAATATTATGGAGTGTAGATGAAGAGAGTTTTTATCACAATTTTTTCGGTTGGTACAGGGACACCCCAGACCCCAGCCATCTGAGTCAGGTACGCAAATTATGTGGTTTCAGTACGACTGTATAACATGCACATTTTAATTTTTTAGAAAGAAATTTGGTTAAATGCTTCATACATTTTAAGGCAGTGCAGGTCATGGCTCCCCATAGGCACATACCACCCCACCTTCTGGGTCTGGTACACATATGTTGTAGTTTTAGTACGGCTGTATAACGTGCACATTTTAATTTTTTGGAAAACTAATTGGTAAAATGCTTCATATATTTTCAGGCATTGTTGGACTTGGCTTCACTGTGGCACATACTGTTGGTAGGAACGATTTATGAACTTCGTGTTTGATAATAACAAACGTGTATGAATGTTTTAACGAGTATGTTAAGTGTTTCCAGGAATGGCGAACGTGTGATTAATTCACTGAGGGAGTTTGGTCAATATGCAAAGGAGAAAGGGGGAGAACCTTGTTTAAATTGACTCATATCTATTGGAGTCAACCCCAAATCCTACTCAATAGCAATTCCAAACTCCATACTCATTGCAAATCCCCCTATCACTAGGATTCCCTATAGCCTAATTAATCCTAGCCATTGATCTCTTCCCCTTGCCGCAAATCCCCTAGCATACCCTATATAAGTCCTCATCCCAGGCCAAGGCAAGGGTCGGCCAAAAATTACCCTAACACGCAAAAAGTTATAGGAGCCACAATATTCAAAGCTAAACTTAAAAGAGCACAGCCGAAATTTTTGACTAGCTTTCTCCCTTGCAAATCTTTCTTCTCCCTTTGAAAATCTCAAGAGCAGCAGCCGCAAAATTCAATTGTCTTTTTCTTTTCTTTTTGAAAGTCTCAAGGAGCAGCAGCCAAAGATTTTTTTTTCTTTCAATCAAATTCCCAAGGTAGCCGCACTCTCAATTGCAAATATAAATTGCCAGCCGCCAGTTCCACATCGCTATCTCCCAAGCAGCCGCAAGATAGAGGCCTTCGAATACAACCTCAAGCGAAAAAGAAATTGATAGAGAGCCACAATTTTTCTTTCCAATCCCCAGGAGTAGCAGCCGTTCAATTCCCAAGAGCCGCATCATTTTTCTTTTCATTTGAAAATCTCAACGAGCAGGAGAGGGCACAAGTTTCAATTTTGGTTGTGCAAGTTTCAATTTTGGTTATGCATGCTAAAATTGCCAGCCACAATTTTGGTTGCACAAGTTTCAATTTTTCCATTGAAAATCTCAAAGAGCAGGAGTAGGAGAGGCCAATTCCCAAATCTCAATTTTGGTTGGAGGCCGCAAGTTTCAACCTTTGGTGGAGGGCGCAAGTTTCATCAAGTGGGAGCCAAACTATTGAGGGGTTCTCAGAGTTTACTACTTGGCAGAGCTGATCTGACCACACGCTGAATGACAGAGACATCGACATCGTCACAAACTGAGCAATTCTAAACTCATACTTTATTATATTTTGTGATATTGGTGTTATAATCTTTATAGAACAATTTATTATCTTTTTGGAGATTTTGCTAGTTGGGACTAGCCAAGAGAGAGATTTACTAGGATTGTTATTGTTTGACACTTTGGTGAGTGCATGTACTGAGAGCCAGGTGAGTGTAGAGTTGGTGATTTAGCTCCAGGTTGTACCAGTTAACTTTAATAATCTAGTATTGCTTTTGGGGCTGGACTAGATCGTTGGGACGACCGAACCAGGGTATATTGCATGTGCATGATTTGACTGCTTTACTATACTCTGTGTCTGATTGTTTGTGCTATAACTGCCTGAGATTTCGTGTGGGTTGCACAAATAGTTTTATAAGCCTATTCACCCCCCTCAGGGCTTAGATCCAGATCCAACAAGTGGTATCAGAGCATTTTAGAGGATCTAGCCTAGTTGACCATGTCTATGAATATGTCTGACTCTGCTTTTGTTGAGGATAAGTCTATTTCTCGTCCCCCTAAGTGTAACGGTGATGATTTTGCTTATTGGAAAGCTAAGATGAGGATATACTTAGCAGTTGTTGATTATGTGTGTGGAGCATTGTGAAAAAGGCTATAAACATCACACGATTAAAATTGAAGATAATGAAATGCTAAAACCAGAAGATAAGTGGGATGATCATGATAAGAAATTTTTTCTTTAAATAATAAAGCTATGAATGCTTTGATTTGTTCTTTAGATAAAGCTGAGTTCAACCGTATATCTCAATATCAAACTGTGCAAAAAATTTGGCATACTCTGGAGGTGACTCATGAGGGTACATCGCAGGTGAAGAAGTCCAGGCTTGCATTGCTCAGCGCTGAATATGAAAGCTTCCGCATGCTTCCATCAGAGTCAATTAAGGAGATGTGTGCAAGGTTGACAGACATCGTCTACAAATCTACCTCTCTTGTAAAGCCGTACTCGAGTATGGAGCAAATCAGAAAGATCTTGAGAGCGTTGCATTTGCTCCTTCCGCCCCAAGATTCTAGCTATTCAGGAAGCGAAGGATTTATCGCAGATGAAAGTAGAAGACCTGATAGGGAACCTGATGTCCTATGAGCTGGAGCTGCAGAGCATTGAACTTAGAGAGAGAGATGAAATCAAGACTTCAAAGGCACTAGCCTTTCAGGCTAAGGAGGATGAAGATGGAGATGAAGAGGATGCCTTTTTGGTGAGAAGCTTCAAGAAATATATCAGAACAGGCAATGGAAGATCAGATATGCTAAAAATGTTAAGCACTCTAACAAGTTTAATTCTGTAAATAAATTTTCTAAGCAGACTACTGCTGATCCTGTAATATGTTTTAAATGTAAAAAGCAGGGACACTTCATGAAGCAATGCCCTCAATCAAAGAACAATGTTGCGGATCATAAAGGAAAATCTCTAGTGCTAACATGGGATACGTGCAACGAGGATGAATCTCAAGAGGAAGTTGCGCACTCCTCCCTTTGCCTAATGGGAGAACTAGATGAGGTAAAATCTCTAACCAATGCTCAACTTATGACTACTTTTAAAGATATACAAGATGAAATTCAAAGCTTGGAATCAACTGTTGAGTTACTTGAATCCCATATAGAGAAGTTTAAAAATTCTAACTTTGAACTGCAGCAAGACAACTATAACATGTCATTAGAAGTTGATGAAAAAAAAGAAAAGCTTGCTGAATGTAATTCTACTATTAGCTCTTTGAAAAATGGAAAATATAGCATGCCTGCTGAAACTAAATGTCTTAATTGCTCTACTTTGCTTAAAGATATTAGCATGTTTAAACAAAATATGATTAAGCTAGAAGTTGAAAATGAATTGCTAAATGAGAAGACTTGCATGTTATTCAATGAAAACAAAGAGCTAGAAAAGAAGATGGTTGATCTGAAAAAGAGTGAGGAAGAGAACAAAAAGGCCTTTAGTGGTAAATATACCATGCATGTTAATGAGAACATGTTCTTAAAATCTAAAATATCTGATCTTGAATTGTCTATTAAAAAAATTGGTGTTGGAAAGCATTCATTAGACATTATTCTAGAAAATCAGATACATGGAAATAATTCACTTGGTTTGGGCTATGGAAATAAAATTGATGAAAGACCTAGAATTAATAGAAAGTATAAAAAAGAAACTGGTGTAGAAAGAAGTATGTTTGCTAAATGTTATACTTGTGGTGGTGTTGGTCATGCTTATTATAATTGCAAGTATAGGAACACTAACATCAATTTAAGCAAATTTGGGTTCCAAAAAGTAAAGTGACTAACACTGGTGGACATATTTTGATTTCTAGGTCACACGTATCATGCTCTTCTTATGTGTAGGTACATGGCACAGCTAAGGGACAAAAGTGTGAGCGGTACTTAGACTCTGGCTGCTCAAGACACATGACAGGTGATAGTGAAAAGTTTCTTGGCCTTGCAAAGCATGAAGGAGGAAGTGTTACTTTAGGGGGGACAATGGAAAATGCAAGGTAATTGGTAAAGGTGTTGTAGGTAACGACACTTTTCAGCTTACAAATGTCCTATTGGTTGAAAAGCTGAAACATAACCGCATTTCTATCATTCAGCTGTGTGACAAAGGTATGAAAGTTGAATTTGATGCAAAACTTTGTAGAATCATTGATATCTCCACAGGTGACACTATTATTACTGTAAATAGAAAGAATAATGTTTATACTCTTATGATTGAAGAACTAACTGTTACTAAATGATTGCTTGTAGGTGAAGAAGAGGCCACACTATGGCATAGACGATGAGCACATGCAAGCATGGGATTGATAAAGAAGCTGGAAAACAAAAATATGGTAAGAGGACTACCGTATCAGACATATGAGAATGGTAAGTTGTGTGTGGCATGCACAAAAGGTAAGCAAACTAGATCTACTTTTTCAAGCATTAATGAAGTTGCCACCACACACATATTGGAATTAGTGCACATGGATTTATTTGGTCCCACATACATTGCTAGCCTAGGAGGTAAAAAGTATTGTTCAGTATTGGTTGATGATTTCTCTAGATATACATGGGTTTACTTCCTAGCCAAAAAATCAGACTCATTTGACAATTTTCAAAATTTTTGCATGCAAGTTTCCAATGAGAAAAATTCTTCCATTGTAAAAATTAGAAGTGATCATGAAGGCGAGTTTGAAAATGCTATTTTCAAAATTTTTGTCTGGAAAAAGGAATTTTACATGAATTCTCTTCTCCTAGAACACCTCAACAAAATGGGATGGTCGAGAGAAAGAATCACACATTAAAAGAGATGGCTAGGAGCATCTTAAATGAATATAGTTTGCCTATGTCTTTTTGGGCTGAGGCCATTAATACTTCATGCCATGTATGCAATAGAGTCATGCTTAGACCTATATTAAATAAAACTTCTTATGAACTATGGCATGGCAACACTCGGAAAGTTTCTTACTTTAGAGTTTTTGGATGCATGTGCATATACTAAATACTGCAGATCAGCTTGGCACATTTGAATCCAAATCAGATGAGGGAGTGTTCGTGGGATATTCAGCAAGGAGCAGAGCATACATGATTTATAATAAACACACCCTTGCTATTACTGAATCTATAAATGTTAAATTTGATGAATCTGATATAAATTCTTTGGATTGCAGGCAGAACGATGAAGAGGAAAACGTAGAACAACAAAGCATTCCAAGGAATAATGAGGAGCAACCTGAAAGAGAAGGGAAAACAGAAACTGGCATGGTAGACATACAAGATGAAGCAGTTACTATAGGATAGATCTGAGATTCAATCCAACCACCCATCAGACTTGATTCTAGGTGAGCCTACGGCAGGTATTCGCACACGTTACTCTTTTAGACATTTATGTGCTCTATGTATTTATGGTGATTTTATTTCTGAAATAGAGCCTAAAACATTGAAACTGCTTTAAAGAGGAAAGTTAGGTTTTGGCTATGCAAGATAAATTGAATCAATTTGTTAGAAATAATGTTTGGAAACTTGTGCCAAGGCCCACTGATTATCCTGTAGTTGGTACTAAATGGGTGTTTAAAAATAAGCATGATGAATCTGGTAATGTTATCAGAAACAAGGCTAGGTTGGTAGCCAAAGGTTATAATCAAATTGAAGGAATTGATATGGATGAGACTTTTGAACCCATTGCTAGGCTTAAGTCCATTAGAATCTTGCTAGCTTTTGCAAGTTATAAAGGGCTCAAACTGAAACAAATGGATATAAAAAGTGCTTTTCTTAATGGCTTCATAAAAGAAAAGGTATTTGTTGAGCAACCCCCAGGTTTTGAAAGCCATAATTTTTCAAACCATGTTTATAAATTAGAAAAGGCTTTGTATGGTCTTAAGCAAGCTCCACGAGCTTGGTATGACCGTCTAAGCCATAATTGTTAAAAAATAATTTTAAAAAGGGGAGTGCTGACAATACATTATTCTTGATGCATGATTCTGAAGATTTTCTCGTTGTGCAAATATATGTTGATGATATTATTTATGGTGCTACTAACGATCTTCTATGTCAAAAGTTTGAGAAAGTCATGCAGGATCAGTTTGAGATGAGCCTTGTGGGAGAGCTGAAATATTTTTTGGGGTTCCAAGTAAAGCAAGGAAAGGAAAGCATATTTCTATCTCAAACCAAATACATCAAGGAGCTTTTGAAAAAGTTTGGGATGGAGAAGTCTAATGGAATTGGAACGCCGATGTGCCCCAACACAAAAATGGACAAGGATGAACAAGAAGTCGCAGTGGACCAAAAGCTATATCGAGGTATGATTGGTTCCTTGTTGTACTTGACTGCATCTAGACCTGATATAATGTTTGATGTATGCTTGTGTGCACTCTTTCAAGCGAGCCCAAAAAAGTATCATTTAAAATCCATTAAAAGGATCTTTAGGTACCTAATTAGTACACCCACTTTAGGCCTTTGGTATCCTTCTAGTGATAATTTTGATTTGTTGGGTTATTCTGATGCTGACTATGCGGGAAGTTTAACTGATAGAAAGAGCACTAGTGGCACTTGTTTTATGCTAGGACACTCTTTAGTTTCATGGTCTAACCGTAAGCAAAATAGTGTTGCATTATCTACTACTGAGGCAGAGTACACTGCCTTAGGCAGTTGCTGTGCTCAAGTATTGTGGATGATACAAACATTATCTGACTACGGACTAGCTCTTAAAAGAGTCCCTCTTAGATGTGATAAAAGTGCCATATATCTCTCTAATAATCCCGTACACCACTCTCGTACTAAACATATTGACGTAAGACACCATTTTCTAAGAGATCACATCACTAAAGAGGATGTGTCTGTTGAGTTCGTTTCCACGGAATCACAACTTGCAGACATAATCACCAAACCTTTGGTTGAGGCTTGCTTTTGTCGTCTTCGTCTTGAGCTTGGTATTATTGATAAAAATTAGTACGAGATTTCATGCTTTCTTGTGTGCTTGAACTTTTTATTGTTTGTGTGCTAGTAGTTGCATTGTTATGTGTGCATGGTTTTCTTTGTTTTGTATGATAGCATCTCATATTTTCTTTAGTACTTCATGCATAAAAACAAAAAAAACTGAAAAAATAACAAAAAATGGTTCTTAAAATGTGTATCTTTCTCTTTGATTCATTGAAAGAAGTCTTCATGAGTGATTTTCATATCTATGTAGAAATTGGTGTATTATTGCTTTTGCTACATGCGCATGTTCATCTTTCTAAATATTCATGGCATGTTCAATGACTGAAAATAACTTGATTTGTGCACCTACTATTTCTCTTCCACATGTATTATTATTGTTACACATTTGGAGATATCGTTTATGAAGTATGGAAAGTGAACGTAGGAGGAAAACTTAACTGAAAATCTAAGGGATATGATATACCTTGCCATGGATAAAAATTGAGCATTAAAAAATGATACTACAAGTATAAAAATGAAAAAGAAGGTTAATTGCTCCGTATGAAAAATGGATACAATCCTTGGCAACGGTATTAACCACGAGTATCCAACATAAG
This sequence comes from Scilla litardierei, assembly GCA_030789695.1. Lineage (NCBI taxonomy): Eukaryota > Viridiplantae > Streptophyta > Magnoliopsida > Asparagales > Asparagaceae > Scilla > Scilla litardierei. Next base: position 144,750,898 of record CM061136.1, read on the forward strand.
CTTTATAGGTAAACTTTAGCGTTGGTATATTTACTCGTCAAGCAATGTCACCCTCACATCTAAGAGTCCTTATAGGCTATGTTTTGGGAGTGTGGTACCTTGAACTCATTTTTAATGAGATGGAGAAATCAATCTTATGTGATAGAACGTTATATGGAAAAAGAGGATTGTTTTTGGCTAACTTTCGTAAATGAGTCTCCTTATGTGCTTCAATTTTCATCATCACATCTATACATTGGTATTGAATTCTTCGTTGTTTAATTTCATTGATTATGACTTGATTATTTAATGATAGTATACATGCAATTGTTGGTATTGGCTTATGATGCTCTCTTTTTGCATGCTATATGGTATTGACTTCATGTTTCAACTTTTGATGATAACAAAGGGGGAGAAAACTTTGGGAAAGATTTGATATTCGGTAGTACTTGGTATGATTGTGGCACTTGGCACTTGGTACTACTTGGTATGATTGTGGCACTTAGTAGCATGTGAATTGGTATTTGATATTAATGCTCATGGTCATTTGAATGATTGATTAGGGGGACATGAATATAGGGGGAGCATGCATATTATTAGCTTTGCACATCATTGTTTGCACACCATTATATATCATTACATGTCACCCTCTATCGTCACACTTTCACACACACTATTTGGAAATTTTTTGCTCAAATCTTATACTTAGTTTGTCATCATCAAAAGGGGGAGATTGTTGGTAGCAACGATCTATGAATTTCGTGTTTGATGATAACAAACGTGTGTGAACGTTTTAACATGTGTGTTAAGTGTATTCAGGAATGGCAAACATGTGATTAATTTATGGAGGGAGTTTGGTCAATGTGCAAAGGAGAAAGGGGGGAGAACTTTGTTTGAATTGACGCATATCTATTGGAGTCAAACCCAAATCCTACTCTATATCAATTCCAACTCACATACTCATTGCAAATCCCCCTATCACTAGGATTCCATATATCATAATTAATCCTAGCCATTGATCTCTTCCCCTTATTGCAAATCCCATTGCATACCCTATATAAGTCCTCATCCAAGGCCAATGCAAGGGTCGGCCAAAAATTACCCTAGCACGAAAAAAGGTGGAGCTGCAATATTCAAATCTAAACCTAAAAGAGCACAGCCGAATTTTTTGACTAGCTTTCTCCCTTGCAAATCTTTCTTCTCCATTTGAAAATCTCAAGAGCAGCAGCCGCAATATTCAATTGCTTTTTCTTTTCATTTTGAAAGGCTCAGGGAGCAGCATCCAAAGATTTTTTTCTTTCAATCAAATTCCCAAGGCAGCCACACTCTCAATTACAAATATAAATTGCGAGCCACCAGTTCCCCTTTGCTATCTCCCAACCAGCCGCAAGATAGAGGCCTTCGAATACAACCTCAAGCCAAAAAGAAATTGATAGAGAGCCGCAATTTTTCTTTCCAATCCCCAGGAGCAGCAGCCTTTCAATTCCCAAGAGCCGCATCATTTTTCTTTTCATTTGAAAATCTCAACAATCAGGAGAGGGCGCAAGTTTCAATTTTGGTTGTGCAAGTTTCAATTTTGGTTGTGTATGCTAAAATTGCCAGCCGCAATTTTGGTTATGCAAGTTTCAATTTTTCCTTTGAAAATCTCAAAGAGCAGGAGTAGGAGAGGCCAATTCCCAAGTCTCAATTTTTGTTGGAGGCTGCAAGTTTCAACCTTTGGTGGAGGGAGCACGTTTTATCGAGAGGGGAGCCAAACTATTGAGGTGTCCTCGGAGTTTACTACTTGGCAGTGTTGATCTGACCATGCGCTGAATGGCAGAGACATCGACACCGTCACAAACTGAGCGATTCAAAACTCATACTTTATTATATTTTGTGATATTGGTGTTGTAATCTTAGTAAAACAATTTATTATCTTTTTGGGGACTTGGCTAGTTGGGACTAGTCAAGAGAGAGCTTTACTAGGATTGTTATTGTTTGTCACTTTGGTGAGTGCAGGTACTGAGAGCCAAGTGAGCGTAGAGTTAGTGCTCTAGCTACAGGTTGTACCAGTTAACTTTAATAATCTAGTATTGCTTTTGGGGCTAGACGTAGGTCGTTGGGACGACCGAACCAGGGTGCATCGCCTGTGCATGTTGTGTCTGCTTTACTATACTCTGCGTCTGATTTTTTGTGCTATAACTGTCTGAGATTTCAAGTGGGTTGCATGAATATTTTTATAAGCCTATTCACCCCCTTTTGGCTTAGATCCAGATCCAACACATACCACCCCGCCCTCTGGGACAAGTACGCTTATTGTAGTTTTAGTATATATGTATAATGTGGACCTTTTAATTTTTTGTATAACTAATTGCATAACATTCGTTACATATTTTCAGGACACTGCAAGACATATCCCCTCTTCCCTACATACCCCACTGCCCACTGGGACATGTACGCATATTTTTATTTTAAATGTTCAGTACTGTTGGTTAAACTAATTGAATTTGCAATTGTCTTATTGCATATGGATGCATGTCACATAGAGGATATACATATTGAGACTTCCGGGTCGACCGGGTCATATACCGCATCCACTTCTCATACTGCCCCACCGCAGGTTGTAGCAGAGCCTGTTGTGTACATTCCATATGACCCTACAATAGAGCATGTTGCCTTACCGACGGCCTTTAGGTACGACGAGGCAAATAGGAGGCAGTAAGACGTGTGAGCAACGCATCAGCTTGTTAGCAAGCAGTTGGCAAACAAAGATGCACTTAGGATGACGGTGGCCAAAGTTGGGTGCTTTCTACGACAGTGTATAATGTAAACATATTTATTTTAATCGTAAACATGCATTTAGCATATTTGGTTTTTGGTAGGCACAAACCCTCGTCCGAAGGAGGGACGAGGCGGAACGAAAATTTCTAACTTGATCCTGGAAATGGGCAGCAGGTCGTTATACACTGGAGCCACCAAGCTCTCATTGGCTAGTGGGCGGTAAAATTTAATTATTACATTGCTGTCCAAGTAAAAAGGGCAGATTTCTTCAACCTGTGCCTGCTGTGGACGGATCAACGGCACGAGTCCTTGGTCACCTGTTGGCAGGAGATCAACGTAACTACCTTTTAATTTTAGGTTCTCAATATGTATTTACTGTTTTAATGTGTTTGTTATCTGTCATAGAGGCATTACATCCTGGACCACAACCCCGAGGCATGTACCTACTGCATGGATAAGATTAAGGACGCACTTGTCCAGTGGCGCAAGGAATTGAAAAAGAAGTACTGGCAACGGTTCACAGAGGACTGGGAGTGGTACTGGCGTTTGGACAACCGTACCGACCCGGTGCAGTTCTTTGGATATTATTTCATGTGGGAGTCTCCTGAAGGGCAGGTAGATTTCATATTTTTGTAAACAAATATTTTATATGTGTTTTATGACATACTGCAAAATTATATAGAAAATTTCGAAAAGTACCGCCGCCAACTGCAGTGCGCCTCGAGGCTATGAGCATCATGGTGGCTCGAAGAGCTTCTGTCATATTTCCCACGAGTTGGCACGTGAGGTAAAATGTTTTAATTAAAATTTGTAATAAATATTTAGTTATGATAGAATATGTGTCTAAATTTTTTCTAATTGATTGTAGGGCTGCCTGGGTGTCGAGTCTTTAGTAGTGCAGACACTTACTAAGGCCCACTCAAAGTACAATGATCCCGATAAGTTAACAAAGAATCGAAGCGCTAGCGGTTAGTAAAAGATTACGTTTACATTATATTATGCAGTTTTAATGCACGGAGTATATAAATCTTTTTCTATTCTATTCAAGAGCACAAGGCTGCCGATGAGGTGAAGGCATAGTCCCAGGCTGGCTCAAGTGCCACAGTGCCTCTCATTAGGGTTGATGAGGACTGTATCATTGCATGGACACTGGGAGGGAGGAGGAAGAATCGCTACCAGATGCGAGGAGCAGAGAAGCACGACTATGAGGACTCGGCCGAGTCTGCTTCACAGCCTGAGAGTGTCATACAGACTCCCCAGTCCACCGAGGTTCCGGCCACGGCTCAGTTTTGAGGCGACCTTGACACCAGTCGTGGAGGATATGAGAAATCTGAAGGAGTAGAATACCTTTTTCGGTCCTACATGGGCCTACTCCTGCAGAGCTCGAGGTTATCAGGCGAATGAGAGCTGGGCAGGTAATAATTTTTTGAACCAATTCCTTTTATGATATGTGCTATTTGTTTATGTGTATGCGTTCATATTAGTCATTAGGTTTATGATTCGTAGCACTAGCATGATAAAGAACATTCCTAACAAGTTTTAGGGTTATAAGTGATATTTGGATTTAGATTATAACTCGCCGAGTATGAATTCGTTTTTCTCCGCATATAACTTCTTAAGAGGGCAATGCAAATGTGGTTTTAGATTAAATTGAAATATACACAGAGTTAAGGCTATAGGGTTTATGGTTATAGGTCAGATGTGTGTGTGTGTGTGTGTGTGTGTGTCATATAGATGATATATGTGTGTATGGGTGGGTGGGGGAGGGGATGAGTAAAGATAGATAATGCCATATATATCTTAATCTTAATTATTCCAAACACATCAAAGTTTGGATATGAGTACGTTGTAGAATGGTATCATACATGAAGTCCATGGGGAGATAAACGAATTCATACTCAAAGAGAGAATATCCATCGGTTATAGCACTGCTGTTCTATGTAGTGCAGTGCTGATCCAACAAAGAAATCAACAAATCTAGACTACTACAAAAAACTAGATCAAAATTAGATAGCCGTGCAAGCATTAAGTATTATATATTGATTAAAGACGACATTGAGATACAAATCAGAACTGGTCTTGTTGGGTATGATATTAATCATGACAGTTGTACGAAGCATAAAGCTACGACAACAACTACTAATACCAAGCCCAACTGCCTTATGCTAAATGACTACTACTCTCAGATTATCTTAACTCACCTCAACCATACTAATCATCATCATGACTTGTCACTGCCAGTCATTCACCTATACCTCATTGGGGCTGCCACTGAGGTAGTGATCGGCGCATTACAAGAGGAGCAAAGGCAATGATTTAAGGGGAGCTCGCTCACCAACCCCAACATGGACTGTGATGGGTCTGAGCTGGGCGTTGAAATTCGGTCCGCGGTCATAATCAAGAAAAGGGTTGGGTAATAATAAGAACTTAACAGAGATATTGAGGGGATGTGTTGGAGCAGATGGAAATAATGTGGGGGTAGGGTTGCGGCCATATGCGCAGTATCTTTATCTTTTGGGTCGAAAACAGATAGTAGTTGGAGGAGGTGGACATGGAGTGGCATTGTAGTAGTGCAGTAGTTGTAGAGGTACTAATGGTTCCTCCACAAGACGATTGGATGATGAAGGTGGACCCTAAGGGTTAAGGTTAGAGTGATACGTGGATACTGTGACGGTACAAGAATGAGTTCTTTATGGTTTTAATGGAAGATGTAGCATGAGGAAGAACAAGGAAGAACGTATGTAGTCTCGGGTCTCGCATCCTCGCCTCCGGTACCGTGATTTAGGTTCTCTCCCATCAACACATCAACACTCGCGTCCTCAGCCATCCTGCAGCGAGGCGTCATGGAATTATCTTGAGTAACATAACAGTATCACTGATGATTTATTCGAGAAGGACAAAAGAGTATCGACTATGGTAGAAATGGGTTTCCTAGCTGAGGATGCATCTGCAGTCATTAATAGGTGCAGTATGTTACACAAAACTTGAAGGATTTTCTCTTCTTCAAGTTTTGCCTAACATACTGCATCTACCAATGGCTGCAGATACCACCTCAGCAAAGAATCTTTTAAAGTAGCTTTTGAAGCGGGTGGGTTGGAGTTGTCCCTCCTTCATAATGGAATCTTTGAAGCATGTCCTATTTTGAAGGGGATTTTTTCCCTTAAGAAATGGAAATAATTCGACATGACACTTCTTTTCAGTCTAAAGTAGTGTCAACGACTAGCAATTTCTGCGGCACGTGAGCAATTTAATTAGTTCGATGGGCTCCCTCTTTGATTGAAAATCTTACCATTGTCAGATGATATTATATTAGTTTTAGTGTGCTAAAGTGAACTTCTTTAAGAGCAAGATATCAAACATGTGCTACCAAAAAAAGACAGGTCGAGAAGATTATCATGCACCGGACATCCCGATGCGATATTTTGTCTCTCCACACTAAGCAATGACATTTGCCGAATCAGTAAACCCTTGCACGCATTAAACCTTGAGTTAAAAGACCGACTCTACTGACTATATTCAACCCGCTGCAGGCCACGAGAGTGCATGTGTGTGCATGTATGTTTTCTGTTGTGCGTAGGGGTGGGTTAAGAGCTAACATGTGCACCGGTCTCGTACATGAACATGCAAATTGCAAAACCTGTACGCTTGGCTCTTCTCTTTCCCTCTCGCTGCAAGGGCTCATGGTCCCAGGGTGGCCGTGACTTCTCGTGAGGACTGCTCCAGTGCTGCCAAGTCGGCACTCGATCGGTCCCCGGCAATAATACTCGGTCCCGGAGGGCGGCAAATGCTGAGAAGTGACACCTTTTGCTCACGTCCAAAGAGAGCTTTCGTTTTCCCTTTTTTTTTTGGTTATTTCTCTCTCAATCAATCAGATCTTTGGGTCTAGCATTATTATCTGTCCGCTTGCCCTGTGTGCAACGATGCTAGCTTGCTTCTCTGGGACTCATCTTCGCCATGTTTGCCAATTCGATGAGTGGAAACAGAGAATTGATCGAAGGGTGGAGGAGAGCACAAACAGTTGGGAAGAGGAACATGGCCAGCTTGTTGTGATCCAAAAGGATCATTAAGTAGGCTTGGACGAGGGTTTTGAGCTGTAGTCCATAGTACAGTGATACAGGGATACACATGCATGAGCATGCACGAGGAGGGATTGATGGCGCTGGTCCCTCTTTGTCTTAGCTGTTATGCTTTGTAACGGGACGGAATTCACATGCGAGCACATGACCATCTCTCCCCTCTCCCCTTCCTATTTTTGGTGTTAGCTCATCACAGCTCATCCGTGGACCCCAAGCCTTCAAGATGGTTACCCTTGGTGTACTAACCACTCATATAAGGCAAAGCCTTTTGCATCGAATCAAAACCATCCTTAGCAGTGAACTAGTTGCGTAGAGCCATGTGCACATGCGTGTGATGTTGCCTCCCCAACCAAACAATAATTTGGTCTTTTTTTTAATAATGTAATTGGGCATTGACCTCTGAAGCTAATTAAAAATTTGATAATAGCTCGTCCTCCTTTGAAAATTTTGTTGTTGTCGAAGACTTAATCGCACAAATTTATAAATGTTTAATAATCTTAAAAACAAATGGGTTCGATATATATCTTTCTTTACCGGTCCTCACTTCTTTTATGAATCATCATCTGGGGAGACACCCACAGCTCTTTATTTATAGCATATAGAGGAGCGTATACAGATAAGATACATGAGATACGGTCTTATCTATAAGATAAGCCGTGATCCAAACCGACTAACCAACTCGGTATTATCCCTTCATAACACTCCCACTTATCCAGCCATATGTGTGGACTCTGCTCATAATTACTTCTGGATTCTGAGTGTAGTGGGAGTCTCACATGGGGTGGATACTTCAGGATCCTGAGTTGGTGAGGTTTGCCTCATTAAAATCTTTAGCTATGGAAAACCCTGTGGGAAAAACCATAGTTAAGGAAAAAGAGTGCAGACACTATCTAACTCCCCCTGATCTGTACAAACACACAGCCTTTCAGATCTAATAGGCACCTCATCCCAATTTTTTGTACAAACTTTCTAAAGGTAGCAGTAGGAAGTGCTTTAGTGAACAAGTCTGCCAGGTTGTCACATGATTGTACTTGTCTGACGTCGATCATGCCATCTCTCTGTAGCTCATGCGTCCAGAAGAATTTGTAAGAAATATGCTTTGTTCTGTCGCCTTTGATGTAGCCGCTGACGTGCGCTTATATTTTATATATTCACGCATGTTTTCTTTTGTGTTTCTCCGTTTTTTCCGCCGTCTCTTATTCGTTTTCGTATATTTTCCCGTTTTCTTTCACTTTTCTTTGTTTGTCCATGATTGCAGGAGTTCGACCACGTATGGGACCTTTTACGATGATATCCCAAGTCCCCGGAGCAACGGGAGAAGTCACGCGTGATCCAGGGGGTCAAACGGCGAAGTATTCATCTTTCAGCCCCTCACCCGGTCGGTTGGTCATCTCCAACCGATCGGGTGATGCACACGTGCACCAATCGGTCTCTGCCGCAGCTCACAACGAAGTCACCCGACCGGTTCACAGACCGGTTCAGCGGGGGCTATTCTCTGTTTTCTCGAAGCAAAGCGCCAACCGATCGGGTGACTCTCACCCGATCGGTTCATCTGTAGCTGAGAAAGATGAGCTGAAGACACGGACGTCGAACCGGCCGATTCACCCGACCGCTCCAAGATCCAACCGGTCGCTCAAGAACTCACCCGATCGGTTCATGTGATCGGGTGAAAACTCGCCGTTTTCTGATATTTATTTGTAACGGATCAACCGATCGGTTGACTTGTCAACCGATCGGTTGATGCGACGGCCTATATATAGAACCCCTAGGGTTCCAGAAACGGGAGTTGCTGTTTTTCTACTGTTTTATTTCCTTGTGACGGCTGTAATTGTTACTCTTTTGTAAGTTTTCAGATCTTTCTAAAATTTTAGTATTGTCTTTATTACTCTATCACTTCCGCATTGCAATTGTCCGATTATGATTCCAACGGTTAATTTTCATTTAGATTGCTTTTTCATGAATTTTTGTGAGTAGTTCCCAAATCTGGGATTTTGGTGGAAACCCCTTCGGGGGCTCTTCCCGATGCGTCCATAGGGTTAGGAAATCGATAGGGAGTAGGAATCTAACGGTTACGCGGGGCGTTTCTTTGTCATCGACGGGAAAAAGACCGCCTTTGACCGTCGGGCCGAGGGGGAATAAACTTGGCGGTTGACTCCCTAGCCATAGCTCACGCCTTTAGCGTAGACGCCAAGTCCTAGCACGCGGGAGCGGCAGGATGAGACGTCGGGAGATATCGTTGCGGACTTAGTGCTCCCGGGATCGATCAGTGTTAATGGACACGGGAGTGCCCACTGATCGAATCCGGGAAGTCCGGTGTATCATCCTGGGCACCAACCGGAATATCGGGCCCATGGGATGCCGGTACCACTTTCAGAGGCAACGTCTCACCATTAGACCCTAATCCCGATCGCTATCCATACCCGTAGGCCGTATCGGCGAGGGTCTCTCATCGGGTTGGAAACCGAAGTCCCGGGTTTACTTTCTTTTCGTTCATACGCTTTTATTTTTTTTCGTGACAACCAACCACCGATTCGGGCTAGCTCGCCCCTCGGGGTGATTTAGGTCCTACCTGACCCAAGCACAACCTCGCCTCCCTGAGTTCGATATTCCCGCACCCTACACTAACCGTGAAACTTGCGGTAAACGACACCGCGCCGCCGCGACGCAAGCGGGGCGCCGGTCAAGTCTATGGCGCCGTTGCCGGGGAGGCAACGTGCTTGTTATTTTAGGATCTCATGAACCCTCGTGTCTAGCTCACATCCCTACCTCGCGATAATTTTCACATTCTCCTTTTTCTTTTTATTTTTCTTATTTTTATTTCTTATTTTATCTGTCTCTTTCCCACTTGTCGCTTCACGGGTGTTTGTTGTTTTTCATGCGCAGGAGTTCAAGGAGTCTTGACAACTTGATCCCCCTCGATCCAGAGATTAACGCCACCCTTAGGCGCTTGCCCGCCGAGAAGCGGAGAAGGGAAGATCCCGAATCCATGGAGGAGAACACCCCACCTCAGAAGTCTCTGCTGGAATACTCGATGCCATCTATCGAGTCCACTTCCGCCATCCGTCCTCCAGCTATCACGGCCCAAAGCTTTGAGCTAAAGCCGTCATTGGTGACGTGGATCCAGCAGGATCAGTTTGCGGGTGCACCCATGGAGAGCCCGATCGAGCATCTAGACTCCTTCTTGGAGAAGTGTGACACCTTCCGGATCAATGGTGTCACGACAGAGGCTATCCGTCTGAAGCTGTTCCCCTTCTCTTTACGAGACAAAGCCAAGCAATGGCTAAGGGGGAAGGACCCCAACACTTTCAACACCTGGGAGAAGCTCTCCAACGCTTTTCTGACAAAGTTCTTTCCTCCGGGGAAGACCATGAAGTTGAGGAGTGAGATCTCCTCCTTCTCCCAGGCCAGCCACGAGTCCTTGCATGAAGCTTGGACGAGATATAAAGAGATGCAAAGAAGATGCCCTCACCATGAGCTTCCGAAGTGGCAGATTATTAATCTGTTCTACAATGGGTTGAGGGATGACCTGAAATCTTCTATGGACGCCGCGGCTGGGGGTTCCTTCATGTCTAGAAGCGAGGAAGATGCCGGGAATATTCTGGAAAATATGGCATCCAACAATGAGCGGTGGTGTGACGAGAGAGCCACACCAAGAACTGGGGGTATACACAGAGTCGAGGACGTCGACAAACTTTCAAGCAAGTTTGACTTGCTTTCGACCCAGATCTCCGCACTGATGGTAGGAGCCGGTGGGGCCGATATACAGCATGTTTCTGCGGTAGAGTCCGAATTCCTTGGGGAATTCGACGGTGGTGACATCTCACCACCGTTGGATCAGGCGAGCGTACTATTTTACAACCCCACGGGGAATGCGCCATATCCACCAAGGACAAATTCCAACCCGGCCTACTCTCCCAACAACCGGAACCACCCGAATTTCAGTTACCGGCCACCATATCAGCCCTCGCCGCCTCAGCAGCCGCAGCAACAAGCATATCAGCCGGCTAGGCCACAGCAGAGTCAGTTTCAACAGCAACAGTATCAGCAGCAACCATCTCAGCAACAATCTTACGCCCCCAGGAATCAGCAGCCGTTCCAGCAGCAGCAGCAGTATGGCCAACAGAGGGCCGTCTCTCCGGTTGAGTCTCTCTTGACTCAATATATTACCAACCAGGAGAGGATCAACCAGAAGCTGGAAATGGGTCAGCGGACCCTCACGGACCAAGTAACCCAGCTGGGGTTACAAGTGGCGAACCTTGCAAGGTCGCAAAACCAATTGCCGCCACAACCGGAGGTGAACCCGAGGGGAGCACCCCAGACATTGGCACTCGTGCACGAGCACGCGAATGTGTCCGCTATCGTTCTGAGAAGCGGGACACAAATTCCTACTAGAGTGCCCCCTGGCAACCCGGAAGCACCATTGGTCGTTGAGAGACCAACTGAAAAATCAAATGACGCCGGTGCTTCGTCATCAAATCCTATGACTCCGGAGGGAGTCTCTGAAGAAGAGAAAGAGAAGAAGGAGGAAGAGAGCCCTAAAGTGTATAAACCCGTTGTGCCATTTCCCCAACGGTTGGCTCAGGCAAAAATTGATGAGAAATATGGCAAGTTCTTCGCCATGGTCAAGGACCTGAGTTTGCAGATCCCCTTCCTAGAAGCAATCGAAACAATCCCCTCCTATGCAAAATTCTTGAAAGATTTGGTGACTAGAGGGTCCAGAAAGGAGAAAGTAGTGTTGACGGCGGAGTGTAGCGCTCTTATCCAGAGGGCAAATCCGCCGAAACTTAAAGACCCGGGGAGCTTTTCCATTCCTTGCACGATCGGAGCAGTGAAGATTCATCGTGCACTCGTCGATCTCGGAGCGAGTGTTAGCTTGATGCCCTTGTCGATGTACAAGAGAATAGGAATGGGTGATTTGGAGCCCACCGGGATGACCCTGCAACTAGCTGACCGGTCGGTCAAATACCCGGTGGGAATTGTTGATGATCTACCGGTAAATGTGAGAGGGGTGCATGTGCCTGTGGACTTTGTGGTCATGGACATGCCCGAAGACGCACAGCCCCCCCATTATCCTGGGACGGCCTTTCATGGCCACTGCTGGCGTTCTAATAGATGTGAAGAACGGAAAACTATCTTTGAACGTCGGCGGAGAGAAAGTTGAGTTTGACCTGGGATTATCTATGAAGCACCCCGATCCCCCTGATGACCCTGGATGCAATTTGGTTGAGATAGAAGAAGAAAAAGCTGTAGAGGAGAGCTCCTGGGAGATTCTCCTGAGAAACCCCCCCGATGACTTGGGGGATTTAGAAGATGAAGAAGGCCCCGAAGACAAAGAAGCTGCTGGAAAACCAAGTGCAGCAAGAACGACCCCTCCCGGGTTCCCCAAGACTCCTCCTGCGAGGAGAACGGGGAAAGAGCTCACGGACCTCACTAAAGACGAGGTCCGGATCCTAAAGAAGATGGCGGGAAGCGCCAACACCAAGGAAAAGCCCCCGGATCTCAAGAACAAAGGGAGGGTAGTCGAGCAAGTATTTTTCCAGCCGCTGACTACTCCAAGCGCCTTCAGCTCCAGCAAGGAAGAGATGCCGAAGTTTGGGCATCACCCGTATCAGCCACCATGAGCATCTCTTGCGGGCGTCGAGCCAACGACGTTAAACAAGTGCGCTTCATGGGAGGCAACCCATGTTCTAAACTTTTTCCCACTTTTTAGCGTTAATTTTTACTTTATTTTATCTATTTTTATAAATAAAATCAGCCGCGAGAACATCCGTTCGGGGACTTAAGCAAATTTCTTGGTTTTTGCAGGAAACAGGCCCCAACCGATCGGGTGACAACTCACCCGATCGGTTGGGATGTATCAGATACATGCCGAGATCTGTCCCCATATGACCCGATTGGTTGAGTAATGAAGAGACCGGGTTGTAGACCGGGTGAGCTGGGGAGAACTCTCGGGAAATCTTGGGGAATATCAACCGATCGGTTGAGTTCTAGCACGATCGGTTGACGCGACCGGGTGAGCAGCCCTAAGTTCTCGGGAAATTGAGTGGAGCGGCCAACCGATCGGTTGACAATTCAACCGATCGGTTCGCCTGTAGCATTTCTTCAGCAAGATTTTCGACTTAATAGTCAACCGATCGGGTGACAAGTCACCCGATCGGTTCGACTTAAAACCCTATATAAACCCCCCCGACACCCGCTCGTTTCCATCTCGCCCGATCGCAAAAACCCCCAAAATCCGCCGTCGTTTCGCCTTCCCCTCTTCGCCAACAACCGATCTCCACTCCCCCACGCCCTCTACTCCTCCATTACTCCCACTCTCCACCTCCTTCATCAACCCCTCCATCATCTACACCCTCTCTCTCCTCCCATTCCAAGATTTTGACCTAATTTTCCCCCGAACCACCCCCATTTCGAAAATTATTGCCGAAGGAGTTCGCCGCGGCTCCACGCTACTCTCGCTGAACAGTGTGGGGCATCAACGAGCAAGCTCCGCCACTCCGCTTGGGTAAACTCGCTCCTAAGCTTATTTTATACATTTGCCATATTTATTGTGCTTGCTCGTTTGCTTGTGTTGGTGTGCATCCACGATTTTTGCACTAATTCTTGCTCGCACACACACACATGGCTAAAGATAAGGATAAGGGGAAGGGTATCATGAGGGAAGAGGAGCCGTCTTGAAAGAGACGAAAACAAACACGCCCCCCTTCCCGTACACGAGCACTTACACTTGGCCCTCCTCCACCTGTTATTCCCCCTGTGGACCCAATGTTGGGCCCACACGGGTATATTTTTCGGAACCAGGAGCACAAAGATTTTTACCGTAGGCTTGATGCTCGAGGGCATCTATCCACCAAGTTCCCGCACGCACGTACACTTGTCAATCTCGGTGTCTTCACCGAGGTCTAATCTCTTTTCGCTAACTTAGGGTGGTTAGCCTTTCTTAATACACATGCTATATCCTACCCGGCCCTCACACTCGAATTCCTCTCTACACTTGTCTGGGAGTCCGGGTCGATCATTAGATTCAGGGTGCGTAACCGTAGTGTCACCACAAATCTGAACACGATTAATGATATATTTGGTTTCCCCAATCTTGGGGATGATGCCATCCGACACTACGGGTACACGCCCGAGTTTGATGTCGATCAGTTCTGGTTCCGCCTCACATTGATCCGCGACTACCCCCGAGGAAGGGCCAAGGCCTCCTCCATCATTCATCTCGTGTTTCGATTAGCCCACAGAATCATTTCATCTGCGTTCTTTCCTAGGGACGAGTCAGGCACTGTGACTATCCCTGACCTTTTTATCCTTTGGGCCATGACTTTTCCTTATGTCCGGGATGATGATGGAGTAAGCTTCAGGGCCCCTACCGTCCCCATCCATGGCGGCGATTGGCTTGTTTACAAGCTACTCGAGATCAGCCGGGCCGGTAAGGGGAAGTTTTGTTGCGGGGGCATCATCACAATCATCTGCTCTCACGCCCAATTCAATATTACCATCCCCGGTAATCTTCCTGCTGCCGCAGGACCCTCACATCTTGATATTGATGTCCTGCGGCACATCCACATGATCAAACCCCGCTCGGATGGCCGCTTCATATTTCATTATGGCCACCCCCAGCCCCTTACACCATTCTGCCCAACCCCGCTCGCATGACCCTTGCTCTCGTGGGAGATTGGACTTTCCCTCCTGATCCCGATTTCTTAGCTGGGTTGAATCTCCCTTTCTTTCCCACAGACGCCCGCAGATCACCGTCCCCTGCCGCCCACTTAGGCGAGCAGGATATCCCTGCATCTGGGGGAGATTTAGGGGCTGGCCCGAGTCGTCCCGTTTCTGCTCCGGGACCGATCACGTCTGAGCACCTCCTTGCGGCCATTTCTGGCCCTATCTCCTGTGCTGGCATGACCACTGCCGCCAGCACCTCTTTGACCTTACCTGGCGGCACCACCTCTGCCTCGTGTCAGTCTACGTCTTTTGGTCGCCGTCAGGTATCTGCCCGTCTAGGACTTGAGAGGGAGGTCGCTGCCCTTCGTGAGCTCGCCATGTCCTCTGTTTCCTCGGACCCATCGCCATCCTCCTTTCTTACTCACCCACGTTTCCTCGCACTTGAGAGGAACGTGGCGGCCATTCTCCGCCTTCTTACCCATATCCACGGACCACCTCCACCTTCACCACCCCCACCTTCACCACCCAGGCGATCTTCTCCTCCACCCACCCACACTTCTCCACATCCATCACCCCCCTCACCACATTCCTCCCCTCCCTCTTCACATCCCATCCCAGCATCCACTTCACCCCTCCCGACCACTTCCACCGCACCCACGCTACCTCACTCCTCCTCCGTCACTCCATACGTGCGCCGGAGGAAATTGCCGGTGCGCTCCAGATCCCTCCCACCACCTCCCACTACCGTCACCACCGCACCTACTTCCTCCACTTCTATTCCTCTCACCACCGCCTTGATCGCCTTCCTACCACCACCACCCACCACCACCGACACTCGTCCCATTGTTCACACCACCACTGCCCCTATCCCTCCGCCTCTTCCCCCACTTCTCAGCACACCCCCAGCCTCCCCCGACCACCCATCCACACCCTCTTCCGAGGAGGACGAGGACTCAGCTCCCCCTGCTTTCTAGATTCACCCCTTTTGTTTTTGACTCCCCCTTGCACATATCTGGATTTCATTAATCATATCGTTTCGCTAGCTCTTTCTGGTCTAGCTTGGGCGACGTCTACTTTGGTGTGCTGTCGTGTTTTGTTTGTTTTTCTCATTTTTTGTGTGTGTTTGTTTTTCACTTTTTGAGTGTCGTGTCGTGTTATTTTATTTTATTTTTATTTTCGTATTGTTTGATTTTGATTTTGATCTTTCTTTCTTTTTCGGTTTCATCTATGTGTTTTCCTCGTTTTCATTTCTTTTCGTGTCTGTGCATATTCCCCCCCATTTTCATTGCCCTCCCGTACTCACTCTTATTGCATTGAGGGCAATGCAAGTTTCAGCTTGGGGGAGTCGCACTTCGTGCGTCATTTGTGTTGTTTTTCTACGTTATTTGAGTCGTTTTCCATCGTGTTTTTCTTTTTTTCTTTTTCCTTCTTTCTTTAGCTCTTTCTCCTAGAAATGAATCCTATGATGAATCGCCACAAAGTCACACACACCTAGCATTGCATCGATAATCACACTCACTAACCCTAGGATTTCGAGTCCTCTTGCCTTTCACGCATCGTGGGTCCACTTAGCTTTTTGTGAGTCGTGTGTCGTGACTAGCATTTGGTGTGCTTCTGCTTTGTGGTTTTACTTTATATACCTGTTCAGGAATGACCCCTAGATTATCATGTTTCGATATTGAATATGCGGTATTTGCTTCTAATGTCTGCGTCTATATGCATGCTATTTATATCGTATACTTCAGTTCGCATGCGTCGGGATTCCACAACTAAGGACTAGGATAACCCATTTAGCCTAAGCTCTATTTAGCAAGAATAGTCTCCTTTGCCCGAGTGTTTAGATTTCGACTTCTTTTTTGTTTTACTTGGTGCAAATCCCCTTGTCGTGTACCGTTCTCCCACTTGGGAGAGTACACATGTGTATAGCCAATATCCCAAAAATCCAAAAAAAGTAGAAAAGAAAAGAAAAACCCAAAAAGAAAAGAAAAGAAAAAGATTGTATAGCCAAAAAGCCAAAAAAATATGCAAATACCCAAAACCCAAAAAAAATTCCCGTGTGAATATTTTCATACTTGCCAAGAATAAAGGGAAGGCGAGAATTTGCACCGAGTGTTCTTCTCCACATCATCTCAACCCCCGTCGTTATCAAAAACACTTGGCTTAGGAACTTTTTAGCTAGTATCTAGGCTATAGTGGCGTGATTTCCTTAACCCTAGTTGTGGAGTCCCCGATGCATGATACGCTTCTATTCTCTCTATTCTCATGCATGCTTGAACTTATATTCGCCGCTTAATTCAATTCGATTCGATATTTGGGTCATATCTTGGATTTGTGTATATCGAGCCTCGTAGCACATCGTAGAAAGCATCACCATTTGCTAGCACACGACCACGCTCACTCGCGCTTCACTGCGTGGACCCACGACACTTATTTGGACTCACTTTCCTAGGTTTAGTGGTGTGATTTGGCGTTTGCTTGCTAGGTGAGTGGTTTTTGATTTTGTTGGCTCTGATGGGCGATCTAGGGCTTAGAGTTTTCTTTTTCTTTCTTCCTCTCTATTTTCCCCTTCCGAGCTCCTACTCTCACTCGTCTTCCTCGAGGACGAGGAAGAGTTCAGCTTGGGGGATTTTGACGTGCGCTTATATTTTATATATTCACGCACGTTTTCTTTTGTGTTTCTCCGTTTTTTCTGCCGTCTCTTATTCGTTTTCGTATATTTTCCCGTTTTCTTTCACTTTTCTTTGTTTGTCCATGATTGCAGGAGTTCGACCACGTAGGGGACCTTTTACGATGATATCCCAAGTCCCCGGAGCAATGGGAGAAGTCACGCGTGATCCAGGGGGTCAAACGGCGAAGTATTCATCTTTCAGCCCCTCACCCGGTCGGTTGGTCATCTCCAACCGATCGGGTGATGCACGCGTGCACCAATCGGTCTCTGCCGCAGCTCACAACGAAGTCACCCGACCGGTTCACAGACCGGTTCAGCGGGGGCTATTCTCTGTTTTCTCGAAGCAAAGCGCCAACCGATCGGGTGACTCTCACCCGATCGGTTCATCTGTAGCTGAGAAAGATGAGCTAAAGACACGGACGTCGAACCGGCCGATTCACCCGACCGCTCCAAGATCCAACCGGTCGCTCAAGAACTCACCCGATCGGTTCATGTGATCGGGTGAAAACTCGCCGTTTTCTGATATTTATTTGTAACGGATCAACCGATCGGTTGACTTGTCAACCGATCGGTTGATGCGACGGCCTATATATAGAACCCCTAGGGTTCCAGAAACGGGAGTTGCTGTTTTTCTACTGTTTTATTTCCTTGTGACGGCTGTAATTGTTACTCTTTTGTAAGTTTTCAGATCTTTCTAAAATTTTAGTATTGTCTTTATTACTCTATCACTTCTGCATTGCAATTGTCCGATTATGATTCCAACGGTTAATTTTCATTTAGATTGCTTTTTCATGAATTTTTGTGAGTAGTTCCCAAATCTGGGATTTTGGTGGAAACCCCTTCGGGGGCTCTTCCCGATGCGTCCATAGGGTTAGGAAATCGATAGGGAGTAGGAATCTAACGGTTACGCGGGGCGTTTCATTGTCATCGGCGGGAAAAAGACCGCCTTTGACCGTCGGGCCGAGGGGGAATAAACTTGGCGGTTGACTCCCTAGCCATAGCTCACGCCTTTAGCGTAGACGCCAAGTCCTAGCACGCGGGAGCGGCAGGATGAGACGTCGGGAGTTATCGTTGCGGACTTAGTGCTCCCGGGATCGATCAGTGTTAATGGACACGGGAGTGCCCACTGATCGAATCCGGAAAGTCCGGTGTATCATCCTGGGCACCGACCGGAATATCGGGCCCATGGGACGCCGGTACCACTTTCAGAGGCAACGTCTCACCATTAGACCCTAATCCCGATCGCTATCCATACCCGTAGGCCGTATCGGCGAGGGTCTCTCGTCGGGTTGGAAACCGAAGTCCCGGGTTTACTTTCTTTTCGTTCATACGCTTTTATTTTCTTTCGTGACAACCAACCACCGATTCAGGCTAGCTCGCCCCTCGGGGTGATTTAGGTCCTACCTGACCCAAGCTCAACCTCGCCTCCCTGAGTTCGATATTCCCACACCCTACACTAACCGTGAAACTTGCGGTAAACGACACCGTGTCGCCGCGACGCAAGCGGGGCGCCGGTCAGCCGCCTAGTAGCTGAGTTATGCAAGCAGCGTTGTCCTCGAACATGGTAGTAGGTTCAAGATCCACATTCTTCAATCCAGTCGTCACCATGATGTGATTTAAAACTGACCATAGCCAGACACATTCTCTGCTTGCTTCATGGATGGCGATGATCTCTGAGTAATTAGATGAGGTCGTCGTCATGGTTTGCTTCACAGATCTCCAAGAAATGGCTGTCCCACCATGGGTAAATACGTATCATGTCTGTGACTTAGCATTGTGGGGATCCGACCGGTAACCTGCATCAGCATAACCAACAAATGCGGAAAATAATCCATTTTTGTAAAAGAGTCCCAAATCTGTAGACCCTTGGAGGTAGCGCAGAAGGTGTTTTACCCCGATCCAGTGACGCTGCGTAGGTGATGCACTGTATCTTACTAGTAAATTTACTGCGAACGTTATATCGGGACGCGCCAGATAAAGAAGTTCTCCAATAGCACTCAGATAAGAGACTTCTGGACCAAGTATATCCTCCCCCTCTTCCAGCGGCCGGAAGGGGTCTTTATGTCATCCAGAGATCGTACCACCATCGGTGTACTAAGTGGATGACATTGGTCCATATGAAATCTTTGCAACATTTTCTCCATATATATGGTTTGGCGTAATAGGATTTCGTCTTTTAGATGTTCAATCTGTAAGCCAAGGCAGAATTTCAATTTGCCTAGGTTTTTCATTTCGAATTCTTTTGTCAGGCTTACAGATATCTCAGCGATCTCTTTAGGAGATCCAATGAGATTCAAATCGTCTACGTAGACTGCTATTATGACGCATCCTTTTCCATTTGCTCTTATAAAGATGCAAGGGCAGACTTCATTATTGTTGAATCCTTATTGTACAAAGAATTCACTCAGTCTGTTATACCACATCCGTCCCGATTGTTTAAAGCTATACAATGATCTTTGGAGCTTAACAGAGTAGATGTCACGAGGTTTATCTTTTAATTCAGTAGTTATTGAAAAGCCATAAGGAAGTTTCATGTATATATCCTTTGTTGAGTATTGGACTTCTCCCTACTTGGTGTTAATGATGAGCAAACATAAATACTTGTAATCCCCTATTTTGCAGTTAATCCATTGTCTAAGCTTACTATGAAGATCAACTAGCAATGGATGACTCACAAACGTGATAGAAGGCAAATGATATGAATTGGATGATAGTAGATTGATGATTGAAGCTCCGTAAAGACTTCAAGCTCATACGATGGAAAGAAGAGATTATTCGTCAATATAATTTTTCTTTTATCTCTTCTAGTATGTAGCTTAGAAGTAGAACTATGATGGAGCACTCACACACATCTACTTTCGGTCATAGGACACCTCTAGACCTTTGTCCTTTGATCTCAATTCAATTCTTTTTTGATTGTGCTAGGATTGTTTATAACAGCAGACTGCTTAACAGTTTACAGTCGCCTGCCTAAAAAACAGTCGCCTGTGTTTTGTTCTACAATCGCCTGTTATGCACAGACTATTACAATGCAGTTTTTGGGTCCTCTCTGATTATCTCGCACAGGCCACTGTTGAATGTTTATCAGGTGCCTGTCTTAGCGACAGTCGACTGTGAATGGTTCATCAGTCGCCTGTCTCTCCTTGCACAAACTCTGTTTGATCCGATTTCTACGGCCAATCTACTTATGCTATATATACAGTCGACTGTATATTAGATCAGTCGACGGTCTATGCTGCAACAGTCGCCTGTCTGTAAGTCTAATCTTTAACTTAGCTCTCTGGAAATTTCTCCTGTCTTTGACAGTCGTCTGTTTAAGGTTATACAGTCGCCTGTTCTGATTAACAGTCGACTGTGTTCCTTACATCAGTCGTATGTCCTGTATCTTGTGAGATTTCCAGTATTTCATCTAACTTACTCTTCTCTCGGTCAGTCGCCTGTCGAAGAATGTACAGTCGCCTGTTGATTTTACAGACGACTGTCTTGGCTTCATCGGTCGACTGTCCACGTGGTAAGTTACAGTTATGATTTCTCACATACCCTTGCTGACTGTGCAACATTCGACTGTGGTCTGTTCAACAGTCGACTGTCGCGAGTTCAGATTATATCCGTTGATATTTTTCTCACGGATTTCGATTGGGTTTTTGCCTAAACTGTTTTGTGGATTTGAGAAAGCTATAAATAGAGCTTCTACTGTTTCATTGAAAGGTTACTCATTCATTGCAAAATCCTTCAAGCTTTCATTTCCAAATATCAAAACTTTCAAATCCAAAGCCCTAAGTATTTCCAAATCTGATTCTCTTGCTCTCCAACCTAGAACCAAAGATTGATCCTCTAGGTATTTGGTGCAGTCAAGAGAAATGGCTTTCCTCCTCTCTTCCAAGAGAGTTCATCAACACACATCACACTTCTCCTTCAAGTTCTAATTCAAGGCATAGGTGATTGTAAGTGTTGCTTTCAGATTTCATAACTTCATTATTTGAATTGTGCTCTCGGTTGTGAGAGTGGTTTTTGCTTGCTCCCTGGTTGTGGGAGTCAAAGACATCGATTGTATTCGATTGCACTTGTAGGGTTGCTACAAGTGGGGTTTTAAGGAAACCTCAAGTTAGGGTTCTAACTTGAGTATCCGGTGGTATCCGGGTGGTAGGGACGTAGGATTACCGGGAGCAAGTCGGGAGTTGACTTGGGTAATCCGAACCCTTGAAACATAACTGCGTTTGCGTGTGTTTCTCTTTGGGTTGTTTTCTATTCCGCACTATTTGTTGGATTGCATTTTATTTGGCGTAAATTCCTATTAAATTTGCATAAACACTATTCAACTCCCCTTCTAGTGTTTTCCCCATAGACATGATCCTTACAATTGGTACCAAAGCGCAAGGTTTTATCTATGGCATCCAACAACAACAACGTTCCTCCTCCGCCTACGTACAACAATCAGGACCGTGATGGAGCGTCCACACTTTTTGAAGGTCAATCTACGGTACGTCCTCCACGTTTCAATGGTACTAACTTTGGTTATTGGAAGTGTAGGATGGAGACATTCCTTAGGAGTGCTTCTCTTTGGATAACTCTCCACAAGGAGTATGTTGAGCCCTCCGAAGATGATTTCGAGAAATGGACGACTTCCGAAAAGTCCGCCGAAGTCAACAACGCTAAAGCAATGAACGCTCTTCATTGTGCGTTGGACCCGAATGATTTCAACAAGATATGCACATGTAAGAGTGCATATCAAATTTGGAACCATCTCATCGTTACCCACGAGGGAACGAATAAGGTAAAGCTTTCAAAGTTATATGTTGCCGTGCAAAACTTCGACTTGTTCCACATGCAAGAAAATGAGAGCATTGCGTCAATGTACGGACGCTTTACCGACATCACAAATGAATTGGAAACCCTTGGCCAAATCTACACCGAACCTGAAAAGGTAAGGAAGATTATCATGGGGATGACCTCCAAATGGGAAAGACGAGCAATCGCCATTGAAGAGGTCAATGACTTGAAGAACTACACCGTGGTGAATCTCATCGGGACTCTTATGTCTTACGAAGTAAGACGAGATAACCGATTGAAGATTCGAGCCATGATGAATCCCTCGGAGGCCAAGAAGAAAGCTTTGGCGTTCAACGCCAATTCGTCATCCTCCGAAAGTGATGAATCCGAGAACGAAATGGATTTGGGTGAAATGGCCCAAATAGCGAAGAAGTTCCAACGCTTCTTCCGCAAAGGTAAATTTCCCTCCAACAAACGTTTTGAATCTACTAATGCTACTTCCTCTCTTTGTTATAAGTGTAATAAGTCAGGACACATCAAAAGGGATTGCCCAATGCTAAACAACAAAGAAAAGTGGAAGGCACCAAAGTACCACAAGTCCAACAAGAACAAGAAAGACAAGAAGAAAGGACTCGTCGGTACCTTTGATGACTCAAGTGATGACTCATCAAGCGATTCTGATGATGAGAATGGTGAGAGCGCCCACATGTGCTTCATGGCACTTGAAGACCCATTCTCGGATGAGAGTGATTCCGATACGGATAACACCGAGGTAACAATGGATGAACTTCGCATAGCTAATGAAGAACTATTTGCTAAATACCAATCTTTAATTCTTAGATATTCTAGCTTAAAGAAATCAAAAGTTAGCAAGTCATCCATTCCATGCATTATCAACAATGACACCATTGTTGATACTTTAACCCTTGAGAAAGCAAACTTAGCTTCTCAAAATGTCACATTGAGAAATGAGGTGAATTCCCTCAAATCTCAACTAGATCAAACACATCCCATGGATAATAGTGATCTAGTTACACGCCACACACAATTGGGATTAGAGAATGATTCTCTTAAAACCCAAGTGCACGAGCTCAAAGCACGGGTGTCCACCTTGGATACCAACATTTCTTCTTTAAAGGAGAAATATGAGCTCATGTCCTCCCGTATTGTGAGATTCAATAAGGGACAAGGACAATTGGATGATTTGCTTGCAAATCAATTTCCGGCCACACATCATGTTGGCCTTGGATTTGTTAAAGCAAATGCATCTAATGATCGCACCTCCTATAGTGGTGTCACTATAGATTTTGTGAGGCCTTCCTCCGGTGCATCCACAAGTGGTGTCAAAGACACTATATGTAGCAATCCTACTAAGAATGTCACCACATCTCTTTCTCTTCCTTTTGGCAAGAAACCCACTAAGGGTGGAAACCAAAAGCAAGGCCATGCTTATATGTACACTAATACTCATCCACGTAGGAAACATCCTACTTCACAAGTGGATAATCATGACACATTTTATGCTCCGCACCCACGAACACGTACACAACCACACATGAGAAATACTCATGTACGTGCTCCCACACACCCATATGCTCATACGCATCATTCTTTCATATATGCTAATTCTCCACATATCATGCATGATCAATGTCCTTCATATAATATGTATGCTCCCAAGAATTCATATCATTCAAGAATGTACAATGCATATCCTCCACCTCATATATATGCTAGAAATCATGTTCCTAAGAAGCATGCACCACATAGAAATCCAACTCATATGCATGCAACTAGGAATAGGACTCCCAAGATGTACACTATTTGGGGTCCTAAGAACACTAGTCTAAATGTTAGGAATGCTTATGTTGATTCCTACTTTCATGATGTAATTAGAAATAGTAACTATGTTGGGAAGCGGAAGTCCACTTGGACTTGGCTTCCAAAGGGCTAATCCCCTTGGACCCAACAAACATTGGGTACCATAAGCTTATGGTATATTATATAGGTACCCAAGAGAAAGAAGAAGAGCAATAAATGCCTTATTAGCTCTAAAGAGAAAGGATGGATTCTTGATAGCGGTTGCTCCAAACACATGACGGGAGATCCCTCATTGCTCTCCGAAGTGATTAGCATCAAAAATGGTGCAACGGTCACTTTTGGAGGTAATCAAAAGGGAACCATCATTGGAGTAGGTATCGTTGGTAATCCTTCCAAACCCCTAATTACTAATGTTTATCTTGTTAGTGGTTTATGTCACAACCTCATTTCCATAAGTCAACTTTGTGACAAAGGTTACAAGGTTAACTTCGGAGAAGGATTGTGTACTATTGTTGATTGTGATTCAAATGTTTTATTTTCCGGTATTAGGCGTAAAAATATTTATTATTTAAGCTTGCCTAAAACCGTAGAACATTGCTTAGTTGCTAACACAAGTGAACAACTATTATGGTATCGCCGTTTTGGTCATGTGCTCTTCAAGCACTTATATAAGTTAGCTAAGCATGATCTAGTCAAAGGTTTCCCTAAGATTGTTTTTAATAAGAAAAATTTTTGTGATTCATGTCAAAGAGGTAAACTAAGTAAATCTTCATTTAAGCTTAAAGAAGGGATTACTTCTAAGAGGCCCCTAGAACTTCTACATCTAGATTTGTTTGGGCCAACTAGAACTGCTTCTTTAGGTAATGCTCATTATGGACTAGTTGTCGTTGACAAATTTTCTAGATTTACTTGGGTTTTATTCTTAACTAATAAGAATGAAGCTCATGAAGAGTTTACCAAATTTGCAAAGAAGATTCAGAATCTTTTAGGATCCACCATTATCACTATTCGTAGTGATCATGGAGGAGAATTTGAGAATGAGTCTTTTACTAAGTTTTGTGATGACTCCGGGATAACTCATAACTTTTTCTTTCCTCGTGCACCACCACAAAATGGTGTTGTAGAAAGAAAGAATAGGACTCTCATTGAGTGTGCTTGCCCTATGCTCCATGATAGTCATTTAGGACTACAATTTTGGGCAGAAGCGGTGCACACGACATGTTATGTGCTCAATAGAATCCTAGTGAGACCCCGAACAAACAAAACTTGTTTTGAGTTGTTTTACGATAAAAAGCCTCAAGTGAAATATTTTCGTGTCTTTGGTTCAAAATGTTTTATAAAGAACACCTTTGGTAATTTAGACAAATTTGAGCCAAGATCCGATGAAGGAATTTTTGTTGGATATTCCACACGTAGCAAAGCCTACCGGATATACAACAAAACTTCTTCAACTATTGAGGAATCACTTCACGTATCTTTTTATGAAGATTTTGATTTTCCTCATGTTGATGATGATAATGTAGATATTCTTTGTGATTCTTTTAATAGTGTTAAGATTAATGATAATATTGTTGAAACTAACACTTCTAATGAAGTTGTTGAAGTTGTTCCTAGTGATCCAGGTTTACCCAAAGCTTATCCAACCGTTCGCAACCATCCCCATAACCAAATCATTGGAGATATTGGTGTGGGTGTTCGAACGAGATCAAGAATTGAAGAATTCTCCCATTGGGCATTCGTCTCTACCATTGAGCCAAAGAACATTCAAGAAGCTTGTGAGGATAGTTCTTGGATAGTGGCAATGGAAGAAGAACTAGCGCAATTCGAGAGAAATGAAGTTTGGGAACTTGTACCTCTTCCAAGGTGTCACCAAGCTATTGGGACCAAATGGATCTTCAAGAACAAGACGGATGAAAACGAGGTAATCACACGGAACAAAGCAAGGTTAGTAGCTCAAGGCTATCGGCAAGAGGAAGGTATTGATTTCGAAGAATCCTTTGCCCCCTAGCTAGATTAGAAGCTATTAGGTTGCTTTTATCTTTTGCATCCCATAAGAATTTTAAATTATTTCAAATGGATGTTAAAAGTGCATTTTTAAATGGATTTGTAAATGAAGAAGTCTATGTTTCTCAACCTCCCGGTTTTATTCATGAGAAATTTCCAAACCATGTTTTCAAACTTAAGAAAGCGTTATATGGATTGAGACAAGCTCCTAGATCTTGGTATGATCGCCTTAAGACCTTTCTTTTGAATTTAGGTTTTAAAATGGAAGAAGTTGATTCTACACTTTTCATTAAAGATTATGAAAATGACATTCTTTTGATTCAAGTTTATGTAGATGACATTATTTTCGGTTCTACTAACTTTCATCTTTGTCAAGAATTTTCCAAGTCTATGAAGGATGAGTTTGAGATGAGCCACATGGGAGAGCTCACCTACTTCCTTGGATTGCAAATTCGACAAATGGAGAATGGCACTTTCATACATCAGACACAGGGGAGCTTATTAAGCGATTCGGGATGGAATCGTCTTCAAGCAAAAGGACTCCCATGAGTACTACTACTCATCTACACAAGGATGAAAGCGGAAAAGATGTAGACGTTCGTCTATATCAAGGTATGATCGGTAGCTTACTTTACTTAACCGCTAGTAGGCCCGATATCATGTTTTCCGTATGTATTTGTGCTAGATATCAAGCAAGACCTGAGGAGTCACACTTGATTGCGGTTAAACGAATATTTCGTTATCTCAATCAATCCCTAGATTATGGGTTACTTTACCCTAAGTCTAGCACGTATGAGTTAATCTCATATAGTGATGCCGACTTTACCGGATGCAAGTCCGACAGGAAAAGTACCAGTGGCACATGCTATTTCTTAGGAAATTCCTTAGTTTCTTGGTTCTCTAAGAAACAGAATTCGGTGTCATTGTCCACGACTGAAGCGGAATATATTGCCGCGGGTCTTGCATGTGCACAAGTTCTTTGGATGAGACACACTCTTAGTGACTATGGTGTCAATTATGATATTTGCCATATCATGGTTGATAATCAAAGTGCTATTTGTCTTTCCAAGAATCCGGTACACCACTCCCTACCAAACACATAGATGTGAGACACCATTTTATAAATGATCATGTAGCTAAGAAGGACATCATCTTATAGTACATTGAAACCCGAAAATAAATTGCCGATATCTTCACTAAACCTCTTAAAGAAGATACATTTGTGAGGTTGCGTGGAGAATTGGGAATTATTGGTGAATTTGAAATCTAGAAGCTCAATTCCTCATGCTATAACTCCTTATTGAGCTCATATATATTTGATTGTCTTTCTTCATGTGCTTTATTGTTTTATGAGATTAAGAAAGGCAATTGTGACTTATTTGATTTCATGAGTTTTCGAAGTTGATTGGAATAATTTGTGTTTCAATAGATTTATTGTTTTCATAATGTTTTTAAGATGTATTTGTGATTAGAGTATAGGTCCTAGAGTGAGTGTTCTTATTCTCTGGAATTCTATCTCACTGTGCAATTTTGGACCAGGACAGACGACTATGTTTCTTTTTACAGTCGACTGCCCTACTCTATATCCTTCATATGAAAACTGATATCTTTCGCTCAGCCGACTGTTGACTGTTTTACAGTCGACTGTTCATGTAACAGGCGACTGTAATTTAGTCATCAGGCGACTGTACTCTCTGTCGAACCTTTTACAGTTTTCTCTGTTTTCCTTGTGATATGTATTAACTCTCGGCCAGCCGACTGTTGGGTATATATCAGTCGACTGTCCAGTGGACAGGCGACTGCATTTTACTTTCCAGTCGACTGCCCATTTCTCTGAGATTTAATTTTATCACTTCTTACAGTCGACTGACTTTTGTTCTCCAGTCGACTGTCTGCTGTTGTGTCGGTTCATTTGATTTGATCCGAGCCGTCGATTTTTTGATCCAACGGTTCAGATTGATTTACCCTAATTTATATTCAACCGACGCGATCATTTCCCCACGTCGTTTTTCTCTCTCCTCCGCATCGACCGTTCAACTTCCCGCTCAATTCTCTCTACAAAATCAATCGATTTCGTGTCTTCAACCATCGATCTCCTCCCAATTGTCGCTGTCAGTCGTGCTCTACCGTCGTATTTGATCTTCATCTTCGCGATCGTCTATCTTCCTTCGGTTGGTGTGTTTTCTCTCTCTTGACTATCGTTGTTTCCGGTTGTTGCGTTTGTTTTTCCTCTCTTGTTCCCATGGCTCCTAAACCTAAGGGAAAAGAGAAGATCATTGCTTCTAAACAACCTAGGGCTCTTAAGAAACTCATCGCCAAGAGAAAGAAACCCTACAAAGCTCGAACCAAGTTTGCCCAGTCACCCATACGTTCATCGTCACCGGGTTATTCTACTTCTTCTTTGTCGAGTGATGCTCAGCCCTTGATTCGTCGTCAGCGCAAGCCTACTGGTGTTCACATCAGTGAGCCTGCTGCTGAGAGTCCTCATGTGTCTCCTTCTGCATTCAGTTCGTCTGAAGAAACTCTTGCTGTACCCCCCTCTGATCCACTGGTTCCCGTTTGCAGAGATGATCTTTGTCTGGCAAAGTTCCATTCTCTTCTTGGGATCAATCTGCTTAGGGAGCGGTACATTGCTTTCCCCGCATTCACTGCTGAGAGACTTTCTGACATTCTGTCTGCTACTCATCTGGCCGACCTTTTTCGCTTCTCTCAGAGCGAGTCCCCCATAGCCTACCCATTTCTGGTGAAGCTCTTCTATGCGAACCGCATTCGTGGTGAGTATTCGACTACTGGCATCCTTGATACTGTCGTCCAGGGACCCACATTCAGCTCAGCCCCTCTCTTTTAGGGACTATCCTTAGGATTCCTTCTGTCGGTTCCCTCCACACTGATATCAGCTTTTCTGAGATTGACGATCTTGACCAGTCTGTTCTCAGGGATATGTTTCGAGAGGTTCCTTTAGCTCTTGATTCGGGTGTCAGATCATCCATGTTCTCTGCACGGGATTGGGCTGTTCACCTAGTGGTGAAGTCCAACATTTTGCCGAGATATGGATCATCCGATCAGCCGTCTCAGGATATACTAAAGTGTATGTATGCTATTCTCTCTGGCATGCCCGTGAACTGGGCCGGTGTCCTCCTTGATAGGATGGACAAGGTTGAGTTCACGTCCTCCTCATCTCACATTCCTTTTGGTGGTCTTTTGACTCGTGTATTCCGTCACTTTGGTATTGACCTGACCAGTTACGAGCCCATGCCTTTTGGCCCTCTCCTCGACGCTTCTGCGAAGTCGAAGTCCTCTTCGGCTCTGCAGACTGCCTCGAAGAAGAGGAAGACTACTTCAGCTCCATCCTCATCCACTGTGCCTCCAGCCGATTTGCCTTCATCATCATCTGCTCCACCGCCTCAAGATACTATTTTGTCGATGATCTCTGGTATTTACCAGCTGATGTCTCTCTCTCTCCTCCATCAGGGAATTCCCTTCCCTGAGTATTTGAGACAGTATCTTCCTCAGACCCATGTGCCCTCTCAGCCTCCTGGTGTTGCCTCTACACAGGATGCTGCTGCTGTTGTTGCTTCGTCTGTTCCTTCTCCAGTGGACACTCCTGCTGAGTCAGAGCCTGCTCCCTCGTCCGCAGACCCTGGAGATGCTCACCCTTAGATCGATATTTCTGGATTATGATATATGTTTTGTCGTTGTATGATGGATGATGATGTATGTGATACCTTTATATATATACAGTCTTTGATGTCGTCATGATGTGGTTATTTTTTTTTGTTGCTCATGATGTATTTTTTTGGGATGGCCATGTTGATGCCCATCCGTTGATGTACTCAGATGTTTTATATGATATATATGATGTTGCATCTCTCTTTTATGTCACACTATGCTATATTGATTAACTTCTGTGTGATATATGATATTTTGTCTCTATGAATACTTCACTCTTCTTGCTATGTTCTTGAGACAATACAAGAATTTGATATTGGATAATTCATGCTCTTTCCTTGATGTGATGAATATGTGAAAATTATTTTCTTTTCGAATATCTAAAATGTTGATATTGGATTTCAATTCCTTTACTCACATGTGTATATGATGAGACTTTATAATTTTTTGATTAGATATATCTTTATACTCCTTGATTGTTGTTAGTTCGAATTTTAGCACTATTATTGTTGTTATTATTTGCTCACACCTTTTTGGATAATGCCATAGGGGGAGAGAAATAAACATACAAGATTCATAATGGATGTGCTAAGTCTGTTCTAACGCTTGAATCTAAGACTTTCGATGCCTTAGATTCAGGGGGAGTAAGATTACAATGAATAAGGATTTTTTATTTCCTAGATTTCTTGAATTAAATTCATTCTTATCTCACTCATTTGCTTTAATTGCTATATAGATGCTCTAATATTTGTTGACTAACTTGATTGGCATCTATGTAGGGGGAGTAAGTTTTCATTACGCACAACTATTTATCTTTTTGTTTATGTTTGTTTGTCATCATCAAAAAAGGGGAGAATGTTGAGTATTGAACTTCTCCCTACTTGGTGTTAATGATGAGCAAACATAAATACTTGTGACTAATCCCCTATTTTGCAATTAATCCATTGTCTAAGCTTACTATGAAGATCAACTAGCAATGGATGACTCACAAACGTGATTGAAGGCAAATGATATGAATTGGATGATAGTAGATTGATGATTGAAGCTCCGTAAAGACTTCAAGCTCATACGATGGAAAAAAGAGATTATTCGTCAATGTAATTTTTCTTTTATCTCTTCTAGTATGTAGCTTAGAAGTAGAACTATGATGGAGCACTCACACACATCTGCTTTCGGTCATAGGACACCTCTAGACCTTTGTCCTTTGATCTCAATTCAATTCTCTTTTGATTGTGCTAGGATTATTTATAATAGCCGACTGCTTAACAGTTTAC
Organism: Scilla litardierei; assembly: GCA_030789695.1. Classification (NCBI taxonomy): domain Eukaryota; kingdom Viridiplantae; phylum Streptophyta; class Magnoliopsida; order Asparagales; family Asparagaceae; genus Scilla; species Scilla litardierei. The sequence continues at coordinate 144,781,584 of CM061136.1, forward strand.
AGTCGCCTGCCTCAAAAACAGTCGACTTTGTTTTGTTCTACAGTCGCCTGTTATGCACAGACTATTACAATGCAGTTTTTGGGTCCGCTCTGATTATCTCGCACATGCCACTGTTGAATGTTTATCAGGTGCCTGTCTTAGCGACAGTCGACTGTGAATGGTTCATCAGTCGCCTGTCTCTCCTTGCACAAACTCTGTTTGATCCGATTTCTACGGCCAATCTACTTATGCTGTATATACAGTCGACTGTATATTAGATCAGTCGACGGTCTATGCTGCAACAGTCGCCTGTCTGTAAGTCTAATCTTTGACTTAGCTCTCTGGAAATTTCTCCTGTCTTTGACAGTCGTCTGTTTAAGGTTATACAGTCGCCTGTTCTGATTAACAGTCGACTGTGTTTCTTACATCAGTCGTATGTCCTGTATCTTGTGAGATTTCCAGTATTTCATCTAACTTACTCTTCTCTCGGTCAGTCGCCTGTCGAAGAATATACAGTCGCCTGTTGATTTTACAGACGACTGTCTTGGCTTCATCAGTCGACTGTCCATGTGGTAAGTTACCGTTATGATTTCCCACCTACCCTTGCTGACTGTGCAACAGTCGACTGTGGTCTGTTCAACAGTCGACTGTCGCGAGTTCAGATTATATCCGTTGAGATTTTTCTCACGGATTTCGATTGGGTTTTTGCCTAAACTGTTTTGTGGATTTGAGAAAGCTATAAATAGAGCTTCTACTGTTTCATTAGAAGGTTACTCATTCATTGCAAAATCCTTCAAGCTTTCATTTCCAAAGATCAAAGCTTTCAAATCCAAAGCCCTAAGTATTTCCAAATCTGATTCTCTTGCTCTCCAACCTAGAACCAAAGATTGATCCTCTAGGTATTTGGTGCAGTCAAGAGAAAGGGCTTTCCTCCTCTCTTCCAAGAGAGTTCATCAACACACATCACACTTCTCCTTCAAGTTCTACTTCAAGGCATAGGTGATTGTAAGTGTTGCGTTCAGATTTCATAACTTCATTATTTGAATTGTGCTCTCGGTTGTGAGAGTGATTTTTGCTTGCTCCCTGGTTGTGGGAGTCAAGGACATCGATTGTATTCGATTGCACTTGTAGGGTTGCTACAAGTGGGGTTTTAAGGAAACCTCAAGTTAGGGTTCTAACTTGAGTATCCGGTGGTATCCGGGTGGTAGGGACGTAGGATTACCGGGAACAAGTCGGGAGTTAACTTGGGTAATCCGAACCCTTGAAACATAACTGCGTCTGCGTGTGTTTCTCTTTGGGTTGTTTTCTATTCCGCACTATTTGTTGGATTGCATTTTATTTGGCGTAAATTCCTATTAAATTTGCATAAACACTATTCAACCCCCCCTTCTAGTGTTTTCCCCATAGACAGGATCCTTACATCCTTGTCGAGGTTACCGTATAGATATTTAGTCACAATATCCATTAGATGCATATCTAAACCTTCCTTTGCTGTTAAGCTTATCAGGAATCGAAAACTGATCGCATCCATAACCGGGGAGTATGTTTCCTCATGGTCAATACCCGGTCTTTGGAAAAACCTTGTGCTACAAGCGGTGCTTTGTAGCGTGCGATCTCATTATTTTCATTTCTTTTTCTCACAAATACCCATTTGTATCCCACAGGTTTGACACCAGTAGGTGTCTAGACTATTTGCCCAAAGACTTTGCGTTTCTTAAGTGAGTCCAGCTCAGCTTCTATTGCCTGATTTCACTTTGGCCAATCATTTCTACGTTTGCATTCAGTAACGAAATGTGGATCATGATCGTCGCTTCCGACGACGTGAATAGCAATATGAAATGCGAAGTCATCGTCGATGATTGTACTCTTTCTGTCCAACACCTTCCCTGTACGTACATAATTTAATGATATTTCAGTTTCTCCCGACAGTTCCTCTGCAGTGTCTTCTAGGAGGGGTGAGGGTATGGACATGAGCTCATTTCTCTGTGGGGGTTATCGTCCCAAGGTCTTCGGATATATTTTTCTTAAATTTTTATCCTTGGAGCCTGGTGGTCTGCCCCTTTTCTGTTGAGGTGTAGCCACTTCTGCTGATAGTTGATTGCATCTATTCTCGAAGATGTCAATCCTAGTTGGAGTATTTGCATCAGGGATGTGTGATTTGACAATCTTCTGGTTGTCAGTAAATGAGTCCGGTAATTGGTGGACAGTGTCTTGGATGTGGAGGATCTTCAGGATCTCATATTCACATTGTTTTGTTACTGGATCATAGCGGGTCAAACTTTTTATATCCTACGTTATAATGTGCTTCGCACCAGATTTCTCAGTGTTTGGGCCCATTTTGGAAAAATTGTCTCATCAAATTCACAGTCTTCAAGAGTGCCTTAAATGTGTCCCCCGTTTGGGGTTCTGGGTATCTTATAATTATGTGTGGGTCAAACCCTACATAGATACTTAAGCGATGTTGAGGACCCATTTTTGTCCTCTGTGGTGGTGCAATGGAGATGTAAACTGTGCAACCGAAGATTCTCAAATGAGAAATGTTCGGTGTCCCTCTATTTGAAAGTTGCATTTGGAGAGAGACTCTGACCTCCAGAGGGTCTTATTTTTCTTAACGATGCAGCATACAGAATTTCATGTCCCCATGCATCCACCGGCAACTGGGATTTCATTAACAATGGACCTACAATCCATTGGAGTCTTTTTATCAGTGACTCTGCCAACCCGTTCTGGGTATGAACATACGGCACTGGATGTTCAATTTCTATTCCCGTTGCCTTGCAGTACTCTTGAATTTACCTGAAGGTAAATTTCCCAGCGTTATCCAGACGTATTTTCTTTATATGGTTGTCTGGAAAATGCATCTGCAACTTTATAATTTTTGACAGTAGCTTTGGAAAATCTAAGTTCCGGGTTGATAGTAGATACACATACGAATATTTTGAAGATGCATCAATCGGTACCATAAAGTACCGAAATGGCCCACTAGCGAGGTGAATTGGTCCACATATGTCTCCATGTATTCTTTCGAGAAATCTTGGAGACTCGATATCCACTTTTAGTGGTGATGGCCTTGTTATTAATTTCCCCTTGAAGCAGGGGATGCAAGAGAATTCTCCTTCTGAAGAATCTTCTGGTTCTTCAGGTTGTGCCCATGGGATTATGATAGGATACGGTGCATCATCACAGATCCAGAGTGGCCATGTCTATCATGCCAAAGTAAAAACTTGGCTGATGTCGTGCACTTCAGGTGCTCCGTCAAGTTATCTTCCTCTCTCCGAATCTTTGTATGGTAGAGGCATGATGAATGGCTCTCAAAACGTTCAAGTATGGATTTTACTCCTTTTTCTTGAGACATTACATACAATAATTCTTTTTCATTTACATTTTTTGTTTCCAAATGGAATCCGTTTAAACGGATATCCTTGAAACTTAGTAAGTTTCGGTTGGAGTTTGGAGAGAATAGTGCATCTTTTATTTTAATTTCTGTTCCATTAGGGAGCAACAAGGTTACAATTTCAGAACCTTCAATTATATTCGATGGCCCTGAAATTGTATTTACAGGGCTTTTGTATGGTATAATGCTATAAAAATAGCACTTATACTGAAGAATCGTATGTGTCAAAGCACTGTCTACCAAGCAGTCATGAGAGCGATCCATCTATAAAGATGAATAAAACATTTACATTTCAGGAACATAAACTTTATTCATTCAAATTCAAATTGCATAATACAAAAGCTCACATAACATGAAATGTTCTAGACAATTTGCTAAGATAAAAATAGAAGGCTAATCCAGCAGGTCATCAGTTTCGAAGTCGTCAGCTGTAAACTTGATTGGAGCATCAGATGTCACCAGGTTTGTTGCAGCTTTCTTTTTCTTGTTTTGTTTATACAGCTTAATGAAATTCTTTAAATTATATTAGCCTCAAAACTCAAAACCCTAGAAAATGTTTTGGTAACTCTTGATCTTTCTAATGACCTACACGTTCATTTAGGAGTAAACCAGATTAGATACGGTTGCATGAAACATATCTGACTCACATCTGCCACTAGTTGGGAAATGTAGCACACCAACTTAATAGAGTTTGGGTTTGGATCTACTAATCTACTACGACTGCCACTGATTTGATGCTATTGTCGCTTTACTATTGGCTGTCGTCACTATTACCAAATGTAATAAAAAGAATGATAGGAAGAAGAAGATAGAGAAGAAGATGAAGTTTTGGGCTAGGGGTTTCTATTTGTTTTGGGATTTTTGGGGGCTTTTATAGAAATTGGAGAGGATGGGGTTATAAGAGAGAGGGAACATGAAGAGTATGGATCATTCGTAAAAGATGAGGGTAAGATGCATATGAAGAAGGAGATGAGGCATCATTAGTTTCGGGGAGATACAGAAGAAGCATCATCATCATTATCATCATCTGTCGCAAAATATGGGGAAGAAGAAGCTGAGAAAATATGATGTTAGAGTTTGGGATTGGTTTTCATATGAAGTGAGATGATAAAAAGTTGTATTTTGTCTAGTTGGCTTTAGAATGGGTTGGATGTTCTACAAGTTAGGCTCAAAACTATTAAAATGAAATCCATAAACATGCAAAAAATCTCAAAAAATAGGAAAAATAAATTATATAATTTCTTGAGTAAAGAACATTTTATTTTTTTAAAATAATTGTGATGGCCCGTATTCATCAATACGACTATTTACGTATTTCACTTATTTTCATATTTTAAAAGTATTTTGAAGTGGTTGGTCAGGAGTTTTATATCAAAAATGATTTCAAAATTCTTTATAAAAAATATTTTGAAGCATCAAATAGTTATGGTATATCATCAAATACCTCTAAATAATTTTTTATAATATTTTATATTCAATTGTTACTGATTTAGCCGTATCAATTAATTTTCTATATAAACGTATCAAAATGATTTCAAACTTATACAGTATGATTCTATGGTCGATTAGTACTCCCCACAATGTTTTCGTATTTTTCTTGTGTCAAATCGACCTAGAACCCGAAAACCCGCACCCCAAACTTTTTGGCCCAAAACTCGTATCTCCGTAGCTCAAACGCTGAAATGGACTTTGTATTCGTGATCCTTGCGACGATATGAATCCGTGGTTATGTTTTGGGAATTGTTCAGAGTCGTATGCAAAAACGACGTGGTATTACATCGTTTTTACTAATTACAATCGCTAATTACGTTTTACTTTAACTAATTACTATTACTAATTACTTTTACCCTAACTACCCCCTAAACTGGCCTCTTAAGTTGGTCAGATCCAATTTTTTCGGATCTGAAACCACCAAACTTATTACACACTATTAATAACTATTTCATATATTATTATTTAAATATTCTCTAAACCCTATATAATCACCTCCCTCCCTCCGGCAAACACTCACCCGTCCCATTCCTCTCAACCGCACGCAAAAATCCCCGCACTCTACTCTCCCCACTCTGACACACCTCCTCACCCCTGCTCATCTCCCTCTCTTCTCTCCGACGAAACCCAACCCATCACCCACGCCCTCCAGCGCTCCTCCTCCACAGTGGAAGTCGTCGCGCCTCCCCCGCTCCGCCCAGCCCCAAGCACCCCTCACAAGCTCACCGCCTCCAGTGCCCCTCCTTCACTTTGCCTCCGTCGTCGACCCAAGCCGCGCCTCCACCGCTCCTCCTCCAGTGCTCCAGCTTCGCCGCCACGCTCCACCACCAGTAGCAACCCCGAACAAGCCCATCCTCTCCTCTCCACTGTGAGCAAGCCCGACAGCCCTCCTACCCCCGTGCCACCGCCGCTCAGGCGCGCCCCACCTACCACCTCCATCGATGCCCAGGCCCTCTATCTCCCCCGCTCCACTCCGCCTCCAGCACTCGACAGCTCCGTCGCTTCACCGCCAGCCACGAAGCATAGTATCCCCCGCTCATTGCCATCTCCTCCTGCATCGGTGCTCCGCCTCCATCGCTCACCTTGTCTACGACTCTGACTCTGTTCCCACCACCTTCGCCAACCACGCCACCACCCGCCCGCTCCGAGAGCATCCCCTTCGCCCTACTCATATCTTTTGATGCTGCCTTCCACCGCCACCTCGCCGTTCTTTGCCACCGTTGACACCGCCAACCGTCGTCGACGTTGACCTTGCACCGCCCTCCGTCGCCCGCCGCCATCCATCGCGTCCCCCTATTCATTGACGACGACGACGACGACACGAAGACCCCCCTCGAGTTACGGAGGTGAAAGAGAGAACCGTGATTTTATACGTATACGTATATACGTAAACACGTATAATATGTATATATATATTATTATTATTATAATTTAGGCCGATTCGTTTTAAATTGATACTAATTTGTATAGGCCTTAGATAAATACGAGGGAAGGCCTTGAAAATCCGAAACGACGAAACGGACACATTGACGCTGGTTTCATAGCCAAAATGCAAGTACATTTCTCGCGGTGAATTTTTAAAGATAAAATCTAATATAGCTACTTTGACTTATAAATCAAGATTTTTACGTACATTGACGTACGAGAAAAATATATGTCGTAGTACTAGATGAGACGGTCGTTTTGACCCCTCGTTGGAAGAATTTTGACGTATGCTTTGCCCTAGAGAAATTTTTGCAATATAATGAAAAATCATTTTCTCGTATTCTAAATTAGTTTTTTAGGTCGTATAAATTAAGAAAAATCCACGTTAATTATTTTAAGATCGTGAAAGATGTCTAATAGCATTAGAAAAATATTTTAAACTTATTTATCCTCATTTGCTTAGTTAAAACCTATTTATATGCTCGTTTCTTTAAATTATTGTGCATTTCTATACTTTGAATACTTGTGTAACTAAATCTCAAAACTGTGAAATTAGTCGAGATTGTGGAATAGACTAATGAGACATCATATGTATCTAATACGATGCAAATTGAATAGAACAGACTGAACAACTGATGAAATTCATATGATTGAATTCTAAAATAGATAGTACACGTACTTTGACCTGGCACTCGACTTGACCCGTGGGATTGGGATAGTCTATGGTCACAAGTGTTACAGAATGACTAGATGCACCCGAACGAATACCTCCACCACTTATGGAGGTTAGAACTTGACCGTCACCCTATGGGGTCGGTGAGTAGTGTTTCGGATTGGCTCCCGTAATAGGGCGCATGTTAGTCACTCGTACTCTTGGACATGGACTTAGCACTAGAATAGATTGGTTATTAAATATTTCTCTAACCTCTTCTTCTACAAGCTTCTAACAACCTTACAGATTTGTTATCAAATGTTAAATTATTACAGGTTGTTATTAGTATTGCAAATTACTATTAGATGATTAAATTGTTGCAGTTTGTAAATTGCTGTAAATGCTTAACTACTATACCTCTCTTACATCAAACTTATTGCTTGCCTTAAGTTCAATTTGGGTCACTTTAAATACTTAATCTTTCTTTTACGGAAATTACTTGCCGAGTAAACCTCGCTGACATATATTTCGATTGTTGTTTATGAAATGTCTGTCAGGTATTGAGAGTGATTTTGTGGAGACATTCAAGTAGAGGTCGAGCCAGCACTTGACGAGTACGTGGAGTACCTGCCTTCAGAGAATTAGAACATTGTACCTTCGCATCAGCATTTTCTATTATAATAATGTAATTTGTGTGTTTTTTTTTATTGGCCATGCTAGGCCCAAAATGTACTTTAAATTCTGTACTCTGGATATGTAATAATGTTGTTTGGACTGCTTCTTAAATTTGCATGCAAGGACCTGCAGTTTACACAGATGCTTAGTATGTTTAAACCAAGGAAGAAGGAATAAAAGAAAAGAAAAGTACGCATCCTTGTTTTAAGCACACCACGGACCTGCTCATGTTCTTGCTCCCAGTAGAATGGGAAGCAGGGCGTGACAGGTTTAGTGGTGGCTCATGCAGGTCTTGCTTTTGCGAATACTTTAAGATCGGTTTAGATGACATTAATATCTAAGTGTATAAGTAGAATAAACTTTTTGCATACCTTACTTTGTGGTTTGTTTTGTAGCATGGTAGGTCGACCCAATACCAGAAACGCCAACGGTATCAATGAGAATGACATTATGAGAATCATCAGAGAGATGTTGGAAATCCAACATCACATCCTCGAGCGTGAACCTCAACCAACTTTCCGAGGTGACGCTGGAGTTAAGTAATTCTGTGAGATGCGTCCCAAGACGTTTCCTGGGAAGGAAGGCCCATTTGAAGCTGAAGAATGGGCATGAAGCACTCAAGACAACCTGAGTACTGCCCGCATCCCCCAGGCAGGATGGGTAGAGATAGCCTGGATCCAACTAACTGACAATGCCTGAAACTGGTGAGACAATGAAGAGAAGCGTATAATGCGGCCCATTGCCTGGGCCACATTTTACATATGATTTGACGCGAAGTACTTCCCTAAGATAGCAAAAAGGGAACTTCAACAATGCTTTGTCAACTTGAAGCAAGAATCCATGACTGTTGATGAATACAATGCTGAGTTCTCCATGCTTAGTCGATTCGCCCCTCACATGGTCGAGGATCCTGAAGATCATGCCTTCCAGTTCCGTCGAGGTCTGAACTTCAATATCTAAACTTCAATAACCTCTGTCGATTTGACCAGCTATAAGAAGATATTGGAAGCTATCCGTAACCATAATGTTGTTGACAAAAAACGTAAACCAGCCCAAGGAAAAGTGTCCGATGGAACCACTTATGAACAACTTTCGACTGATGCAGACTACCAATTTCAAAAGGCTGGCCGCTCCATACAACAACCGTCCTACTGCTCTAGCCAACAACCGACCAGCTGCTCCTCTAAACAGCAATCGAGACATAATGACGTGCTTCCATTGCAACCGACCAGGACATGTCAAGAAGGACGGTCGCCTGCTGTTGAACCAATGCTTGGCCTGTGAATCATCCGAACATTCTGTCAAAGACTGCCCACATCGCATCAATAAGAAAGTAACTCTGACTATGTGAGTTTCTGGACCGACATCACGTGGACCACCTTTACCTCCACATCAGAGGGTATTCCAACAGGCCCAGCCAAAGCGCTAAGCATTCATCATGACAACTGAGGAAGCTGAGGCGACTGAGCCAGTAATCACAGGTAACATCTAAGACATTCCTTCCTTACTTTAACTAGATGCTCAATGCTTTACTTTAGACAACTAAGTATACCTTATCATACTCTAGGTATCATCTTAGTAGCATCTACACCAGCCTTATCCCTCTTTGATTCTGGAGCATCCAATTGCTTCTTATCACAAAAAATCGCTACAACACATTCCATTCATGTTCACCCGCTTCCTAACCATTGGAACATCAACACCGGGAATGGCGTAGTGAAGACTTCTGGTGGCTGTTAAATAATGCCCTCTGGTGGTATGTGGTTGCGAGCTCTTCGTCGCCTTCATGATAATCGACATGCCAAACTTTGATGCAGTATTCGGAATGGATTAGTTAGGAAATTTTTTACGCTACCATCGATTCTCGCAAACAGAAGGTAGTGTTCGAAATTTTCGATCGTCCAGTATTCGAATTTGCGAGTGGGAACCGTTTGCGTGGACCTGTTCAATTTCGGGCCAAGCCGATGGAAATGATGATGGCATCTATGCTAGCTGAACCTGAGAAGCGCAAAGTAGTTTGAAAATTCGACGACGTATTCCCTGAAGAAATTTCAGGATTACCACCCGATCGAGCTCTCGAATTCACCATTGATCTGATGCATAGTACTCAACCTATCTCCAAGGCTCCCCATCGTATGGCACCAGCAGAATTGGAGGAACTTCGTACTTAACTGGACGACTTATTGTCGAAAGGATGGATACATCCCAGTGTATCTCCCTGGGGTGCACCAGTCCTATTGGTAAAAAAGAAGGATGGATCGAGAAGAATGTGTGTGGACTATCGAGAGCTGAACAAGGTCACCGTGAAGAACAAGTATCCATTAACACGCATCGACGACATCTTCGACCAACTTGGTGGATCTTTAGTTTTCTCCAAGCTTGATCTCCGAAGTGGATATCATCAAATGAAGGTCAAGACGGACGACATATCCAAGACAGTTTTTCAAACCAAGTATGGACACTACGAATTCGTCGTTATGGCCTTTGGCATAACCAATGCACTAGCAGTATTCATGAACCTCATGAAACTTATCTTCTATGAATTCTTGGATAAATTCGTAGTGATATTTATTGATGACATTCTGATCTATTCAAAAAGCGAAGAGGATCATGCTGAGAACCTACGGATCATATTGAAGACTCTGCGCCGTCATCGACTATATGCCAAGTTCAGTACATGCGACTTTTGGCTTGACCGCGTTGCCTTTCTTAGGCATGTGGTATCTGGAGATGGTATTTCCATCGATCCAGAGAAGGTCGCATCTGTTTGAAATTGGCCAACTCCTCAGTCAATTTCAGACATCCAAAGTTTTCTTGGATTGGCCGGCTACCGTCGATTCATGTAGGACTTCTCTAAGATTGCTGAGCCCATAACTCGTCCAACGAGGAAGGACGTCAATTTCATTTGGTCTGAAGCTTGTGAGAAAGCTTTCGGAGGATTGAAGATGAAGCTGACGACTGCGTCGGTTCTGACTATACCAGACAGAACTGGAGGATTTGAAGTATACTGTGACGCATCCGGCAAGGGTCTTGGATGCATACTACATTAACATGGTCATGTTGTGGCATATGCTTCCCGACAATTGAAGACATATGAGAAGAATTATCCAACTCATAATCTGGAGCAAGCTGCAGTTAATTTTGCTATGAAGATTTGAAGACATTTTCTATTTAGGCGAGCAAGTGAAGATCTTCACCGACTACAAAAGTTTGAAGTATATTGATGTGCGTTTATATTTTATATATTCACGCACATCTTCTCCGTCGTTTTCCGTCTCTTTTCGTTGTTTCATATCTGTTCCTTTGTGTTTTTAGTTCCTTTCTACTTTCGTTGTGTTTGTGTGCATTTACAGGACATTGCTAGTGCAGGAGACATATACGACCAACATCATGAGTCCCCGGAGCAGCGGGAAGTGTCGCTCGAGATCTCGAGAGCCATTCGTCTAGAAACAAACCATGTATCAGCTCTCAACCGATCGGGTGGAACAGCCACCCGATTGGGTCATGCGGTTCGTATCAGTGCTGAAGAAGGGATAGTTCCACCCGATCGGTTCAGTGATCGGGTGGATGAATAATAGAGGGAAGTTTTGAAGGCCAAATCTCACCCGTTCGACTGACTTGTCAATCGATCGGGTCACCTATAGCTGCTGCTTCCTATGCTCAAGAAGTCGAAGACTCATCCGATCAGTTCAGTGATCGGGTGAGATTTATCAGAAGCTGAAGACACAATTTCCCGTCGTTTCATCCGATCGGGTGAAGTCTCATCCGATTGAGTGAATGTCTATTTTTGTCTTCTTGTGGGAATATTCCTTGGCATCTTGCACACTTGTATAAATAGGGCTAGGTTTTCCCAGAAACGCAATCTCCATTTTTAAAGTTGTTTTACGGGATTTTTAGCTGCTTGGAATTAAACTCGAATTGTAAGTTCTTTGATCGTTTTTATATTTTGATATTTTGTATATGCTTCCATTTGCTATAGTAAACAATCGCTTGATTTCTCTTCTTATGGCTATATCTTGTTTTATTGTATTTCATACCATGCTTAGTGAGTATTTTATACCCTTCCCCACCCATCATTCACATCCCCACCGAGCCCATCCGTGCACCATCTCCATCTCTTTCTCCAGTTCTTCGCACACCCGTCACCTCTCCCGACCACAGCCCTCCACTCTCTTCCGAGGAGGATGAGGAGCCTTCTACTCATGCATATTGATTTCTTTTTTTTTTCTGATTTTGCCCCTAGCAAGTTTTTTTCCAATTCACCATGATCTTATCTTTTTTCACGCATTGTTGGGATCAGCTTTAAGGAGATCTATATTTTGTGCTTGTGGTCGTGTCATTTGTTTGTTGTGTGCTTGTTTTGTGTGTTTGTGTGTTTGTCTTTTGTCTAGTAGGTTTCTGCATTTATTTTCTTTATTATTCTACGTCTTGTTTCCTGTGTTTTTCATGTTTTTTCCGTTTCTTTGTCTGTGTCATGTGCGTACTTTCCTCCCATCTTTCGTTGTCCTCCCACACTTCATCCTATTGCATTGAGGCCAATGCAATGTTCAGCTTGAGGGAGTCGCACTATGTGCATCAGTCGTGTCATTTTTGCCATTTTGAGTCGTTTTCATTGTGTTTTTCTTTTTTCCATCCTTTTATTCTCGCACTCCTAGAGATGACCCCGCATGACGAAACCGCTACTACCACACACACACACACTTAGCTAAGCTACAATAACTATCTTCACTAACCCTAGGAAGCCGAGTTCTATTGCATCTTATGCTCCGTGGGTTCACTTCGCCTTTTGTGTTGAGTCGTGTGTTGTAACTAGCTAGTTGGTGTGCTTCTAGGTCGTGATTTGGTTTTATATGCCTATCCTTGGATGACCCCTAGACTATCATGTTCAATTTCAAATATGCGATATATTGCTTCTACTTCCTGCTTCATTATGCATGAATCATACTATATATATACACTTCAAATCGCATGTGTCAGGACCCTACCAATAGGACTAGGATAACCCATGTTTCTTATGCTCTGATATACGAAAAACGCCTTTTGCCAAGTGTTTAGAATTCGAATTCTTTTTTGTTTTACTTGGTGCAAATCCACTCGTCGTGTACTTAACTCCCACTTGGGAGAGTACACAAATTTGCCACATACTAGCGCATCGTTCTCCCGCTTTTGGGGAATGCGCATTTTCCTACTTCAAAAAAAAGAAGGGAGAGAGAAGATAGGAAAATCCAAAAAAGAAAAAAATGGGGGGAGAAAGAGAGGAGAAAAGAGAGAATATGTGTAACCAAAATCCAAAAAATATCCAAATATCCAAAACCAAAAAAAAAATTTGTTGTAAATATTACTCCTACTGACGTGAATAAAGGGAAGGCGAGAATTTGCTCCAAGTGCTCTCCTCGAAACCTACTCAACCCCTTTCATTTTCGAAGACACTTGGCATAGAAGCTTTCTAGCAATCATCTCGGCAATCGTGCGACGATTTTCTAGTTTATAGCGGTAGAGTCCCGAATATATGACATGTTCCTATTCCTACTCTATTCTCATGCATTCTTGAGCTATTATTCACCGCAAACTCGAATTGATTAGATATTTGGGTCGGTCTATGGACATGTGTACATGGAGCTTCATCGTATGATTTTGATAGTTACATCGTTGGCTAGCTACAACCACACTTACTCGCGCTTCATCGCGTGGACCCACGACACTAGTAGGGACTCGTATTCCTGGGCTTAGTGTTATGCTTCTTGCATGCTTGCTTAGTGCGTTGTGTTTGTTTTCGTTGGCTCTGACGGGTAATCTAGGATTTCCTTTTCTTTTTCTGTTTCTCTCTTTCTATTTTCTCCCGTCGGGTTCTATTCTCACTCGTCTTTCTCGAGGACGAGGAAGAGTTCAGCTTGGGGGATTTTGACGTGCGTTTATATTTTATATATTCACGCATGTCTTCTCCGTCGTTTTTCGTCACTTTTCGTTGTTTCATGTCTATTCCTTTGTGTTTTTAGTTCATTTTTACTTTCGTTGTGTTTGTGTGCATTTGCAGGACATTGCTAGCACAGGAGACATATACGACCAACATCATGAGTCCCCGGAGCGGCGGGAAGTGTTGCACGAGATCCCGAGAGCCATTCATCAAGAAACAAACCATGTATCGGCTCTCAACCGATCGGGTGGAACTGCCACCCGATCGGGTCATGCGGTCCCTGTCAGTGCTGAAGAAGAGACAGTTCCACCCGATCGGCTCAGTGATCGGGTGGATGAATAACAGAGGGCAGTTTTGAAGGCCAAATCTCACCCGGTCGGTTGACTTGTCAACCGATCGGGTGTCAACCGACCGGGTCACCTGTAGCTGATTCTTTCTATGCTCAAGAAGTCGAAGACTCACCCGATCGGTTCAGCGATCGGGTGAGATTTATCAGAAGCTGAAGACACAATTTTCTGTCGTTTCATCCGATCGGATGAAGTCTCATCCGATCGAGTGAATGTCTATTTTTGTCTTTTTGTGGAAATATTCCCTGGCATCTTGCGCACTTGTATAAATAGCGCTAGGTTTTCCCAGAAATGTAATCCCCATTTTAATTTGTTTTTAGGGATTTTTAGCTGCTTGGAATTAAACTCAAATTGTAAGTTCTTTGATCCTTTCTATATTTTGATATTGTGTTTAAGCTTCCATTTGCTACAGTAAACAATCGCTTGATTTCTATTCTTAGGGCAATATCTTGTTTTATTGCATTTCGTACCATGCTTAGTGAGTAGTTCTTCAATCTGGGACATTGGTGGAAGCCCCTTCGTGGGTTCTTCCTAGAACGGCCGTAGATTTAGGGATCCGATAGGATCTAGGGATTTTGATATTTACGCGGGGGCGTTTCATTGTCATGGGCAGGAAAAAGACCGCCTTTGACCGTTGGGCCAAGAGGAAATAAAACAGGAGTTTGATTCTTTAGCCATAGCTTACCCCCTAGCATAGACATTGAGTCCCTGCACGTGGGAACGGCTTGGACGAAATGTTGGGAGCGATCGTTGAGAGCTTAGTGCTCCCGGACTAGAATACTGATGGACATGGGAATGCCCACCGTCCGAAGTCAGGTAGACCTAGCGTATCATCCTGGGCATCGACCAGAATATCGGGCCCATGGGATGCTAGGTATCACTTTTAGAGGCAACGTCTCACTGCCAAACCCTAGCATTCTGTCACATTTCTATCCTTCGATCGTAATAGTGAGAATCCATGATTAGGGCGGAATCCAAAGTCCTAAGTTACCTTTTTACCTTTTACATCCTTTCTATTGGTTTACTATCGGGAAAACCATCTGAGAATCAGCTAGCTCATCCACCGGGTGATCTGGTTCCTGAATGTTTATAAGTACAACACACGCCTACCCGTGATCGACCCCCAAGCCACACTTCGACACCGTGCGCTTGCGGTTTATAAATTCTAATTCTTGTATCCCCGTCCCGATTTGCGTGTCAAACGGACAGCCGGTCATATATGTTCACGCAAAAGGAGTTGAACATGAGGTAACACAGATGGTTGGAACTCATGGCTGACTATGACATCGACCTTCAATATCATCCTGGTAAGGTTAATGTCGTACCTGATGCATTGAGTCGACTTCCAGCTATTATGATTCTTACGGATCAGAAGCGACTTCAACAAACAAACTATGCGAGGAATGGACATTGAAGTCATCCTAACTGAAATTACGGCCTCTTTGATGAACCTACAAATTCAGTCGACCATCATCGACCTAATCAAAGCCGCTCAAGCTGGAGATGCAAAGTTACAGAAGATCAAGGGACAAGTGGAATCGAGTCTTCGAACAGATTTTCTTATACATGAAGACAGATCGTTGAGATATGGCAGTAGAATCTGTGTGCCTTAAGGCGATATCCGAGAAGAGCTGATGAATGAATCACATAGCTCCCCTTACTCCATTCATCCTGGTGGCACCAAAATGTACAAGGATCTTCGTCTGAATTTTTGGTGGCATGGGATGAAGAGAAACATCATCCGAAGAATCGCCAATTGCCTGGTATGTCAGCAAGTGAAGGCTGAACACCATCAC
This sequence comes from Scilla litardierei, assembly GCA_030789695.1. Lineage (NCBI taxonomy): Eukaryota > Viridiplantae > Streptophyta > Magnoliopsida > Asparagales > Asparagaceae > Scilla > Scilla litardierei. The sequence goes on from CM061136.1 coordinate 144,797,257, forward strand.
ATCGGAGGATTGCTTTAACCACAACCTTTTCATGAGTGGAAGTGGCAGCACATTACCATGGACTTCGTCACTGGACTACCTTGGAGCACGAAGCAGAATGATGCCATCTGGATGATCGTTGATCGATTAACTACGTCGGCACATTTTATACCATTCCAAGTGGGACAACTGACTGAATTACTCGTTAATAAGTATATGGAGGTAATGACTATTCATATGCCTTATAACTCCTTCCTAGTCTATGTCGTGATATGAAAGATAACCGTGCAAAACATCGTGAGATAACATGGAGTCTCAGTGAGTATTGTCTCAGATCGAGACACGAGATTCACTTCTCACTTTTGGAAGAGTCTGCAGTTAAATCTTGGTACCAGTCTGAGTTTCAGCATTGCGTATCACCCGCAGACGGATAGACAATCGGAGTGCACCATCCATATACTCGAGGATATGCTAAGATCTTGCATGATCAACTTCAAAGGCTCGTGGGAAGACCACTTGCACATAGTAGAGTTTGCATACAAAAATAGCTACCAATCAAGTATCAGAATGGCTCCATTTACAGCACTTTATGGGAGAAAATGTCGTTCTCCATTGAGTTGGGATGACATTGGCGATCAAGAACTTTTAGGTCCTGAGCTGATCATAGAAGATGTTGACGTGGTGCGTACCATCAGAGATAGACTTTTCATTGCGTAAGACCGATACAAACACTGGGCTGATGCCAAGCGTCGTCATCTAGAGTTTTAGCCTGGAGATCATGTATTTTTGAAGATATCTCCGAACAGAGGATTGATACGATTTGGGAGAAGAGGAAAACTCGGTCCGAGATTCATTGGGCCCTTCGATGTACTAGATCGAGTTGGAGAAGCGGCCTATCTCCGAGTGTTAACACCTTCACTGGAAGGAGTGCATGATGTGTTTCATGTCTCCCAGCTGCGTCATTATATCAGTGATCCTACGCATGTGGTTGATCATTCAAAAATCACAGTGCGACCAGATCTTACATATGAGCAACAGCCATTGCAGATTTTGGATCGACGTCAGAAGACTCTCAGGAATAGAGTCGTTGACCTCGTGAGAGTGATGTGGCGACATGACTCACCCGGTGAATCCACCTGGGAACGAGAAGACGAGATGCAGATCAATATCCTCACTTATTCATTGCATCTTAGTTCCTTATATCTTGAGTATCCTTGTGTCTTAAATTTCTTGTATGTTAATTTTCTTGAATAAGAAATTCCGAGGACGGAATTTTTATAAGGTGGGTAGGATGTGACGACCCGTATTCATCAATACGACTATTTTACGTATTTCACGTATTTTCATATTTTAAAAGTATTTTAAAATGGTTGGTCAGGAGTTTTGTATAAAAAATGATTTCAAAATTCTATATAAAAAATATTTTGAAGCATCAAAATAGTTATGGTATATTTCAGTAAGTTCGAGTATCATCAAATACCTCTAAATAATTTTTATAATATTTTATATTCAATTGTTCCTGATTTAACCGTGTCAATTAATTTTCTATATAAACGTTATCAAAAAAATTTCAAACTTTTACAGTATGATTCTATGGTCGATTAGTACTCCTCACATTATTTTCGTAGTTTTTTGGAGTCAAATCGACCTAGAACACACAAACCTGCATCCCAAACATTTTGGCCCAAAACTCGTATCTCTGTAACTCAAACCTTGAAATAGACTTTGTATTCATCATCCTCGTGACGATACGAATCTGTTGTTGTGTTTTGGGAATTTTTCGGAGTCGTGTGCGAAAACAGCGTAGTATTACATCGTTTTTTCTAATTACAATTACTAATTACGTTTTACTTTAACTAATTACTATTTCTAATTACTTTTACCCTAACCACCCCCTTAATTGGCCTCTTAAGTTGGTCAGATCTAATTTTTTTGGATCTCAAACCACCAAACTTATTACACACTATTAATAAATATTTCATCTTTTATTATTTAAATATTCTTTAAACCATATATAATCCCCTCCCTCCCTCACGCAAACACTCACCCCTCCCCTTCCTCTTAACCGCATGCAAACGTCCCCGTACTCTCATATCCCCACTCCGATACACCCCCTCACCCCCGCTCATCTCCCTCTCTTCTCTCCGACGAAAACCAACCCCTCACCCATGCCCTTCGGTGCTCCTCCGTCGTGGACGCCGTCGTGCCTCCCCCGCTCCACTCAGCCCACAAAGTACCCCTTGCAAGCTCATCGCCTCCAGCGCCCCTCCTCCACTTTGCCTCCATCGTCGACCCAACCCGTGCCTCTACTGCTCCTCCTCCAGCTTCGCCACCGCGCTCCGTCGCCAGCAGCAACCTCGAACAGCCCCCGCCTCTCCACTTCATGGTGAGCAAGCCTAACGTGTTGAGTATTGATTCCCCGGATTTGGTTTTGGATGATGAGCAAACATAAATATCGTGTACTAACTGTTGTGTGAGTGCAGTTATGGAGATCATCGCCAAAATACTACGTACATCTAAAGCGACGTCTCAAGACTTCTCAATATGCATGATCGTGTGCCTGAAGCTTCGTTGAAGCTCAAGGAGTAATATTGCAGTCAAAGAAGAATGAAGATTGAAGCTTTGAAGACGGTTCGTCATGTATTATTTCTTGTAATCTAGCTTCATTAATTAGAATGTTAAGCCTTGAGTAGGACTTACATTATTATCTTCATTTCGCTCATATCTTAGAGCTAGGACTATCATAGAAGCCATTAGAATCTTTCCCGAAGCCTATCGCTTCTTCCCTCGGCTTCTAGTGCATGTTAGTTGGTTCAAGAAGAAGAACCAACCGACTAGATGACGATCTAGTCGGTCGGTAATTCCTCTTGAACCGACTAGAATGCCTTGCTCATTTCAGCCCAGATTTGTTGATCAATTGTCGGTCAAAGAAGAGTCACCGATCGATTAGATGACGATCTAGTCGGTTAGGAATCCTTCTCAGACCGACTAGTTATCATTGCCTAAATTCAGCCGGAGTTACTGTTTCGAGTTAGTCGGTCAAAGAACATTTATCGACGATTAGTTGAGAAACTAATCGGTCAGCATTTGTTCTTAAACCAATTAATTCATCTTGAAGTCAGCCTACTCTATTTCGACTATTAGTCGGTCAAATAGCATTCACCGACCGACTAGTTGTAAAACTAGTCGGTCGGCAAGTCTTCTTAGACCGACTAGTTGTCATCTCCTGTACTTCGACCTTTTGGCTATTCAACTGTTAGTCGGTCTACATTGTATCACCGACCGACTAGTTGATGAACTAGTCGGTCAGTGATCCTTCTTTGACCGACTAGTCTGGTTCAGAATAGAGCCGTTGGAGTTTTTATTAAAACGTTTTTCTCTCTCTCTTTCCTCTATCCAATATATACTTGGAGGGGTTCTTTCCTAGTATTCAAGGCTGCCATTTTAGAGGTTTAGAGAAATCAAAGAGAAGCTATTCAACTCCATTCTAAAGCTTTCTCTTCCTCACAAGAATCTCTCCCTCAACTCTTTGAGCCATATTCCTCAAGAGAGACTCTCTCTCCATTGTGAGCCTTCCAAGCCAAGAGCTTGATCCAAAGTCACCATCCTCCATCCTAGCCCTCGATCGCTGATCTTATTGGTGGAGCTTCGGTTTGGTGACATCTTCTTCCTCAAAATCCCTCTTTGCCCTAATTTGGTAAGTATACTCAAGGCATAGGATTTTGTGGTAAGTGTTTCATTATTTCAATTACTTTGTTATTTGAATTGTGTCTCTCGGTTGTGAGAGAGGGTGTGATCTCGGTTTGTGGGAGTCACATGTCATTTGTATGATTTGGTCTTGTGAAGGTTTTTCACAAGAATTTCATAGTGCTAAATCTTGAGTTAGGGTTTCTAACTCAAGTATCCGGAGGGGATCCGGGTGGTTGGGACGTATGATCACCGGGAACAAGTCGGGGAGACTTGGGTGGATCCGATCCCGTTACGTGCTTTGTTTGTGTTTGTTATTTCTTGTTGATTGTTGTTTATTCCGCATTGCCATTTGTTAATTGCACAATAGTTAGGAATAACTCTCTTAATTATTTTAAGTATTATTCAACCCCCCCCCCTCTAGTACGTGTGCAGTAGCTTCACAGGACACTACAATTGGTATCAAAGCCAAGGTTAAAGCTACAAGTTCAAAGCTATGACAAACAACGACTACAATGTCTTCAAGGATCGTCAAGGAGCTTCTTCAGTTTTGGAAGGGCTATCCTCAGTCAGGCCTCCTCACTTCAACTGTACCAACTATGGGTACTGGAAATGCCGGATGGAAACCTTCCTCCGGAGCGCTTCACTTTGGAGAGCCACGATGACGGAATATGTCGAGCCCGCCGAACAAGATTTCGCGAAGTGGACTACCGCGGAGGTCGCCACGGAGGTAAGCAATGCCAAGGCCATGAATGCCTTGCAATGTGCGTTGGAGCCCGAAGACTTCAACAAGATATGGACATGTAAGAGTGCATATCAAGTATGGAACCAACTCCTCATCTTGCACGAAGGAACGAGCACGGTAAAAGATTCTAAACTCGTTGTCGCTAACAAAGAATTTGAGTTGTTTCACATGGAACAGGGTGAAACTATGAAGGACTACTATGCTCTCTTCGTGGACATATCCAACGAGTTGGAAGCGCATGGGAAGATCTACACCCATAAGGAGAAAGTCGCAAAGATTATTGACGGACTTCCTTCTTGTTGGGAGAAGCGTACCTTCGCCATCGAGGAAGGTAATGATATGAACAAATATATCGTTGTTCAACTAATGGGTACCTTGTTGTCTTACGAGGTACGCAAGGAAAGCAAGATCAAGATGAGGAAAAGATGAAGGTGTACTTGAAGCAAGACGAGCCAAAGAAAAAGGCGATTGCGTACAAGGCCGCCATATCTACCGATGATGAAGAATCGGAAGAAGAATTGGACATGGAAGCTTTGGCCGATATGGCAAAGAAGTTCAACCGATTCTTCCGAAAAGGTAAGTTAAAGAGTAAATCAAAATTTATTTCAACTAATGCTTCTACTCCCGTGTGTTATAAATGCAACAAGCCAGGACATATCAAGCCGAATTGTCCTCTCTACAAACACAAAGGGAAGTGGAAGGCATCCAAGTACGACAAGTCGAGAAAGCTTAAGAAAGGACTTGTCGGCACATTCACCGACTCCGAAGAGGACTCCTCAAGTGGAGAGTCGGATGATGAACGAGTGGAGAAAGCACACACGTGCTTCATGGGAAAAGAGGAACATGTTCAAGAGACCTCCTCCGATGAAAGCGAGGATGGAAGCGAGGATGAAGGTGAAGAGGTAACTATTGATGAACTTAGAATAGCTAATGAACAACTTTGGAATAAGTTTTCTAATTTGGCTACTAGATTTATTAAGACTAAAAATGAGCTAGATAGTCTTAAAACCTCGCCTAAGTCTATCATCGTCAACAACGACACCGTTGTTGAAGGGTTGAGAAATGAGATTATAAATCTCAAATCTCAACTTGAGCATATCCATATCAAGGATTCGGATGAACATGTGATAGCGGATTTGACATCTCAAAACTCAACATTGAGTATTGAGAATAAAAATCTCAAGTCACGTGTTTGTGCACTCGCATCGCAAGTGTCCACATTGGATGCTTCTTTGCATTCTCTCACCGAGAAGTATGAGTGCACATTAGGCCGAATTCATGAATTCAATAAAGGTAAGGGCCATATGGACAATATCCTAAACGACTTACCTCTGGCCAATCATCACATTGGTTTGGGGTATAAGTTGGGAGACTCGTCCAAATCGTCCGCCACCTTTGTTAGGCCATCTTCCGATGCTTCTACTAGTGGGAGTAAACACATCATGGGTAGTTCTTCTACCAATGGTGCTTCTGCTAGGAACACACCCCCATTTGAAAAGAAACCCACTTTGGGTGGACCTCCAAAGAAGGGTCATGCTTTCATGTATACCATGCCACGTAGGAACACACATCCTACCCCACATGTTAACACATATAATGATTTCTATGCTCCGAATCCACGAGCACGTGCACACCATGTGAGACACACTCATGCATGTGTTCCACCACATTCGTATGCTCATCCTCATTCTCATATGGATAATTATCGTCATGCACCATTGCATCATATGCCATATGCGTACCCACGACATGCATCACATAGAAATCAACTACGTATACATGTTCCCAATAGGAATAGGGCTCCCACAATTTTCACTATTTGGAGCCCGAAGGACACAAACATGAATGAAAAACAAGTGTACATGAATTCTTATTTTATGAATGTCGTTCATAATGATAATTATGTGGGGAAGTCTAAGTCCAATTGGACTTAGCTTCCAAAAGTCTAATCTCTTAGGACCCAATGTCCTTGGGTACCATGGAATGATTTTTTTTTATCTTTAGGTACTCAAGGATAAGAGAAGGAGCATTAAATCATATTTTAGCTCCATATTAAGTTTTTCTAGGTTCAATCCACCGTGGGATACCAACCCTACCAACTCATTGATTTGCAAAGGATTTTTCATTCAAATGGAGTTGATGGTGCTTAAAGAGATGCACCAAAGTAAGGGGAGCTTAATGTTGTAAGTATATTCATACTTTTGATTTACTTTGGTATCCATATGTGTTGATTGCATGCAATGTTAGATTATCTACATTTGTAGACTATATTACAATTGATGTCATTTTGTGCTAGAATTGTGTATGCCATAGTTTTATGATGCTCTATCTATTTTTGGCATAACATTTTTGCATATTACTTTTGGTATCAATTCACTACATTTGGTATTCTCATTGGATTTATGTCTCTTATATTGATTTCGTCGCTCGACGATTATCTTGGTTAAATAGAATTCTTTCTCTGGAAACATAGAATTGTTTTCCATGCACTCTATTTAACTAAGAATGTTGATTTTGGAGAGTATGTTCTAAAACTCAATTCGTGAAATTGATTTTAGTTTTGATGATTTCGTTTTTCGATTTTCGCCTATGGTTTGATGATTTCGTTTTTCGATTTTCGCTTATGGCTTGATGATTTAGTTTTTCGATTTTCGCCTATGGCTTGGTGATTTCATTTTTCGTTTTTTGACTATGGTCTAATTGGCACGCTTTGCTTTTATTCGGTATTTTACATTTTATATTTTACATTGATGTCATTTGGACCGTGGTCGTATTCTCCGACTCTCGTGCTTTTATTTTTAGCCATTGTATTTGTCGTTGATCTCCTCCCGCTCTTTTTGCTAATGCCAAAGGGGTAGAGAATTAATAATGACGATGTGCTACCATGAATCTAATTTGATATGTTAGATTCAGTGGGAGTGAAGATATAAAAATGGATTTAAATCCTATATGTCTGCTTGATGCGTATAATAATTGGTTCATATTTCATATCTTCCTCGTCTGCTTGATGCGTATGATTAATATTTAATACGAGACTAACGTGTCATCAATGCAGGGGGAGTAAGTAAATTTCAAATGAATCATTATTATTGATTATTATTTATGTTGGTTTGTCATCACCAAAAAGGGAGAGAATGTTGACTATTGATTCCCCGGATTTGGTTTTGGATGATGAGCAAACATAAATATCGTGTACTAAATACTATGTACATCTAAAGCGACGTCTCAAGACTTCTCAATATGCATGATCGTGTGCCTGAAGCTTCGTTGAAGCTCAAGGAGCAATATTGAAGTCAAAGAAGAATGAAGATTGAAGCTTTGAAGACGGTTCGTCATGTATTATTTCTTGTCTTCTAGCTTCATTAATTAGAATGTTAAGCCTTGAGTAGGACTTACATTATTATCTTCATTTCGCTCATATCTTAGAGCTAGGACTATCATAGAAGCCATTAGAATCTTTCCCGAAGCCTATCGCTTCTTCCCTCGGCTTCTAGTGCATATTAGTTGGTTCAAGAAGAAGAACCAACCGACTAGATGACGATCTAGTCAGTCGGCAATTCCTCTTGAACTGACTAGAATGTCTTGCTCATTTCAGCCCAGATTTGTTGATCAATTAGTCGGTCAAAGAAGAGTCACCGACCGACTAGATGACGATCTAGTCGGTTAGGAATCCTTCTCAGACCGACTAGTTATCATTGCCTAAATTCTGCCTGAGTTAATGTTTCAAGTTAGCCGGTCAAAGAACATTTGTCGACCGACTAGTTGAGAAACTAGTCGGTCAGCATTTGTTCTTAAACCAACTAATTCATCTTGAAGTCAGCCTACTTTATTTCGACTATTAGTCGGTCAAAGAGCATTCACCGATCGACTAGTTGTAAAACTAGTCGGTCGGCAAGTCTTCTTAAACCGACTAGTTGTTATATCATGTACTTCAACCTTTTGGTTGTTCAACCATTAGTCGGTCTACGTTGTATCACCGACCGACAAGTTGATGAACTAGTCGGTCAGTGATCCTTCTTTGACCAACTAGTCTGGTTCAGAATAGAGCCGTTGGAGTTTTTATTGAAACGTTTCTCTCTCTCTCTTTCCTCTATCCTATATATACTTGGAGGGGTTCTTTCCTAGTATTCAAGGCTGCCATTTTAGAGGTTTAGAGAAATCAAAGAGAAGCTATTCAACTCCATTCTAAAGCTTTCTCTTCCTCAGAAGAATCTCTCCCTCAACTCTTTGAGCCATATTCCTCAAGAGAGATTCTCTCCATTGTGAGCCTTCTAAGCCAAGAGCTTGATCCGAAGTCACCATCCTCCATCCTAGCCCTCGATCGCTGATCTTATTGGTGGAGCTTCGGTTTGGTGACATCTTCTTCCTTAAAATCCCTCTTTGCCCTAATTTGGTAAGTATACTCAAGGCATAGGATTTTGTGGTAAGTGTTTCATTATTTCAATTACTTTGTTATTTAAATTGTGTCTCTCGGTTGTGAGAGAGGGTGTGATCCCGGTTTGTGGGAGTCACATGTCATTTGTATGATTTGGTCTTGTGAAGGTTTTTCACAAGAATTTCATAGTGTTAAATCTTGAGTTAGGGTTTCTAACTCAAGTATCCGGAGGGGATCCGGGTGGTTGGGACGTAGGATAACCGGGAACAAGTCGGGGAGACTTGGGTGGATCCGAACCCGTTACATGCTTTGTTTGCGTTTGTTATTTCTTGTTGATTGTTGTTTATTTCGCATTTTTGTTTGTTAATTGCACAATAGTTAGGAATAACTCTCTGAATTATTTTAAGTACTATTCACCCCCCCTCTAGTACGTGTGCAGCAGCTTCACAGGGCACTACCTAACGTCCCTCCTACCCCGCGCCACCGCTGCTCTGGAGCCCCATGCCTACCACCTCCACCGACGCCTATGCCCTTGATGTGTCATTATATTCCACATTTTATCTAAATGATTACACGTCAAAATGATTGCTCATTTACATATTTCATACGCTTTTATGCTATTATTTGGAATAATATGACTTTCGGAGCATTTATGTCCATTTCATGGATTTGGGGCGATATTGGAGCAATTTGGAGTCAATAAGACGGTCGACGACGTGAGAGCACCAATGAGACTCATGATGACATGCTCGAGGCACCAAAAAAGAATACTGGAGCAAGGAAGAGGCAAGAGAGAAGGTCGATCGATCGAGCTATGATGCGGCAAAGGAATCGAGCGACCCGAAGTGCTGGAAACAGGACAGCCGTGCGCACTATTTCCAAATCTTCTATCACCTATGATTTTTCAATATTTTTCTGATATTTTTTTCACATAGTAGACTTCAAGCCGGTTCCAACGCCACCAAGAAAGCACCAATCGGAGGTCGGATGAGCCCTGGAGAATTTTTGCAAGATGATGCTGCAGTGATGAAATTCTACTGAAATCTGTTTGACACCTACTCGACCGAGCAGAGGACTCTACTCAACCGAGCAGGGTGAAAAATCCTGCTGAAATGTGTTTTTGACCTCCAATTCGGCTGAGCATCAAGTTGCTCGACTGAGCAGTTGACTGCTCGGCCGAGCAGGGTGCTGAAACGTGTTTTTTGACCTCCTATTCGGCTGAACATCAGGTTGCTCGACAGAGCAGTTGATTGCTCGACCGAGCAGCTACGTACTCGGTCAGTTTAGGCAGAGCGTAATTTTGGAGAAGAGCTGCAACCTACTGACAGACTCGACCGAGCAGCCTATTACTCGACTGAGCAGCTACCTACTCGGACTGAGCAGACCCTACTCGGTCCGAGCAGACAGAGCGACGTTTTGGGTGATGGATCTAGACTTCTGACGTACTCGACCGAGCAGCTTTGTGCTAGACCGAGTAGTTGTGGGCCCAAGGCCCAGATCACGATTTTGAGGGTTTTCGATGGGGATATACTCGCGGGGCAGCCGTCACCTAAAGGGGGAACTTTAGAGGATATTTTTTGAGAAACTTTTCGATAGATTTTGATAGACTTTTTGCATATTTATAGAGGAGTATTTAGATCCTTTTTAAGGTTTTTTCGGCTACGATCTTTTGCGGAGTTTGGCTATGCCCCAGGCCCCTCCTTTTTATCAAGATAAGTACTTTTGCCTTTTTTAATTCTATTATTATTTTCTTTGTGATTTCTTATTGTTTATCCCTTTTTGATGCATGCAATGAAATCTTTGTGCGTTCTATTATCTATTGCTATTGCTATGCTTGAGTAGTATTTTCTATGGCTAAGGGATTAGCCCATGGATATTAAGATTTAGATGCAAAGTTGGGATTTTTATGGGGCGTTGGATATAAATGGGGTTGTATTTTGGTTGATCTAGCAAAATCCCTAAGAGAACTCGTACTGAGATCGTACCCACGGTCGGTGGAATCGATTAGCTTAAGAAGTATCCTACGGATTTAATTAGGGAGTTAGTGGATTCAACCAAGGCACGTGACCATGTCCGGCTCGTGCCATGATGGGATCCACCGACGAACTATATCACTAATTGACGGCTACCGCCATTGTGTCAATAAGAGCCACCAAAATACCTCGAAGCTCTAACCCACGAGAGTGGTATGAGTTGAGAGCATTCGAACCACGAGAGTGGTGAGAACTTTGTAGATCCTTAATGCAGGTATCGTAGCGCCTAACGCGAGAGCGGGGTTACTACGATACGTTAGATCCATGATGTCCAGACGCATGAATTCATTTTCTAGATGCTACAAATCTCCAATAAAACCAACGCAACATAAGAGTCCTAGCCTAGTGTCGACATCCAACGGTCCTAGTGGCGATCCCTAAGCCCAAATCTTTAGTACTTTATTTCTTTCTTTCTTTGTGTGGAACCCCTTTCTTGCAACGTTGTGTGACACAACCTTCGCATCCATCGACATTACGACCGTCCATATTCCACATCCACCAATAAACCCGCAAGTCTAACTCAACCTAGGAGTAGATAGGTAATATAGCACCGCTTCCTTGAGTTCGATACCCGTTTGCCATTATACCGTGTGCTTGCGGTAAATGAAATTGTTTCGGAGTTAGTTCCGGCTCGATCAAGTTTACGGCGTTGTTGCCGGGGAGGCGTTCCGCCATATTATCTATTTACCACAATTAGGTTGATTAGATTGCGTTAAAAAAATAAATAAATAACAAAATAAAAATAAATAAATAAATTTGAGAGAGATTTTTTTCCCTGCCACCTGCTATTACTATTATCTTTATCTCTCTTTGTACCACTGACGTATTTTTCAGGTTGTTTACTTTGCTTGATCAGGTACAGTTGATGCAGCGATGGTGCTTCCAATGATGCGACCGGGTTCTATATGATCATATATAGATCTCGCTACATTCTATCAGGCTGATGGAGAGTCCTTCAGAGAAGCATTGTTGTCACGCCCCGCTTCCCATGTACGGGAGCGAGAACGTGAGCGGGTCCGCTTGTGCGTAAAGCAAGGAAAGAGTACTTTTTTTTCTTCCTTCCTTGACTTAAGCACAATAAGCGTTATTTAATAAGCAGGTCCCTGCACGCGAATATTTCAGAAATATCACAAATATTTATTACAAATTTATTCCAGCGTTTTTTGGCGACAAAGTACACAAAGCGACTTAGGCCAAGCATGGCCGTACTATTTGCTGAAAGCCAACACACCTGAAAATAGCAAATACAACTAAATAGATAAAGACTGCAACAAAGTTCTAGTCTTCAGCAGGGAGGATCTCAATGTCCTCGTAACTCTGATTAACGGTGTCCACTTCAAAGGTAGGATCCTCAAAAGCGGGGTCTGCAAAGTAATCAGGCTCTGATCCTAACATATATTTCACAAACACATGAAATATATGTCAGCGAGAAGCTCGGCAAGGTATTTAAAGTAAAAGAATTAAAGAACAGCTTGCAAAGGAACAAAAGTGTTAGTACATATTTACGAAAAAGTGCAAAAAGGAAAGTATGAGCGTTAGTACACATATTATAAATGATAAGTGCAGAAAGAGAAACATGACATATATGAAATTGCAGTTCAAGGAGTAAAGCTGTTATATGTTTCATTTATTGTGCTCGTGATAAGTCCCGGTCCGGGTTGGTAGTATGTACTTGATGCACCCTATCATCGGGGGTTTACCGTGACGCCTTCTTGCTTGCCCCATTGGTGTGGTTATGGAGGGAGCCGTAAGGTGGTCAAGCTACATCTACGAACCCTACTACTAAGAACCAATCCCACCCAAGTGTCATAACCAGTCACCAACTAGTTTCCTTTCCATCTGTAATCGATGGGTTCTCATTATTTTTTCGAGGGTTGTGTCCTACCCTCTGTCCCGTTTTGGTTCGATTGATAATATGCAGAGAAAATTGTTCTTTTATCAAGGGTTCATTAACATGAAAAGTCTGTTTTAGTCAGCTACAACAGATAAAATATGAGCATATTAAAATGATGATTGTGTTAGTTTTTGGCAGTTGTCTCAAATTCAAATACAATAAATAGTTACCTTGACGTGGGTGTGGGTGTCCATGTGGTGGTGACGTGAGGCACGTTTAATCTGCGTCAAATAGGCTAGTGATATCAGTCTAATGGTCAACATCCAATTAAAATATTTTAATGGCTCGCTAAAATTAACCATTTACTTGATCGCCATTATAACGGAATTCGTTAACAACTTAACTAGTGTCGTAGTTTAGTTATTAATAGCTAACTCAACTTGATTTATTACAAACAAACTTAACATGATATTTAGTTAACACTAATTTAACTTAACTTATACTTATTAAGAAAACTTATGAAAAAAAACTTACCTTTAAAAACTAAACTTAATAACTAATAACAATAATAATTATTATTATTATAATAACTAATAACTTTATAATAATAATAATAATAATAATAATAATAATAATATCTTACCTATATTTACCCCCTTCCTTTTCTCTGTTCCCCCCTCTCTCTTGTCTCTTCCTGTTCTTTCTTTCTCTCCTTTTTTTGTTTTCAAAGTTTGTAGCAGCTTAAAAGGGGAAGGTGGACTCACGCACACCAGGGGAAACCACGCACGGGGAGGAAGGGCTCACGCTCGCGGTGGCTCGACGGTTCTACAGGCGGCCGATGGCGGCGCAAGGGCGGCGACGGCTTCAGCTGGGCGGTGGCGGCGCAGATCGAGTCACAACGAGCGAGATCTGGGCGGGGGACGACGGATCGGGGGTTTCCAGGTAGCGGGCGGAGCGGATCGGAAGAGGGAGCGGTGGCGTGCGACGGATCCGAGCTCGAGGTCGCGGCAGCGACGAGATTGACTGTGTGGCGGCGATCTAGGGGAGATGGGGTTGGTTTCCAAGCGGCGACAGCTGCGATCGAGGATGGCTCAGGCAAGATCAGGGGTGCTTCAGTTGTCGAGATGCGGCAGATCGAGCAGCTTGGGGTTGCACAGGGTTAATCTGGGGTTCGAATTGATTTGTGTTTGTTTTTATCACTGATTTGTTTTGGATTTCTGGTTTGATTTTTGGGTTGTATGGAGATGGTGGAGGCTGATTGTTGTTGTAAGGTTGAAGGGAGATGGCGATGTGTTGGGTTGTAAAGAGGGGGTTCTGATGTTCGAAGCGGGCTCGGGGTGAAGACAGGTGAAGGGGAAGAGAGATTATAAGTATAATGATGATAATTTGGTCAATGATTAATAAATGTTTAGTTTATAACATTAATTAGGTTAGTCAAGTCTTTGGCAGATGTTTGGCCACATGTAAGAGGATGAATGCGATTTTAAAACGTAACATTTAATAATAAAAAATTAGATAATAAATGCTTAGTCAACTGAATAAGTAGATTAGGTTGCTTTAGACTAAGTTAGACAAGCTTTACACACGTTTATCAGATTGGAGGGTGATGTAATTAGGGTAATAATTAGGGTAATTAACTAGGGTAATTAGTAAAAGTTAAAAGTGATTAACAAATTGCGTCGCGACGATCACGAATACGATTCCGTTTTCTGATTTAAGTTACGAAAAAAATATAAAAAATCGCTTTCTCCGATTGAATCCGTCTTGTTACGGAAATACTTGTACGATGAAATCTGGTCGTTACATTCTACCCTCCTTATAAAAATTCCGTCCTTGGAATTTGGACAAAACAATCTAGTAAACTAAGTTGTAAATAGCATGAAATATATAAGGTGATGTCATAGCATTCAAGAAAACAAGAGAGATTGGTTAAGAATACTTACTATTAACTTGACCTTACTAGCTGAATAAATAAGGGTAACGTTCTTGCATATCGTCTTCCCGCTCCCATGTAGATTCTCCAGGTGAGTCGTGACACCACATCACTCTCACAAGGTTAACGACTCTATTCCTAAGAGTTTTCTGATGTCAATCCAGAATCTGTACTGGCTGCTGCTCATAGGTAAGATCTGGTCGCACGGTGATCTCTGAGTGATCAACTACATGAGCAGGATCACTGATATAATGATGCAGCTGGGAGACATGAAACACATCATGCACTCCCTCTAGTGAAGGTGGTAACGCCAGACGATAAGCCACTTCTCCAACTCGTTCCAATACATCGAATGGTCCAATGAATCTCGGACTGAGTTTTCCTCTTCTTCCAAATCTTATCAATCCCCGATTAGGAGATATCTTTAGGAACACCCGATCCCCAGATTGAAACTCTAGATGGCGACGCTTTGCATCAGCCTAGTGCTTGTGCCGGTCTTGCGCAATGCGAAGTTCGTCTCTGATGGTTCGCACTACATCAACGGCTTCTACGATCATTTCAGGACCCAAAACTTCTCGATCGCCAATGTCATCTCAACTCAATGGAGAACGACATTTTCTACTATAGAGTGCTGCAAATGGGGCCATGCCAATGCTGGCTTGGTAGCTATTGTTGTAGGCAAACTCTACCAGGTGAAGATGATCTTCCCACGAGCCTTTGAAATCCAGCATACAAGCTCGTAACATGTCCTCCAAAATCTGGATGGTACGCTCTGATTGGCCATCTGTCTACGAGTGATACGCTATGCTGAAACTAAGACCGGTACCCAAATTGGATTGTAGAATCTTCCAAAATTGAGATGTAAATCTAGTGTCCCGATCAGAGACAATGCTCACTGGAACTCCATGCAGTCGAACAATCTCATGTATGATTATTGATTACATCACAATGTATACTAGGAAGAAGTTTTTAAAGGTATATGATAAATCATTACCTCCATGTACTTCTTAGCAAGTATTTCTGTAGATTGTACCACTCGGAAAGGTATGAAATGTGCTGATTTGGTTAATCAGTCAACGATCACCCAAATCGCATCATGCTGCTTAGTACTCCGAGGTAGTCCAGTCACGAAATCCATAGTGATGTGCTGCCACTTCCATTCCAGAATAGGCAGAGGTTGAAGCAATCCAACAGTGCGATGATGCTCAGCCTTTACTTGCTGACACAAAAGGCACTTGGCGACGCTTCGAGCTACGCTCCTCTCCATACCATGCCACCAAAAATTCAGACGAAGATCCTTGTACATCTTAGTTCCACTAGGATGAATAGAATATGGAGAGCTATGTGCTTCTTTCATGAGCTCTTCTCGGATATCGCCTGAAGGTACACAGATTCTGCTGTCATATCTCAAAGATCGGTCTTCATGGATAAGAAAATCCGTTCGAAGACCTGCTTCCACTTGCACTTTGATCTTCTGTAACTTTGCATGTCTAGACTGAGCAGCTTTAATCCGATCCAAGATAGTAGACTGGATTTGCATATTCATCCATGTTGCTGAAGTCCCGGGCAAAATAACTTCAATCTCCAATTCTCTCATTGCTTGCTGAAGTCTCCACTAAGCTGTGAGAGTCATAATTGCTGGTAATCGACTCAATGCATCTGGTACCACAATCACTTTTCCCAGATGATATTGAAGATCAATATCATAATCATCCATAAGCTCTAACCATCTTCATTGTCTCATATTAAGCTCCTTCTGGGTGAAGATGTACTTCAAACTTTTGTGGTCGGTGAAGATCTTGACTTGCTCGCCCAATAGGAAATGTCTCCAAATCTTTAGAGCAAATATAACTGCAGGTAACTCCAGATCGTGAGTTGGATAATTCTTCTCATGAGTTTTCAGTTTTCGGAAAGCATACGCTACAACATGACTATGTTGATGTAGAACACATCCGAGACCCTTGCCAGATGCGTCACAGTATACTTCAAACCCTCCAGTCCTGTCTGGTATAGCCAGAACTGGTGCAGTTGTCAGCTTTGCTTTCAATTCTTCAAATGCTTTCTCACATGCCTCGGACCAGATGAACTTGATATCCTTCCTCATCAGACGATTCATAGGCTCAGCAATCTTTGAAAATTCCTTGATGAATCGACGATAATAACCTGCTAATCCTAGGAAACTCCTGATATCTGATGCTGATCGAGGAGTCGGCCAATTTTTTTACCGAGGTAACTTTTTCCGGGTCGACAGAGATACCGTCGCCCGATACCACATGCCCGAGGAATGCAATTCGGTCTAGCCAAAATTCACACTTGCTGTACTTAGCATATAACCGATGATGTCGCAAGGTCTGCAATACAATCCGCAGATGTTTGGCATGCTCTTCTTCATTCTTTGAGTAGACCAAGATGTCGTCGATGAAGATCACAACGAACTTATCCAAGAACTCATAGAAGATCAAGTTCATAAGATTCATGAATACATCTGGGGCGTTCGTCACACCGAATGGCATGACTATGAATTCATAATGCCCATACTTGGTCCGAAATACAGTCTTCGGGATATCTTCACTTCTAACCTTCACCTGATGATAACCACTTTGGAGATCCAGTTTAGAGAATACCCGCGATCTGCCAAGTTGATCGAAGATGTCGTCAATGGGCGGAAGCGGGTACCTGTTCTTTATGGTTACCTTGCTCAGTTCTCGGTAATCCACACACATCCTTCTTGATCCATCCTTCTTCTTGACCAAAAGAACTGGTGCACCCCAAGGAGATAAGCTGGGATGTATCAATCCTTTCTGCAACAGGTCGTCGAGTTGTTTTCGAAGTTCTTCTAGTTTAGCAGGAGCCATGCGATAAGGTGCCTTCGAAATTGGTTGAGTATTCGACAGAAGGTCGAAGGTGAATTCCAAAGCTTGATCAGGTGGTAATCCTGAAATATCTTCAGGGAATACATCCTCAAAATCTTGAACCACTCTAGGCTTCTCGGGTTCGACTAACATTGATGCAATGATCATTTCGTTCGGCTTGGCCCGAAACTTGATAGGTCCAAGTGAACGGTCTCCGCTTGCGAATTCAAACAGCGGATGGTCAGGGATGTCGAACACTACCTTCTTCTTGTGACAATCGATGGTAGCGTAGAAATTTCCTAACCATTCCATGCCAAAAATTGCATCGAAGTTTGGCATGTCGACTATCATAAAAGCTGCAAACAACTCGTGTCCACAGATCACTATAGGGCAAGATCGACAGCCACTAGAAGTTTTCACTACTCCACTCCCGGTAGTGATGTTCCAGCTATTTGGTAGAGGGTCAATACAAATAGAATGCTTCTCTACAAATCCTCGGGATATGAAGCAGTGAGAGGCTCCAGAATCAAATAGGGATAGATCCAAATGAGAGGCTACTAAGATAACACCTAGAATGTAGGGAAACACCTTAGCTAAGGGAAAATAAATCAAACACACATATATAAACATACCATAAGCATATAAAAAGAATAGTTTAGGTAATACCTGAGAGTACTTGTTCATCAGTCTCGGCCTCAGCGGCAGTCATGGTAAATGCCTGTCGCTTCGGCTAGTTCTGCCTCGCCTGATCATAAGCTCTCTACTGTGGAGCAAGAGGTTGTCCACGCTGAATAGGTCCAAAAGGTTTAGCAGTCATTGGATTATTGGTGCAGCGAGGGCAGTCCCTGGTAGCATATGCAGATGATCCGCATATCAGGCATTGGTTCAGCAGCTCTCTGCAGTCCTTCTTGAGATGTCCAGTCCGCTTGCAGTGAAAACAGACCATCTGAGGTCGATTATTGACAGGGGCAGCAGGTCTCTTGAATTGTACAGTCTGAGTAGGCCTGAAATTTCCCCTGTGTGGCTCTGGTGGACGTATGCTTCCTCCTATCTGAAGCGCCTTCTTACGCTTCTGAACACGCTCAAAATCCCTGGCAGCGTCCAACACTCCCTGAAGTGTGGTTGGGTTCGTCGCAGACATCGAACCCTGAATATCCAGGTCCAGCGCCAGGAGAAATTGATTCGCGCAGTCTTCGGGATCCTCCACCAGGTGTGGAGCAAATTGACTGAGCATAGAGTATTCCGCATCGTATTCATCAACTATCCGATTGCCTTGCTTCAGATTGACAAAGCGTTGATGCAGTTCCCTCTTAGCTGCTCGAGGAAAATATTGAGCGTTGAAACGCTCTCGAAACATGGCCCAATTGATGGGCTTAACTAGACGGGCTTCTTCCCTGTCCCACCAGTTTCATTCATTGCCCGTCAGTTGCTTCTTTGCCACTTCAACCCATCCAGCTTGATCAAACGGGAAAGACTCAGATCGTCTTCCTTACTGTGGGCCCATTCTTCAGCTGCTATCGTCCCTTCTGTTCCCGAGAAGCTCTTCAGGTTTAGTTCCCGAAATTGCTTGGCTCCGGGAGAAGCTTGAGGAGGAGGCGGTGGTGCAGGTGGCGCAGCTTGTCGTCCTTCCTGAATCAGCTGTTGCTGGATCTTCAGCATGCCTCTCATAACACCTAGGAGTTCATTGAAGTCAGGATTACCGTTCCCATTGACTCCATTCCCATTGCGAGTGTTATACCTTCTTGCCATGCTGTAAACAGAGAAGGTTTCTTGCCATGCTGTAAACAGAGAAGGTAAACATTTGTGTACAACTTTATTTAAACGAGCTGGTTAGTAATAATATCAGTACTATTTCTGAAGTGTCTCGCAGAGTGCAAGAGGAGGAGAGGAGGACCTGCATGGGCTGTCACTAAAACATGTCACGCCCCGCTTCCCATGTACGGGAGCTAGAACATGAGCGGGTCCGCTTGTGCTTAAAGCAAGGAAAGAGTACTTTTTTTTCTTCCTTCCTTGACTTAAGCACAAAAAGCGTTATTTAATAAGCAGGTCCCTGCACGTGAATATTTCAAAAACAGCACAAATATTTATTACAAATTTATTCTAGCGTTTTTTGGTGACAAAGTACACAAAGCGACTTGGGCCTAGCATGGCCGTACAATTTGCTGAAAACCAACACACCTGAAAATAGCAAATACAACTAAATAGATAAAAACTGCAACAAAGTTCTAATCTTCAGTAGGGAGGATCTCAGCGTCCTCGTAACTCTGTTTAGCGGTGCCCACTTCTAAGGTAGGATCCTTAAAAGCGGGGTCTGCAAAGTAATCACGCTCTGATCCTAACATATATTTCACAAACACATGAAATATATGTCAGCGAGAAGCTCGGCAAGGTATTTAAAGTAAAAGAATTAAAGAACAGCTTGCAAAGGAACAAAAAGTGTTAGTACATATTTACGAAAAAGTGCAAAAAGGAAAGTATGAGCGTTAGTACAAATATTATAAATGATAAGTGCAGAAAGAGAAACATGACATATATGAAATTGCAGTTCAAGGAGTAAAGCTGTTATATGTTTCATTTATTGTGCTCGTGATAAGTCCTGGTCCGGGTTGGTAGTATGTACTTGATGCACCCTATCATCAGGGGTTTACCGTGACGCCTTCTTGCTTGCCTCCATTGGTGTGGTTATGGAGGGAGCCGTAAGATGGTCAAGCTATATCTACGAACCCTACTTCTAAGGACCAACCACACCCAAGTGTCATAACCAGTCACCAACTAGTTTCCTTTCCATCTGTAATCGATGGGTTCTCATTATTTTTCGAGGGTTGTGTCCTACCCTCTGTCCCGTTTTGGTTCGATTGATAATATGCAGAGAAAATTGTTCTTTTATCAAGGGTTCATTAACATGAAAAGTCCGTTTTAGTCAGCTACAACAGATAAAATATGAGCATATTAAAATGATGATTGTGTTAGTTTTTGGCAGTTGTCTCAAATTCAAATACAATAAATAGTTGCCTTGACGTGGGTGTGGGTGTCCAGGTGGTGGTGACGTGAGGCACGTTTAATCTACGTCAAATAGGCTAGTGATATCAGTCTAATGGTCAACATCCAGTTAAAATATTTTAACGGCTCGCTAAAATTAACCATTTATTTGATCGCTATTATAACGGAATTCGTTAACAACTTAACTAGTGTGGTAGTTTAGTTATTAATAGCTAACTCAACTTGATTTATTACTAACAAACTTAACATGATATTTAGTTAACACTAATTTAACTTAACTTATACTTATTAAGAAAACTTATGGAAAAAACTTACCTTTAAAAACTAAACTTAATAACTAATAACAATAATAATAATAATTATAACTAATAACTTTATAATAATAATAATAATAATATCTTACCTATATTAACCCCCCTTCATTTTCTTTGTTACCTCCTCTCTCTCGTCTCTTCCTGTTCTTTCTTTCTCTCTTTTTTTTTCGTTTTCAAAGTTTGTAGCAGCTCAAAAGGGGAAGGAGGACTCACGCACACCTGGGGAAACCACGCACGGGGAGGAAGGGCTCACGCTCGCGGCGGCTCGGCGGTTCTACAGGCAGCCGGCGGCGGCGCAAGGGCGGCGGCGGCTTCAGTTGGGTGGTGGAGGCGCAAATCGAGGCACGACGAGCGAGATCTGGACGGGGGACGGTGGATCGGGGGTTTCCAGGTAGCGGGCGGCGCGGATCGGAAGAGGGAGCGGTGGCGTGTGGCGGATCCGAGCTCGAGGTCGCGGTGACGGCGAGATTGACTATGTGGCGGTGATCTAGGGGAGATGTGGTCGGTTTCCAAGCGGCGGCAGCTGCGATCGAGGATGGCTCAGGCGAGATCAGGGTGCTTCAGTTGTCAAGATGCGGCAGATCGAGCAGCTTGGGGTTGCGCAGGGTTAATCTGGGGTTCGAATTGATTTGTGTTTGTTTTGATCACTGATTTGTTTTGGATTTCTGGTTTGATTTTTGGGTTATATGGAGGTGGTGGAGGCTGATTGTTGTTGTAAGGTTGAAGGGAGATGGCGATGAGTTGGGTTGTAAAGAGGGGGTTCCAATGTTCGAAGCGGTCTCAGGGTGAAGACAGGTGAAGGTGAAGAGAGATTATAAGTATAATAATGATAATTTGGTCAATGATTAATAAATGTTTAGTCTATAACATTAATTAGGGTAGTCAAGTTTTTGGCAGATGTTTGGCCACGTGTAAGAGGATGAATGCGATTTTAAAACGAAACCTTTAATAATAAAAAATTAGATAATAAATGCTTAGTCAACTGAATAAGTAGATTAGGTTGCTTTAGACTAAGTTAGAAAAGCTTTACGCACGTTTATCAGATTGGAGGGTGATGTAATTAGGGTAATAACTCGGGTAATTAACTAGGATAATTAGTAAAAGTTAAAAGTGATTAACAAATTGCATCGGGACGATCACGAATACGATTCCGTTTTCTGATTTGAGTTACAAAAAAAATATAAAAAATCACTTTCTCCGATTGAGTTCGTCTTGTTACGGAAATACTTGTACAATGAAATCTGTCCGTTACAATTGTGCAAGTTCGAAATAATGTTAGGGATGTTCCATACGGAGTCAGACCATGAGTGGGATGGTTCCCCGCTATTTGATATCTTTGCTGGAAGACTAAAGGGACCCTCACGTGAGTTTATGAAGAGGATGCAAGTGGGAAAGTTCAGTGATCTGTAGTTGGCAGCAACCTTGGAGCAAATGATAGATGATGCTCGATCTACCGGTTTGCTAACCGTTACGATATGTAAACCATCTGACCAAGCATTCATCGATTTTGTTATGGCTAATGTATCTGATGCAGGTACTATATATCATAGATGGAGTGTATGCTTCACTTGAAGGTGATCATATCCACCTTTACACCATTAACACTCCACAAATAGAGACATCTGAGCTGTCAGAGGAGGACACATATATGGCCTTATTGAGCAGCATCGTGGACACAGTTCGATACACCGATCCATTAACAATAACTGCAGGTGACCATTTTGAGCTTGGATTTCAAAACTTTGTTACTCACCGTATCTCTTCCACATGCACAATTGATGATGGAGTCTGCGCTCTAGTTGAGGGGCACAAGACCCACTTTTATACCGTGGCCGAGATACAGGAGCCCATAGAGCCACCTGCACTTACTATTGAGAGGGCCAAGCCATGAAATCAGGTGCCTCGAGCTCCCGGACAGAAACAAAGACATAGGCGTAGAAAGGAGAAGATGAAATTCACTTTGCCTACCATACCAGAGGAACCCGAGGAGGAACCTGAAGTTGTGCATCGTGAGGAGGCCGAGCTATATTTATTTTGCATATTGCATGCAGAGCCAAAGACTTTCGCCGAGGAGGTCGTGCGTCGGGATGAGGATACAGCCATTCATAAGGATCCCGAGCATCACCCTCCTCCTTCAGAGTTTATGCAGCCACCTCGTCCTTCCACTGATTCTGAGGACCACCCACCAGAGCTTACTGCTCCCCTTCAAGGAGATCTCTTCACTCCTCACTATTTACATTTGATTCCCCTCCCGTGTATGATGTCTATTATGATTCAGATTTCGATGACTCATTGCATCTTTTGCAGGATACACATACATATGATCAAGAGGTACAATGGGACGTATACGAGGAGGAGAGAGAGGAGTTAGCACACATGGATGATGTTGAATATGATCAGGAGGTGTGTTGGGATGAGTCTGATGGTGATTAGGAGCATTCTGACGAGACCCACTCTATTATGCCAGAGTTACGTGAGGAACCAGAGGAAAACAACGAGGAGTTGATCGACATGGTGTACGAGCATAGAGATTTATTTCCAGAGAAGTGTTGTCAACCATGCTTCATTTTAAATACTTATGTTGATGACCCTCTTTGGAATACATTTATTTTGGGAAAAAATTATCCACATCAGATTGATGCGGCTTATCTCTTGCAGGGTACAGGTGGAGTCCTTGGAGAGATGCTGGGAGTCGCATTGCTGGAGTATGATGGAGTCTGTGGACACGCACACCTAGCGGAGCCCCGGAAGGAACAGTTGGAACAGTTGCCTGCACCAGCATAGATTCTGGATCTGCCTTTTGCTACAGGTGGTACCAATCTAGTAGTGTAGTATTTTATGCTTTAAATAAACACAAATCCTCTCGACAGCGAGAGGAGCGTATAGGATTTTATATGGTGTCTTAGTTGAATAAATTCACCCTATATGATGGCTCAATTATCTTTTGCATCCTTATATTTAGCACTTATTTCACCTCTCTCCTCAATTTTTATGTGTTGTTTAAGCTTGGGGGAGAGAGACTATTTTGTTGAGTGGCCCCCCTATTTTGTCGTTGTCCTCTATTTATATCATACACACAACACGTGGGGGGTATCCTAGGTCTAGGTAGGGTTGTTTTTGAATAAGAAATTGTTTTAATGTTAAAATTAACACACAAAAAATAAGAGATCCCACTCTCTCTCTTCCCCACTCACGCATGGGTGCGGCTAAGAGGCATAGGACTAGGTCAAATTAGTTTTAGGATGTATATTATAATAATTTTATTAGGGGATATAAGCCATGTGATACTTAGGTTATAATCAATAAGGATTAGGGTTAAAATAACAATAATAGATTGGGCAAAAATAGTGAAAGTGAGACAAACAGGGCTCGAAAATTATGAAATAAATACTGGACAACCGTGACGACGAGAGAAACAAAACTAAGAAGACGGATCACAAGTTTGATTAAGAGAAACGAAATTAAAAATAAAAACGTCTCACGACAAAAATGAAAATCGCGACGCCTCTGTAAACAAAGTCAAATTGTGAGAGAACGACCCGTGAAATGACGTTCCAAATTAATTCCATAATTTAATACTCTTCGAGAGGGTCACAATGGCATATCACACCATGCGTTCCGAATGAAAGATAGGGCTAAGAAAAATACGCGAACTTCAAGGAAAATACGCGTACAGTGGATACGGGGTCCAAAGGCGACAGTAATCCCAAGTTGGGCACACGTCGGGGGTTGGCTTGCTAAGGATGCAACCAAGGTGCTACGGCCCTATCGACTCAACAACACGACTCACATATAAAGCAACAAAACCAATCAGATACCCGAAATTGCTATACGCACAGCCGTATTGCGAATAGTGAGTACCGGCCGTTACAGAAGGTGGTCGAGGTCACGCGGCAGCCGTTGGTGTAGAGATTTCACAAAAGCTTCACAATGGATTCCTTTCATGAGAGCTGCAATGAATGTTTCTTTATTGCAGCCCTCGACATTCAGACTCTCATTATTGAAGTGTGTGAAGAAGACTCGCATCGTTTCCCCTACTAACTGCTCCAGAGTAAACAGATGGCCCGAACTTTGCTTTCACCTACACCCCGCCATGAATTATCGACAGAAAGCATGGGATAAGCTCTAAAAAGACCCAATGCTACGATTAGGTAACATGTTATGCCATTCATTAGCTGCCTTGGTCAACATTGTGTGGAAGGCTCGACACCAGAAAGGTTCATCTGCCTCGTATATTTCCATCACATTCTTGTATTTTTGGATGTGCTCGTGAGGGTCGGCTGTGCCATCATATCTGTCCATAGGAGGTAGCTTGAAATTTGGTAATCGGAGAGCCGAGGTGATGTTCTTCTTCAACGGATTATGCTCGTCCGTCGAACTGGAGGATGATTAATCATGACAGTGTACATCCCCGTGGCGTTTAGTCTGTCGACATGTCGAGGCACTGGAAGAGTCAATTGTGCCCCTTTCGAACCATTGGGGGAGTTTGAGGGAGGACCACCTCATTGGTTCTTACGCTTGAGCTAGCCTTAGGCTGCTGTGGGGACCGTGGCTATGATCCTACATGCGATGGGCTTTTGCTTGCTCCACATCGCTTTTAGTAGGACATTGGGAGGTTCTTCTATTGGTAGAAGGTCCCGGACCCTTAGATCTGGTAGAGCAGTTGTTACCTTCCCTCTCGCCACCACGCCCCCCATTGAGGTTAGCAACCTCAAGTCCCTATCGAGGCGGGGCAGTGGCAATAGTCAGAGTGCTGACCCGACGCTCCAAGTTCGATTCATCATATCTCGGCTTCTTGGCGAGGATTATTACCCTCGGGGCCCAATACTAAGTTGGGGGGTCATTGCATGGCCACCATCGATGGAGGTTGGTGTGCCAGTCGCTCTATAACGGTAGTCAATGCCTGGATACTGCCATTAATTACTTGCGAGAACGCTTGGAATTGCTCATGCGTGACTGGACATAGTTCTGGTATTCCTTTAGAAGAAGATCTGGAATCTTCATGGATGATCGAGGCATCTGGGTCCCGACTAGTGAATGGTCCCCTGGCCCCTTGGTTGGAGGAGTAAGTCAACATCGTCTTCTGGATTGGTGGAGATGGGGATGCTAACTCATGTTCCCACAGACGGCACCAATTGTTGACTGGTAAATTCATCGAACAGTGAGATGGAGCTAACAAGGAAGCCTTTGGTGACATGATGTTTCATCATCTAATGAGTGGGACCTGAGGTAGCTTGCGTTCGTGTCATGGAGAGCTAATTCTACACCATTGAGATGAAGCTCGACCTAACTCTGAGATGCTCTGAGCTATGTGCTGAGTTATCTACATCACAGAAAAATCGTCAGGTGGGTCGAATCTGGGGTTCGACCCAAGTCCCCTCGATGCTTAAGTCAATAAGAGACTAAAAGATG
The DNA here is from genome assembly GCA_030789695.1 of Scilla litardierei. Classification (NCBI taxonomy): domain Eukaryota; kingdom Viridiplantae; phylum Streptophyta; class Magnoliopsida; order Asparagales; family Asparagaceae; genus Scilla; species Scilla litardierei. The sequence goes on from CM061136.1 coordinate 144,823,421, forward strand.
CTCGGGTAGCTTGGGCCAACCTATTGGTAGATTGACCTATCACTGCCATGCCGAGCTATGGAGGAAGAAATGTAAAGTGGAAGTAAAGAGAATAAGTTATCAGAGTATCGTAGTGTTATCTGGAGCTTCCCCTGTCTGCATGTCGTTGTGATTATTTATTAGTGAGGGTGTCCCCTCTATACAGTTGCTGAATAACGGTCTTGCTGCAATGGTGGTATGATTGTCCCTAAAAAATTTCCATAACCATTGTTCACTTACCCTGTCATTAATATCAAGACTGCCATTAACTGACCTCGTGAGGCTCGGACGCTCAACGAGCAGAACGTTGCCTGGATTGACTGGGTAAGTGGTTCACTTCCCCTAAGGCTGTGTTTGGTTGCAAGGAAAAGAAAAGAAAAGGAAAGAAAAGTGATGGGAAAGTTAATTTCCATTGTTTGGTTGTATAGAAAGTAAAATGAAAGAAAGTGAGAGGGAAAATGAAAGAAAAAACATATAGAATTTTTAACAGACCCGACTTAGATGATAAATGGCCCAGCTACAAATTATGATTAATAAAATACTCTCGTTCAAAATCTTATATGTATACCACCTATTTATAAAGATATGAGCTCATTCTTTCTATTCTTCTTATTCACTAGTCTTCTTGTGAAATTATATATTTTATCTCTCAGATTCTATTTTGAGCATTGGAGTTAAAGCAATGGCACTCAGCTCGGATTCTACTCGCTAAAGCTCTTGCTCATCATGGTGTGCAGCTTATATGACAAGTGTGAGGAAAACCTATCTGAACCATATTGATCCATCTGCCCTATACATCATCGGTAGCTTTTTCGCTTCTACTTCCCTCAAACGCACTTTTCTAAAATTATTATCAAATATATATTTTTCTTTAAACACTATTCTGTTAAGCAATGGAACACAACCTTAGGTTTTTGAAAAGACTCTAGTCGGTTTTACTCCTGTTTTCCCAAGTTGAATAAGCTTTTAACGTTTGAGTTAAGATTCGATTTGGCATTGAGTAAAAATATTTTTATTACTTCTAAGCGGATAAGTTTTTAAATATTATAAAATAGATGTTTGGTAACAATTCTGAAGAAGTGTTTTGGCGAGAAAGAGAACGCAAAAGGCTATTTTTATGGAAGCAACTTTGGTGTGTTTCTCTTCATGAAACCAAAAATCCCTCGCTCCTTTCTGTTCTAGTTTTTCTCATGCATAATCACCTACTTCTAACCCATTTTTTATATATTTTTCCAGCCAACTACAATAACAAACCTTTTTTTACATGCTCTTTTATGTTTGTTAGAATTTTTTTTTCAATTTAGATGTTTTTGTACGCACTTAAAATTTTAAATTCACCACACAAAATGTATCCTTAAAACATGTTTTAAAGCACTTTCTACCGAGAACTTGTACCAAAGAAATTGCAATTCGAAATGCAATCTACAAGTTTACTTTCAGGTGATGAGCATTTTTAAACCCAATTTTTACATAAAATTCAGCCTGAATTTCGTAGGCATCTCAATGTATGATGTGCCTGAATGCTAATCTAGGAGGGAGGGAGGGAGGGAGATGGAAGAGAGACGTGGCGATTGAGTGACAGAAGGACAAGCGAACCTCATCATAATGCTAAAAACCAGGAAGACTAAAATCAAAAGGAAGGATATTAAGAAAAGATCATGAAATGTAATGTTGGAGGCCCAATCGAAGTTCAAAATTTCTCAATCAGATGCCATCGTCGACACCATCAGTGGAAGGAAGTGAGTTAGCGCAAGGCGAAAGGAATAGCTACAGTTCAAATAGTCGATCTTCAGCTTGATTCAAAGTGAGCCGTTGGATGAGCATGCCTGTGATTGAAATACAGCCGTTGATCAAACTCAAGTCAGTTGATCAAGGCCGTTGGAAAACAGGACGCGAGTGTCTTCGTCTTCTTCATCCTTGCATCCAAATAAACCCTACAGAAATAGAGCCAGACGGAGAGATTTGGACAGCTGCCGAAGTTGTTGCAACTACCTGTAAGAAGCTAGCTGTTGAGAGGAGAGAATAACATAATTCTGTTAGCCAACGGTCGAATTCGTTAAGCCGTCGGGTGGTTTCAACGGGCAGTCACTGGGAGCTTATGTTAGGGGCTCGTGTGTAACACTGGAGGATATCTTGAAATCAATCAAATTACCGTAATTTTCTTAGTTTTATTTTCCCTTTTGCTTTGTTCTTGCTTTTCTTTGATTTGTGTTGCAGATTTGCAGACCTTCAAGCTGTATCAATGGCTTGGAGTTTCGATCTCAACACCGAGGGGTGGCGATGGTGGTGGCCGGAGCCAGACCCTCAACAATTGGTATCAGAGCACGGTGGTGCTGCGGACGCTCACCACGTGTTCGACAATTTGATCTCGGGATATACTCACCCGAAGAAGGAGCTCACTGGTGCTCAGTGTTCGGTTTCGGATTTGCACCTGAAAGTACGAATATCGTCTTACCACAAGCGCACGGTATATAAATATATCGGCAAGAGAGTATCGAATCCACAAGGAGATGGTTGTCACACTACCTATCGATCCTAGGCTGGGTTAGGCTTCGATATCTTATTGGTGGAGATGGATTACGAAGGAATGTCGTAATGGCGATGGAAGTGGAATGCGAGGGTGTCACGATTGGCAAGGCACGACAAGTCTCCACATAAAAAGAAAAAAAAAGAACAATGAGAAACAATCGAGAGAAAGATCGCTAGGATGTCGGGAATTCCCGCTAAGGCTTTCAGGTTTTGATAACGGGTCAAGGATCCTTTCGTCGAACGACGTGTGATGTGCGTTTATATTTTATATATTCACACACGTCTTTTCGTGATTTTTCGTTGTTTTCTGTTGTTTCATATCCATTCTCCTGTGATTTTTAGTTTTCTTTCACTTTCTTTGTGTTTTTGTGCCATTGCAGGAGATTGCCAGCGCTGGGGACATATAAAGCAGATATCATGAGTCCCCGGAGCAACGGAAGGTGCCACGCGCGATCCCGAGGGCCAAACATAGAAGAATATCATATTTCAGAAAACGATCGGTTCATGTATCAACCGATCGGGTGGACGCTTATCTATATATATTGCCCTAGGTTTTCCCAGAAAACGATCACCATTTTTATTTTGTTTTGTAAGTTCTCTGATTGTCTTGATACTTTAACATTTCGTTCTTAATCCTATTTGCTCCGTATTTCTATTGCTTGATCTTGATTCCAATGGTTAAATTTTGTTGTGTTGCTATTTTTGCAATGAATCGTGAGTAGTTCTCCAATCTAGGGCATTGGTGGAAGCCCCTTCGTGGGTTCTCCCTAGAACAACTATAGGATTAGGATTTCAGTAGGATCTATGAATTTAGATGGTTACGCGGGGCATTTTACTGTCATTAGCGGGAGAAAGACCGCCTCTGACCATTGGGCCAATGGGAAATAAAATTAGCGTTTGATCCCCTAGCCATAGCTCACACCCCTAGCGTAGATATTGAATCCTAGCGCGTGGGAACGGCAGGATGAAATGTTGGGAGTAATCGTTGCGAGCTTAGTGCTCCCAGAGTCAGTCGATGTTAATAGACATGGAAATGCCCACCGTCCGAACCCGGGTAGACCTAGCGTATCATCCTGGACGTCGACCGGAATATCGGGCCCAAGGGACGCTAGGTATCACCCTTAGAGGCAACGTCTCACCACTAAACCCTAGAATCCGATCGTATTCCTATCTGTCGGTCGTAATAAAGAGGACACATGATAGGGTGGAAACCAAAGTCCAAGATTTCCCTTTTATACCGTACATTCTTCGTAGCTCATTTCGTGACTACCAACCGATCGACAGAGCTAGCTCACCCACCAGGTGATCCGGTTCCTTCTTGAAAACAAGCACAACACACGCCTCCCTGAGTTCGACCACCAAGCCACACTGCAACATCGTATGTTTGCGGTTACAAATATTTAAATCTGGTATCCCCGATCCTACTGCATATAGTGCCAAATCTAGGGGACGACAAGCTTTATGGCGCCGTTGTCGGGGAGGCAACGTGCTTGTTTCTTTTAGGACCCTGTGAACCCCCGAGACTAGTTCACATCCTCAACCTTGTGAAAATTTTCACATTCTACATTTTTATTTTCCTTTTTTCTATTTTTTTATTTTTTACTATTTGTTTTTATCTGGCGTTATACCATACGTGCTTCACGGGTGTTTCTTGATTTTTCATGCACATGAACATAAGAAGTCTTGATGACTTAGTTCCTCTTGATCCAGAGATTAACGCCACCGTGAGGCGTTTGAACACCGAGAGAAGGAGAAGGGAAGAGATTACCGCCAACATGGGAGAAAATACCCCTCCCCACAAATCCTTGCTCGAGTACTCTATGCCGTACATCGGGTCCACGTCCAGCATCCAACCTCCGGCCATTACGGCCGGAAATTTCGAGCTGAAATCGTCGTTGGTGACTTGGATCCAACATGACCAGTTTTCAGGAGCTCCTATGGAGAGCCTAATCGAGCACTTGGACTCATTTCTTGAGAAGTGCGACACCTTCAGAATCAACTGTGTGTCGACTGAAGCCATCCAGCTCAGATTGTTCCCATTCTCTCGGCGGGACAAAGCCAAACAATGGCTGGAGTGGAAGGACCCCAATACTTTTACAACTTGAGAGAAGCTGTCCAACGCGTTCCTAAACAAGTTCTTTCCCCCGGGTAAGACAATGAAGCTGAGGAGAGAGATCTCCTCCTTTTCCCAAGCCAGCCACGAATCCTTGCATGAGGTTTAAAGAGATGCAAAGGAAATACCCTCACCATGAGCTCCCCAAATGGAAAATCATAAATTTGTTCTACAATGGGCTGAGGGACGATCTAAAGTCCTCAATGGATACCGCGGCTGGATGGTCCTTCATGTCAAGGAACGAAGTAGATGCCGAAAACATTCTGGAGAATATGGCATCTAATAATGAAAGGTGGAGCGATGAACGCGCCATGCCAAGATCTGGAGGAATGCACAGAGTAGAGGAGGTCGACAAACTGTCTAGCAAATTTGATTTGCTATCTACCCAGATCCGGTATTCATGGTAGGGGCCGGTGGTGCCAACACTCAGCAAGTGGCATCAGTAGAGGGTGAGGTAATGGGAGAGTTTGATGGGGTCATATCTCGGCACCGATGGACCAGGCTAGTGCACTCTTTTATAACCTGACGGGTAATGCAACTTATCCGCCAAGGACAAGCTCGAATCTGGCATATTCTCCCAACAACCGGAACCACCCAAACTTCAACTACATGGAACCATACCAGCAGCCCCAATAACCTCAGCAGCAGTTGTATCAGCCCCCTCGGCAGCAGTAGCAGTTATACCATCAACAACAACAATCTCAGCAGCAGATGTATCAGCAGTACCCCCCAAAAATCAGTAGCCCCCGCCACAGTAGCAACCATATAACCAACAACAGGTAATCTCTCCGGTCGAGAATCTCTTGACCCAATATATATCAAACCAGGAGAAGATTAACATACAGCTGCAGCTTGGTCAAAAGACTTTAGCCGATCAAGTGACCCAGCTGGGGTTGCAAGTGGCCAACCTTCAAAGGGCACAGGGGCAATTGACGGGTCAGCCGGAGGTCAATCCCAGGGGACCCAATCAAACATTCCCCTTGACCCACGATCATGCAAATGTCTCGGAAATAGTCTTGAGGAGCAGCACACAGATTCCGACGAGGGTGGCCGCTAAAAACCCCGAAGCTCCATTGGTCGACGGGAGACCAAATCTAAAAGAAATTGGCGATGGAGCTTCGGCATCAAACACCATGACTCCAGAGGGAGTTTCTGAAGAAGAAAAGAAGAAGAATGAGGAGGGTAACTCGAGGGTCATCAAGCCTATGGTGTCATTCCCACAAAGGCTTGCCAAGGCGAGAATAGATGAGAAATACGGCAAGTTTTTTGAAATGGTGAAAGACTTGAGTTTGCAAATCCCCATCCTGAAGGATATAGAGACCATCCCTTCATATGCAAAATTTCTGAAGGATTTGGTAACGAAGTGTACAAGGAAAGAGAAAGTCGTCTTAACGGCAGAGTGCAGTGCTCTGATTCAACGAGCGAATCAGCCAAAGCTCAAGGACCCTGGGAGTTTTTCAATCCCATGCTCGATAGGGGAGGTGAAAATCAATCGAGCACTCGTCGACTTGGGTGCGAGCATGAGTCTGATGCCTCTATCATTATACAGGAGGATAAAAATAGGTGACCTTGAACCCACCGGAATGACTCTGCAACTGGCAGACAGATCGGTGAAGTACCCGGTGGGGGTAGTTGATGACTTGCCCGTCAACGTCAACAGTGTACATGTGCCAGTCGATTCGTAGTAATGGACATGTCGGAGGACAATCATACCCCGATTATCCTCGGGAGGCCCTTCATGGCAACCGCAGGTGTACTCATTGACGTGAAGAAGGGGAAGCTGTCCCTGAATGTCGAGAAACAGAAAGTAGAGTTTGATTTAGGACTGTCAATAAAGCATCCACCGGATGAACAAACATGCAATCTACTGGAGGTCGAGCAAGAAAGAATCGTTGAGACTGGATCTTGGGAAGTTCTTTCAAGGAACCCCCTCCCCGATAGCTTGGATGGCCTTGATGAGCATATTGGGTTGGAAGAAGAAGAAGTATCTGGAGAAGTGTGTGTCTCCCAGACGACTCCTCCCGGATTTAAGAAGGTTGCTCTGACAAAGAGCAAACGAAAAGACCCATTGGGGCTCACAGCTGATGAAGTTCGTATCCTGAAGAGAGTGGCGACTGACGCCAACGTGAGGAGAAAGCCCCTAGACACCACCAGTGGAAGGACCGTCGAGAGCATCTACATGTCACCTCTGTCACCGACAAATGCACCTGCTCCTACAGCTGAAGGGATGCCGATCATTGGGCATCACCCGTACAATCCCCGTTGAACATCATATATCGGGAGTCGAGCAAACGACTTTAAACAACAGCGCTTTGATCGCGCCCCGGATACACGTCCCGGAGCGGCGACACTATAGTCTTACCACAAGCGCACGGTGTAGCGGCGAGCGGGTATCGAACACAGGGAAGCCTAATAACAGTGTCCTCTTCAATCAACCTGGCTATAAGAATGGTAGAGAAATGTTCTCAAATATGCGGTCACAGTCGTTCAATTGTATAAAAGAAATAACAAATTAATAAAGACGCCTAGGGATAGGGAATCCCCGCTACTTGCCGTATCTCATCATTGTGATTCGTAGGTCTCACAATTGCTAGACTTGAAATTCGGGTGAAGTAGTTGCAACTAAATGTAGAACCAAGCTCACGCTCTCGCGCTATTGCCGGTCTATAGCAAACCTAGGGTAGGGTCCAATCTCTTGCAAAGCCTAACCTAAGCAAGCTAGCGTGAAGAACAACATCATCGTTCAATCGTATCTCGAGCACACTCTCGTGCAAACTCGAGCTACGACCTAGGTTGGGATAGTTCCTACCCGTCCAATCTCTTGCAAACGGGTATTGGTATAGAATTACAATCGAAAACCCTAGTTTCGGTCCAATCTCTTGCAAACCGATTCCAGAGAAAGCCAATTGCAGCCCAATTCGAATTTCTAGGGCTTCCTATCGAGTTGGGATCCAATCTCTTGCGAATCCCAGTCGGTATGAATCCCTAGCTATTCGTATTAAATCAATCACAAACTAACCCTAATCAATCCTAGCAATTATTTCACCAATTCATCACACATTTGAAATTGGGCTCGTACGGTTCATCCATATGCCCTAAGACGATGAAACTACTCACAATTCATAATCAAATCCAATAGAAATTCACAAGTAAAATCAATGGAATTCATAGCAATATTCAAAATATCAATAAAAATGGAGTTTTTGATGGAGAGAGAGAGACAAACCAATGAAGAACAAAATAGCATCCAACAAATTTTCACTTTTCTCTCCTCCCTAAAAGCTAAATCTAATCCCTAAAAAGTTAATCTAAAAAGGCTGCCAAAAAAGCTCTGAAAAAGCCCCCCAAACTAGGTTAAAAACTGGGGTTAAATACCCCCCAAAATCGCCCAAAAAATCCTCACGAAAATGCCCCTGCGCAGCCTCAAAATCGCAGTTTACGCTACACGCAGCGCGGGTCACTCGGCCGAGTGACAAATGTCACTCGGCCGAGTGAGAGACCCTGACGGATTCCAGAGAGTTGGGGGTCTCGGGGGTCGTCTCCTCGGGAGTCGCTCGGCCGAGTGACTTTTCTTCACTCGGCCGATTGGCGTTCTTCACTTGGACGGACGGTCGTTCGTCACTCGGCCGAGTCGGTCTTTGGGGCTGACTGACGGATTCCAGAGAGTTGGATATTTTTGGTTGCCGTCGTCTTGGCTCCACTCGGGCGAGGGGTGACTCGGTGCTCGGCCGAGTGGTCTGGCGATGCTCAGCTGAGTGCACGCTGATATTAGCTTTGTTGAGTGCCCGTTCTGGCTGGCTGAGCGGGCTGTCTATGCTCGGCCGAGTGACTCCTTCATTCGGCCGAGTGGCATGCTGAAAATGCCCATTCTTCGTATTTTTGCCTCTTCATCGCTCCTACGACGTTCTTTCTTCTTCCACTCCTCTCTAATAGCAGAATACCCCTCAAGAGAGTCGTCGGTGACACTCCGGAGTGGGTGCATCTCAGAATCACTCCAAATCGCTCCAAATCTCCTGAAATACGACAAAAACAACAAATCGTGAAAAGCATCGCAATATTGTTGAATAAACGTGAAAAACACGATTTGAGCGATCTAAATGGCATGCAATCATGCAGAAAAAAGGTGTAAAATACGGAGTGATCAAAATCTCCCAAGCTTACCTCTTACTCGTCCTCGAGGAAGATGAGTAAAAAGCGAACCCGGTGGATAAAGATAAAATAAAAACGATGGAGAAATGGAAAACGGAAAAAGATAAAAAAAGGTAGAAAACGAAGAGGGAAGTCGCTAGATCATTTTTCTCAGGACGTGGGTTTTGCTTACTCATATAGCATGCATCGAATATAAAACACGTGTCACAGACTTTTATTTTGATATCATAGTATAATGTTGCATTTGAAATAGAAAACCCAAGAATATCAATATAGCATGAAAAATGGAATAATTCTAAGATTAACATCGTCTGAAGCATCTAAAGCGGTATACAATATCGTAGATCACACACTTTTCAATTGAATGCTTTCTATAAGGAGTATAAGAGATATTGCACGATAGAGTAGTAAGAATAGAAAAAGTGTGGTTTTCATGAAATGAATGCTAAGCGTAGATTTCTGGATTTCGTGAAACTTTAGCAATCTCACCTGGTATAAAATATTACTTAGCCTAGGTTGTCATGCACCGTCAAGTAGTCACTCTCTCACACATCATTGGATTCTCTCCCCCAAGCTTATCTATGAGCGTGGTGGCATACAAAAAACAATATTTACATCCCCGTTTCTTATGAATCTCCAGAAATCAAAGAAAACAAAAATAGAAGCAAAAGAAGGAAGAAAGAGAGAAAGGATATGAGATGGAATCGTTTTCGAGCTTCTTTTCTATTTTCTTTTCTTATTCTCAAATCTTTTTCCTTTTTCTTTTCTTTTTCTCTTTTTTTTCACAAGTATATATACACAAATGATCCCAAATCAAAGAGAAGGATATACAAGTATTTTTTTTTCTTTGGGTTTTGGGGAATTTGGAGCATGTGATATAATAACGGGGGAATGCCAATAATAGAGTCACTAAGGGGAGATTCACCAATGGATTTAAAATAGAGAAATTACGTTCAAGGTATGTGGAGAAAGTAATAAATGTATCTCTCAGTTCACTCTATAGGACGTGCATGACAACTTCAGCAGGGTAATATAATCTACTCAGTTTAACCTCAAAAAGTAAACTAATCCAGATTTATCAAAGCTAGCAAACATTCCATCAACCTGAAGTGCAGAGTACAAATCATGCAATAAGAAGTGATATGAGAAAAGAAATCAGTACTCCAGATATAAGCATCAATGCGTGAATCTTGGTGTGTTTTCTACGATAGCATACATATGAATCATCAGACATCAGCTAATAATAGAATTTCATCCATTTTCATACAGCAAAAGAGAGTGGGTTACTATTTCTAAATGCAAAGCAGAGCATAGCATATGATATCAGAAATAAAAAACTATGACACGACAAATATAGCATGCATATAGAGAAAAGCTAACACCACGTCATCATCATCACAGAAAAATCATCTCTAGCAAAAGATGAAAGAAACAAAGATAAAATAAAATAAAAACTATTTACAATGCAGCACACAAAGAAAATAAGAAAAACATGATGCATGGTAAAAAAATGTAAAAGTGGTGAAAAATGGGTGCAAGTGTGGAAAAAACGTGAAAAAAAACTAAAAAATAAAAGGTGATAAAAGCAAAAAACGTGAGAACTCACTCCCCCAAGCTAAAGTGCACAGTGTCCTCAATGTGCTGAGTGTGGCACATCGAGAGACGTGAAATGGGTGGGGGTGAGTATGCATGCATGATAAAAAGAAAATAAAAATAACAAAATGAAAATATGATGCGGATGTGATGCATGCCAGGATAAGAGTGATGCAGAGATGTGTGTGTCACCAAAAATACTCTCCCTCACTCCCGAAAAAGGATATAGAATGATATGATCAAAATGTGGACAAAAATAGTGAGGGGAGGAGGGGGTGGGCAAAAATCATCAGGACCAAGCAGAGAATGGGCAGCATAATCGGCAAAAAAATATCAATGGCATCGAGGGTGTGCCTAAGCTGGTGGTGATGTGCCATCTCCGTCCTGAGGCGGAGGTAGAGGTGGTGGTGGCTGGGACACAGTCTGCTGGGTGGGTGGTGGTGGTGGTGGTGGTCGTGGAACAGTCTGCTGGGTGGGTGGTGGTCGTGGCAGTCGCTCGAGAATCTGGGTCAGACAAAAGTGAATGCCGGGAAGTAGTTCGAGGCGGTGCTGCATGGTGGTGACTGTGGAAGACAGAGCCCTAAAATCGCCCATGAGTCCGCTCATCGCCCCCTCAAGAGCACGAACGCTCTGAACTAAGGCGTTAGGGGGTGGTGGTACGGAGGGACGGACAGGTCTAGGCTGAGCAGGTCGTGGCTGTCTGATACGGGCAGTGTAGGTGATCGGGACAGCAGGCATGGGTGGAAAGGGGGCTGTGCTCACTAGTGGATGCCCAGCCTCAGTACGAGGCTGGGACGTAGGCTGGTGTGAGGTGGAAGCAGCAGCAGTGGAAGTGGAAGACAAAATCGGTGACGAGGTAGCTAGAGAGGTCAGTGACACAGAAGAAAGGACAGACGTCACGACACTCTCAGATAGGACATCTACGGTGGCAACAGAAGGGTCGACCGCTGGGGGAGGAAGTGTGGGGTCCAAAAGGTGAAACCCCAGCGGAGATCAAAGTGGATAGGGTCTCCACGACGGAAGTGAAGGAAGACTCGCCGCTCTCAAGTATGGTGGGTGGACGCTCAGGTAGCAGAGAGGTGAGGGCCTCAACCGACAGGGGCACAACAGTGGTGGGGGTGGTGGTAGACGTGGTGACAGTGGATGGCGACTCAGCAAGTGTACTCCCGACACCGGCAGAAGTGGGGACAGAGGTGTCGGGAGAGACAAAAAGTGCAGGCTCAGGCTGAGGGGTCACAGGGTCAACAGGTGCAGGGGGTGCCTGCTCAGCCTCCTCGGCCTCAAGCACGTAGGCAGCAGGGATCAGGAGATCCATCGCTGGAAGCCAGTCCTCGTGTGCTGGTCCTATGTGTGTCCGAGCGGGGCTCGGGAGGATCATGTATTCAGCACCGAAGGGACCGTGCAACCATACCCAGTGCGGCTGGCCGTGGGGACGAAGCATCTTCATCCGGGCCATGACGTCTATCAAAAGTGAAGTGGGGCCCGAATGTCGAAGCAGGTCGGCCGGAAGGTCCCCGCCGGTCATCAGGGCTAGCAGGGTGATCAGGCCGCCGCAACATATCGGGGAGCGAGCGCCCACCGATACGATGATGCGGTCCAAAAACCAGCTAGAGACGTTTATCTCAACGGCGGGGGCCATCGTAACACCATCCCTATCCAGAACTCTGGGGCGAGTCATCGCGTAGAGCATATAGAGCTCAGGCGTCGACATCGTCCCAGGCTCGTACCTCGCTAGAAAGGTGGTCGCCATAAGGCACTGTGATATGTGGAGGCAGGGGTGGACTATGGCCGAGGCCTTGGCCCTACTAGGGTCAAAGGCCTGTGGTAAACCCGTGATCCTGGCCCAAAAGGCGTGTGAATTGAAAGATGGGGGAGGGATGTGTGTGTGGGCGTATGCTCGGTCGGGCACGAGGACTGCGGGCCACTGAAAGAATGCTCTAAGCATATCGAGAGTGATCTGACACTCTCAATCCATGAGTCTAAAGGAGCATCCCTCATTGGTCTGGGAGATCGAGCTGAGTACCTCGAGTGTCGGACGGACGTAGGTGTCCGCCGACACAGACAAAAAATCTCGCCAACCCACGTTGTCGTACAACATGAGCATCCCCTCAAGTACCCCCAGGCAGTCTAGGTCAGCTAAATGGGTGAACCTGGAGGGTACTATCGGGCGCTGGGCGATACGCTCAAATCGGACGCGCTGTGCGTCGTCTCTGAACGTAATCCCCAGCGGCCCGACAACGGGAGCCGGTGGTGGCTATGCGTGAACGAGATCGGCTGGAAGTGGCTGCGGGTGGACGGGGTAGGCTGGTAATGGCTGTGTGGGGTGAGGTGGTGAAGGTGGAGGGGAGTTCTCCCTAGCGTGGGAGGGGCCGGGCTCATCCGTCTGATTCCGCTTGGCGGAAGCTCCCCGAGTGCGTTGCCGTGTACGGGGCGTCATGTGTGCCCCGAGTGCTCACCCAACTAATGAAAAATGCGGCGTGCTAAAAAGATGGAACGAAGGTACCTGAACATGCCATGAGAGAAAAACAGCGGATAAGTGTGAAGGTGCCACCTCCACGAAGCCAATAGCGCGTCCGAAAGCTCCCCTAAGCTCCCCCAAGATAGCCTGCGCATCAAACAATGATATCAGCGTATAAAATTCAAAATACATGGGGGAGATGGGGTATAACAGATAAATAAAGAAATCGATTTGAGTTAGTGGCTCAGTGGGTACTCGGATCGTCAAAATAGGGGGAAAAGGAGATTTTGCGCGAAATGGGGCTTACCGACGGTCGGCCGGCGGTGAGGCAGGTTGCCGGCGGCGGCGGGTGGTCGCCGGAGTGGTCACCGGCAGTGGTGCGGCGATCGGGCCGGCGGCGAGGCTGATTCGGGCGATGGATCGGCGATCGCAGCGGGCGGGAGCTGAAGGGGCTCGGGCTCGGGCGGAAAACTGGGATTTGGGCGTTTCGAAAGTCGCGCAGAGCCCGTTCACCTTATATAAGTGAAGTTACGACTCGGCCGAGTGACTATGTCACTCGGTCAAGTGATCGTAACGAAAAAGTTTTTAAATTTTCTCCCTCTGCTTACGACTTGGCCGAGTGGATTTGCCACCCTCAGCCGAGTGGAAAAAGTCCATTCGGCCAAGTGGCACAAGCTACTCGGAAATTTTCTCCCTAGGAGGGTATCAGTTTCTCTCGGCTGAGTGAAGAAATATACTCGGCCGAGTGGCAGTTTATACTGAAATCACAAAAAAGACAGAGAGTTAGGTACAGCAGACTTCCCTCGTTGGTGTGCCACTCGGGCGGACGGCTTTCTTTGCTCGGCCGAGTGGCTATGGTACTCGGCCGAGTGGGGCTCTGTTTTCTGCTTCGGGGCTCCGTTTTGGCTCTACTCTCTATTTTTCTTCCTCCAGGTGGTTTCTTCCTCCTCCTAAGCCTCGAGCGCATTCCTGGAGCGCTCTTCTTCGCCTCGATTGTCCTCCTTATGATACATATCCTTTTCTCCTCCTCCTGTCAAAGAAAATAGGACCCGTTGTCACAATTTTTCGGGCAAACGACTCAAAAACACTAGTAAAGTCTAAAAAAAAATAAAAACTAAAATAGAAAAAATGCGATAACCATCGGGTTGCCTCCCGACAAGCGCTCGTTTAAGGTCTTGAGCTCGACCCCTTTAAATTTTCAATTTAGCACGGGATGTTGGGTGCATATGGGATGCACCCGTCGAATTTACCGGGAAGACCGCTCGGATTTGGATCATGGTGGTGTGTGGTCTTCCTCAGCGCCCCTTTGTCATGGGCAATGTTGGGGGGTGGCTCCCCCAATCTAGAGCTTGCTCCGGTCTTCGACTTTGCCGGTGACACCAATCGTCGTATCGGCGGAGCTTTCTTCGGAGTCCTCAACTTCGAGAGCTTGCAGAGCTCCCGTATTCTTGCGACATCAGCGTCGCCATCATCAATCACCATGTAGATATCAGGGGAGTGCTCCATCTTCTCTTCCTCAACCAAATCTAGGCCTTCTTCGAAGCTATCTTCGTGGGGTGCGCCGATGGAGTGGGGGATCGCCTCTTCAATGACCTCATCAAGGAGGTCCATGTAATCTAGCTCCTCATGATACGGCATGTGCTTCATTGCCTTCGTTATATGGAGCTCCACTTCGATGTTGCCGACGTTCAAGGTAAGAGTCCCCTCCCGTACGTCGACGATGACACCGGCGGTGGCGAGGAATGGGCGTCCAAGTATGAGCGATGTATCGCCCTCCTCCTTGATGTCCATTATCACGAAATCACATGGCAAACATATGCCCCCCGAAACTTGGAGTGGGATGTCCTCCACGATCCCAACCGGTCTTGTAATCCTCACGTCTGCTAGTTGAATCCGCATGTCGGTAGGCTTCAAATCCGTGCCGGTATTCAACTTCCGGAACATGGAGGGAGGCATGAGGCTAACACTAGCCCCCAAATCTACCAATGCTTTTTGTAAGGGGGACGCCGCCTAGAGTGCAAGGAATCTGGAAACTCCATGGATCTTTAAATTTGGCGGGCTCCTTTTCCCTCTTTGTGAACCAAGTCCCCTCCTCCACGAGCATGATCTTCTCCTTCCTCTTCCTTCCCGTAATCAAGTCCTTTAAGAACTTGGCGTAAGATGGGATTTTCACTATAGCGTCAAGGAAGGGGATATTGAGGCTCACCCCTCTCAAATACTCGAGAAACTTGGCTAGCCGTTTCTCCATCTTGGCTCTAGCTAGCCATTGAGGGAAGGGCAACGGTGGCATAAATCGGCGCTCATCAATAAGCTCTTCCTCTCTAGACCTTGCTCCTTCTTGCGGCTCCTTCTCTTTTTCAACTTCAATTGTCGGCTCGCTCTCTTGTAGAGTCTCCACCACGGGTTCCTTAATTTGAGTCATAGGGGGGGTGGTATCCTTCCCTCCTCTTGTTGTAACCACAACGACCGCATTGATATGGCCGGTGGTGCCCCGTGGATTCGGCTCGGGTTGAGCCGGCAATTGTTGGTTGTTCCTATTGAGCAAAGCAAGTTGCTCCCCAATTTAAGCGACGACGGTAGCGAGAGAATCTTTTCCCGCCTTCAAAGTGGCGTTAATCTTTCTTTGTTCCGCCATAAACTCATCCACCTTAGCCTCAAAGTCCAAACATTGTTGAGCTTGTGGACGGTTGGGATTTCTCCACCCTTGATTGTACCCGGGTGGCCTATAAGGTCCCACTTGTTGCCTCGGTGGGAAGTTTTGTTGCGGTGGCCCCCTTGGTGGATAATTGGGTTGTGGTGTTGGAGCCCGAGCTTGAGGAGGTTGTTGAGGCGGGGGGTTCAATGCACCATCATTATTGGCATACGAGAAACCCAAATGGTTTCTAGCGGTTGGAATGGCCCAATATCCAGAATTCCCCGCGGCATATTGAATTTGCTCCAAAGCCCCTTCTCCTTGCTCTCCTCCTACATACATGGCTTGGGATTGGTCTTGCCAATCGCTCATATGATTTGTCGGTGTGGATGTAGAGGGGACTCCTTGAAGCTCTGTAATGAATTTCTCCAATCTCTCCACTACCTTGTGGAGAGAATCAAATTTGTTGGCTAGCTCCGCGACGGCCTTGGCCTCATAAATGCTAGACGGCTTCAAGGAGGATGAAGAGTTTCCTCGCTCGTCGCCCCACTGTTGGTTGTTCGAGGCCATCTCCTCAAGCAAGGCCGTAGCTTCATCGGGAGTCTTCGACAAAATGGCTCCATTTGCGGTGGCATCAATTATCTGCTTCGTGCCCGGTTGGAGTCCATTGTAGAAACTATGGACGAGCTCCCAATCCTCAATGCTATAATGGGGGCATTGATGTTGCAAGTCCTTGAAGCGCTCCCATGCCTCATAGAGAGTCTCTTGTGGTCCTTGCTTGAAGGACATGAGAGCACTTCTTATCTTCACCGTCTTGGAGGGCGGATAAAATTTGTCGACGAAGGCACTCGCCAATTCATCCCAAGTGTTGAAGATTCCTTCAGCTTGCGTCCTCAACCAATATAAGGCCTTGTCCTTGAGTGTGAAAGGGAAGAGGCACAGTCTGATAGCATCTACGGAGATGCCCGGCATTTGGAAGGTGGCATATTTTGATAAGAAGAGCTGGATGTGGTAATGAGGGTTTTCATGGGAGTTCCCATGAAAAGGATCTTGTTGCATAAGAACCACAAATCCGGTCTTCAACTCGAAATTTTTCTCGGCCGCCAACTCCGGCAGGGCTATGGACGAGGTCGTGGAAGAAGTTTTAGGCCGAAGCCTATCTCTTATGGAAATGATCCTCGCCATTCGCTCTGCCAATTCTTCAGGTGTCTCAGGATGGGTCATAAAATCTCCTTCCGTAACGGGTCTCCTCTCCGCTCGGATCCTTCTCAATGTACACTCGATCTCTGGACCGTATAGTATTTCTTCGGGGTTCATCGAGGATCTCGTGTACATGAAAGGGAAAACAGAGTTTCGAAGAAATAGTTAGCACAACGGAAGGGCAAAATAAAAATAGAAATAATAGAACAAAAAAAGAAAAATAGCTAGGTAGGTAGAATCAAACACTATTGCTTCCCCGGCAACGACGCCAAAAACTTGATCGCGCCCCGGATACACGTCCCGGAGCGACGACACTGTAGTCTTACCGCAAGCGCACGGTGTAGCGGCGAGCGGGTATCGAACACAGGGAAGCCTAATAACAGAGTCCTCTTCAATCAACCTGGCTATAAGAATGGTATAGAAATGTTCTCAAATATGCGGTCACAGTCGTTCAATCGTATAAAAGAAATAACAAATTAATAAAGACGCCTAGGGAAAGGGAATCCCCGCTACTTGCCGTATCTCATCATTGTGATTCGTAGGTCTCACAATTGCTAGACTTGAAATTCGGGTGAAGTAGTTGCAACTAAATGTAGAACCAAGCTCACGCTCTCGCGCTATTGACGGTCTATAGCAAACCTAGGGTAGGGTCCAATCTCTTGCAAAGCCTAACCTAAGCAAGCTAGCGTGAAGAACAACATCATCGTTCAATCGTATCTCGAGCACACTCTCGTGCAAACTCGAGCTACGACCTAGGTTGGGATAGTTCCTACCCGTCCAATCTCTTGCAAACGGGTATTGATATAGAATTACAATCGAAAACCCTAGTTTCGGTCCAATCTCTTGCAAACCGATTCCAGAGAAAGCCAATTGCAGCCCAATTCGAATTTCTAGGGCTTCCTATCGAGTTGGGATCCAATCTCTTGCAAATCCCAGTCAGTATGAATCCCTAGCTATTCGTATTAAATCAATCACAAACTAACCCTAATCAATCCTAGCAATTATTTCACCAATTCATCATAAATTTGAAATTGGGCTCGTAGGGTTCATCCCTACGCCCTAAGACGATGAAACTACTCACAATTCATAATCAAATCCAATAGAAATTCACAAGTAAAATCAATGGAATTCATAGCAATATTCAAAATATCAATAAAAATGGAGTTTTTGAGGAAGAGAGGGACAAACCAATGAAGAACAAATAGCATCCAACAAATTTTCACTTTTCTCTCCTCCCTAAAAGCTAAATCTAATCCCTAAAAAGTTAATCTAAAAAGGCTGCCAAAAAATCTCTGAAAAAGCCCCCCAAACTAGGTTAAAACCTGGGGTTAAATACCCCCCAAAATCGCCCAAAAAATCCTGACGAAAATGCCCCTGCGCAGCCTCAAAATCGCAGTTTACGCTACAGGCAGCGCGGCTCACTCGGCCGAGTGATAAATGTCACTCGGCCGAGTGAGAGACCCTGACGGATTCCAGAGAGTTGGGGGTCTCGGGGGTCGTCTCCTCGGGAGTCGCTCGGCCGAGTGACTTTTCTTCACTCGGCCGATTGGCGTTCTTCACTCGGGCGGACAGTCGTTCGTCACTCGGCCGAGTCGGTCTTTGGGTCTGACTGACGGATTCCAGAGAGTTGGACGTTTTTGGTTGCCTTCGTCTTGGCTCCACTCGGGCGAGGGGTGACTCGGTGCTCGGCCGAGTGGTCTGGCGATGCTCGGCCGAGTGCACGCTGATATTAGCTCTGTTGCGTGCCCGTTCTGGCCGGCCGAGTGGGCTGTCTATGCTCGGCCGAGTGACTCCTTCACTCGGCCGAGTGGCATGCTGAAAATTCCCATTCTTCGTATTTTTGCCTCCTCGTCGCTCCTACGACGTTCTTCTTCTTCCACTCCTCTTCAATCACAGAATACCCCTCAAGAGAGTCATCGGTGACACTCCGGAGTGGGTGCATCTCAGAATCACTCCAAATCGCTCCAAATCTCCTGAAATATGACAAAAATAACAAATCGTGAAAAGCATCGCAATATTGTCGAATAAACGTGAAAAACACGATTTGAGCGATCTAAATGGCATGCAATCATGCAGAAAAAAGGTGTAAAATACGGAGAGATCACGCTTCATGGGAGGCAACCCATGTTCTGAACTCTCGTCGTTATTTATAGGATTAGTTTTCTTATTTTTGGTAAATAAAATTTGTTATGGGGATTTTTATCGGGAGACTTATATAATTTTTTGCATATGTGCAGGAAATTGCCCCCACCTGATCGGTTCATGCATCAACCGATCGGGTGGGCCGTATCAGAAGATGGCCAGTATCAGCACAGAAATGAACCGATCGGGTGGCACATGCGGATGATCCGGTGGCAGATCGGGTGACTATAGCAGAGCTCTCACGAATTTTTTGTGTTAGAGCAACCGATCGGTTGATAACAAGCTGTGATTGAGTGGCAGACCGGGTGGAGAGTACAGAGCTCTCGGGAAATTTATGAAGCGGTCAACCGATCAGGCAAAAACTCACCGGATCGGTTCACCTGTAGCCGTTGATCTGCAAGGAATTTTCGAAAATAACCAACCGATTGGGTGAAATCTCACCCGATCGGTTCGCCTAACACTATAAATACCCCCCTCACCCGATTTCATTTCACACGATCCATCACTCTCCCTCCACACGGTTCATCTTCCCCTTCATCTCAAACGATCTCCTCTTCACTCCCACTACTCCCGATTTCTTTCCCCCACTTCTCCCACCACTCTCCGACCTTCCGAATCCTCCATCTACCACACTTCATCCCCAAATCCGCCAAAACCCTAGCCCTAACCCGAGATTTTCGAAAGTTCTCCTCTTGCTGGATTGAAGTGTCGCGGCTTCACATACTCCTCCATTGCACGGCGAAAGACCATTTGTGAGCAAGAAATCACCTCGATACTGGGTACACTCGCTCCTGAGCTTTACTTTTACTTTGCTCAGTATTTGCATTTTTCTCCATTGTCGTTGATTGTGTGCATTCATATAATCTTGCATTCTCATTACATCACCACACAATCATGGCTAAGGATAAGGAGAAGGGTAAGCAGATTATGCGGGAAGAGGAGCCGTCTTGCAAGAGACACAAATCCACACGTTCACCGTGTGCACGTGCTCTTCCTTCCTAACCTACCTGACCACCCCCCAACCCATCATTTTCGTTGTGGACCCACTGACGGGGCCACATGGAATCCATTTCATGAATCTAGAACATAAAGATCTTTATACTCGACTCGACCAACGATCCCACCTAGCCACTAAGTTTGCCATAGGCAAACCCTTATCGATCTCGGAGTTTTCTCCAGAGTCGAGTCCTTATTTGCAAACTTAGGATGGATAGGTTTCTTTAACTCCCATACACCATCGTACCCCGTCCTCACACTCGAATTCCTCTCAACTCTCAAAACTGAGGGTGGGGGTCCATTATAGATTTCTGCCTCCGAAACCGAAACTTTCGCACCCACATGAACACAATCAACAACATTTTCGGTTTCCCTATCCTCAAGGACCTCATTCTCCCCTATGAAACACATCGCGACTTTGATATCGATCTTTTTTGGAGACTCCTCACTCTTCACGACCATTATCCTCGAGGCAAGGCCAAGGCCTCCTCTATCATTCATCCAGTATTCCATCTGGTCCACCGCATCATATCGAGCGCTTTCTTTCCCATGGATGAGTCTGGTACTATGACTATCCCTGACTTATTCATTTTGTGGGCGATGACCCATCCTTTCATTCCCGGTGTCGATGGGATCACTTTCGAGGCCCTGCGCGTTCGCATTAACGCCGGTGCATGGCTTATCCAAAAACTCATTCATATTAGCCGTGCCGGTAAGGGTAAGTATTGCTGCGGAGGCCTCATTTCCCTTATTTCCTTACACCCCCCGTTCGGCATCGTTATCCCCATGATCTGCTGCGTGCCTCAGGATCTACATATCTAGATCTCGATGTCCTGAGGCACACCCACATGATCCGATCACGTGGCGACGGTCGGTTTGCTTTTTACTATGGCCACCCCATGCTCCTTATACCACTCTGCCTAATCTCGGCCGTATGACTATCCATCTTGAGGCAGACTGGTCGTTTCCTCCAGACCCAGAGTTTGTAGGATGGTTACATCTTCAGTTTCCACTCCCTGACGCACCACGACCACCGTCCCCTGCCGTCCACTTAGGCGTGCAGTATATCACTGCATTCAGGGAGGATCCCGGGGCTGGCCCTAGTGTCACGACCCCGGCTTCTGTCGCTATTTCTTCTGAGGCACTCACTATATCCCTCTTAGGCCTTGCCTCCGGTGCCATCACGACCACTGCCACCGGCACCACTTCTGCTGTTCGACAGGCCACCTCTGCTCCCCTCGCTCTCGAGGCCGAACTCACTGCTCTACACGCTGGCGCATCCTCTTCTACCTCCTCGGACCCATCCACTTCTTTCTTTTCACACCCACGTTTCCTCGCTCACGAGCGAAACGTGGCCGCCATTCTCTGCCTTCTTAAACACATCTACGGTCCACCTCCACCTACTCCAGCACCATCACCACCTCCTTCGCCTCCTCGACGATCATCACCTCCTCCATCACCCCTAGGCGATCATCCCCTCCCATTACCACATCTTCTCCACCCACGACCACTACCGTCGATCCTATACCCCCACCACCTTTCACATCTATCACCACCGCATACTCGTGCCGCAAGAAATTAGTTGTGCGCTCGAAATCATTACCCACCCCCACCTCATCGATCGCCACTTCTTTACCATCCCCATCACCACCGACACACCACCCATCATACATACCACCACATCACCCATCCGTCCTCCATCACCTCCTCCTTCCCCCCTTCTCCGCACACACGTCACCTCCCTTGTCCACACCCCTCACGTCTCTTCCAAGGAGGATGAGGAGATCACCCCTCCTACATCTTGATTTTCGTTTTTGTTTTTTGTTCTTTCCTGATTTTCCCACTAGCTATTTCTTCTGATTCACCATTATCAAATCTTCTCTCTAGCATTATCATGATCAGCTGGGGGAAATCGATTTTTGTGCATATTGTCGTGTGATGTCGTTGTTGTGTTCTTGTTTATATGTGTTCTTTGGATGTGTTTTTCTATCTTTTATTTGTGTGTTTCTTTTTCTTTATTTTTCGGTTTTGTTTATGTGTTTTTCATGTTTTTCATCTTTTTGTTTCGGTGCGTACTTCCCTCCCATTCTCGTTGCCCTCCCGTATTTACTATTATTGCATTGAGGGCAATGCAAATTTCAGTTTGGGGAAGTTGCACTTTGTGCGTCAGTTGTGTCTTTTTCATCGTTTTTGAGTCGTTTTCATCGTGTTTTTCTTTTTCTTTCCTTCTATTTATTCTCACTCTCCTAGAGATGACCCCACATGATGAACTGCCACGGAACTACACACACTTAGCTTAGCTATGATAATCACTTTCACTATCCCTAGGAAGCCGAGTCCTATTGCATTTTATGCTTCGTGAGTTCACTTTGCTTTTGTGTGAGTTGTTTGTCGTGACTAGCTAGTGGTGTGCTTCTACGTTGTGATTTTGTTTTATATACATGTCATTGGTTGACCCCTAACTATCATGCTTCTATTTCGAATATGCGGTGTTTTGCCTCCACTGTCTGCTTCTCTATGCATGAATTATATATATATATATCTATATCTATATCTATATTATAAAAGAGGGATGTTATCAAGAGAAATTGGATAAGAGATATTGGACAATAGAAATTGGATAAGAGATATATATATTATAAAAGAGGGATGTTATCAAGAGATATTGGATAAGAGATATTGGACAAGAGAAATTGGATAAGAGATATCTATATTATAAGAGAGGGATGTTATCAAGAGAAATTGGATAAGAGATATTGGACAAGAGATATTGGATAAGAGATATCTATATTATAAGAGAGGGATGTTATCAAGAGAAATTGGATAAGAGATATCTATATTATAAAAGAGGAATGTTATCAAGAGAAATTGGATAAGAGATATTGGACAAGAGAAATTGGATAAGAGATATCTATATTATAAAAGAGGAATGTTATCAAGAGAAATTGGATAAGAGATATTGGACATGAAAAATTGGATAAGAGATATCTATATTATAAAAGAGGGATGTTATCAAGAGAAATTAGATAAGAGATATTGGACAAGAGAAATTGGATAAGAGATATCTATATTATAAAAGAGGGATGTTATCAAGAGAAATTGGATAAGAGATATTGGACAAGAGAAATTGGGTAAGAGATATCTATATTATAAGAGAGGGATGTTATCAAGAGAAATTGGATAAGAGATATCTATATTACAAACGAGAGATGTTATCAAGAGAAATTGGATAAGAGATATTGGACAAGAGAAATTGGATAAGAGATATCTATTATATAAAAGACGAATGTTATCAAGAGAAATTGATAAGAGAATTTGGACATGAGAAATTGGATAAGAGAATTTGGATATCTATTATATAAAACAGGGAAATTGGATAAGAGAAAATATAAGAGATGAGATTTTGAGGGATAAAAGAGGAGGTGGGGAATTTTGCACTTACAACCCCGGTTTTTGTATTTTTGCCCATGGACCCTCCCCACACACCCACCCACACTTTTTATTCTCACCCCTTCCGACCATTTTTTTCCAGTTCTTTGAAGATTTTGAATCGTATCCTACTAGGATAAAGCTTTGTCCTACGTTGCAAGTTTGTCCTAGGTGGTAATGACAATTTTGGGGGGACTTAAATTTTGGGGGAAAAGATAAATTTGGGGGGAAACTTGAAATTTTGTGGGAAAACTTGAAATTTGGGGGAACTTGAAATTTGTGGGGGAGAAAAACTCAGCCATTAAATAAACTGTGCCCTATGGGCACGGGTAATGACTAGTATATATATATATATATATATATATATATATATATATATATATATATATATATATATATATATATATATATATATATATATATGTATATCTATTCTATAAAGCATGAATAATTTGAATTTTGTCCCAGTCAGCAGTCCAGTCATATTGCTTTGTCCCAGTCAGCAATACAAACTTGCATGTAATTTGAACTCTTTTGAATTTGAAGTGAATTTGAAATGAATTTGAATGAAATTGAACTCAGTTGAATTTGAAATGAATTTGACATCATGTGAAACCCTCCACACGTTGGCATCTGGTGTGAAATTTGGAGGGAAAATTAGGAGAGAAAGTGAATGGAGGGAAAATTAGGGGGGAAATTGGTGATGTGATCAAATATTTGATCACATCAGAGCCATCAGAGAAATGAAGTAGAACCGGAGCTTGGAGGGAATTTGGAACGTTGCCATCTACCTCATCTTCAACCTCCATTTCTCACGTTGCCATCTTGATCCTTCCACCACGCAAAGCCAACACAACGGCAGCCGTAATCATCTTCCTCACGTTGCAATCTTGAGTTCGCTTGGAGGGAATTACTTTGGAGAGGGAATTTAGGTAATCATCTTCCTCACGTTGCCATTTTTTCATGTTTTTGCAATTCTCACGTTAGCCAATTTTTTTGGTCGTTTCAGATTTTTGCAAGGTTGCTGGGTGTTTTTGAATATGTGAATGAAGTATATCAAATTGTGATTTTTGATGTTTGACTGCGTTTATCAGTTTGTGAATATCCTGTTGATTTTTGAATATATGAACAGCAAGTTTGTATTGCTGAATATCCTGTTTCAGCAATATCCTGTTGTATATATTTGTGAATATATTTGTGGAATATTGCTGATTTTGCAAGTTTAGGATATTTGATTTCAGGTTTACAAGTTGAATATTCTGCAAATTAACTTGATTTCACAGGACATTTCACTAATTTAGGATATTTTGCAACTTGATTTCCTGTGAATATTCACTAATTTCAGCAAAATTAGCAATATTAGTTTAGGATATTCAGCAATTAAGAAATTAACATCAAAAACTTAATTGCTGAAATTAACATATGTTCCTGATTTGAATATTAGTTGCTGAAATTAACATATTCATATTCATATTCACTAATTTCTGAAATTAACATAAACTAATATTAGTGAATTTCAGAAAACATGCTCTTTTGTATTAGTGAGTTTTTGAGATAGCTTTTCTTAATTCAGAAAAGCAATGTTAATATTAGTTTATGTTAATATTATAATTAGTTTATGTTAATATTAGTTTCAGAAATTAACTAATATTCACTAATGTTAATATGTTAATGAATATGTTAACTAATATGTTAACTAATTAGTTAATGTTAATATGTTAATGAATATGTTAACTAATTAACTAATATTAACATAAACTAATATGTGAATATGTTAATGAATATGTTAATTTCTGAAATTAACATTAGTGAATATTAGTTGCTGAAATTAACATAAAACTGATTTGAATATGTTAATTCAGCAATATTAAGTGAATATGTTAATTTCAGCAATATTAGTTTATGTTAATTAAGATATTCAGCAATTAAGAAATTTCAGCAATATTAGTTTAGGATATTCAGCAATATTCACTAATTTCAGCAAAATCAAGTTGATTTTTGATGTTAATTTAGGATATTCAGTGATTTTGATTTCACAGAATATGTTAGTTTAGCAAAATTAGTGAATATTCACAGGACATTTCAAGTTTAGGATATTTTGCAAGTTTAGGATATTCACATGACATTCAAAAATTAGCAAAATTAGGACATTCAAAAAATGCAATATTCACTCATTCAAGTTGATTTTTGATTTTGCTTTTTGAATTAGCAAAATTAGCAACAGCAAGTTTGCTTGATTTCAGCAATATATTTGTGGAATATTGCTGATTTTGCTTTTCATATATTCAGCAACAGGATATTCAAAAAGCAAGTTTGTATTGCTGAATATATTCACAAATATCCTAATTGATTTGTGAATATCCTAATTCATCAATATATTTTCAAATCAACAGGACATTCACAAATCAACAGGATATCACAAATGAACCCTCCACAATATTGAGTTTATCAGTTTGTGAATATTGCTGATTTTTGAATCTGTGAATATTGCTGATTTTGATCCTGTTGAATTGCAAAAATATTGCTGATTTTGAATCTGTGATTTTGATCCTGTTGAATTGCAAAAATATTGCTGATTTTTGATCTGTGACTATATTCAGCAAATTTTGATCTGTGAATATATTTGCTGAATTTGATCAATATATGAATCTATTCACAAATTCATGAGTTATCAGTTTGTTCATGAGTGAA
The DNA here is from genome assembly GCA_030789695.1 of Scilla litardierei. NCBI lineage: Eukaryota > Viridiplantae > Streptophyta > Magnoliopsida > Asparagales > Asparagaceae > Scilla > Scilla litardierei. Next base: position 144,849,371 of record CM061136.1, read on the forward strand.
TATATTCAGCAAATTCACAGATATATGAATATATGAAAAGCAAAATCAGCAATATTGCTGAATATCCTGTTGATTTTTGAATCTGTGGAATATATATTTGGTACCAGAGGTTTAGCAATGCAACTAAAATGTAATACTCTATCAACGAAAAGTGCCATGTTAAGATAGATATTGGACCTGTGTATAATGTGGATGTATGGCACCATACTTCTCATTTTTGTTCATATGATTATAAAGTTGCTTCTATTTTGTTTTCTTTTTAACAATCAATTAATTTCTATTCTTAGCAGAAATTTGTTTCCGCTTGCAAAATGGACTGCATATGCACAAACAGGACAACCGAATGGGGACTCATATTTGATATTGTAAGCTTGATATTTGGTGGATGTGAACTGCAATAAATTTTTTTTTAAGACAACATGTATTAATTATTTTTTACTTTTTATTTTTTATATTCACTTTATACTGGACATGATATGTCAGATTATGACGATGTTCTATATTGTTGATCTGGTATGGATGTCTATTTAGATTGATTGCCTTTAATGACAGCTGCTATTAAAGTTATAGACACTAATCTTAAAGGTTGATGAATGATTGTTGTTATTTCCTCATTTATGGTATGGTATCACAGTGTATAAATCAATGTTTATATATGAAGGTGACATCAAATGTGCCAAAAGAGGACTAGATAAATGTATATAATCATGTATACACGACTCAAGTATATAATCATGTAATTGATTCAAGTAGATTATATGGCTCATGTACATAATTGGATTACACAGCTCATGTATATAATCATGTATACACGGCTCACAATTCTTTGATTTACATATGATTCCATTAATTTGGTTGAGATATTTAGTACATAAATATGAAATTGATTGTTGAATAGTTCCAACCACTGCAAACAAGTGATGCCCGTCATGGGACCAAAGCCAACCATGCATGGTCTCTAGCTAGCCACCAATATGAGCGAATATGGATAAAAACTCTACCACCACATGCCCCAGTTCCAATAGTATTATTAAGATGCACTTGCATGTGTCTGTAAGGGGGAGTTAATGGTTGCTGCGCCAAAGACTTACTCTATTGCAACCCTTCTTGATTTGACAACAATTTTATTTTTTCCTTCAATATTTATAGTTTTTCTTCATTGTGTTGTATTTATATGATCGTGGTGAAAAGAACATGAAAAAAGACAGAGTTGATATTTAAACCAGTAATTGGTTATAATTGGTTAATATCTATCAACATGCATCAGCTGATGATCGTTATTACAGTGGCATTGCTCATATGGGTCTTTGATTAATTTCATGGGGTTTTGCTCAGTTAGAACTAAGAGAGTTTGTCACCTCAGTATGACTAGCCCAGCATATGGGTCTTTTATTTGGACGCATGAACATTTTTGATTATTTGTTTAGATGTGGATTTCACACTGCATTGTTAGAACATGTTTGATTAATTGTTATGATTTAATTTCCAGGTATCTTTGATTGTACAAGTAGAACGGAAACCTTCTCAAAATGAGGAGAAATTGTGGTGCCTGTGATTGAAGATTCCCAACTTGCGCCTGAAGCGGGTCTGTATTTTTTGTGTGCCATGTAGTTCCATAGTTTGACTTTATATACAATTTTAATTTTAGAGTAGATTAGAAACTGTGCACATCATCTTTTCTTAAAATTTTAATAAAGGCTTTTAATATCTGCCTGTAAACACCAATCCTATATTTCAGTCCACGTTCATGTATTCATCCTGTATGATGATTCTAAGAAGAAACATATCACTTATATACCAACACCTGTAATTGCATATCATGTTTAAATATCATGCATGATTTCATTCACTGATTTCATGTTTAAAATATTGTGTTTCTCAGTCATATGTATGAATTTTTTTTCAGGTGGTTTTTGTTCCTGATTATAATGTCAATATTACAGAAATGCTGAAGGGCTCTTCAATACAGGCCATATACGATCTCTACAAGCACAGTCATCCTGTCCTATTATGTCACCGCTTCCCCTCAGTCCATCTGCAAGATCGCCGCTTTCATGGGTAACTACTTTTTCTTCTTATTTCTTCTTCATTCGAGTTTGCTTTTGGGTCCATTGCAGGGATTGATTGAAGGCTACAGTTCGAATTGTAAGTGTCATTTGTGGGGATATTGTTTCTTTTAGACATTGTCTTTGAAATTTGATAATAATACATTCTGTTTTAGCTGTATAAATTAGGTTTTAGATTACTTTAAGATTTTTAGATAGAACAAATTTTTAGATAGAACACATATCACATTTTTGGCATATTACTTCATTCTGAAATGAGAACAGATTTTCTACAACTATTTCTCTTCCCTCTTATTTTGATTTTATCAGTGGAGCTTTAAATATCTATTTTCTCCTTGAAAATATTGGTTTATCCTGCCTTTGTTTTTGATCCAACTTCATGTTTTATGCAGGTCATAAGAAATGATGCCATAGATTATCCAGCCATGAATTTAGGTTATTGGTAATGAGCCATATTTTGGGCGACAATTAATGAACAGAACAAGTAACAGATACAAAACATTGCTTTATTGTGGTTCTATTATAAGGCTATGTAACATCCACAGGTCATATGAGAGATTTTTTCTGTTTAGTGAGGATCGTCTCTTTGGTCACCATTAGCCTAGGATCGCCCACTAATTTATGAATGGTTATATGATTGTTGCATTGGGACGTAGTTCAGTGCAGTGTGAATGATCTATATTCAGATGAATTTGAGCTGAAGAAATGCATGTCGGTTGCAGAAAGTAATGAGAATGTGTGAACAAACATTATCCTTGAGGAAATATTGCCATATGAATAGCACTAGCCTTTTCCTTTTAAGTTGTATATCTGTGAGTGCGTGGTGAGGGAGCTCTCTTATTTCTTCATTCTGAACTGAGAACAAATATTTTGCAAGTATATTTCCCTTCCCTATTATTTTGATTCTTTCAGTGGAGCTTTAAATATCCATTTTCCCCTTGAAAATATTGGTCTATGATGAGAAAAAAATCAGAAGTGAAGGAAAGAATAACCCATCACTTTCCCATTATTCTCAAGAAAAACAACTGCAATCTTCCAAGATTCTTGAAGATAACAAAGTACATAGTACTTAAACTTTATGTAGTGGGATGGAAATAGAATCAAATACATGGTACTTAATGATGGCTGCTTACATTTTCATGCATAGAAGCTTTTCGATCTTTTGTCTGATAAAGCTCAACTGCAATCGAAGGTTGTACTAGCAATCAAATGAAGTCAGGGTTACAGAGACACTCAGAGGCATCGGTGAGAAAATTTGCTTAAATATACATCCTGAAACTACCCTTTAGTACATCACGATATCTAGACATAGCAAGCAAACATCATGCATAGCTTCACAACTTCACTCAAATATATTTTACAAGCACCTTATTATTTCCCCAAAGTTTGCTTCACATTGCATGATACAAAAAGTTAATTTGACTTCAGTAATAAAAGGAGGATGGGCCAAAAGCCCTGCAAGCTGGCTTGGATGAGGACAGTGCTCCGCCGTAAACCTTGGTCGCTTCATTAGCTTCATTACTCTCTTAGGATCGAACCTGATTTTTCGAGAGAATCTTCTGCTAGAGGAGAGGTGAGGAGATTGTAAAGGTGATGGGGGTGACATTGTTGTAGTTGTTTGATTAATTCCAACTTTTTCATCTTATTTACAGTTGGTTGATTAGTTCGTCTTAATGCAAAGAAATATAGATGGGGAAGAACTAGAGGATCAAGACTTCAACTTTTAGTTATAAAGAGTCTTCGTTGTCCCCAAAAACTGGGTATATTTCCATTTTTAATGAACTTTGGGCATCTATGCCTCATTTAAATTTTTGATATTTACGAAGAATCATGCAAGTTTTTCCTTTTTATCAGTTTTAATACATACCCATGTTGTTGTTTTGGGTAATTTCATCACAAATTGCAACTGACGGATTTGTATGCCTTTTTGTTTTTTACCAAATTATTGGGTAGTTTCATTTGGGATTCATATGGATTGCCAAATATTATTCATTCTGTTATTTTTTGGACTCAAAATGAATTTGTGTGCTTGAATTGGTAGATATTTTTACTTGAATTAGTTAGGAGACTTATGAGGTTCTAAGTAACAGCCAATGCCATATGTGTTATCTATGAATCATCTAAAAATGCATTGTGTGGTTTCACATTTTGATGCATGGTTCTAAACTGAATGTACAAAAAATGCATTGTGTGGATTGTTAAATTTCATATATGGGTTGTACATATATATAAGATTACTAAAACTTTTCTCTTTGTTTGTTCATGAATTTCTCTTCTAATGGGCATGCTATAGATATAAATTGTTTTGACTGAGATCAACATTGTTAGTACTTAACTGTTTTGTTATTGTAGAAACAAAACTTTGTGATTTGGAAAATTTATGACAGCTTGATACTCTGACCATGCTCTTAATTTGATTATCATGAATTGACATTTCATATTTTGCATTATATATTTTGTTTTGTTTTGTTTTTTGGAGTGAATAAGTTAGTATCCCTTTGCGTATGAAATACGGGTGTTGAGTTAGTTAACTGATTAGCAAAATTGTTCGATCTCCCCCTTTTTTGCGTGCGTGACATAGTCCCCATTTGATTAGCAAATTTTTTCGTGCATGATATAGCAAAATTGGCAACTGTGGGTCATAGTCCCCATTTGATTGTTGCGTGCATGGCCTGTATATATTTAGTTGATTGTGAGCAATTGGCAACTGCGGGCCAAAGTAGATACTTTGTTCTATATATATTTCACTATATTTAGCAAACCCATTTTTCTTTTTTTCGATAGCAGATTCTGTAAATTATGGGCCTCTGATAAATTCTTTTTTTCTAAAGATGAATGCAGTGGGAAGAATTAGAAGGAAACTGGCCAAGAACTGAAAGAATGGTGGTCATTTTGGCTGTTTGAAGGCTGTGGAGAGTGATGATTCTCCTTCCTGCAATTGAAAATTCCCACAGGTATGATTTTGTCACATAGACGGTGTCATGGGAGTCCAGTACATAGGTGTTCTTTGTTTATTCTTTTTTGTAATTATCCCAGGAACTGGAGCATGGAGAATTCGTTTGGGCAAGGCCGATCCACTTGAACCGAAAGCCCGGTGTGATGACACTGAAGCAAGACCTATACATTGGCCTACTTGGTAACTGAATTTTGACCCAGAGACAGCTACATGGCACCGAGTAATCAAGGCATTGGACCCTACCGTCGCCTGATTTTGGTCACCCACACATCCAAAGCTCAATCCATCAGAGGTCTGTCCATTGCATCGCTGAGTAATTTGGCAATATTTCTTTCATGTATGTAACAATTGCATAACCCAATAGGGAAATGCCTCTGTAAAATCATCAGTGACCACAGTTATTGTGTACTATATTGTATCATTGGTAACTGTCATAATAAACATGTTTAAATTTGGAAAATGGTTTGTAAACAACAAGATGGAATCATTTTATTTTCTTTGATTTCATATTTTTGTCATTCCCTCTACATGGGTGGGTCCCACATCATATGGTCATATACCATGCCTTCTTCCCCATTGGCCAGGCTTTGGATTCTTGCGTTGGTACTCACATGGATTGATTGTTTCAAGTAGTTTTTTTCTTTTGTTCCATGGATTAGTGTCTCCCATGAGGGAAGGAATGACTGGCTGTTTGTTTGCAATTTTGAGGTCTGTGATTGGAGATTGTTGCTATATTTTTTTGATGCATGGAAGCAGGATTTCATGTGGACTGAAGCATGGGGCACAAGAGTTATGCTTCTTGAATTGTATGCCAAACTCTGGTAATTTTATATTAGATGTTCCTAGAGTGAGCCAAATTGATATATATTTTTTAGCTGGAAGTTATTTTGGTAACGTATTAGTTGTTCCTAGAGTGAGCCAAATTGATATATATTTGTAGCTGGAAGTTATTTTGGTAACGTGTATGTACCAACTATTTTACCCCTGTGGATTCAAGAAATGAGTTCTCCATTAAAAGAGAAGCATGTTTGATAGAAAAATCTAGGATGAAACTATGAAGTCTAAATGCTAACAAAGAAAACATAATAGATTTGTGTTCTACTTCAAAGGCGCCCGCTTTGAAGGCACCCGTCCCGAACTCCGCTAAATTTTTTTCGGCTAATCTGTTGTTCCGCGTCGAAGGCGCCCCTGTCAAATTTGTTGTTCCACCCTGAAGGCACATGTGTTGAATTTTTTGTTCCGTGTCGAATGCGCATGCACCGAATTTGTTATTACGCACCGAAGGCATCCATGCCGCTAAATATTTTTTCGCTAATTTGTTCCGCGTAATTTTGGCTGTGGAAATAATTTTTGCTGAACAAAGATTTCGCGGGGGAAAATCTTAAAGGAACCGTGCCCAAGGGCATGGGTTATGACTAGTATATATATATATAACGCTCCACATGCGATATATATATATATAATGCTCCAATTCGCATGTGTTGGGACTCTACCAATAGGACTAGCATAACCCATTTTGCTTATGCTTTGATTTGCAAGGAAAACTTTCTTTTGCCCAAGTGTTTAGAATTAGATTTCTTTTTTGTTTTAGTTGGTGCAAATCCCCTCGTCGTATACCGTTCTCTCACTTGGGAGCGTACACAAATATATAGCCCAAAATCCAATAATCCAAAAAGAAAAAAGAGAGAGAAGAAAGAAAAAGCCAAGAAAAAAGATATGTATAGCCAAAAATCCAAAAAAAAATACAAATACCCAAAACCCAAAAAAAATTCCCGTTGTAAATATTATTCCTATCCACCATGAATAAAAGGAAAAGCGAGAATTTGCACCGAGTGTTCTACTCCACACCTTCTCAACCTCCTTCGTTTTCGAAAACACTGGGCATAGGAATTTTCTAGCGATTATCTAGGCAATAGTGCGGCGATCTTCTAGTTCCTAGTAGTGGAGTCCCCGACACATGATACGCTTCAATCTTTATTCTATTCTCATACATGCTTGAGTTATTATTCACCACTTATTCGAATTGAATCGATATTTGGGCCATTCCTTGGGTATGTGCATATGGAGCTTTATTGCATAATTTAGATAATGACACCGTCAGCTAGCTCACAACCTCACTCACTCGCGCTTCACCACGTGGGCCCACGACACTTGTATGGACTCAAATTCCTGGGTTTAGTGATATGTTTATCGCATGCTTGCTAGTGTGGCGTGATTGATTTCGTTGGCTCTGACGGACGATCTAGGATTTTATTTTCTTTATTTCTGTTTCTTCGTTTCTATTTTTCCCTCCGAGCTCCTACTCACACTCGTCTTCCTCGAGGACGAGAAAGGGTTTAGCTTGGGGGATTTTGACGTGCATTTATATTTTATATATTCACGCACGTCTTCTTCATGATTTTCCGTTGTTTTCTGGTGTTTCATATCCATTCTCCTGTGATTTTTAGTTTTCTTTCACTTTCTGTGTGTTTTTGAGCCATTGCAGGAGATTGCCAGCGCTGGGGACATATAAAGCAGATATCATGAGTCACCGGAGCAACGGTAGTTGCCACACGTGATCCCGAGGGCCAAGCATCGAAGACTATGATATTTCAGCCCTTAACCGATCAGGTGGACAGACCCACCCGATCGGTTCGTGCACGCATATCCGACCCAGACAGTAGCAGCAGTGAAGAAGAGCTCACCCGATCGGTTCAATGATCGGGTGAAAATGATAGTGCTCTCTGTATTTTGGAACTGAATTCCAACCGATCGGGTGACATCTCACCCGATCGGTTCATCTGTAGCAGAATTCCCCCAGCTCATGACCCGACGACATCAACCAATCGGTTCGGCGACCGGGTGACGTCCCCTAGATTTGAGCATATACGTGCAATAGGATAGGGGATACCAGATTTAAATATTTGTACCGCAAGCACACGGTGTCGTAGTGTGGCTTGGGGGTCGAACTTAGGGAGGCGTGCATTGTGCTTGCTATCAGAAAGGAACCGGTTCACCCAATAGGTGAGCTAGCCCAAACGATCGGTAGGTTGTCACAGAATATAAATATGAAGGATAAACGATATAAAAGGAAACCTAGGACTTCGGTTTCCACCCTATCATGTGCTCTCACTTTTACGAATGACGGATAGGAACACGATTGGATTTAGGGTTTAGTGGTGAGATGTTGCCTCTATGAGTGATACCTAGCGTCCTATGGGCCCGATATTCCGTTCGATGCCCAGGATGATACGCTAGGACTACCCGGGTTTGGTCGGTGGGTATTCCCATGTCCATTAACACCGACCGACTCCGAGAGCACTAAACTTGCAACGATTACTCCCAACATCTCATCCTGCCGTTCCCACGCGCTAGGATTCAATGTCTACGCTAGGGGCGTGAGCTGTGGCTAGGGAGTCAACCGCCAAAAGTATTCCGACAATGACAATTAAATACCCCGTGTAACCATCTAAATTACTAAACCCTATCGAAATCCTAATCCTATAGTCGTTCTAGGAAGAACCCACGAAGGGGTTTCCACCGAAATCCCAGATTTGGGAACTACTCACAATTCATGGAAAAATCACAATCTAAACAAAATTCAACGGTAGAAATCACGATCAGGCAATAGAAAACAGTTGCTAGCAATTGTGTTAAGACAATATTAAAGTTTCAAAGTAATCGGAACACTTACAAAACAGAAGAAAATTCCAGGCGTCACTGTTGAGGGACGGTGCCCTCAGATCATTTGTATACGATACAATATATATTAACGGGATGTTATATGCTTAGGAATGTTGTGGACATTCTAAGAAGAGCATAGGAAGAAACCGCACCTGAATCGGAGATCTAATGAGCTAGTTACGCTCAAAAGAATCTTTATGCAATTAGTGGAATTACAGGGACTTGTCTGTAAAATGGACAAAGAAAAAAAAACCCAGTACGCTGACGCGGGGCCCGCTGACGTCAGCGCGCATCAGCACGCTGACGTCAGCGCACTGACCCGCGTCAACGTTCGCTGAGTGCGGGCCCCCGCCCGCACTCGCGAACGCGAGAAGCCGCCCGCATCAGTGCGGGCGGCGCTGGCTAATGGGAGCCCGCCACGTGGCACGCTCCGGGCGCGCCACGTGGCGTTTTTGGGTATTTTCCGTGAGAACACGATCAGATCGTGTTCTCCGATTAATTTTGAAATCGGATCTTAAAATTCAAGTTTGAAGGGTCAAACGAAGTCCAAATGAGGTGCCGTTTCTTCCTATGCGTTCGTCTCGTCGAGCACTCCGATTTACATATATGATGTGTATGTTTTGCTTGAGAAACGAATTATCTATGGCTCTTTATAGTTTTGAACTATAAGATTCCATTCCCAATTTTAGTCCCACATCGACTGTTTCAATTGAGGAGCTCCTCACTCCCCCTATAAATAGTTGGGTGGTCTCCTCATTGAAACTTGCACCAGCCGATGATCAAGGCAGTTCAAATTAAGAACAAGCATTGATCTGGAAGCTAAATTAAAAGTTCTCGTTCTCATTCTTTGTTCCGGTCGAGCCCTGGCAAGGCATCGGAGGAACTCAGATCGGATCTGAAGTCTAGGCGTTGGATCCATTCAAGTGAAACTTTCTGGAGCAAGTGGTTGGCTCGACGACCAGAAGTTGCTAGGATCGGCGCAAGCAGTTGCTGGGATCGGAGCGGCTTATGCGGGAAGGGCAATTGATTGCCTTCGGTAAAACTTTTGCTGCAAGGCAAAAGTTACGGGTATGTTGAGTTTTCTCAACTTTAGTTTTAATTAATGTGCATTATTTTATTGCAGTAGCTATAGTAGTTAATTAGATAGTAGTATCCTCAGGGGTTGGTTTGGACCCAACCCCGGGATAGTAGCGTTTTCTTGGCTCGGGTTTTATGAAGATAGGGCTAGTTTATATAAAGTGTTTATATAAAATTTTTCTCTTTATTTTTCCGCTTCCGCTGCGTTAAATTTTGTGCAAGGTTGTCCGGCCTTCGCTCTCAAGTAGGGCGAAGGAAGAACAATGCACTAGTCGAAAGTGAGCCCCGGATCTAATAAAATCCATCATTGGTATCAGAGCCAGGCTACATAGACTATCTAAATACTGCTTTTATGAAATGCATGTTATTAAAACTTGTAGTTAGTCTTGAACTAACTATATGTTGGTTTTCAAATTTTTCGAAAATTGTTTTGAAAACCAAGATTAGATCTTTTTAATTATGTGATAATTAATGTCTTTATGTTTCTTTTTGCTTTTATTTGATAATTGCTAAAAGAAAGACTTGTAGGGTTAGCCATTAAAATTCATTTAAATCTTTAATCTGATTAATTTTAAATGACTAGCTTTGGCTATGTTTTAAAATGTTGTTCACAATAATTTAAATAACACATCCTAATGAACGATTAGGATTGTCCCTTGTTTGTTGAAACAATTCTGATGTGATTTATTAAAATCCTATAGTTGATAGGTTTCTAATAAAAGTTATGAAACACATCCTAATAATTTTGAATTATAGGTTATGACTAGTTGATAGGATTAACTAGTTAAATAAATCATAACAACCAGATTAAATCAATATAACACTTTTTATCATTAGCACTTTCAATGGAGAATGGTATGGGTAGGTAGTTAGGGAAGGTGTTGTGGATCGACTCAGCTTTGCTGGGCGCAAGTGATCCTGCCCTGCCCTAACCCTGGTCATGCCCGCTTGTACCGCAAAGTTGCTGATAATAAAATGTGTTAGCTTTGGTTATATCTAGTCAATGCGTTATAAATCTTGTTAAAGATTAATTCGTATCCCTCCTTGATTTTGGAGATTTGTAACTCAAAGAAAACATTTATAGTTGTTGAGTCTCCTCAAGCTATGACATGTTTTTCTTTAAGGAACAAACTCCAACATACATGTGATGTAGTCTGTACTTGACCCAAATCGATGCGTCGGGTCTCCTCGAGCATCGATCTAAGTCAAATCTGAACACGAAATCAAGAGTCTGACTAGACCAGTCATTATGATTAGTTGAGTCTCCTCAAGATCATAAGTAACTGTGGGTAAGAATCGATAGGGAGTCACATGTGATGTGATTGACTAAGAGTTAGTCTACCAATCATGGAACCAATCAACTTGTTGAGTCTCCTCAAGGTTATGAGGTTCATGATGATTGGGTCCCTCTTTCACTATATTTTAAGATATTAAAATTCGTTCATTTCCGAGAATGATCGTAAAATAGTGGGAGACCATAGTTAATTAAAAACCATATTAACTATATTATTTTATCATGAATTACACTAAATTCATTCTATGTCTTTTGCAGCATGAAAACGAATATGAATCTTATCCTGAATAATAAATTGACTGGTTTAAATATTGATTGCTTAGAAAACTTTGGGCTTAACGGAGAGAAGAAAGGACATATTGATGTCTCGACTTCTAAGGTATTAGTTATACAGAGTATAGTCCTTTCTGTAACTTCTAACGCATGGGTATTGGATACTGGTACGGGTACTCACATTTGTAATTCGTTACAAGGTATGAGCAAATTTAGAAACTTAAGAAAGGACGAAATAGTTCTTCAAGTTGGTAATGGAGCTGATGTAGCTGCTAAAGCCGTAGGAGACCTAAAGCACACCTTGGCAAACGGTGCCACATTGTTTTTGAAACAATGTTATTATATACCAAATTTTCTATGCAACGTTATTTCCATTTCGGCTTTGGCCAAAGACGGATATAAATTTACCATTAATGAATCTGTTATGAACATTTTCTTTAATGATAAATTGCTAGGATTTGGAACAATGAATAATGGTGTATACACTCTGTCTAATGACGTTGTGTTAAGTGTTAACACACGAAAACGTAAGGAATCTAGTTTTAATGAAACTTTCCTTTGGCACTGTAGACTAGGCCATATCGGAGAGAAAAGACTTAGCAAGTTGCATAAAGAGGGGTCTCTTGACCTCTCGAATTATGAGTCGTACGACACTTGCGAGTCTTGTCTCAAAGGTAAAATGGCTAAAACTCCCTTTACGGGTAAAGGGGAAAGAGTTAGTGAACTCTTGGGTCTAGTACATTCTGATGTATGTGGACCAATGTCTACTTTAGCTAAAGGAGGATATTCATACTTTGTTACTTTTACTGATGATCACTCTAGGTTCGGACATGTGTTCTTGATGAAGCACAAGTCTGATACATTTGAGCGATTCAAAGAGTATCGTAACGAAGTTGAAAAACAGACGGGCAAAAGTATTAAAATTCTTCGATCTGATCGAGGAGGAGAATACTTGAGCCATGAATTCCTTGCGAATTTAAAAGAGAATGGGATTCTCTCTCAGATCACTCCTCCTTACACACCTCAACATAATGGTGTGTCAGAGAGAAGGAATCGTACCTTGTTAGACATGGTTCGATCAATGATGAGTGACTCTGGGTTACCTATCTTCCTTTGGGGCTATGCCCTAGAAACTGCCACCCATATCCTTAATAGAGTTCCATCTAGATCCGTGCCAATGACACCATATGAGATATGGAACGGGAAGAAACCAAACCTTAAGCATATTAAGGTATGGGGTTGTCCTGCGTATGTCAAGAAGCTTAATCCAGATAAACTGGAGGATAGGTCTGTTATGTGTAGATTCATTGGATATCCTAGTCACTCGACGGGACACATTTTCTATCACCAGGAATAACAAAAGATTGTTGTGTCCAAACACGCCACCTTTCTTGAAAAGGAATTCCTTGTGAAGGAGTCTAATGGCGAGGTAATAGAACTGGACGAAAGTCTAGAGACTGAATCAACACATGAACAAATCGCGGAACCAGTTGGAGAGGCAGAGCCTAATGCTCCTGAAGCAATTATTAGGAAGTCAAATAGGATTCCTCGAGCTCCTGAAAGATACTACGGATTTCTCGTAGATGGAGGAGTTGAGGATAGCATCTTAGTTGAAGATGATCCTATTAGCTTCCAAGAAGCAATTCAAAGTAGAGACTCTAAGAAATGGCTGGATGCAATGAAATCTGAGATGGATTCCATGCACATTAATAAAGTTTGGACTTTAGAGAATGTGCCCAAGGGAAGTGTTCCTATTGGCTGCAAATGGATCTTCAAAAGGAAGATCGGTGCAGATGGAAAAATAGAAACGTACAAGGCTAGACTTGTTGCGAAAGGTTATCGTCAGATTCTAGGTGTAGATTATGACGAAACTTTCTCACCCGTAGCCATGCACAAATCCATCCGGATTGTACTCGCTATTGCTGCCTATCACAACTACGAAATCTGGCAGATGGATGTAAAAACTGCATTTCTAAATGGTGATTTAGAAGAGCATATTTACATGTCTCAGCCGGAAGGTTTCGAAGTCAATGGGAGCAAAGGGAAAGCGTGTAGACTGCATAGATCCATTTATGGATTGAAGCAGGCATCCAGGAGCTGGAACATCCGATTTGATAATACGGTCAAAGAGTTTGATTTTATTAAAAATGAAGATGAGCTATGCGTTTATAAGAAAACCAGTGGAAACAATTTAGTCATTCTCGTACTTTATGTTGATGACATTCTCTTAATAGGTAACAACATACCGATGTTGAAGTCTGTTAAGGATTGGTTATCAACTAACTTCTCCATGAAAGATTTGGGAGAAGCATCCTACATACTAGGTGTGAAGATCTATAGAGATAGATCTAAAAGGATGCTAGGACTCTCCCAATCTAGGTACATTGATACTGTGTTAAAACGGTTTAACATGGAAAACAGTAAAGGTGGGTTTATACCCGCAAATCATGGAATAAGTCTTTCCAAGAAGATGTCTCCAAAGACTGACTTGGAAAGAGAACGCATGAGCAATATTCCATATGCTTCGGCAGTTGGATCGATCATGTATTCCATGATATGTACCAGACCCGATGTCGCTTTTGCACTAGGTGCAGTAATTCGATATCAGTCTAACTATGGAGAAGAACACTGGAAAGCAGTCAAGACGATTCTCAAGTACTTACGAAGAACAAGAGATCTAGTTTTGATTTATGGAAGTGAAGAACTCAAAATTGAGGGCTTCACGGATTCCAGCTTTCAGAGTGACGTGGATGACAGCAAGTCAATTTCAGGATACATTTTCACTCTCAACGGATGTGCAGTGAGCTGGAGGAGTTCAAAGCAAGACACCGTTGCTGATTCAACTATGGAGGCCGAATATATAGCGGCCAATGATGCAGCAAAGGAAGCTGTCTGGATTAGGAAATTTGTGAGCCAGCTAGGAGTGGTGCCTACTGTTATAGATCCAATACCATTGTATTGTGATAACAATGCCACATTGAGCTTGGTCAAAGAACCCAGATTCCACAAGAGATCCAGACACATTCTTCGAAAATATCATTTGATACGTGATATTGAGAAGAGGAAGGACATAGAAATCCTCAGAGTCTCGTCTGAAGAGAATTTAGCTGATCCATTTACAAAGGCCCTTGCACGTGATCGTTTGGAGAAACTAATGTGTAAAAGCGGTATGAAATACCATAAAGAGTGGGCCTTGTAGTGAGTGGTAGATGTTTTGAGAGTTGTATGCCTATGAGGCACATTGTCCTGAAAAACATCTTATTCATGAATAAAATAAATTTATTGGTATCAAATTATCTTTGTGCATTCGTGTCATCTTATATACTTAGATAATTTCCTTAGACTTATAGCAAGGTATACACTTATCTTGATGCTGATCACGATTATGAGAAAGTGTTTTTACCGATTGGAGCTTAAAGTCTTAAACTGGTTCGTGGTCATTGATATGTCGAGAAAAGGATATCGACACATCGATAAGACCATTGTGTCTTTGTATTCACTATGGATTAGTAACGATGGACTCGTAATCGTTTGACTTGGTGAAGTAGAAACAAGACGCAGGTGCTCATTAGAGAATGAGTTCACTGAACGACTCATAAAAGATTATCATTTGGTTAAACTTAATTTAAAATGTCAATGATAACTTTTGTGATGATAGGCAAGCTGGTCCTATGAATTGAAGACATTGAACAAACCTGCATGTGAATAGTGTCACTTAGATCATTTTCCTAGCTTCAAGACTTTACTTGTCGAAAGGATTTTGGTTGGGTGGCATTTGAAGCGTGTGAGGGGAGTTGTG
The DNA here is from genome assembly GCA_030789695.1 of Scilla litardierei. Lineage (NCBI taxonomy): Eukaryota > Viridiplantae > Streptophyta > Magnoliopsida > Asparagales > Asparagaceae > Scilla > Scilla litardierei. Next base: position 144,864,499 of record CM061136.1, read on the forward strand.
TCTAAGAAAGGATTCGTCTCTCTCATTAAGGAGAGTTAGTGTTGTATGTGTTGGTTCGGTGCTTTAGTGAAAATCTTTGATCAAAGTATGTTGAAAGAAGTTCAACATGTATTTAACTAAAGACCGATGTAACTGACCGGTTTCAAGTTGGTGGGGTTGACATGTTACCATACCCTAAACTTGAATAAACAACATAGTCTTGACGAAATGATTAAAACTGCGGTATTCATCACGGATACAGTCATGGTAGTCCCGACGATTTTGTCAATGGGTTAAACCACATAATTATGATGCCGAAACAGGGACGGCAACTACTGCTCGTGGTCTCTGCCGTCTAGGGTCACGAACCCGAACCTGTAGTAGGGTCAGGCTGTTGGGTCTCACAAAGAGTGTGGTCTTACGTCTAGTAAAAGAAAAGAGAATAATGCATGATGATGCATGAGAACTAATACTGCAAGAAAGTTGCAGATAATTTTGTACCCTGGATAAATGATCCTGAGTGCAAGTGGGAGATGTTGAGGGACGGTGCCCTCAGATCATTTGTATACGATACAATATATATTAACGGGATGTTATATGCTTAGGAATGTTGTGGACATTCTAAGAAGAGCATAGGAAGAAACCGCACCTGAATCGGAGATCTAATGAGCTAGTTACGCTCAAAAGAATCTTTATGCAATTAGTGGAATTACAGGGACTTATCTGTAAAATGGACAAAGAAAAAAAAACCCAGTACGCTGACGCGGGGCCCGCTGACGTCAGCGCGCGTCAGCGCGCTGACCCGCGTCAGCGTTCGCTGAGTGCGGGCCCCCGCCCGCACTTGCGAACGCGAGAAGCCGCCCGCATCAGTGCGGGCGGCGCTGGCTAATCGGAGCACGCCACGTGGCGCGCTCCGGGTGCGCCACGTGGCGTTTTTGGATATTTTCCGTGAGAACGCGATCAGATCGCGTTCTCCGATTAATTTTGAAATCGGATCTTAAAATTCAAGTTTGAAGGGTCAAACGAAGTCCAAATGAGGTGCCGTTTCTTCCTATGCGTTCGTCTCGTCGAGCACTCCGATTTACATATATGATGTGTACGTTTTGCTTGAGAAACGAATTATCTATGGCTCTTTATAGTTTTGAACTATAAGATTCCATTCCCAATTTTAGTCCCACATCGACTGTTTCAATTGAGGAGCTCCTCACTCCCCCTATAAATAGTTGGGTGGTCTCCTCATTGAAACTTGCACCAGCCGATGATCAAGGCAGTTCAAATTAAGAACAAGCATTGATCTGGAAGCTAAATTAAAAGTTCTCGTTCTCATTCTTTGTTCCGGTCGAGCCCTGGCAAGGCATCGGAGGAACTCAGATCGGATCTGAAGTCTAGGCGTTGGATCCATTCAAGTGAAACTTTCTGGAGCAAGTGGTTGGCTCGGCGACTAGAAGTTGCTAGGATCGGCGCAAGCAGTTGCTGGGATCGGAGCGGCTTATGCGGGAAGGGCAATTGATTGCCTTCGGTAAAACTTTTGCTGCAAGGCAAAAGTTACGAGTATGTTGAGTTTTCTCAACTTTAGTTTTAATTAATGTGCATTATTTTATTGCAGTATCTATAGTAGTTAATTAGATAGTAGTATCCTCAGGGGTTGGTTTGGACCCAACCCCGGGATAGTAGCGTTTTCTTGGCTCGGGTTTTATGAAGATAGGGCTAGTTTATATAAAGTGTTTATATAAAATTTTTCTCTTTATTTTTCCGATTCCGCTGCGTTAAATTTTGTGCAAGGTTGTCCGGCCTTCGCTCTCAAGTAGGGCGAAGGACGAACAATGCACTAGTCGAAAGTAAGCCCCAGATCTAATAAAATCCATCAGTCACAACCCAAGAAAAAAGACAGAAAATAATAACGTCCGTTTCAGAAAACCCTAGGTCAGATATATATAAAAAACGAGGTCACCCGATCGGTTGAAGCATCAACCGATCGAGTGAGCTGCTTGTCATGATGGCCATCAGGCTTCAGAAGCTTCAACCGGGCGCTGAGGAGAGCGGGTGGCGTGACCGGGTCGTCGCTTGGGAATTTCAGCTTCAGATGAACCGATCGGTTGAGTTTTCAACTGATCGGTTGGAATTAAGCCTAAAAACAGAGAGCTCTATCGATCTCACCCGATCAGCGAACCGATCGGGTGAGCTGCTCTTCTCTTCAGCTCCTGTCCGGGTCGGATACGCGTGCACCAACCGATCGGTTAGCTTTGTCCAACCGATCGGTTGGGGGGCTGAAATATGGGTATCTTCGTCGTTTGGCCCTCTGGATCTCGCGTGACTCCTCCCGTTGCTCTGGGGACTCATGATATCTTCTTTGTATGTCTCGACACTGGAAATCTCATGCATTTACACAAAAACATGGAGAAAGTGAAAAGATACAAAAAACACAAAAGGGTATGAAACAACGGAAAATGGCGGAAAATCACGAAGACGTGCGTGAATATATAAAATATAAACGCACGTCAAAATCCCCAAGCTGAACCCTTCCTCGTCGAGCTCGGAGGGAAAAATAGAGAGAGAGAGAGAGAGAGAGAGAGAGAGAGAGAGAGAGAGAGAGAGAGAGAGAGAAACAGGAAAAGAAAACAAAATCCTAAATCGTCCGTCAGAGCCAACAAAATCAAACATACCACACCAAGCAAGTATACGACTAGAACACAACTCTAAACTAGGGAATATGAGTACAAACAAGTGTCGTGGGCCCACGCGGTGAAGCGCCAGTGAGTGTGGTCATGTGCTAGCAAACTGTGTTACTATCTACCTTGTGCAATAAAGCTCCATATACACACACCCAAGGAATGACCCAAATATCGATTCAATCCGAAATAGCAGTGGAAAATAGCTCAAGCATGCATGAGAATAGAATCAGAAATGAAATGTATCATGCGTTGGGGACTCCATAGCTAGGGACTAGGAAATCACCACACTATCGCCTAGATAATCGCTGGAAAGTTCCTATGCCAAGTGTTTTCGAAAACGATGGAGATTGAGAAGGTGTGTAGTAGAAGACTCGGTGCAAACTCTCGCCTTCCATTTATTCTTGGTAGATAGGAAAAAATATTCACACTGGAATTTTTTGGGTTTTGGGTATTTGTATTTTTTTTTGGATTTTTGGCTAAACATATTTTTTCTCTTTTCTCTTTTCTTTTCTTTTTTTTGGGTTTTTCTTTTCTCTCTTTTTTTGGATTTTGGATTTTTGGATATATACATGTGTACTCTCCCAAGTGGGAGAATGGTACACGACGAGGGGATTTGCACCATGTAAAACAAAAAATAAATCGGATTCTAAACACTTGGGCAAAGGATATTTTTCTCGCCAATCAGAGCATAGGCTAAATGGGTTATCCTAGTCCTATTTATGGAATCCCAACACATGTGAATTGAAGCATATCATATATATATCATGCATAGAGAAGCAGTCAGTAGAAGCAAATACCGCATTTTCGGAATTGAAACATGATAATCTAGGGGTCAACCATAGATATGTATATAAATCAAAATCACAAAGTAGAAGCACACTATAAGCTAGCAACGACAAGCAACTCACACAAAGGCAAAGTGGACCCACGAAGCATGAAATGCAAGAGGACTCATATTCCTAGGGTTAGGGAATGTGATTATCGTAGCCATGCTAGGTGTGTGTGTGTAGTTTTGTGGCAATTCATCACGTGAGGTCATCTCTAGGAGAGGGCGAATGAAAAGAAAGAAAGAAAAAAGAAAAACACGATGAAAACGACTCAAAACGAAGAAAAAGACACGACTGATGCACAAAGTGCGACTCCCCCAAGCTGAAACTTGCATTACCCTCAATGCAATAAAAGTAAATACGGGAGGGCAATGAAAATGGGGGGAATACGCACAGACTCAAGAATAAAGAAAAACAAGGAAAACGCACAAACGAAACTAAAAAATAAAGAAAAAGAAACGCACAAAATAAGAGATAGAAAAGCACACCCAAACGACACATGTAATAGGCACACTACCACGAAAAACACACGACAGCAAACAAAAATCGATTTCCCACAAGCTAAACATGACAATGCTAGCAATATGATATGATCAATGGTGATGCAGAAATATGTTAGTGGTAAGATTGGAAAAGAAAAAGAAAGAAGTCAAAATGCAGGAGAGGAACTGTCCTCGTCCTCCTCGGCTGAAGATGGAGGGGTGTGGACGGGAGAGGTGATGGGTGTGCGGAGAAGTGTGGAGAGGGGTGGAGGAGGTGGGTGGATGTGTGCGGAGGTGTGAACAATGGGTGGTGTGGTGGTGATGATGGTAAGTGGGAGAGATACGGTGGCCAATGTGGTGGAGGATGGGTAAGATACGAAGATAGAGGAGGATGGTGAGGGGAGTGATCTCGAGCGCACCGGTAATTTCTTGCGGCGATTGTATGCGGTGACGGAAGTGGAGGGTGGCGGTGGTGGTGGGTCAGAAATAGTGTGTAGAGGTGTAGTGGAGGAAATGGAAGAGGTGGTGGCGGGAGGTGAAGATCATCGAGGAGGTGAAGGAGGTGGTGAAGGGGGAGGAGTGGGTGGAGGTGGACCGTGGATGTGAGTAAGAATGCGTAGAATGGTGGTCACGTTCCTCTCTAGTGCGAGGAAACGTGGGTGCAAAAATATAGAAGAGTATGGGTTCGAGGAGGTAGAGGTGGATGTGCCAGCGCGAAGGGAAGCTAACTTAGTATTTAGAGCGAGACGGGCAGAGGTGGCTCGACGAAAAGCAGAAGTAGCAGCCAGACGGACAGTGGAAGTGGTGCCGGCGGCAGTGGTCATACCAGCACCTGAGGCGAGGCCAAAAAGGGCCAAATTCAGAGCCTCAGAAGAAATAGGGACAGAAGCCGGGGTGGCACCACTGGGTCCAGCCCCAGGGTCTCCTCTAGACGCAGGGGTGTCTTGCACGCCTAAGTGGGCGGCAGGGGACGGTGGTCATGGTGCATCTGGGAAAGGGAACTAAAGATGTAACCCCCTAGAAACTCTGGGTTAGGAGGGAACGTCCAATCTTCACCAAGAACGATAGACATACGAGCAGGGTTGGGCAGAATGGTGTAAGGAGCAGGGGGTGACCGTAGGAGAAGGTAAACGACCGTCGCCACGAGGCTTGAGCATATGAGTGTGCCGCATGACATCAAGATCTAGACGTGTAGATCATGTGGCATGTGGCAAATCTCGAGGGATAACGATATTGAACAGGGGATGTGAAGCAATGATGGTAATGAGGCCCCCGCAACAATACTTGCCCTTGTCGGTGAAGCTAATATCAAGTAATTTGTGAATAAGCCAAGCGTCAGCATTAATAGGCATGAGAGGGGCCTCAAAAGCAATCCCGTCAGTACCGCAAATAAAATCGAAAGTCATAGCCCACAGGATAAAAAGGTCAGGGATAGTCACGGTACCTGACTCATCCCTGGGAAAGAAAGTGCTAGATAAGATGCGGTGGGCTAGACAAAATACTGGGTGGATGATCGAGGAGGCCTTGGCCTTGCCTCGAGGATATCGGTCGTGGAGGGTGAGGCGACCCCAAAATATATCGACATCGAAGTCGCGGTGATACTCATAGGGACGGATGATGTCGCCGCCTAGAATGGGGAAACCGAAAATGAGATTGATTTCGTTCAGGTGTGTGCGGATGTTTCAGTTTCGGACGCAGAAATCGACAATAGACCCCGCCTCACATTTGAGAGAAGATAGGAATTCTAGTGTGAGGGCGGGGTAAGATTGGGCGGGGGCGTTTAAGAAAGGTACCATCCTAGGTTAGTGAATAGAGTCTCGACCTCGGAGAAAACTCCGAGATCGATCAGAGTTTGGGCATGTGCAAACTTAGTGGATAGGTGTGAACGTTCGTTGAGTCTATTATAAAAATCTTTCTGGTCACGACGCAGGAAACGGTACCCACGCGGTCCCATCAGTGGGTCCTCGGGAGGGATAATTGGTTGTGGAGGGGGTTGGGTAGGGGGAGGTGGAGGTGCACGTGTATGTGGACGTGTAGATTTATGTCTCTTACGAGACGGCTCTTCTTCCCTCATAATACCCTTACCCTTGTCCTTGTCCTTAGCCATGAGTGTGTGGGTGTGTGTGTGATGAGAATGCAAAATGTTATGAATGCACACAGACAAGCAACAATTCGAGCAAAAATATAAATACTTGGGTAAAGTAAATTGCTAAGCTTAGGAATGAATTTACCCTATATCGAAGTGATTTGTTGCTCGCAAAGGATCTCCCACAACGCAATGGAGCTATTCGTGAAGCCGCAGCACGTCGATCCAACAAAAAGAGAATTTTCGAAATGGGGGGGAAACGGCTAGGGTTAGGGCGAAAATTAGGGTTGAATGAGAGTGGGATGAGAGTCGGATTTATGGAGAGAGAGATGTAGGAAGTGGGGAGATCATTTGAGAGGGAGTGGAGATCATGCGGGGGAAGGGGAAGGCCGTTTGAGAGGGAAGGAATGTGAAACGACGGGAAGATCTGGGCAGTTTGGGTGAAGAAATGAAGTCGGTTGAGTCGGGGGAATTTATAAGGTTTAGGCAAACCGATCGGGTGAGATCTCACCCGATCGATTAGGTTAGATTTCGAAAAATTTTGTTGGAAGGCCGCTACAGGCGAATCGATCGGTTGGCCGCTTCACAATTTTCCCGAGAGCACTGTCGACTTCACCCCGACAGCGACACGACCACGGCTTCAGCTCAACCGATCGGTTGATTTAATCCCAAATTTTCCCGAGAGCTCTGCTGTTCTCACACGATCTTCCACCAGGTCACCCATCTTTGCCACCCGATCGGTTGGAGAATATTCAGATACGGGCTATCTTCAGAGACAGCCCACTCGATCGGTTGATGCATGAACCGATCGGGTGGGGCTATTTCCTACAAAAACACAAAATTCATCTAAGTTCTTCCGACGAAAACCCCATTTGCTGAATTTATTCGTCAAAAAATAAGAAAAATTATCCTAAAAATAACGACGAAGGTTTAGAACATAGGTTGCCTCCCATGAAGCGCTGTTGTTTAACGTTGTTTGCTCGACGCCCGGTATGTGATTCTCAATGTGGTTGGTGCGGGTGATGCCCGATGATTGGCATCCCATCAGATCTTGGAGAAGTGGTCCTCGTCAGTGGTAGGGGTTGCAGGTATATGCTCTCAACTATCTTCCCGCTGGTGGTATCCGGGGGCTTCTCCCTCATGTTGGCATCTACCGCCACTCTTCGAAGTATCCGGACTTCCTCAGCAGTGATCCCCATGGGCTCTTTTCCTTTTCTCCCTGTCGGAGCAGCCTTCTGGAATCCGGGAGGGGTCGTCATGGAGGAAAAAACTTCTCCGGTAACTTCTTCTTCTTCTAACCCAGCATGTTCCTCCAGGGTTCCCAAGCTATTAGGGGGGTTCCTCGAGAGGATCTCCCAAGCTTCAGCTTCTACTACTCTTTCCTCTTCAGCTTCCAGCACGTTGCAACTTTGCTCCTCAGACGGATGCTTCATAGATAGTCCCAAATCAAATTCGACCTTCTGGTCGCCCACATCTAGGGACAGCTTCCCTTTCTTCACGTCAATTAACACACCAGCGGTCGCCATGAAAGGCCTCGCAAGGATGATCGGGGTAAGATTGTCTTCTGGCATGTCCATCACAACAAAATCTACAGGCACATGCATGCCTCTGACGTTTACTGGCAGGTCATCCACAACCCCCACCGGATACTTGACTGATCTGTCTGCAAGTTAAAGGGTCATTCTGGTGGGCTCAAGGTCGCCCATTCTAATCCTCGTATATAACGATATATGCATCAGACTGACGCTCGCTCCCAAATCAACAAGCACCCGATTAATCTTCACCTCTCCAATCAAACATGGGATAGAGAAGCTCCCTGGGTCCTTGAGCTTGGTCAGATTCGCTCGTTGAATCAGAGCGCTGCACTCCGCGGTCAGGACGACTTTTTCTTTTCTTGACCCTCTCGCCACCAAGTCCTTCAAGAATTTTGCATAGAATGGGATAGTGTCACGCCCCGCTTCCCAAAAATATGGAGGCGAAGCGTGAGAAGGTCCGCTCAGACTTGAAGCTGCAAAGCTGCAAGTCCGATAAGCGTCAATCAAATTTAAAACTGCAGGTTCTTGCAACGCGAACGAAACAAGGATAATAATAATAAAATGAGACAAAAGAGATGTCTCAGAATATCCATAAAATAAGTTTCAACATCACAGGAAAAGCCACCAGGCTGAAATAAAAGAGTGTCTAAAGGCCCAAACATGGCCAACAAAAGTACAACATACAAAACAAAGGTGCCACGCACCGACAACTAACAACAAAACCTAAAACAAAAGAAGCTCAGCAAAATCACCAAGAAAGGTCTCCGGTGTCCACAAAACTCCTCCTTGGCAAACATGGACTCAGGTTCAGCATCAGCAAAACACCACGTACACAGCAACGGTCTCGGGCTCAGGGTCTAACATGTGACACCCAAAAGAGCAAGGGGCACATGTCAGCAAGTCTACAAGAGACTTGTGCAAGGAAACTGAAAGTAGGTAAAACAACCTAGCAGTTCTAGCATGAATGCAATGACATGGCAGTTTAAAGTATGAGTGCAACAAGTAATGTAAAGTAAAGTAAGGTACGCGCATGGCATTTAAACATGGCATGGATGACAAGTTTTACAAGTAACACTCACTAGTACAAGACAAGTAAAGTAAGCACCTCGTGCACAGAGATTCCGCCTTCTGGCTAGAGTGGCTGATCGGGCCACTCCTAAGCTCAGGTGACCGTTTATCCCTATCCCTCCACGTGTATCGGGCATTGGCTTTTGACCAACACATGAGGCCCGCTTTTGGATCACGAGCCAGGAAGTGTTTTAACATGATGGCCTAGGGGTGCACCTAGCCGGAAACACGGAAACACGGATTGTACAAGTATTTTGTAGCGTGTGCTACGATGCAACAATCAATTTGGATGACATGTAAGATGCAATGCATGGCAGTTAAAAGTGCGTACAGATAAGGAAAGTAAACGTGACAGTTTAGTATGCATGAACAACAAGTTTAAAGGGTTGGATCTAGCTTCGTTGTCAAGCTAGATCAATTAGGTGACAGATCTAGTTTCGTTGTCAAACTAGATCAATTGGTGACGGATCTAGTTTCGTTGTCAAACTAGATCAAGTAGGCGCCTAGCCAGCTATCATTTCACTGACTAGTCTCTTTTACGCTAGGAACAAGGAAGTGGCCTAAAAACATGGCCCTACACAAGAGTTGGCAAGTTTCACTTGCCTGAAATACGTGTTGGTATCACAATCCTCAATGTCCGATCACAGATTCTCAATGACCAGAGCTCCCACGCTCGGTCCAACAATCAGCCTACAGTCCCGTATTATTAAGTTGGATTAGTGAGTTACAAAGCAGTAGAAATAATTGTTTTTAATCTTGAATTAACATGGGATGGTTGGGGTTCCTACGGTGTAGATCTTACCTCAACACGACGCAAGAGCTATTCTGACGTCGGGTAGCGACGTCAGGGGTAGGATTCCGGTTGCGTATAAGGAAACGGCGTCGGCTCGAGAAGGGTAACGTTTCGCGAAGCAAAACGTGTTATATCTGAATTGGAAACCCCATTGGAAACTCCACCGAGGACCTTCTTGGATTTAGATGCGCAGGGCTACGGCCTTCCAAAATTTACTTGTATGACTGAGACATCTTCAAGCTTAAGATTTCAATTAACCAATATAGACCTCATCGACCATGTCAAAGACCTTGGTGGCGTGTGGTGGCCCATAAAACCCCTCTGTTGAATCACCTCCAGCATTGTTTAATATAGATTCACCACCAGGGTGTTCCTCTACATATGGATTAACATCATATACCTTTCATAGAGGGTTTTGGGAAGAGTAGGACAGCACCAAATACAATTGATGCTATAATCAAAGCCACGACAATCATCTCCATTTTAAACAAGCACATGTTGTGATAAGTCGTCTTCGTCCGAAGCAAGAACGGTCGCCTTCACTGTCGCGGTCGTGGTAGAGGATGTCTGGTGGTGTGTGCCTTGAGGAGGCATGAGGAAGGCGGTGCAATGTTGTTGGTCGGGCTGTCAAGGCCTACCGGTGGTGGACCTGCGATGGGAAGCGGCAGCCAGGGGTTTCGGCGGATGTAGGGTGTTGAGAGGGCGCTCCGGCGATGATGGATCCTGGCCGGCGACGAGTGCCAGGCTGGAGGGGATTTGTAGAGGACGAGGGGGCTTGTGCATGGGTTCGAGAAGGAGGAGGGGCGTCGGAGAGACGCCCGCTGCGGCATGGCGGCCAACAGCCGTGGCCAATGGTGCCAGGTGCCGCTGTCGCTCGCCTGGGCGTCGTGCTGCGCTTTGGGCGGTGTGATGCCGCGCCTGGGTGGTGGCACCGCCATGGGAAATCAGCGGGGCACCGGAGGGAGGCCGGAGGGCGACATGTAAGGCCGGAGTAGCGATGGAGATGGGAAGGAAGAGGCCGGAGGGGATTTTGGGTGCCATGCGAAAATGCTCGGGGCGGCGGCTGTTTCGTTGCTGGGTGAAAACTAAAGAAAACCCTAGGTTTTTGTTTATTTAAAAGGACTACGGTAGGTTGAGAGCCAGTACATGGGGGGTCTAGGTCTTAGGTTAGCTGTGTTATAGGGTGTATGGTTATTTCGGGTTCTAGTTGGGCTGAAGCATCACATGGGCTAGGCTATGGTTAAATATTGTTATCATAATATATCAAAAGGGAAATCTTACTCTCACAGACTCTCTCCCTCTCTCCAAGGTGTGCGGCCTGGTGAAAGTGAGGCTGGGTCAAATAATTTTGGGTGTACGTTATACTAAAATTGTATTAGGGGATGATAACTAGGTGAAACTTAGGGTTAACAAATACAATGGGTTGGGCCAAAAGTGAAAGTGAGTCAAATGAAGCCCAAAAATTGTGAAATAAATACTGGGGTGACCGGGATGACAAGAGAAAATAGACAGAGAAAACAGATCACAATTTTGACGTCGGACGACGAAACTAAAAATAGAAACGTCTCCCATCAAAAGTGAAAATCGCCACGTCTCATCGAATAAGATTAAATTGTGGGAAAACGACTCGAGAACGTCGTTCCAAATTAGTGCCACTATTTAATACTCTCAGAGACGTTCACAACGGTATATCACACTAAAGTGTTTACAAACAAACAATGTCTAAAATAAACACGTGCACGGTCAAAAGCACGTGCACGAACAACGTACAACGAAAAGTGGTCGTTACATCCTCCCCACCTTAGAATAAAGTCCGCCCTCGGACTTTCTAATATAGCTAGTCGCCCTAGTAACTACCCCAATCAAGTCATTATAATTCAAAACAGGTATAGCCATTACAAGTGCTTATATATGCACTAGGTAGCCAAACATTAACACTACCAACATGTATATATATATTAACATACGTTATACACTTATACCTATTATAGCCAGTCAAATTCATACATGTATTTCAATCATATATATAAACATACATCCCTTATATAACTACTACTTACCTAGTACAAAACAATAGTTCATATACTCACATAAGGATAGTCTTACACTTAGCAAATACAATCATTGCTCTACGTATAGATAGCTACCTATGCACAAACATCAAGGGTATACTACCCTCTAATATTTCCTAGTATACATCCAACGCATCGACTCATGTAGTCACACCATACCATAATTAAATCCAGTTTCACTATATCTAATATACATTCACCACTACTATAGTTTCACAATATATATTATCATTCAATGCATTCCAATATTTCACCATACATTCACATTACGTACGGTCCTATATTTACGACACGCCACATATACCATAGTCATCAATACCTATAACTAAGTACATACTTACCCGTGCATGGTGCACACCCATACACGCTAGCATTTTATTTACGCATACCAATCATACCATTATATTACTAGTACATCTACACACCTAGTTTAGCTAGCACACATACGTTCACACAGGCAAGTCCTTAGTAAGTAACTATACCACAAGACTAACACCTATAACTATAAACTGGTATAGCGACCCACAATCATGTGCGTAACACAACCAGGCACAACACTCCTATCATTACACATACATCAAACATTGCTATATTCATGCTACAACACACATAGTAATATACTTAGAGTATACCCACTCAGGCTTGAGTGAGACTCAATATACATATCAGAATATTCTATATACGTAACACGGCATTCATACCTATACCAATGCCACTCCAATATTTATACGTCTATCAATACAACCATATACATACCATAAGTCAATCACGCTTAATATTTAGTCAGGTAATACTCACATAGTTTGATTACTCTATATACCATAATAATAATACAGACATTAGCACACGTGTAATTATAATACTCTCCCGCATACATACGCATTCATCGTATAGTCACACATATGTAACATATATATTCACACCATAGCCTACTACCTATAATTAGTATACCAACACCTATACATACATAGTTAAGATGTGCAATAGTCGTGTATACCTCACGGTATGCACGCATACAACATCCCGTAAAAGCAAGCAACACCAATCAAAATTATAATTCTACTATCATATGCATATCACCTATATACTCAGGCAGCAAAACATAACTACTTACGTCTAAGCACAATACATATCTACCTACGAGCACATACTCATACGTACTAATATATGGGTCACTCAATAGGCCTACTTACTTATCTATACGTTCACCTATTATTATCACACCTAGCATATACATAGTTTTACCAATCATTTTATTTCAACCATTACAAGTATCTCTAACTACATACACTCCATTAGATATTTCAATGCTGATTCATATATACTCAGACGCCCCTAAAGTGGTATAACTATCCTCACATTCTAACACACAAACAACTTAATACAATCACGAATAACTCCGAGTATATATATATCACACCATAGACAAGCATCAATATACTTTGGGGGTTATACTCATTCAAGCTCGCGTACATAACTTAGGTACGTGCACTACGACAACATCACAAGGTCCAAGGCCTACTAACAACTTAGAGTTGACACAGACATTGACGGGCACTAAAGTCTAAGCAACAAAGGGGAGGTCGAGGTCGAAAGCATGACGAGGGAAGGATCGATAAGCACGAGTTCAGATAGGACGAATACAAGGAGACAGCTTGGTTAGGTGAAACAGTGATTCACTTTTGAATGCTTAGGTAGAGGAAAGGGAGATGTAGTGATGCTTATATAGGATATAGAAAAGAAAATAGGGTAAGTAACACAAGCTAAAATACGCGAAATCTGAAAACTGTTGTACTTCGAAAGTTGGAATGCTCGTCTGTATAAAATATTTGGAGGTCGATAAAACGAGTTGTTCAAAATAAGTTTCAGTCGAATATTCATAATAAGAGAAAATGTTTTATTGGCTTATCGAAAATCATTAAGAAAAGGAAGTAAATTGTTCACACGAACATTAAGGACGTAGTTTTTTTTTTGAAATATTATACGGCAGTAATTTAATATAATGTTGTCAAAAGTTTTGAAAGTCAAAGAATGAAATCAAGTAACGAAAGAATTTAAACTCATGTTAAATGCTTTCAAAACTTTTAGGTTATGGAAAATTTAAAATGATCAATATTGAAACTACTTTTAGAGAACCAGGGTTTGCCAAAAATGAGAAACTGATTTACACAAGGATCTTAATATACGAGCACAACAAGCCTGGTACGGATAAAAAATTAATTGAAAGTATGTATGGTGCACGGAAGGTTAATATTAACTTAGTAGTAGAATTATCAAAATTGATAGCAAAGCTTTAAAATCAAATCATGGAGGGTCTAAGTCAGGAAGTGGTTATGAAATAGTAATTTTACAAAAATCTGAAGTAGAGAAAACGACGGGCATAAAATCGACTTGCTGAAAGCTGAATTTCCATGTGACTTGAAAGGTATATGAATGGCATAATTCAGGGAGGAAAATTATAAATCGAATTTGGGCAAAATAAAAGTACGGTTTAAAACAAAATTAATCTATGAAGGGACAAGGTATTTTCATAGGTACGAAAAGCATAGGCTGGAAAAATATAATAAGCTAGTATTCAAAAAAATTTCGCCAAAAGTTTTAAGAATTTAAGTCAACGAAGGAGTATGAAATATAAGATATATATATTAAAAATAATTAAGCAAATTTAAACTTAGGGAAAAAGGAAATCGAGAAATACTTTCAGAAGATTCAAAACTTGTAACGGAGAGATTCGAAGATTGGCGACGATCGTCATGAGGCGATCTCGTGAATCGAGGCAAGGAAATTGGTCGGATGATCAGAACATACATACGCCTAGGATATGAATCAGGGGGATCTACGGGGAAACTCCTACGGTCGACCAACTAAACGTTAAGAACTAGGCGCTAAGACTTCCTAAGGAGCTAGACGGTAATGAAATGTGTTCAGCTTGTTCCAAAATCGATGAACCCAAGCGAACGACCAAAAGGAAATTCTAGAAGTCTAATATGGTCAGAGTTAGACAAGAACCACTGAGGTGACTCCTACGACGATCAAGTCAATTGCTAGACGGAAGTCTAACTAACAATTAGGGCCTCTAACTAGCAAGCCCAGACGTCTAACTAAGTCTTCTTATCACCTAGTAACATAGGAAAACGACTAGACTCAGGGCTTATGACTCGGATGTTGCAATTTATTTAATGGACATTCTGTTATTATCGTTGTTCCGTTAATTCGCAATTGCAAGACTGGACCTGCATGGGCCACCAACAAAACATGTCACGCCCCGCTTCCCAAAAATATGGAGGCGAAGCGTGAGAAGGTCCGCTCAGACTTGAAGCTGCAAAGCTGCAAGTCCAATAAGCGTCAATCAAATTTAAAACGGCAGGTTCTTGCAACGCGAACGAAACAAGGATAATAATAATAAAATGAGACAAAAGAGATGTCTCAGAATATCCATAAAATAAGTTTCAACATCACAGGAAAAGCCACCAGGCTGAAATAAAAGAGTGTCTAAAGGCCCAAACATGGCCAACAAAAGTACAGCATACAAAACAAAGGTGCCACGCACCGACAACTAACAACAAAACCTAAAACAAAAGAAGCTCAGCAAAATCACCAAGAAAGGTCTCCGGTGTCCACAAAACTCCTCCTGGGCAAACATGGACTCAGGTTCAGCGTCAACAAAACACCACGTACACAGCAACGGTCTCGGGCTCAGGGTCTAACATGTGACACCCAAAAGAGCAAGGGGCACATGTCAGCAAGTCTACAAGAGACTTGTGCAAGGAAACTGAAAGTAGGTAAAACAACCTAGCAGTTCTAGCATGAATGCAATGACATGGCAGTTTAAAGTATGAGTGCAACAAGTAATGTAAAGTAAAGTAAGGTACGCGCATGGCATTTAAACATGGCATGGATGACAAGTTTTACAAGTAACACTCACTAGTACAAGACAAGTAAAGTAAGCACCTCGTGCACAGAGATTCCGCCTTCTGGCTAGAGTGGCTGATCGGGCCACTCCTAAGCTCAGGTGACCGTTTATCCCTACCCCTCCACGTGTATCGGGCATTGGCTTTTGACCAACACATGAGGCCCGCTTCTGGATCACGAGCCAGGAAGTGTTTTAACATGATGGCCTAGGGGTGCACCTAGCCGGAAACACGGAAACACGGATTGTACAAGTATTTTGTAGCGTGTGCTACGATGCAACAATCAATTTGGATGACATGTAAGATGCAATGCATGTCAAATAAAAGAGCGTACAGATAAGGAAAGTAAACGTGACAGTTTAGTATGCATGAACAACAAGTTTAAAGGGTTGGATCTAGCTTCGTTGTCAAGCTAAATCAATTAGGTGACGGATCTAGTTTCGTTGTCAAACTAGATCAATTAGGTGACGGATCTAGTTTCGTTGTCAAACTAGATCAAGTAGGCGCCTAGCCAGCTATCATTTCACTGACTAGTCTCTTTTACGCTAGGAACAAGGAAGTGGGCTAAAAACATGGCCCTACACAAGAGTTGGCAAGTTTCACTTGCCTGAAATACGTGTTGGTATCACAATCCTCAATGTCCGATCACAGATTCTCAATGACCAGAGCTCCCACGCTCGGTCCAACAATCAGCCTACAGTCCCGTATTATTAAGTTGGATTAGTGAGTTACAAAGCAGTAGAAATAATTGTTTTTAATCTTGAATTAACATGGGATGGTTGGGGTTCCTACGGTGTAGATCTTACCTCAACACGAAGCGAGAGCTATTCTGACGTCGGGTAGCGACGTCAGGGGTAGGATTCCGGCTGCGTATAAGGAAACGGGGTCGGCTCGAGAAGGGTAACGTTTCGCGAAGCAAAACGTGTTATATCTGAATTGGAAACCCCATTGGAAACTCCACCGAGGACCTTCTTGGATTTAGATGCGCAGGGCTACGGCCTTCCAAAATTTACTTGTATGACTAAGACATCTTCAAGCTTAAGATTTCAAGTCACCAATATAGTACTCATCGACCATGTCAAAGACCTTGGTGGCGCGTGGTGGCCCATAAAACCCCTCTGTTGAATCACCTCCAGCATTGTTTAATATAGATTCACCACCGGGGTGTTCCTCTACATATGGAGTAACATCATATACCTTTCCTAGAGGGTTTTGGGAAGAGTAGGACAGCACCAAATACAATTGATGCTATAATCAAAGCCACGACAATCATCTCCATTTTAAACAAGCACATGTTGTGATAAGTCGTCTTCGTCCGAAGCAAGAACGGTCGCCTTCACTGTCGCGGTCGTGGTAGAGGATGTCCGGTGGTGTGTGCCTTGAGGAGGCATGAGGAAGGCGGTGCGATGTTGTTGGTCGGGCTGTCGAGGCCTGCCGGTGACGGACCTGCGATGGGAAGCGGCAGCCAGGGGTTCCGGCGGATGTATGGTGTTGAGAGGGCGCTCCGGCGATGATGGATCCTGGCCGGCGACGAGTGCCAGGCCGGAGGGGATTTGTAGATGACGAGGGGGCTTGTGCATGGGTTCGAGAAGGAGGAGGGGCGTCGGAGAGACGCCCGCTGTGGCATGGCGGCCAACAGCCGTGGCCAACGGCGCCAGGCGCCGCTGTCGCTCGCCTGGGCGTCGTGCTGCGCTTCGGGCGGTGTGATGCCGCGCCTGGGTGGAGGCACCGCCGTGGGAAATCAGCGGGGCACCGGAGGGAGGCCGGAGGGCGACATGTAAGGCCGGAGTAGCGATGGAGATGGGAAGGAAGAGGCCGGAGGGGATTTTGGGTGCCATGCGAAAATGCTCGGGGCGGCGGCTGTTTCGTTGCTGGGTGAAAACTAAAGAAAACCCTAGGTTTTTGTTTATTTAAAAGGACTACGGTAGGTTGAGAGCCAGCACATGGGGGTCTAGGTCTTAGGTTAGCTGTGTTATAGGGTGTAGGGTTATTTCGGGTTCTAGTTGGGCTGAAGCATCACATGGGCTAGGCTATGGTTAAATATTGTTATCATAATATATCAAAAGGGAAATCTTACTCTCACAGACTCTCTCCCTCTCTCCAAGGTGTGTGGCCTGGTGAAAGTGAGGCTGGGTCAAATAATTTTGGGTGTACGTTATACTAAAATTGTATTAGGGGATGATAACTAGGTGAAACTTAGGGTTAACAAATACAATGGGTTGGGCCAAAAGTGAAAGTGGGTCAAATGAAGCCCAAAAATTATGAAATAAATACTGGGGTGACCGGGATGATGAGAGAAAATAGACAGAGAAAACGGATCACAATTTTGACGTCGAACGACGAAACTAAAAATAGAAACGTCTCCCGTCAAAAGTGAAAATCGCCACGTCTCATCGAATAAGATTAAATTGTGGGAAAACGACTCGAGAACGTCGTTCCAAATTAGTGCCACTATTTAATACTCTCAGAGACGTTCACAACGGCATATCACACTAAAGTGTTTACAAACAAACAATGTCTAAAATAAACACGTGCACGGTTAAAAGCACGTGCACGAACAACGTACAACGAAAAGTGGTCGTTACAGATAGTCTCTATAGCCTCGAGGAAGGGGATCTGCAAGCTCAAGTCTTTGACCATATCAAAGAACTTACCATATTTCTCATCAATCTTCGCCTTGGCAAGTCATTGGGGGAAACGGCACAACGGGCGTGAAGACTCTCAAATCCCCCTCTTCGTTCTTCTTCTTCTCTTCCTCGGAGACTCCCTCCAGTGTCTTGGTCTTTGATGACAAAGCTCCATCATCATTTTCTTTTGCATTTGGTCGCCCATCAGCCAATGGAGCTTCGGGTACCTTGGCGGGCTCCCTAGTTGGGATCTGAGTCCCGCTTCTCAATACTATAGCAGACACGTTGGCATGATCATGCGTTAAGGCCAACGTTTGATTCGGCCCCCTAGGATTTACTTCCGGCTGACCCGGAAATTGGCTCTACGCCCTCTGAAGGTTCGCCACCTGCAACCCCAGCTGGGTTACTTGGTCGGTAAGGGCCTTCTGTCCCATCTCCAGCCGCAAGTTATTCTTCTCATGATTCGTAATGTATTGGGTCAAGAGGCTCTCGACCTGGGAGATTACTCGTTGTTGGCCATATGGCTGCTGCTGCTGCATGGGCTGCTGGTTCCTGGGGGGATACTGTTGGTATATTTGTTAGGGCTTCTGTTGTTGCTGGTACTGCTGCTGCTGCTGCCGAGGTGGTTGATATAATTGTTGTTGCGGTTGCTGGGGCTACTGATATGGTGCCCTATAGCTCAGATTGGGATGGTTCTGGTTATTGGGAGAATAAGTCGGATTTGAGCTAGTCCCTGGTGGATAGGAAGCGTTGCCCATCGGGTTATAGAAAAGTGCGCTAGCTTGATCTACCGGTGGTGAGATATCACCACCATCAAAGTCTCCCAGGACTTCTGCTTCCACCGCTGCTACTTGTTGGGTGTTGGCACCACCAGCTCCTACCATAAGTGCCGAGATCTGAGTCGATAGCAAATCGAATTTGCTAGATAATTTGTCGACCTCTTCGACTCTGTGCATTCCACCAGATCTGGGTGTGGCACGCTCATCACACCACCTCTCATTATTCGATGACATGTTCTCCAGAATTTTACCGGCATCTTCCTCGCCTATCGACATAAAGGACCCCCGAGCCGCGACATCCATCGAAGATTTCATGTCGTCCCTCAACCCATTGTAGAACAGATTTATGATCTGCCATTTTGGGAGCTTGTGGTGAGGACATCTCCGTTGCATCTCCTTGTATCTCATCCATGCCTCGTGCAGGGATTCGTGGCTGGCTTGGGAGAAGGAGGAGATCTCACTCCTCAACTTCATCGTCTTTTCCGGGGGAAAGAACTCGCTCAAGAAAGCGTTGGATAGCTTCTCCCAAGTCGTGAAGGTATTGGTTCCTTTCCCCTTAGCCATTGCTTCGCTTTGTCTAGCAGTGAGAAGGGGAAAAACTTGAGCCGAATCGCTTCAGTTGTGACACCATTTATCCTGAAGGTGTCACACTTCTCAAGGAAGGAGTCTAGATGCTCAATTGGGCTCTCCATGGGTGCCCCTAAAAATTGATCCTGTTGGATCTACGTCACTACTGACGGCTTTAGCTCGAAACTCCTGGCCGTAATAGCCGGAGGTTGGATGCTATACGTGGACCCGATGGATGGCATCGAGTACTCCAGCAGGGATTTCTGGGGAGGAGTATTCTCTCCCATGGTTTCAACTTCTTCCCTTCTTCTTCTTTCTGCGTTTAGACGCCCCACGGTGGTGTTAATCTCTGGGTCAAGAGGAATCAAGTTGTCAAGACTCCTTGTATTCCTACACATGAAAAATTAGCAAACACCCATGAAGCAAGTATGGTATAGAAACAGATAAAAACAGAAAATAAAAAATAGAAAATAAAAAATGAAAAAGCAGAATGTGAAAATTATCGCGAGGTGAGGATGTGAACTAGACTCTAGGGTTCACAGGGTCCAAAAAGAAAACAAACACGTTGCATCCCCGGCAACGGTGCCATAAAGCTTGACGTCCCTTAGATTTAAGCATACAAGTGCAATAGGAACGGGGATACCAGATTTAAATATTTATACCGCAAGCGCACGGTGTTGTAGTGTGGCTTGGGGGTCGAACCCAGGGAGGCGTGTGTTGTGCTTGCTGTCAGAAAGGAACCGGTTCACCCAATGGGTGAGCTAGCCCGAAGGATCGGTAGGTTGTCACAGAATATAAATACAAAGGATAAACGATATAAAAAAAACCTAGGACTTCAGTTTCCATCCTATCATGTGCTCTTACTATTACGACCGACGGATAGGAACACGATTGGATTTAGGGTTTAGTGGTGAGACGTTGTCTCTAAGAGTGATACCTAGCATCCCATGGGCCCGATATTCCGGTCGATGCCCAGGATGATACGCTAGGACTACCCGGGTTCGGTCGGTGGGCATTCCCATGTCCATTAACACCGACCGACTCTGGGAGCACTAAGCTTGCAATGATTACTCCCAACATCTCATCCTGTCGTTCCCACGTGCTAGGATTCATTGTCTACGCAGGGGGCGTGAGCTGTGGCTAGGGAGTCAACCGCCAAGTTTATTCCCCTTGGCCCGATGGTCAGAGGCGGTCTTTCTCCCGCCAATGACAATGAAACACCCCATGTAACCATCTAAATTCCTAAACCCTATCGAAATCCTAATACTATAGTCGTTCTAGGGAGAACCCACAAAGGGGTTTCCACCGAAATCCTAGATTTGAGAACAACTCACAATTCATGGCAAAATCACAATCTAAACAAAATTCAACGGTAGAAATCATGATCAGGCAATAGAAAACAGTTGCTAGCAATTGTATTAAGACAATATTAAAGTTTCAAAGTAATCGGAACACTTACAAAACAGAAGAAAATTCCAGCCGTCACAACCCAAGAAAAAAGACAGAAAATAATAACGTCCGTTTCAAAACCCCTAGGTCAGCTATATATAAAAAATGAGGTCACCCGATCGGTTGAAGGATCAACTGATCGGGTGAGCTGCTTGTCATGATGGCCATCGGGCTTCAGAAGCTTCAACTGGGCGCTGAGGAGAACGGGTGGCGTGACCGGGTCGTCGCTTGGGAATTTCAGCTTCAGATGAACCGATCGGTTGAGTTTTCAACCGATCGGTTGGAATTAAGCCCAAAAAAACAGAGAGCTCTGTCGATCTTACCCGATCAGCAAACCGATCGGTTGAGCTGCTCTTTTCTTCAGCTCCTGTCCGGGTCAGATACACGTGAACCAACCGATCGGTTGGCTTTGTCCAACCGATCGGTTGGGGGCTGAAATATGGGTATCTTCGTCGTTTGACCCTCTGGATCGCGCGTGACTCCTCCTGTTGCTCCGGGGACTCATGATATCTTCTTTGTATGTCCCCGACGCTGGAAATCTCCTGCATTTACACAAAAACACGGAGAAAGTGAAAAGATACAAAAAACACAAAAGAACGGGTATGAAACAACGAAAAACGGCGGAAAATCACGAAGAAGACGTGCGTGAATATATAAAATATAAACGCACGTCACCGGGTGATGTATCTCCAAAGCTGAAGACCAAATCAACTTGCGTCTAATCCGATCGGTTCATGTATCAACCGATCGGGTGGATGCTTATCTATATATACTGACCTAGGTTTTCCCAGAAAACGATCCCCATTTTAGACAGTCTTTTTAGGATTTTGGCGGCTGGAATTTTATTTCGTTTTGTAAGTTCTCTGATTGTCTTGATACTTTAACATTTCATTCTTAATACGATTTGCTCCATATTTCTATTGCTTGATCTTGATTCCAATGGTTAAATTTTGTTGTGTTTCTATTTTTGCAATGAATCGTGAGTAGTTCTCCAATCTAGGGCATTGGTGAAAGCCCCTTCGTGGGTTCTCCCTAGAACGACTATATGATTAGGATTTCGATAGGATCTAAGAATTTAGATGGTTATGCGGGGCGTTTTACTGTCATTGGCGGGAGAAAGACCACCTCTGACCGTCAGGCCAAGGGGAAATAAAGTTGGCATTTGATCCCCTAGCCATAGCTCACACCCCTAGCGTAGACATTGAATCCTAGCGCGTGGGAACGGCAGGATGAAATGTTGGGAGTAATCGTTGCGAGCTTATTGCTCCCAGATTCGGTCGGTGTTACTGTACATAGTAATGCCCACCATCCAAACCCGGTAGACCTAGCGTATCATCCTGGGCGTCGACCAGAATATCGGCCCCATGGGACGCTAGGTATCACTCTTAGAAGCAACGTCTCACCACTAAACCCTAGAATCCGATCGTATTCCTATCCGTCGGTCGTAATAGAGAGGACACATGATAGGGTGGAAACCAAAGTCCTAGATTTTCCTTTTATATCTTACATTCTTCGTAGCTCATTTTGTGACAACCAACCGATCGACGGGGCTAGCTCACCCACCGGGTGATCCGGTTCCTTCTTGAAAACAAGCACAACACACGCCTTCCTGAGTTCGACCCCCAAGCCACACTACAACACCGTGCACTTGCAGTTACAAATATTTAAATCTGGTATCCCCGATCCTACTGCATATAGTGCCAAATCTACAGGACGTCAATGTGCGGATAGGAGTGTTGCATCTGGAGATGGGAATGATCGTTCGACTTTCATCGTCACACTCGTCTAATGCCTCCCCGTGCACAGTTGTGCTTTCGCAGTCGGCTTTGCACGGGGACATGTGCATTATGCTCGGCACTTGGTTTCCGACCACAAATCCATATCCACTCTCATGATCTACGGACTGGGGTACCACTCTACAGTTGGTTCATGTAGTGAGGCTACTTTTGTAGTCACAGACTAGCGTATCGAGGATTAATGATCGCCCCTAGCTCTCGAGTCACTCTCGTAATCGCGAGCCATAGAAACAACCACTAAGCCCAAATCAGATTCGTGGGGATCGTCCCTAGAATGTGGAGCCACTTTCGCAATCCTCCAATTCTAGGGCTAATCCCCCAAAACCCCGTATTCAAACTACGGTAGTGCAACCTTAGATTCATCCAACTAAGATTAACCCCTTATCCAAACTAGAACGTGGAGCCACTTTCACAATCATCCAATTCTAGGGCTAATCCCCCAAAACCCCTTATCCAAACTACCATAGTGCAACCTTAGATTCGTCCAACTAAGATTAACCCATCACCCTAATCACAGAATCCTAGGGTTCATCCCTAATCCTAGCAATAAACATACTCAATCATTACACGAGAGATAGAAACAGAAAGAATCGACATCACAAGCAGGTAACATGAAAGCAATAAAGGATTCAAACAGCAAAACACATAAGAAAGAAAACAAAAGAGATTTAACAAGGAAGAATACGTATCTAATGAAGATCCGATACATAAACATCCAAGAGGGGGCATAGGGCATAGCCTAACCACTAAAAATCATCCCCCAAGACAGATAATAAGAGAAAGGGCTAAAAACGGCTTCCCCAAATGATGGCTCAACAGTCCATATTTATAGCCTCCCCCCAAAAACCCTAGAAAACCCCTAAAAAGTGGCCTCCCGACATAGCGCTCGGTCGAGCTTATGGAGCACTCGACCAAGCACCCTCTTTGGCG
Source organism: Scilla litardierei (assembly GCA_030789695.1). Taxonomy (NCBI): domain Eukaryota; kingdom Viridiplantae; phylum Streptophyta; class Magnoliopsida; order Asparagales; family Asparagaceae; genus Scilla; species Scilla litardierei. The sequence goes on from CM061136.1 coordinate 144,888,072, forward strand.
CTTCCAGCTGGCCGCATAGAGGGGCAGGCACTTGGCCGAGCTATTCTTTGAGGAATCGATCTCGCTCGGGGGGACCAAGCGTCACACGGGTGAGCGAAACCTCACTCGATCGAGCGCTTTAAGCTCCAACACTCCAGAGAGTTAAAGGGCAAAAAATAGGAGCTCTCCTGACAGTAGGCTCGGGTGAGCAACTTGGTCATTCGGTCGAGCGGGTCAAGTTACTCGCCCGAGCACTCCTTTACAGCCTTGCTCCCCCTTTGGTGTCTCAGCTCGACCGAGCATATGATGCGCTCGGCCGAGCGATCTGGAAAAATCCTCTTCCTCGCCTTCTCTATTCTCCTTCTCTTCTTGGCTTCTTCTCTCTTGCTCCTCCCTTGCTCCCCAACAGATTTGTGTCATCGAATGCAGTGCCGCTAGTGCTCCGGTGTCTATGTCTGTGCTCTCTTCCCCAATATACTCTGAATCGTTCGATATTCCCTGAAATGTAACCAAACGCTCTTAAAGTCAAATAGTTCCAGTTATTAGAGTAAAAGCATATAAAATATCGATTAAAGCGATCATTTTGACGTGCAAAATATGGATAAAATGTGGAATATTATAACAAATCAAAATCCCCCAGCTTACCTCTTACTCGTCCTCGAGGAACACTAGTAAGAAGCGAACAGGGGAGAGGAATACAAAGGAGAGGTGAGGTGATGGCTTATGATGGAGACAATGGGCTCAATCTTAAATTTAGCAAATGTATGAACCCAAGGAATGCAAGAATACGTGAACACACATCAATAAGGATTAGAACACAATTTCACGCAAAATACTTAAGTCTCGCTCAAATAAACATATTGTGGATTTCAATAAATATAATGCACTTGATAATCACCGCAATGAGAGTGGAACTGCACCCTATCATAATTCATCATGAAATATACCAAGTCCATATAGATGAAACCAATGTCCACATCTTATTCTCTAAGCAGTATAAATATGTAATGATCAAACATTTTCAAGCATGCGTGGTATTCTGTTGAGCTCCACAGAATGAGTTAGTAAATTCAATTAAGGTAAGGCGTCACCACACTACGCTCCTTTCATGATTTCTAGAAATCATCACCTTTGCCATGTCTCTATTCTATATAGAAAGTGGGGTAATGATATGGAATTTTTCTTTTTACAATTTTTTTTGGCTATACAATTTTCTTATATGCATATTTCTTTCTTTATATACACGAGATAACTCAATATATATATAAGGCGGTCTATGCATCCCAGATCAGAAGATCTTAGAGCATCGGGTTACAAGGAACCCCAAGGACATGTTATTTAGGATATTTGTTTGATTTTTGTATTATTGGGATTTTTGCAAACTCACGTAAACGCGAAGGAATGCAAAGCACGATCGAAGATCATTTATTGGCTATTCACAAAAGAAAAAAGAAAAATCATAGAATCTAGACATGGCTCGGTTTCAGGAATTCTAATCATCACTACTTTAGTTATCGTGGGTTTATCCTATCTCTTTTGAATTACTAAACATCCATGACGCAATAGAATTATCAATCAAATTATGCAAGACTGCGTATTTTCCGAGGGTGCCTGGTTGTCATGAGGGAGAAGAAGCATGTCAACTTGTATGCGCTCATTGGTTACACAGTAGTGGGCGAGACTGGCAGATCACATGAGTCTGAGAATGGAGATCCAGCGAGACTGTGGCATCTCAGATTGGGGCATGCGGACGAGAAGAGCCTTGACATTCTTCAGAGGAGGAGTATGTTCGGAGGTGATCGTGGGCTTGAGTCTTAGAGTGATTGCGTTGCAAAGAAGCAAGTGTAGTTTGGGACAGCTGTCAGAGACAGTAATGAGCCCCTGGAGTGCGTCTACATCGGCGTATGAGTTCCATGTCCAGTTACTTCTCTGGAGGGCACGAGGTACTTCATGGCCTTCATAGATGACTTCTCGAGGAGAGTCATGATTACTCTCATGGGATCTTAGGAGAAGATCCGTGAGAAGGTGCGGTGGAGGAGCACAGTCGAGAGGAGGATGAGTAGACCCATAGGAGAGATACGTACCAACGACGTAGAGATACGTGATGTTTGCAAGTCAGAGGGGATCGCGTATAGATACACCACTCGTGATGGAGACCCTCACGGTGGCATAGCACACATCATGATCAGGATGTTGGTAGAGAAGACAAATGGGCTATTGAGACCATCCTGCCTTCCTATGGAATTATGGGGGGAGACCCTTGCTACTGCGACATACCTCATCAACCAAACACCGTCACTAGCCGTAGGTAGTTCTATTCCCGAGGAGTTATGGACGGATAGAGTCATTTACTTCTCGCACTTGCATACGTTTGAATGTCCTGTGTGGCCACACGAGAGGGACGATGACGATGTAGGACAGTGCATGCATGATTGTGTCCCAGTCAGGTACGTTGGTGGAGGTGTGAGAGGGTACAGGTTATGGTGTCCTACTACCCACGAGGTAATTATCAGACGACACATCATGATTGACGAGTCTGCAGTGCTTATGGCGGGGTAGGCTCATAACGGTATGCAGAGAACAGAGGACAGCCCGGTCCATAGAGATGATAAGATGGTGCAAATTCAAACTCAGGCAAGTGATCAAACACGTGTGTAGACGAACATGGTGTAGTGTTCATCCGATGTGGTCAGTGTGGGTAATCAGCCGGTATCTCACATGTAGCTCCAGGTTCAGTTTAGTTGGAGGTGCAGATGACAGTGGTCTACGAGGAGGTATTGTTGTCAGTCGCCGTATCGATGCAGTTAGTAGCAGTGTGTGAGGAGACAGAAGTCTCTCACAGTTCCAGTATGCACGTTGTGGGTGCTCTTGAGGAGACCCAGCATGCTGAGGTGTGCAGCTTTAGCTTCGAGGTAGAGCCGTCGATTTACGAAGGATTAGGACAGTCAGTTTTCGCATCGATACCAGAGATTGTAGTGGATGAGGAGACAGAGGTCTCTCACGTTTCTAGCCCACGTGAATTGGTTGCTTCTGTTGACGAATAATGTGTTAAGGTGTGCATCTTCTGCTTCAGGGTAAAGACGTCTTCTTAGGAACTTGACATCAGGGTAGAGCATTCACTGTGCATGGTAGCGCATTTGACACAGTATGGGTACATGCGATATGGCTCTCTTTTGACTAGGGGTACTTTATCATGTGCATCTTCTGATACTTTGGAGGCCAGACCTGTGAAGATGCAAATGAGCAGGGAATCTGATATCATGGTGGAGCATGAAGACTCCCACGACAGTGTATAGACTGGAATAGTGGTCCCAGGTGGAGTTTCCACTAGGAACATGGAGCTGAGAGTTAGGAGGCCATGTATCGAGTGCATTCTCATTCGATATAGGGAGAAGGCAGAGCCGAGAGGAGCTTCTTCAGTATGCACTCATCTATCACCTTCGACGAGTTCATCACTGGGCATGGCATGTGATGACGACCTCCAGAGATTGGATGTTGGTGCGATAGATAGTTTGGCACAGGTGAGTGCACATTCGTGTCTTGGGTCGTCAGCGCAGTCAGTTGAGGCACAGAGCTGGTGGAAGACGAGTCATGATGATAGGCATCGACCGACAAAATGGATACGGACACTTATCGATGTGACCCAGCTGGGGTCAATCTGCAGAGCAGCGGGGAAGACGACGTGATTCTCAGGGATGATGGCCATGGCGAGCATGGGTGGCTCGCAGACCAATGGGGAGATTAAAAGGATGTTCATGGATCGGCAAAGGGCTCATTGGACTCTGGCACGACGTCATTTGGTTAGTTCATGGAGTCCGAGCTCGCAGGGTTGTATTTAGAAAAGGATAACTTCATCGCAGACATGGTGGTGGACGAGGCGAAGATGTATGAGGCTATGCTCAGACGACTTCTGAGATTGGCATGTCTCTTGGAGGATTGAGGCACCAGACGGCACGATTTTCGATGCACATGATGGATGTTCACAAGTCCGATGGTCAAGGAAAGGTGAGTCCATACACGATGGTGTGTTGGATGTACTAGAGATTTTGTAGCAAAGTAGAGTGTTGATTTTTTGCTACAAAATCAACAGTTTATACACCATGTTGGGCCCTAGCTTTGATGTTGTTGTTGGAAATTAAATGCAGCCAACTCTTAAAACTGAGAGTGACCGACAACAAGTGGAGCATCAGCATTTTTCCAGTGAGCTGAGTGCAAAAGCAAGGAGGGCTGCTGTCACTGCAAATTTTTCAGACGAAAAAAATTGCAGAGAGCTTGGATCTGAAGTTCAGTTGGAAAAGAGAAGAAAGCTAGTTTTGGAGAACTAAGAGAGTTTTTTCTTGTGTGCGATCTATATTGAGTGGCTTGCTTCTTCCTTTAGCTTGTAAATCTTGAGTCCATTGGATAACTTTCCTTATTTGGAGCTATATTACCAAAAAGTGATCTAGCTAGATGTGGGATTGGTCGCTTGAAAAACTCTACATGTTATAAGGGCTTTGTTATCAAGGATTTCCACTTGGTTGAGAGTGTGTGTGAGCTTGGTGAGAGATCTAGGGTTAGGTCATGTTACTTGGATCTTTTCTCTCATAGTGGTGCTTGAAGAAGAAGGTGATGGGTTCGATGTCTGTCTTGCTTGATCATTAGTGGAACCGGATGCATTGGATGCTGGATGTAGGTTGTTCGCAACCCCTCATGGTAAATCTCTGCGTCTCTTGTGTTGTTTTCTTTATTTCGTATTATATTTGTGTGCATGCATTGTCTATCACAACACTACTCAAAAAACGCTTGCATAGCGCTTTTTTTAAACTTGGATAGCGCTTTTAAGCGCTATCCAAGCTACCGCTATGGTAGCTTGGATAGCGCTTTTTTAAGCGCTAACTAAGTGGTTTACTAAGATAGCGCTTTACTACCTTAGCGCTTTTGCTATTCAAGATTACTCGAGAAATTTTGATTTTGACCTTGCATAGCACTTTCTAAGTGTTATACCAGGTACCACTAAGATAGCACCTAATAAGCGCTATTGTAAATTTTCATAACATAACGCTTTCTAAAGCGCTATTGCAGTAATCGACGACCTCCCTAAACTTGGGCACTCTCCTCAAGTCAACATATGAATCAAAAGTAAACAAAAACAGACAACATATTTAGCTAGTACTCCAGCACAAATGACAGAAAGTTCACATATATACGAGCCCATTATTCTCTGAACAAAAAATAGGAATTGCACGTGCTCAAAATAGTCAATAAATTACACAGGGGGAAAACGTATATTCACGATTTTGGCCGTTGTACTCCGGCCAACATATTTAGCCGTTGTACTCCAGCCAACGATGTGGAGAGATCGGCATAAAGACCAACAACCCTCCTGAGGTTGTTGTTGAGCTCTCGGATGAGGCCGACGTTCCGGCTGAGGTTGACTGGGATCTTGGACTCATGGTTCTGATTGATCTCATTGATCAGCAGCCTGTTTTGATCCAAAATGCCCTTGAACTTGAACGAAGCTCTTTCTAAATGTTTGAAGGACCTTGGTGTCAACCTGGCTGACTTCCCCATTGTTGAGGCCTGAGAACGTCTCCTTCCATCCCTCTTCCTCAAAAATTCCTTTCGATACCTTGAAGCCAGACCTGTAGAGATAAGGGAGTGAGGAGAAATCATGAGCTTAATGTCCTGTTACCCAAAGAGATCACATATCAAACAGAAACTTTACTGAATTAAAGGAAATAAAAAGCTGCTGCAGTTATGTAAAAGGAAATATCTGGCCCCCTTAGTTTTTGGACAGACAGAAAAAGCAGATAAATATGCTGCCAAAACCCTTCTCAGGGTCTGTCTATCATCCCTCTTGCATTCTTTTTCAAGTGGATATCTCAGCAAGTATCATAGTCTGGCAAATGAAGATGTCTGATCTTATCGGAGAACAAAACCTTTTCCCAGATTTATGGGCCGGCCAATAGAATCATATATCCACACTAAGATCACCTCCACTGTAAAACTAGAATCATCACACCCTTTTATTGCATCTTCGTTCTAAGTTCTAACCTTGGTTCCAGCCAATCATACAATCACAAACATCTAGAGACATGTCATTACACACATTAATATAAGGTTAGGGGTAGGCTAAAGGTCACCACCACTGAGTTAATTTAACCCACAGGTTCAGAGTAGGCTGTAGGATATATATGCATGATTTTCTAGGTGTCACCACTGAACGACTCGAATCCTGGCTCTATGGTGTCAGTATTCATGAAATAAATTTGATGGGGGAATAAAAGCAATATCATGCAAGTTCTAGATTACAGCCTTATCAATACATTCATGCATATCACACGATTAAACAAAAGAATATCTTGACATATCTATAAAAAATGGCCAAAATATTACAAATCCAACACATCAATACCATATCAGAAAAAGCAAACAAACAAAAACAAAATGCATCAATTCAAAATAAAAAGATCCAAACCTTCTGTATTGGTGCCTGCACTAGAAACCCTCTTCCATGTAGAATTTTGATCTTCTATATACACATGGCGGGCACACGAGCAGAGGCAGGATCCAGCAAACGAGAGAACGACCATCACAGCATAACCCAGGCACAACAACTCACAACATACAACATGACAACCCTACACCAAGGAAGTAACACCTGCTCGCACAAACACAAACAAAAGGGCGATGAAAAGTGTTTTGAGATATCGGCAACATGATCAATGATAACTACTATGGTCAAAGGAAAAAATTTTCAAGTACCTGAAAGAACAAGAAGTGTTTTGCAACCAGCATTTTTTCCAAACAGTACTATATCAAATGTCCAATCTATCTCAAACCAAGCACATTTTGGAAGCATCAATATGGTGTCTGCAGTGCATATGAGACATAGAAACGATGCGGTAGCTTTTAGCAAATGCTAGATCATTGTAAACAAGTGCCAATAGTTATTATTCAACACTGAACATGACACTGAGATATTCAACCCCAAAAATAACATTAAAATATACAACTACAAAAGCGAATGCTGGAGATTGTTGAATATGTGAAACCTCCTAGTGCAACACTAATCCAATAAGTTTCCCTTCCTATTTCAAGTAATTTGGTATCTGTATTTTTTTCATGTGGGACTTTGCTTGGACATTTGAACAAGTAACATTAAAAATTGCAGGGTGAAATTCAGTACGCAGTAATGAATCTTAAAACAGCGAAGCAACACACATCAATCAGAGACATACAAGACTTGGTATCGCAGTTCGGTGCGCACACCTACATCTGCGGGGCCACGCCCAGAAAAATAGAATACTTCACTATAATAATCAGAGAATACAAACTCTAATAATCACGCTTCTATAAGGAAGAACACCATCCCCCTTAATACAAACCGTGAGGGATGATCGCAATCAACCCCGTGAAGTATTCTTGGCAAGCTCCCCTTGCCTGCAAGCTCTCCTTGCACCACCGACTAGATCAACTCCATTGATCCTACGTGTGTAGTCGTCGGCCTCCCTCCCGGAGATTTTCACAGAACTTTTATCACCAAGTCCGTAACCTAGCCGTCACTGCTGCCGAACCCCTAATAGCATACGCTTTCCGTAATTCTCGGTTCAATCAGCACGGATACAATCAAATCTGATTCGGCTAGTCAACTGCAATATCCGCAACTCTCAACCAGAATGAGATCCCTCAAAATCCGCAGGAGATCGTTGCAAAGATATTGCCGGCTAAAATCTCTCCAACCGTCTTTCAACAAAAGAAACCGAGAGATATAAATAGCCAATCAAATCTTTAACAATATTACTCAACATAAATACCTGAACTGTAAAAGATAGAAACTTAATATCGCGAGATCTCCAGGCTCGGATCCAAGAGTACCGCGAACAATCAAAGCCGCATATAGACACAGCTTGTTGAACATTATGGTGCAACATAATGTTCAACAATTCATCCAACATAATAAGCTGAGTCGATTCTCTCCTTCAGATTACTGTAGCTCGGGTGCAACAAAACGTTCAACAACAGACCCAACATCTTCCAGATAAACCGTCTTATAACTTCAAGAAGTAAAGAGCAAACGACGATTATCAGAGTGCCACATATGACAATGCAATCATCAATAATGCAGACATGAATATCATGAATAAAACCTAACAATCTCCCCTTTTGTCATTTAGTGACACAACAAGCTATGATATTCGACAAAGACCAACTGAAGAAGGAAGAGGTAGACATCGATTCAGACAAGACTAACTGCTGTGTCTCAAAACATAACGGTAGAGCTGTATCACACAACGTGCAACCATACCACCATCTACATCAAGCCAAAAACCAACCTCCCTGAACAACATTACATTAGTAGCACACATTCTCCACTCTCCCCCTCACAATAAGCACGACAACCAATCACAAAAGCAGCACAATATCATACTTCTCCCCCTTTGAGCCACTAAGGACAGAGACATACCTGGGAAGAGAGTAGAGAGATGAACGAATCACTGCTCCTCAGAAAGGCTACTCCTCAGAGCAGACAGCTTGTTCTGCAGCATCAACTTGTGACTATTCAAAAGAACCTTCCGACTTTCTAGAACCAATAGTTGATCATTGACATTCTGAATTGCATTCTCCAAGAACTGGATATCCATCACAATTGATGAGGAGGAGCTGGCAGCAGCAGCATGACCAAGAGGTGAAGACGGAGACTCAGGATGCACAGAAGATGTGGGATCAGCAGCCCGAGGAGGGGAGGGTGATGTCGGAGCATCATGTATAGAGGGTATCACCCTTGAAATATCATCAAATTTGCCTGCCACTGACTTTGCAGTATATGATATACTGTCACAAGAAGTAGGAAGATCAGATGGGAGCACAGGCACTCTTTGAGCCAAGAGCATCATAGAGATGAGACAACCATGAGGCAATGATCCGCCAGAGGAGGATAACTCTGAAAAAGACATAACTGAATCAAAAATGATTCTTCCTAAATTGAAGGATTGGGAAGTACCAGCCAAGAACAGGAGCTTGCACATGTCTTTCGTGACAACAGAAACATTGGAAGTGGGTATCCAATTTCTTGTGGCAACCCGGTATAGAACAAAATACATGGCCATAAGAGCAGAAGAGGGAAATGTAGATGTCTTCTTGGGCCAGCTCTTGAATTTTCCAGAAGTCACAACATGAATAAACTTGTCAAACCCATCACCAGTTGACTCTCTGAAAGCAGGAACAGACTGAGAGCACCCATCACCAGTTGACTCTCTGAAAGCAGGAACAGACTGAGAGCATTTCCATTCTAGCAATTTATTCAGGACAGAGGGAGAGAAGGAAATGATCTTTCCTCTCACATAACTTCTAAAACCCCATCGTGAAGAAGTATCACTTGCAGACTTTTGCAGGTTACAATAAAACTCACGCACCAGCACAGGATAGAAAAGACTAAAGCAAGTGGCAGCATGAAACAAACCGATGTCTTTAAGAATAGATACCATCTGTGTCTTATCAAATGATGACACATTCAGATTTTTCTCAGGAAGGAGAGACCTCTCGGAGTATGAAGTCCATCTGTTCTTACAAGCCTTGTCGAAAAACATTTTACTGTAGGCATCAGAGGAAGTAAACGAGGGTGAGCGAGAAGGACCTGATGCAGACTTCTTGGGCCTCTTGGAAGGAGAAGCACCCGTATGACTTGAAGGAGCAGAGCGCTTCTTAGGGGCAGATCGAGCTTTCCGCATGAACGATGTTAAGGGAGTATCATCAGAAGCAGCTTCCTCACATGTAGTATCCATTGTTGCAACATTTTGTGCAACATTATGGTCTTCATCTCTAGACAACAAAGGGTCAGTCTCAACAGCTGCATCAACAATGGTATCAGCATGATCTACACCAGCCTCAGAAGATGTATTTGGCAAAGCACAGCCTTCAACATTTTCCCTATCAACAGACTTCAGAGTTTCCCCAACGTTATCTTCATCAACAGAACTCTGGACATGAGCATCTACACCCTCATGAGGTGAGAACTGTTCGGAAGGAACATCAACACAGTCATTAAGAGGTTCCACATCATCATTAGACATCCTCAAGGACTCATATTCACCTTCAGGCACACTCTGAACATTATCATCCACACTCATTGGAGAAGGAAAAACGGGTTCTTTTTTTAGAACTGGGTCAACAGGATTGGTTCCAGCAAAGGTCCCTTCACCAAGATCCATATCCTCATCCAACTTATCAAAAAGTGGGACATCTGTACCCCCAGAGTCCTTGGGTCAAGATGAAGCAGCATCATCCCCCTCAGTCTCAGACTTCTCAACAGATACAGACGATTCAGCATCAGAGATGTCAATGATTTCCGATATTCTTACAAATATTTCTGGATTCCATGTTCGAATGACAATCTTGCGGTCTCGGGGCACCTCCACACTCATCACCTTCCCCAAAATTTTCTTACGCATAAGTTTTTCAAAGTGAATGTGAGAGACATCTACCCAAGATAGGTCTAACCTCCTTCCAGTTCTGCGCAAATACCAGAACCAATCTTGAATAGTAGCTAGTGCAGGATACTCTACATCATCATAAAATTTATCTTCCAAGGGTTTTTGAAGAAGATGGATTTTGAAAATTGGGGAAAACTCACTAACTCCAAATTTGAGGACCCATGAGAATGCATGTCGCTGTGAGTACCAGTAGATTGAGAAGGAGAAGTAATACCACTGGAGGACCCACGCGAAGGACGTGGAAGCACTCCCTTCCATTTAGTGGGTGGAGGAGCGGATGGGAGAGCACTTTTCCGCGCTGAGACGGTCCGACGAGAAGACCGTCGTGGAGGCTGCGAAGCTTTTTCTGATCGGTCTCTTGCCATTTCTGATCAAGGAGAGAGAGAAATCCGCACAAGCAAGAAGAAAACAAGAACCTTAGAGAATCAGTTTTTGAGGATCTTGGACAGATTTGTTTTGAGGGAGAATAAAAGAGTAGCGCCTGACGTTGCCTTGGGAATAGAAAGTGGAACATAGGGAAATAAATAACGGGTAAGGAAATCAGAAGATAACAAACCCAATACCGCTATTTCGCCTGTTCCAAAAAAAATTGTTGCAACTTGATGTTGCAACAATTTTCTCAATACAGCGTTCAACATCAGATACAACACAGCCCTAGGGCTTGTCGCAATTCTTCAAACCTGACAGAGTCTAGGGGCTTTGTAAAGATATCTGCTAATTGATTTGCTGTAGCAATATACTCCATGACAAGAGACTTCTTCTCGACCAATTCTCTAATGAAGTGATGACGCATGTCGATATGTTTTGTTCTGGAGTGCTGAACAGGATTCTTGGAGATGTTTATAGCACTCTGATTATCGCATAGAATAGTCAGAGTTCCTTGTTCCAATCCATAATCTGTCAACATTTGCTTCATCCATAAAAGATGGGTTCAACAACTCCCTGCTGCGATATACTCAGCCTCTGTCGTAGACAGTGAAATGGAATTCTGTTTTTTACTATACCAGGAGACTAGATTATTCCCCACATAAAAGCATCCTCCGGTAGTGCTCTTTCTATCATCAGTATTCCCTGTCCAGTCTGCATCACTGTATCCCGAAATTAGAGTGTTGGTATCCTTGGTGTACCATATACCATAGTCTGTCGTCCCACTGACATACCTGATAATCCTCTTCACAGCAGTGATATGAGATTCCTTGGGACACGCTTGGTAGCGGGCACAAACTCCAACACTGAAGCTGATATCCGGCCTGCTAGCCGTCAAATACAAAAGGCTGCCTATAATGCTTCTGTATAGAGTAACTTCAACATCTCTTCCTCCTTCGTCCTTGGAGAGTTTTTCAGAAGTGGCCATGGGAGTGCGGACATGTCTTGCATTTTCTAGACCGAATCTCTTGACAAGGTTCCTTGCATATTTGCTTTGTGATATGAACAGTCCATCTGTACATTGTTTAACTTGAAGTCCAAGGAAAACATTCAACTCTCCTACCATGCTCATTTCAAACTCCATTTGCATGAGGGTGATAAACTCACGTACCAACTGTTGTGACGTTGACCCGAAGACTATATCATCGACATATATCTGTGCTACCATAACGCTTGATCTTGTTCGTTGAATAAATAAGGTTTTATCAGCTTCTCCTCTTTCATACCCCTTTTTAAGAAGATAAGTAGTTAATCTTTCGTACCAGGCCCTCGGTGCTTGTTTCAACCCATAAAGTGCCTTCTTCAACCTGTAAACATGGTTCAAAAGAAACGGATCTGCAAAGCCTTTTGGTTGTTCGACATATACTTCTTCATTCAGTAGCCCATTCAAGAACGCACTCTTCACATCCATTTGGTGTAGTTTGAAATTCAGACTACACGCAACAGCCAGTAGTAATCTGATGGATTGCAAACGAGCTACCGGAGCGAATGTCTCATCGAAATCAATTCCTTCTACTTGGGTATAACCTTGAGCTACCAGACGAGCTTTGTTGCGAGTAATATTTCCTTTCTCATCCGTTTTATTTTTGAATATCCATTTCGTTCCGATGACATTTGTCCCTTTGTCTCTCCACTAGACTCCAGACATCATTTCGTTGAAATTGGTTCAACTCCTCTTGCATGGCCGAAACCCAGAAATCATCAACAATAGCTTCCTTCACATTTTTGGTTTCAATAGTAGAGAGAAAACAAGCATACCCAGCCAGATCCATGTAGTTGACGCGGCTAGCACCTCTTGTCCGGCGACTGTCGTGTACGTCACCAATGATTAGCTCCGGAGGATGATCGCGTATAACTTTTGTGATTCCCTCAGCATCTTGAGCATCTTCAGCCTCTACTTGTGTCATCTCAGTGGTAGTAGTATCCTGTGTTGCAACATTTTGTTCAACATTGTTCTGATTAGTCTTGATTGTTGCAACATCATTTTCAACACGAACCTCATCATCAGTGTTGTCTTCTTGAATGCCCTTTTCTCCACTTAGAATGGACTCTCCCTGGTCAAAATCAGCTACCACCACATTGATAGATTTCATCATAACGTCGGTGCATTCATTCAACACTCTGAAGGCACGACTTCTTGTAGAATACCCTAGGAAGATTCCTTTGTCACTCTTGGCATCGAACTTCCGTCTCGGTGTACGATCTTGCAAGATGTAACACTTGCTTCCAAAGATATGGAAATATGACACATCAGGCTTCCTCCCTTTCCAGATCTCGTAGGGGGTTTTCTCAGTCCTTGGCCGAAGATATACCTGTTGATCGTGTAGCAAGCGGTATTAATAGCTTCAGCCCACCACTAAACATTAACTTCTCGAGCATTCAGCATAACACGTGCCATTTCTTGAAGTGTGCGATTCTTCCTTTCAACTACTCCGTTTTGTTGAGGAGTCTTGGGAGCCGAGAACTCATGTCCTATACCATGTGCCTCACAAAATTCAGAGAATGAGTGATTCTCAAACTCTTTTTCATGATCACTCCGAATCCTGATGATCTTCCCAATGTTGTCTCCCTTTTCAACTTGAAGGCGGGTACACAATTTCTTAAAAGCATCAAAAGTGTCTGATTTCTTCTTAAGAAAATCAACCCAAGTAAACCGAGAAAAATCATCAACACATACAAAAATGTACTTCTTACCTCCCACGCTCGTTTCTGATGTGGGTCCAATCAGATCCATGTGTAGTAGCTCCAGAATTTTTGAGGTAGTGATAGTCTGAATTTGCTTGTGACTCACTTTCTTCTGCTTTCCCAGTTGGCATGATTCACACACCCCTTCTTTCTTCTTGATTAGGGTCGGCATTCCACGAACAGATCTGGCTTGAGAGATCTTCATTAAGGTCTTGAAGTTGACATGGCCCAGTTCCTGATGCCACTGTTCAGAAACATCTGCAGTGATATGAGACACCTGTTAAGATCTTGCAGAAGATAGCAGTTGTCGCTTGACCTCTTTCCGGTAAGAATACAAACATCATCTCTATTGAAAACAAGGCATTCATCTTTGTTAAAGCGGACCAGTAATCCTTGATCACACAACTGACTGATGCTTATGAGATTGGCCTTTAAGTCATGCATCACGTCTTTTAGCTTCAGTGATCCTGTCACATTCAGATTCCCTTTTCCAACAACCATGTTCTCTGACCATCACCAAACGTAACATGACCTTTGTTGCCGGCAGTATACTCAGACAGAAGTCCCTTGTTCCCCGTCATGTGTCGAGAACAACCACTGTCAAAATACCACAGATTTTCTGAGAAAGTAACCAATGAAGTGTATGCCACCATACTTACCAGCTCAGATTTCTTGACCCATTTCATGTTTGTTCGCTGGTTGGGATGAACAACATTTCTACCTTCATTCCAGTGCTTCATGGGTCTGAAACAGCTCCAGTCATAGTGTCCAACTTGCCTACAGTAGTTACATATCGGCTGCCTGGATGTTGAACCTTTTGTTGGACCCTTTGTTGAACCGTTTGTTGGACCCTTTGTTGAACCTTTTCTTTTCTTTTCTCTTGACTTGTCCTCGTTCAGTTGACTCTGCTTTTCATGCTCCTTAGTAGTGAGAACACTTCTAGTTTTGGAGGTGTGTAGATGACTCCCTCTGTGGTATCCAACTCATGTTCGATCTCCAGACACCTTACCCATGTTAAGGATGACATCAAGTTTAGATTTTCCGGAGTTCCATCGGTTGAGGGTGCTTTCCGCCTTCTCAGCTCTGAGCAGTGTTCTCTTCAAGCTATTCTAAAGATTCCGGAGACTTAATTCAGTCTTCAACAGTTTGGTTCGGGTCTCATCCTTCTCACTTCTCAGGTTGGAGCATTCATCTTTCAACTTCTTATTTGCTGCCCAGATATCCATCCATTTGTTGAACATAATTTGATAAGCCGAGCGGATATCCTCTTCACCAACATCACTTTCACTTTCACTGTCAGAATCAACCTCGGTGTCGTATGTTGTACTATTTGTTACAACATCATGTATCACATTTCCTTGTTTGTGACTGGATGTTGAAGCACATGCTGCAACATTATGTTCAACATGACTGGAAGGCTTATACTCAGACTTGTCTTTCAGGGTGGCAGTGAATGCAACATAGTTGCTAGTTATGTCTTCATCTTCCACACTTCCTTCAGAATCTTCATCGCTCCAGGTGCTGGCTAGAGATTTCTCTTTTTGCTTCTTAAGAGTGTTAGCACATTCAGCCTGTATATGACCAAATCCTTCACTCTCTACATTGTATTCCATTTCCCTTGGTTTTAGAATCATACCTCTGAGTGGGGCGACTAGCAATCTTCTCACCGGCAGGAGGACCTGACCGCAGCACCTTATTTGCAGCTTTGAAATTCTGTCTTCTATTACTGATCTTCCTCATCATCTACTGAAGTTTTTGGTGAGTAATGCAATGTCATCTTCAAGTTCTAACTCGTTATCAGATTTGGATGATTCACTCGCTTCAGCTTTTAGAGCAACTCCCTTCTCCCTTCTGTTTTGCTTGAGATTCATCTCATAAGTTTGCAAAGAGCCCATGAGTTCATCTAGTCTCATGGTGGATGTGTTTCTTACTTCTTCTATCGCAGCAATTTTAGCAGTAAATTTTTCAGGTAGGGACCTCAGCGTCTTTTCCATTAACTTCTTTTGAGAGTATTTCTTACCCAGTTGAAATGCCTGATTGGCTATATCCCTTAATCTTCCATTGAATTCTGCAACTGTCTCGTTTTCATTCATTCTCAGATTTTCAAACTGTGAAGCGAGCATTTGCAGTTTAGAAGCCTTAACAGTGCTGGTTTCCTCATGCACATTTTGAAGAATGTCCCAGGCTTCTTTTGCGTGCTCACATGTTGATATAAGCTTGAACTGCTCTTCATCGACTGCAGTGAAGATGGCATTCACTGCTTTTGAGTTTCCTAATGCCGCACACTCCTCTTCAGGATTCCAGTCTTTCACGGGTTTGATACATTCCTTGCCTTCCTTATTTACTTCAGTCGGAGGACTCCATCCTTCAACCGTAGCCACCCAAGCTTTTTCATCCAGGGACTTGATAAAGGCTCGCATGCGTGACTTTCAATATGTGTAATTAGATCCGGTGAGTAAGGGAGGACGAGTAACGGAGGCACCTTCTTTGGTATTCATGATGAGCGTACTGACACACAAGATCACACCCACTTTGAACGAACAAAGTAATGCGGGTGACCTGCTCTGATACCAAATGAAATTCAGTACGCGGTAATGAATCTTAAAACAGCGAAGCAACACACATCAATCAGAGACACACAAGACTTGGTATCGCAGTTCGGTGCGCACACCTACATCTGCGGGGCCACGCCCAGAAAAATAGAATACTTCACTATAATAATCAGAGAATACAAACTCTAATAATCACGCTTTTATAAGGAAGAACACCCTCCCCTTAATACAAACCGTGAGGGGTAATCGCAATCAACCCCGTGAAGTATTCTTGGCAAGCTCCCCTTGCCTGCAAGCTCCCCTTGCACCACCGACTAGATCAACTCCCTTGATCCTACGTGCATAGTCGTCGGCCTCCCTCCCGGAGATTTTCACAGAACTTTTATCACCAAGTCCGTAACCTAGTCGTCACTGCTGCCGAACCCCTAATAATAGCATACGCTTCCAGTAATCCTCGGTTCAATCAGCACGGATACAATCAAATCTGATTCGGCTAATCAACTGCAATATCTGCAACTCTCAACCAGAATGAGATCCCTCAAAATCCGCAAGAGATCGTTGCAAAGATATTGCCGGCTAAAATCTCTCCAACCATCTTTCAACAAAAGAAACCGAGAGATATAAATAGCCAATCAAATCTTTAACAATATTACTCAACATAAATACCTGAACTGTTAAAGATAGAAACTTAAGATCGCGAGATCTCCAGGCTCGGATCCAAGAGTACCGCGAACAATCAAAGCCGCATATAGACACAGCTTGTTGAACATTATGGTGCAACATAATGTTCAACAATTCATCCAACATAATAAGCTGAGTCGATTCTCTCCTTCAGATTATTGTAGCTCGGGAGCAACAAAACGTTCAACAACAGACCCAACATCTTTCAAATAAACCGTCTTTTAACTTCAAGAAGCAAAAGGGCAAACGACGATTATCAGAGTGCCACATATGACAATGCAATCATCAATAATGCAGACATGAATATCATGAATAAAACCTAACACAGGGCATAGGACTAATAATGTTTCGAAAGCTTTCAGTTATCCCTTATTTGTGCACATTCGGACTCTCTAAAAAGTGATCCAAATGCAAAAAGAATTAAACAAATGCTTCTCAGAAAGGTCATGCACTAATAGTATGGACGTGATGCAAGATGTCACGTTTTACATTAGCAGGTATGGAACAGATATATGCATGGCTGGGAGGGTGAAATCCCAATGAATAAATTAGTCATTACAAAAAAAAGCATGCATCACATGAATTTTATAAAGATGTTTGCATGAGAACCTAAATGGTTTATGAAATGACCTAACATTATTTGCTATGACAAGTTAGATTCTTGATTATGCTAAGAGAGGATTTGTAACTAGTTGGAAAATGCAAATAACTGTAAATGTTTCAACTGTGCTTAGCATTCAACTGTGTATTTGATGATGCCCCATCAATTTTGCCTAATACAAGAGAAATGAGCATATACCTTCCATTTTTTGCTATCATGTCGAGTACAATCTTCCACAAATCCTACTCTTGAATTTATAGGTTGTGGTACAATCTTTCACCCAAAGATTATGAAAAATAAACTCTTCAATTGCTTTCAGACTATATATTAAACAAATCCTACTCATACAAAAACAAAACAAAACAAAACAAAACACTTCAATTAATAAACGTAGACAACATCTTACTTTTGAATTATGTTACATTGTGTTTTCCCAGTTTAAAGTTTTGCATCATGTTAACCTGTCTTCGAGTTCCACATCTTAATTTTGTGGTTTGGCCAATATCTACAAGTTAACGAAAACGAGAAATAAATCTACCAGAATGTCATGAACAAACTTGAAAATATACTACATAATATTTTCAAAATAGAAAATTTTGGCCAAAATCTGAGCCCTTTGAGAACCCTCGCACAGATGCATTATCCAACATAGAAAATTTTCAAGGGCTTGAAAAAATTATTGGCTATTACTTTGAAAAAGCTTCTAATTTAAACAGATTAGCTAAAGCATACAGTACCGAATTAATATGAGATAGCCGAAAGACCGACCCATCTATCATGCCACTTCATTATGACTGTCTTCTCAACTCATCTGCAGAGTTAATACCCCTTCAGTTTTAATTCTAGACGAAGGTCCAGAACTGAATGGGTTATAAAGACATTTTGTACAAGTCATATTACACATTGGTTGAATGCAGAGGGTCAGTTATAACTGATTACCAGTATCTGTTCATAATTACCATTTATCCATGCAGAAATAGGGCCAGGAAAAAGTTATCAATATAAAGAAGCTTCTCATGTGATTCAATTGGGTTGCTAATAAATGTCAAATTAGCTAGAGGTTCATAGAAGATTGAACAAAAGCCAAGTCAATAATGATGTAACATGAGAATAATCCACCCAGCACTTGTAAAACAATAAAGAAAATTTTCCCGCTAAGATATCAAGCCCAAAGATAGCCTTGAACAAGTTATCCAATTTGCATCTCATTCAACTTTCAATTGATCCATTCTGCCTCAATTTGAGTTGTAAAAGGACATAATGTTATGAAACCAATACCACTGGTGGAATAAAGGGAAGCAAAAAATCAGAACAACACATTTAATTAGGACATCATGCATGAAATAAGGCCGCATCCTTTATCAGAAAAGAACAACTGTTATTTAGGTGGTCAAGTGCATTTTTGCTAATATGGTCTGGTAAGATATAAAACTGTCTCGAAGGCATTAAAATATTTCTTAATTGTTCAAACATACATTAGTTTGGGTTCAGTGAGGCC
Source organism: Scilla litardierei (assembly GCA_030789695.1). Lineage (NCBI taxonomy): Eukaryota > Viridiplantae > Streptophyta > Magnoliopsida > Asparagales > Asparagaceae > Scilla > Scilla litardierei. Next base: position 144,906,966 of record CM061136.1, read on the forward strand.
AAAATAAAATTGCTTATAATCATCACTCCTAGACTATATAGTTGCAAATACAATCTACCCCGTTAGAACAAATTCAAGCAGAAGCTAATCAATAAATCACACCATTCAACAGATACTTATAGCATATTCAAAAATTTCATCGACAAATTAAACAACTAAAACGATATCGATTTGAGCATGGAAAGAACCTGAACGAGATAATAGAAGATGTGAAGCCCCTCGGGATCCTTGCTGCTCTGCACGTTGACCAGCGACCAGATCTTCGAGGTCGTGAAGGAGATGTGCTCGTTCCCCATCACAATCTCCAGCTCCTGCCTCCCAACCCTATCTGGCTCCGGCCCGTTATTGTCATCCTCCTTCATTATCAACAAAATTCCCCCAAACAAACAAAATAAAAACCCCACAACCCTCGAAAACCGAAACCCTAATGTGAGGGATACATACATACCTCGCTCCCGGCGATGATACGGCGGCACTCTCGGAGGACGGCCGGGGTGCGGAAGACCTCCTTGCGGATCATAGTGTCGTTCTTATAGTTGGAGTTGTTGGCGTATCAGAGCTTGCCGTTGGGTCGAAACTCGAACTCCAAGAACTCATGACCGAACTTCCCCTTGTGGCCAACGTAGTAACGCAAGTAGAACTCGTCCTGCTCGTTGCCCGCCATTGCTGCTCAGATCACTGCTGCTCTTTGAGATCTTCGCGTAAGCGGAGGACGGGATCGCAAGTGAGGTGATCGGAGGACGAAGCGAAAGAGGGGAGAAGGGCGGACAGGATCGCAAGGGAAAGAGGGGATCGCAAGGGGGAGGTCACCACCAGTTGGGAAAGAGACAAGGGTGGGGAAACTTAGGGCTTAGAAAATTTAGGGTTCGGGAAAAGATATTTTTGATTTAGGACTATCTAAGGAATTATATATATGTATATTTTTTAATAAAAGTGCTTACGTAACGGTTAGTACCATAGCGCTAAAATAAAGTGCTATTTAAGGTATTACTTGGATAGCGCTTTAACAAAAAACGCTATCTAAGTGATTTTTATCTTAATTTTGATTTATTTTTTTTTCTATAAGTGCAGAAACCATATACAAGAGCTCAATTAGATAGCGCTTTTTAGAAGCGCTATCTAAGTGGAGTTACCCAAGCCCAAATCTGTAGTAGTGCAAGATCATTGAGAGGGCTGGTCGTTGGTGACGACTCTCTCTCGTGCCCGTGAGGTGTTTGGTTTTATGCCTAGGTGACGCCTTGGTGGAATTCGGGCTTATGAGTATGAGTGCGCCATTGTGTACCTAGACTAAGTTTTAGGGAGGTGTACGGGAGCCAACACTCTCCATCGTTATCCTCCTCTCTCTCCACTCTACGACTGCTGAATCTGACAATGTCAAGCACCCACTCGTTAAACTCTCGGCCACCAATGCCGGAATGGCTCAAGATCTCGGTTGGAATATATTCACCGATCCTTGCATTGATGGATGGAAGGGAATATTGTGCAATAACAGCAAGAATACAGTTCAGAAAGTGATACCCGGGAGCCTACAACTCGGAGGCTCCATTGACAATAACCTCCACTGCAAACTGCTAGTGGTTGCGGTCGTCAGGCTTAGAAACAGCGGTCGTCAGCGTCCCGAAATTATCTCCACCTGCAGCCAGCCCAAGCATCTTCTTCTCAGGGGCAATCGCCTTTAGGGGAACCCGCCATCGACTCTATCTTCTCTCAACAATTTGAAAACGGTTGGTATATCCGATAACGGATTCTCTGGTGAGGTTCCTGATGGCATTGCCATGGTTTCGGGCCTAATGACCTTCATGGTTCAGAATAACAAACTGAAAGAATCTCCAGCAATTCAATCGTTTCACTGCTCCGATTCCTGAAGGCAGTGACCGCTTCGGGATTGACAGCCACATATTCCAGCAACCCTGGCCTCTGTGGGAAGCCCGTTGATAAGGAATGCCCCCCGACTCCGGCTCTATCTCCACAGCCACATGATAAATCCAAGAAGAAGAAGAGAGAGCAAAGGAGAGAATGTCGTCCTGGTTTTGGGTTATGTCATTCTAGCCCTTTTTATCGTACTCTTTGGTGCCTACTAGCTTGCTACTTTGAGTGAGGTGAGGAAGAAGGAATCGAGCAAGGCAAAGTCATCAACTACTTCGAGTAAGGAGAAGACAAGCATACCACAATACTCTATTTCATCCAATGAGAGTGCTCCTGTGGGGGGATCAATGTCTGTTCGTGCTGAATTATCCGACAGCGAAGGAGATAGGTTTGAGGAGCTGATTAAGGCTCCTGCAGAGTTGTTGGGGACAGGGAGGTTCGGCAGCTAGTATAAGGTTATGATGGCCAATGAGCACCGAGCTGGCAGTGAAGAAAGATCGATTATTTCATTTGGGTGACCCAATCGGGCCTTGGCAGCAGAGGGTTTTAACCGAAAGGTATTCAGCAATTTTATTTGGGCCTTGGAGCGGCTAGATCGAACGAAGCATCCCACAGTTCTGCGGGCTCTCGCCTTTTATTTCTACAAGCAGGAGAAACTTGTGGTTTATGAGTACAAGCCAAATGGCAGTCTTTTCAAACCCCTACGTGGTAAGGCTTCTTCGATAGTATCCCATTACGTTTTCATTCTACTAATTCTGCTCAAATATGTAGCCATCTCCTCAAGGATGCGTAAAATTTTCATTTGAGATATTCTTTAATTGTTTTTCATTGCTGAATAACCTATCGTTCAGAGATAAATATCCAGTTTGCACTCAATTCATTCAAAATGCATGCACAATTTGAACTACAGGTACCCAAGATGGTAGCACATTCGAATGGAGTAGGTGACGCACCTAGAACTAACACTTAAAACCTGCCTAGCAATGTCATGAATGCCAAAATCAAGATGCGTCCCAAATGGAACTCCTGGACCGTATTACAAGCGCACGGTGTCAAGTTATAGTATAAAAGATATCGATCCCACAGGGAAGTGAATGCTAATATGATCTTGGGTGATTCTGAAATCTTCGGAATATTGCTAACGGTCGATTTAAAGGGATTGGTTGTTGTTGAGTTATATCTCAAACAAGGTTGTAATCAATAATAAAAGATTAGGGCGTTAGGACTCACCACTAGGATCGTCGGACGTCGACGCTAAGTTAGAACTCCTACGTTGCATTGGCTTTATTAGGGATTGTAGCATCTAAGATGTAGAACTCAAGGCTCTAGGCGCTATGAGTCTAACGTATCGCACGCTTACCCCGCTCTCGCGATAGGCGTGACGTGCGATCCGTGCATTAAGAATCGACAATATTCATACAACTGTCGTGAGTAGAATGATCTCCACTCACGCTACTCTCGTGGGTAGAGCTTTGATGTGTGTTTTGGTGGCTCTCATTGACGCAATGACGGTAGCCGTTAACTAGTGATATAGAACGTCGATGGATCCCATCAAGGAGTGCGCCGGGCATGGCTGCAAACCGTAATTGAATCTACTAACTCCCTAGTTTAGTTCATAGGCTACTCCTTAAGCTCATCATGGCTACAGACCGTGGACATGATCTCAGTACGAGATCTCCTACAGACTTAGCTAGATGAACCAAAACACTTCCCTTTTTGAACCAATGCAACCTAAGAATCCCAACTTTACATCTAAATCCTAATATCCTTAGGCTAATCCATTAGCCCAAGATAGAACTATTCATGAATCATAGAGATAGACATAGAAGATTCAATAAAACTAAGAGAGTTCATCATAGCATGTAAAAGCATCGAATAAAACATAAAAATTTTAGAAATCGTTACCAACACGTCGTAGAGCGATAACAAACACAGGAGAATTAAGAATATCAAGCTTCCACGCAATAAAGATCAATAAAAATCCAAGTTTTAGTCTGCACAAAATAACCACGGCACAAGACTCTCTAGATTTAAAAACTTTAATTAAAACTAAGGAAAATAATAAAAGTCTAGTCTCCCCAGAAATAGGGTAAAAATCGTTCTTAAATACACGTGGTAGGGATCCCCCAAAATGTGGGAAAATCTGGGCACTTGGGCCCACAATCTTGGCTGGGCACTTTCCCAAAATGTGGGAAAGTCTAGTCTCCCCAGAAATAGGGTAAAAATCGTTCTTAAATACACGGGGTAGGGATACCCCAAAATGTGGGAAAATCTGGGCACTTGGGCCCACAATCTTGGCTGGTCGCGTCGCGCTACTCGGCCGAGTAGCGGCGCCTGCTCGGTCGAGTAGCGGCGCCTGCTCCGTCGAGTCGACATAGGCTCCGCTTTGCTGCTTCTGCTGCTCTGGCTGATATGGGCTACTCGATCAAGTAGAAGATCTGCTTGGTCGAGGAGCTTCGCTGCTCGGTCTAGCTAGGGCACTCGGGGAGAATTCCAAAATAGGCGTTCTGTTTGAATACAGTTCGATCGAGCTATCTACCCTGCTCGGTCGAGTAGGTGTGTCTGTTTCCTCTGCATCATTGGCGTGTAAGCTCGATCGAGTAGCATCAGCACTCGACCTAGTGGCCTGGGAAACTGAACATAGCTGGAGCTAAAGTCATCATCTCTTGCTCTCTTCTCCTCCTCTCCTCCAATCTTCCTCCTTGCCTCGACGAACTTTTATAGAACCTTGCTAATGACGTCCCGGATGTACCGAATGTGTCCATGTCCCTAAATAGCTCCAATTCGCTCCAAAACTCCGGAAAATCCACAAAGCAATACAAAACTCGAATATGGCGTTAGAAGCGCGATAATATATGAAAATGTTGGTTTTGGAGGGGAATATGATATGGAATGATGCAATAAAAATATGTTAAATATGGACACATCAAAATCCTCCAAGCTTACCTCTTACTCGTCCTCGAGGAAGACGAATATGAGGCTCACCGGGCGATAAAAATATAGAAGAGGCAATGGAAGATGGAGGGAGGTGCTAGAGTATTTGATCAGATCTCAACCCATAGAGAGATATCACGACACTTCGAAAATGAATCACATGCTAATAGAATTTCATATCTTGACCAATCATATTACTTGCAGGCATTTAAGAGCCAAGGAAGGGATTCTCTAAATTCATGCAATCAATTCATATCCATATCATGTAATTCATAGAGTTTAAAATACAAATGTTGGCGATATACTTTTCAATCAAAAGATATAAGTGAAGCATATAAGAATTCACACCAAGCATGCAATTGAGAATAGAATAAATCATGGCATTCACATATTCATATCAAATCATGAAAAATCTCCATAGCTAATATATTTCGCAAAGTCTAAGCATTATCTAATATTCCCAATTGTGCACAACTCCACTCTAATGGTGTGCTCACTCGTATAATCAAATGAATTCACACACAAACACACACCCCCAAGCTTAGCGTGAGGTATCACAACTAAGGAATAAGAATTGAATTTTGTGGCTTTTTCCAAATATTTTTTGTAGATCCAATAATGAAAATAGAGAGATATATATGTATTTTTTTGTTTTGAACTTTTCTTTTTCTCTCTTTTTTCGTAGGAGCTATAAAATATATATTGTTTGCCTTTTTGGCTCCTTTTTGTTTTTTTAAAGCTAACTTTTTCTATTGGGATTTTTAGGAAGTGGATGCGGTATAAGTAGCTGCAAGGGGGTGAACCCAAGTGACATGTAGAGAATAAAAAGATATGTGGAGAAAGAATTAATATAACACTCTGTTCACTCATAAAATGTGCACACTGGTTCAGAAAGATAATACTTCAACTAAACTCATAAGCAAGCATGTGTATTTTCATTCATTTCAACGAATAATAAAGTCAAGCGGTAAGGCATACGAACATATCAGACATGCAACAGAAGGTGAAATAAGATAACAAGGCAAATGCTTCAGATATTCTAATGATGCGTAAATCTTGGTGCATTTCCGACAAAAGCATACTAAATACTATTGCATACATTCAGTTTCAATTCATTTCATGCATTCATATAGAGAAATCATCAAAAGAAACATATATGCAATCATATAGATAGCAAGACACCGAAATACTCTAAATAGCATGGCAAAAGATAATAAGCATCGTGATAGCTGCAGATGCTACAAGAGATATCATCGTATGGAATGCATCTAGTAATATGGGGAAAAGAAAGGCGTAAAAAGTAAAAGCAAGCATGCCGACATACTAAAACATAGAAAAAATGATGCTAAAAGGGAAAAAAAGAAAATGACGGAGAAAAGGGTGGAAAATAAAAATAAACAGGTGTAAAATGAAGAAAAATATAAAAAATAAAAATAAAAGGCGATAGCGCTCATCCCCAAGCTAAACACAGCAGTGTAATCACTGCTGAGAACAAGCGTGAAAGACGGGAAAATGAGGCAAGGGTGGGGGTGGAAAATAATAGGAAAATAAAAGAAAGAGGAAACTGTACAAATAAAAGGAAAAATGCAGATGCAGTGGTATGACCTAATGCCTAAGATGCAAAAATATGGACATGCATGCAAATGATGCAAATAATGATATGATGCAAATGGAATGTATACAAATGCAATATGATGGATATATACAAGTGGTGCAAAATAGGGTTCTCTCCCCAAATATGCAAAAACAGGGCCCCGAAGAGACAGATGGGGACAAAAAATAGTGGGGGCAGGGAGAGATAGGAGCAAAAATAATATAAAGATCAAGCAGCAGCATCACCCTGGGTGGATGATGATGGGTCCGACTGCTGGGGACTAGATGATGTGACGACAGGAATATGCTCGACGAGTGTGTCGGTCGACAAGTCAACGGAAGATACAACTGGATCAGAAGAAGGTAGGACAGCATGTGTGTAGACTAGTGTGAGAGTAAGTGTGTCAACAACACGAGTGTCCACCAGTGGTGCGACCGGCTCAACAGAAGAAAGGCCCTACAGAAGCCTGAGAATGGGGCATATTGAGCGGTGTTGGAGTGACAGGAGGAACGGGGTTTGGCCTAGGAGGAGGGGCAGGTGCAAGTATAACAGTGGGTGCACGCTGGTGCTTGAGAATATTGAGAATGGCAGTCAGGTCCCTCTCTCCTGACTCCTGAAAGGTGGCGACAGAGCTCGAGAGGGTGTCAAAGGCATGCCTCAAGTGAACGACCTCGGTCTCCACCGCAGTGAGACGTGTGTCTGTGGTGCAGGAGCTGAAGGTGGGCGTGAACTGCTTGAAACCACCCTCATAGCATGGCCCGGTGAAAAGTGATCCACGTGGTCTGAACTAGAAATCTGGGGAGGGTGGTCTAGCGGGGATCTCGGGGGAAGAGGATGTGAATGGAATGGATTCTAGATCTGGTGCAGAGACAGAAGCAGTAGCAACATCAGAAATGGGAGACGTCGTGGCAGCAGAAGAGGTGACAGACGCCACGATGCTCTCGGTGAAAATAGCTGATGCAGGGACAGAAGAAGTGCCAGAAAGTGGTGATATGGACCTTAGAGTGATGGGAATGGAAGAGAGAGGGTCCATATGTGCTGAAAATGTGCTGGTAGAGTCAATGATGGTGGGGACATCAGTAGTAGGCTCCAAAAGGGTAGAAAAAGTAAGATCAGGAGCAACGGGTACAGACGTGCCCTTAGGTCTAGGCACGGAAGAGACAGAGGTGGTAAGCTCAGGGAAAATGGTGTGGACAGTCCCGGAGGTCCAAACGGTGGTGGTGGAAGCGGTGGTGGTGGTGGTGGTGGTGGTGGTGGTGGTGGGAGCACTGACAGACGTGTGGACAGAAGTACTCTCGGGTGGGGCTGGCTGGGCTACCAGGATGGCAGCAATATCAGGCTCATCCTCCTCATCGGAACTAAGTTCCCAGTCATAGTCGTCCTCGATGACTGGTCCACCTGGGGGCTCGAGGACATGGAAGGGAGGGATAGGAAAAATGCCAGGGATGACCCAATCAAGCATGACCGGGTCGACTCGTGTAAGATCGGGGCGGGACAAATAGAGGCGGTGCTCATGCTGGGTGCCTAATAGGTAGAACCAGTGACACTTACTATGCGGACTGATGATGTGCATGCAAGCAAGCACACCTAGGTTTAGTCTAGTAGGCCCGGTGGGTATCACTAGACCCGGTGGAAGTGCACGGGCTAGCATCGAGGCGAAAATGGTGAAAAATCCGCCATAGCAGATATCAGTGGTGGCGTGGGCGGTCTGGATGCAGCGATGACACAACCAGTGTGCTGCGTCAGAGATAAGTAATGGGTGTGGAGAGTCAGGGTGGCGGTGCAGAGCTCGAGTCATCCCCATAAGATGGGCTAGCTCAGGAAGGGAGAGTGTCCTGATCTCTGGCCTGGAAAAGAGCATGGTGCCTAGGTGGTGCTGGGCGTAGCGGAGACACGGGTGGACTATGGCTGAGGACTTAGCCCGGCTAGGGCTATATCCTCGGAAGCCAGTGATACGACGCCAAAACTGCTTGGCGTCGAATGTGGTGAGCTCGTAGTCTGGGGGAGTATGCGAGGGTAGGGTCGGGGATGGCGGAAAATCCGAAGTGGGCTCGGATCATGGCGCGCATGACCACTACGTCGCGGTCAAGCAGCCGAAAGCAGATGCCAGCACCCTCTAGGGCGATGGAGCTCAGTGCCTTGATAGTGAGGCGAGTGTATGTGCAGGCGTGCGTGGCGAGGAATCGATCGAAACCGATGATCTAGTAAAGGCGATGGACACCCTGAAGGATGCCCAGCCTGATGAGAGTGGGGACATGGACGAAACGTGTGGGGACGATGGTGCAGTGAGACATGGGGATGTAACGGGTGCGGTGTGTCGTCCCTGAAGAGAATGTCATATGTCTCCAAGGTGGGTGGTGGTACGATCGCTCTCCGGATATACACCCGGAGAAGGATGCAGGTTTACCACAAGCGTACGGTTAAGTGGAAAACATGTATCGAACCACATGGAGGACTAATGACGGTACTCTACTTTATCTACTAAGCTACTTAGTGAAAAATTGTTTGGGAATGGTTGGTGTCACAGTCGTTCGAATATCAATGGAAATTCAATATAATAAAAACATCTAGGGCTAGGGAATCCTAACAACGGATTTTCAATGTGATCAATGTGAGTTACAAATTTCCATGCAATTAAACTTGGTTTAAGGTGAACTTGCTGTAACTAATTGGAGAACCGGCGCACGCTGTCACGCTACACAAGTCTATAGCAATCTAAACTAGAGCCTCGCGGACGCGCAAGCCTAATCTAAACTAGAGCCTCGCTGACGCGCAAGCCTAATCTAAACCACTAGCATTAAGATCGGCAATTATATTCAATCCCAACTCAAGCTCGTTGTCAAGCAACTTGAGTTTGGATCTAGATCGTGATAGTTCGTACTCGTTCACCATCGTGCAACGAATATGAGTATAGGAGAACAATAAAAATGCTAGTTTTGGTCGCTGTCGCGCACCAAGTCTAGGAAATTTCGATTGTAATCCTAAATCGAATATCTAGGTCTTTCCTTGGAACAAGATCCTCTGTCGAGCTCTCAAGATCCAAAAGAAATCCATATCTATCTGTAGTAAATTAATCAAGACCTAACCTTTCTAACAAGCCTAATGTCATAGCAATTCATAGATCTCACAAATCAAACATTAAACCCATAGGGTTCATCCCTTTGCCCTAGAGCAAAGGAATTACTCACAATTCAAGCTAGAGATCGCAATAGAAGCAAGATTAATAATAGAATTCATCATGCAATTAAGATCTAACAAGAAATATAGCATAAAATCATAGTTTTCAAGAGATCAAGACAAACCAAATTAAGAAGCTTCAATGATAAAAATCCAGATCTGTGTCTTCAATTTCTCCCAATACAAAAGCTTAACTAAAATTTAAAACTAATTAAGATTATACCAAGGAGTCTCCCATTGGGCTGGAGATAAAACTGGGTATTTATACATGCCCAAAATAGCCAAAAAAAATCCAGAGAGAACTGCCCATGCACGGCTCAAAACCCTAATTTTTAAAGCAGTCTATCAGCACTACTCGGCCGAGTGAGATCTTACTCGGCCAAGTGTCACATCTGTAGAACAGACAGAGAATTCAGCGTTCTGGCACTCATGCCACTCGGCTGAGTAGAATTTCTCACTCTGTCGAGTGGACTTCCTACTCTGCCGAGTAGGATCCACTGAAGATCTTCAAAAATTCAGAGAGTTGGCTTTGATTTCTACAGAATTTCTGACTCCACTCGGGCGAGTAGAGTTCTTACTCGGCCGAGTGGAAATTACCACTCGGTCGAGTACATTATGACACTCAGGCCGGCAGATGTCGTCGTATTAGCTTTACTCGACCGAGTAAGCTGATGCACTCGGGTGAGTGAGCCGCGTCACTCAGCCGAGTGGCCTGTTTCTGAACTCCGTGCTTCTCTTCCTCGCTTCCTCGTCGATTCTTTTGACTTTCTTCTTCTTTCACTCATCCTCCAGCACCGATTGTGTATATACAAATGGACTTCCTTTTTATTTTTCTTTTCTCCTTTTATCTTTCTCCCTTTTTTATTTTGTTGTTGTTTTTGGTTTTTTTAACCAGTTTTTTTTGGGGTTCATGAAGCTTATACTTTTTAGCAAAGGGAAAGATGCAAATATAGGATTCACTTAGGGGAGATTCACCAATGACTATAAGTATAGAAATGATGTTCAAGATATGTGGAGAAAAAAAATATATAACGCTCGGTTCACTCCTTTTGTTTGTGCATAACAACTTCAGTAGGGTAATGTGATCTACTTAGTTTGATTTCAGAAAGTAAACTATTTTAATCGTATCAAGTGGCATTCATTCATTCAATCTCGGAAGTTCAATACATAATTCATGCAAATAGAAGTGATAATAGACATACAAAGCAGTACTCCAAGAATAGGCAATCACTGCGTGAAGCTTGGTGTGTTTTCTACAAAGAGTATACAATAATAATTCCCAGACTCAGTTAACGCTAAAATTTCATTCATAATTATATAACAAGCGATGGAAGTTCTTTTTCTCAAATGCATGGCAATATATCACATATGATATCAGAAATAAAAACGATAGCATGGAAAGAGAATACGTACATAAGAGTAAAGCAAACTCCAAAATATAGTCATCATAGGGAATTAATTTCTAGCAAAAAAAGAAAAAAGGTAAAAGAAATAAAGATAAAAATAAAGACTAACTATACATATGCAAGTCACTCCAAAAGTAAGAAAACGTGATGCAAGGCAATAAAAATGAAAAAGTGAGTGAAAATGAATGAAAAATGAAGAATGATGAAAAATAAAGGTAAAAATGAAAGAAAATAAAAAGTGCATGTGAACACTCACTCCCCCAAGCTAAACATCACATTTTCCTTAATGTGCTAAGTGTGGCACTAGGACATATAAGATGGGGGTGGGCGAGGATGCGTGCATGATGCAAAATAAAAGGAAAATAAAGAAAGTAAAATGTGAAATGGTATATGCAAGTGGTAAATGCAACAAGCATGCAAATGATGGATGCATGATTGTAATACCCTGTATTCACGGATACGGGTATTACATAAGTATTTTGGACGTATATATGTACGTATGAATTTTTGGGAGACTTTGTGTAATTTTCGTTAATTTTTGTAATATTAAAATTAATTTTTAATGAATTTTATAACATCCTTTTGAATTAATTAATAGAGTATACATAATTAAAAATTTGTATAATAGAGTATGTTAAGTATTTACCCATGTATTTCTATTTAATTTAAATCTAAAGCCCTAATTAATTTCCATCAGCCACCTCCTGCTTGGTAGGTGGCATCACCCAGATCACCCTCACCTACTCACTAGTTAGGTGGCAAGCATAGAGGATTTTAAGGAAGGGTGAGGTGGCTTAGTGAGAGTTTAAGAGGAAAAATTTAGAGATATCATTAGAAAGAAAGGAGAAAAAAATAGGAAAAATATCTCAGCACTCCTCTCACACACGTCAGCTCCATACCTTGCTGCCAGATTCCTTTGAACCCCAAAATTCAATTCAATTCAAACCCAACTTCTTAAATTCTGGGAGAAGAAGAAGGAACTTGCATCAGATGGTCTTCAAGGAGAAGAAGGGCCCCAAAACTTAGGTGGATATGTCAGGTAGGATCCTAACTTGGTTAGATAGGATCTAATTAGAATCGTGTAGGATTTAGAATTCATCGCTGACTAATTTGATAGTAGACAAAGCCACACGGCCGTATGGACAGAACCATACGACCGTGTGGTGGTTGGCAGCATCATACGATCGTATCTTACGATCGTGTAGAGAAAATTAATATCACACAGTCGTATGGACAAAACCATACGGCCGTGTCACATTTTGAAGCTTTGGGACTTTTAGAACCACACGGTCGTATCACCAGAACTCATACGGTCGTTTCATTTTAGAACCATACGGCCGTGTGTATTCTTTTACAGCCAACTTGATCCACACAGCCGTATGGATTTCAAGATACTGTCGTGTAAATATTTCAGCCTACTTATTAAATCCACACGGCCGTATGGAAAATTCCATACAGCAGTGTGGCCCTGTCTTTTTCATATTTCTTACAGAATTGCATCTTCATTATTCTTGTTGATTCACATGATTTAACATCACAAAGTTTTGGATGATAATCATGCAATAAGTACGCTTCAATTAGTTTATTTAGAAATCCATGGGATTTTTATATTGCATATATATTGAAGTGTAGAATTTTATCTGTTTGTTTATTCTCATCTGATATTCATATAGAACTGGAAAAGAAATAAAGCAAGTAATTAGTAACGATAGATAACAACTCTATTAATTATTTATTTTGCTGCTATTCTTATTAAACTAATGCTATATTTAGCTGTTAATCGTGTAATGAAATTACTTGCTCATTTATACTGAAAGTATGATAATCAATTTTACTTATTAAAATGATCCACGTTGAATGTAAGAGTACCATGATGTTGTTCTTATGCTATGCATGTGCATGTTTATGCTATTCATGTAGGAAAGTTCATATTGAATGTTTATATGAATAATGCAAGGAAATGGATAATGATCATTAAAGAAATGTACATGAAACGATGGATTATAACATGTGGAAGTGGTATTCAGACAACTAAAATGAAGTGCGAAATGATGAAGTAAGAGTGAGAATGAGATTAAGAATATGAAGTTCTCGATCCATTCAGAAATGGGTGAAACTTTAGATGCGGGCTTAGGGGGGCACGGGTAAAGAATAGGCCTTAAGGAGCGGACACAACTGAGACTCCCACTAGCACTCCTGAGCGAAGGAGTTGGCTAGGTGTGGACATAGCTTAGATTTCACTCTCACTCCCATGAGTAGGCAGGGGGAGTGGACAGGGTTATAGAGGTCGATGGTGTACTCGTGATGCACCATGACTATAATGATGGTTTGCTCCATTTTTCACAGAAAACCCGAGATTTCTCACTCCCTTCTGAGGAGTTATGAGAGGCCCCTCCAGTGCTCGTGTCGCTGGTTGAGGTACCACTTTTCACCCACCATAGGTGAAGTCCAGCTCCTTAAGTGTCCTACTATTTACATGGGTTCCCAAACATGAGAATAAATAACTTAAAGTAATTGTCTTTTAATTATAAATGCTGTTATCCCACGTTTACTTGTTTCTCTGTCGCTTTAATGCTGTTAACTCATGTTGATTCATTCTATTGTTCACTTTAATATTACAACTGCATGTTCATATGTTCTCCTGCTTACCTCCAGCACTTGCATGTTACAATATGGTTCCTTATGCATATTTACAAGTTCTTCTTTAATACTTGCATGTCTTGTGGTGAATACCTTTATGAAGAACTGTGACCCGTACTTGTCAGACCACCCTTCTTAGATAGGTAGATCGGTTCTAAGCTGGGTCATACCTAGCTTACTTAGGAATCCTACTGGGTTACGCGTTGACGTGCCCCATTTACTTTTCCAGGTCCAGAAGCAAAACTGTCAGAGCAGAGTTAGACTCGGGATCTACTCAGAGTTGGAGCCTCAGAGGGTAGTTTGGTCTAGTTGTACTTCCAGGGGTAGTTATAGGGTGAGACTTACTTGTACGGAGTGAGTGTTTTCTTTTTGGGATGCTTTGGGGGATTTTCTTGTTTACTTCTTTTGTACTCCTGTAATGGTCGGTTTTCACTATTCATAGTACGGCTGTGAGTATAGCAATTTCGGGTCCCTGATTGGTTTTGTTGCTTTGTATGTGAGTCGTGTTGTTGAGTCGATAGGGCCGTAGCACTTGGTTGCGTCCTTAGCAAACCAACCCCCCCGACATGTGCCCAACTTGGGGTTACTGTTGCCTTTGGACCCCGTATCCTTTATACGCTTTACGTGCGCGTAGTCTTGTTCGTGCACGTATTTTTTTAGACTTTGTCTGTTTCCAAACTCTATAGTGTGATATGTCGTTGTGACCCTATATGAGAGTATTAAATTGTGGAATTAATTTGGAACGTCATTTCATGGGTCGTTCTCCCACGATTTGCCTTTGTTTGACGAGACGTCACGATTTTCACTTTTGTCGCGAGGCCTTTCTATTTTTAATTTCGTTTCTCGTCGTTGAAATTGTGATCCATCTTCTCTGTCTTCTTTCTCTCGTCGTCCCGGTCACCCCAGTATTTATTTCATTATTTTTGGGCTTCGTTTGACCTACTTTCACTGTTTGGCCCAACTTATTACATTTTTATGCCCTAAGTTTCATCTAGAGTATTTTCCCTAATAAAAATCATTAATAATAATAACCTATGTTACATCCTAATACTTAGTTGACTCAGCCTCTATTTGCTTTTGGCCGCATGCACACAGGTGAGGAGAGAATAGGGGTGTAACACTTTTGTTTTGCTTTTAATAACATTTCTAATAATAGAAATAAGCCCTAGACCTAGTCAGCCATACACTAACCCACGTTTCTCAGCCCTCTAACCTATTTAAAATGACCGAGGGCCATTCTTTTCAAAGCACACATCAAAATCGCGCCGCCTCCTAACACTTTCACGCAAAACCCCCCGAGGCCGCTGTTCTTGCGTTCTCCGGCCAAGACCTGTCGCCGACGGCCTCATCAACTCGCCCCTGACCATCTCCGCCCCTCTGCGCCGCCGTAGTGCCCCGTTGGCCGTCAGAAACATGCCTGCAGCCGTGAAAACCCACAGCAGCATCACTTCGCAGCAGCGACCGCCGCCACCGTTGCCGCCGCCGCGGGCCACCTCCAACCACTGTCGTCGACCCCCCTTAGGTCCCCGCTGCCATTGACATCATCCCTCAGGCCGTCGAAGTCTGAAACAGCGAGGGTGTCCGCTGTTTTGCGTTTTTAGCGACGTATCGACGAGTCGCTGAGTTCTCGCTGTACCCTCTCACTGTTGGGGTCTTCCGACAGCCCTCTACTTCTCCTAGGGGTGTTTTCCGACGTCACGAGCATCCCCTACGACGCTCAACATCATAGACTTCGTGAACGTCGAACCGTTCGTCTCGGTTCGTTGTTACGGCTTTTCGGAAGCCGTGAATGTTGGATATGGACGACATGAATACACCCATGAGGGGATGTATGAGGGTATACGGACCTCAGATGTCGCGTGCACGAAAGCGTGTACGAAGGGAACCTTTTCTCGTGTGAAAAGGACCACTCGATAAGTGGAAAAAGTCACTTTATAAGTGCAAAAAGGCACTTGATAAGTGAATGAAGAAGAGGATAAGTAAATGTACTAATATAGGCTAATAAGCATATATTTAGTTATTTCCTACAATAACTACCCCTAAAGCATATAAATTGGACCCAATGGTAAGGCATTTACACTAATCTAAACATGCCATAAGTTTGCATAAGGCAACTTGTGTTCTTCTCCCTTCCATTAAAATCCTCTTCTAAATAGAGATTTAGGCGGTGAAACGATGCTTCAATCCTCCGTGACGAAGTACTGACCGTTGTGGCGAATCCGAGGGCGAAGTTCAGAGATTACGGTGCCGCGTACGCAAGCGTAAGTCTCTCCTCTTCATTCGATCCTAACATCGTTGTTTTGACAAGATCCTACATTGGTATCGGAGCCATACAGGTTCGCCTCGGTCTAACCGTCGCCCCGGTCTCACCGATGAACGCGGCGTTGTCTCTTTCACTAATGAGTCTCATTCCATTACGGATATGGTAGAAACGTATCGTGACGGAGAGAACGCAATAGTTGTTCTTTTCACGTTAGGGTCTTCTGCCATTACGGATATGGCAGGAACTCTCCGTGACGGGAAGAACTTACCGTTCATCTCGCCAAACTCGCGCTCCTCATGGATGCTGAGTCTTCATTCAATTGAGAATGTGAACTCTCTTCATGTAGAGCATGAAGTTTGCGGCCTTGAAAACGCGTTCTCTTCATTTTTTTGGCACATGGCCATTGAAGCAAAACCGTTTTCTCGACGAACGGGTGCCTCATCAGAGAATAAGATGGCGGTTGGAACAATTCTCATCGGAGAAAAAGACCTCTTTGGTGCATGATCGCCATGGCCATATGGGCTATGGAGGCTATGCATCCCCCCTCCCCATGCGGAGGGGGTTGGCTACGGCCAATAACTACCACGGCCACCTCTCCGGTGGGGGGTGTGTGGCCAACCCCATGCAAGGGGGAGGCCAGCCATGGCCAGGCCAGGGCCAGGGGGCCATGGCCGGCCATGGCCAGGCCGGCTCTGGCCAGGCCTCGGCCAGGGCCAGGGGCCGGCCTGGTCAGCCCTGGCAGGGGCCAGGGCCAGCGCCCTGGCCTCGGCCAGGGCCAGGGCCGGTGCCCTGGCCCTGGCTGCCTCTGCCAGGGCCGACGCCTTGGCCTCGGCCAGGGGGCCAGCCATGGCCTCTGCCAGGGCCAGGGCTAGGTGCCCTGGCCCCTGCCAGGGCCGGGGGCAGCCCTGGCCGGCCTCGGCCAGGGCAGAGGCCCTGGCTGAAGGGCCAGGGCCCCCTGGCCGGCCCTTGGCCGGCCTCGGCCAGGGCAGAGGCCCTGGCCGGGGGGGGCCAGGGCCCCTCCCTGGCCGGCCAGGGCAGAGGCCCTGGCTGACCAGTCAGGAACCCTTGGCCGGCATTGGCCGGCCTCGGCCAGGGCAGAGGCCCTGGCCGAGGGAACATGGCCATGCCGAGAAGCCCTACGGTGCCGACGGTTTCGGCCCCGGCCACCTGCATGGCCGGCCCATACGGGACCGACGGCAGTTGCATACGGCAAAACCCCCCTATTTGGGGGAATCCGGCCTTGGCACGGCCACGGCTCGACTCCGGCAATGGCCGGGGCAAGCCACTACCGCCCACTGCAAAATACGTTTGCAAAATACATTTGAAAAATACGTTTTCAAAATACGTTTTTCAAAAACGCTTTTCCGCTGCAAGTACTATAAGAGTACTATCGTTTGATAAGTGAGGGGGAAATATTGAAAGTTGTTCTAGATGGTGATTGGAATCGTAGAGACCTTTCCGATTCTAGAGCAACATCTTCAATATTTTTCGAAAGTAACTTATCAAATATAATAATATCATTCCAAGTGGGATTTTTTTTCCAAGTGGGAGTGATATTAAACTAGTCTGAAATTTCACATTCGATTGATTCAGTATCTCAATGGATCATGATTCGACCAGTGGTCTTTTGGACTAGTTTGTGGGACACCTCAGCTCAGTCTGGGGGTAGTGAACCATGGACTAGCCATTTCCCTGGTCGGTCCGCTGGCCGAGACTAATGAATCATGAAAATGTAACAATATGATGACTATGTATATGAAATTAATGCAATGTTTTTGATCGAACCTTCTTTTCATGTCTTTTGCAGCATTTTAAAGCTAAAATGTCTTCTGCCGCTAAGAACATCGTCGCTGAGTTCAACAAAGGTGAAAAACTCAACGGCGATAATTACAAACTATGGTCCATCAAGATACAATATGTTCTAGAGGAGCAAGATGTGCTCGAAACTCTCAAGAACAAAATGATTGAACCTGAGTTGGGCACTACGGCTCAACACAGAAGAGACAATGAAGCTTTTGATGCTTGGTCTCGGAAGAATAAGATTGCTCGCATTACGTTGCTGTCAAGTATGGCAGACGACATAATGCGAATCTTCCGAGAGCATGACCTAGCCATGGACATATGGTCCAAGCTAGAGGAGAAGTTTGGTGGCACCTCGGTGTCCAAACTTCGTTCTTTAACTATAAGATTTGATTCATACAAGAAACGTCCAGATCATTCCATGGGGAAACATCTGCGACATATGGCGAATCTAATCTCAGAGTTAAAGGATGCAGGTCATGTGCTCACTGATGAGCAACAAATCCAAGCAGTCATACGTTCCCTGCCAAATGGGTGGGACCAAATGAAGATGCATCTCACTCATAATGAGAGCATCAAGAACTTCAGCGATGTTTCTAAGCACCTCGAGTTAGAGGAAGAGCGGCTTGCGGCCGCCAAGCCAAGTGCAGAAGTGCACATGGTTGCTAGTTCCTCACACGGGGGAAAGAAACGGAAAAATCGTTCGAAGTTTACTAACGAACGTAATAAGCAACCTGAGTCTACCAAGAAACCCAAACACAAGGGTGGGCACAAGAAGTGGCACAAGAAGAAGGACTTGAAGAAGATCAAGTGTTTCAAGTGCAACAAGTTAGGTCACTATGCTCGTTCATGTACGAGTGGAGGTGATGAGGTAACTTGTAATAATACTAGTTACATATGTGTTTCTAGTTCAATATTTCTTGTAGAATCTAATCCTTTTTGGATAATTGATTCAGGTGCCACCGACCACATAGCAAGGGACAGACGGTCCTTCGTGGAGTATCACCGGATACCCCAAGGAACAAAGTGGATCTATGTAGGAAACAACACACGTGTTGAAGTGAAAGGCGTTGGGACTTGCAAGCTAGTCTTGGACAACGGCCGCACTATCTTACTACATGATGTCCTCTTCGCTCCAGATATTCGAAGGAATATTATATCTGTGGTCGTGTTAATGGGTCTTGGTTATAGCTGGTTCTTTCAAAATTGTAAAGTGGACTTGTCTTGTAATAATACTCTAATTGGTTCTGGGTATGTATTTAAAGGATTTATTGTATTAAATACAATGTATGATTCCTCATTTAATAATGAAAATTTCCTTGTTGCAAATTCATCAAATTATGAATCAGATGTAATTTGTTGGCATGCAAGGCTTGGTCACATTGGACCAACACGAATGGATAGACTTGCCAAACGTGGCCTTCTATCCAATGTTTCAAAGGTCGAAATGTCGACTTGCGAACATTGCCTTGTAGGGAAATCTTGTCGCAAGCCGTTTGGAACCGGCACAAGGGCCGAGGTTCCATTACAGCTCATCCATTCGGACATATGTGGTCCGATGAATGTCAAGACAAGACACGGGAAGTCCTATTTCATCACTTTTATTGATGACTTCACCCAATTCGGACATATCTATTTGATATCCCACAAAAGTGAAGCATTAACCTGCTTTAAAAACTATATGAGTTTAGTGGAAAATCAATTAGATCGCAAGATTAAGGTCTTGCGAACCGATAGGGGCGGTGAATATCAATCAACAAGTTTTAAAGAACTTTGTGATGAAAAGGGCATAGTTCATCAGGTAACTATGCCTTATACTCCGCAACAAAATGGTGTTGCAGAAAGGAGGAATATGACTTTAATGGAAATGGTCCGTTCAATGATGGCGCAAGCTAACTTGCCAATCACCTTTTGGGGTGATGCATTATTGACGGCTGCTTTCATCTTGAACCGCGTACCCTCGAAATCAGTTAGCTCCACTCCTTATGAGTTGTGGAACCAAAGGTCTCCTGACTTAAACATTTTGAAACCTTGGGGGTGTGCATCCTATGCACATATTTCCTCCCATAAGTATGGCAAACTTGGGCCACGGGGAAGGAAATGTATCTTTATACGATACACAGAAAACTCCAAAGGTTATGTTTTCATTGGTCAGGAAGACAATGGAGGTCTAATTGAATTTGAGTCGAGGGATGTCACTTTCTTGGAAAACGAGTTTCCAAGACAGGGCGAGATAAGTCAGGACTTATCTCTATTTGAGATTAATGATCAAGAAGGATTACCTCATTCGAGTGGGAGAATTCTTGGTGAAGACGAAAATACGTTTCAACCTTCACCAATGGATGATACGAATGATGCTAATCCTATTCCATACGGGAATAATGATCCAAGTGGGAGCAATTCTAACGACATTCCAAGTGGGAGTGATATTAGAATCGATCTAAATTCGAGTCAACAAGGACTTGAAGAATCTCAAATACGACGTAGTAGTCGTACAAGGTTGGCTCCTCTAAGATTTGAGGATAAATTCTCACAAACCTTTATGACTTTACTACAAGATGATGACGAGCCTGCTACTTTCAAACATGCCATATCATACCCTGCAAAAGACAAATGGATGGAAGCGATGAAGGAGGAATTAGAATCCATGAAAGTTAACCAAGTCTGGGACTTGGTTGACTTACCCAGAGGACGTAGAGCTATTGGGAACAAATGGGTTCTCAAGATCAAGCATAAGGCTGATGGCTCTATAGACAGATATAAAGCTCGCCTTGTCGCGAAAGGTTTTACACAACAGGAAGGGATAGACTACGAAGAGACCTTCTCACCTGTTGTTCGTTTTACCTCGATTCGCTTGATTCTGGCTATGGTAGCTTGCTTAGACCTTGAATTACATCAAATGGATGTAAAGACTGCCTTTCTCAATGGAGAATTGGACGAGGAGATCTATATGGAACAACCAACAGGGTTTGTAAAAGAAGGAAACGAACATAAGGTTTGTAAACTTCGTAAGTCCATATATGGTCTTAAACAATCCTCGAGGCAATGGTATATACGATTTCAAGAAGTTGTCTTATCAAATGGCTTTTCCATGCTTGATGAAGATAACTGTGTATATATCAAGAGGATTAAGAGCAAGTATGTTATTATGTCTCTATATGTAGATGACATTTTAATAGCCGGAAATGACAAGGGCTTTGTGATGGATATCAAGGCTTGGCTTTCATCAGTTTTTGAGATGAAAGACATGGGAGAAGCCGCATATATCCTTGGAGTTAAGATAACTGTGTATATATCAAGAGGATTAAGAGCAAGTACGTTATTATGTCTCTATATGTAGATGACATTTTAATAGCCGGAAATGACAAGGGCTTTGTGATGGATATCAAGGCTTGGCTTTCATCAGTTTTTGAGATGAAAGACATGGGAGAAGCCGCATATATCCTTGGAGTTAAGATTTCAAGGAATCGTTCGAAGAAACTTCTTTCTCTTTCACAAGAGACTTATATAAAGAAGGTTCTAGAACGTTTTAATATGCAGGACTGCAAGTCCATTGATACTCCTATAAGCAAATGCGATAATTTATGTCTGAAATCGTGTCCAAAGAACCAAAAGGAAAAGGAAATTATGGAAAAAGTTCCATATTCCAGTGCAGTTGGTAGTCTTATGTACGCTATGATGTGTACAAGACCGGACATCTGTTTTGCTGTTGGAATGGTAAGTCGTTACCAATCCAATCCAGGGCAAGTACACTGGAAAGCGGTTAAGAGGATAATGCGGTATCTTAAAGGAACTGCGGACTATGCTTTATGCTATCAAGGAGATGCCTTGAGGCTCGAAGGCTACACTGATGCTGATTGGGCGGGTGATCTCGATGAGCGACGATCGACCTCAGGATATGTTTTTCTACTCGGATCTGGTGCAATATCCTGGAGTAGCAAGAAACAATCCTGCATCGCACTTTCAACTATGGAAGCCGAGTTTGTAGCATTTAGCATGGCAGTCCAAGAGGCTGTTTGGCTTAGGAAGTTCTTAGACAGGCTAATTGATGCAAGTGACTCAGGTGTTGTACCAATACACAGTGACAGTCAAGCATCTATAGCCTATGTCAAAGATCCAAAATTCCATTGTAAGACCAAACACATAGATATCCGCGACAAATTTGCAAATGACTATGATAAGACCAAGAAGATAGACATAAGGTACATATCTACGCATGAGATGATAGCGGAACCGCTTACGAAGGCGATCCCCAGAGATGTGTTTTACAAACACTTATCATCTCAAGGATTGCGTAAGAGCTGAGTTGTACCAATGTAAATTCCCATGTCTGTAAAAGATCAAATTTAATAAAAGAATAAGTTCTTTTCAACATTGCATATGAGTTTCTAGAAAATGTTTGTGTACATTTTAAAATCTCAGCTATATTTTCTAGTATGTCGGACAGATTGAGGTTGGCTCTCTCACATGAGCAACCGTCTTTATTATATCAGACGGATAAAATAAAGATGAGACCTGTTTAAAGTCAAAATCGTCAGACGGATGATTTAGAGTCATGACTTAAACAAAATGGTCGTATGAAAGATCTGCATCATATGGATGCTTACAAAAGATCTAAGAGGATTCTTAAATCCTATCTGTCTTATGCGGGATGTGGGTCTAGAAGATTATTTGAGTAGTAAAAGGGACTCAAAATCAGACATTATGGTGTCTGATCATCATCCTTACAACATCATTAAGACATACGCTCCCTGGGAAAGGAGTGATGTTGTAATACGTATTCATACTACGTATGCATTTGACCATTGGGTTAGAATAGTAATTGTGTTTACTATTATGTGAGACCCAAAGACCACATGGGTCTTAACTCGTTACCCTTATGGACTCTAATTGGTTCCTTTAGATTTGACTGGGTGATTGCTATCTTAGCATGTTGCTTATGGACTATGGTCAATTCGGTCCGGCGGGGCATGTTAGAAAAGCAAGTCAAGTCAAGATCGAAAGGATCGCAAGAAGAGGAAGATTAATTTCATATTCACATTTGGACTTTAAAGATTCAAAGCTGGCCAGCCAATTGTAATCCAGATGGGATTCAATTGTTGAATATAAAGTATAAGAAATGTGAAGAAATAATCTAGAGTAAAGCATGCGTTAATCTACTCAACTTTGCACCTCGAGGAGTGTTGTGTATCTCTAACAAGTGCACAAACAACGGACTCTATGCGCATGACGGTCACACGGCCTATTTCTCAGTATGACAAACAGAAGAGTTAAAGGAAAAGATGTTTCCTTACAATCCCCTCAAGTGTGAGTGGGAGATGTTGGATATGGACGACATGAATACACCCATGAGGGGATGTATGAGGGTATACGGACCTCAGATGTCGCGTGCATGAAAGCGTGCACGAAGGGAACCTTTTCTCGTGTGAAAAGGACCACTCGATAAGTGGAAAAAGTCACTTTATAAGTGCAAAAAGGCACTTGATAAGTGAATGAAGAAGAGGATAAGTAAATGTGCTAATATAGGCTAATAAGCTTATATTTAGTTATTTCCTACAATAACTACCCCTAAAGCCTATAAATAGGACCCAAGGGTAAGACATTTACACTAATCTAACCATGCCATAAGTTTGCATAAGGCAACTTGTGTTCTTCTTCTCCCTTCCATTAAAATCCTCTTCTAAATAGAGATTTAGGCGGTGAAATGATGCTTCGATCCTCCGTGACGAAGTACTGACCGTTGTGGCGAATCCGAGGGCGAAGTTCAGAGATTACGGTGCCGCGTACGAAAGCGTAAGTCTCTCCTCTTCATTCGATCCTAACATCGTTGTGTTGACAGGATCCTACAGTGAAAACGTCTACCGACCTCCTACTCGCTGTTTGGAATCTTGTTCGCTGATTTGGTCGCTGCCCGAGAATTGGCGAGCGTGGAATCTTATTTGGAATCTGGGGGTGGAGCATTTTCTATTATTCTAACCCCTGGCGTCGCTACCCGACGCCAGTGTAGCTCTCACGTCGTGTAAGGGTAAATTTCTAATCACTTAGGACCCCAACCCATCCATGTTAAACAAAATAAAAATCGGTAATTTTATTGTCTGATAATTCACTAATAAAGATAATTCAATTTGGGACTGTAGGCTGGTGGATCTGAGCACATAGATAGACTGGACTGGTTGTACGATATTTGCAGAACGGTTGATTGCAGGCAAGTGAAACTTGCCAGTTCTTTGTTTAGGCCGTGCTTTAGGCCATTTCTTATTTTAGACGTAAAAGAGACTAGGAGACGAAATGATACTCGCCTAGACGTAATTTTAAGATCTAGCTTGACAACGAAGCTAGATCTGTCACCCTGTCATGTCATTCATGCATTGCTGCCTGTCACGTTTAATTTTCATAACTGTATGCTCTTTACTTGTGCACTGCCATGCCTGTCACGTTTAAATTCCTTATATGTACGCACTTAAATTATAACTTGCCATGCCATGTCATCCATGCTTAAGTGTTGCATTCGTAGCACACACTACGTTCGACTTGTTGAGGCTAGGCACCTGCGTTGCAGGCACAACCCTATGCCAAATACACTTCCTGGCTCGTGATCCAGAAGCGGGCTATATGTGTTGGTCAAAAGCCAATGCCCGACTTGTTGAGGCTAGGCACCTACGTTGCAGGCACAACCCTATGCCAAATGTATTTCCTGGCTCGTGATCCAGAAGCGGGCTACATGTGTTGGTCAAAAGCCAATGCCCGATTACACGTGGAGGGGTAGGGTTAAGCGACCACTCAGCGTAGAAGTGTGCCCGTACAGCCACTTCAGCTGTAAGGCGTAAACTCTGAGCACGACATGTTTACTTGACTTATAAAATCCGTGTGAATGTTTTAGTAGCTTTGCTACCCATGCCATGTTAAACTTGCTGCCATGTTATACTTGCTGCCATGTCATACTTGTTGCATTATCTTATTTGTTGCATCCATGCATTAAACTGCCATGTCATTGCACATTTTAGAACTGCTAGGTTGTTTTCCTTCTTTTAGTTTCCTTGCACAAGTCTCTTGTAGACTTGTTGACATGCTCCCTCGTCTCTTTTGGGTGTCGCATGTTAGTTACTGAGCCAGAGCCCGTTGCTGAGGACGAGCTGTTGTTGATATAGAGCCAGGGTCCACCATTGACATGGAGTACGAGGACACCGGCGACCAGTCGTAGAGACGTAGTTCTGTGTTGTTTCTGCTTAGTTCTTGTTAGGTTGTCGGTGCGTAGCACCTTTTCTCTTTTCTGTACGTTCATTTATTTCTGTTGGCCATGCTTGGGCCTTTTAGACTCTTTTCTTTTAGCTTGGTGGCTTTTCTGTGATGTTGGAATTTATTGTGGACATTCTGAGATTGAAATAATTTTATTATCTGTCTCCTTCTTTTATTATTATTTTTGTTCTGATACGCACTTGCAAGGACTTATACGTGGTTATTCCAGACGCTTTACAGACTGGAGCCTCACAGCTCTAAGTCTGAGCGGAGTTCTCACGCCTCGCCTCCATTTTAGGGAAGCGGGTCGTGACAACTCTGTGCAGAGATGATGTGTATAAAGATGTATCATTATATTAATAAAATGAAATTTTTATGCTTTTGTTTAGTTCTCAGTGTTATATCTGTGATGGAACTTTACTTGTATTCCCAGCATGTGCGAAGTGACCTGCAGTTTTTCTTTTTACTCTCTTCCTTCCTCTCTTCCTTCGTAACACTCGTTGATCTGGGAATACCTGGGACGGATTTGTACTTCCGGGGTATCTTGGAAAGCAGGTCGTTACAATGATGGTAGATGGCATATGCAAAATGGATATAAAATGTGACCCAGAAATACAGACTCTCCCCCAAACTGATATATATAGTGCGCTGCAAAATGTGATCAAATCATATGGACCAACAAAATGATGGCAAAACGATGGGACGAGAGGTGGAGCAAAAATATGGCAGGCATCAAGAGTACGTGCCTAAACTGGTGGTGTGGCGCCATCACCTCCATATGGTGGGGGTGGTGGTGGCGGTGGTGCAGGCTCCTGAGAGACAGGATGGGGTATGACTCGATCGAGTAGTACGTTCTACTCGGTTGAGTGAGGAATTGGAAACAGAATGTGTGTTTTTGATAGTTCTACCGTAGTCTGCTACTCGGGAGAGTGGGATGAGTCACTCGGGCGAGTGGACTAAGTACTCGGCCGAGTATACAGACCTTACAGAGCATAAATTTAAGCTTTCAACCGTAGAATTCACTCGGTCGAGTGACAAGGTCACTCCGCTAGTGGCGAATAATATCCAGAGAGGGGTTTTTTGAGGCTTCCTTGTCAGTGTGTCACTTGGACGAGTGGCTTCTCCACTCGGCTGAGTGACTATATCACTTGGCTGAGTAGGCTGTCTGCTTCAGCTTCCTACTCTCTGTTTTCTTTCGGCTGATGTTTCTTCTCCTTCCGTCAGTTTCTTCCTTCCTTGGACATTCAAGCATGTCCTTGGACCTGCTCTTCATCACCATGTCTGCCCTCTATTAGATGGTTTCCTCATCTCTTCTTCCTGCAATGAAAAACGTTGCCCATTGTCAGAATTTTTTCCTAAGACTCTTGACTCTCTAAACTAATAAAGAACTAAAACAAAAGTGAAAATTCAAATTCAACTAAGATAAAACCGTCGGGTTGCCTCCCGATAAGTGCTCGTTTAAGGTCTTGAGCTCGACCCATTAAGATTTAGCGATTAGTGCGCGATGTTCGACGCATAGGAGATGTACGTGTCAAACTTTTTGGGGAGGACAAGAGGGTTTAGATGTTGTGCTTCGTTGGTTTCCTTCAGGTGCACCTCCTCTCTAATGGTGGTGGGGGATGCCCCCTAAGCTTGAGCTCTTGTTCTTTCTTCTTTCCCGACGGTGGAGATGTATTCGCCGGTGGCGGATTCTTCTTGTGCTTCACCTTAGAGAGCTTGCAGAGCTCTTTAATCCTCATGACATCAGCGTCGTTCTTCTCTTCCTCGATGAGAGGATCCAGTGGGTCTTCAATTGTAGCGTCGTCTTAGGTATTTGGGACTCCATCGAGGCTCTCTATATGCAAGGCTCCAACGGCATAAAGCATTGCTTCATCTATGGCCTCATCAAGTAGGTGTGACAAACCTCGAGTCAAAGCCTATCCTAGGTAGATAATTTTCACTTCATCGATATGATCTCCCATGGAGTAGTGCTTAAGTCTTTGTCCGTTAACTTTGAATGGCACCCCGTCGTTTCTTTCTATCTCAAAAGCTCCTCCCGGATGCATGTGGCGAAGGGTGAATGGCCCCGACCAACGTGATCTTAGTTTCTCGGGAAAGAGTCGGAGTCTCGAGTTGAATAGTAAGACTTTATCTCCAACCCTGAATTGTCTCACGGTGATGCGGGCGTTGTGAAAGATTTTGGTTCTTTCTTTGTAGATCCTAGAGCTCTCATAGGCATCCCTTCTAATCTCATCGAGCTCATTTATCTCCAAAGTCATCGTACCGACGCGCTCTTGTAGTCATAGTTAAGGGTTTTGATGGCCCAATAAGTGCGGTGTTCCAATTCCACCGGCAAATGACATGCTTTCCCATATACTAGACGGTACCGGGTGGTGCCAATGGGGGTTCGAACACCCATACGGTATGCCCATAGTGCATCGTTTATCTTCATGGACCAATCCTTTCTTGACCTATCCACCGTCTTCTCTAGGATTTACTTGATTTTCCTATTCGACACTTCCACTTGCCCACTTGTTTGAGGGTGATAAGCCAGATCGAGTCTATGATACACTCAGTACTTCTTTAGCATGGTTTCAAATTTGCTCTCTATAAAATGGCTCCCTTTATCGCTTATCAATGTTCTTGGTACTCCAAAGTGGGGAAATATATTTTGTTTGAAGAATCATTGGTTGGAGTGGCTATAGCGTTTACCAACTTTGAAACGTAATTGATGGCCAATAATATATATTTGTTTCCCTTGCTTGATGGAAAGGGTCCCATGAAATCCACTCCCCAACAATTGAATAGCTCAATTTCCAAGATAGGCTTCATCGGCATCTCATTCCGCTTGGATATGTTTCCCGTCCTTTGGCATCAATCACACTTTTTGACAAACTCATGTGTGTCTTTGTACATGGTGGGCCAAAAGAATCCGCATTGTAATATCTTCGCGGCGGTTTTGGAAGCGGCCGCATGTCCCCTGCATGGCATGTCATGACAATACGAGATGATAGAAGTAGCCTCATCTTTCGAAACGCATCTCCGTATAATCCCGTCCTTGCATACCTTGGAGAGATACAGGTTTTCCCAAAAATAGCTTCGGACTTCATGCATGAATCTCCTCTTTTGTTGCGTGGTCATACCATGCGGTTTAATACCGCACGCCAAATAATTCACGAAATTCGCGTACCAATGAGCCTCTATGGGTCGAAAAGCGAAGTGCTTCTCTTCGGCAAATGTTTCATCAATAGGTAAGCTTTCATCTTTCCCATCACGGATTAGCCTTGATAAGTGATCCGCCACAAGATTGTCCTTGCCCTTTTTGTCTTGGATCTCCAAGTCAAACTCTTGTAGAAGTAGAATCCATCTTATTAGTCTAGGCTTGGCCTCCTTTTTGCTTAATAGGTACTTCAATGCAGCGTGGTCCGTATGCACATTCACCTTCGATCCGAGAAGGTAAGAACGGAACTTCTCAATATAGTAGACCATGGCCAAGAGCTCTTTTTTGGTGGTGGTGTAATTCTTTTGTGATGCATCCAAAGCCTTGCTTGCATAATATATCGCATGAAGCTTTTTATCCTTTCTTTGCCCCAACACCGCTCCAACCGCTTGGTCACTAGCGTCACACTTCAACTCGAAAGGAAGACTCCAGTCCGACGGTTGTATAATTGGAGCAGAAATGAGCGACTCCTTTTGGGTATTGAACGCTTAAAAACAATCATCTAAAAAAACAAAGGGTGCATCTTTAGCAAGTAAAGCCGTAAGTGGTCGGGCAATTTGAGAAAAATCCTTGATAAAACGGCGGTAAAACCTCGCATGACCAGAGAATCCTCTAATGCCCTTGACATTAATAGGAGGGGGTAGCTTTTCTATTGCCTCAATTTTAACTTTGTCAACCTCAATTCCTCTCGCTGAGACCAGATGCCCAAGAACTATTCCCTCGGTAACCATGAAATGACATTTTTTCCAATTAAGCGTTAGATTATTTTGTTGACATCTTTTTAAGACTATAGTTAAATTAGCCAAGTATGATTCGAATTCACTGCTATACATAGAAAAATCTTCCATAAAGACTTCCATGATATCTTCAATATAGTCAAAAAAATGGACGTCATGCACCTTTGAAAGGTGGTAGGGGCATTACAAAGACCAAAAGACATCCTACAGTATGCGTAGGTTCCATATGGACACGTGAAGGTGGTTTTTTCTTGATCATCCTCATGGAGGGGAATCTGAAAGTATCCCAAATACCCATCCAGATAGCAAAAATATTTGTGCTTATCAAGACGTTCTAGCATTTGGTCAATAAAGGGTAATGGGTAATGATCTTTCCGGGTGGCTTTATTCAATTTTCTGTAATCAATGCACATCTGCCACCCCGTAACGGTCCGTGTGATATAGATTCTCCCTTATCATTTTTTATTACGGTCATTCCTCCCTTCTCAGGGATGACATGAACCGGGCTAACCCATCTGTTGTCGGAAATAGGATAGATAATATCGGCTTTAAGCAGTCTAAGGATCTCTTTTTTAACCACCTCCTTCATGCTAGGGTTTAACCGCCTTTGAGGCTATATGGAGGTGACTTCAGTGTTTTCAAGATAGATCATATTGGTTGATAGCCTAGGACTAATCCCCTTGAGGTCGGAAATGCTATAGCCAAGGACATCCCTATGGCTTCTTAGGACATTTAAAAGACTCTCAAGTTGATTGTGGTTGAGGTTAGCATTAACAATCACAGGATAGGTCAGTTTATCAACAAAAAATGCATATCTTAAGTTAGGAGGTAATTGTTTCAGTTCTACCTCAGAAGGCGCTGTACCCCCTGTTTCCTTTTCCTGTGAATACATGGCGTCCTCGGCCTCATCTTCATTCACTCCCTCTTCAGAACATAGGCTCTTGCATGCCAACTCAAAATCACTGCTCGGTGAGGACGGAGCGTCAACGTATGTGATGAGTGACTCTGCTCCCGAATCGATGGAACCACCGCTCTCCTCTTGTTTACACATGTCATCAAAAGGTAAGTTAGTGTACAAACCGGTGTCACAAAAGGAATCCTCAAGTATACTTCCCTGAATGTTGGTATCCTAAGGTGGTTCTCTACGAGCGTTGATCTCTTCGGTGCATGCTTCGATGCCTTCATTCATTACAGGCTGAGGGACTCCGTCGACCTCAAGATACAGCTTATCATCTCTAACATCGACTCTAATGCTGTCCTTGATCGTTCCTTCTGGGGAGATTTGGCCAATGATGAAGGTGGCAAATAGTTGCTCAAGTTGGTCCTCCATATTGATGGCGATGGGTCACGTGGCTCGAACCTCGCCCACAAGTTCCTCTGAAGGGATGTAAAAGTATTGTCGTGTTGCGGGTTAGAGTCTGCACTCATCATCGCGTCTTCCATGTAACCTGATAAATACCAATAGAAAAGTCTGGAAAACAACGTCAGTAAACCTGTGAGTACTTAGTAAATAAAATACCGTTGCCTCCATGGCAATGTCCCAAAAACTTGATCGCTCTTCGGATATACACCCAGAGAATGATGTAGCGTTACCGCAAGCATACGGTTAGGTGACAAGCGGGTATCGAATCACAGTGAGGACTAATGACGATACTCTACTTTATTTACTAAGCTACTTGGTGGAAAATTGTTTGGGAATGGTTGGTGTCATAGTCGTTCGAATATCAATGCAAATTTAATATAGTAAAAACATCTAGGGCTAGGAAATCTCCACAACGGATTTTCAATGTGATCAATGTGAGTTATAAATTTCCATGCAATTAAAATTATTTTAAGCTAAACTTGTCGCAACTAATTGGAGAACCAGCGCACGCTGTCGCACTACACAAGTCTATAGCAATCTAAACTAGAGCCTCGCTGTGTCACTCGGTGGAGCTGCATCACTCGGCTGAGTGGCTTGTTTCTGAACTTTGTTCTTCTCTTCCTCGCTTCCTCGTCAATTCTTTCGACTTTCTTCTTCTTCCACTCATCCTCCAGCGCCGTTAGCCCTCCAATACGATCATGGGCAATGCTCCGGCACGCGTGCAAGTGCTCTAGGCTCCAGATTTTTTCCGATTGCTCCATATCTCCTGAAATTAGACAAAAACCAAGAAATAGTAAAAAGTATCGAAATATCGTCGTATAATCATGAAGCACGATATGAGCAATCGAAATGACATGTAAATATATAGAAATAAAGTGTAAAATATGAGCCTATCATGGTACAGGTCGGGATGGAGGAGCGGGAGTGGATAGAGTCAATATGCAAATATCACTCATCTTCTCTATTAATTTTCTTAGTTTAGGAATATTTGATAAACCAAACTATATTCTCATTGATATTAAAATGTCCTTCCTAGTACTGAGTTAAGGACAAAGATTTCCTTAAGCTCTAAAATCTAACACAATAAAAGTACGCTACTTAATACTCGCCCACACGAACATGTGCAGCTTAAACATACTGATGTTCAAAGCAGTTTGTCCATATGACTTGTTGAGTCTCCTCAAGGTTGCATGGAAAACAGTTTCAATCCGCAAGGCTTGAAACTTCAATCAAACTGTTTGACTCGAAGATGAGTGTAAGAGCGATACAAGACAATGTATTCAAATTAGATCTTGCGACGAGCAACTTGTTGAGTCTCCTCAAGGTTGTAAAGCTCAAGTGTTTGGATGCATGCGATGCTTGCACATCCAATATTTATGTTAGGATATGAAATGTCTAAATATGATTTAGAAAGGAGAAGGCACTAAGGAAAATTCATTGAGAAAGAACGTTTGGTCTAATATGGAAAAGGGCATAATAGGAGGAACTGAAAATATGACATGTTTGATGTCTAAAATTTCAGAATAATTGTTATACAAAGAAAGTCTCACATATTGGCTAATGAATAAAAGTTGTCTTTAGGCCATATGGAACTTAAATCACACTTGGCGAATATCGTCAGAAGAAATGTTTTGATGTGATTATCATGTATAACAATGTTGTATTAAGAGTTGATACACGAATACGCAAGTTAGTAGCAAATCTTATATGGCAAAATAGACTAGGTCGTACCGAAGAGACTAAGCTTTATAAGTCACATAAAGAGGGGTCTGGCTTCTGGTATTATGAGTCGAAAGACACTTGTGAATCTTGTCTTAAAAGTATGATGGCCTAAATTCCATCTGTAAGACAGTGGGAGAATGAGTTAGTGAACTCATAGTCTTGTATATACAGATGTACCCGGACCCAAGTCTAAATAAGCCAAGATAAGGAATTCTCATTTTATTACGACACGTGTTCTTGATGAAACACGAGTCTGATAAAATAGAGGACACAATGACAGAAGTGTTTGAACTGATTTGATCAGACTGAAGAGTCGAATACTTAGCTATGTAATTATTACGTAACTAAAAGAAAATGCGATTTTCTCTTAGGTCAAGTCTTTTAACACATCGATGTGTTAGAGGACATGAATCGTACTCTGTTAGACTTAGTGTGATACATGGCTAATGACTCTGAGTTACAATCCTCGTTCTAGGTTAAAATGCAGATAATAATGCTTATGTATTTGATAAGGTTATGTTAGAACCTTATAAATATAATATTACTCAAAATTAATCGTTAGGAAGTCACAAGGATTACTCGAGTCTCGTGAGACGATAAGTCGAGTAAAACATTATAGTTGATGATGACTTAGTCAACTTTCAGAATGTCATCAAGAGTAGGGACTCTGATTAATGGCTTGATGCAATCCAGAAAAGGTCCGTGTACGTAAATAAAGTATGGACTTTAGTTTACGTGCCCAAAGAAAGTGTTTCTTATCGGTTGCAAGTAAATCTTCAAGACAGAAGATTGGTGCAGAAAGAAAATAGTGAAGTGCAACTTATGTTGGTTGAGAACAGTTATCATCCTAACTCCTATAAACGGATTATGATGAAACTATCTCGCCAGCAGATGTGTACAGATCTACTCGAACCGAACTCGATGTAAATACTCATGATGATCATGAAAACTGGAGGGTTCATGTATAGTCTGTTTTCTAAATATGATTTAGAAGAACTAACTTATTTGAATCGGCTAGAGCGTTTCAAGGTCAGTGGGAGTATATAAAAAACATGTGAGGCATCAAGGAGCTAGAGCATATGTTTTGACAAAGTGGTCAAAGAGTTTAACACTTTATCAGAAATAATTGTGAACCGTCTAAATGACCAGTTAACTTATTTGGATTATTTTCGCATGGTACGATGAGCTGGATGAGATCCATGCAATACATTAATTATGGATTCCAAGAGACCAAGAAAATCATTTGAATGAGATTCGAATGTGTGATCTAACATGTACATAGAAAACTCCTTAAGTTTATAACTAAAGATGGTTTAGCAGATTCACTCACGAAGGCTCTGTGCATTAAAGTCTATAGAGACTTATGTGTAAATACGGTATGAGATACCGGGATAAATGGGCCTGAGTGCAAGTGAGAGATGTTGGGAGATAAGTATGTCCTCGAACTCAAGGTAATTTGTCTCTGTGTCAGTGTACAAATATCTTGTTCAAAATAACAGTAACCAGTTTAGTAAGAGTTTAATGTAATCTTCATTAGAACTCAGGTATAGTCCTGAAACTTAAAGCGGGGTCAAATACGTATCAAGATGTAGATCTCGATCATAGATATTGTTGGAAGCGACGATCTAGGATCTCAAGTTTGATGATGACAAATGTGTGTTGTTATGTAACGTGTGTGCTAAATGTGTTTCAGTAATGGCAAAGCGGTAAATCTTCATTTGAGCACCTAGTCAACGCAGTGGAGAAATTGCTAATCATATGACAAATTGGAAGAGAGATGAAGTGGTGTTTGCATAGTAATTGGAATGGGTCAAAGATGGAGAGATGAGTTCAAATCTTATTCAATCTTTAATTGGAGATCATACCGAATCCTATATCAATTCATTCTCCTATGTCTTAGGGATTCTCTCCTAGCCCTAGCAGAATTGGACCAAGTCACATGCTCACATCCCTAGGCCGAATTCTCCTAGTCTATCTCCTTGCCACATTACATTGAAAACCCTAGCTTGACTACCCTATATAAGTCAACATTACAAGAGGAAGCAAGAGACGACCATAAAAAATTCCAAAAGGCAATTGCGGCATACATCAGAGATTCCAAGGCCAAAGATTTATTTTCATATCATCTTCCCTCAAGCTATTAGCATCCTGCATCTTCTCTCAACCAAGTCATAGACTTCTAGCAACCAAGGCTACAAACTCATATTGCCGCATCAATCAGAAGCCAGCCGCATGTTTTGACCTATCAGGCTCTATCATCCAAGCATCTACAAGGGGTCTACCAACTCACACAATTGAAAAAGCCAAGAGACAGCTGCACATGCTTAAGTCCCAAACACAGCCAACAATCACAAGACAGACTACTAAACAACCTCGTGCCAAACCGCAATCTTGGTGTACTAAGCCGAAAATTTCATGTGCCCATCCAATGCAAGGGAAGTGCACTCTCATTTAATTAATATTATACTTGCCTTCTTTGTATTCTTGTGTTTGTCTTGCAGGTACAAGGGTATGCATCCCCATTGGCAGCCGCACCTTTTTGACTAGGAGGGCCTCACAAAATTGCCCAGGCCGAAAGTTACTCTGACACAACTCTTGCCTCAGGCCAACGCAAAAGAGGTGAGGTTTCTATTATACATTTGTATTAACCTTTGGGTTTTTGTTTTACAGGGTAATCAACGCACATTTTTTGCCGTTTGCTGCTGCCCAGTCGACCAATCATCTTCATAGTGTCATCATCCAACACCAAGACAAAGTTGACGCAACATCCCCTTGAAGCATCATTGCCGCAACATCACGTGTCGCAACATCCCCTTGAAGCTGTCAAAGCCGCAACATTGAGATACCCAGGCCGAAATCAATTGGGGAAGAAAACATTCATCTTGCGTTTACTGATTACTTGGGTTTAATGATCACTGGTTTTTAATTTTGAGTCTCATCTTATTTTGTGTTTGCAGGCACTTGAGAACAGGTGTACCAATAAGCAAGATGCAACAAGTCTCAACATCATGTTCCCCTATGGCATGCGCATGTGCTAATTACTGACCGTAGTCATACATGCTTGTCGATCCCTAGTGCAAACTCAAGCAGGCCACAATATTGAGAGACCAGGCTGCACTTCTAGGACCAGGATGAGCACTCCTGCTGCACCATCAAGACCAGGCCACAATATTCAAAGAGGATTCAATCGAGAGTGGCAACTTAAGTTGCAGACAAGACGAGACATTAATATCTTGCCAGACGAGAGCTGGCCCGTGCCGATTGACGAAGACGACCACTGCTACACATACTGAGCTTTCTAAACTATTGTTTATTATTTTGTGTAGTAGTTAGTTAGATCTTCATAGGGGAAACTTTACCACTTTTGTGTTCTTTTGAGACTAGTCTGGTTGGGGCTAGACAAGAGGGTCTTGATCTGTTGGTGCAGTCAAGATATGCATTTACTAGGTTGATATGGTTCTGTGCTTTGTTGAGTGTGGTACAGTCTAGGTGGGTAGTTGGATCTAGGACCCCATTGTAGATGTACAGAAGGAATATATTAATGCTAGTATTTGCTTGGAGGCTGGAGTAGGTCGTTGCTGCGACCGAACCGGGGTAAATCTGCTGCGTATTCTGTGCTTGCACTTTATTTACCATGCTTGTGTTTTTAACTGCATGTGATTTCTCGTGGGTTGCCCGAGAATATTTTATTAGCTTATTCACCCTCCTAGGCTAGGATCCAGATCCAACAAATGGTATCAGAGCAGGTTAGAGGATCTAGTCTAGTCCAGTTATCATGAAAAACCCAAAATTAGTCTTTGCTCACGGCATGCCTATTGATCGTCCTCCTTTATTTAGTGGCCATGATTATATATACTGGAAGGCTAGGATGAAAACTTATTTACTATCCATTGAAGTTGATACTTAGTACATTATTGATAACAGATTTTCTATACCTGAAAGTAATCTGAATTTGAATGATAAAAATGTGTGTGCTATAAATGCTAGAGCAATTAATATCTTATTGTGTAGGTTGAGTAGAATAATATTTGATCGTATCCCTCATTGCTATTTTGTGCATGATATATGGAGGACCTTGGAAATTGCATATAGAAGTGAGCAATCCCTCAGCTGCAATGAAAAGAAGCAAAAGAGAAGAAACACTCTTTTAAATAATTATGTTGCTTCTCTTTGTGACAATACTAAGCGTAAAGTTATTTATTTTAAATGCAGAAAGCAGGGACAATTCGTTAGACATTGCTCACAAGTTACAGCTGGTATCACAGAGAAGAAATGAAAAGCTGTAGTGCGAACGTGGGACATGGATAGTGGAGATGAGCTCGAGGAGAATGAAGCACACTCCTCCCTCGGTTTGATGGCAAAACATAACGAGGTAAAATCTGGTAGTAAAGATGAACTTCTAATTATCATTAAAGCCATGCAAGAGGAAATTGATGAGCTAGAACTTACTTTAAATGACTATAGGAATGCTGGATTTAAATTATAAAAAGAAAACTGTGACATTTCTGATGAAGTAGATATTCTTAAAGAGAAACTTGTTGCATGCAACGCTAAAATTGTGTCACTAGAAAAAGGAAAAGCTAGCATGCCTGAAAAAGCTACTTGTCTTTCTTGTCCTGCCTTATTGAACAATATTAGCATGCTTAAGTAAGATTTAATTAAGCTCGACATGGAAAAAGATTATATGATTAAATAGCTTAATGAAAAATTATTCCTGTTAAATAATGAGCTGAAAAGAAAAATGTCTAAATTTGAAAATAAGGAAGAGGAAAACAAGAAAGCTTTTATAAGTAAATGTACTTTGCTTGTGGATGAGAATAAATTATTAAAATCCAAAGTTTCCAGTTTAGAATTGTCAGTAAGAAAATTTTCAATTGGTAAACATTCGTTGGACACCATACTCGAAAATTAATTATATGGCAATAATAGAAGAGGACTTGGATTTGGGTTGAAAAATGTTGAAAAGCCCAAATTTAAGAAATTCAACAACGTGCCTTCTATTGTGAAAAATATGCATGCAAAGTGCTTTACTTGTGATAGTGTTGGTCACACATCCTATTATTGTAAGTTTAGGAACACGAACATAACGTTCAAATAAGTGTAGGTTCCTAAAGCTTTAATGACTAAGACTAGTGGACATTGTTGGATTCCACACTTAACACCTTTCATGTAGGTGAGGTGAAAATTTGGCGAGGAGCAATGAATTGAAAGTTTCATTCTTTAGCTCCTTAGTCAAATGGCGACGCGAAGGTATATCTTTTCCCTCTTTGCACTCATTGCATACCTTCATGGAATTTTGTGTGTGCTTGATTTAATTTTTGTTTGTTTGCTTGTTTGTTTTCTTTTTAGGTTTGTTTTAGTTCTTTATCAAGGAAAAAAATGAAAAACCAAAAATAAAAAAAATGGTTCTTAATGAATACCTCTTTATGATTCATTATAAGTGGTATTTCTTGAATGTTCATTCATATCCTTGTAGAAATCATTGTATTATTGTTATAGCTACATGCACATGTTAGAATCTATTTTGTAGCCATGACATGCTTCATGACATGAATAATTTGATTTCTACACCTACATGCTCACTTCCACGAATATTAAACTTGTTGTACTTTTGGAGATTCTTTTTATGAATATTGGAAAGTGAATGTAGGATGAATAAAAACTAAAAAAATCTAAGGAATATGATGTGCATCGCCATGAATAAAATTGAGCACAAAAAGAAATGAATATGAAAAAAATGCGTGAAAATTGCTCCGTATGTAAAATGGATACAATTCATGGCACTATCCACGAGTATCCAACATATGCTTTATAGGTAATCTTTAGCGTTGGTGTATTTTATTCGTCAAGCAATGCCAACCCACATCTAAGAGTCCTTATAGGCTATGTTTTGGGGTTTGGTAACTTGAACTCATTTTTAATGAGGTGGGAAAAATCAATCCTAATGATATTCATGTTAAATGGAAAATGTGGATTGGTTTTGGTTGATGTTCTAAATTGAATCTCCCTTTGTACTTCAATATTGATATAATCACACTTACACAATGGTGGTGAAGTCTATATTATGATTTTCAATGAACTTGAATTGTCTATTTTATAGAAAATACATGCAAATGCTAGGAATAATTAATAATACTTTATTTTTGCATGTGATGTTTAATGACTTCATTAGTCCACTTTTGATGATAACAAAGGGGGAGAAAAAGTGTTGGAAAGCTTTGGTATCCAATGGTATCAAATGATGTTAATTGTTGAAGGGGAAGCATGGTATTATTTATTGGTATTATTTGTTGAAGGGGGAGCTTGGAAATAGGGAGAGCATGCTTATTGCTATATTGGTTGTGCATGCTTGTAATGCTTGAATGTCTCATTGTATACATCATATTGCATTACATCCTTCATCACACTTACACACACATTTATTATTGCTCGAATCTTTTATGTGTTTGTCAGCATCAAAAGGAGGAGATTGTTGGAAGCGACGATCTAGGATCTCTAGTTTGATGATGACAAAGGTGTGTTGTTATGTAATGTGTATGCTAAGTGTGTTTCAGAAACGACAAAGCGGTAAATCTTCATTTGAGCACCTAATCAACGCAGTGGAGAAATTGCTAATCATATGACAAATTGGAAGAGAGAAGAAGTAGTGTTTGCATAGTAATTGGAATGGGTCAAAGATGGAGAGATGAGTTCAAATCTTATTCAATCTTTAATTGGAGATCATACTAAATCCTATATCAATTCATTCTCATATGTCTTAGGGATTCTCTCCTAGCCCTAGCTGAATTGGACCAAGTCACATGCTCACATCCCTAGGCCGAATTCTCCTATTCTACCTCCTTACCGCATTACATTGAAAACCCTAGCTTAACTACCCTATATAAGTCAACATAACAAGAGGAAGCAAGAGACAGCCATAAAAAAATTCCAAAAGGCAATTGCGGCATACATCAGAGATTCCAAGGCCAAAGCTTTATTTTCATATCATCTTCCCTCAAGCTGTTAGCATCCTGCATCTTCTCTCAACCAAGCCGTAGACTTCTAGCAACCAAGGCTACAACTCCTATTGCCGCATCAATCAGAAGCCAGCCACATGTTTTGACCTATCAAGCTCGATCATCCAAGCATCTACAAGGGACCTACCAACTCACACAATTGAAAAAGCCACGAGACAGCCGCACATGCTTAAGTCACATACATAGCCAACAATCACAAGACAGACTATTAAACAACCTCGTGCCCAGCCGCAATCTTGGTGCACTAAGCCAAAAATTTCTTGTGCCCATCCAATGCAAGGTAAGTGCCCTCTCATTTAATTTATATTATAGTTGCCTTCTTTGTATTCTTGTGTTTGCCTTGCAGGTACAAGGGTGTGCATCCCCATTGACAGCCGCACCTTTTTGACTAGGAGGGCCGCACAAAATTGCCCAGGCCGAAAGTTACTCTGACACAACTCTTGCCTCAGGCCAAAGCAAAAGAGGCGAGGTTTCTATTATACATTTGTATTAACCTTTGGGTTTTGTTTTGCAGGGTAATCAACGCATATTTTTTGCCGTTTGCTGCTGCCCAATCAACCAATCATCTTCATACATCATCCAACACCAAGACAAAGTTGACGCAACATCCCCTTGAAGCATCATTATTGCAACATCACATGTCGCAACATCCCCTTGAAGCTGTCAAAGCTGCAACATTGAGATACACAGGCCGAAATCAATTGGGGAACAAAACATTCATCTTGCGTTTACTGATTACTTGGGTTTAATGATCACTGGTTTTTAATTTTGAGTCTTATCTTATTTTGTGTTTGCAGGCACTTGAGAACTGGTGAACCAATAAGCAAGATGCAACAAGCCTCAACATCATGTTCCCCTTTTACATGCGCATGTGCTGATTGCTGACCGTAGTCGTGCATGCTTGTCGATCCCTAGTGCAAACTCAAGCAGGCCACAATATTGAGAGACTAGGATGCACTTCTAGGACCAGGACGAGCACTGCTGTTGCACCATCAAGACCAGGCCACAATATTCAAAGAGGAGTCAATCGAGAGCGGCAACTTATGTTGCAGACGAGACGAGACATCTATATCTTGCCAGATGAGAGCTGGCCAGTGCGGATTGACGAAGATGACCACCGCTACAAAAACTGAGCTTTCTAATCTCTTGTTTATTAATTTGTGTAGTAGTTAGTTAGATCTACGTAGGGGAAACTTTACCACTTTTGTGTTCTTTTGAGACTTGTCTGGTTGGGGCAAGACAAGTAGGTCTTGACGTGTTGGTGCAGTCAAGATACACATTTACTAGGTTGATAGGGTTCTGAACTTTGTTGAGTGTGGTACAGTCTAGATGGGGAGTTGGAGCTAGGACCTCATTGTAGATGTACAGAAGGAACATATTAATACTAATATTTGCTTGGGGGCTGGAGTAGGTCATTGCTGTGACCGAACCAGGGTAAATCTGCTGCTTATTCTGTGCTTACACTTTATTTATCCTGCTTGTGTTTTGACTGCGTGTGATTTCTTGTGGGTTGCGTGAGAATATTTTATTAGCCTATTCACCCCCGGGCTAGGATCCATATCCAACAGTGAAGTATTTGACTGATTGTAGCATAGGTCTAAAAATGTTTGTGGTTATGGATGTTTCGAGAAATGGATATCAACACATCGGATAGACCATTGTGTCTTATGAAGGGAATTCTGGGACCCTTAGGGCACAAAAACTCTATGCCCGTCCTAAGTCGGACGGAACATAGACAGAAAAGCAGCGGAAAAATAACCATGTTAATCTAATTAACATTTAACCCTAAGGTCCAAGACCATAATCCAAGATCTATGCCGACTTGGGATGGGTCTGACCATCCCAAGAAGGATCTAGCCTACTGCGATTAAATTAAACTAATGCTTAATTAAACACATACCCAGAATCTCAGCCCTGGAGCAGGCGAGATGTTCCGCACCGTCTTCCGAGCCGCTCCCCGTCCCACACCGAGCTGCTCCTCAAACCGCTCACCGAACCGCTCCTCGAACCGCTCCGCATCCCGAGGCGATCAATCCCGTGTCGCCGAGCCAACCACGCGTCGAAGAAAGTTTCACGCGAGTGAAACCTCCGCCTAGACTTCGGATCTGAATCTGAACTCCTTTGCGGCTTTGCCAGAGCGCTCAAGAGTAAGGCAGAAATTTAGGTAGATAGAAGAAATATTAATTTAAGCTTAGATCCGAGCGCGCTCCAACATTTACGAGAGCCGCTCAGATCTAGAGCTTGGGACGAGTTTTGAGGAGGAGAGCAGACCCCTATTTATATAGGCGGCTGACTGCTCCCCTTTACTCAAAATCCGATGTGGGACTATTAATTGGGTTAATTAAAATCAAGTTAGTTTGCACTTCACAAAGTGCAAACTTCCGTGAATTTTAACTCCCTCACCGTTGAACTTCAGGATTGATACAACCTATCAATTCGAAGGGTGTTCAACGGTGAACGCATAGGGAAAAAGCGTTCGTCAATCGGAGTTCGTTTGACCCTCCAATTGACCGCTCAAAGTTCAGCCCATGGCTAGTTTTTCACAAAAACTGAGTCGTCAAAACTGTTCTGCCCTAGGGACAGAATTTCTGCAATTGTGGGACCCACCAGGCCAGGCCCTATCTAAGCTTAAATTATCATTTGCATCAAATACAAATGATCTGAGGGCATATTTCCCTACATCTTAGTCTTCACCATGTAATGTTGACGATGATCTCATGGTCGTTTGACTTGGCAAAGTCGAAAACGAGACACGGGTGCTCATTGGAGATGAGTTCACTGAATGACCCAACAAGGGTTATCATATGGTTTATATTGACCTATCTATCAATAATAACTCTTAGTGATGATAGGCAAGTTGGTATTTTGACTTGATGTCATTGTACGAACCTCTACGTGAACGGTGTCACTTAGATCACTGATCTAGCCTCGGGGCAAGCCCCGGTGAAAGGTTTTTAATTGGGTGACATTTAAAGCGTGCGATGAGAGTAATGACCAAGATAGGATTCATCTCTCCCGGTCAAGATGAGTTAGTATCGCAGTGTTAGTTCGATCTTTAGTGAAAACTCTGGCCAGAGTATGTTGGAAGAAGTCTAATAATATTTAGTTAAAGATCAATGGACACTAACCAAATTCAAGCTAGTAGGGTTGACAGTTGACCATACCCTAGGCTTGTGATCACTCCATATTTTATACCTTTTTTCTGCATGTTTGCATGTCGTTTTGATCGCTCATATCGCTTTTTTCATGATTATTCGACAATATTGCGATGCTTTTCACCATTTCTTGTTTTTGTCATATTTCAGGAAATATGGAGCGATCTGGATCAAATTTGAGATCAAAGGATTTGCACACACTTAGGAGTATCACCCATGGCTCATTCGAGGACTTATCAGCGATAAAGGATGAGCGGAAGAAGAAGGAAATCAATAGGAGCGACGAGGAGGCGAGAAGAAGAAGAAATGGGCTCAACAGCACACCACTCGGCCGAGTAGACCACCCACTCAGCCGAGCAAGAAGCCCTACTCGGCCGAACGGAACAGATACACACACTGATTTTTTTAGCGTATACTCGGCCGAGTAATGGAAGCCCACTCGGCCGAGTGAGAAAGTTCACTCGCCCGAGTGGTACAGGGAATTCGTCCAGAGAAAGGCCCAAGTTACTGGAATTTTCAGAAATCCTGAGGAGGCCCACTCGGCTGAGCATGAGTGCTCACTCGACCGAGTGAAGAAGACCACTCGGCCGAGCCACCCCCGAAGACAGACCCTGAAAACCCCTGAAGTTACTGTTTTTTTGCAGGGTTTGTCACTCGGCCGAGTGACAAGGGTCACTCGGTCGAGTGACCCTCTCCGCCTGCTGTTAGGGTTACGAATTTTGGGCTGCGCAGGGGCCGTTTGATCACGATTTTTTGGACGATTTTAAAGGGTATTTAAACCCTATTTTTGCTCTAGTTTAGGGGAGACTTGAACTATATTTTTTAGACTTTCTTTTATGATTTTGACGGCTACTCTTTTGTGAATTCTCAGCTGGAGATCGTTGGCATTAACATTGGTTTGTCTATTCTTGTTAAAAACTCAATTTTTATGCATTATTTCTCTTTTGCAATGAATTGTGCCTCGATTATTGTTATTATTTCCGAGATTTGCATGATGCTTAGTGAGTAGTGTCGTCGTCCTAGGGCATGTGAATGAACCCTATGGACCCTATCTCTGAATTGTGATGAATTTGTAGATTTGTTGCTAGAACTGATTATGGTTAGGTTGTGATTGATTCATTACGGGTAGCTAGGAATTAATAACGATTGGAATTTGCAAGAGATTGGATCCCAATTGATAGGAAGGCCTAGATATTCGATTTAGATTGACAATTGGATTTTTCTAGATTTGGTTTGCAAGAGATTGGACCAAAGCTAGGATTTTTAATTGTGAATCAATACTAATATTCGTTTGCAAGAGATTGGACGAATAAGACCTATCATAACCTAGGCCGTAGCTCGAGTTTGCACGAGAGTGGGCTCGAGGTACGATTGAACAATGATGTCGTTCTTCACGCTAGAGCTTAGGCTAGTGTTTGCACGAGAGTGAGCCCTATCGTATGTTTGCTATAGACCGGTAATAGCGCGAGAGCGTGAGATTGGTTCTACATTAA
The DNA here is from genome assembly GCA_030789695.1 of Scilla litardierei. Lineage (NCBI taxonomy): Eukaryota > Viridiplantae > Streptophyta > Magnoliopsida > Asparagales > Asparagaceae > Scilla > Scilla litardierei. The sequence continues at coordinate 144,950,567 of CM061136.1, forward strand.
GTTGCGACTAGTTCACCCATATTCAAGCTTAGCAACAATGAAATTTATGAATCACAAGGTTGAGAGCCGGTCCGTAGTGTGGATTTTCTATCCCTACACGCTTTTTATTATATTGATATTTTCTTGATACTTGAACGATTGTGACTACTACACCAAACTATTCTTGTTCTCTTGATATCTAGGTGATTTGAATAAGACACGGTCATTTGTTCTCCCTGAGTTCGATACCCGCTCGCCGCTACACCGTGCGCTTGCGATAAAACTACAAGTCGTTTTCGGGTATACATCCAGACGCGATCAAGTTTTTGGCGCCGTTTTCGGGGAGGCGACAGTGTTTTATTTTCTTTACTTAGTTATTTATTTTTGTTTTATTATCTTTTATCTTTTTACTCCTCTATCGTGCTAACAATTCCATCGAAGCTCTATTTTTCTGTGCATGTACACGAGATCAACAGCGAATCCAGAGGATATATTATTTGATCCGAAGATTGAACGTACCGAAAGGACGATTAGAGCCGAGAAGAGACTTAACATAGATGACGATTGTATGAACCGACCGAAGACATCGGTAGAATTAGCAGCACGCATGGCAAGGATAATATCTATCAGAGATAGGCTTCGGCCTTAGACTACCTCCACTACTTCTTCCATCGCTATGCCGGAGTTGGCGGCGGATAAGAATTTCGAGCTCAAAATGGGACTAGTGGTCTTAATGCAACAAGACCCATTCCATGGGAACTCCCATGAGAATCCACATTATCATCTTCAGGTATTCTTGTCCAAGTGCGCCACCTTTCAAATGCCGGGTGTTTTTGTCGATGCTATCCGATTGCGACTCTTCCCCTTTACCCTCAGAGACAAAGCTCTATATTGGTTAAGGACGCAAGCGGAGGGAATCTTTACTACGTGGGATGAGTTGGCTAGTGCTTTTGTTGATAAATTCTACCCACCATCCAAGACGGTGAAGATAAGGAGCGCACTCATGTCCTTCAAGCAAGGAATGCATGAGACTCTATACGAGGCATTGGAGCGCTTTAAAGATCTCTAGCATCAGTGCCCCCATCACAGCATTGAAGCATGGGAGCTAGTATACAGCTTTTATAATGGACTCCAACCGGGCACTAAGCAAATTATAGATGCAACTGCTAAGGAGCCATTTTATCCAAGACACCGGATGAAGCTTCGGCCCTATTAGAGGAGATGGCCTCTAATAATCAACAATGGGGCGACGAGCGAGGGCAATCTTCTACCTCCTTGAAGCCAACAAGCATATATGAGGCCAAGGCCGTAGCGGAGCTTTCCACTAAGTTTGACTCTCTCCACAAGGTCGTGGAGAGATTGGAGAAGTTGATCACCGAGCCGCATGGAGCTCCCGCCACATCTACCTCCGGGATGTCATATGAGCAATTGGCAAGACCAATCTCAAGCTATGTTCATTGGAGGAGAGCACGGAGAGGGTGCTATAGAGCAAATCCAATATGTAGCGGGGAACACCAGTTATTGGGCCAACCCGGCCACGAGGAATCATTCGGGCTTCTCATATGCTAATAATGATGGAGCTCTAAATCCACCACCACCATAACAACCTCAAACTAGGCCTCCACCTCCACAACCTCAATACCAACCGAGGGGGCCACTACAACAAAGCTACCCCCAGGCAACAAGTGGGACCATATAGGCCGTCGGGTTATAATCAAGGTTAGAGAGCCCCAAACCCGCCACAAGCACAACCAAGATCGGATCATGAAGCTAGGGTGGAGGAATTCATGGCGGAGCAAAAAAATAAATGCTAGATTGACGGCGCAACAAGACTCGCTCAATACCGTCGTTGCGCAACTAGGAAAGCAACTTGCGTTGCTTAACAAAAACACTCAAAAATTGCCGGCTCAACTGGAGCCCAATCCACGGAGCAATACCGGTCACATAAATGCGGTGGTGGCGGTCACTACTATGGGCGGGAAGGATACCACTCCAGCCATGGTTCAAACCAAGGAGCCCATGGAAGAAATATTTGATGACAAGGAGCCGGTTATTGAAGAGGAGAGCACAAAAGAGCCACAAGAAGGTGGAAATTCTGAAGTTAAGAAGCCAAATGAGGAGCGCACCTGCATGCCACCGGTGCCCTTTCCACAACGGTTGGCAAGAGCAAAGATTGAAAAGCGGCTCGCCAAGTTCCTTTAATACTTGAGGGGAGTAAGCCTCAACATACCTTTCTTGGATGCTATCGTAGAGATCCCATCATATGCCAAGTTTTTGAAGGACTTAATTTCGGGGAAGAAAAGAAAGGAGAAGATAATGCTTGCTGAGCAAGGAACTTGGTTCACCCGGAAGGAGAAAGGGCCGACAAAATTCAAAGATCCCGGAAGCTTTCGCATTCCATGCACACTTGGAGGAGTCCCACTACAAAAGGCTTTGGTAGACTTGGGAGCAAGTGTGAGCCTAATGCCCCTTAGCATGTTTTGAAAATTGAATATGGGGACCGACTTGAAGCCAACGGACATGAGAATACAACTTGCGGATGGTCGAGTTACTAGGCCGGTAGGGATTGCGGAGGACATACCGCTCCAAGTATCGGAAGGAATATGCTTGCCGTGCGACTTCTTCATTATGGACATCAAGGAGGAGGGCGATACTTCACTTATACTCGGACACCCCTTCCTAGCCACCGCCGGCGTGATAGTCGACGTGAGAGAAGGTACTTTATCCTTGAATGTTAAAAACATCGAGGTTGAGTTTCATATCCCTAAAGCTATGAAGCATATGCCCTACCAAGAGGATTTGGACTATGTGGACCTCCTTGACGAGGAGATCGATGAAGCCATTCCACATTCTATTGGCGCTCTACATGATGATGGCCTTGAAGAAGGCCAAACTTCTAGCATTGGAGAAAAGTTGGAGGACCCTCCGGATAGCTTTATGGCCGATGACAAAGAAGACGACGCTGATGTCGCTAGGATTAGGGAACAATGCAAGCTCTCCACGACCAACAATTCAAAGAAAGCTCCGCCGGATAAAAGATCGGCGTCACCGTTGAAGAAGAAGATTGGTGCTAGCTCAAGCTTAGGGGACCTATCCCCCAGCTCTACCCATGATGAGGGGATGCCGAGGAAAGCCCACGAGCATCAACATCCAAATCCAAGTGGCCTTCCTGGCAAATTTGACGGGCGCATCTTGCATGCGCCCAATATCATGCACTAAAACGAAAATCATAAGGGGTCGAGCTCATGACCTTAAACGAGCGCTTGTCGGGAGGCAACCCGACGTTTTTATATCATTCTTAGTTGATTTTTATTTTTATTTTAGATTTTTCTTAGTGTTTAGAGTCTAGCGTCTATAACTCTATTTTTAATGACATGAGATGGAGAACGAGAAATCATTCATATGGAGGATAGCCATGGAAAGGGAGAGCGCCCCAGGAACGCGCTCAGGCCCCAAGAGAAGGAAGAGACTGACAGGAGGAAGAAAAATAGAGATTGACGTGAAAACAGAGAGCCGTTGCAGAAAACAGGAAGCCACTCGGCCAAGTGACATTGTCACTCAGCCGAGCAAAGACTCTACTCGGTCGAGTAGAGTACCGATCAGGGAAGACCCTTCAGACCCACTCTCTGTTATTTTTTTGAGTCTACAGTACTATTGACACTCGACCGAATGACTATGTCACTCGATCGAGTGAATCTGATACCCTCCATACTAAAAAAAAATTGCTGAGTGGCCTTGTCACTCGGCCGAGTGGAACTTGTCCATTCGGCCGAGTGGGAAAAGCCACTCGGCCGAGTCGTAACCTGTGGGAGTTTATATTGAAATTTTTTTTCACACAGCTCCACTCGGCCGAGTGATCTTTTCACTCGGCCGAGTCGTACATCTTTATATATAAGCTTCGAGGCGCTGCACGAATTTCAAAAAATGCAAAATTCCCAAAAAATTTCGCCGAGCACCCGAGCTTCGTCGCTTCGACTCCCAGTGCCCGAATCCACGTCTCCATCACCCGAGCCGCTTCGACGTCGCCGACCGATGATCACCGTCGGTCGCCGACATCGCCCCGCCGTCGCTCTTCGCCGTCGCCGCCTCCCCCGCCGCCGTTCATCCCCATTTCGCCCCAATTTTCATTTTTCTTCTCCATTATCCCAATCAGTACGCCCATTACGTCCCAAACTCAAATTAATTCACATATATATCTATTATCCCATATCTACCCCATGTATATTGATTATCATTCGCTGATTTGATTGTTTGCTTTTTAAGTTAGCTTGGGGGAGCTTGGGGAGATACATGACGCTCCAGAGCTTCGAGGAGGAGGAAATTTCTTCGCACTCTACATATTTTGCACTCGCGTCGTGCTCAGGTATACTCGTTTCATTATATAGCACTTCGCATTTTCATTTGGGTGGGCACGTCTCGCGGCACACATGCCGCCTCGCCTTAGACCACACACTCGGGAGCCCGCTTCCAAGCGGAAGAAGTCAGGTGATCCTGGATCCTCTTTTGCTAGGGCAAACTCCCCTCCACCTAGCCCGCCACCACCCACACAGCCGCCTCCTACCGCACCCATTCCACTACCTGCACAGCCTGCCCCCGCGTTCGATGCGATGGGGATTACGTTCTGAGACGACACCCAACGCACCAGATTTGAGCGTATATCCCATTACTCGATCTTACCCACTAGGTTCGCGCACCTAGCTGACCTTGAGTGCCTAGGGGTCCTAGAGGGGCTGCTCCAATTGTATGACAACGTGTGGTGGCGTGATTTCTTGTCGGTGTCAAGAGACACTTACATCCGCCCGACATTAGAGGTCCTTAGCTCTATCGAGCGAACCCCTGGAGGATGCTCATTTTGCCTGATGGATCAGGAGTGCCAGGTCACTCTTGACATGCTCCAAGCATTCTTCCAGTGGCCCGCTGTCCCTGACCCAGACCGAGCTTACAGCCCCACGCACATCCCACCGCTGTCATTCGACACCCATGCTTTCTGGACTCGGATCACAGTATCACCCCTTGCCTTTGACCCTAGTCAGGCCAAGCCCTCTGCCGTCCTCCACCCGTGCCTCCGCATTGCACAGCGCCTTATGGCGACCACTTTTCTTGCGAGATACGAGCCCAGGATGTTATCGACGCCAGAGCTCTACATGCTCTACGCGATGACACGTTCTAGGGTCTTTGATGGAGAAGACATTCTGGTCCCCGCTACAGAGATCAATATCGCCAGTTGGTACATCGACCGCATCATTATTTCTGTCGGCGCTCGTATGCCTATCTGCTGCGGCGGTCCAATTACCCTCTGGGCCATATTGTGCAGAGTTGACCTTCCGGCCGGCTTGCTGAGACCACCAGGCCCCACATCTCTCCACATAGATGTCATGGCCCGGATGAGGATGCTGCGTCCTCATGGTCAGTGCCACTGGGTGTGGCTGCACGGTCCCCATGGTGCTGATTACATGATTCTCCTGAGCCCTGCTCGGACGCATATTGGACCTGCGGGCGGGGAGTGGATTCCACCGATAGATCTCCTCATCCCTGCCGCATACGTGCTTGAGCCTGAGGGTGCTCTGCAGGATCCCCTCCTTCCACCACTTGACCCCGTGATCCCTCAGCCTGCACTTGCTTTGTCTGCACCTCCCAACACCTCTGTCCACACTTCTGTTAGTGTCGGGAGCACGTTAGCTGAGTCCACCCACACCACCACCACCACTGTGCCCATGTCGATAGATTCCATTTCTGCTGCTAGCCTCGAGCATCCCCCCACTGTAGTTGAGTGTGACAAGCCTTCTTTTACTTCTGCGGTAGAGACCCTTTCCTCATTGTTGTTCTCGACTCCCGGGGAGTCATTTTCTGCACCCTTCACAACCTCCCCAGTCGTCGACCTCACGGTCTCCACCGCCGCTGTTTTCTCCGAGAGTGTCGTGACGTCTGTCCCCGCGTCTGTGTCACTGACCTCTCTCCCCGCCTCGTCGCTTGCCACCACTGCCGTTTCTGCTGTCGTTCCTTCCTCTTTGACCATTCCAGTGTCTCAGCCTCCCACAGAGGCCGAGCGACACTTAGCGAGCACAACACCTCCTCACCACCCCACTGTTGCACCCATCCTTTACAGTAGCCGAGCGAGGCAGCCCCACTCTTCACCTGTTCAGCCTGCTCAGCCCGCTGCTCCACCTCCCCCCGACACCTTAGTTCAGCACCTACGTGCTCTTGAGGGGACGGTGAGTGGACTTAGAGCAGATTTTCGGGCTCTCTCCGCTACTGTTAGTGCTGTCTAGACCCGCGTAGCATTGCTTCCTGGTATTCAGGCTTTCCTGAACCAGATTCTCTAGCGTCTGCTTCAGCCGCCCACCTACACCCAGCAGCCTCCACGACCACCATCTCCGCCACAGGACGGTGCTGGTGCACCCCCACCCTCCTAGGCACACACTGGATGCATTCGATATTTTTTGCTGATTGTTACGCTGGATATTTTCTGAGCATGCTGATTTTTCACCCCTCCACACACGTTTTGGTCCCTTTTTGGTCATATCTGTCTATATCTTTTTGGGAGAGAGGGAGTACTTTTTGGGACACTCATATCTGCACTATTTTGATATCTGGTCGCATCACTTGCATTCACATTACATACTTTTTACTTTTTTATTTTTATTTTTATTTTCATGCATGCATCCTCACCCTCCCCACCCACTTTTTACCTCTCGGTGTGCCATACTTTGCATATTGAGGACACTGTGCACTTTAGCTTGGGGGAGTGAGTTCTCACACTTTTCATTTTTTGTCGCCTTCTATTTTATTTTCCCACATTTCTTCGTTTTTACGCCTTTTTCACCCACTTTTTCTTTTTTATCATGCATCACGTTTTTTTATTTCACGAGTGTGCTGCATTGTACAATATTTTTTATTTTCTTTTATCCTTATTTCTTTCATCTTTTTGCTAGAGATGATTTTTCTGTGATGATGATAACGTGGTGTTCGCTTATCTCTATATGCATACTATTTTGTCATGCCATAGTTCTTATTTCAGATATCATATGCTATGCCTTGCTATGCATTTGAAATAGTAACCCGCACTTTCATGTATGAATATGAATAAAATTATTTTATTAGCTGAGTCTGATAATTTATATGTATACTCTTCGTAGAAAACACACTAAGCTTCATGCATTGATTGCTAATATCTGGAGTACTGATTTGCTTTATTATATCACTTCTTATTGCATGAAAATTGTACGCTTTACTTTCGGGTTGAATGAATGTATGCTAGGTTGATATAACTGGATTAGTTTACTTTCTGAGATTAAACTGAGTAGATTACATTACTTGCTGAAAGTTGTCGTGCACGTCCTATAGAGTGAACCGAGTGTTACATATATTTCTTTCTCCACATATCTTGAGCATTATTTCTATACTTATATTCATTGGTGAATCTCCCTTTAGTGGATCCTATATTGGCATTTCCCCCGCTATTAAAGTCCATGCTCCAATACCCTCAAAATCAAAAAGAAAAAAATACATGAATATATTTCTATCTTTTGATTTGGGATCTCAGATGTATATATGCTATGAAAAAAAATAAAAAAAAGAAAAAAAGTAGAAAAAAAGAGATAAAGAAAAGAAAAGAGAAAAGAAGCTTATACATGATCCTATCTCATACTCTTTCTCTCTTTCTTCCCTCTTTTTTTTATTTTTATTGGAGCTCCAAAAATGGGGAATGTACTTATTGATTTATCTAATGCCACCACGCTTATAGATAAGCTTGGGGGACATGATCCAATGATGTGTGAGAGAGTGACTACTTGACTGTGCATGACAACCTAAGCTAGGTAATTTTCTATACTCGGTGAGATTAGTAGAAGTTTTTACGAAATCCAGGAATTGAAACTTAGCATGCATTTCATGAATGCCATACCTTTCTATTCTTATCGATCCATATTGTGTGATATCACTTATACTCCAAATAGAATTTAATTGAAAAGTGTGTGGTCTATGATTATGTATGCCGCTTTAGATGCTTCAGACGATGTTAATTCTAGAATGATTCCCAATTTCATACTATTTTGCTATTCTTGGGTTTCTATTTTGAATGCACCCATATGATTGTGATATCGAGATAAAAATCATTGGCATGTGTTTTATATTCGCCGTGTGCTATATGAGTAAGAAAAAACCCACGTCCTGAGAAAATAATCTAGCACATCTCTCTCTCTCTCTTCGTTTTCTTCCCTATTTCCTTTTTCTTTTTCCTTTTCATTATATTTTTCCATCAAGTTCGCCTTTTACTCATCTTCCTCGAGGACGAGTAAGAGGTAAGCTTGGGGGATTTTGATCACTCCATATTTTATACCTTTTTTCTGCATGTTTGCATGTCTTTTTGATCGCTCATATCGCGTTTTTCACGATTATTCGACAATATTGCGATGCTTTTCACTATTTCTTGTTTTTGTCGTATTTCAGGAAATATGGAGCGATCTGGATCGACTTTGAGATCAAAGGATTTGCACGCACTTAGGAGTGTCGCCCACGGCTCATTCGAGGACTTATCAGTTATAAAGGATGAGCGGGAGAAGAAGGAAATCAATAGGAGCGACGAGGAGGCGAGAAGAAGAAGAAATTGGCTCAACAGCACACCACTCGGCCGAGTAGACCACCCACTCGGCCGAGCAAGAAGTCTTACTCGGCCGAACGGAACGGATACACACACTGATGTTTTTAGCGTATACTCGGCCGAGTAATGGAAGCCCACTCGGCCGAGTGAGAAAGTTCACTCGCCCGAGTGGTAAAGGGAATTCGTCCAGAGAAAGGCCCAAGTTACTGGAATTTTCAGAGATCCTGAGGAGGCCCACTCGGCCGAGCATGAGTGCTCACTCGACCGAGTGAAGAAGACCACTCGGCTGAGCCAACCCCAAAGACAGACCCTGAAAACCCCCTAAGTTACTGTTTTTTGCAGGGTTTGTCACTCGGCCGAGTGACAAGGGTCACTCGGCCGAGTGACCCTCTCCGCCTGCTGTTAGGGTTGCGAATTCTGGGCTGCGCATGGGCAGTTTGGTCACGATTTTTTGGACGATTTTAGAGGGTATTTAAACCATGTGTTTGCCCTAGTTTAGGGTAGACTTAAACTATATTTTTTAGACTTTCTTTTAGGATTTTGACGGCTACTCTTTTGTGAATTCTCAGCTGGAGATTGTTGGCATCAACATTGGTTTGTCTATTCTTGTTAAAAACTCAATTTTTATGCATCATTTCTCTTTTGCAATGAATTTTGTCGCGATTATTGTTATTATTTCTGAGATTTGCATGATGCTTAGTGAGTAGTGCCGTCGTCCTAGGGCATGGGAATGAACCCTATCTCTGAATTGTGATGAATTTGTAGATTTGTTGCTAGAATTGATTATGGTTAGGCTGTGATTGATTGATTACGGGTAGCTAGGAATTCATATCGATTTGAATTTGCAAGAGATTGGATCCCAATTGATAGGAAGGCCTAGATATTCGATTTAGATTGACAATTGGATTTCTCTATATTTGGTTTGCAAGAAATTGGACCAAAGCTAGGATTTTTAATTGTGAATCTATACTAATATTCGTTTGCAAGAGATTGGACGAATAAGACCTATCATAACCTAGGTCGTAGTTCGAGTTTGCACGAGAGTGGGCTCGAGGTACGATTGAACAATGATGTCGTTCTTCACGCTAGCGGCTTAGGCTAGTGTTTGCATAGAGTGGGCCCTATCCTAGGTTTGCTATAGACCGGCAATAGCGCGAGAGCGTGAGCTTGGTTCTACATTAAGTTGCGACTAGTTCACCCATATTCAAGCTTAGCAACAATGAAATTTATGAATCACAAGAATGAGAGACGGTCTGTAGTGGGGATTTCCTATCTCTAGACGCTTTTTATTATATTGATATTTTCTTGATACTTGAACGATTGTGACTACTACACCAAACTATTCTTGTTCTCTTGATAGCTAGGTGATTTGAATAAGACACGGTCATTAGTCCTCCCTGAGTTCGATACGCGCTCGCCGCTACACAGTGCGCTTGCGGTAAAACTACAAGTCGTTTTTCGGGTATACATCCGGACGCGATCAGCTTGACTAAGCGGCATAGTTTTGACGAAAAGACTATAACTGTGGTATTCATCATGGACACAGTCAGGATGGTCTCGACAATACTCATGTCAATGAGTTAACCACATAAGTATGATACCGAAACAAGGACGTCACCTGCTGCTCGTGGTCTCTACCCTTTGGGCTTTCGAGCCCCTCTTGTAGTCGGGTCAGGCTGTAGGGTCTGACACAGCGTGAGACCTTCGTCAAGTAATAGGTAGAAATTAGGAAGAATATGCATTTGATGCAAGGGATAGAATACTGTAAAGAGTTTGCAGTTAGCTTCTGCATTTGGGATAAATGATCCTGAGTGCAAGTGGGAGATGTTGGAGGATGTATGCCCTCAGTTCATTTGTATTGGATGCAAATGGATTTTATAAGTCGCAAAAGAGTTTGCGATAAAAGTTTAGAACATTAAGAATGTGGGAATTTTGTATATGATGCAAAAGAGAATTAAATGTGTCATAAAATGTTTATTGGATACAACGTGCGTTGGATACAACAATCGATGACTTCGTGTTTGATGATAAAAACATGTGTGAACGATTTAATATGTGTGCTAAGTGTTTTCAGGAATGGCACTCTCGCAAATACTCAAAGAGAGACTAAGTAAAAGTGATGGAGAATGTGCCATGCATTAGCCAAGTGGACTAAGTCAAAGATGGAGATAATGACTACAAAAATTGGACTAAGTCAAAGATGTGAAGATAAGGAGGAAATCAATTCAAATCCATATTTGAATTGATTCAAATCAGTTGGTGCAACATTCAAATCATGATGCCATGCAAATTGAAGACTTGGTCAAAGATGGAGAGATATGGAGAATCTCATGCAAATCAAAGGTGTTAAATAAGATCCAATTGAAATCCTATAGCTATTCAAATTCAATTCCATAGCCATCAATATTCAAACCCCATATCCATGGTGATTAATTCAAATCCTAATCAAATTAGGATTCCTTCCAATCTCCATCAATTATGTGATTCTAATTGATTCAATCATATCACATCCTCTCCTATATAAACCCATATTCCAAGAGAGATTTTGAGAGAGAGGGCAAAACACAAGAGAACAAAAATTTGGCCAACATCCCAAAGGTGCGCAAGTTTTAGTTTACCATCCCATGCATGTTGTGCAATCATCTCCAAGGCCAAAAACTTCATCTCCTCTCTCCCACAAAGCCAAAGCTCCATTGCCATATCTCCTTGCCAAAGCTTCAAAGCCAACCTCCCTCCTCCATTGCCAAGAGCTTCCAAAGACTCCATCCTTGTGCAAGCAATCATCTCAATAGCTCAAGGCTGCAACATCAAGCAAGGGGAACAAGCAAAGCTTCTCCTTCAACATCTCAAGAGCCAAGCTACATATCCTCCAACCCATTGCTGCATGTTTCATCAAGGACCTTCACACATTGCGCAACCAAGAAGGAGAACCATCACACATTGCGCAACCTCAAAGGGAATCTATCCATTCATTGTGCAAGCAACAACAAGGAGAGAACATCTAGGCTGCAAGTTCTAAGGAGGAGGACGTGACGTTGGTGACTACATCCTGTCAGATACGATCTGACCTGAGCTGATTGACAGAGACGACTGCCGCTACACAAACTGAGATCTCTAAACTCTTTATTTTTATATTTGTGTAGGAGCATAGATCTCTGTAAGGGAAACTTTACCATTGTGATGTTTTGGGGTCTTGTCTAGTGGGTGATAGACAAAAGAGACTTGGCTAGTTGGGACTAGCCAATAGAAAGCTTATACTAGGATTAATTTTGTTGAACACGGTGAGTGGGGTACTGAGAGCCTGGTGAGTGTAGAAACGTGGGTTATCTAGCTATTATGGTTATACATGTTACATTATTAATCTAGTATCTGCTTTGGGACTGGACGTAGGTCGTGGTAACGACTGAACCAGGGTAAATTTGCGGTGCATCTGTGATTGCTTTTTATTTACTCTGAATCTGCTATAACTACGTGTAATTGCTCGTGGGCTGCACGAGAATTTTTATTAGCCTATTCACCCCCCTTCTAGGCTTAGATCCAGATCCAGCAATGTTTAAGTACATATTTAATATAATAAATGTGGTAAAACGGTTACCTGGATGATGGGATCGTCACGGTCTAAACACAGGTTCAAACCACGTCAAAACTGACTCCAAATGCTCAAAAAACAGCCAAAACAGCGAAATAATGCCAACTAGGGCATTGCAGGTCGGGCCTGCTTCAACGGGCGCCCGACCTGCACCCGTGCCCGCGGCCGCCTGAAGCGGGCGGGGCCCCACCCGCATGCACACGTGCGTGCACCTGCATGCTGCACGCGCATGCTGGCACATGCTCAGCACGCGCGCTCGGGGCACATGCTATATACCCTCAAGGATGGGTACAGGCTGGCACGTGGGGCCCACGTGGTGGGCCCCATGCCTAGGGTTGTAAACTCTGGCTTCTCTGTTTTCTTGATGGCTGCAGTTTTTGCGAAAAACTGGGATTTGGCTATGTTGGACACTCGTTTGAAGGGTCCAACGAACTCAGATTGACGTGCCATTTTTTCCTACGTGTTCACCATTCAACCATCTTCGATTTGATAGGTTGTATCACTTGCGAAGCTCAACAGTGAGGGAGGAAAAATTCGCTAAAGTTTGGCCTTTGTGAAAGGCAAACTTTAATTAATTTTTTCCTCCAAATTTTTAGTCCCACATCGGATATGGAGTGAAGGAGAATGGTCAGACGCCTATATAAATGGGGGCATACTCCGCTCCTTTAAACTCGTCCCAAGATCCAGATCTGAGTAGCTCCATTAAACGTATAAAAGCCCGGATCTGAGCTTAAATTAAATATTCTCTTGCTCCCTAAATTTCTTCCTTGCTCCTGTTCGGGCTCTAGCAAAGCTACGAAGGAGCTCGGATCGGATCCGAAGTCTTTATGGAGGATCCACTCAAGGTGTATCTTCTTCGACACGTGGTTGGCTCAGCGACAAGGGTGTTGCTCGCCTCAGGACGCGGTGCGGTTTGAGAAGCGGTTCGACTCGGGAAAAGGTGTGGCTCGGGACGCAGTTCAGCATGGGAGAAGCCGCACGGGGCTAAAGAAATGTTACTTGAAACGATGCTTCATATTCTGCGGAAATGAAGTGAAAGGTATGTAGTTTAAATTAAACATGCGTTTATAAATTGCAAATGTTAGATAGATCTATCTTAGGGGTTGGTCGGACCCAACCCCGGTATAATAGATATCTTGGGTAGGGTTTGTTCACTTTAGGGCTTGATTTAAAATAGTTTTAAATTTGATTTTTCGCTGCTTTATTTGATGTCTTCGTCCGACCGACTTAGGCCGGACGTCGAATTTATAGCCATAATGACCCAAAAAACACTACAGCTCGGTCATCGTCTAACAAGACTGTACACTTACCACCTTTCCTGAAGGTCGTAAAATACTAACGATGTGGCATCATATGGAACGAGCACCCTGAGTCGAGCACCCAACCATCTGACGTCATGCCCTTCGAAGCACCGACCAATACGTACTCTTCGACCTTAATGCCCTTAACGACATTGGCAGTTTCGTCATGCTTCTTATTCGCCTTGGGGCAGTCTCTGACCTAATGTTCTCTTTCTCGACAGAAAACACATTGGTCCTTCGCCACCTTGCACTGAGGGCCCATTGTCTTGTCTCTGGACTTGGATCTGAAATACCCCTACTTTCTCCACCCTTCTCAACATTACGACCCCTTATAGTTGTTAGAGCATCTCCCGAAGCTCGGCTGCTGGTGTCCCCGTCGTTCTTCCTGAACTCGTTGCTCGTCAGAGCATTGGACACCTCTTCGAATGTGATCGATTTCTTAATGTATGTAAAAACTGACACCATGTACTCATACTCGATGGGTAGAGAGTTGAGGAGAATCATGGCCTTGTCTTCATCGTCAACCTTCACATCGATGTTTCTTAGGTCCGTAAGAAGCTCATTGTAGTAGTCGAAGTGCTCCTCCATAAAACCCCCCTCGGCTAACTTCAAACCGAAAATCTTTCTCTTCAAGTGTAGCCAGTTCTGGATGTTCTTCATGTACTTGTCGCCGAGCTGCTTTCAGAACTTGCTTGCACTTATCTCCTCCATATATGAGTATTTCTTCTCTTTTGACATATACAGGCAGATGGTACTACATGTACTTTGATTCAGAGTTCTCCACTCCTGATCGGACATGCCTGTCGGTTTCTCGTCCAATGTGATATCTTGACCAAGTTGGTTCAAGATATCCATGACTTCGCATCTCCACATACTGAAGTTGATCTTTCCGTCAAACTTCTCAATTTCGAACCTCGTGTTAGACACGATAGTCCGAGAAGATGAAGAATACCCAGAAGTCGATGCCTTTGGAGAATCGTCATTGCCACCGCTACTCATCTTCACTTTCTACGTTGATCTCTGATACTGTAATGCTCTGATACCAATTTGTTGTACGTCTGAAACCTCCTGCTCCCACCAAATAGGCATAGCAGGACAAGGCATGCACGCAACGGAATACTTAAAGATCGTCAAAGGCCAATGACAAAGATCAGCAACACAAACAGAGCACATATAAGATTGTTGTTCGACCGTGGATCGGCCAAGGGGGAATATCGATGAGCTTTTCTTACGAAAGGAAAAGAACAATACAAATCTTCTATTGGTCCAACGAAGAAGAAGTACACAAGTCTCTCCCAAAAAGCCCACAATATAATCTCTCAAAGTTTGCTCTCACAATGGCGGCTCTTTCAAAGGTTACAATGTGTTCTATACAAAACCCTAATTTAAAACCCCCTATTTATTACCCTAGGTTACAATAGGTGTCATTCTTGGCTAGGAATTCCGAAGGATACGAATCCCAACAATTACGACATCCAATCTAATCATCGCTCTACGCAATAATGCTGACGCACTCTAGTGGGCCACCGCTGCTCTAGTGGGCCGCATCCCAGTGGGCCGTATCCCAATGGGCCCCCTTCGACCGAGTGATCTTCCTTATGTATCGAACGACTGAAGTGCTGAGCCACGCGCACGAGCTTGCATCATTCGAGCTTCCATACAACCGTTCGACCAAACACAGACTCCAACCGCGATACGACCCAACTATACAATGCTGAGCGTTCAACCCTCAGACTCGAACTGATGACCAGACGACCAACTGTGCTATATAAGCCAAATGCCCAGCATCCTCGTATCTGACTTGTGGAGAGTTAGATAGGTTAAATCAGAGCAAAGTCGAGTTATCTCTGCATAAGGTAAATTGTCTGCAATACGACTGCTTATTCTTCGCCGAATCGAGCCAACTTCTCCACAAAATCCTCCAACATTTTGATGGAAGATGACATGTGCCCTGCATCAGCGAGTATGGGATGCTTGCATTCCCACAACAACAAAGCCTACACCATTTAACTGGCAGCAGCAAAGGGCGAAAATCTATTAATCCCAACAAGGACTCGACTCAGACCTCAGGAGACCTCAGGAGACTGAGTGTCATCCTTCTCGAACTATTGATGGGAAAGTTTGTTCAGAACAAGTGGTTCGATTTGGCTCATTGGGTCCATTCTGTGGTTAGAGAGGAATGGACTGTAGTCTACAGAAGTGTTCGACAAAGCGCTTATTTCTGAAGGAGTGATTGAGGAAACTAAGGTGAGGCTACTTCAGGTGGCACTCAAGTGCATCGTCGACTCGTCTGCAGATGCCTGGCCTGCCATGAGCCGAGTCGCAAAGATGATTCGGTCTCTAACGGAAGAAGATGGTTCAGTCTCTGAAATCAATTCGAAAGAGAACTGAAAACATAGGGACCAAGCTTGATAAACTTTGCCATCAGAAGGTGATAGAATTTTGCAGGTGATCAGTAATAGCATTTCTATCTGGAAAATTAATAACCGAGCCGTGATTTCAGCTACTTTATGTAATAGAATTTTTGTAACTGAACATAGGAGGTGTTAGTCCAAATGGTGCTTTCAACCTCAAAATTTAAGTTAGGGGGGATGTTTGTTTCTTGTTAAACTTTGCCATCAAGAAGTGAAAGTTAGCAGCTTCCTGTCACATATCCATCAATTTATTAATTGTGGTAGAGCCACTAGTCACATTTATTTCATACATTTGGTTGTCATGCATCTAGTTTTAGTCCGAATGGCACTTTCAACATGAAGTTTGACAAAAGAGACCATTTTGGAGATGGCTTAATGACAATGCCTGCATTGTCCTAACCCTCGCAATATATTGAAAGCAGTGATGCTTAGATCCTCGATTGGCAAACTAGGATGATGTCACTCAATCGAGAGCCGTGGATACATACGCGGGTTTTGATGACCAAGGCACTTTTATATTTTCTTTACCCATCTTGATCAGTCACGGCCTGATCCTGCTAAGATGCGATTGAAAATATTTTCGCATGTTTTGAAGGAGCACTGGCTACTTGCCGGCGACCCATCCCAGCCGTACAATGGCCCAAGATAGCGATAAAACGCCAGAGCCGATCACTGCAGTTATATACGTGCGCGCTCGCAGTCCACATGGTATCTGAAAAAGATTTCAGTTTCAGCCAGATGTTGGGAAGATTAATAACTGTAGTATAAACAAGAGACATCAGAGTGCAGTACATGTTCTTTTGAGGTGGCCATCGTCGTCCTAGCATTTGGAACCACCCTAGTGCTGTCCAAGTTCTTTGGAGAGCTCCAAAGGTGGGAAAGCTGATTGCTGACCCGTCTTTAGAACAAGTATTGTGAATGTAATAGCACACAAGTTTTGAAAATAGAGTAGTATTAAAAGGGAGTTATTTGCGAGCCCACCGTTTTACTCCGTGCACATTCCACTTACTTACTAGTTTTCCATTAAACATTTGCAGGTGTGCCACTGAAACATTTTCCTCTTTTACCCTCGTCCCACATCATCATCATCGGAGAAGATGGCCGGAGAGAGCTCCCTATGGGTAGAGATCCCTAAGGGGGGTCTGTTGAATTATTTTCTACAAAACAAAAGGCCACCAACCATGCAAGCCTTTGTTGACCAACAAAGGCCACCTAACCAGGAAAGCGACATTAGGCTTCTTCCGATTGGTGTCCAGTGAAGACTTGGATCTTATAAAAGGGGATGCGGTGACGCCTTCAAAATATATCATCGGCAGCTTCAGAAGCAACTTAGAGCAATCCTCAAATAATACAGTGAGGGATCCCAGTGCGTTTTGAGCGATGTTTTATGTAAGCTTCGCGGCTCCCTGTAGAATAAACAGGAGGCGAACCAAGGGGGTTTTTTGGGGCATAGGTTGTTCGCTTTCTCCAGATTGTAATCGAAATTTGTTGAAGCAGTAGTGAATCTCTCTAACTGGACGTACACCATTTTGGGTGGAACCAGTATAAAACTCCGGTGTGCAAGTGTGTTGCTTTTTTGTGGTAATTGCCTTTTATTTTACTTGGTTACGTATTTTGTAGCAAATGGCCATTCTGCGTTGTTCGTTGTCCCAACGATTTTGGAATTTCTGCGAGAGTTGGTATTATCCAAAAGGTGACCCAGAACCCTACAATTGGTATCGGAGCATCAAGGCTCGTAAGACAAGTCCAAGGCGATGTCAGAGGACTCTTCTACTAAAGGAGACGCAACCAATTCAGACTCGTATGCGGGGCGATCGCATGCGACGGTGGGCGGCTCGCACTACATAATCGAATGATTCGATGGTAAGGGCAACTTCGAGTTATGGCAGTACAAGATAAAGGCTATCTTGCGAAAGGACCGCGTACACCGGGTAGTGTACGACACGGTGGCTCTACCTGCAGATATCTCGGAAAGGGAGAAGATGGAGATGGAGGACTCGGCGATGACAACCATCCAGCTCAGCTTATCGAACGAGGTAATCTACCAAGTGTCCGAAGAGACTATGTCCAAGGAATTATGGGAGAAGCTCGAGAAGCTGTACCTGAAGAAGTCTTTCACCAATCAGCTAATCCTACTGAAGACATTCTTTACTTTCAAGATGCGAGATGTGACCTCATTCAAGGATCACATTGATACCGTCAACGGCTTAGTGATAAAGATGAGGGCGGTCGGTCTGACTGTGGAGGCGGAGCATGAAGCTCTGATCCTGCTCCTGTCTTTACCAGAGCTATACACAACGTTCATCAACACCATGCTCTACAGTCGAGATACTCTCATTCTTGAAGATGTGAAGACAGGGCTCTACAGTGAGGAGTTGTGAGATCGCATGGCAAGCGTTGGCTTAAGCGAAGGAGCTTCAGACTGCCAGGCTATGTTTGTTTCGAAACAAAGCAACAGAAAAGGCAACTATAACAGGAGATGGAGATCGAGATCGAGATGAAGGACCAGAGACACGAGGTGTCATATTTGCAAGAAGCATGGACATTGGAAAAGAGAATGTCCGGAGAGAAGGAATAATGACAAGGAGGCGCAAGCATCATCATCAGTTGCAATTGTGCAAAAGGAAGATGTGAGGAGCGAGGATACCTACAATCTCTTCACTGCAACTTCTTTAGAAGTTGCGAACCATGACTGGATCATGGACTCAGGTGCGTCGTTTCATATGACTCCAAAAAGAGATTTTTTCATACCTACAACACTAAGAAGGATATATCAGTCTTTATGGGCAATGATGAAGAGTGCAAAGCTATTGGAGTTGGTTCGGTAAGAATCAAGATGTTCGATGGCGTGGTGCGTAAACTCACCAATGTATGTCACGTTCCAGCTTTGAGAAAGTCACTAGTTTCCGTGGGGGCGTTGGATTGCATGGGTTGCAAGGTCACGATCGAGAGGGATGCGCCGAAGATATCGAAGGGATCGATAATTGTGATGAGAGGTGAAAAGGTAAATGGCATATATCTGTTGAAGGGGACGACAATCATTGGTTACTCCAGTGTTGGCGTTAAGAGCTCATATGAGATTGATTCGACCGGGCTATGGCATCTCAGACTAGGACATGTTGCGGAGAAAAGCTTGGAAGCTTTAAGAAAGCGTGGTTTGATCAATGGGGTAAACTTCAAGGAGCTGGAGTTTTGCGAGGATTGTGTCTACGGCAAGCAGACAAAGGTTAGTTTTAGTATAGGGAAGCATAACACGGGAGGGATTTTCGATTTTGTTCACACCGATGTTTGGGGTCCTGCGCCAATTCACTCTCTAGGTATGGCGCGTTATTTCATATCATTTATTGATGATTTCTCTAGAAAAGTATGGGTGTATGTGATGAAGGAAAAGTCGGAGGCATTTGAGAAGTTCAAGACGTGGAAGACCCTTGTGGAGACTCAAACAGGAAAGAAGCTAAAAGTGCTTAGATCCGAAAATGGAGGCGAGTTTACTTCTGCACTGTTCACAAGATTCTATTGGGAGCAAAGAGTAAGGCGTCACTTCACTACACCAGGAGATCCGCAGTCAAATGGAGTTGCCGAGCGGATGAATAGGACACTTCTTGAGAAGGCGAGGTGTCTCAGGTTTATATCGGGATTGTCAAAGGGATTTTGGGCTGAATCTATGTCAACCGCTGTATATTTGGTGAATAGAATTCCATCTTCAGCTATCGGTGATAAAATCCCAGAGGAGGTCTGGAAGGGTAAGCCAGTAGAGTTAGACCATCTTCGAATATTTGGATGTCCAGTACAGGTTCACGAGGGAAGTGACAAGATCAGCGCGAATGGGAAGAAGTGTATCTTGCTGGGATACATGGATGTCGTTGAAGGTTATAGACTGTGGAGTCCAGAAGAGAAGAAGATCCTGGTTAGTCGACATGTTACATTTAAAGAGTCGATAATGCTGCAAAAGAAGGCTACAGAAAATACCGAAAAGGCCTCAAACGAGGTGGATGTATTTTTTCCAAATCCATGTATTGACACAGATAAAGGTAAAGGCGATGCGGTTGAAGGAGAGAGTCCACAAGTGGAGACTACTACATACAGCGACAGTGGTGGAAGTTCTAGTCGAGGTGGAGAGACTAGGGCTATGGTGGACGACTCTATTGCTAGCAGAGTGGGGTGGCTCACCATAAAGGCCCCAGCTCGTTTTCATGATTACGTGAATCTAGTTTATGCAGTGCAGGCACGTGGAGATCTTATAGCAGATAAGATTGCGATGGATGCATTGAGTTTAGACGCAAACTCAGGGTGGCGATGTGCAACGGTTGACAAATGTAACGGCCGGTATTTTTAGCCGTGCATTAGTCATGTGTATCGGTAATTTCCTTTCGAACATCTAGATTATTTTTCGTCCGTGCGTTTCTTGTTACGCGTGTGCGAGTCGGTATTTCCGTTTTTACCGGAATGTCATTAATTGATCATCTAGTTTAACTAAAAACTTTAATTTAATTATTTTACAAATTACTTTTGTTATTCTTACTAATTAATCTTGTTAAATTTTATAACTTAATTAATTATTTATTTTCTCTTCATTCAAAAACACGTTTCGATTTTTGGAGGAGAAGTTTAGCACGATTCTCTTCCCTCGTTAGTCAACAAACATCTTTAACCTAGTCCTAATCAGGAGCCTAACTGAATTAAAACTATCCCCTGCCAAAATTATTCTTAAGGCAACTCCGTTTCTTCTCTGCAAACCAAAAATCTGTAAACCCATTTCAAAGAATCATTCTGCAAACAAATCCTTCCATCAGTTTCATTCCCAAACCAATTCACCAAATCAAATCTATTCTACAGATCAGCCTCAAACAAATTCTTCCAAAAATCAAACCATTTCCCAAACATACACAAAATTGAAAAGTTGAAGCAAGAGGAAATCTGAAAAATTTCAGAACCAAACCCCAAATCTGAAATTTCAAATTCAGATCCAAGAACACCCATTTCTTCCCCAAACCCCAAATCTGAAATCACAAGAAGAATCAAAATAACCCATTCAAAATTTCCATCTTCTTCATCCACCTCTTCCCTTCATCTTCTTCCTCTTCCCTCTCTTGGCCGGCCTCCCACCTGAGCCGCCGACCGGACCCCTTCAGCGTCGCCGCCGACCAGAGATCGCCGCCCGCCGCCGGAGGCCGCCGCCCCGTCGCCGTGAGTCCTCCCCTCGCGCACGTATGTAAGCCCCTTTTCTCCTCTTGCTTTGGTTGCTGCTGTAAACAAAAATAAAAAAAAGGAGATGAAGCAAAGAACGAGATCTGGGAATGAAGTAACAGGGAGAGGAAGAGAGAGAGAGAGAGAGAGAGAGAGAGAGAGAGAGAGAGAGAGAGAGAGAGAGAGAGAGAGTAATATGTAGTTGATTATTAAATAAATGTTGAGATTTAACCATGTTACCTCTTACCCCTTAGTCAAACCTAGTAGGTAGACTAATAAATGTCATGTTAACACATGTAATTAGCTTAAGTTAAGTTATTACTAGTTTTGTTATTAATTTGTTAATGATAATTAAGTTCACCATGTTGATATGATTCAATACTGTTAGTGTAATAAAAATTGAATAAAAATAATGTGTACACAGTTTGTATAACCTAATAAACACCACCCTAACCAGTAAACCCCATAAAAATTAGACGAACCCAATTTAGGGGTTAACTTAATTTTGTGCTTAACTCGCAATAGATTTAATTCGTTAATTCTCGTTTTAAACACTTTTGTTAATTATAATAAATGTTATTATTTAATGACGCAGATAAGACGCGAACTTTCCTACCGTTACTCGGACAACCTAAACTGTCCCAGTCAGGCAAGCGTGCAGTTATTTTATGTTTTGTGATATCTGATGATGTACACTTAATTGATGACACAAACACATTTTTTTTGAAATGCTAGACATTAAACTCGTGTGTGTGAGTGTGGACCCTTAACAATCAAAATGAAACACACATTGTGAATAGTAATGTTTCTGGACATATATAGTTAATTTTAGAACTGTTGATACTCATAGAATGTTAAATGCCGTTGGCTCTCGTAGTTAAATGCCGTTGGCTCTCGTAGTTAAATGCCGTTGGCTACCGATGTTACATGCCGTTGGCTACCGATGTTACATGTCGTTGGCTACCAGTTGCCGTTGGCTACCGGATGTTACTGCCGTTGGCTATTAGTTAATCTCGTCGGTCACATGTGATTACGTCACATGCGACTAGTCTGGACTCGTGTTTCAGTATATGACGGATTAGCATCCTGGCACGTGATTCAGGAAATACACGTGGGTGGGGTTGGTTCCCGGGCACTAGCCGGTAGTAAACGGATCGCCTTCGGGGGCACTTGAAGGTGTATTTATTTACTATTCGTCTAACGGCGGGAATCTTATTCACGGACTTGCACTCACAGTTATATAATTGAAAAAGAAAGTTAATTACAGACTGATGTTACATTGCTCAACTGTCATGTCAATTTTTATAACTGAACTACCATGCTAATGTAACTTGTTGCTTTAACTACCATGCTAGTGTAACTTTTCATAATTGTTTTAACTGCTTCAGTTCATTGAAATACATGCTAGTGTAAATTCTTTTAACTGCTGTAAAACTGCCATATACATAACTTGTTATATATATCTTGCCTTGAGTCGTCTGACATCTACTTGCAGACCCTTGCTGACATACATTCATGTTGTTTGAATGTATGTCAGGTTACGAGACAGGTTACCAGGAGGACGAGTTGCTGGATCAGAGTGATCCAATAGACCAGGATTCTGCTGATCCTGAAGTCCACCCTACGGTGGACTAGAGCTGATTATCACCGCTGCAGCTATTTACTTTTCACCGCTATTGTTTGTAGGGTGTGTACCCACTTTATCTGTATCGCTATCGTTGTAGGCCATGCTTGGGGCCCTTTTATTATTGTGTACTTTATCCGGATGTTGGCTTTAATATTTCTGTTGTTCTGAGTTGCATGCAAGTTCCTGCGAAAGGTGTTTTCACAGACGCTTATTGGGTTCGAGCTTCTCCGCTCCAACCTAAGCGGGCCCGCTCGCGTCCTCACCCCAAGTATAATGGGAAGCGGGCGTGACAGGTTTTTGTGGTGGCCCATGCAGGTCTTGCATTAGCGAAACTTCAGTACAATGGAAATACTATCAATGGCCAAAAACGTCTAGATTTATCTCGTACACAACTTAACCAAGTTCGTTTAACCAAGTTCGTTTCTTAGCATGGCAGGAGGACACCACACCAGAAATGGAAATGGGACCGATAATGCAGCTAACGGAAGTGCTGATATCAATGTAGTCCTCGGAGTTATCAGGGGAATGCTAGAAGTCCAGCAACAGCTGATTCAGCAAGGACATCAATCTGCTCAGAATGCACCACCGCTGCCCCCTCGAGCTGAACCAGGAGTTAGACAGTTCCATGAATTGCAGCCCAAGAGCTTCTCTGGAAAAGAAGGGCCTCTAGGAGCTGATGAATGGGTTCAAGCGACTGAAGATAAGCTGAGTGCTGCACGTATCCCGCAGGCTGGATGGGTTGACGTGGCGAAACTACAGCTGACAGACAATGCCAGGAGCTGGTGGCAACTGGAAGAGAAACGTCTGGTCAGACTGATCTCTTGGGGCATGCTTAGGGAAATGTTCGATGCTAAATACTTTCCCAAGGCAGCCAAGAGAGAGCTTCAACAACGTTTCGCTAACCTGGTCCAAGGAGATATGACCGTGGATGAGTATGAGGCTGAGTTTGCCATGCTTAGCCGTTTTGCACCTCATATGGTTGAAGACCCTGAAGATTGTGCGTTTCAGTTTCGCAAGGGCCTGAATCGCAAGGTCCAAGCCTCGATGACCTCGGCGAGACCGAAGACACTTCAGGATGTTCTGGATTGTGCACGTGAGCATGAGCTTGTAGAGAAACTCCCCGAGGGACCTTCAGCTGGAGGAGGCAAGCGTCCCATGGAGCCGCCTAGGATGGTGCCTAGAGGGAACTTTCGACCTCCGTAGACTACACCGTTCAAGAGGCCGTCCACTTCTGTCGATCGATCGCATCTGACTTGCTACTTCTGCGGCAGGACTGGACATCAGAAGAAAGATTGCAGGAGGATGCTGAACCAGTGTCTGGTATGCGGATCACCCGCACATGCTGCGAGAGACTGCCCTCACGGCAAGGACCGTCGACCACCTACTGGAGTACCTGCACCTGTTCAGCATGGAGTGCCTGCACCTGTTCAGCGAGGAGCACCGGGACCTGCTCAGCGTGGACCACCTCTGATCCCTCAGGATCGAGCTTATCAGCAGGTCCATCAGCCGAAGCGCCAGGCGTTCACGATGACAGCTGCAGAAGCTGAGACTGCGGATGACGTGATCACAGGTAACATTTATACCTAGTATTGATCTTTTACCATATATTAATGCTTGTTAGTTAGGTTTCCTTTGCTAAGTTTATTATTTTCGTCTTAGGTATTATCTTAGTGGCCTCCCACCCGGCTCTTACTTTATTTGATTCCGGAGCTTCCATGTGTGTTATATCCCAGAAGTTTGTAGTTAAACACTCGATCCCTACCTACTCACTTCCCAAGAGATGGAATATCACAACCGGAGGTGGTGTAGTGAGTGTTACCTTGGGATGCAAATCCTGTCCCTTAGTGATTTGCAGACATGAACTTTATGCAGACTTCATGGTCCTGGATACAACCAACTTTGATGCTATTCTCGGCATGGACTGGTTAGGGACTTTCTATGCTACTATCGACTGTCACAAGAAGAAAGTAGTATTCGAAATTCCCGACCATCCTGTGTTCGAATTTATCAGCGGTAGTCGTTCGCTCGAGCATATCAGATTTCGGGCTCAGCTGAACGAAGCGATCCTCGCATCTATACAAGTCGAACCGGAGAAGCCTGCAGTGGTTCGAGACTTCGAAGATGTATTTCCAGAAGATATTTCTGGATTACCGCCTGATCGAGCTTTGGAGTTCAGTATTGATCTGATGCCAAATACTCAACCAATCTCGAAGGCACCTTACCGTATGGCTCTAGCGAAACTTGAAGAGCTACGGAAGCAGTTGGATGATCTGTTGCAGAAAGGATTCATTCATCCCAGTGTGTCTCCCTGGGGTGCACCTGTATTGCTGGTCAAGAAGAAGGATGGATCGAGACGGATGTGCGTGGATTATCGGGAGCTGAACATTGTCACTGTGAAGAATAAATACCCGTTACCTCACATAGATGATATTTTCGATCAACTCGGTGGATCACGAGTTTTATCGAAGTTGGACCTCTGGAGTGGATATCATCAGGTGAAGGTCAAGAATGAGGATGTCTACAAGACAGCTTTTCGGACCAAGTATGGGCACTACGAGTTTGTTGTCATGCCTTTCGGTGTGACCAACGCTCCTGCAGTTTTCATGAATCTCATGAATCTCATATTCTATGATTTTCTGGATAAATTCGTAGTGATATTCATTGATGACATATTGGTCTATTCGAAGAGCGAGGAAGAGCATGCTGAACATCTACGGATGGTTTTGGAGACACTTCGCTGTCATCAGTTGTATGACAAGTACAGCAAGTGCGAGTTCTGGTTAGACCGAATTGCATTTCTTGGACACGTGGTATCAGGCGAAGGTATCTCAGTTGACCCAGAGAAGGTTACATCAGTCAGGAATTGGCATACCCCTCGGTCAGCATCAGATATCCGGAGTTTCTTAGGATTGGCGGGATACTACCGACGATTCATTCAGGATTTCTCGAGGAAAGCAGAGCCCATGACTCGACTGACAAGGAAAGACGTCAAGTATGTTTGGTCAGACACTTGCGAGCAAGCATTTGGGACTTTGAAGGCAAAGTTAACATCTGCACCAGTTCTGGCTATTCCAGATAGGACTGGAGGATTCGAGATCTTTTGTGATGCCTCGGGCAAAGGTCTTGGATGTGTTCTACATCAGCACAGTCATGTAGTCGCGTATGCTTCTCGACAGTTGAAGATTCACGAGAAGAATTACCCGACTCACGACTTGGAGTTAGCCGCTGTTATCTTCGCTTTGAAGATTTGGAGACATTTCTTACTGAGTGAGAAAGTGAAGATTTTCACTGATCATAAAAGTTTGAAATATATTTTTACTCAGAAGGAGTTAAATATGAGACAGCGCAGATGGTTAGAGCTGATGGCTGATTACGACATCGACCTTCAGTACCATCCATGGAAGGTTAATGTCGTACCTGATGCTTTGAGCAGACTTCCAGTGGTTATGACTCTCACAGTTCAGTGGAGGTTACAACAAGATCTGTGTGAGATGAGCACATAGGTTGTGTTACCGGGAGTCACATCGTCGTTGATGAATATACAGATTCAGTCGATGATTGTGGATCGGATCAAAGCTGCACAGTCTGGAGATGCTAAACTACAGAAGATCCGAGAGCAAGTTGAAGCTGGACTTCGGACGGACTTTATCATTCATGACGATGGTTCCTTGAGATATGGCAGTAGGATCTGCGTACCTTCTGGTGATATTAGAGATGAGTTGATGAATGAAGCTCATAGCTCTCCCTATTCCATTCATCCTGGCGGTACCAAGATGTACAAGGATCTCCGTCTGAATTTTTGGTGGCACGGTATGAAGAGAAGCATAGCTTGTAGCGTCACCAAATGCCTTGTGTGTCAGCAGGTGAAGGCTGAACACCATCGCATTACCGGATTACTTCAACCTCTGCCGATTCCGGAGTGGAAGTGGCAGCACATCACCATGGATTTCGTAACTGGACTACCTCGGAGTACCAAGCAAAATGACGCGATTTGGGTTATCGTTGACCGATTAACCAAGTCTGCGCATTTCATACCTTTCCTAGTAGGACAAGCTACGGAGATACTTGCGAAGAAGTATATGGAGGTAAATTTCTTTCTTATACATTAATAGCTTCTTTCTAGTATACGTCGTGATGTGAACGATAATCGTGCAGGAGATTGTGCGATTACATGGAGTTCCTGTGAGTATCGTTTCCAACCGGGACACGAGATTCACGTCTCAATTCTGGAAGAGTTTGCAGACTAATCTGGGTACCGGTCTGAAATTCAGTACTGCGTATCACCCGCAAACTGATGGACATTCGGAGCGCACTATCCAGATATTTGAGGACATGTTGAGAGCTTATATGTTGGATCTCAAGGGTTAGTGGGAGGATCATCTGCATCTGGTGGAATTCTCCTACAACAACAGCTACCAGGCGAGCATTGGCATGGCACCATTTGCTGCTCTCTATTGAAGGAAATGTCGATCCCCGCTGAGTTGGGATGACGTTGGTGATAGAGAACTGCTGGGACCAGAGATGATAGTTGAGGCTGTGGATGTTGTGCGTGATATCAGAGACAAGCTTCGGATCGCTCAGGACCGTTATAAGCATTGGGCAGATGCTAAACGGCGTCCACTGGAGTTTCAGCCAGGAGATCATGTGTTCCTGAAAATCTCACCGAATCGAGGAGTGATTCGCTTTGGGAAGAGAGGCAAGCTTAGTCCGAGATATATTGGACCTTTCGATGTGCTAGAGCGAGTTGGAGAGGTAGCTTAACGCTTAGCACTACCACCGTCTTTAGTGGGAGTACATGACGTCTTTCATGTGTCCCAGCTGTGTCGTTATATTAGCGACCCCTCACACGCTGTGGACTACTCAGAGATCACCGTTCGACCAGATTTGACGTACGAACAGCAACCAGTGGAGATCTTAGATCGATGTCAGAAAGTCTTCAGGACCAAGACTGGTGATCTAGTCAGAGTGATGTGGCGTCGCGACTCGCCAGGAAAATCTACCTGGGAGCGGGAAGATGAGATACGCGAGCGTTATCCATATTTATTTCATGCTCCTTAGTTGATAGGAATTCCGAGGACAGAATTTTCTTAAGGTGGGTAGAATGTAACGGCCGGTATTTTTAGCCGTGCTTTAGTCATGTGTATCGGTAATTTCCTTTCGAACATCTGGATTATTTTTCGTCCGTGCGTTTCTTGTTACGCGTGTGCAAGTCGGTATTTCCGTTTTTACCGGAATGTCATTAATTGATCATCTAGTTTAACTAAAAACTTTAATTTAATTATTTTACAAATTACTTTTGTTATTCTTACTAATTAATCTTGTTAAATTTTATAACTTAATTAATTAATTATTTTCTCTTCATTCAAAAACACGTTTCGATTTTTGGAGGAGAAGTTTAGCACGATTCTCTTCCCTCGTTAGTCAACAAACATCTTTAACCTAGTCCTAATCAGGAGCCTAACTGAATTAAAACTGTCCCCTGCCAAAATTATTCTTAAGGCAACTCCGTTTCTTCTCTGCAAACCAAAAATCTGCAAACCCATTTCACAGAATCATTCTGCAAACAAATCCTTCCATCAGTTTCATTCCCAAACCAATTCACCAAATCAAATCTATTCTACAGATCAGCCTCAAACAAATTCTTCCAAAAATCAAACCATTTCCCAAACATACACAAAATTGAAAAGTTGAAGCAAGAGGAAATCTGAAAAATTTCAGAACCAAACCCCAAATCTGAAATTTCAAATTCAGATCCAAGAACACCCATTTCTTCCCCAAACCCCAAATCTGAAATCACAAGAAGAATCAAAATAACCCATTCAAAATTTCCATCTTCTTCATCCACCTCTTCCCTTCATCTTCTTCCTCTTCCCTCTCTTGGCCGGCCTCCCACCTGAGCTGCCGACCGGACCCCTTTAGCGCTGCCGCCGACCGGAGACCGCCGCCCGCCGCCGGAGGCCGCCGCCCCGTCGCCGTGAGTCCTCCCCTCGCGCACGTATGTAAGCCCCTTTTCTCCTCTTGCTTTGGTTGCTGCTGTAAACAAAAATAAAAAAAAGGAGATGAAGCAAAGAACGAGATCTGGGAATGAAGTAACAGGGAGAGGAAGAGAGAGAGAGAGAGAGGGAGAGAGAGAGAGAGAGAGAGAGAGAGAGAGAGAGGTAGTTGATATTAAATAAATGTTGAGATTTAACCATGTTACCTCTTACCCCTTAGTCAAACCTAGTAGGTAGACTAATAAATGTCATGTTAACACATGTAATTAGCTTAAGTTAAGTTATCACTAGTTTTGTTATTAATTTGTTAATGATAATTAAGTTCACCATGTTGATATGATTCAATACTGTTAGTGTAATAAAAATTGAATAAAAATAATGTGTACACAGTTTGTATAACCTAATAAACACCACCCTAACCAGTGAACCCCATAAAAATTAGACGAACCTAATTTAGGGGTTAACTTAATTTTGTGCTTAACTCGCAATAGATTTAATTCGTTAATTCTCGTTTTAAACACTTTTGTTAATTATAATAAATGTTATTATTTAATGACGCAGATAAGATGCGAACTTTCCTACCTTTACTCGGACAACCTAAACTGTCCCAGTCAGGCAAGCGTGCAGTTATTTTATGTTTTGTGATATCTGATGATGTACACTTAATTGCTGACACAAACACATTTTTTTTGAAATGCTAGACATTAAACTCGTGTGTGTGAGTGTGGACCCTTAACAATCAAAATGAAACACACATTGTGAATAGTAATGTTTCTGGACATATATGGTTAATTTTAGAACTGTTGATACTCATAGAATGTTAAATGCCGTTGGCTCTCGTAGTTAAATGCCGTTGGCTCTCGTAGTTAAATGCCGTTGGCTACCGATGTTACATGCCGTTGGCTACCGATGTTACATGCCGTTGGCTACCAGTTGCCGTTGGCTACCAGATGTTACTGCCGTTGGCTATTAGTTAATCTCGTCGGTCACATGTGATTACGTCACATGCGACTAGTCTGGACTCGTGTTTCAGTATATGACGGATTAGCATCCTGGCACGTGATTCAGGAAATACACGTGGGTGGGGTTGGTTCCCGGGCACTAGCCGGTAGTAAACGGATCGTCTTCGGGGGCACTTGAAGGTGTATTTATTTACTATTCGTCTAACGGCGGGAATCTTATTCACGGACTTGCACTCACAGTTATATAATTGAAAAAGAAAGTTAATTACAGACTGATGTTACATTGCTCAACTGCCATGTCAATTTTTATAACTGAACTACCATGCTAATGTAACTTGTTGCTTGAACTACCATGCTAGTGTAACTTTTCATAATTGTTTTAACTGCTTCAGTTCATTGAAATACATGCTAGTGTAAATTCTTTTAACTGCTGTAAAACTGCCATATATATAACTTGTTATATATATCTTGCCTTGGGTCGTCTGACATCTACTTGCAGACCCTTGCTTTGAATGTATGTCAGGTTACGAGACAGGTTACCAGGAGGACGAGTTGCTGGATCAGAGTGATCCAATAAACCAGGATTCTGCTGATCCTGAAGTCCACCCTACCGCGGACTAGAGCTGATTATCACCGCTGCAGCTATTTACTTTTCACCGATATTGTTTGTAGGGTGTGTACCCACTTTATCTGTATCACTATCGTTGTAGGCCATGCTTGGGGCCCTTTTATTCTTGTGTACTTTATCCGGATGTTGGCTTTAATATTTCTGTTGTTCTGAGTTGCATGCAAGTTCCTGCGAAAGGTGTTTTCACAGACGCTTATTGGGTTCGAGCTTCTCCGCTCCAACCTAAGCGGGCCCGCTCGCGTCCTCGCCACAAGTATAATGGGAAGCGGGGCGTGACAACAAAGCATATCCCAAGGAGATTCACAAGAAGGAGAACCCGGGAGGAGAAAGGTCGGCGGTGAAGTTTGAGCGCCGCTCGAACTTGTTTTCCTTGAAGAGGTGCTAAGGTGCCACGAGGTGGCACATGGAGAGATCACTATATATTTTGCTTTAGGTATGGATTCACGGAGATTCGACAGTGTTCGGAGACTCACCTTTGGAAATGAGTTCGTTGGACACTCGGTTAGTTGGTGATGCTTAGAGCGAAGCTCACTAGCCAAGTGCCCTGACCTCATGGAAAGGTGGTTTGTCTGAAGGTGGAGTTGGGGGTTATGTGGTGTATTTTGTACCAAGGTGGAGTGTTGAATTATTTGCTACAAAACAAAAGCCACCAACCAGGAAAGCCTTTGTTGACCAACAAAGGCCACCTAATCAGGAAAGCGACATTAGCTTCTTCCGATTGGTTTCCAGTGAAGACTTGGAGCTTATAAAAGGGGATGCCGTGATGGCTTCAAAATATATCATCGAGCAGCTTCAGAAGCAACTCAGAGCAATCCTCAAGTAATACAGTGACGGATCCCAGAGCGTTTTGAGCGCTATTTTATGCAAGGTTTGCGGCTCCTTGTAGAACAAACAGGAGGCGAACCAAGGGGTTTTTTTGGGGCATGGGTTGTGAGGTTTCTCCAGGTTGTAATCGGAATTTGCTGAAGCAGTAGTGAATCTCTCCAACTGGACGTACACCATATTTGGGTGGAACCAGTATAAAACTCCAGTGTGCAAGGTGTGTTGTTTTTGTGGTAATTGCCTTTTATTTTACTTGGTTGCGTATTTTGTAGCGAAAGACCATTCTGCCTTGTTCGCTGTCCCAACGATCTTGGAATTTCTGCGAAGGTTGGTATTACCCAAAAGGTGACCCAGAACCCTACACACAGAGAGAGAGAGAGAGAGAGAGAGAGAGAGAGAGAGAGAGAGAGAGAGAGAGAGAGAGAGAGGTTTTGTGTGTGTGTCCACGGGGAGAAAGGGAGGTGTTGTGCTCGGGGATTATGGCCCGGGTCGGTGTGGGTTGTAGGGGAAGTGGAGGGGAGGTCAGGGATGCTTGGGGTTGCTTGGGAGTGCTGGTGGAGGTGCGACAGAGGTCGATGAGGGTCACAGCTTTCGGGTAGCTCAGCTAGAAATTTACAGCTTAATGAGGAAGAGTCAACTCGTTCTTGGTAACTTTAGATCAATAAATTTGAACTAAGGATTGTATGCAGATTTAAAAAGGCAGTATACTGTTGGGCTCAATTCAAACAGTCGAAAGTTTGAAGACTGATTGTCCTCCCGTTAAACAAAATTTTTTGTGTGGTGAGTAAAAAGTGATGCACTTAACCAAATTATTCATCGCGCAGAACATGAAAAATTCACAATATGCAAAAATTTTGTGTGTTGTACACGGTGAGTAAAAACTAATGCACGTACCAAAATTACTCATCTCACACAAAATATAAAATTTTTGCCTGTTGAGAGCGACGAGTAACTTGGTACGTGCGCATAGTAATTTTAGGCATGTGTATTTTGCGGTTTTTGAAAATAACAGTTTCGTTATTTTTCAAAAAATTTAAGCTGTGGGTGCGTAGATAATTTGATGGGTGCACAGATCAATTCCCAAGTAAAACGATGGGTTCACAAATCAATTCACGTACTAAAAACAGTGAACAATATGAGAATGAGATGTCGACGTGATGTGGGGATATATATATAGAAAGAATGATAGTAAATATTGGAATTTGGCACGGATAAATTCATCCTAGTCCCATGCAGCTAGCAACCCACATGATAAGCTAAAATCGCAAGCCCAAGATGCAATTTTGACCACCAAATCAGCGCGATAACATGAAGAAATGAAAAACCCCTGAATTAATTTCGGAAAAAAAAGTTAAGACTATTTGAGCTTAAGAAAAGGAAAAAAAACTCACACTATTGGACTTGCTGATGATCCTGGCGACAGTCTTGGTAGCCTCCTAAAGAACGGCGGAGGTGCCGATTCCCTCAAGGTTGATGTTGGTGGAGAGATTCTAGGGTTTCTAAAACTCGAGGAACGGAGCTTAGAAGGGGTCGAACCGTTGCTCGAGAGACGTGGAGCAAGAGACGAGGGAAATAGCGAGATGTGAGAGAAAGAGCGAGAGTCAAAGCAAGAGAAGATCGAGCTAGGCTCAGCTACCTTTTTGGCAATATGTTTTTCTTTGGCACCGTGGTTGATTGTGGACGAGAGCCGAGCCACGAGTTAGGGTCTTCGATGGCGGAAAAAGAGACTTTCAAATGGCATCAATTTTTGTTTCGGTCGTGGGCATACGGCTGCGAGCGACCGTGAGGTCAGGCAGAAAAAAGCCCGATTATTTCATTTGGGTGGCCCAATCGGGCCTTGGGCCGGCAACAGGATATGACCAGACTGTATTCAGCAATTTTATTTAAAGCTTAGCAGGCCCGATACCCATCAGGGATGAGTTGTACACCAGGCTTTTCGGGCTAACCCAATTGGGCAACGGGCCAGCCCATACCCACTCTCTTCCCTGTCCGATGATGAAAGAGCTGAGGTTCGTGGAGATGATGAAGGCTCCTGCAGAGTTGACGGGGAGAGGGACGTTCGGGAGCTTGTCTAATAAGGTTATGATGGCCTGGCCGATGTCACCGAGCTGGCAGTGAATAGGATTAAGGATTGGACGGTGTCCGCGCAGGAGTTTCAGAGGAGAATGGAGCGGCTAGATCAAACGAAGCATCCAAAGTTCTTGCGCAAAGAGCTGATCGAAGTCAACATAATGAAATCCTCCAATATTTTGATGGAAGATGACATGAAGCCCTGCATCAGTGAGTATGGGCTGCTTGCCATCCCAAAACAACCAAACCTACACCCTCTAACTGGCAGCAGCAATGGGCAAAAATCTATTAATCCCATCAAATGACTCAGCCCTCAAGGCCGATATCCACAGCTTTGGTGTCATCCTTCTCGGGCTACTGACTGGAAAGTATGTTCAGAACGGTAGTTAGGGGGGAATGGACTGCAGAAGTGTAGGACAAAGCGCTTATTTCGGAAGTAGTGATTGAGGAAACCAAGGTGAGGCTACTTCAGGTGGCACTCAAGTGCATCGTCGACTCGTCTGCAGATGACCGGCCGGTTAAATCGATTCTGAAATCGACTCATCTGCTTCGACTCTGGAAAGCAATTCGAAAGAGAACTGAAAACATATAGGGAGAAAGCTTTCCATTGAGCAGGTGATCAATAATAGCATTTCTTTGTATTAAGGTTAATGTTGGTCTTCTATCTGGAAAATTAAAAACCGAGCTATGATTTCAGCTACTTCATGTAATAGAATTTGGCTGACTGGGTCTATTGAGGTTAATGTTGGTTAGTACTTAGTATTGGTCTTTCTACCTTGAATTAATAACTGAGCGATTTCCGTTAATTTATGACATGTTATAAACGGGTTTTTAGGCCCAACCCGTTAGTGGGTATCCACCCATTATGTAACCCTATTGCTATAAATACAGGGCTATGGATTCCATAGCCACCATGTTTACAATACGTTATCAGCACGCTCGAGGCTGAGCCGAACCTCTGCCGACGGACGAACACGACGCGAACGGGCTTCCTTCACGGAACGTCGCTAGATCCGGCGGGTAGGATCTAGAGGTAATTCTTTTCTCTATATCTAAATTCATATGCGCATATGTCTAGATCCAAATTCTTGGATCAATTGTTTAAATGAAAATCAACGTTTTTATTTTTAAAAATCAACTTTTTTCAATAAAAAAACGCCTTTTTGGAAGATTAAAAATGGATTTTTCTCCATAAAAATTGGATTTTTATCATCTTCTTCCCCCAAAACGCCTACAACTATCAATCGTCCCATGTGACCGCACGCGTCCCACGTGACCGCTACGACCCCCGACCTTCAAACTATCAATGGGTGGTGAGAAACCACCCCAAAACATTTGGCACCGTCTGTGGGAAAGAGACCATCTCCCACGTCATCCACAACAACCAACATGGAGCAGCACAACGACGAAGCAGCTCGAATGCCGACCATCCCAGAGGAGGGTAGCTATTTCCAGCACGAAACCGAGAACAGCCGCTCCACCGGAGAAACCGACGACTCGCGCTCGGTAACCTACGAACAAATCGACCATCTCACCCAGGAGATGAACGCCAACTTCCAAGCCCTGGCAGCAGCCATTCAACATCTTTGGGCCAGCAACACCCCTCGGGAGGAAACCCGACAGGGTTTCCCAACCGCTCGAGGGCACGCCCCCCGTTGCGCTCAACCATAGTCGCGGACCGCGATGGGGAGGACCTGTATCGGGAGCATTCGCCTGCCCCCACCTCTCGTCAAGGCGAGGGGGAGGGAGAACTGAATGGACCTGAGACGAATAAACTACGGTCTCGTCCAAGCAACCCCTCTCAATCGAATGACAATCGTCCAGCCTCACGGCCGCCGAGGAGCACCAAGGGCGGAGCAGAAGCCTGTGCCAAAAGAGGACCAGGAGTCACGAAGATCGTCGTCGCAGGGAGCGTGCCCGGCGACCGATGCCGATCCCCAGCCGGAAAGGCCTTAGAGGAGGCCCCTCGCACGTTCCCGCTGATCCACCAAAGTCATCCGAGCACCGAAAAGAAGTGCCGCTGGGACAGATCAACCTAGAAGCCCAAAGAGACGACCGATGCCCACTAATAAGGTGTATCACTGAGACCCCCAGGAGCACGTGCAAGACTATCAGGGAGTCATGATGTTCCAAGGGGCTGACGATGCCATGCTCTGCCAAGGCTTTTAAACCACCCTCAAGAGATCCGTCAGGGAGTGGTATAACAACCTCCCCGATCAATAAATCGGCAACTTCTGGGACTTTTCCCAGATGTTTTGCCAACAGTTCATGGCTGGACGACAAAGGAAGCCAAGCTCGGACCTCCTGTTCAACATAATCCAAAGGCCGGGCAAGACTCTGAGGAGTTACAAGAAGCGCTTCAAGGCCCAGATATTAAACGTCGAGAGCTGCCCCGAACTGGTCACCATAACAGCCCTGAAGAAAGGGCTCCGGCACAGAGGCCTGAAGAAATCACTGCATCAAGACCTCCCTAAGGGCCTCGCCCAGGTCTTGGCATGGCCAGATAGATTCATGCTGACATAAGAAGCCTTGGCCACGGAGGAAGAAGGTCCCCCCACGGGGGTCCAGGAGGAGTTCAAAACGCGGCGAGGGCGAATGCTACGAGCTGGAGGACCACAAGCAGGAGAGGATGCCCAGAGGAAAACCACACATATGGGAATCAGTGCCCACCAGGCTGAGCACTACCCAGGACGTCGTCTTGACGCTGGCCCAAAAAGAGGGTCACATCAACAAGCCACCCCCGATGATGAAGGGGGGACGAAGAGACGAAGAAAAATATTGCAAGTATTACAAGGATAACGGTCACGACACCGATGACTGTTGGCACCTAAAGAAGGACATCAACCAACTGATTAGTTGGGGATATTTGAAGAACTTTGTCGACGCTTCGAAGGCAGGCTCCGGAGAAGCCACGTCGAGGCAAGCAGATACGGAAAAAAAGGTGAATGTCGTCCAGACCCATGTACGCATAATTGAATAAGGAGTCAGCTGCTCGACCGAGTCCTAGGGCTCCAGGCGAGCGACTCGCCTACCCATATCTTCCCCGCTTTACGCATTTCAGTTTTAAATGTACACCCAGTTTTTCTTCTACTAAAATAAAGACACGAACATGAGTTCTTGCTCACAACTACGTGTCCTTCAAGATTTGGTAATCACCTATCAGATCCAACACCGAGACCGCCGGGGCAACTCCCCCAGTAAGACCGATGGAACCCTCAATCGGCCATAAGGCTGGAGGCAACTCCCCCAGCAGGACCGATCCAACTCTCGATCGACCGTAAGGCTGGGGGCAACTCCCCCAGCAACACCGATCCAACTCTCAATTGGCCGTAAGACAGGGGCAACTCCCCTTGCAGCACCGATCTAACTCTCATTGGCCATAAGGCTGGGGCAACTCCCCCAGCAGGACCGATCAAACTCACGAACGGCCGTAAGGCTGGGGGCAACTCCCCCAACTGGACCGATGGAACTCCTGATCGGCCGTAAAGCTGGGGGCAACTCTCCCAACAGGACCGATCAAACTCTCGACCGACCATAAGGCTGTGTGCAACTCCCACAGCAAGACCGCTCGAACTCTCGATCCGTCATAAAGCTAGGGGCAACACCCCCAGTGTAATGCCCCGTTTCCTAAAATACGATGGAAGCGAGAATGTTACGAAGGTCTGCATGAACTGGAGCGGTGAAGCTCGAGTTCACTAAGCGTTTGTGATAACAACATAGCAGGTCCTTGCATGCAATCAGAACAATAGAATGTTATTTCATTCAATAGCCATATCTAGAAGTTCGTACATGAAATAAAACAACAGTGCCTCAGCATGGCCAAAGGAACTACAACAAGGTACATACTCCTACTACAAGGTGATAAAGCAAATCTAAAGCAGCAACAGAATAAGTCTCTAGTCTTCCGCAGGAAGCGACTCCGGGCCAACAAACACCTGGCTCACTGGCTCAGCTGTCTCAAACAATTCCTGGTCTTGGTACTCTGTCTCGTGAACTGACATACATTCCAAAAACACGAATGTATGTCAGCAAGGGTCTGGCAATTAAAAGGTGAGTCGACCCAAGGCAAGGTACGTGAATTTTAAACAGATTATAAAGTATTAACAGAGTTATACAATTAATCAACAGCATGGCTATAAGCATGGAAATTCTAAATAATTAAAGCAAGGTACTTCTAGCATGGCAATTCTAAAGAATTCGAAAACGAGCATTAATTGAACATGGAATTTCTACAATTTGTATAATACTATTAACATGGCAATCTAGTGTACAACTGAGATTAACACTAATGAGTTCAAGTGCAGTGTCAATGTTTTCTATTACAGCTCCGATTGAGCCGATTTCAGATCCGTTGGAAAAGCATGTTTCGAATGGGACTATCCTAAAAACCATGTATCCATTTATATGCCTTTTGTTATGTAAAATATTATTGTAAACATTTTACAATAATATTTAACCATTTTTCATTATATGCAACAATCCCTTGTATCATTCTACTAATGCTAAATTCGCAGACATTTTGCGACAGTATTAAATCCCATTTAATATAGACTTATTGTCACAAACTCTTTGTGACTTCAATTATTCTCGTGCACACGAGTGCACTCCTCCTGAATCCTTCCTATTACTAAGACGCAAATCCCACTCTGTGTGAGACCCTACAACCTGACCCTACTACAGGTTGGGGCTCGAAACCCTTAGACGACAGTGACCATGAGTAGCAGGTGTCACCCCGTTCGGGCGCAACATAATTACGTGATTGATCAATTGAAAAAGTGTCTTCAGGATCACTCTGACTGTGTCAATGATGAATACCGTAGTTTTAGTCCCTTCGTCATAACTATGTCACTGCATAGCCTAGGGTATGGTAAACCGTCAATCCTACTAGCTCGCACTGGTCAGTATGCATCAGT
This sequence comes from Scilla litardierei, assembly GCA_030789695.1. Lineage (NCBI taxonomy): Eukaryota > Viridiplantae > Streptophyta > Magnoliopsida > Asparagales > Asparagaceae > Scilla > Scilla litardierei. The sequence continues at coordinate 144,988,651 of CM061136.1, forward strand.
CTTTGGTATGTCCATGTTGTACTTCCTACAACATACACCGGCCGAGGTTTAGCACAAAAAACCGTACTGAGCTTGTGACACTAATTTCCCTTTAACTGAAGAGACGAATCCTATCTTAGTCACTACTTACCTCGTACGCTTCAAGTGTCACCCAACCTAAGACCTTTCAACGAGTGAAGACTCGAGGCTATATCATAGATCTAAGTAACACCGTACACGCACTAGTTCGTACAATGACTTCAAGTCTTAAGGACCAACTAGCCTATCATCACTAGAGAGTTATCAATGACAGTTTAGTTAAGGTTAACCATTTGACACCTCTTTATTGGGTCTTTCAGTAGACTCATTCTCCAATAACCACATATGTCTCGTCTCCGACTTCGTCAGGTCGAATGATTATGAGATCATCATTACCCTTTAGGATAAGACAAAGACACAATAGTCTGTCAGATGTGCCGACATCCTTTTCGCGACACATCTATGACCATGAATGTTTTAAGACTCAAGTTCCTATCGGTCATTTACTTTCCATAATCGAGATCTGCATTTAGATACATGTATGACCTTACTTTAAGTCTAAGGAGATTATCCAAGTATTAAAAAACATTTAATCATAATAGGATAATTAGTATCATTTATATTTGAACAAGATGTTTTACTCGATAAATTGCCACGATGGCATATATCTTCCTACACAACTCCCCTAGTAGGTCGACCACGCATCGATCTCCGGGCCGGGGCAACTCCCCTGGCAGGCCAACCACTCGATCAACTATAATCCATGGGGCAATTCCCCCAAGGGACGATCGTGTGATCGAACGTAGACCGATGGACGGCTCCCCGGGCGGACTGATCGCACCATCGGTCCTAACCAGCCAAAAGCGTCCTCAAAAAACCCTTCCCACAGCTCAAGCTGTCGACTAACCTCGTCACGAGCAGCGAGAAGAGGGGGCAAGGCCAAAACAAAGACAACACAACAATGTGCAAATACAACGGACATACCAAAAAGGGAAAAAAACTTCTATAATTCATTCAGATCGTTACAAATAGAGGAGAAAACAAAAGGAGAATCACCATAACTTCCTACGACGCCGGAGCCCGGGAGGAACTCTCCCTGGTTGCTTCAGCGACATCCCTTGTCCCGACAAGCTGGTCGGGGGTAGCGGAGGGGCGAAGAAGCATCTGCCGAACCCGCTCCTCGTATGCCAGGAACCCATCCAAGAAGGACTTTGCGATCCTCGGGGCCATGACATCCTCGTACGCCAGGTTTCCTCATGACTTCATCGACCAGTCGCCTGGGATCCGCCCGCAGTAGGGAACCGATCTTAGACGCTCCCGCTCAAGGGCTGCCTCGAGCTCGACAACTCGCTTTGAGCGCCGCTGCACCTCTACGACCATGGAGGACGCCTGCGAGATGAAAGGGACGAGGATCAAACTAAACAAGATGGGAGAGAGAGAAGGAAGAGACTCACCTACTGAATCTGCCACACCATGCAGTCTGACAGGCTCTTGGAGTGGACACTCTATAGGAGAGAGCGATCCCCCGGTAGTGTGGAGCTCTTTGCCAATCGGACAACCACGTCACAGTCGGTAAAAACTGACCCTCCAGATGGGGACTTGATCAGTCCATATTTTACAACTTTTTTCTGCATGTTTGCATGCCATTTCGATTGCTCATATTACGATTTTCATGATTATTTGACGATATTTCGTTACTTTTCACTATTTCTCATTTTCGTCTGATTTTAGGAAATATGGAGCAATCGGGAGGAAAAATGGACTAAAGGAACTAACTGCACTGAAGGATGAGTGAAAGAAGAAGAACGTCGAAGTAATCGACGAGGAAGCAAGGATGAGGAGAAATGAGCTCTGAAATAGGCCACTCAGCCAAGCAAGGCAGTTCACTCGGTCGAGTGAAACAGCCTACTCGACCGAGCAAGACTGACCAAAGACATCTGCCTGACCAGAGTGCCACAATGCACTCGTCTGAGTGGTTAATTCCACTCGGCCAAGTAGAGAACTCCACTCGCCCGAGTGAAGGCCAAGAATTCGAAGAGAGCCATGCCGACTTCTCTGTTTTTGTGGATGATCTGCAGACTGACGTACTCGGCCGAGTCACACTTCTCACTCTACTGATTCATATTTCCACTTGGCCGAGTCACACTTCTCACTTGGCCGAGTCATATTTTCACTCGACCAAATGACACGAGTGCCCAGATTTTCAAACAGCCTCTCACTCTTTTGAAATCTTCTATCATTCCAGCAGGAAAAGTATTGTTCTCATATTTTTTATGGATAGTAGACTTCATGAAGGTTCCAACGCTACCAAGAACATGCCAATCGGAGGTCGGATGAAATCTGGAGAATTTCTGCAAGTTGACGCTGCTGTGCTGAAACTACTACCCGGCCAAGTCATATTTCCACTCGGACGAGTCAGCGCGGGCCTAGAACTAAAGTTGCGGCTAGAGCTGATTTTGGGCACGATTTTCAGGGGGTTTCTAGGGTTATTGCTGGGGTTTTGGGGGGGGCTATAAATCGGGTTTGAAGCTGTTGTAACGGCCTGTTTCCGTATATACGTATCTCGTATGTATTCGATTAGTATAGTGATTTATTTGAGTACTAATGTACGAGTTTGTTTGGTATTATTATTTTCATAGTTCGAGAACGCAACTTAGCGACCGCGATAATATCTCCTTTAAGTTGGTTGGTGTTGATTGTAGAGGTGGGATCATAATGATCCGATTATCCTGATCAGATGATTCCTCAAATCTCATCTTAGTCAAAACTAGACCAGATCTAAATATCTTAACGTATATCGATTTTCTAATCCAAATCTTAATACGTTTCATAAATCGATCAAATCTTAACCCAAGTGACCTAACGAATCCTAATAGTTGATTCTATCGGATCTCCAAATCTTAACTCTAAATATCTTAAGCAACAATATGTACCAACTCTATATCGTAATAATAAGTTGATCACATCGAACTCCCCTAACCTAATCTTAATCGGGTTAATCAACTCAATTTTCCAAAATCAAATATCTTGACGAATCATTCAAACCAAATCTAAACATCTTATCGATGTTGATCTTAACCGGATCGATTTCCAACTCAAGAGCGATCGAATCTTAAATGATCTTACTAAATCTTAAACTTGCTCCTTTATAATCAAAACTTGATCAAACCAACATACCTAATATCTTAACAAATCGTATCTTTTATACAAATAAAATCCTAACAGACCAAATTCTAATAATTTTAATATTGTGATCATCTAATTGTCCTAGCCAAACGGATCTTACCAATCAAGAGAATACCTTAACCGAATCGATTATCCAATCTGATCCCGATCTAAACATCTTGTCGGATCCTCCCAATCATAGCTAATCTTAACTACACCAATTTTCTAAAATCAGACCGTGAACGTAGTAAATCCTAGGTCTTAATCAAATCGATCTCTCCTAATCAATTCTAGGTTAGGCCGATCCTCTGAATCAAATCTTAACATGGTTGATCTTCCTAATCAAGATATCTTGATCGAATAAATATTACTCAACGCTATGAAACTGGATTTATTCAACCCGGCCAATTTCGTAAACCACATCTTAATCCAAATATCATGACGGATCATCCGAAACATGTCTAAATCTTAACTAAACCGATCGAATATCTTGACTCAAATCTCATATTACCTTAACTAATCCTTATAGCTAAATATCTCAAATAGATGACCTGAGTCATATCCAAAACATTGACAAAATTCTAATACCTTAATTTGAATAACTATAATGTCTAATCATCTTAACTTATCTAATCTAAACTACTTTAACGATAAATTTTCCTAACTCAAACACGTGACCAGTAGATGGCATGAACGTTCGAGTATTTTCAATGTAGGTTTTGGACGACAACATCGCAATTAAAATCTGATCTTTAACATTATTAAACTATTTTGGTCTCAGTTTAGAGTGAAGACCAAATAAATCAAATATCTTCATTGGGAATGAAGCCTTTTCAAGCCATTCGTTAGAATCAAATATAGTATTAATTAAAAACCAATTCAAATGGAATCCTAACCAAACCTTTTACAACAATGAATCTGTTAAATTGTTTAAAAGAAATCTTTTGTTCTCTTGCCTCTCAGTTGTATAACTGACCCTACCCACGTACACTCTCTCTCCCCACTTCCCACGTTACTCACATCACATCACTCAAATATCTCCCATGACCTCTCATCTCCTCTCAAACAGTAAGGAAACCCATGCACAGCCCCATACCGCCCCTCTCCTTTCCTCCATCGACGAACCCATCGATGCCGCATCTCCTCCCCGCCGTCTCCTTTCAACCCGCAGCCAGGCCCAAATCCCCGACCCCTCTCGCCGGCGAGCTCAGCATCCCCGCTCTCTCCAACCCAACACCGAGCGGCCCCAGGCGACTCCACGTCTCCGGCGAACCAACTACAAACTGCCAATCTCGCCCCCTCTCGCCCCGACCTCCGGCGATCATCCCATCGACTGCCAGCGCCGTGGCCCCGGGCTGTTCGCCTCACTCTCCAATACCCAACCACCGCCAGCGCCTCACTCCCCCTTCCGTTAGCCCCCAGCACATCTCCCCTCCCCTGTCTCACCTCGCACCGCTCGTCGTCCTCTGTATTCAGGAGAAGCCTCGCAAGCTCCTGAACCCACCGAGCCGCCTGAGCCCACCCCTGACCCTCGAGCTCCCCGCCTCCTTGCCTGAACTCGAGGCCCCCAACAACCCCCGCCTGGCGACTCCTCGTCGAACCTCCCCGCCTTTACATGCCGCTTCCCCTGTTTCCGACTGCACCGGCCACCCTCCTCGCCACCATCCCTCAACGCCAGCACCGCCCTCTCCAAACCGCCGGCAGTCGTCTCCCCAAGCCTCGTCGCAAGCCTGCCTCTCTCCGATCTCCCCTGCAAACCGTCACCACCCTCCCCAGCACAACTCTCCGCCTCCTTGCCTTGACACCGACCGCCCCGCTCTCTTTCTCGTCCAGCCCGCAGATCGCCATGCCCCATCCGACCAGTCTCCGACCAGCCCTTCCCGAGCCTGACCATCGACTTCGCCGCAATAGCAACGGTCTCCTCCGACCCGTAACCCACGAGGACCGCTGCACTCCTCGACCCGTCGACCTCGCCGTCCGCGCGCCATAGCAGTCGCCGGAGCACTGGTCTCCCTCCGAAGCCGCCATCTGCGAGGGCAAGTGTGCACACGAACAGTGAATTTACATCTCTCTCCAAGCAACAGTATACTTCATTATTTAGAATTAGTTGTAGGTTGCTATTTTACATATTTATATAGGTGCCAGTGAGTTACATTAGCTCATATTGGTTAATTTATTATCCTTCCATGTACAAAGTTTTGATATAGTCAGAACTATATGATAATTAGTGGAATAATTGGTTCATTGAAATTAAGCTAGTAAGAAACCAACCAAGGTTAGTCGATGTTATTAATAGATAGCATAGTAACCACATCTAAACTGCTAATTAAGTTAGCTCGATTCACAGTATATATATTATATAAGTTGGTAGTTGATAATTAATTCCTAAATGAGTAGTAACTTCAATATGTTAACAGGGGCATGATATAAGGACAGTATATGGTTAAGTATAATTTCATATCACTTTTAGCTTGATATTGCGAATCCGATGTCGCAGATATATTATGTCTCGTCGCGATCACCCGGACATCCGAAACCATCTACATCAGGCAAGTGCAATTTTTACGTACCTTGAAACCGTTGCTTTTAATTGCTTTGACCTGAATTATTCTGATATGCAAATGTGAATTCTTTCCACGTGTTTTTAAAGTGTTATTACATTATTTGTCAAACCGAGAATCGCTATTATTGTGTCTTACCCTATAATGCATGTTGATAACTTAATATGCTTGCACACACTTAACTGAATGGATGATTGATGGAATACATCGATGGAATGCGTATGGATGGAACATACTGACGAAAACGAGTATTTGGAAATCATGAAATTGTGAATTCGTGCCCCCAAGAGGCGAAATCGTGACTTTCGTGAGTGTCATGTGAGTTGACAACTTCGTGCTTGTAATACGACTAGGCTAGCTCGTGTTCCGGCAAACTTTTGGGTGGGGTTAGGGTTGAGCGGCCACTGGGCGTATGAAGGGTACTCTCCTCAAGAGCACCACCCGCACGCGGTGGGTTAGCGTCAATCACGGTAAGCCCCCGTGAGAGGAACGACCTTCTCATCACGACCTAAAGGCGAGAACCATAGATTAGATGTGAGCTCTTGACATGGAAATTGCAACGCTAACTTTGGTCTCTTGGAAAATTGTCATGCTAATGAACTCAGAGAAAAACCTTACTTTAGTTTCTTGCACACACACTTGCCATGTTTACTACTGTACACACAACTTCATGATTATTGCTGTCATTAGAGGGGGGTTCCCATTATTTTTCATGGATATTTTTAGAGGTTAGGCCATGCCCTATGCCCCCTTTTGGATCACAAGGCTTGTATTTGAAGTGAAATTCTTCATCAAAGCTAAGTATCGTTTTATTGTTATTTGAATCTTTGATTTGATATATTTTTACATGCAAGCAATGTATTTTATTGATTCTCATATCGTTATTGCTATGCTTGGTTGATCGTTGTTCTAAGGCATGAGGATGAACCCTATGGATCCAATTTCAGATTTGTGATGAATGAATTTATATCTTGCTAGAATTGATAGGAGGTTAGGTTGTGATTGATTTATTACGGATAGCTATGAATTTTTATCGATATGGAGTTTGCAAGAGATTGGATTCTAATCGATGGGAAGGCCTAGGTATTCGATTTAGATTTATAATTGAGATTCACTAGATTTGGTTTGCAAGATATTGGACCAAATCTAGCATTTTTATTATAAATCTATACCCATATTCGTTTGCAAGAGATTGGACGAATACGAGCTATCACAATCTAGATCGTAACTCGAGTTTGCACGAGAGTGGGCTCCAGGGGCGATTGAACGATGTTGTCAATCTTAATGCTAGTGGCTTAGGTTAGGATTTGCATGAAAGTAGGCTCTAATATAGGTCGTTATAGACCGGCAATAGCACGAGAGCGTGACCTTGGTTCTCTATTTAGTTACGACTAGTTCACCTCAATTCAAGTCTTGCAACATTGAGATTCGCAATTCACGGAGATGAATGACGATCCGTAGTGGGGATTCCCTAGCCCTAGACACTTTTATTATATTGAATTAGAATCGATATTTTACCGAGTTCCTTATCATCGACACCGACATCCATCACCATTTCCATTACATCATACCATAAACATCTCCACCAATAAACCTTTGTAGTCGAGCCAACCTAAGATAGATTGGAACCAATACCACCTCCTCGTGTTCGATACCCGCTCGCCACTAGACCGTGCATTTGCGGTAAAACTACAATTGTTTCTCGGGTGTATATCCGAGAGCGATCAAGTTTTTGGCGCCATTGCCAGGGAGGTGTTTCCCGTTAGGTGCCAATTTGTCACAATTATGTTGATTAGACTACAAAAAAATTTTAACAAAAGAAAATTTCCCCCTCGCCACCATTATTATCATTTCTATATTCTTTTGTGACACTGATATTTTTCTTTAGGTATTTATTTTTGTTGATCAGGTGTTATGGATTATACTATGTGGACCACAGATTTTGATCAGGGTGCTCAGATGGGAGAATATTATTTTGATCAAAGTGCTCAGACGGGAGAATACTATTTTGATCAGAGTGCTCAGACGGGAGAATACTATTTTGACCAAAGCGCTCAGATAGGAGAATACTATTTTGATCAGAGTGTTCAGACGGAAGAATACTATTTTGATCAGAATGCTCAGACGGGAGAATACCTTCTTGATGAGATGCTTGCACAACAGGTTGGAATACAAGCCAGGATTGGAAAGGTCGACTTTCAATTGGAATTGGTGAAAAGAGACATTGAAATAAGTGCGCTCATGCTTAAGGTTGCAATAATTTCCAAGGATATCAGTTCTGCTTCTTCATCTTATGGGCCAGAAGCATCGCCAGTCATATTACCAGAGCCAGAATGTGCCGTCGTCGATCCAACATCCTACGATACAGCTATTACATATGAAGAGTGGATCGACGAAGAGGCAGTGGAGGAAGCCGAAATTGAGTCATATGCACCGCCAGAGGAGGACACATTTCAGAACTTATTGGAGGGCCTTTTGGAGTCAGTGAGGTTCACAGGTTCAGTTAGCATTACAGCAGGTGATGCTTTGAGATACTATTTGCATATTTTGTTATGAACTGTGTTTCAGCTGCAGAACAATTGAGGAAGACATCCATGTCAGTCTTGGGGGGATAGACTAAATTTTTGAATTGCTTGCGGGTATTCCCCTCCACATGATACATCCCCATAAGTTGACACACATGAGCAGCCAGCATCACCATTCCAGAGCGAGCGTACATAATAGTTGATGAAAAAGCAAAAGAGCACCCTGTGGAGCCAAAGCATGCTTTTGGGGAGGCCTTACACACGGAGCCAGAGTTTATCGTCGAGGAGGTCGTGCATCAGGACGAGGACACAACCATTCATGAGGATCCCGAATACTATCCTTCTCCATTAGAGCTTCCGCAGCCACCTCATCCATCCACTGACGCTGAGGACTATACCACAGAGCTTACGGCTCCCACTCAGGGAGATATTTTTACCCATTCCATTTCTGAATCTTGTATTCCATTCGATATTTATTTTAATTCAGATATTTTTGACACGTCGTACCTTTTGCAGCACACATACAATTATAGACCGGAGGTATGCTTGGACATGTCACAGTTTGACGAACCTGTCGAGGAGGTACATACCTATGATCCAGATTTACCTGAGCAGCTGAGAGAGGACACCACGGAGACAGATATCATAGCACGAGAGGATATTGGATTATTTCCAGGGAAGTATCGTCCACGTACTATTTATTTCATATATCTCTATAGACGATCCTCTTTGGAATACATTTATTATGAGGGAGAAATTTTTACAGCGAACAGATGCATCCTATTCTCTACAGGGTACATGTGGAGTCCTTGTGGGAATGCTGGAGAAAGCATTGCTGGAGTTTGTTGGTGTTCGTGGACACACGCGCCTGGCGGAGCCACTGAAGGAGCAGTTGGAGCAGTTGTCTGCACCGGTAAAGATACTGGATCCGCCTTTTGCTATAGGTGATATCAATCCAGTAGTGTAGCAATAGCGTAAAATTTTATGTTTTCAATAAACACGAATCCTCTCGATAGCGAGAGGACTGTATAGATTTGCTTGATTTGTTAGTTCAGAATAAATATCACCTCATGTGACGGCAACATAAATTTTTACACCCCAAACCCATTATATATTAATTGCCCTCTTCATATTTTGATGTGTCACACCCTTTTTGCTCACCACCCATCAAGCATCTCTTTCAAGTGAATACTCACATTCTTATTCGTTTGACTCGATCTTGCTTAGCAAAGCTGTGACAGTTTTGATCGAGTCATTTGAATAGGATTATTTGGTATAAGCTTGGGAGAAGGCGCTTTCATGCATCATTGTATGTGCATGTAGTTGCATTAGGATTTCATGTCATCCATGTCATCATTTTTCATTCCCCCCCATATTTATCGTTGTTCCTCATATTCTTTCATTATGATCACATTGAGGACAATGGAAAGTTTAAGCTTGGGGAGTGCATTTCCATGCCATATAGTTGCAATTTTACTCTATTTTTAGGGTTTTTAGAATTTTTCAAAATTTTTGCATTATCCTTTTGATTTTTCCATCTTATCTTTTTTATGTGTGTTCATGCATCATGTTGTGCGCTTGATTTTCTTTTCTTTCCTTCCTTTTTTTATTTCTTTATTTTCTTTTCCTTCTTTTGCTAGATATGTTCCTTATGATGATATCTCTTAATGCTTTAGCAACCAACACGATGCTAATTATTCCTTGGCATGCTACTTAGAGTATCTCATAGTCCTGCTATCCATGTGCTTGCTTATATATTCTTTTGATGATGCCTATGTATGAATGCATGATATTAATTGAAGCTGAATGTATGGATTAGTGTTTAGTATGCTTTTGTTGGAAATGCACCAAGATTCACGCATCATTAGTATATCTGAAGCATCAATTTTATTGTCTTATTCACCTTCTGTTGCATGCCTGATATGATTGTAAATTTTACCGCTTGACTTCACTATTCGTTGAAATAGAATATCTGTGCTTACACATGAGTTTTAGTTGAAGTATTATTTTATTGAACCGTTTGTGCACATCTTAGAGTGAACCGAGTGTTACATTATTTCTTTCTCCACAAATATCTTTTATTCTTTACATGTCACTTGAGTTCACGTCCTAAAGCTACTTACATCGCATCTATTTACCAAAAAATCCCTACAAAAGAAAAAGTTACCTCCAAAATTCCAAATAGCCAAAAATGAGCCAAAACCCAAAAATACAAATCAAATAGCTCCTACAAAAATCCAAAAAGAAAAATAAGAAACAAAAAGCTCAAAAAGTAAAATAAAGATATTTCTCTATCTCACTATTGGAGCCACAAAATACTTGGGAAACCCAAGGCAAAAATATCATTTTCCACTATCATATTCCTTTAGATACGATGCTTCAAGCTAAGCTTGGGGGGTGAATTCATTTGACCATATGAGTGCGTACAACATTAGAGTGGAGAGGTGCACGAATGGGGAAGTTTGATAATTCTGAGACTTAGCGGATTACTTTAGCTATGGAGATTTCTTATGAATTGATATGAAAATGTGAATGACATGCCTCTTATTCCATTCTCTATTGCATGCTTGGTGTGATTCTTATATGCTTCTATTATAACTCTTGATTGAAAAGTGTACCGCCAACATTTGTATATTAAATTTTATGAAATGCATGATGTGGACATGAATTGATTGTATGAATTTAGAGCGTACCATATGTTGTTCTTTAAAGTATGCAAGTACCATGTTTGAGTAATATATGAAATCTTTATAGCATGTGATTCGTATTTTCCGAGTTGTCGTGATGTGTAGCTTATGGCCTGAGATCTGAGAGAATAATCTAGCGACCCCTCCCACTTCGTATTCTTTTTCTTTTATTTCATTTCCTTTGTTTTCATTTCCCAAGTTCGTCTCTCTACTTATCTTCATCAAGGAAGAGTAAGAGGTAAGCTTGGAGGATTTTGATCAGTCCATATTTTCACCTTTTTTTCTACATGTTTGCATGCCATTTCGATTGATCATATTGCGATTTTCATGATTATTCGACGATATTTCGTCACTTTTCACTATTTCTCCTTTTTGTCTGATTTCAAGAAATATGGAGCAATCAGAAGCAAAAATGTGCTAAAGGAACTAACGGCACTGAAGGATAAGTGGAAGAAGAAGAAGAACGTCGAAGGAATCGACGAGGAAGCGAGGAGGAGGAGAAATGAGCTTGAAACATGCCACTCGGCCAAGCAAGGCAGTTCACTCGGTCGAGTGAAGCAGCCTACTCGGCCAAGCAAGACTGACTAAATACATCTGTCTGATTAGAGTGCCACAATGCCCTCAGCCGAGTGGTTAATTCCACTCGGCCGAGTAGAGAACTCCACTCGCCCGAGTGAAGGCCAAGAATTCGAAGAGAGCCATGCTGACTTCTCTGCTTTTCTGGATGATCTGCAGACTGACGTACTCGGCCGAGTCACACTTCACACTCGGCTGAGTCATATTTTCACTCGGCCGAGTTATACTTCTCACTTGGCGGAGTCATATTTCCACTCGGCCAAATGACACGGGCGCCCAGATTTTCAGACAGCCTCTCACTCTTTTGAAATCTGCTATCATTTTAGCAGGCAAAGTATTTTTTTCTCATATTTTTTATAGATAGTAGACTTCATGATGGTTCCAACGCAGCCAAGAATGTACCAATCAGATGTCGGATGAAATCTGGAGAATTTCTGCAAGTTGACGCTACAGTGCTGAAACTGCTACTCGGCCAAGTCATATTTCCACTTGGCCGAGTCAGCGCGGGCCCAGAACTAAGGTTGCGGCCAGAGCTGACTTTGGGCATGATTTTCAGGGGGTTTCTAGGGTTATTTGCTAGGTTTTTGGGGGGCTATAAATAGGGTTTGTAGCCGTCATTAGAGGGGTTCCCATTGTTTTTCTTGGAGACTTTTTAGAGGTTAGGCCATGCCCTAGGCCCCCTCTTGGATCAAAAAGCTTGTATTTGGATTGTAATTCTTCATCAAAGCTAAGTATCGTTGTTATTGTTATTTGAATCTTTGATTTGATATCTTTTTATATGCAAGAAATGTTTTTTATTGATTCTCATATCGTTATTGCTATGCTTGGTTGATCATTGTTTTAGGGCATGGGGATGAACCCTATGGATCCAATTTCAGATTTGTGATGAATGAATTTATATGTTGCTAGAATTGATAGGAGGTTAGGTTGTGATTGATTTATTACGGATAGCTAAGAATTTCTATCGATATGTAGTTTGCAAGAGATTGGATTCTAATCGATGGGAAGGCCTAGGTATTCGATTTAGGTTTATAATCGAGATTCACTAGATTTGGTTTGCAAGAGATTGGACCAAATCTAGCATTTTTATTATAAATCTATACCCATATTCGTTTGCAAGAGATTGGACGAATACGAGCTATCACAATCTAGATCGTAACTCGAATTTGCACGAGAGTGGGCTCGAGGGGCGATTGAACGATGATGTCGATCTTAATGCTAGTGGCTTAGGTTAGGGTTTGCACAAGAGTGGGCTCTAATCTAGGTCGTTATAGACCGGCAATAGCGCGAGAGCGTGAGCTTGGTTCTCTATTTAGTTATGACTAGTTCATCTCAATTCAAGTCTTGCAACATTGAGATTCAAAATTCACAGAGATGAATGACGATCCGTAGTGGGGATTCCCTAGCCCTAAACACTTTTGTTATATTGAATTTGAATCGATATTTTACCGACTTCTTTATCATCGACACCGACATCCATCACCATTTCCATTACATCATACCATAACCATCTCCACCAATAAACCTTCGTAGTCGAGCCAACCTAAGATAGATTGGAACCAACACCACCTCCTCGTGTTCGATACCCGCTCGCCACTACACCGTGCGCTTGCGATAAAACTACAATTGTTTCCCGGGTGTATATCCGGGAGCGATCAGGACTCAAGTCCGGGCCCGAACGCAGACAATGCTCGTCCTACCACGACCGGGGTATGCTCGACCTGGAGGGAAGGAGAAGCCTCCTCTAGGGCCTGGGGGCTTCCTTGTGAGATGGCCGACAAATGATCCACCAAGGAAGCACTATCCCATTTTCTCTTCTTCTCAGGCCTCTCAGAACCCGAGCAAGAAAGCTTCTTCCTCGACCCCTGACCTCTGACCGGTGCGATAGTGTCCTGCTTAAGACCAGTCAAGGCCCCCTCGTCGGTGACCAGGTCGGCGTGAGCATCAATCGAGCCCTCCACGGTGGGAGAAGAACCAGAGTTGGCCGAGGTCGGAGCCAGGCTCAGGACAACATCGATCGGACCCGTCATGACGGGGGAAGAGCCTGCAGTCGAGGGCGCATCTACCATCTTCAACATTCCCGATCGATGGCTCAGCTGCGTAAATCACCTCCTCCTCAGTGCGGCACAGCGCATGACCAGAGGAGCTTCCCCGAGAGCCCCGAGCACCCTGACAGATGAATTGATGCACGTCGTAGAGGTGGTTGAACTCTTAGCCCGCCATTCCTATAAAAGAAAGAAGAATCAGGGTAAGCCAAGAGGAAGGATGAAGTCTAAAAAGTGCCTTTACCAGGGGACCACAAGACGCGCTTGAGAAGGAGACCGTCCAACAAGGGCCAGACCAATCTATCTTCCATGGACAAGGCCGACAGGAATGTAACCACAGCCCGATCGACCTCTGATATGTCCAGCGCTAACTGGTAGGCACCCGAGCTTCCTCAACCAGTTAAAATTTTGGAATTCCCGGAGAAGTGACAAAAACATAGTCGTTCTTCCAATGACCGACCCAGTGTGGCAAGCCCAACAAACACTCCCTGCCTCTCCTGACGGCAATGTGAAGCCATGTTGCTGAGGAGACAACCCTAATTTCGTAGAAATAAAAGAAAAATGGCAAAGACGGCTCCAACTGGTGCAGATGACATAATACAACAAAGCCGACCAAGACCGGAACTGAATACGGGGTAAGCTGGCACAAGGATACTTGCAGAAATTCCAACACCTGGATGATGAAGGGGTGAAGAGGAAAGCAAAGCCCCATCCGAAACATCTCGACGTACACACCTACCTCACGTGCCCAAGGAAAACAGATCCTCTCGTCTTGAAATGGGACCCGAACCCTATACGGGTAAGAGAGATATTCCACCCTAATTCTCTCAGCGGTGGGGTAAGCGACAGTAGAGGTTGCTTCGAGAATCACGGGAGGAACTACGACTCCCTCAACTCCGGAAGGATTCCCTCACTGGATCAGATCCTCAAATAGCAAGCACTTGCCCTTCTCATGGGACGAGGACGCCCCGACGGCCGCGACGAAATCATCGGCATCAGGCGATGAAGCTCCTATTCTCAGTGCCCTCTCCATTAAGCAAGACAAAAAACGGAAGTAGGAAAGGGGGTTACCCTGCGAAAGCTGAAGAAGGGGATGTCGAAGAGGAGACAGATAGAAACTCAGCAACGATGAGAGGAATCAAAAGCAAAAATCGAGAAGCACAGAAGGAATCCCAAAACCATGTCTTTTTATATGGAAGGCAGCTCCAAATCTAGGCCGTCCAAAGAAGGACACACATCAACATCTCTCTGAAGAGGCTCTCCAAATCCCACTTCCAAAGCACGGGAGAATTCCTGGCTCACGGCGCCATGATGACCTTTATTTAATGCGTCACCTCGACTGATGCACCCATCAAATCCACACGAATCACATCCCTCAGACCGAACCATCAAGAGCCAAATGGCCCAAGCGATGGAGGGCAATTGATACAACCCCCCAAACGGAGCAGGCCATGCCCATGGCCCAAGGGGATTGGGCCCAAACCAGAATGCCCCGCGAGCGTATCAAGTCACGGTGGCCCAAAACCAACATCGAGGGATCCACTGACCCTCCACGATTGAGGAAACCCCCAGATCACGCCCACCTTGAACACCAGTCAATGCGCCACCACGACCGCCTTTATGACCCTTCAAGTGACTATCAAAGCGGGCGGGCATGAAGGACGAGACAGCGAGACGACATAAAGGCATTGACACGCGAACTCCTATAAGCGGCCAGAAAGACGATATGCCAAAGGATCAAATCTTGAATACTCAGATCTCAGGTACTCCACCTCTCGAGACCTTTTCTTTCCACCTTATATTTCTCATCCACAGCTCAGCCCAAGGACTCGTGTTTTGGTCTCTCTGTGAACCGTACTCAATCCCACCAAGCATCTTTCAGACAAGTGCTGACTTAGGCATCAGAAGAGACTTGGTCGGAACCAAGGTCTGACCCCCCTGATGAGCATTCTCGTCTGTGCAGATCCAAGGAGAAGTCAACCAGTCGAAGCCACCCTTCGGCGCTCCATCGCTCGGGTCTGGATGCTCTCGATCCCCAGGCCCATCCAACCGATCATCCTAGGAAACCGTCGTTCTGCCGAAGCTTCCCTTCGGCACATTCACGCACGGATTCATGCGTTTCCACCCAAGAAAACGCTCGGACAACCGACCCCGAAGGCTGCACACGTCCCACATGACTGCTACGACCCCCAGACCTTCAAACTATCAATTAGTGGTGAGAAAACACACTGAAACAAGTTTATGGATTGCGAGTAGAGCCACGGGTTACATTTATTTCAGACATTTGGTTGTTATGCATCTAGTTTTGGGAATTGCTACGCGAACGGATCTTTTTGCCGAGTACACAGACCCCTTAATTTTTTGAAAATAGTAACAAGTTTGCCATTCAAAATGTTGTCCGAAATACCCTTTGAATTCTTTCACCGAATTGCTAAATTTACAGACCTTTCTACTATTCTTACACAGACCGATAAAATTGAAAGAGATTTGCTCAAAACGCACAAACCGTTCTTTTCTTCTTCTTCTCTCTTTCTTTCTCTCTTATTCTTGGACAAATAGAAGCACCGAAGCAGAAAACATAACCCTCAAATTATGCATTAACTTAATTATGCATTGGATTAACTTAAGGCAATGGTTTGATTAACATAAGCATGCCACCTCCGCTCTCTTCTTCTCTTCTTCTTCTCTCCCTTTCTCTCTTCTTCTTTATAGACCTTCCCAGACTCATCTGCCCTCTACTCCACCCTCTGGATTTCCAAATCCCAAGAAACCATGTCACACTGGCCCAAAGAGAGAATCCCCTCACCTACGAGAAAGTAGCAGACCTTCTCTTCAACTTGCCTTTCCATTCAATCAAGATTTAAGTACAAAAATAAAATAAAATAATGGATAAGAAAAATTAATTAACATCAAATTGTCCCCCTCCTCCCCCTCCCCAGTCCCCCTCCTCCCCAGCCCCCTCCCCATTCGCACTAGCCCCATCCACCCACAGCCCCATCCCCCATCCGCCCCTCCCCCTCCCCCTCCCCCTCCCCCTCCCCTAATTAGTACAATTAAGCCTAAAAATTAAGAGGTCTGTGCACGGGAGTAAAAATGAAAATTTTTTGGAAAAATAATAAATTAGTTGCAGCGGATATAATTGGTATTCCCTTGTGTAGAGGTATGTGAACGGGAGAAAAAAGTTCTGTGAACAGAAGTAAATATTTAGGCGGTCGATGAACTCAACAAAAAGGTCTGTTCATGTAGCAATTCCCCTAGTTTTATTCAAAATGGCACATTCAATATGACGTTTGAAAAAAGAGACTATTTTAGAGATGGCTTAATTACATGACCTGCATTGTTCGAGTCCTCAATTCAAAAAACTAGGATGATGTCACTCAATAAAGAGCCGTGGATAAATATGAAGGTTTTAATTAATCAGGTCTTTTTATTTTTTTTAACCCAGCGTGATTGATCACACCTCAACATTTGGGGTCTTGCACCAGTTCACTCTCTAGGTGGATCTTGTTTTTGCTATCGTTCATAATTGATTTCTTCCACACACAAAAGCCTGACATTGTTGACCTTTAGCGTAACATACGTTTGGCGGGATATGACCCATTCATTCTAGCATCACAAGCATGGCAAGTGTATTTCATTACATACCCAGGTGCAATGAAAAATAGAAACTTGAAGGATAACTTTGTTGTTTGTAATGTCAGACTGTGTAATGATTATGCTGGATTATGCAAGGAGGAAGATGAAACCAGTGTCGACCACAATGTATATCAAGTTCAGGAATCACGTCATTATAATGACATACATGAAATTAGTGTAGGCGATATTGATGGTGTTGAAGGTGATGCACCTGATTCTCTTTGTGTCCACGGTATTTTAGATGAAGTTGAAGGGGTACAAATAGTCGAGCAAACCGAAGCTGGTTTCATTGATGACAAAGATGAGGGGGCAGAGGATGATGGTAATGAAGATGACAAAGAGGTAGAAGAAGATGCAGATGCAGATACCGTGGAGGAAGATGATGTAGATGCAGATGCAAGGGAGGAAGATGATGTAGTGAATGAGTTGATGAACACACTGATTATTTTCTCTTTTCCATTTACCTAGCTAAGACATTATTAGTTGTATTTAATAATTTGCTTTTTTCTAGAATATCATCAATATAATGTTCTGTCTATGAATCATATATGACTGAGATTAACATTACAACACTAATCAATATCTTTAACCTACTAATTTCAAGCCCGACGCATTTCACGATAACATGTTTATTTTGTAGCAATATCTGTTGTTTTCATACCTAATATTGTCCAAATTTATATCTAAGCATATGTTTTTAATTATTTCAGTTTTCTTTGGTAAATTCCATAAATGTTTCATACATGTGTCGCTAATCTTTCTTGTTCTTTGTACATAGATTCAATGATTGTTTATTTTGTCATTAACACTTTTTTTTAGCTTAGTAGATATGGCAAGGTCTAGATCTGCAGCCAATTATCAATCGCATGTGTCTCATCCAATGAATGCTTCACATGAAGATACTGACCCGCATCAACATGCAAACACACAGTTGATAAATTATTCTACCACTAGCATCGATTCCCCCAATAGCAGAGAATATGGAAATAAATACTATGATAAATACACAGAGGGCTATACTCAATGTACTAGGGGCAAAATGTGGAGTTGACGTTTCGGTCCTATTCTCGGACGAGGTATAACTTCATAGTTATTTAATATATGCTTCAAATTTATATTTGTTTATTAATTTCAAATTTAATTTCAGCTGAATTAATATTTTAATTGTTTAATCGTATGTAGGGCATAACCACCGGTGCAACGTCAGCTGCAGCATGTGCATCAACATCTGCACCCGATGCAGGTGTCCATGATGCTCAAGCCCCTGCTGATGATGAGACATCACATCTTTTCGACTTATAAGTATATCACATCTTTTTCTACAATTTCAAACTTCACATAGAGCTGAATTCTAGCTTTTTATTTTTTTAATTGTGTGTGTCATTGTATCATTTTATGTGTCTATGTGGAAATGTCAGTGTGTGTCTGTGTGGCAATGTCAGTGTGTGGGTGTGTTTCATTGTGTCATTGTGCGTGTTTGTATGCCAATTCAGTGTGTATCTGTGTGGCAATGGCAGTGTGTAGGTGTGTATCTATCGAGGCGATGACGCTAATGATATGTGTAACGACTTGTATTTTCGGATACACTGGAACAAAGTTGTATTTATGTATATATTCATTATTATACTTTGATGTATTGATCTCATTAATATACTTATTAGTTAGCTTATTAATCATGTTATTAATGTTTTATGATTTAAAATTCAAATGTTTTAAAATTCAAATGTTTTCGAAATTCAAATGTTAAATTTGTTTAAACACTTTCTTTTTAAATCCTAATTAAACCTATAACTATTTTAGAAGTATTTCCCTCAACAAACCCATTATTCCCCTAATTATTAGTATGTTTCAACCTTCCTAAATTACTTAGCCTTAATTCCCTAATCAATATTATTAATCAAATCAAATGTAATTGATTACAAATCTTTTAAATTTCAAAAACTTTTAAATCTAAACCTTTCCTATTTTATTCTTTTCCCTACACTCTCTCTCCCTACCCTACCCTAAGGCCGCACGAACACAGTTTCCTACTTCTACAAACCCTACAGCCTTACTTCTAATATAAAACTCTATTCTAAAAACTCTAAGCAGCACAACACCCCTACAAAAACCCTAAGAAATACAACCTAGGCTAAGAAACCTTGCTGTTCTCTCTCCTATTTCATACTAACCCCGGCCGCACGCAACTTGAGCCCTACCCCTCTAAACCTAGCCACCATCTTCAATAACCCTAGCCTATACATAACCCTAGCTCGCACTCCACCTGCAACTCAACCCCAATGGCCTCTCCGACCACTAGCCTCCCCGCAACACACCTCAGCCACCTCCTCTCTCTGCCTTGCTCAAAGCCCTCGACGCCCAACATCTCCCCGCCGCAGGCCAACATCCCCTCTCCGACCACCAACCCCCACGCCCCCCTACAGAGCCTCCAACCTCACTCCCCGCGCCCGTCCTCCATCTCTCAAGAGTCCGACGCCTTGCAACCCTACATTCGGCGCTCCTCTCCTCTCCGACCAGCCACACACCCCCTCAAACATCCCCTCTCCTCTCTAAGAAGCCCGCTGGCCATCCTCGCCGCCTGCAACCACGAAAACGTCGCGACCCTCAACCTCCGACGACTGCACGTCCCCTTCCACCGCAGGCCGCCTCTCATCACCCAGCACGCCGGCGCCCCTCCCCTCTCCTCCACCTGCAACAAAACCCTAGGAGTTAAGCACGTAAGTATCTTATTTCGAGCTGTTTTTATAATAGCATATGGGTTAGCTTAGTTAGAGTTGGTTTTTATATAAACTGTGCTTCTGTAATTACATGTTAGTATGCAGTAGGGTTTGATAGTAATTAGTTATTAGGGTTAGTACGTTAGGGTTAATTTTATACACCTCTGTTATGAGTTCCTTTGAGTTATTATGTTAATGTGAGAAGTTAGATAAATACCCAGTAATATATATTATGTTAGTTCTTTGATTAATATGTGTTAGGTTGCAACCAAAAAATTATAAGTTGTAAACTGTGTGGTTATTTTTCAGACCAATGTTTGTACCTGTGAGTAGTACCACATTTAGTTTTTAGGTTATAATTTATAATATATGTTACTTTTAGTTATGTTAGTGGGTATAAACTTTGAACAAAAAATGAGTGAACAGTAACATATTTGAAACAGTAAGTTAAATAAGTTATTTTCACTTTACCTGATATGGGAACCGAATGACGCAGAAACGTCCGCACCTTCTGTACGCACTCGTCGGCACCAAAATCACCGGAAACAAGAAAGCGTGCAATTTAATACAAGTATTTAAATGTTACTCATTTAGATTTGAACCGTGATATCTTGTACACAAAAATGCCATGTGACACATTGACATTAAAACCCTTAAACACACCTTTGTGAATTGCTAATCTTGAACCGTGTGCGTGTGTGTGAACACCATTAAGAAAAGTGAAAATACTTGATTACGAAATGAAATGCACAAACAATGAATTGAACAACTTGAGTACCATAGAACATGATAGCCGGTATGGCTAACTCATAGATATTGCATGCCGTTGGCTCATAGATCTTGTATGCCAATATTTGGCTATTCCCGTTGGCCGGTTGGCTAGTCTGGCTCGTGTCCAGTATATAACTCATGATGGCCGGTTGGCTGATGCTGGCTCGTGGTCCAGAAAGTACACGTGGGTGGGGTTGGGTTCCCGGGCACTAGCCGGTAGTAAAAGGGTCGCCTTCGGGAGCACTTGAAGGTGGATTCACTTACTAGCCATCTAAAGATGGGGTCCTTAGTCACGGACATGCACACACCATTAAACAACTTGAAAACGTTGTTAACTTATATAACTGCTGCTGCTCTATTTTGAAATTGAATTGCCATGTTCATTAATGCTAGTCTTTAAATTCGCTAGAACTGCCATGTTTAGAAGTACTTTACCTTACTTTAAAATTGCTATGTTTATAATCATACTGCTGACATCTTGTGCAAACAATTAGTGCTTTATAATTTATTACTATTCATGCACCTTGCCTTGGGTCGTCTCACTTTTACTTGCAGACCCTTGCTGACATACATTCGTTTTTTTGAAACGTATGTCAGATCACGACCCAGAGTACCCGAAGGACCTGTTAGAGATGCCTAACCTAGAGAGCCAGGAGTTCGCTGTTGATGCTGAGTCACTCCCTGTGGAGGACTAGATACTTGCATTGCTGCTGCTTTTCTTTTAGTCTTGCTTTTAGTACTTTGTTTTAGAGTATGCTCCTTGTTGTAGTTCCTTTGGCCATGTTGAGGCCTTGTTGTTTTATTTCGTGTATGAATATTTCTGGATGTGGCTTATAAATAAATAAAAGTTATTATTGTTCTGAAATGCATGCAAGAACCTGTAATGATGTTGTCGCAGACACTTAATGAACTCGAGCTTCATCGCTTCTGTTCATGCAGACCTTCGTAACGTTCACGCTTCCAATGTTTTTGGGAAGCGGGGCGTTACAATATGCTAATAAGTACTGTGTTTGTGTAGTCTATGTGTGTGTAGTCTGTGTCAGCGTTACAAATTATTTTAGAGAAAAATGACGAGGCATGTTAGGATGGTCTGCAATTATGCAGACAACCATCTTGCAGCCATTCTTTGTCCATTGATTACAATGGGCAGATCTGAACATCATTCTTGTGTGTGCCATTGTGTCAGTGTGTGTATCTATGTGCCAATTCAGTGCGTGTGTTTGTCTGTATGGCAATGTCAGTGTGTGGGTGTGTGTCTGTCGAGATAATAATGATGATGATCTGCTAATAAGTATTGTGATTGTGTAGTCTATGTATGTCTGTGTGTGTGTGTGTGTAGTCTATGTCAGCGTACAAATTAATTTTTTTAAAAAAATGGCTAGGCATGATATGATGGTCTGTAATTATGCAGACAACAATCTTGCAGCCATTCTTTGTTTACTGATTACAATAGGCATATCTGAGCCTTATTAGTTCTTGGGTTCAAGACTAACGTTGTTTTGATGATGATCAATACATAATGTTAGTGTGCTAATCAAGTTTTAGTCTCAGTTTATCTTAATGATTATATGTTGATGAGACAAAGCATAATGCTTGGAGGATATAACAAGGAATATCTTAAAGACCTCCAAGAGTGATAGTGTGCTCAAGCTTGGATGAAGTCATGAAAATCATCTGATGAAGCCAAAGCTTAGAGCATGATGATGGATAGACATCTAGAGAAGCATTATCAAAGCTTGGAGCTTGATGAAGGGAAGCTCATCAAGGAGTGCCAAAGCTTGGAGATGATGGGGAGCATCAAGGTATCGTGAGCTTGAAGACTTAGACTCTAGGAGATGCTATATGTAATCCATGTAATTTCTATTACTTGCATTTCTCTTTTTGAGTCTAGGATTATTGTAATGCCTTGATAAATGGTCATACTCTCATGCATATGCATTTAACCATCTTAGTAAGCCTTAGGATTATCATAGAATCCAACCCAATAGGTTCATCTAGCCCAAAGACTCAATTGGAGTCTCTGGCTCTCCAACAGTCATCTGATGAAGGTTTTACAGTCGACTGGGTGATTCCAGTCGACTGTCGAGCCTTCTACAGTCGACTGTGGTCCACTGCTCAAGTCAACATTTTTATTGACTATTCTTAAGATTTTCACATCAGTCGACTGATGTTCAATTTACAGTATCATGTGTTTCTACAGTCGCCTGTGAATTGGTCGACAATCGAATGTGCGCATCTTGCATTTTCTGGGCTTCATCCCAATTTGCAAGACAGTCAATTGATGATGTTTTTACAGTCGCATGTATATTTACAGTCGCCTGTGAAATGGTCAACAGTCATCTGAAAGGCGTAAGTACGAAAATTGCATCTCTCTCTGTTTTACTTCCATTCTATGCACAGTCAACTGATGAAGGATATACAGTCGCCTGTCTATTTTACAGTTGATTGTACTTTGGTCATCAGTCACCTGTATACATACTCGGAGTAAATTGCAATATCTCTGCTTCATTTCCATCCCTGCAGCAGTCGCCTGATGAAGGATATACAGTCGACTGTCTATTTAAACAGTCGCCTATGTAGTCTTCTACAGTCGACTGTCCTGGCTCAGATTATAGCCATTGGGATTTTTATAGCCGTTGAACAGTCGACTGTCATTTGTTCATCAGTCGACTGTCTGTGCCGTAAACTGCCAAAATTTAGCAGTTGCAGACTTATTCCCTTTGAGTTTTTTGGCTGGTTTTATGGTGTCTTCTTGGCTTCCTATATATAGAAGTTGGCTTAGTGCATTTAGAACTCTTGAAAGGATTAGGAAATCATAGAAGATCATTTAATCTCTTCTCTAAGCCACTCCTCCCCATTCCCTCATTAGAGCTTCAATCTTATGTTATGGCATCTAAGCTCTATGGAATTTCTCCAATGGATTTCAATCTCATTTCTTTTCTTGGAGAACATCTTTCTTCTCTTCATTTCATACACTGAAGTGAGAAGTGTTAGGATTCATTCCTAGAAGAGAGAAAGATCATCAAGTGCAATCAAAGCTAATCTCAAGCACTTGGTCATTCATTTGCATGACTTCTTCTTCACATTGGTAAGATCATAGTAAGGCATAGGTAAGTGTTGTTTCATTTTGTTTTTTTGTTTCAAACCCTAATTCTCTTTGTGAAAATTAGTTACTCTCTTTGTGGGAGTTACTCTCTTTGTGAGAGTTTGGTTCTTTCTGTGTGAAAGAACAAAATCCTCTGTGTGAGGTCTCTCTGTGTGAGAGTAAGGATATCTCTTTGAGGGAATCCTAAATTCTATGTGTGAGGTATCTCTGTGTGAGATTGTATTCACTTCTCTTTGTGGGAATTATAGTGAATAATGGTGTGGCTGGATGTACCCAAGTTTTGGGGAACCAGGGTAAAATTCTTGTGTTTACGATTGTTGGTGTTGAGCAATCTGTTTCCGCTGCTTATTGTGCTTTTATTTCAGTAATTTTTAATTAAGCACGTTGCTTGTCATTACACTATTTACCCCCCTCTAGTGTGTGTAGCCCCGCAGGGTCCCTTACAATTGGTATCAAAGCCTTGGTTTGGTGGCTTTTGCAAGCATGACTTCTAAGTCTCAACAACCCCTCTTCTTTCCTCCCATCTTCATAGGCAAACACTTCTTAAAATGGAGGAAGAAAATGTTCCAATGGCTTGATGATCACGAGGAGTCAATGTCTATCACTTCGGATGCTCAAGTTTGGAATGCATTGCACAATGCATTCTCTTCGAAAATTGCAAAGAAAGTAAGTGATTCGAGACGGCCAAGGAGATATGGGAATATCTTGATGGAAAGAATGTGGAGAGGAATCTTGCGATGATGAGAGCACGTTGTTAATGAGGTATCTCGTAACTCTCTTGTTCAATGCGGTAATTTTATTGAATATGATAAAGCGTTGTTTATGGACTCTCTCAAAGCAAACAATAACAAGCTTGAGAGAGATGCTCGCACACACACTTCTTTATCATCCAAACATCGTGATGATACACAAAACATTGCATTGGATCAAGAAAAGATTGCTCTTGGTTCTCATATGTGCATGTTGAGCAAAGAGAATGACTCTCTTAAAGCTCGTATTGAGTTTGATCGTGATTTTCACACATCTGTGAAAGAGAGTCTGTATGCATCGTATAATGTTGAACTTAATTCTTTGCATACCGAGAAAGATACTCTTACTCTTCTTTCTCAATTGAGTGCCTTGAGGGATGAGAATGCTTCTCTCAAACTCCAAATGGAGAAGATGCACTTGGAGAGTGATTACAACATTTTGAGAGATGAGACATTGGCTCTCAAGTTAAAATGTTGTGAGCTTAGCTCATGTCTATCCAAAAGGGATAACAATAGTTCTTCACTTTTGAGGAAATGTGAGCTATTGTTTACTCAAATTGAAAATTTCAGATTGAGTAAGGACACGGTTTTGGGATCCTCTTCACTGAAGGTGAACAAACCAAGATCTTCTCTTAGAAACACCCAAATAAATTTTATGGGGCAGCATTCTAATGAGAAAGTCACATCCAACTCTTTTGGCCTAAAATCAACTATTATTTCTAAGCCAAAGAGAAATCATGCATTTTTGTATTCCGGTCTTGCATATATTGACAAGCCTATTCAAAAACATTTTGATATGAATGCATCTTCTTTGAATGCTATGCATGATGTTTCTACGCATAGGAAATCTTATTATTGCTTGCATGCTAGAATTGATGATAAATCTTTGCATGCTTCACATGTTCCTATGCATGGTAGAATTGCTTGTGTAAATGATTATAATGCTAAATTGCATGTTTCACACACGGGGCATGCCAATGTTTATATTCCACCTCATAAGCGTGCACCCTCACCTCCTACTCATGCCTTAACAAAAACCTCTTCCTAAGAATCCCAAATCGCTTTCTTTGTGGATTCCTAAGAATGTTTCTAGGCTTGATAGGAATGCGTATATAGAATCATATGTTCGTCATGTTATATTTTCATATGACTATATACGAAAACCAAACTCCACTTTTGTTTGGTTTCCAACTTGCTAGCTCACTCACAATGTTATTCATTGCTTGGGTACCATGCTTGTATTTTACAGTTTGTACCCATATTTTTTGTGAGTGTGTCCATTACTCCCATGTTTGCATGTTTTGTATGATTATGGGGAGTATGGAATATTTTCTTGCTAGCATTATTTTTCCATTCAAATGTCACATAGAATATCATTAACATTTGTTTGTGCATATGTGATGGTTATTTCTCTTGCCCTTGGTTTTCCTATTTGGCTATTACCCATCTTTTTGATATGCCAATGGGGGAGAGAAATAGGTTATGTAAAAATATACCTTGTGCTTTTTATGCATTATTATCAATTGGTATGTTTTGCATAACACCTATCAATATGATTTGTGCTTTGCATGTTTATATTTAATGCACATTTTTATTATATTTTGACATAAAGGATTGTCATCATCAAAAGGGGGAGATTGTTAGTTCTTGGGTTCAAGACTACCGTTGTTTTGATGATGATCAATACATTATGTTAGTGTGCTAATCAATCTTATGTTTTAGTCTCAGTTTATCTTAATGATTATATGTTGATGAGACAAAGCATAATGCTTGAAGGATATTACAAGGGATATCTTAAAGACCTCCAAGAGTGATGGTGTGTCAAGCTTGGATGAAGTCATGAATATCATTTAATGAATCCAAAGCTTGGAGCATGATGATGGATGGACATCTAGAGAAGCATTGTCAAAGCTTGAAGCTTGATGAAGGGAAGCTCATCAAGGAGTACCAAAGCTTGGAGATGATGGGGAGCATCAAGGTATCGTAAGCTTGAAGACTTGGACTCTAGGAGATGCTATATGTAATCCATGTAATTTTTATTACTTGCATTTCTGTTTTTGAGTCTACGATTATTGTAATGCCTTGATAGATGGTCATACTCTCATGCATATGCATTTGACCATCTTAGTGAGTCTCAGGATTATCATAGAATCCAACCCAATATGTTCATCTTGTCCAAAGACTCAATTGGAGTCTCTGGCTCTCCAACAGTCATCTGATGAAGGTTTTACAGTCGACTGGGTGATTCCAGTCGCCTGTCGAGCCTTCTACAGTCGACTGTGGTGCACTGTTCAAGTCAAAAAATTTATTGACTCTTCTTGAGCTTTTCGTATCAGTCGACTGATGTTCAATTTACAATCGCATGTGTTTCTACAGTCGCATGTGAATTGGTTGACAGTCGACTGTGTGCATCTTACATTTTCTGGGCCTCATCCCAATTTCCAAGACAGTCGACTCATGATGTTTTTACAGTCGCATGTATATTTACAATCGCCTGTGAAATGGTCAACGGTCGTCTGAAAGGCGTAAGTACGAAAATTGCATCTCTCTTTGTTTTAATTCCATCCTCTGCACAGTCGACTGATGAAGGATATACCATCGCCTGTCTATTTTACAGTCGACTGTACTTTGGTCATCAGTCACCTGTATGCATACTAGGAGTAAATTGCATCTCTCTGCTTCATTTCCATCCATGCAGTAATCGCCTGATGAAGGATATACAGTCGACTCTCTGTTTTTCAGTCGCCTGTGTAGTCTTCTACAGTCGACTGTCCTGGCTCAGATTATAGTCATTGGGATTTTTCTAGCCGTTGAACAGTCGACTGTCATTTGTTCATCAGTCGACTATCTGTGCCGTAAACTGCCAAAATCTAGCCGTTGCAGACTTATTCCCTTTGAGTTTTTTTGGCTGGTTTTATGGTGTCTTCTTGGCTTCCTATATAGAGAAGTTGGCTTAGTACATTTAGAACTCTTGAAAGGATTAGGAAATCATAGAAGATCAATTAATCTCTTCTCTAAGCCAATCCTCCCCATTCCCTCATTAGAGCTTCAATCTTGTGCTATAGCATCTAAGCTCTAGGGAATTTCTCCAATGGATTTCAATCTCATTTTTTTCTTGGAGAACATCTTTATTCTCTTCATTTCATACACTCAAGTTAGAAGTGTTAGGATTCGTTCCTAGAAGAGAGAAAGATCATCAAGTGCAATCAAAGCTAATCTCAAGCACTTGATCATTCACTTGCATGACTTCTTCTTCACATTGGTAAGATCATAGCAAGGCATAGGTAAGTGTTGTTTCGTATTGTTTTTTGTTCCAAACCCTAATTCTCTTTGTGAAAATCAGTTACTCTCTTTGTGGGAGTTACTCTCTTTGTGAGAGTTTGGTTCTTTCTGTGTGAAAGAACAAAATCCTCTGTGTGAGCTCTCTCTGTATGAGAGTAATGATATCTCTTTGAGGGAATCCTAAATTCTCTGTGTGAGGTATCTCTGTGTGAAATTGTATTCACTTCTCTTCGTGGGAATTATAGTGAATACTGGTGTGGCTGGACGTACCAAAGTTTTGGGGAACCAGGGTAAAATCCTTGTGTTTACGATTGTTGTTGTTGAGCAATCTGTTTATATTTCCCTGCTTATTGTGCTTTTATTTCAGTAACTTTTAATTAAGCACTTTACTTTCCATTACACTATTCACCCCCCTCTAGTGTGTGTAGCCCCGCAGGGTCCCTTACAATTGGTATCAAAGCCTTGGTTTGGTGGCTTTTGCAAGCATAACTTCTAAGTCTCAACAAACCCTCTTCTTTCCTCCCGTCTTCAAAGGCAAACACTTCTTAAAATGGAGGAAGAAAATGTTCCAATGGCTTGATGATCACGAGGAGTCAATGTCTATCACTTCGGATGCTCAACTTTGGAATGCATTGCACAATGCATTCTCTCCGAAAATTGCAAAGAAAGTAAGTGATTTCGAGACGGCCAATGAGATATGGGATTATCTTGATGGAAAGTATGGTGGAGAGGAATCATGCGATGATGAGAGCATCGTTGTTAATGAGGTATCTCGTAACTCTCTCGTTCAACGCGGTAAGTTTATTGAATTTGATAATGCGTTGTTTATGGACTCTCTCAAAGTAAACAATAACAAGCTTGAGAGAGATGCTTGCACACACACTTCTTTATCATCCAAACATCGTGATGATACACAAACCATTGCATTGGATCAAGAAAAGATTGCTCTTGGTTCTCATATGTGCATGTTGAGTAAAGAGAATGACTCTCTTAAAGCTCGTATTGAGTTTGATCGTGATTTTCACAAATCTGTGAAAGAGAGTCTGTATGCATCGCAAAATGTTGAACTTAATTCTTTGCATACCAAGAAAGATACTCTTCTTTCTCAATTGAGTGCCTTGGGGGATGAGAATGCTTCTCTCAAACTCGAAATGGAGAAGATGCACTTGGAGAGTGATCACAACATTTTGAGAGATGAGACATTGGCTCTCAAGTCAAAATGTTGTGAGCTTAGCTCATGTCTATCCAAAAGGGATACCAATAGTTCTTCACTTTTGAGGAAATGTGAGCTATTGTCTACTCAAATTGAAAATTTCAAAATTGAGTAAGGTCACGGTTTTGGGATCCTCTTCATTGAAGGTGAACAAACCAAGCTCTTCTCTTAGAAGCACCCAAATTAATTTTATGGGGGAGCATTCTAATGAGAAAGTTACATCCAACTCTTTTGGCCTAAAATCAACTATTATTTCTAAGCCAAAGAGAAATCATGCATTTTTGTATTCCGGTCTTGCATATATTAAGAAGCCTATTCAAAAACATGTTGATATGAATGCATCTTCTTTGAATGCTATGCATGATGTTTCTATGCATAGGAAATCTTATTATTGCTTGCATGCTAGAATTGATGATAAATCTTTGCATGCTTCACATGTTCCTATGCATGGTAGAATTGCTTGTGTGAATGATTCTAATGCTAAATTGCATGTTTCACACACGGGGCATGCCAATGTTTATATTCCACCTCATAAGCACGCACCCTTGCCTCCTACTCATGCCTTAACCAAAACCTCTTCCTAAGAATCCCAAATCGCTTTCTTTGTGGATTCCTAAGAATGTTTCTAGGCTTGATAGGAATGCGTATATAGAATCATATGTTCGTCATGTTATGTTTTCATATGACTATATACGAAAACCAAACTCCACTTTTGTTTGGTTTCCAACTTGCTAGCTCACTCACAATGTTATTCATTGCTTGGGTACCATGCTTGTATTTTACATTTTGTACCCACATTTTTTGTGAGTGTGTCCATTACTCCCATGTTTGCATGTTTTGTATGATTATGGGGAGTATGGAATATTTGCTTGCTAGCATTATTTTTCCATTCATATGTCACATAGAATATCATTAACATTTGTTTATGCATATGTGATGGTTATTTCTCTTGCCCTTGGTTTTCCTATTTGGCTATTACCCATCTTTTTGATATGCCAATGGGGGAGAGAAATAGGTTATGTAAAAATATACCTTGTGCTTTTTATGCATTATTATCAATTGGTATGTTTTTGCATAACACCCATCAATATGATTTGTGCTTTGCATGTTTATATTTATGCACATTTGCATATTGATTGGTGGAGTTTGTTAGTACACATTGTTTATTTCAATGTTTATTATATTTTGACATAAAGGATTGTCATCATCAAAAGGGGGAGATTGTTAGTTCTTGGGTTCAAGACTACCGTTGTTTTGATGATGATCAATACATTATATTAGTGTGCTAATCAATCTTATGTTTTAGTCTCAGTTTATCTTAATGATTATATGTTGATGAGACAAAGTATAATGCTTGGAGGATATTATAAGGGATATCTTAAAGCCCTCCAAGAGTGATGGTGTGCAGCTTGGATGAAGTCATGAAGATCATCTAATAAAGCCAAAGCTTGGAGCATGATGATGGATGAACATCTAGAGAAGCATTGTCAAAGCTTGAAGCTTGATGAAGGGAAGCTCATCAAAGAGTGCCAAAGCTTGGAGATGATGGGGAGCATCAAGGTATCGTGAGCTTGAAGACTTGGGACTCTAGGAGATGCTATATGTAATCCATGTAATTTCTATTACTTGCATTTCTCTTTTTGAGTCTATGATTATTGTAATGCCTTGATAGATGGTCATACTCTCATGCATATGCATTTGACCATCTTAGTGAGTCTCAGGATTATCATAGAATCCAACCCAATAGGTTCATCTTGTCCAAAGACTCAATTGGAGTCTCTGGCTCTCCAACAGTCATCTGATGAAGGTTTTACAGTCGACTGGGTGATTCCAGTCGCCTGTCGAGACTTCTACAGTCGACTGTGGTGCACTGTTCAAGTCAAAAAATTTATTGACTCTTCTTGAGCTTTCGTATCAGTCGACTGATGTTCAATTTACAATCGCCTGTGTTTCTACAGTCGCATGTGAATTGGTCGACAATCGACTGTGTGCATCTTGCATTTTCTGGGCCTCATCCCAATTTCCAAGACAGTCGACTGATGATGTTTTTACAGTCGCATGTATATTTATCGTCGCTTATGAAATGGTCTACAGTCGTCTGAAAGGCGTAAGTACGAAAATTGCATCTCTCTCTGTTTTACTTCCATCTTCTACAACAGTCGACTGATGAATGATATACAGTCGCATGTCTACTTTACAGTCGACTGTACTTTGGTCATCAGTCACCTGTATGCATACTGGGAGTAAGTTGCATATCTCTTCTTCATTTACATCCCTGCAGCAGTCGTCTGATGAAGGATATACAGTCGACTGTCTGTTTTACAGTCGCCTGTGTAGTCTTATACAGTCAACTGACCTGGCTCAGATTATAGCCGTTAGGATTTTTCTAGTCATTGAACAGTCGACTGTCATTTGTTCATCAGTCGACTATCTGTGCCGTAAACTTCCAAAATCTAGCATATGCAGACTTATTCCCTTTGAGTTTTTTGGCTGGTTTTATGGTGTCTTCTTGGCTTCCTATATAGGAATTGGCTTAATTCATTTAGAACTCTTGAAAGGATTAGGAAATCATAGAAGATCATTTAATCTCTTCTATAAGCCACTCTTCTCTCATTCCCTCATTAGAGCTTCGATCTTATGCTACAACATCTAAGCTCTAGGGAATTTCTCCAAGGGATTTCAATCTCATTCCTTTTCTTGGAGAACATCTTTCTTCTCTTCATTTCATACACTCAAGTGAAAAGTGTTAGGATTCATTCCTAGAAGAGAGAAAGTTCATCACGTGCAAGCAAAGCTAATCTCAAGCACTTGGTCATTCACTTGCAAGCCTTCTTATTCACATTGGTAAGATCATATCAAGGTATAGGTAAGTGTTGTTTTGTTTTGTTTTTGGTTCGAAACCCTAATTCTCTTTATGGGAATTAGTTACTCTCTTTGTGGGAGTTACTCTCTTTGTGAGAGTTTGGTTCTTTCTGTGTGAAAGAACAAAATCCTCTGTGTGAGGTCTCTCTGTGTGAGAGTAAGGATATCTCTTTGGGGAATCAGGGTAAAATCCTTGTGTTTGCGATTGTTGTTATTGAGCACTCTATTTATTTTCTGCTGCTTATTGTGCTTAAATTTCAGCAACTTTTAATTAAGCACTTTATTTTTCATTACACTATTCACCTCCCCTCTAGTGTGTGTAGCCCCGCAGGGTCCCTTACAAGCCTCATTCTTGTGTGTGCGTCAGTGTGTATGCCAAGTCAGTGTCTCTGTGTCATTCAGTGTGTGTTTGTGTGCCATGTTCGTGTGTGGATGTGTGTCTGTCGAGGCGATGATTATAATGATATGCCAATAATTAATGTGTGTGTAATCTGTATTTGTAGTCTATGCGGGGGTAGTCTGTATGTGTAGTCTGTGGGCGTGGGTGTGTGGGTAGTCTGTATGTATAGTCAGTGTGTGTGTGTGTGTGTGTGTGTGTGTGTGTGTGTGTTCTGTGTGTCTGTGTCTGTGTATAGTCTGATGTGTGTGCTATGCTAGTGTATTCTGTATGTGTGGTCTATGTGGGTGTGTGTAGTCTGTATGTGTGGTCTGTGTATATGCGGGTGTGGGTGACTGTACTTTTTATTAAAATATTGTGTTGTTGTTTTTGTGTGTGTGTGTGTGTTTCTCCACAGAGGCGATGATGATGATCTGCCAAGATAGATTACATATTATTTAATACAAACATGGCATGGTGAGGTGGGATGGCCTGCAAACACATACTACATACACAAATTACACAAACACAGAACACACACACATCAGACTACATAAACACAGCACACATACATCAGAATATACACAAATACAAACACAAACACAAAAACTACATACACAGACATAGACACACATACACACACAAACTACACATACAGACTACCTCCCCCCACACATAGACTACAAACACATTCTACACATACGGATTACACAAACGCAGCACACACACATTAGACTACAACCAGAAAAAGCCATAGAAATACACAAACTACACAGACACAGACGTGCAAACGACACACACACACACACACACACACACACACACACACACACACACACAGACTACACATACAAACTGCCCTCTCACACACGTACAGACTACAAACACAGAATTTGTAGGAAGGGAATATAGAATATTATTTTCATTAAAATTATAACTAGACCTTAGACATCTCCATTATGCTTCAAGGTTGGGGCACTAGAGAGTACTTCAGGGCTATTTCCATGTAGATATGAAGTTGCCCTTGCTACTGCTTTATCAGTATCCAAAGCATTACACTCGACTCTTTCAGTACATTTATCACCAGAAGTATCACCCATCACTTTCACTCTATTCTCGGAATCCTTGTTAACAATATAGCTTACATACTGAACAAAAATATTGCTCCATTGGTAACGAGGATTTTGAGTATAGAGTGAAAGTGATCGGTGATACTTCTAGTGATAATTGTGCCGAAAGAGTGGAGTGTAATACTTTAGATGCTGATAAAACAGCAGTAAGGGAAACTTCATATCAGAATGATGTGATTGTACACTTGCATGACAGAAATACACATAGGTATTTCTTATGTAAACCTTCAGAATTCATGTGATCAGAGATTATGTGATTTCATTTTATACAATTAATACACACAGACAGAAACACACAATACACACACGCGCGCGCGCACACACACACACACACTCACTCACTCACTCGCTCACTCACTACTACACAGACAAAGACAAACACACACAGACTACAAACAAACACAGATGAGTAGGCAACCATCTTGCGGCCATTTTTTGTCAAGTGATTACAATGGACCAATCCGAGCTTCAATATTTTGTTGGGTTTTCTATTGTAAAAATGAATGTTTACTTTTAGATAATTTTACTGTATTTTTGGTCAAGTGATTACGCAGACAACCATCTTGCAGCCATTCTTGGTCAAGTTATTACAATGTGCAGATCTGAACGTCATTCTCGTGTGTGTGTGTGTGTGTGTGTGTGTGTGTCAGTGTGTGTGCCAAGTCAGTGTGTCTATGTCATTCAATGTCTGTGTGAGTGTGTGGTGATTTGGTTGGGTCTTGAAAAGCATGATGTTGGCTTGTGGGTGTTTGTGGGATGTTCATTAGTGCCCTTTCCTATATGCAACTGGGCAAATGATGTTCCGTAAATTTATTTCTAATCTTGCTTGGTGCTTGTGGTATCAGCAATAAATACAGTTGTGTGTGGCAGGAGCTATGAACTGGATGTATGAGAAG
The DNA here is from genome assembly GCA_030789695.1 of Scilla litardierei. Taxonomy (NCBI): domain Eukaryota; kingdom Viridiplantae; phylum Streptophyta; class Magnoliopsida; order Asparagales; family Asparagaceae; genus Scilla; species Scilla litardierei. The sequence goes on from CM061136.1 coordinate 145,022,966, forward strand.
AAGTGTTTCCATCTTTACATGTGGGTTTATACGTGTTAGGTTTTCTACCATGCATAACAAAACTTATACGCAGCGGAAAAATAGAAACCTACTAAGATCCATGCATTTCAAATTGATTCGATCAGATTACTAACCTTTGTTGACTATGAAAATGTATCAGACTGTAGGTACTTCTCAACGAACGACCGTCCTCTATCAGTATCCATACCTGAATGTTACGAACGGAAATTACCAGGGTGCTAGCTCCTTCTCCACAACTAGGGGTTCTCTCTCTCTCATTGTTTTTCTCAAAAAATGGTAGAGATAGATTGAATGCGTAACCCATTGAAAATCATCTATATATCATATAAATATATAATCTCATGTTAACCCTTTAACGTGCTTCAATTTTGCGAAGATATCTTAGGGATAATATCTTAACAAGATATTATATCCGTTAACACTTTAAAACAGTTTAGTTACTCAGAGATATCTCAGGGATAATATATTAACAAGATATAGTATCTGACGGTTAAGATATATCGCCTTATTTCAAATCAGAATTTAAATTTGATATCTCATTTAAAACCATATCCCATCTATTACGATCTTTGTTTGCGACCCAATAAGCTAATATCAAATTGGCATTGGGCCTAATCCCATTAAAAGTCTACAAGTCATAAGTGGTCTTTAGCAAGATATTATGACTATCCAATTATTATGAATGTTGTTAGTCCGATATTAACCTAACCAATAGAACATGTCATAATCCTTTTGTCACACGATATCTGATTTGAACATAAATCATGGACCGTGTCATACTTATATAGTTCAAAAATTTTATTTCTCGATTACTAAGTAGACTCATAATATCAAATGACATTCATTTGATTACGGCCATGCATTTTTCAGTCCTACTAATCGAGGGGCCCATTAGATATCTCTCTCATAAGAGATGGATAAATTCCATCTTGTTCATTCGCTTTCCTCTTTATAATTCTCATCATGTTTAATCATAACCTTTATGCATATCTGTTTAAAGATAATGTTTGGTTATGTCAAAACATGATGTTACTTAAGTAGGAAACTGTGGTGATCTCATATCTAAGGATTCTATGACATAACTATTATGAGATCATTTATGACATTGATTCAAGCAATGATCTCATAACAAGTCTATACAGTACCTTGTTCTCCAACAAGTATCTACAAGTTTGATTTGTATCACCATACATATAATTATCTCATAATTATCAACCAAACGCATACTAGTCTTAAGTCATCATTATACCTTTGGTGATAAATGACTATGGATAATTAGAATAACATAAAATAGCTATTCAAAAAAATATTATAATAAAACATGCAATCAATATAATAATAACATTAGGAGAACCATTTCATAAATGAAAAAAATGACATAACATAAAGGTCCAAATATTTGACATAGGACATAACGAGTAACAATGAGCCCATCATCCTTTGCTGTAAGTTGTTGCCATTGAGTTTTTTCTCATGGATGCCTTTCTCTTGTAGAGGATTTGATGGTGAAGTTCTTTTACTATTCACCTTGTAGACTGCAAATTGATTGCACATCATGTTAGGATTTTGTGTGGTCTGTAAGTATGGTATGTGAGGGTGGGGTAGTATATATGTGTAGTCAGTGTGTGTGACTGTGTCTGTGTCTGTGTCTATGGTAGTCTAATATGTGTGTTGTGTGTGTTGTGTGTGTGGATAGTCTGTATGTGTAGTCAGTGTGTGTGACTGGGTCTGTGTCTGTGGTAATTTGATGTGTGTGTGTGCTGTGTGTGTAGTCTGTGTGTGTGGTCTGTGTGGGTGTGGGTAGTCTGTATGTATAAGAAGTGTGTGTGACGGTATCTATGTATGTGCTATGTAGTTTGTGTGTATGTCGGTGTTTGTGGTAGTCTGATGTGTGTGTTTATGTGTGTGTGTGTGTATGTATGTCTATTTTTATTACAATATTGTGTTTCTATTTTTGTTGTGTCTCTATAGAGGCTGTGTCTATCATAGTCTGATGTATGTATGTGCTATATTTGTGTAGTATATATGTGTGGTCTATGTGGGTGTGGTAGTGTGTAAGTGTAGGCAGTGTGTGTGACTGTGTCTGTGTTTGTGTAGTTTGTGTGCATGTTCTGTGTCTGTGTTTATGGTAGTCTAACATGTGTGTGCGTGTATCTTTTTTGTTACAATATTGTGTTTCTATTTTTGTCTTACGTCTCTGTAGAGGCTGTGTCTGTGGTAGTCTGATGTGTGTGTGTATGGTCTGTGTGTGTAGTCTGTATGTGTAGGCAGTGTGTGTGACTGTGTCTGTGTCTATGTATATGTAGTTTATGTGTCTGTGTCTGTGTCTTTGTCTGTGGTAGTCTGATGTATGTGTGTGTTTTTTGTTACAATGTTGTCTTTCTGTTTTTGTGTGTCTCTCTATATAGGCTGTCGGTGGTAGTTTGATGTGTGTGCTGTATTTGTGTAGTTTGTATGTGTGGTCTGTGTGGGTATAGGTAATCTGTATATATAGGTAGTGTGTGTGAGACTATGACTGAATCTGTGTTTGTGTCTGTTTAGTTTGTGTGTCTATATGTATGTGTCGGTGTCTGTGGTAGTCTGATGTGTGTGTATATGCATGTTTTTGTTACAATATCATGTTTCTATTTTTTTGTCTCTGTAGAGGCAGTGTCTATGGTAGTCTGATGTCTGTATGTGTGTGCGCGCGCGTGTGCGCGATGTGTGTGTAGTTTGTATGTGTGGTCTATGTTGGTGTGGGTAGTCTATATGTATAGGCAGTGTGTGTCTGTGTCTGTGTAGTTTGTGTGTGTCTGTGTCTGTGTCTGTGGTAGTCTGATGCGTGTGTCTCTGTTTTTGTTATAATATTGTGTTTTTGTTTCTCCGTGTTTGTCTCTGTAGATGCGATGATGATGATGATCTGCCTAGACAGTGTACATCTTATTTTTGAGAAACATGGCATGGTGAGTTTGGATGGCTTGCAAACATAGACTACAAACACAAACAACACATACAAACTACCAATTCTTGAATGTATTTTATGTTAGCCTTCATAGTTTTCTATCATGCTTGTTTTCCACACATCCTGTTTTATTATTGTATCGCTCCCAGTTTAAAATTTCCAAAGAAAGGTATCCTATACTTGGTCTACCTGAACACACACATGCACAGACACACATACTACACACACACACACACAGAGAGAGAGAGAGAGAGAGAGAGAGAGAGAGAGAGAGAGAGAGAGAGAGAGAGAGAGAGAGAGAGAGAGAGACATAGACATAAACATGGACACACACACCCCCCCAACACACACACATACACACATCACAGACACACACTGACTACACATACAAATTCCCACACCCACACAGAATACCCACAATATATACAGAGACTACACATACAGCACACACATCAGTACACACAGATCACACATTCAGTACAAATACACATCAGTACACAGAAACATCAGTACACAAACTACATATACAATAAACACATCGTACTACACAGACACATAAGGACAAGCAACCATCTTGCATCTATTTTTTGTCAAGCGATTATACAATGGGCATATCTGAGCCTCATTCTTTCTCGATAGTTTTTCTTTTGTAAAAAATAAATTTTAACTTTTAAATAATATTACTATATTTTGAATTTAATTGATTTTTAATTTTTTCTTATGTTGACTTTTCGTTTGTAAAAAAACAATTTTTACGTTTGAATAGTATTACTTGTTGTAAGCTTGGCGGCTACGAAACCCTGTAGCCCTGTATTTATAGAAGTATGGTTACATAATGGGTGGATACCTAATACACTAATAGGCCTACAAAAGCCCGCTTATAATACTTCCCTTTATCCATCCATTATTGTAAGCCATACATGAGCGCTTCAGGGTTCATAGATCTTATCTGACCATTTAGGTATGGATACTTCTGGATCCTAAGTTAAGAGTTCTTGCCTCATTAAATCCTTTGCCATGGAAAACTCAGTGGGAAAAACCAGTGGCTAAGAAAAAAGAGTACAAGTCTATATAACTTCCCTTGATCGATGGATATCATCAGAGGTGGATACTTCTGGATCCAGAGTTGATGTGGTTGCCTCGTTAAAACCTTTGGCTATGAAAAACCCAGTGGAAAAAACCAATAGCTAAGGAAAAAGAGTACAACATAACATTAACTCCCCCTAATGCGTACAAGCTTCAGGCTTGTAAATCTTTCAACTGTCTCCTCCCAATGCCTAATACAAGTTTCTAAAGGTACATCGAGGTAAAGCTTTAGTAAATAGATCTGCCAAGTTGTTGCAAGACTGGATCTGCTGGATGTCGATCTGGTTAGTTGTCTACTTGTTGTTCATGCGTCCAGAAGAACTTGGGGGAAATATGCTTCGTCCTGGCACCTTTGATGTAGCCACCTCGTAGTTGAGCTATGCAGGCAGCATTGTCTTCATACATGGTGGTTAGTCCAAGATCTCCTGTCTTCAGGCTGGTAGTCACGAGGATGTGTTGGATGACTGAACGAAGCCAAAAGCATTCTCTGCTAGCTTCGTGGATCGCAATGAGCTCGGAGTGGTTGGATGAGGTTGCTCTTGAAGTCTGCTTCACAGATCTCCATGAGATGGCTGTCCCACCATAGGTGAATACGAAGCTGGTCTGGGACTTTGATGTGTGCGGGTCAGATCTGTATCTTGCATCTGCATAACCAACTAAGTTGGAGGATACGTCTTTCTTGAAGTATAGTCCCAGGTCAACTGACCCTTGGAGGTAGCGCAGAAGGTGCTTCACTCCGTTCCAGTGGTGCTTTGAGGGCGCTGAACTGTATCTGGTGTTGAGTATTGGTGTTTCATACCAATGTTATTTTGATGATGATCACAACATTATGTTGTTGCTAATGACTCTCTTGTTTTAGTCTCATAGTTTCATTTCAAGAATATCTTTCTTGGATACTAAACACTTGGTGCAAGGATGGACATCAAGTGGAGAAGGGCCAAATCTTGGACTCAAGGGGTGCCAAAGCTTGGAGACGATGAGGAGCTTCAAGGCATCAAGATTGAAGACATAGACTCTAAGGAAAGCAATGTAATCCATGTAATATTTCCTTTATTGCTTTCTCTCTCATTTGAGTCTAGGTTAATGTAATGCCTTGATAGATGGTTCACTCATACATGTACATGTATGTAACCATCTTAGTGAGCCTTAAGATTATCATAGAATTCAACCCAATAGGCTCATCTGTAATGCCCTACCAGCTACTGCACAAGTACTAGAGGGGGGGTGAATAGTACTTTAAAATAATAAGGAGTATAATTCCAAATTAAATTACAAACAACTACCAAATCAATTTGCGGAAGCTTAAATTGAATGACAACACAAAATTAACAATGCTAACAAACGATGTTAATGGGTTCGGATCCACCCAAGTCTCCCCGACTTGTTCCAGGTGATCCTACGTCCCAACCACCCGGATCCCCTCCGGATACTTAGGTTAGAAACCCTAACCTAAGATTTCCACTATGAATATCTTGTGAAAAACCTTCACAAGATCAAATCATACATGCAATGGCAAAGTGAATCCCACAACCCGGGATCACAAACTTCTCTCACAACCGAGAGAACCAATTAGCAATATTAAAGAGTTTAAATGAAATAAACAATCTTACCACAAAATCCTATACCTTGAGTTTTTCTTACCCAAATGGTGAAATGAAGGATTTGAGGAAGATGAAGTCACCAAGACCTAGCACCAAGGAAATGACCAGCAATCGGTGCCTAGGAATGAGTTGGAGACTTGGATCAAGCAATAGCTTGAAGAGCTCACCAAGAACAAGCTTCTCTCTAGATCTAGAAATGAGAGAGAATGGGTTTCTTGTGAGGAAGAGAGCTTTAGATTAGAGTGAGAATGGCTATCTCTTTAGAACTCAATGAATCTCTTAATGGCAGCTCTAACCTAGATAGAAATGACCTAGGTTCGTATTTATAGGGTCCCATAAAAACAAGTTAGGTCATTCACCAACGGATAGAAATCTGTGAGAATTAGTCGGTCAAAGAACAATCACTGACCGACTAGTTCATCAACTAGTCGGTCAGTCAAACAACGTGGACCGACTAAGAGTAGATCTGAGAAGAGATAGAATTTCAGACCTAGAAATCTAGTCGGTCCAAGAAGACTGTCTGACCGACTAGTTTCACAACTAGTTGGTCAGCCAATGAACGTAGACCGACTAAGAGCAAAAAGAATTAGTCTGAGTACAAAGTGACTTAGTCGGTCCAAGAACAAAAGTTGACCGACTAAATTGTCAACTATCGGTCACCAAACGTTCTTAGACCGACTAACGATAAACAGTAGCTTAGGAGAATTTTAGCATGAACAGTAAGTCACAACTAGTCGGTCAAAGAAGCATCACTGACCGACTAGTTCACAAACTAGTCGGTCGGTGAGTCAACGTAGACCGACTAACTATAAACAGTAAAGTCCAAGAAATTATGGAATCAAACTAGTCGGTCCAAGAACAGTTGCCGACCGACTAGATCACCATCTAGTCGGTCAGTACTTGTTCTTGTACCAACTAACATGCACAAACAAGTCCGAATCGAAGCGCGACGCTTCGAGGAAGTTAGAATGAACTTGTGCAAGGATCCTAGAGCTACGAGATGAGCGTAATGAAGATAGAAACGTAAGATATACTCAAGGCTTAACATTCTATATATCGAAGCTAAAAGACTAGAAATAAAACCTTAATAAACGGTCTTCGAGAGCTTCGATTGAATCTTCATAACTTTCAAAATGGCGCAAGAGCTTCAACGAAGCTTTAGGCATGAATACGAGCTTTGGGAAGTGTTGAGATGTCGCTTTGAAGGTTCTCGTGAAATTGGCGACGATCTCCAATACTGCGCTCACAAATTGTTAGTTCATGGATTATTTATGTTTGCTCATCATCAAAACCAAATCCGGGGAGTCCAATATTCAACATTCTCCCCCTTTTTGGTGATGACAAACCAACATAAATAATAATCAAAAATAATAATTCAAATGTAAAATACTTACTCCCCCTGCATTGATGACACGTTAATTCCAAAATGAATATATAAGAATTGCATCAATCAGATGAGTAAGATAAATAAAGAGAATCAATTTTCGAAATATCGGATTTTGAAAATCCTTATATATATCTTAACTCCCCCTGAATCTAACATATCAAACTAGATTCTTGGAAATTGAGTTAAATTTTCATTTGCGCTATTTATTATCATTATCTCTCCCCCTTTGGCATTATCCCAAAAACGGGGGGCATACAACGACAACAACTAGGAAATGGAAAATCCAACATCGGGAGTCGTAGACAATGACGATGGACCAAATTGACACCAAGGAAAAAAAATGTGGAAATCAAATCAAGGTGTGCCAAAATGTCCATTATCACAAAAAGATCAAAAATCACCAAAAATACCAAATAATTATTCATTTCTTGAATAATGAAACATACTCTTCAATATTCAATATTCTTGGCTAATTTTGTGCATGGAAAACAATTCTATACAATTATAGAATTTAAATCTATTTAACCAAGTTTTCATGCGTCGAGCGACGAGTTCACATTTCAAATGTATTCAACGAATATGAAAAAAAAAATGCACGACGAATGAAAGACAAAGTGAATGACGATGAACATATATATATATATATATAGACATCATGAGTATATCAAAAAGGTATCACATCGAATACATGTGGTACATCATATGAAGCGAGACACATCATCTATATAAACATAAAAAAAATACATCATCATCATCAACATCATCAAAGTGTATCAAAATACATCAAAACAACATCATATCATAATATCCAACTCCGACATCCAGAAATCGCAAAAATACATCAAAACATCTCTCAAACCCCATCCTAACCCAAAATACTCTCACTAAGATATATCATCCAAAGCGTAGTGGAGAGTCCTCGAAACAAGCGATCACGAGGAGGTGGCTGGATCTGCAGTCTCCGTGGGTCCAGTCGACGGAGTGGACTCAGGCTCTGCAGGGAGTAGAGGTGTCTCAACAGATGGAATCGTCGGGGCAGGAGTGGAGATCTCAGCAACAGGCTCAACAAGGGGAATCTCAACAGCAGCATGGGTCTCGACAGAAGCAGCAGCAGTGGCAGTGTCAACAGCAGCAGGAGATACATGAGCAGGCTCGGAAGTCTGAAGTGCTGAAGCAGAAGGCTCTGGAACACCGGAAGTGGTGCCAACTCCAGGAGCAGAAGTGGAAGTACCAGCAGCAGCAGTAGTGGCCTCATCGCCACGGGCAAAAGAAGTGACAAGCTCGTCAAGCTCCTCATCGTCCATCTCCTCGGCCTCAGACACTGACGGAGGAAGATCAATCCCCATCATACGAGCCATACGGCAGACTACCTCCTCAGTACGAGCCAAACGGGAGTCGTGCTGACGAAGTAGGCGTACGACATCGTCCAATGTAGCAGGGGAAGAGGAGGCTGCAGCAGCTGACGGAGTAGACTGGGAAGCAGATGCGGTAGACCTCTGCACGTGACGAAGAGCCGCTAGAGATTTCTTCACGGCCGTCGCGTTCAGAGGCGTACCCAAGGGATGCTCATCGTCAGGAGGGAGAGGGACTCGGAAATGTCGAAATACAAGAGTCAACAGGAAAGGGTATGGAATGTGCGCAGACTTATTGGTCTTGCGTATACACTCGAAAGAACCCATCTTATCGAGTATCACGCGAGCCCAATTAATCTCGCACCCCAAGAAAAGAGCGTAGATCAATTTCAAGAACGGCTGGGATGGGAGTGAAGAGGATCCATACTTAGGGAGGAGACATGACTTCAAGATCAGGTTAAGAACCCACGCATTCGGCTTGAAAGATTTCGATGGAACACCAATGAATGCGGAGGGGATAACCTGGAAGATATCTGCAAGAATAGACTGATCCAAGGAGGAAATATCGTCGACGGAAATGTCCGAAGGAAGGAGACCACACGACGAACAACCAAGAATCTCCCCCAAGATTTCTGCCGTGAGAACTATAGGAGTTCCCAAGACAGTCGTCTCAATGGAGTGGCTGGCATCGTACTGGCCTCGAATACGATTGGCATAGAACAATTTCATTAGGCGAGGATACGGTTTGGGATTGGCCTTGGGGTCGTATCGGAGATAATCAAGAAGACCACTATAGGACAGAAGATCAGCAAGGCCGAGAAAATCAGAAAACTGAACGTAATGCTCTAACAACAGTGGACAGTGCTCTATACGGTTGTACGCTGCGAGACACTGAGGGTCATCGCGGCACAACAATATGTCTACACCGCCGACTGGCATAGGAGCTTTACCCTTAGCCTTACGGGTCTTCGGAGGAGGAGTAGGTTCCCTAGTAGGCTCATCCTCAGGGATAAATTCAGAGTCGGAATCGGGAGGAGTAGCCGGTGTGTGGAGTATGGGCTTTTTGGTCTTGGATTTGCGGGGTTTGACGGTCGCAGTCCTAGGCTTCTTAGGAGGAGGCGAAGATGGAGAGGCTTGGGTTGACTTGGCACGACGCTTAGGCTTCGGGGGATTCCTAGGGTCGGAAGGTTGTTCTACGGTCATAGGAGAAGCCCCGGAAGAGGCGATAGGAATTCTCGTCTTTGCCATAGCACGACGAGCACAAGCAACTGAAAACGAAGATCAAATATCCTAGCACAAACCCTAGAAGCTAACACAAACCCTAGAAATCAAGAAATTCGAAAATAAGCCCTAGAATACCTAAAAGCTGAAATCCAAACCCTAGAATAGGAAATGCGTCCTAGGAGGAGGAGGGTTTTACCTAGGAGGAGGAGTCGACGGCGGCGGACGGCGGGGATCGCCGGAGATATGGCCGGAGTCGACGGAATTTGAAGGGGCTCGATCGGGGTTTTGGGGTTTATCTGGCTGGAGAAGGGAAGAAGACCGACTAAAAAGTGTTTTAGTCGAATAGAAAGAGAGTATAAGTCGGTCTGGAATCAAAAAGACACAAATGCCCTAACACACTTAGTCGGTCATAGTTCAAGCACTGACCGACTAGATTACGATCTAGTCGGTCGGTCAATGAGCTTGAACCGACTAAGTCGAAACAGAGGCACAGATGAATTTCTAGGGCAAGAATTAGTCGGTCTCAGTATATTCACTGACCGACTAGTTTTCAATCTAGTCGGTCGGAAAGTGTACTGTGACCGACTAACGAAAGAAAATGATAGGAGTTAGATATAGGCTTGATCTAGTCGGTCTGAGTTCATTTGCTGACCGACTAGATGAGCATCTAGTCGGTTGACAAGTGAACTTAGACCGACTAGAAGAGTCCAAAAATTGATAATTGATTTCTCTTCACAAACCACTTGGATGAAACATCATAACTCACTCATTAGTCATCTAAATTACCCCATAAAACGTCGAAATCTCAAATACGACATTGAAATACGATTTCGAGCAATAAATTCGAACAAATCACATAAAATTCCCAAGAATTCAATAAATCTAGCATGAATGAAATATCGCGAAATATAATAGCATGCAAGATAATTGAATGAAATATGAATCCTATATCTCGGATTCACCCATAATCCCCAATTCTCGACGCAACCGCACAAAGGAGTCCTCCTTTAGGGGTTTCGTGAAAATATCGGCGATTTGCTTTTGGGTTTCAACGTACACTAATATGATGTCCTTTTTAGCAACATGATCATCTAAGAAATGGTGTCGGACATCTATGTGTTTTGATCGGGAATGATGCACCGGATTCTTTGAAAGACAAATAGCACTTTGGTTATCCACCATGATAGGGCTAGTATCACAATGAATACCAAAATCCTTCAGTGTGTGTCTCATCCAAAGAACCTGGGCACAAGCGGCACCGGCGGCAATGTATTCCGCCTCGGTGGTTGAAAGTGATACGGAATTTTGCTTCTTGGAAAACCAAGAGACAAGAGAATTTCCTAGAAAATGGCAAGTGCCACTAGTACTTTTCCTGTCGGATTTGCATCCCGCATAATCAGCGTCACTGTATGAGACTAACTCATACTTGCTAGATTTCGGATAAAGTAATCCAAAATCTAAAGTGTAACTTAGATAACGGAAAATACGCTTTACCGCTACTAAGTGAGACTCCTTAGGTTGAGACTGATAACGAGCACATATGCATACGGCAAACATAATATCGGGCCTACTTGCGGTAAGATAAAGTAAACTACCTATCATACCTCGATATAGACGAATGTCTACATCCTTACCGCCCGTATCCTTGTCAAGATGTGTAGTCGTGCTCATTGGAGTCTTTTTCCCGGAAGCACTTTCCATTCCAAATCGCTTAAGCAACTCCACCGTATACTTCGTTTGGTGGATGAAGATTGCATCGTTCAATTGGCGAATTTGGAGACCTAAGAAATATTTGAGTTCGCCCATGTGGCTCATCTCAAATTGTTCCTTCATAACATTAGAAAACTCTTCGCAAAGAGTGAAGTTAGTAGCACCGAAAATGATATCATCAACATAAATTTGAACTAATAAAATATCATTATTCGCATGCTTAACGAAAAGTGTAGAATCGGCTTCGCCCATTTTAAAATTCAAATCCAAAAGAAAATTCTTTAGGCGATCATACCAAGCTCGAGGAGCTTGTCTCAAACCATAAAGAGCTTTCTTTAGTTTAAAAACATGATTTGGAAATTTTTCATTTATGAAGCCCGGAGGTTGAGAAACGTAAACTTCCTCAACGACATCTCCGTTTAAAAATGCACTTTTAACATCCATTTGAAATAACTTAAAATTTTTATGACATGCATAAGACAATAAAAGTCTAATCGATTCTAATCTAGCTACCGGAGCGAAGGATTCTTCGAAATCGATACCTTCCTCTTGGCGATAGCCTTGAGCTACTAACCGAGCTTTGTTCCAAACGACGACTTGATTTTCGTCGGTTTTGTTCTTGAAGATCCACTTTGTCCCTATGACGGTGTGGTTCTTCGATGGCAAAGGAACAAGCTCCCATACCTCATTCCTCTCGAATTGAATGAGTTCCTCCTCCATGGCAAGGATCCAAGCACTATCTTCGCACGCTTCAACGATATTCTTTGGCTCTATCGATGAGGCAAAGGCACAATTGGCGAAGTGGTGGACTTGAGATCTCGTCTTGACACTATCATTAATATTGCCAATAACTTGCTCATGGGGATGGTCGCGAACGGTATGAAGCCGCTTGGGAATACCTTGATCACTAGGCACATTCTCAACAACTTCATTAGTCGGGTTAGTCTCAATAGAATCAATTGAATCAATAGACTTAGAATTTTCAAATGAATCACATAAAACATCCATAGAATCATTCTCATTTGAAATTCTAGAAGTAGTAAAATTCTCATTAAAAGAGACATGAAGTGATTCCTCGATCGTAGAGGATCTTTTGTTGTATATCCGGTAGGCTTTGCTACGTGAGGAATACCCAACAAATATCCCCTCATCCGATCTCAGATCAAACTTGTCCAAATTATCATATGTGTTTTTAATAAAACATTTTGTGCCGAAAACACGAAAATGTTTAACTTGAGGCAATCTACCAAACAACAATTCATAGCAAGTTTGTTTGGTGCCGGGCCTCAAAAGTATTCTATTAAACACATAGCAAGCGGTGTGTACCGCTTCCGCCCAAAATTGATAACCAAGTTGACTCTCTTCGAGCATAGTGCGAGCACACTCCACAAGCGTTCTATTCTTCCTCTCAACAACACCATTTTGAGGAGGTGCGCGAGGGAAAGAAAACGTGTGAGTAATTCCAAGATCATCACAAAAATTTGAGAAAGACTCATTCTCAAATTCACCCCCATGATCACTACGAATAGTGACAATGGTGGTTCCGATGAGATTTTGTACTTTCTTCACAAATATTGTGAAGTTTTCAAAAGCTTCATTTTTATTACATAAGAAAAATACCCAAGTAAATCTTGAATAATCATCAACGATGACTAGTCCATATCTTGCATTTCCTAAGGAAGCAACTCTAGTTGGCCCAAATAAATCTAGATGTAATAGCTCTAGTGGCCGTTTCGTAGAAATGCTTTTCTTAGGTTTAAATGAAGATTTAGGAAGCTTGCCACGTTGACAAGAATCACAAAAACTTTTCTTTTCGAAAAACGAGCTTCGGAAAACCTTTAATGGAATTTAATTTCGAAAGTTTATAAAGTGTTCCAAAGTTCACATGTCCAAAGCGTCGATGCCATAAGTGTTGTTCACTTGTGTTGGCAACGAGACATTGTTCATATGACTTAGGAAGATCCAAAATATAAATATCTTTATGGCGTGTGCCGGAAAATAATAATTTATTATTATCATTTGAAATATGACACAATCCTTTCGCAAAGCTAACTTTGTAACCTTTGTCACAAAGTTGGCTTATTGAAATAAGATTATGATTTAAACCATCAACTAGATAAACATCACTAATTAAGGGTTTAGAAGGGTTACCCACTTTACCAACACCTATGATGGTTCCGCTCTCGTTGCCTCCAAATACGACGCGGTTTCCATTCGCAATGGGAACCACTCCGGAGAGCAATCGAGCGTCACCCGTCATGTGTTTTGAACACCCGCTATCGAGTATCCAATTCCCTTTGGAGCTAAATTTAAATTTGTTGCTCCTTTTCTTTTTCTTTTCCTTGAGTACCTAAAGATAGAAACTTTCATATCATGGTACCCAAGGTCATTGGGTCCAAGGGATTAGACCTTTGGAAGCCAAGTCCAATTGGACTTAGACTTCCCCACATAATTCCTACTATGCACAACATCCGAAAAATAAGCATTCATATACTCTTGTTTTTCATCCATGCTTGTGTCCTTTGGGCTCCAAATAGTGAAAATTTTGGGAGCCATCATCCTATTGGGTGCATGCATGCGACGTTGATTTCTACGTGATGCATGTTGTGGATAGGCATACGGGACATGATGGAATGGTGCACGATGAGAATTATTCATATGATGAGGTGGGTGTACATATGCATGTGTGGGAACACGTGCGTGAGGGTGTCTCACATGGTGTGCACGTGCCCGTGAACGTGTAGCATAGAAATCATCATATGTGTGAGATGGTGGAGTAGGACGTGTGTTCCTACGTGGCATGGTATTGGTGTACATGTAGGCATGCCCCTTCTTTGGAGGTCCACCCAAAGTGGGTTTCTTTCCAAAAGAGGGTGTGGACGAGGTGGAAGCACCATTGGTAGATGAACTACCAATAGAGTGTTTGCTCCCACTCGTTGAGGCTTCGGAAGTTGGCCTAACAAAAGTAGTGACCGACTTGGATGAATTTCCCATCATATACCCCAAGCCAATGTGGTGTTTGGCCGGAAGTGAGTCTTTTAGGATATTATCCAAGTGGCCCTTACCCTTGTTGAATTTGTTGATTCGGCCCAATGTGTCCTCATATTTCTCTTTGAGAGAATGCAAAGAAATATCCAAAGTGGATATTTGCGATGTGAGCACATAAACACGAGATTTAAGATTCTCGTTCTCAATACTCAAAGTCGAGTTTTGAGAAGTTAAATCCGCTATCTTATGTTCTTCCGCATCCTCAATGCTAACATGTTCAAGTTTAGATTTGAGATTAACAATCTCATTTCTTAACTCTTCAACAACGGTGTCGTTGTTGGTGATGATAGTCTTAGGCGATGTTTGAATGCTAGCTAGGTCATCTTTTACTTTAGTATATCTATTTACTAATTTAGTGTATTTTGACCAAAGTTGAGAGTTAGCATTCTTAAGATCGTCCATGGTTACCTCATCGCTTTCGACATCACTATCATCGGAAGAGGAGGATTCTTGATCGTGCTCCTCTCTTGCCATGAAGCACATGCGCGCTTGCTCCACGTTCTCATCGTCCGACTCTCCACTTGAGGAATCCTCGGAGTCGGTGAATGTTGTTCCGACAAGTCCCTTTTTGTACCCCTTTTTGTACTTCTTTGACTTGTCGAACTTAGGCGCCTTCCACTTCTCCTTTTGCTTGTTTTGAGGACAATCCGCTTTGATGTGTCCTGGCTTATTGCATTTAAAGCACAAAGGTGGAGAGGCGTTAGTAGAAGTAAACTTAGATTTTTGTTTGAAGTTACCCTTTCGGAAGAAGCGATTGAACTTCTTTGCCATGAGTGCAATGGATTCCATGTCCATTTCTTCTTCCGAGTCCTCATCATCGGTAGAGGTGGATGAAGCCGCCTTGAATGCAATCGCCTTTTTCTTAGGCGCATCTAGGTTCAAATAGGACTTCATCTTTTCTTGTAACTTCACCTTGCTATCTTTGCGTACCTCGTATGACATCAAAGTACCCATTAGTTGAACTACGGTATATTTGTTCATGTCATTACCTTCCTCGATGGCGAAGGTACGTTTTTCCCAAGAAGAGGGAAGTCCTTCAATAAGCTTTGAGCACTTCTCCTTTTGAGTGTAGGACTTGCCGAGGGCCTCTAACTCGTTTATTATGTCAACAAAACGAGCGTAATATTCTTTCATCTTCTCGCCCTGTTGCATATGAAACATTTCGTAATCTTTGTTTACGACTACGAGTTTAGAGTCTCTTACCCTACTCGTCCCTTCATAAAGAATGAGGAGGGAGTTCCAAATTTGATATGCACTCTTACATGTGCATATCTTATTGAAATCCTCGGGCTCCAATGCGCATTGCAAGGCGTTCATTGCCTTGGCATTGCTTACCTCCGCGGCGACCTCCGCGGTAGTCCATTTCTCAAAGTCTTCATCTTTGGGTTCGATGTATTCCTTCATTGTAGTCCTCCATAAGGATGCACTCCGGAGGAAGGTTTCCATCCGGCATTTCCAATACCCATAGTTGGTACCGTTGAAGAATGGAGGCCTCGTAGAGGAATGTCCTTCCATCACCGAAGATGCTCCTTCACGGTTCCTGAAGGTGTCATAGTTGGAAGGTGGAGGCACAGTCTTGTTGTCGTTGGCAGACATAGCTGAGTATCTGGCTCTGATACCAAATGTAATGCCCTACCAGCTACTGAACAAGTACTAGAGGGGGGGGTGAATAGTACTTTAAAATAATAAGGAGTATAATTCCAAATTAAATTGCAAACAACTACCAAATCAATTTGCGGAAGCTTAAATTGAATGACAACACAAAATTAACAATGCTAACAAACGATGTTAATGGGTTCGGATCCACCCAAGTCTCCCCGACTTGTTCCAGGTGATCCTACGTCCCAACCACCCGGATCCCCTCCGGATACTTAGGTTAGAAACCCTAACCTAAGATTTCCACTATGAATATCTTGTGAAAAACCTTCACAAGATCAAATCATACATGCAATGGCAAAGTGAATCCCACAACCCGGGATCACAAACTTCTCTCACAACCGAGAGAACCAATTAGCAATATTAAAGAGTTTAAATGAAATAAACAATCTTACCACAAAATCCTATACCTTGAGTTTTTCTTACCCAAATGGTGAAATGAAGGATTTGAGGAAGATGAAGTCACCAAGACCTAGCACCAAGGAAATGACCAGCAATCGGTGCCTAGGAATGAGTTGGAGACTTGGATCAAGCAATAGCTTGAAGAGCTCACCAAGAACAAGCTTCTCTCTAGATCTAGAAATGAGAGAGAATGGGTTTCTTGTGAGGAAGAGAGCTTTAGATTAGAGTGAGAATGGCTATCTCTTTAGAACTCAATGAATCTCTTAATGGCAGCTCTAACCTAGATAGAAATGACCTAGGTTCGTATTTATAGGGTCCCATAAAAACAAGTTAGGTCATTCACCAACGGATAGAAATCTGTGAGAATTAGTCGGTCAAAGAACAATCACTGACCGACTAGTTCATCAACTAGTCGGTCAGTCAAACAACGTGGACCGACTAAGAGTAGATCTGAGAAGAGATAGAATTTCAGACCTAGAAATCTAGTCGGTCCAAGAAGACTGTCTGACCGACTAGTTTCACAACTAGTCGGTCAGCCAATGAACGTAGACCGACTAAGAGCAAAAAGAATTAGTCTGAGTACAAAGTGACTTAGTCGGTCCAAGAACAAAAGTTGACCGACTAAATTGTCAACTAGTCGGTCACCAAACGTTCTTAGACCGACTAACGATAAACAGTAGCTTAGGAGAATTTTAGCCTGAACAGTAAGTCACAACTAGTCGGTCAAAGAAGCATCACTGACCGACTAGTTCACAAACTAGTCGGTCGGTGAGTCAACGTAGACCGACTAACTATAAACAGTAAAGTCCAAGAAATTATGGAATCAAACTAGTCGGTCCAAGAACAGTTGCCGACCGACTAGATCACCATCTAGTCGGTCAGTACTTGTTCTTGTACCAACTAACATGCACAAACAAGTCCGAATCGAAGCGCGACGCTTCGAGGAAGTTAGAATGAACTTGTGCAAGGATCCTAGAGCTACGAGATGAGCGTAATGAAGATAGAAACGTAAGATATACTCAAGGCTTAACATTCTATATATCGAAGCTAAAAGACTATAAATAAAACCTTAATAAACGGTCTTCGAGAGCTTCGATTGAATCTTCATAACTTTCAAAATGGCGCAAGAGCTTCAACGAAGCTTTAGGCATGAATACGAGCTTTGGGAAGTGTTGAGATGTCGCTTTGAAGGTTCTCGTGAAATTGGCGACGATCTCCAATACTGCGCTCACAAATTGTTAGTTCATGGATTATTTATGTTTGCTCATCATCAAAACCAAATCCGGGGAGTCCAATATTCAACATCATCATGACCAAAGGCTCATTTGGAGTCTCTAGTTCTCCATCAGTCGCCTGCTGAAGGATTCACAGTCGACTGGGTGATTTCCAGTCGCGTGTCGATCCTTCTACAGTCGACTGTGATGCACAGCTCAAGTCAATTTTTCTATTGACTCTACTTGAGCTTTTCCCATCAGTCGACTTATGATCAGTTTACAGTCGCAAGTCTATTTACAGTCGCCTGTGAATTCGTCAACAGTCGTCTGAGTAGTGTAAGTGCATATACTGCCTCTCTCTATTTTTCTCCATCTCCTGCAGCAGACGATTGATGAAGGGTTTACTGTCGCCTGGCTATTTTACAGTCGACTGTCTACTTGTCATCAGTCGCATGTATGCTTATCTGGAGAAAGAGTGCAGCTCCCTATTTATTCCATCTCCAGCAGCAGTCGCCTGCTGAAGGTTTTACAGGCGCATGTCATGTTCACAGTCAACTGTCGTGGCTCAGATTATAGCCGTTGGATAGTCGACTGTCATTTGTTCATCAGTCGACTATCAATGACGTTTCTGTCCAGTTTCTAGCCGTTGCAGCCTTGTGCTTTTGGCTGTTTCCTTGAGTTCTGAGGGTTGATATAGGGTTCATATATATATGGGTGTGCTGAGTTCATTAGAGCTTCTTGATGCTATTGAAAATCACAAGATTTTGATAAGCCACTCTCAAACTCTCTCATTTCCCTCTTTGAGCTCTCATTCCTCTTCATGCATTGAAGTCCAGCTCAAGGGAAATCATCCAAGTACTTTCAAGCCAATCTCAACACTTGGAGATCCTCTTCCGTGCCTTGCATTCATCTATGAGTAAGCATCTCAAGGCATAGGTAAGAGTATTTATTTTAATTGGTGATTCTTGTAACTCTAATTCTCTTTGTATGAATTAGTCTTTCTCTCTTTGTGGGAGTTTATCTCTTTGTGGGATTTGGATATTCTATTAGTGGAAATAACTCTCTTTGTGGGAGTAACTCTCTTAGTGGGAGTTTGGTGTCCTAGTGTAGGACTAACCCTAATTCTCTGAGTGGGAGTTAGTAATTCTTTAGGTGGGAGTTTGACCCCTGTGTAGGGTTGGTTGGGCCCTTGTGTAGGGCAAAATCCTCTTGGTGAGGTATCTCTTTGTGGGATTTGTATTCACTTCTCTTTGTGGGAATTATAGTGAATATTAGTGTGGCTGGACGTACCCAAGTTTGGGGAACCAGGGTAAAGTCTTATGTTTGTGTTTGGATTTATTGTGTCAATTATTTCCTCTTGCATTTATTATTCCGCATTTGCAAGTTTAATTTTAATTGGACAATTTATTGCCATTACACTATTAACCCCCCTCTAGTGTGTTGTTGTTAGTATTGCAAGGGTAAGGCGATCCTTACAATTAGTATTAGAGCGAGGTTATAGCATACTGCAACGATGGCATTCAACGCTTCATCCGCATCTCATGAAGAAGGTCTGTCTACCGATCGACCACTGCTCTTCAACGAAAATAACTATCCTAGTTGGAAGATCAGGATGATGATCTACATGAAGGGTCAAGACCTTTGGGACATCACGGAGTTGCCATTTGAGGAGCCTACTTCACCCGCGGCTTCTAGAACTAAGGCGGAGAAGGACTGGATCAGAGTCAATGCTAGGGCTATGTATGCATTGCATTGCGCCCTCACTCTGAAAGAGTTCAACCGTATCTCCATGTGAAAATTGGCCAACGGAATTTGGCATACATTGGAGATTTCTCATGAAGTGTTACTTCAACATAAGGAAGAGGTTCAACCAACCAAGCCCGAGAAGAAAAGGGAGTTGCACTCCATGTCAAGAAGGAGTCATTCAAGTGGAGAAAGAACTTCCAACGGGAAGCTCCGCGTGAAGATGAAGAAGAAGAAGATGTTAGTGACGATGACTACATCGAGCTTACCAAGCAAACTAAATCTTCGTCAAAGTTTGTCTCCCAGTCTAACAATTCTATTTGTTTCAATTGTAGAGGAAAAGGTCATCTTGCTACCGAATGTCCTTCCAAAACCACCAAAGATACTTATAAGGGGAAAGGGAAAAAGTATTGGAAAGTCAAGACCGAGTTCAAGAACCAAAAGAAGGGACTTATCGGTACTTTTGATGATTCCGATGTGGACACATCATGTGATGAAGAAGAGGATGACAAGGAGCATGCTCACATGTGTTTCGCAGCTTTTGATGATTCTTCATCAATCTCCTCTAGCTCAAGCGATGAAGAGATAGAGGCGTGGCTCAACTCCAAAGAAGAAATGTGCTTCAAGGCTAATGGGGAAGAGTCTTCGTCGAGCTCAAGCAAGTAGGAAAGTGATGAGGAAGTCAAGGAGGAAAGCGATGAGGAAGTTGAGGAGGAAAAGCTATCCTACGAGGAGCTCGAATACTGCTTCAATGTGGCCTCAAACTTGGCAAGTAAGTGCATCGACTCATATGGTAAATTGAAAGCTAATTTTAAGAGTGCTATGAGTAGGGTGCATGCTTTAGAATCTACTAGCGTAAATAATCATGATGCTTTGTATGTTTGTGACACTAGTGAGTGAGACACACTTCTCTCTCAAGTTAAGAAATTGAGTTCATCTAATGATAATCTTGTTACTCAAAACCTTAGCTTAGAAACTCGCATTCAACAACTTACGTTGAATTGTGAAGAGGAATCACGTAAGCTCAAAAGCTTTGTGTATTCTAGGGATTCACTCCACGATTTGCTTGAAAAACAACATCCGGCAAATCATAGAGGAGGTTTGTGATATATTCAAAATGTGGTACCCAAACCCACCTCTAATTCCTCTTATGGTGCTAATACAAGAAATATTGCTAAAGCACCTAAGAAGAATCACCATACCTTCTTGTATAATAATAACACCAACAAGAAGCATATAGATCACAATGTGATGAGGAAGAGTGAAGACTCTTCATTTTTTTGTTAAGAAGCAAAGTCCTCATTCTTTGCATGCCAAGAAATCGTTTCTACACCTAAGCATGCCACATCCACCCCTCTTGCAAAGGCAAAACCCTTGCCTAGGAAATCCTTGAGTTTATGGATTCCCACTAAGGTTAGTGCGCAAGAGAGGGATAGTTACATCATCTCTCTAGTTAGGGATGTGATCACCTCATGTGATTACATTAGGAAATCAAACTTCTCTTGGGTTTGGTTCCCTAATGTTTAGGTTCCTCACACATATGCATATTGCATGGGTATTGTGCTTAAATGCTTATTTTAGCATACCCATTGTTTGTGTGTGTTTCAAATTTATTTATTTTTCATGAAAATGGGAATCTTGGGGATTTCATTGACGTACATGCATTTGTTGATCTATATGTATATCAATGGGGGAGTTAATATGTTGTATGTTTAAACTATTTTAAAACATATTTTGACTCTCATTTTGGGGTGTCTTTGGGATCATTGACACAATTGGTGTCATTTCTCAATTGGTTAAGTTTTGGTCTCAAACTAAACCCCTTCTTGGCAATATCATTGTGTATCTTTGAAGCTTGATTTTTTCATATCTATTGCTTTGATACACTTTAGGCCCATGGCTCCAATATATGTATATCAATTGGTAAAGAGGATTATTTTTCAAGATTCTTTGTCTACAATTGATATTACCTCAATTGTTAGGGATTATTTATCTCCTACTTTACAATTGGTATTAGATCCTAGAAGTCAAAATTTGACCTTTTCTATGATCTAGGGGGAGCATGGGATAGTGATTGATACCCACTAAATTTTTAAATTTGGTATCATACATCTCCTTATTTCGTGCATATTGTCACATCTTTAATTAAAGATGACAAAGGGGGATATGTATGATGTCCACCTTTTTGACAATGTCAAGTGGGAGAGATATATGTATTATGTAAATATAATTCTTGTATTTCATACATATGCATTTGCGGAGAGATATATCTTTAGGGAAAGATATATGGGATTGTATAAACCATTCATGTTTGCATGATATTGTCTGTTGCAATTGGTTTATGTAATCCATGTCTACCTACTATATGTCACCATGTTGTCTCATTATTTCATTTAGTATAATGAGTATTTTCTATTGTGTATCTCATTTTACACTTGGTGCATATAAGTAGGGGGATCTCATTAGCATTGTGCTTTATTTCTTTGGTATTTACATAATGTGTGTCATCATCAAAAAGGAGAAGATTGTTGAGTATTGGTATTTCATATCAATGTTATTTTGATGATGATCACAACATTATGTTGTTGCTAATGACTCTCTTGTTTTAGTCTTATAGTTTCATTTCAAGAATATCTTTCTTGGAGACTAAACACTTGGTGTAAGGATGGACATTAAGTGGAGAAGGCTTGGACTCAAGGGGTGCCAAAGCTTGGAGATGATGGGGAGCTTCAAGGCATCAATATTGAAGACATAGACTCTAAGGAAAGCAATGTAATCCATGTGATATTTCCTTTATTGCTTTCTCTCTCATTTGAGTCTAGGTTAATGTAATGCCTTGATAGATGGTCTACTCATACATGTACATGCATTTAACCATCTTAGTGAGCCTTAGGCTCATCATAGAATCCAACCCAATAGGCTCATCATGACCAAAGACTCATTTGTAGTCTCTGGTTCTCCATCAGTCGCCTGCTGAAGGATTCACATTCGACTAGGTGATTTCCAGTCGCCTGTCGATCCTTCTACAGTCGACTGTGATGCACAGCTCAAGTCAACATTTCTATTGACTCTGCTTGAGCTTTTCTCATCAGTCGACTGATGATCAGTTTATAGTCGCCTGTATATTTACAGTCGCCTGTGAATTCGTCAACAGTCGTCTGAGCAGCGTAAGTGCATATACTGCCTCTCTCTGTTTTCTCCATCTCCTGCCGCAGACAACTGATGAAGGGTTTATAGTCGCCTGGATATTTTGCAGTTGAATGTCTACTTGTCATCAGTCGCCTGTATGCTTATCTGGAGAAAGAATGCAGCTCTCTGTTTATTCCATCCTCTGCAGCAGTCGCCTGCTGAAGGTTTTACAGGTGCTTGTCCTGTTCACAGTCGACTGTATCGACTTCATCAGTCGACTGTTGTGGCTCAGATTATAGCCGTTGGACAGTCGACTGTCATTTGTTCATCAGTCAACTGTCAATGATGTTTCTGCCGAGTTTTTAGCCGTTGCAGCCTTGTGCTTTTGGCTGTTTCCTTGGGTTCTGAGGTTGATATAGGGTTCATATATATATATATATATATATATATATATATATATATATATATATATATATATATATGGGTGTGCTGAGTTCATTAGATCTTCTTGATGCTATTGAAAATCACAAGAGTTTAATAAGCCACTCTCAAACTCTCTCATTTCCCTCTTTGAGCTCTCATTCCTCTTCATGCATTGAAGTCCAGCTCAAGGGAAATCATCCAAGTGCTTTCAAGCCAATCTCAACACTTGGAGATCCTCTGCCATGCCTTGCATTCATCTATGAGTAAGCATCTCAAGGCATATGTAAGAGTATTTATTTTAATTGGTGATTCTTGTAACTCTAATTCTCTTTGTGGAAATTAGTCTTTCTCTCTTTGTGGGAGTTTATCTCTTTGTGGGATTTGGATATTCTCTTAGTGGGAATAACTCTCTTTGTGGAAGTAACTCTCTTAGTGGGAGTTTGGTGTCCTAGTGTAAGACTAACCCTAATTCTCTAGGTGGGAGTTAGTAATTCTCTAGGTGGGAGTTTGACCCCTGTGTAGGGTTGGTTGGGTCCTTGTGTAGGACAAAATCCTCTTGGTGAGGTATCTCTTTGTGTGATTTGTATTCACTTCTCTTTGTGGGAATTATAGTGAATTTTGGTATGGCTGGACGTACCCAAGTTTGGAGAACCAGGGTAAAATCTTGTGTTTGCGTTTGGATTGATTGTGTCAATTATTTTCTCTTGCATTTATTATTTCGCATTTGCAAGTTTAATTTTAATTGGACAATTTATTGCCATTACACTATTCACCACCCCTCTAGTGTGTTGTTGTTAGTATTGCAAGGGTAAGGCGATCCTTACAATTGGCTAGTATGTTAACTGCGAACGCTATATCGGGACGCGTGTAGTTTGCCAGATATCAGAGTGCTCCGATTGCACTCAGGTAGGGTACTTCGGTACCCAGTGCTTCATCCCCCTCTTCCAACGGCCGGAAGGGGTCTGTATTAATATCCAATGATCTGATAACCATTGGTGTACTAAGCAGAAGACATTTGTCCATAAGGAAGTCATTCAGCAACTTCTTTGTGTAGGTGGATTGGTGTAACAGGATTCCTCCGCTTATGTGTTCGATTTGTAAGCCTAGGCAGAGCTTTGTTTTGCCCAGGTCTTTCATCTCAAAAGTCTGTGTGAGTCTCTTGGATATCTCAGCTATCTCTACAGGAGATCCGATGAGATTTAAGTCGTCTACGTAGACGGCAATAATTACGAATCGTGTTTCCTTTGCTCTCATAAAGATGCAACGGCAGACTTCATTAGTTGTGTATCCTTGTTGCACTAGAAATTCACTGAGTCTGTTATACCACATTCTCCCCGACTGTTTTAGACCATACAGTGATCTTTAGAGTTTGACAAAATAGACGTCCTGAGGTCTTTCTGTCATTTTCGTCGGTAGTTTATATCCGTCCGGAAGTCTCATATAGATATCCTTATCTATTTTCCATATAGGTATGCAGTCACAACGTCTATGAGCTGCATATCCAGGCCTTCCGTAGTAGTTAGGCTAATAATGAAACGGAAAGTGATCCATCCATGATCAGAGAATATGTATCATCATAGTCTATTACTGGTTGTTGGGAGAAGCCTTGTGCAACAAGGCGCGCTTTGTAACGTACGATCTCATTATTTTCGTTTCTTTTTCTTACGAATACCCATTTATATCCCACAACTTTAACACCCTTCGGTGTTGGGACTACATGTCCAAAAACTTTGCGCTTCGAGAGTGAGTCCAGCTCTACTCCTATTACCTCGTTCCACTTTGGCCAATCCTCTCTGTGTTTACATTCTGCTAGAGAGCGTGGATCGGTCTCATCGTCGAATTCCGTGACGTGATTGGCAATAATGAGCATGAAGTTATCATCGATGATTGTGTTTTTTTTTGTCCAGTACCTCCCCAGTACGTACATAGTTTAATGATATTTCTACTATATTTTCCTCTTCAGGGGGTTTTAGGAGGGGAGAGGTATCTGGGCTGCGCTCAGCATCCTGTGGTGGTATCGTTATTATTACTACAGGATTTTTCCTCTTTCGAGGGGTTTTATATTTGGAGCCTGGGGGTCGTCCTCTCTTTTATTGAGGTACGGCCACTTCTGCTGCAGGTGGATTGCATCCATCTTTGAGTATGTCAATCCTAGCTGGCGTGTTTGCAACAGGGACATGTGATCTGACAATCTTCTGGTTGTCAGTAAATTTGTCCGGTAAAATGTGAGATGTATTTTGTATTTGGAGGATCTTCAGGATCTCATCTTCACATTGGTTTGTACGCAGATCAAAATGGGATAAAGTTTTGGTATCCCATGAAATGGTCTTTGAAGCTTTTGGCTTCTCTGTGTTAATGCCTAGTTTTGGAAAGGTACTTTCGTCAAATTCACAGTCTGCTAGACGTGCCTTAAAGGCATCCCCCATTAGGGGTTCCAGGTATCTAATGATCGATGGTGAGTCGAATCCTATGTAAATACCCAGTCGACGTTGAAGACCCATCTTGGTCCTCTGCAGTGGTGCTATGGGGACATAGACATCACATCCGAATATCCTCAGGTGAGGGATATCCGGTGGAGTCTCATATGCGAGTTGCATTGGAGAATAAGATTGACTTCCTGACGGTAATCTTATTAGCGATGCAGCATGCAAGATGGCATGTCACCATGCAGTCACCGGCAACTGGCATTGCATCAATAATAGACGAGTAATCCATTGTAGTCTCTTTATAAGAGATTTGGCTAACCCGTTCTGGGTGTGAACATGAGCTACATGATGTTCAAATTCAATGCCAGTTGCTTGGCAGTAGTCTAGGAAGACTTGTGATGTGAATTCCCCAGCGTTATCCAGACGCAATTTCTTGATCTGGTTGTCTGGGAAATGTGCCCACAACTTAATGATTTGTGCCAGTAGCTTTGTAAAGGCTACGTTGCGGGTGGACAGGAGGCACACATACGACCATTTGGAAGATGCGTCTATCAGTACCATATAGTACCGAAATGGGCCACTTGCGGGGTGAATAGGCCAGCAAATATCTCCATGTATTCTATCTAGAAAGCTGGGAGACTCTGAGTCCACCTTAAGTGGAGATGGTCTCATAATCAATTTCCCTTTGTGACAAGGGGACAAGGAAATGCACACTTTCGAAGTAGCTTCAGGCTTTTCAAGTTAATTCCATGTGATTGGGATATGATGCGTCGCATCATATCCCTTCCAGGATGTTCGAATCTATTGTGCCAGAATTAGAATTCTGGTCGATTATCGCACTTCTGGTGCTCAAGTGTGTTGGCTTCCATTGCTCGTATCATTGTATGGTAGAGACCCGACAGAAGTCCCTCAAAACGCTCGACGATGGTTTTAGGACCGTTTTTATGAGTCGTTACATACAAGAATTCTTTGTTTTGTTCGTTCACCGTTTATAGGTGATATCCGTTTAAACGGATATCTTTAAAAATTAAAAGATTTCTGTGAGAGCTAGGTGAGGGAAGAGCATCTTTTATTAGTAGTTGTGTTTTGTTGGGGAGCAGAAAATGTGCTTCCCCTGATCTTTCAATTATTTCTGACGGACTGAAAATTGTATTCACGGTTCCATTGTAGCTATGTATACTTTGAAAAAAGCAAATATCTTGGAGGATCGTGTGCGTAGAGGCACTGTCCACTAGGCATTTATAATCCATCTAAATTACGAGAGAAAAGAGCATAGCAGTATAAGGCACAAAAGATAACTAAGTATCATTTGAACGTCTGAAAAATCATTCATCATGCTAGGAAACAAACAACTAGAGAGTAAATTGTTTCAATTACAATGCATAGCAGAAAATAGATAAGGCTTCAGTCGAGCAGGTCATCGTTTGAGAAGTCCTCAGCGATGAACCTGATTAGTGCCAGGTCTTCGTGTTCTAGCAGGTTTGTTTTGGATGGCTTCTGGCTAGCTTTGTACAAGTCCTGAAGGTGGCGTGGAGTCCGACAATTCCTGGACCAATGTCCAGTCATGCCACACCTGTGGCATTTATCTTCCCAGTCTTTTCTGTGGGCAGATGTCTGGCCGTTGTCTTTTCTCTTCCACACATTTTTCTTCTTTCCCTCATTGTTGGACTTTGGTGGGGGTCCTCTAGCCTGCTTCTTCATTACCTTGCCCTTCTGGGGTTTGCCTTTGAAGTTGGTCCTCTTCTTCTAGGAGGAGATGTGGTGCGCTTCAGGCACAGGAGCAGTACTAGCAGGGCGCGAGTTATGGATGGCCAGAAGGAGGTCTCTATTCTGTTCTGCCATCAGAAGGCATGAGAGAAGCTCCGAGTATTTCGTGAACTTTCATTCACGATACTGTTGCATAAGTATGACATCCTTCTCGTGGAAGGATGTATACGTCTTCTCTAACATGCGCTCCTCTGTCACTTTCTCACCACACAACTTCAGGCGTGAGGTGATACTGAAAAGTGCCGAGTTGTACTCGGCGATGGACTTAAAGTCCTGGAGACGGAGGTTCTCCCATTCATATCGCGCTCGAAAAAGGATTACATCTCTTTGATGTTTGTATCTATCCTCGATGGTGGTCCATAACTCATAAGAGTCTTCCACAGTGAGGTACTCGGCCTTCAGGGTCCGACCGATATGGCGTCTGATATAGATAATTGCTTTCTCTTTATCTATGTCAGAAACCTTATCGCCTACAGCAATGGCATGGCTCAGTCCATGTGAGCGCAGGTGGAATTTTAGCTAAGATAATTTTTCATGTAGCATCCAATACGTGCGGGTCCATGTTAGGGTTTTTGGAGGCGATCGTTCGTGCGGGCCCGTGCGGGCAGATAGGTTTTGCACCATAGGGACCGCCGCTTTGGGCGACTAGGGTTTTGCCGTGCGCGTCGCCGCTTCGTGCCGCTAGGGTTTCGTTGCGCGCGCCACCGCTACGGGCGGCTAGGGTTTGCGCCTCGCACGCGCGGGAGGGGGTTTTGCCGTTGCCGCTTCGGGCGGCAAGGCGACTGCTGCCGTCTGTGGCAGCAGCGGCGTCTGGCGCTTCGGGCGGTGATTCGGGTTCAATATTACATATTTAACCCCAAATTTAGCCCTATTTTGTGCTCATGTGATGCTATATTGTTCTCTAATATATGCGTATTTTATACACAGTTATTTATTAGAGAAAATACTCAATTTGAGCACAAAACAGCAATTAACGAAGTATTTCTGCACGTTTTATATTTTTCCTAGCTTGGTCTCGATCTCACGATTCCAACGACTATTTATTTGTATTTTTCTGAGATCTGTGCTAATTACTGTGTATTTTTGAATGCAGAATACCAATTAAATGGGGAAATACGCAAGGAAATACGAAAATACGGTCTCCAACCAATCAGGTGCTGACACGTGTCGTTCATCCGTCCTTCCCCGCTCAATCAAACGGCGCCCAGTTATCTTATCTTGGAAATTTAGGCACCGTTGGATTAATATCCAACGGTCCGCAACGATTCCTGATGGATTCGAAAGCGGGGCAACGTGGCGCTTATCTGGCCGTTGGATTTTAATCCAACGGATTAAATCGAAGCAAATCGCAGCGAGCGGGCGCAATTTCTTCGGGCGACGTGGCAGCGCGTGGACGGTCGATTGGAGATCGGACGGTTCAGATCAAACACAAATTCGAATCATTTACGGAGCGACGTGGCGTCGTGACAAGCGTTGGATCAACATCCAACGATCAACAATCAACCCGAAGCAGAGTCGGTCGAGATCGAAGCAGCGGGTACGGATCCGGTTGCCTGGACACGTGGCGGCCCAGGAAGCGATCCCGCCTTTTGATGGACGGATGAGATTGGATCTGGCTTTGCGGGTGCGGGTTTGGTTCGAAAATGAAGCGGGTTTCGACCCGCGAAGCACAGTAAACCCGCAATCTTATTATATAAGCGTATTTAGGGTTTTTGGGCGTATACAAGCAGATTGGGGCGTATTTTGGGCGTATTGGAGGCTCTAGGAGCCGTATTTCCCCTCTGTAAAATTCTGTAAAATTCTAGAGGCTATTGTTATTATTTTCAGAGAGTTTGAAGTCGAAACTTGGAGATTTGGTGATATATTTCTAAACTTCTACCCCGTATTTTGGTGTTTTCTAGCGTATTTTGCTATAAAGTTGATGTATTTTGCTATGGAAGTTGTTTATTATTGCATGATGAGTAGCTAAAACTTATTTGTGCATGGTATGGAGTAGTTAGGGGATGTGATTTGTGTTAATTTGGTTGAATATCCTTGTGCTAAATCGTTAAACGTCGTTAAAATTGTAATCTTTGTTCGTAAATCGACTTTTTCATATTCCAAAAGAATTGATTTTGTTGATGATCGCCCCAAAAGGGTGAGTTTTGATCTCCCCAAAAGGGAGTTTCATATCGTAGTTTTGATCTATCCAAAATAGAGTTTCATATCGTATTATAACTTTAGCGACGATCTTATTGAATTTTGTGCTTGAACCCCCAAAAGGGCATCTTCCGATGAATTGCTCCCAAAAGGAGAATTCATTGAGTTATATTGAATATTTTCTGGTGAATTGCTCTCAAAAAGAGAATTCATTGTGTTATATTTATCAACCAAATTAGTACGAATCATTGATCCTAACGAATCCATACCATGTGCATACTTTTTATAGGTATTTTCATACACGAATTTCTTTGTTCGCATTGTTCACCACCATTAGAATCATCACATCGCCATCATTATTGAAGTGGTTAGTTTCTTTTCGTAGGCTTTCTATTTGATTTGAATTGTGGTTGCAACAGATTTCTTCCCGTGGATTCGACATCTGGACTCCCAGATTTTACTACTTGTACGGACTCTTGCGCTTGAGAGAGAGCACCTTTCGGAGCCCACCAAGTTTTTGGCACCGTTGCCGGAGAGGAATGGTTTGTGACTACGGTTTATTTCATTTAGAGGACCTTCGGTGAGATCTTTCCACTTTATTGTACATAAACTTTTTTTTATTATTATTTTATTTTAATTTTTAAAAATGGATTATATGAATTTCTATTGCACGAACAATCTGTATGATGCACGGTATGCTAATGCACACAAACATAGGATGGAAAAGCTCAAGATTGTAAATTTTAATCAAACTGATTGTGAAACTTTCTTTCAGGCCTGGAGGAGGTTCACAAATATAGTATCGAGCTATCCGTAGCATGGGTACACAAATGAAGAGCTTATAGTGTCCTTCCTAGATGGACTATGACCACAGCTGCAGGAATTATTGGGAGGCATGACGCCGATAGAGGCGTGGGAATACATGGAGTCTCTGCAAGAAAATGAAGAAACCATGGAAGAGACTTCAGAGTGCGATTCAACGGAGCCTTCGTGCCTTGATCATGAAGAGAAAAGCGTAGACGTACCTTTGCAATCCTTGAAAGAGGAAGCTTACCTGATTATTCAGACGCAGGAGGCCACATCCCTTCAATTCCAAGAGAATTTTCTTGCTCGGAGTCGGCAGATTGAGAAATCCTTTGAAAATCTTACTCTGATTGCCACTTGCTTATAAGAAAGTATTTCTTTTGAAACTCAATTTCAAGAATCTAATACGAGTTTATCTTCTATTGCAGGAAAATCGAGCAAGCCATGTCTCGCTGAGGGCACGAATGAAAATATCCACATGGCAGAAAGTGTGTGCAAAAGAGAGGACGAGCTAGCAATTTTGGATGAACGAGAGGAGGAGATAGCTAGGGACAAGGGTTTTGAGATTATCGCCATGGAGTCAGAACCGTGCCCTCCTCCAGTTTTATCCCAAAATCATTTATCCCTCTCTCCATTGATCGAGCATCGTACGGAGAGTAGTGCATATCTTTCAGGGAGTAGTCGTCAAATCGCTTTAATTTATTTCACTTATTTTGACGACTACATTTGGAATACTTTCATTGAGAATAATTTTAAAATAATTTAGACTGACATAACTCATCTCTCGCAGGACATTGGCAAACAGCTTATAGAGATGCTTGGAGTCATGTTGCTGGGGTCCAAATTAGTTTTTAGAGGAAAAATAATTACCGAGGAGCGCAAGGAGCAAATTGAACAACTTCCTCCACAATTAAAGATTCAGGATCCGCCATTTGATCACGGTGTGTTCTGTCCAGTAGTGTAGATTTTATATGCTTTCTAGGTTGCTTGCTTGAATAAACTCGTACCCCTTTCAACATTGAGGACAATGTCCATCTTTAGTTGGGGGTGTGTATGAGACCTTAGGATTTTTTTTTGAGAAGAATAAATCACCAAATCTCATCATTTAAAACTCCTTCACATGCCTTAAATACGGATGATTACGCATTAATTGAGTTCTGAAAATTTTTTATGGCTTGAGTTGATTATTTTTCCTTCATGGAATTACCGTCAATATACTATTCAAGAAAAGTTCAATCTACATGATTAATATTTTGAAATAGTTTGAATTTATTTCATGCATGCTAATGTGATGAAAAAGCTTAAGTATACACGATTTATTAGAAAAGTCTTCAAGTTGAAGAGGAATTTGGCCTTTGTTATAGATGTTTATGTTTGAAAATATGGGTGTTGAGTTGCTTACAAAAGAAAAAGAGAAAGAAAAGAAAAGAAAAGAATGAAAAATGATGAATGAAGAAAAAATGAATGAATAAGTATGTCACTAATAAATAACTTGGTTGGCTCGAGTAGTACAGTCCGAGGGGTCCTTCTTGGCCTAATGCCCTAATATCGTCTGATTTGGGAGCCATTGACAGGAAACTCACTCATTTGATGGAGCGATCCAAGTTATACATTTTTCTGCGAAGGTTGCTTGATGCGCGTTACGCTGAACGAATAAAAGAAAAGAAATGGTGAATATACTAAGCAACTTCAATACCCATGTCTTGATTGATTGTTTTGATAGGCCAATTCCTTGGAAACAAGAAAACTAGAGAAAAACGACGTGTTATACTTTCGCTTGTGCAAAATGATGCTTGCATGTTATTTATTCATACTAAATTAGAGAAAATATCATGTGATTGATTTTGTTCATGGATGTTGTATATTGATAGTTTAGATCATGTTGGAAAGCGTATTATTGAGCCATGCCATGAGCAATTTGAAAGAACTTATTGTTTTATTACTCATCCGTATTTAGTTCTCTAATATATGCGTGGGGAAATACGCAAGCAAATACGAAAATACGGTCTCCAACCAATCAGGTGCTGACACGTGTCGTTCATCCGTCCTTCCCCGCTCAATCAAACGGCGCCCAGTTATCTTATCTTGGAAATTTAGGCACCGTTGGATTAATATCCAACGGTCCGCAACGATTCCTGATGGATTCGAAAGCGGGGCGACGTGGCGCTTATCTGGCCGTTGGATTTTAATCCAACGGATTACATCGAAGCAAATCGCAGCGAGCGGGCGCAATTTCTTCGGGTGACGTGGCAGCGCGTGGACGGTCGATTGGAGATCGGACGGTTCAGATCAAACACAAATTCGAATCAATTACGACGTGGCGTCGTGACAAGCGTTGGATCAACATCCAACGATCAACAATCAACCTGAAGCAGAGTCGGTCGAGATCAAAGCAGCGGGTACGGATCCGGTTGCCTCGTGGCGGCCCAGGAAGGCCTTTTGATGGACGGATGAGATTGGATCTGGCTTTGCGGGTGCGGGTTTGGTTCGAAAATGAAGCGGGTTTCGACCCGCGAAGCACAGTAAACCCGCAATCTTATTATATAAGCGTATTTAGGGTTTTTGGGCGTATACAAGCAGATTGGGGCGTATTTTGGGCGTATTGGAGGCTCTAGGAGCCGTATTTCCCCTCTGTAAAATTCTGTAAAATTCCAGAGGCTATTGTTATTATTTTCAGAGAGTTTGAAGTCGAAACTTGGAGATTTGGTGATATATTTCTAAACTTCTACCCCGTATTTTGGTGTTTTCTAGCGTATTTTGCTATAAAGTTGGTGTATTTTGCTATGGAAGTTGTTTATTATTGCATGATGAGTAGCTAAAACTTATTTGTGCATGGTATGGAGTAGTTAGGGGATGTGATTTGTGTTAGTTTGGTTGAATATCCTTGTGCTAAATCGTTAAACGTCGTTAAAATTGTAATCTTTGTTCGTAAATCCACTTTTTCATATTCCAAAAGAATTGATTTAGTTGATGATCGCCCCAAAAGGGTGAGTTTTGATCTCCCCAAAAGGGAGTTTCATATCGTAGTTTTGATCTATCCAAAATAGAGTTTCATATCGTATTATAACTTTAGCGACGATCTTATTGAATTTTGTGCTTGAACCCCCAAAAGGGCATCTTCCGATGAATTGCTCCCAAAAGGAGAATTCATTGAGTTATATTGAATATTTTCTGGTGAATTGCTCTCAAAAAGAGAATTCATTGGTATACTTTTTATAGGTCACCACCATTAGAATCATCACATCGCCATCATTATTGAAGTGGTCAGTTTCTTTTCGTAGGCTTTCTATTTGATTTGAATTGTGGTTGCAACAGATTTCTTCCCGTGGATTCGACATCTGAACTCCCAGATTTTACTACTTGTACGGACTCTTGCGCTTGAGAGAGAGCACCTTTCGGAGCCCACCAGGCGGCAGCCCTTACTGCCCCCAGAGGCGGCAGCCGCACACCGCCGCTTCAGGCGACGGGTAGATCACGTGGGGGGTTTTTGCGCGTGCGCTGCTACTGGCCGCGTGGCGAAAAAGAAATCCCTCAAGGGTTTGAAATTTTTTGGGGAAGAAGATGGTATAAACATGATTTTTAGTAGAAAAGAATCTATTTTTAGTCTTCAAAACAACGTTTTTCAGCGTAAAAATTTAATTTTTATTGATAAAAACGTCGAGTTTTTATTAAAGAGTTAATTTAGCATGCAGATCTGAGACAAAAATCCGATCTATACTAATTAAACGTCGATCAAAACATTTAGATCTAATTGTATGTGCATAAAAGTTTAGATCTAGGGAATAAAAATTACCTCTAGATCCTACCCGCCGGATCTAGCGACGTTCGGTAAAGGAAGCATGTTCGCGTCGCAATTCGTCCGTCGGCAGAAGTTCGGCTCAGCTTTGAGCATGCTGATAACATGTTGTAAGCTTGGCGGCTACGGAACCCCGTAGCCCTGTATTTATAGAAGTAAGGTTACATAAAAGGTGAATACCCAATATACTAATGGGCCTACAAAAGCCCGCTTATAACAAATTTTGATTATAAATTTTATTTTATTTTATATCAATTTCACTGACGGTACCATCAGTATTAAAAATTTATTTTTTTAAAATGTAAAATTATTACTGATGGCCCGTCAGTAATAATTAAAATATAGCTGATGGTTCCGTCAGTTATACTTTGGGTTTTCGCTGATGGTTCCGTTAGTGTTATCTATTTAATTTTTTAAAATAAAATTATTACTGATGGCCCATCAGTAATAATTAAAATATAGCTGACAATTCCGGCAGCTATACTTAAAAAGTAAATTATACTTTGGGTTTTCGCTGACGGTTCCGTCAGTGTTATCTATTTACTTTTTAAAAAATTTTACTGATGGAGTCGTCAGTAAAAGTCTAAATATGACAGACGGAGTCGTCTGTAAAAGTTTTTGTTCTATTGACGGTACCGTCAAAACAAGTTGTACTATCACCGACAGAAACCTAGCCATCATCGACTTTTATCGACGGAACTGTCAGGATTGTTTTGCTTACTTAAATCCGCTAACGGATCGTCTGACGAACATCTGTTGTCAGTGAAGTTTTTTGCTGATGGTGGTTTTACTTTCACTGACGGTAAAAGCCGTTAGTAAAGACCCTTTTTCTTGTAATGAATGTGATATAAAACACCAAAAATATTCCAAGATTAATTTCATATTTATGATGATTTTTTAAAGATTTTGTAGGATCATGTGATGGCAAATAGAATACTAGATGGGGGAAGAATAATGTTTATGAAATTAAAATAAAACTTAAAAAATATCACTCTAATATTCTACCTAAGACACCGATAAGAGTTAACTTACTTTGGTCTTAATCAACAATATAAACTTGCAGATAATTAAGCAACATAATAATAACAATTGCAAGCACAAGAGAGAGCAAAAGAGTAAGGAATGTTAACACACCACATTTTATCCTGGCTCAGCCACTCGAGGCCTAATCCAGTCCCCGAACCTGTTTTGGGATTTAATCCACTTTAAACCTCTCAAATGAGAGAATTTACAACCACCTCACCAATAATGAGAATTTTCCACCACCTCTATAACAAGAGGATTCTACAACCACCTCTTCACTAAGAGGATTTCCACAACCACCTCAAACACTTAAGCATTGCACAGGCAATCACCACCTCTTCACCAATAGGATTTTACAACACTTACCACCTATAAACTTGAGTGTTTTTACAACCTTTCTCATAACAACCAAGTGAGAAAATACTTATAAATTTTTGTTGCTGAGGTTCAAGAGTCCTATAACCATAATTGAAGCTTGTAGTGTACGCATGGTTTCTTTTGATCATAATAAGGTAAGGATGAAAGTCATGAAGATCAAAGAAATATGATCAAAAGAATTGTAAGAAATCGTTAAGAACAATGGAATACAAAGGAGGTTTTTAGCTTGAAAACTTGTGAGCACAATAGAGCTTAGAAATTTCACGAAACTTGTTTTCCTTAAAAGTAAAAACCTCAGGTAAAACCCCATTTTATAATCCATGAAACTGGTGAAGAGAAATCCCAAAATAACCCCCAAAAATGGTCACAAATGGCTAGTTGTGGATTTCTAGCATAGTCCTAATGGCTAGTACTAAAGAAGACTTCATGGTCGACTATTAGCTCAGCTAGTCGACTAGGTGAAGACTACTAGTCGACTAGCTCAGGCATGTCAACAGGATGTATGCTCTCTGTATTTTCTAGTCGGCTATAGCACATCTACTAGTTGACTAGCTTATGACTTAGTTGACTAGTTTATGTGATGTAGTCGATTACCTCTGACACGATGCTAGTCATTAGTTTCCAAGCTCTAATCTAGTCAACTGGGTGTCTGATTAGTCGACTAGGCTGTCTACAAAATATGGGGTTTGAACTTTAAAACTTAGGAAATAATTTTGAAAACATATCAAATTTTTTAACCATTTTAAGGATATTTCCTAAGAGAGTGTGTAATCTTCAATCAGACTTTAACAAAAATCTAAGAAAAAGAAAAAATTACATCAAACTCATATACTGTCATGCCCGTATGTGTAAAATCCTGCTTGTGTGTGTGTGCATATGGTCAACTTTGTTGTGGGTATAGTGAAACGGTATGTTTATGATTAATGGTGATGTTGAAATAAATATTGATAAATGAAAAATTATTATTGATGTTTGGTTGTTATTTTTGGTAGATGTTGGTATTATTTTTTGGTGTCGGTATTTTTATTATTGGTGGGGTTGATTGATATTGTCATTACTAATGTGAAGGCCCTAGTTAATTTTGGTAGCTAGAGATGGTCTTGGATTATTGTTAGTTGCTGTTGTCTGGGCTTTAATTGCGGGCTTGGAGTATTAGGAAGAGAGGAGAAGTGATTATTAGAATGGTAAACTTGTAAATCCCATCCATTCTATAATCCATTCTCTTTCCCTAATTCCCTTCCTCCTTCCCAAAATTTGGCCGACCCTCTCCTCCAAGCCGTGCGCTGCTAGCAAATATCCCCCCATGGCCGAAAATTCCAGAGTTAGGCCGAAATTACAAAGCAAAGGAGAAGAAGAAAGGAAGAGGAAGGGAGGGAAGAAAGAAGAAGGAAGGAGAGGAGGAGTAACCCTAACCATCCTATCCTTTCTCCCTTCATCTTCTCCAAGTCCTCTCCTCCCCCATGGCCGAACTTTTCCTTCACCCCCATCCTACTTGCTGGCCGAAATGTTCCAGGCAAAACAAAGAAGAAGAAGTAGAGGAAGGAGGAAGAGAAGAGGAGGAAGTTAGGGTTGGGATTCTTGGGAGCTTGGAGATGGATTCATGGGAGAATTCCAAATTTAGGGCTTGATCTTGGAATTGGCTGAGGATTAGGGCTTGAAGCTTGAAGACGATGGACTCTCTCCAATTCATAGGGGGTTTAGCCTCCCTAATGAGGTAGGAGTCCAAGCCCTCTCTCAAGTTTCAATTTCATTGCATTTGGATGTTGAAAATTTGCATTTTAGGGTTTGTGTGCATTCAAAGTAGAATTTATATAATTAAATGAATTATATGAAGCTATGGTGATAATTAGTATTGCTCTTGATTGTTTTGATTCATTAATTTTGTGAAATAGCCTTCATTTGGAATTGTTGGAAGCTTGAATAGCCAATATTCATGTTGCGTTGAAGTTATATGAGATGTTGAGTTAAATTGATGCTATGAAAATAAGTCCATGATGTAATTGAAAGCTTTGTTCATTTGCTCTTGTGTTTCATGAGAAATTGCTATCATTACATAAAATTGCTTTCACCTGAAATGTTGGAAGTTATGTTAATTTGAACCACATTAGTAAATTTTAACTCTCAAGTAGTTGGAAGCTCTCATTTGAAATATTGGCAGCTTCATTAATTAATTCTCTTTGAATAGAAAGCATGAATTTGTGGCATTAAATTGAGAGGTGCAATCGGATATGATTTTATATGTTGTGTGGAGTGATATCTTGCCATGACATTGATTCATGTTGTCTTGATGGCCTTATTTTATTAATTATGTTGATTTGCTCTCTTCAGGCATGTTGAAAGCCTAGTATTCAAATTCATTGTTTACAAAAGAAATGTGAATGAAGTTACAATGAATTGAATTGCGCAATGTGATGCCATGAATTAGATACATGATGCAATTGGAAGCTTGTTGCATTAATTAGATGAAATTGATCTCTTTTGGTTATAGTGACTAAATGAAATTGTTCCCATCTTGGATGAGTTATTGTGAGTTAATTATTCACTATAACTTGCATAAAAAGTGAAACATGTGCACGATGAAATGTGATGGGAAAAATTGACGGTGTGGTGTTGGATACACGTGGAATATGGAATGTGTGACATGGTCACGTTAGGATGCGAGGTGGAGTGCACGGGCATGGACAAAGTTGCCACGGTAGGAGGCGGGTGAAGTCGCCGTGGGCAACCTCTTGATACCATTAGGTGGCTCCACGTGATAACGGAGTAGAATCATTTGCACGTGCACGCCGGCTCATTCATGGGATCCCATTGCATTGCATTGCATCGCATCGCATTACTTGTGCATCATATGCATCATGGCATCAATTAGCATTTTTGGGTGATTTGTGGTTGTGTGTATGTGATGGTTAACTTTTAAGAATGGATGTTGCCATGGATGTGTTTGGTGAGTGAATGATGGTGTGTTGGAAAGTGTGGATTGTTAGTTAGACAATATTATTATTCTGTTGTTATTGCTAATAATGATATTCATGATATTGGCGTTAGTATTGGTGATATCATTAATGTATTATGTAATGTTGGGTTGTTGGAAGTATTATAGAATGTTGGAATTTTTAACATCCAAGTTACCATGGTGCATTCGTGGTTGAATTGGTATGCTAATTTGAATTATTTGATGCAATAGTTATGTTTCATGTTGCTTGAGCGATTTGTTCCAATATTCGTGCCAATTGGGATGCTAAGTTGAAATTGCCCTCTTTTATGAAATTACTCTCACTTTGGTTTCTTAGGTAAATGGAATAGATTTCATTTGTTTACATGAATATCATGTTGTTAGAAGGGGAGGTTGGTGGTGTTGGTGGTGTTGTTGGTGATGTGGGGATGTTATGTTTATACCATTCTCTTTGAAATACTACTTATGTTTTCATTTAGGAATATTACTTATGTTTTACTTGGAAAACTTTGAGAAATAAAAGAGAAACTCTGCCGAAATTTTGTGAGTATCTCGTAAACATTTCCGTAACATCCTAAGCCTTAGGAACTGAAGTTCGGATCACTACACGGGATGCCTCTCGTTAACCCCATTAAATTGCTATGCAATATTGGTTTAGTGGCCATACCTTCATGGTTGCTAACTTTAGTGTTAGCAACTTAATTCAAGTTCATGTGCAACATAAGTGTAGTATTAGTTGATAGGAGTCACTCAAGGTAAGCGTTGTGCCTTCGGGTAAACTTCACTTTTAGCTTTCTAAGTCACTAAGTTACATGTTAACTTCTACAATTTGCCCAAAATTTTCTAGCAAACGATTTAGGGTTGTTAGAAAGGACTAAAAGCTTAAGCATCGCAAGTTGAATAACGAATTGCCATTGTTCCATCTTGGTAATGAACCATGATGCATGTTAATCTCCAACTCCTTAGTCTTCCCTTAAATTCATACTAAAGGCTACTAGCATTTGAGCCCATAATGACTCATGTTGTAGGTGAGACTTTCACCCACTTGCATGCTCACCTCTTAAGGTTCATTTTGCATAGTGACTGGTTCATTTTGCATCAAGAATGGGTTATGCTTCTACTCTTTGTGGTACTCACATTGTTTTGCAGGTTCTCCCTTGGGACAAGTATGTGTTCAGTTAGTTGATATCATTTCCTTGCATTGTCCCTATTATGTTATGCTTGGGTTAGTTACGAATTATTGCATAGAGCATGTCATTCCTTGCACATGTGAGTTGGGTTTGGACATCCTACTGGGTCACGCTGTGACGTGTCCCGTTGTTATTTTTCAGGTACTGGATCATGGTGTCAGAGGCCCACGAGCCAGTTGGTTGGATTTGAGTGTGGGGGTGAGTTGGGTTATATGTTGTATATGTAATTGATGTTGTAATTGAACAGCTTATATATATGTTATACTGATGTGTGAGTTAGTGGCTCCTTATGTATTTCTGTGATGTCTGGAATGCTACAGGTACTCTCCCAGCAGTGCGCAGTGGGCCTGCCTGTGTTTTGAAATTTTGCATTTCCTTCGTAACACTCGCCTTTTCGGGAATACCTGATACGGATTCGTATTTATCGGGTATCCCGGGGAGCGGGGCATTACATTTGGTGGCCCATACAGGTCACCGCACTGTGACTGTGTAGGGTGGTGCATGTAGTGTTCTGAGAGTAGTTGCGTCTTAAGGTGGGTAGAGTCCAGCCTTGAGATAGGACCTGAATATCAGAAGCTTAAGGTGTAGAACCCATAAGAGTGGCCATGAGAGTGTTGGTTGAGTATATATGTTTATGCATATGTATGGAAGTATGTATGTATACTTATGTATTGATCGCTATGTAAGTATTGAGTGGCTTGTCGAGTATATTGAGACGATATACTCCTATGTATAAGTATGATCGCATATGACTATGGTCTATGATGAGTATGTGACACAAGCATGGCTCTGAGCAGGTATGCTACGCCTGAATGCAGATGAATATAGTTTTATGTGATTAACTACGTGTATTGGTGCTGATATGGTGAATCTTGTGTGCTGACATACCTGTGAATGTTGGATGGATGTTAGGGGACATACATGATTGTATGACTAGGTTAGAAGTGAACATGTTTACGTGTTAATGAATGGTAGCCTACGAGTAATGTGTATCATGAAATTCTATCGTTGATTGATCTTCAGGCCGTCTATAGATATGGTGTGTTGTTTGTAACTGTATAATGTGGTGAATGTGCACATAGATATGGTGTGTTGTTTGTATGGATTCTTGTGTTCCACTCAGGTGTGAGTGGGCATGCCCTGGGCGTATATATGTACGATGTATACAGTTGCATGTCTAGTGGTAAGCGGGTGCGCTTACGCCGGTGTTGGGATAGAGATAGTGACATTTGGGTGTATGGATGTTGATGTGTATGACTCTATGTATGACATATGGGTGTATGTTGAAATGTGTACATTGCGACATAGGTGGTTGTATGACTTCGGATGGTAGTGCATGGGGGTATGTTTGGAATGTTATACTTGTTTGTATTTGAACTAGTACAGGTGTCGGTATCTGAATGTGTTTTATCTATATGACGGGGTAGAGTGACCCTATACATCTCTAGTCACCCTCAGCCATGACCTAAGTTAGAAAGTTCGGGGACGAACTTTATTTTTAAGCTGGGTAGATTGTAATGCACGTATGTGTAAAATCCTGCTTGTGTGTGTGTGTGCACATGGTCAATTTTGCTGTGGGTATAGTGAAACGGTATGTTTATGATTAATGGTGATGCAGAAATAATTATGATGAATGACAATATTATTATTGATGTTTGGTTGTTATTTTTGGGATATGTTGGTATTATTTTTTGGTGTCAGTATTTTTATTATTGGTGGGGTTGATTGATATTGTCATTACTAATGTGAAGGCCCTAGTTAATTTTGGTAGAGATGGTCTTGGATTATTGTTAGTTGCTGTTGTCTGGGCTTTAATTGCGGGCTTGAAGTATTAGGAAGAGAGGAGAAGTGATTATTAGAATGGCAAACTTGTAAATCCCATCCATTCTATAATCCATTCTCTTTCCCTAATTCCCTTCCTCCTTCCCAAAATTTGGTCGACCCTCTCCTCCAAGCCGTGCGCTGCCAACAAATATCCCCCCATGGCCGAAAATTCCAGAGCTAGGCCGAAATTCCCAAGCAAAGGAGAAGAAGAAAGGAAGATGAAGGGAGGGAAGAAAGAAGAAGGAAGGAGAGGAGGAGTCACCCTAACCATCCTATCCTTTCCCCCTTCATCTTCTCCAAGTCCTATCCTCCCCCATGGCCGAACTTTTCCTTCACCCCCATCCTACTTGCTGGCCGAAATGTTCCAGGGAAAACAAAGAAGAAGAAGTAGAGGAAGGAGGAAGAGAAGAGGAGGAAGTTAGGGTTAGGATTCTTGGGAGCTTGGAGATGGATTCATGGGAGAATTCCAAATTTAGGGCTTGATCTTGGAATTGGCTGAGGATTAGGGCTTGAAGCTTGAAGACGATGGGCTCTCTCCAATTCATAGGGGGTTTAGCCTCCCTAATGAGGTAGGAGTCCAAGCCCTCTCTCAAGTTTCAATTTCATTGCATTTGGATGTTGAAAATTTGCATTTTAGGGTTTGTGTGCATTCAAAGTAGAATTTATATAATTAAATGAATTATATGAAGCTATGGTGATAATTAGTATTGCTCTTGATTGTTTTGATTCATTAATTTTGTGAAATAGCCTTCATTTGGAATTGTTGGAAGCTTGAATAGCCAATATTCATGTTGCGTTGAAGTTATATGAGATGTTGAGTTAAATTGATGCTATGATAATAAGTCTATGATGTAATTGAAAGCTTTGTTCATTTGCTCTTGTGTTTCATGAGAAATTGCTATCATTACGTAAAATTGCTTTCACCTGAAATGTTGGAAGTTATGTTAGTTTGAACCACATTAGTAAATTTTAACTCTCAAGTAGTTGGAAGCTCTCATTTGAAATGTTGGCAGCTTCATTAATTAATTCTCTTTGAATAGAAAGCATGAATTTGTGGCATTAAATTGAGAGGTGCAATTGGATATGATTTTATATGTTGTGTGGAGTGATATCTTGACATGACATTGATTCATGTTGTCTTGATGGCCTTATTTTATTAATTATGTTGATTTGCTCTCTTCAGGCATGTTGAAAGCCTAGTTATTCAAATTCATTGTTTACGAAAGAAATGTGAATGAAGTTACAATGAATTGAATTGCGCAATGTGATGCCATGAATTAGATACATGATGCAATTGGAAGCTTGTTGCATTAATTAGATGAAATTGCTCTCTTTTGGTTATAGTGACTAAATGAAATTGTTCCCATCTTGGATGAGTTATTGTGAGTTAATTATTCACTATAACTTGCATAAAAAGTGAAACATGTGCACGATGAAATGTGATGGGAAAAATTGGCGGTGTGGTGTTGGATACACGTGGAATATGGAATGTGTGACATGGTCACGTTAGGACGCGAGGTGGAGTGCACGGGCATGGACAAAGTTGCCATGGTAGGAGGCGGGTGAAGTCACCGTGGGCAACCTCTTGATACCATTCGGTGGCTCCACGTGATAACGGAGTAGAATCATTTGCACGTGCATGCCGGCTCATTCATGGGATCCCATTGCATTGCATTGCATCGCATCGCATTACTTGTGCATCATATGCATCATGGCATCAGTTAGCATTTTTGGGTGATTTGTGGTTGTGTGTATGTGATGGTTAACTTTTAAGAATGATGTTGACATGGATGTGTTTGGTGCTTGAATGATGGTGTGTTGGAAAGTGAGGATTGTTAGTTAGACAATATTGTTATTCTGTTGTTATTGCTAATAGTGATATTCATGATATTGGCGTTAGTATTGGTGATATCATTAATGTATTATGTAATGTTGGGTTGTTGGAAGTATTATAGAATGTTGGAATTTTTAACATCCAAGTTACCATGGTGCATTCGTGGTTGAATTGGTATGCTAATTTGAATTATTTGATGCAATAGTTATGTTTCATGTTGCTTGAGCGATTTGTTCCTATATTCGTGCCAATTGGGATGCTAAGTTGAAGTTGCCCTCTTTTATGAAATTACTCTCACTTTGGTTTCTTAGGTAAATGGAATAGATTTCATTTGTTTACATGAATATCATGTTGTTAGAAGGGGAGGTTGGTGGTGTTGGTGGTGTTGTTGGTGATGTGGGGATGTTATGTTTATACCATTCTCTTTGAAATACTACTTATGTTTTCATTTAGGAATATTACTTATGTTTTACTTGGAAAACTTTGAGAAATAAAAGAGAAACTCTGCCGAAATTTTGTGAGTATCTCGTAAACATTTCTGTAACATCCTAAGCCTTAGGAACTGAAGTTCGGATCACTACACGGGATGCCTCTCGTTAACCCCATTAAATTGCTATGCAATATTGGTTTAGTGGCCATTCCTTCATGGTTGCTAACTTTAGTGTTAGCAACTTAATTCAAGTTCATGTGCAACATAAGTGTAGTATTAGTTGATAGGAGTCACTCAAGGTAAGCGTTGTGCCTTCGGGTAAACTTCACTTTTAGCTTTCTAAGTCACTAAGTTACATGTTAACTTCTACAATTTGCCCAAATTTGCTAGCAAACGCTTTAGGGTTGTTAGAAAGGACTAAAAGCTTAAGCATCGCAAGTTGAATAACGAATTGCCATTGTTCCATCTTGGTAATGAACCATGATGCATGTTAATCTCCAACTCCTTAGTCTTCCCTTAAATTCATACTAAAGGCTACTAGCATTTGAGCCCATAATGACTCATGTTGTAGGTGAGACTTTCACCCACTTGCATGCTCACCTCTTAAGGTTCATTTTGCATAGTGACTGGTTCATTTTGCATCAAGAATGGGTTATGCTTCTACTCTTTGTGGTACTCACATTGTTTTGCAGGTTCTCCCTTGGGACAAGTATGTGTTTAGTTAGTTGATATCATTTCCTTGCATTGTCCC
Organism: Scilla litardierei; assembly: GCA_030789695.1. NCBI lineage: Eukaryota > Viridiplantae > Streptophyta > Magnoliopsida > Asparagales > Asparagaceae > Scilla > Scilla litardierei. The sequence goes on from CM061136.1 coordinate 145,067,218, forward strand.
TATTATGTTATGCTTGGGTTAGTTACGAATTATTACATAGAGCATGTCATTCCTTGCACATGTGAGTTGGGTTTGGACATCCTACTGGGTCACGCTGTGACGTGTCCCGTTGTTATTTTTCAGGTACTGGATCATGGTGTCAGAGGCCCACGAGCCAGTTGGTTGGATTTGAGTGTGGGGGTGAGTTGGGTTATATGTTGTATATGTAATTGATGTTGTAATTGAACAGCTTATATATATGTTATACTGATGTGTGAGTTAGTGGCTCCTTATGTATTTCTGTGATGTCTGGAATGCTACAGGTACTCTCCCAGCAGTGCGCAGTGGGCCTGCCTGTGTTTTGAAATTTTGCATTTCCTTCGTAACACTCGCCTCTTCGGGAATACCTGATACGGATTCGTATTTATCGGGTATCCCGGGGAGCGGGGCATTACATTTGGTGGCCCATACAGGTCACCGCACTGTGACTGTGTAGGGTGGTGCATGTAGTGTTCTGAGAGTAGTTGCGTCTTAAGGTGGGTAGAGTCCAGCCTTGAGATAGGACCTGAATATCAGAAGCTTAAGGTGTAGAACCCATGAGAGTGGCCATGAGAGTGTTGGTTGAGTATATATGTTTATGCATATGTATGGAAGTATGTATGTATACTTATGTATTGATCGCTATGTAAGTATTGAGTGGCTTGTCGAGTATATTGAGACGATATACTCCTATGTATAAGTATGAGCGCATATGACTATGGTCTATGATGAGTATGTGACACAAGCATGGCTCTGAGCAGGTATGCTACGCCTGAATGCAGATGAATATAGTTTTATGTGATTAACTACGTGTATTGGTGCTGATATGGTGAATCTTGTGTGCTGACATACCTGTGAATGTTGGATGGATGTTAGGGGACATACATGATTGTATGACTAGGTTAGAAGTGAACATGTTTACGTGTTAATGAATGGTAGCCTACGAGTAATGTGTATCATGAAATTCTATCGTTGATTGATCTCCAGGCCGTCTATAGATATGGTGTGTTGTTTGTAACTGTATAATGTGGTGAATGTGCACATAGATATGGTGTGTTGTTTGTATGGATTCTTGTGTTCCACTCAGGTGTGAGTGGGCATGCCCTGGGCGTATATATGTACGATGTATACAGTTGCATGTCTAGTGGTAAGCGGGTGCGCTTACGCCGGTGTTGGGATAGAGATAGTGACATTTGGGTGTATGGATGTTGATGTGTATGACTCTATGTATGACATATGGGTGTATGTTGAAATGTGTACATTGCGACATAGGTGGTTGTATGACTTCGGATGGCAGTGCATGGGGGTATGTTTGGAATGTTATACTTGTGTGTATTTGAACTAGTACAGGTGTCGGTATCTGAATGTGTTTTATCTATATGACGGGGTAGAGTGACCCTATACATCTCTAGTCACCCTCCGCCATGACCTAAGTTAGAAAGTTCGAGGACGAACTTTATTTTTAAGGTGGGTAGATTGTAATGCACGTATGTGTAAAATCCTGCTTGTGTGTGTGTGCATATGGTCAATTTTGCTGTGGGTATAGTGAAACGGTATGTTTATGATTAATGGTGATGCAGAAATAATTATGATGAACGACAATATTATTATTGATGTTTGGTTGTTATTTTTGGGAGATGTTGGTATTATTTTTTGGTGTCGGTATTTTTATTATTGGTGGGGTTGATTGATATTGTCATTACTAATGTGAAGGCCCTAGTTAATTTTGGTAGCTAGAGATGGTCTTGGATTATTGTTAGTTGCTGTTGTCTGGGCTTTAATTGCGGGCTTGGATTATTAGGAAGAGAGGAGAAGTGATTATTAGAATGGCAAACTTGTAAATCCCATCCATTCTATAATCCATTCTCTTTCCCTAATTCCCTTCCTCCTTCCCAAAATTTGGTCGACCCTCTCCTCCAATCCGTGCGCTGCCAGCAAATATCCCCCCATGGCCGAAAATTCCAGAGCTAGGCCGAAATTCCCAAGCAAAGGAGAAGAAGAAAGGAAGAGGAAGGGAGGGAAGAAACAAGAAGGAAGGAGAGGAGGAGTCACCCTAACCATCCTATCCTTTCCCCCTTCATCTTCTCCAAGTCCTCTCCTCCCCCATGGCCGAACTTTTCCTTCACCCACATCCTACTTGCTGGCCGAAATGTTCCAGGCAAAACAAAGAAGAAGAAGTAGAGGAAGGAGGAAGAGAAGAGGAGGAAGTTAGGGTTGGGATTCTTGGGAGCTTGGAGATGGATTCATGGGAGAATTCCAAATTTAGGGCTTGATCTTGGAATTGGCTGAGGATTATGGCTTGAAGCTTGAAGACGATGGGCTCTCTCTAATTCATAGGGGGTTTAGCCTCCCTAATGAGGTAGGAGTCCAAGCCCTCTCTCAAGTTTCAATTTCATTGCATTTGGATGTTGAAAATTTGCATTTTAGGGTTTGTGTGCATTCAAAGTAGAATTTATATAATTAAATGAATTATATGAAGCTATGGTGATAATTAGTATTGCTCTTGATTGTTTTGATTCATTAATTTTGTGAAATAGCCTTCATTTGGAATTGTTGGAAGCTTGAATAGCCAATATTCAGGTTGCGTTGAAGTTATATGATATGTTGAGTTAAATTGATGCTATGATAATAAGTCTATGATGTATTGAAAGCTTTGTTCATTTGCTCTTGTGTTTCATGAGAAATTGCTATCATTACGTAAAATTGCTTTCACCTGAAATGTTGGAAGTTATGTTAGTTTGAACCACATTAGTAAATTTTAACTCTCAAGTAGTTGGAAGCTCTCATTTGAAATGTTGGCAGCTTCATTAATTAATTCTCTTTGAATAGAAAGCATGAATTTATGGCATTAAATTGAGAGGTGCAATTGGATATGATTTTATATGTTGTGTGGAGTGATATCTTGACATGACATTGATTCATGTTGTCTTGATGGCCTTATTTTATTAATTATGTTGATTTGCTCTCTTCAGGCATGTTGAAAGCCTAGTTATTCAAATTCATTGTTTACGAAAGAAATGTGAATGAAGTTACAATGAATTGAATTGCGCAATGTGATGCCATGAATTAGATACATGATGCAATTGGAAGCTTGTTGCATTAATTAGATGAAATTGATCTCTTTTGGTTATAGTGACTAAATGAAATTGTTCCCATCTTGGATGAGTTATTGTGAGTTAATTATTCACTATAACTTGCATAAAAAGTGAAACATGTGCACGATGAAATGTGATGGGAAAAATTGGCGGTGTGGTGTTGGATACACGTGGAATATGGAATGTGTGACATGGTCACGTTAGGACGCGAGGTGGAGTGCACGGGCATGGACAAAGTTGCCATGGTAGGAGGCGGGTGAAGTCGCCGTGGGCAACCTCTTGATACCATTAGGTGGCTCCACGTGATAACGGAGTAGAATCATTTGCACGTGCACGCCGGCTCATTCATGGGATCCCCTTGCATTGCATTGCATCGCATCGCATTACTTGTGCATCATATGCATCATGGCATCAGTTAGCATTTTTGGGTGATTTGTGGTTGTGTGTATGTGATGGTTAACTTTTAAGAATGATGTTGACATGGATGTGTTTGGTGCTTGAATGATGGTGTGTTGGAAAGTGAGGATTGTTAGTTAGACAATATTGTTATTCTGTTGTTATTGCTAATAGTGATATTCATGATATTGGCGTTAGTATTGGTGATATCATTAATGTATTATGTAATGTTGGGTTGTTGGAAGTATTATAGAATGTTGGAATTTTTAACATCCAAGTTACCATGGTGCATTCGTGGTTGAATTGGTATGCTAATTTGAATTATTTGATGCAATAGTTATGTTTCATGTTGCTTGAGCGATTTGTTCCTATATTCGTGCCAATTGGGATGCTAAGTTGAAGTTGCCCTCTTTTATGAAATTACTCTCACTTTGGTTTCTTAGGTAAATGGAATAGATTTCATTTGTTTACATGAATATCATGTTGTTAGAAGGGGAGGTTGGTGGTGTTGGTGGTGGTGTTGGTGATGTGGGGATGTTATGTTTATACCATTCTCTTTGAAATACTACTTATGTTTTCATTTAGGAATATTACTTATGTTGTACTTGGAAAACTTTGAGAAATAAAAGAGAAACTCTGCCGAAATTTTGTGAGTATCTCGTAAACATTTCCGTAACATCCTAAGCCTTAGGAACTGAAGTTCGGATCACTACACGGGATGCCTCTCGTTAACCCCATTAAATTGCTATGCAATATTGGTTTAATGGCCATTCCTTCATGGTTGCTAACTTTAGTGTTAGCAACTTAATTCAAGTTCATGTGCAACATAAGTGTAGTATTAGTTGATAGGAGTCACTCAAGGTAAGCGTTGTGCCTTCGGGTAAACTTCACTTTTAGCTTTCTAAGTCACTAAGTTACATGTTAACTTCTACAATTTGCCCAAATTTGCTAGCAAACGCTTTAGGGTTGTTAGAAAGGACTAAAAGCTTAAGGATCGCAAGTTGAATAACGAATTGCCATTGTTCCATCTTGGTAATGAACCATGATGCATGTTAATATCCAACTCCTTAGTCTTCCCTTAAATTCATACTAAAGGCTACTAGCATTTGAGCCCATAATGACTCATGTTGTAGGTGAGACTTTCACCCACTTGCATGCTCACCTCTTAAGGTTCATTTTGCATAGTGACTGGTTCATTTTGCATCAAGAATGGGTTATGCTTCTACTCTTTGTGGTACTCACATTGTTTTGCAGGTTCTCCCTTGCGACAAGTATGTGTTTAGTTAGTTGATATCATTTCCTTGCATTGTCCCTATTATGTTATGCTTGGGTTAGTTACGAATTATTGCATAGAGCATGTCATTCCTTGCACATGTGAGTTGGGTTTGGACATCCTACTGGGTCACGCTGTGACGTGTCCCGTTGTTATTTTTCAGGTACTGGATCATGGTGTCAGAGGCCCACGAGCCAGTTGGTTGGATTTGAGTGTAGGGGTGAGTTTGGTTATATGTTGTATATGTAATTGATGTTGTAATTGAACAGCTTATATATATATATGTTATACTGATTTGTGAGTTAGTGGCTCCTTATGTATTTCTGTGATGTCTGGAATGCTACAGGTACTCTCCCAGCAGTGCGCAGTGGGCCTGCCTGTGTTTTGAAATTTTGCATTTCCTTCGTAACACTCGCCTCTTCGGGAATACCTGATACGGATTCGTATTTATCGGGTATCCCGGGGAGCGGGGCATTACATTTGGTGGCACATGCAGGTCACCGCACTGCGACTGTGTAGGGTGGTGCATGTAGTGTTCTGAGAGTAGTTGCGTCTTAAGGTGGGTAGAGTCCAGCCTTGAGATAGGACCTGAATATCAGAAGCTTAAGGTGTAGAACCCCTGAGAGTGGCCATGAGAGTGTTGGTTGAGTATATATGTTTATGCATATGTATGGCTGTATGTATGTATACTTATGTATTGATCGCTATGTAAGTATTGAGTGGCTTGTCGAGTATATTGAGACGATATACTCCTATGTATAAGTATGAGCGCATATGACTATAGTCTATGATGAGTATGTGACACAAGCATGGCTCTGAGCTGGTATGCTATGCCTGAATGCAAATGAATATAGTTTTATGTGATTAACTACGTGTATTGGTGCTGATATGGTGAATCTTGTGTGCTGACATACCTGTGAATGTTGGATGGATGTTAGGGGACATACATGATTGTATGACTAGGTTAGAACTGAACATGTTTACGTGTTAATGAATGGTAACCTACGAGTAATGTGTATCATGAAATTCTATCGTTGATTGATCTCTAGACCGTCTATAGATATGGTGTGTTGTTTGTAACTGTATAATGTGGTGAATGTGCACATAGATATGGTGTGTTGTTTGTATGGATTCTTGTGTTCCACTCAGGTGTGAGTGGGCATGCCCTGGGCGTATATATGTATGATGTATACAGTTGCATGTCTAGTGGTAAGTGGGTGCGCTTACGTCGGTGTTGGGATAGAGATAATGACATTTGGGTGTATGGATGTTGATGTGTACGACTCTATGTATGACATATGGGTGTATGTTGAGATGTGTACATTGCGACATAGGTGGTTGTATGACTTCGGATGGCAGTGCATGGGGGTATGTTTGGAATGTTATACTTGTGTGTATTTGAACTAGTACAGGTGTTGGTATCTGAATGTGTTTTATCTATATGACGGGGTAGAGTGACCCTATACATCTCTAGTCACCCTCAGCCATGACCTAAGTTAGAAAGTTCGAGGACGAACTTTATTTTTAAGGTGGGTAGATTGTAATGCACGTATGTGTAAAATCCTGCTTGTGTGTTTGCATATGGTCAATTTTGTTGTGGGTATAGTGAAACGGTATGTTTATGATTAATGGTGATGCTGAAATAATTATGATGAATGACAATATTATTATTGATGTTTGGTTGTTATTTTTAGGAGATGTTGGTATTATTTTTTGGTGTCGTTATTTTTATTATTGGTGGGGTTGATTGATATTGTCATTACTAATGTGAAGGCCCTAGTTAATTTTGGTAGCTAGAGATGGTCTTAGATTATTGTTAGTTGCTGTTGTCTGGGCTTTAATTGCGGGCTTGGAGTATTAGGAAGAGAGGAGAAGTGATTATTAGAATGGCAAACTTGTAAATCCCATCGATTCTATAATCCATTCTCTCTTTCCCTAATTCCCTTCCTCCTTCCCAAAATTTGGCCGACCCTCTCCTCCAAGCCGTGCGCTACCAGCAAATATCCCCCCATGGCCGAAAATTCCAGAGCTAGGCCGAAATTCCCAAGCAATGGAGAAGAAGAAAGGAAGAGGAAGGGAGGGAAGAAAGAAAAAGGAAGGAGAGGAGGAGTAACCGTAACCATCCTATCCTTTCCCCCTTCATCTTCTCCAAGTCCTCTCCTCCCCCATGGCCGAACATTTCCTTCACCCCCATCCTACTTGCTGGCCAAAATGTTCCAGGCAAAACAAAGAAGAAGAAGTAGAGGAAGGAGAAAGAGAAGAGGAGGAAGTTAGGGTTGGGATTCTTGGGAGCTTGGAGATGGATTCATGGGAGAATTCCAAATTTAGGGCTTGAGCTTGGAATTGGCTAAGGATTAGGGCTTGAAGCTTGAAGATGATGGGCTCTCTCCAATTCATAGGGGGTTTAGCCTCCCTAATGAGGTAGGAGTCCAAGCCCTCTCTCAAGTTTCAATTTCATTGCATTTGGATGTTGAAAATTTGCATTTTAGGGTTTGTGTGCATTCAAAGTAGAATTTATATAATGAAATGAATTATATGAAGCTATGGTGATAATTAGTATTGCTCTTGATTGTATTGATTCACTAATTTTGTGAAATAGCCTTCATTTGGAATTGTTGGAAGCTTGAATAGCCAATATTCATGTTGCGTTGAAGTTATATGAGATGTTGAGTTAAATTGATGCTATGATAATAATTCCATGATGTAATTGAAAGCTTTGTTCATTTGCTCTTGTGTTTCATGAGAAATTGCTATCATTACGTAAAATTGCTTTCACCTGAAATGTTGGAAGTTATGTTAATTTGAACCACATTAGTAAATTTTAACTCTCAAGTAGTTGGAAGCTCTCATTTGAAATATTGGCAGCTTCATTAATTAATTCTCTTTGAATAGAAAGCATGAATTTGTGGCATTAAATTGAGAGGTGCAATCGGATATGATTTTATATGTTGTGTGGAGTGATATCTTGCCATGACATTGATTCATGTTGTCTTGATGGCCTTATTTTATTAATTATGTTGATTTGCTCTCTTCAGGCATGTTGAAAGCCTAGTATTCAAATTCATTGTTTACAAAAGAAATGTGAATGAAGTTACAATGAATTGAATTGCGCAATGTGATGCCATGAATTAGATACATGATGCAATTGGAAGCTTGTTGCATTAATTAGATGAAATTGATCTCTTTTGGTTATAGTGACTAAATGAAATTGTTCCCATCTTGGATGAGTTATTGTGAGTTAATTATTCACTATAACTTGCATAAAAAGTGAAACATGTGCACGATGAAATGTGATGGGAAAAATTGACGGTGTGGTGTTGGATACACGTGGAATATGGAATGTGTGACATGGTCACGTTAGGACGCGAGGTGGAGTGCACGGGCATGGACAAAGTTGCCACGGTAGGAGGCGGGTGAAGTCGCCGTGGGCAACCTCTTGATACCATTAGGTGGCTCCACGTGATAACGGAGTAGAATCATTTGCACGTGCACGCCGGCTCATTCATGGGATCCCATTGCATTGCATTGCATCGCATCGCATTACTTGTGCATCATATGCATCATGGCATCAGTTAGCATTTTTGGGTGATTTGTGGTTGTGTGTATGTGATGGTTAACTTTTAAGAATGGATGTTGCCATGGATGTGTTTGGTGCTTGAATGATGGTGTGTTGGAAAGTGTGGATTGTTAGTTAGACACTATTATTATTCTGTTGTTATTGCTAATAATGATATTCATGATATTGGCGTTAGTATTGGTGATATCATTAATGTATTATGTAATGTTGGGTTGTTGGAAGTATTATAGAATGTTGGAATTTTTAACATCCAAGTTACCATGGTGCATTCGTGGTTGAATTGGTATGCTAATTTGAATTATTTGATGCAATAGTTATGTTTCATGTTGCTTGAGCGATTTGGTCCAATATTCGTGCCAATTGGGATGCTAAGTTGAAATTGCCCTCTTTTATGAAATTACTCTCACTTTGGTTTCTTAGGTAAATGGAATAGATTTCATTTGTTTACATGAATATCATGTTGTTAGAAGGGGAGGTTGGTGGTGTTGGTGGTGTTGTTGGTGATGTGGGGATGTTATGTTTATACCTTTCTCTTTGAAATACTACTTATGTTTTCATTTAGGAATATTACTTATGTTGTACCACGAAAACTTTGAGAAATACAAGAGAAACTCTGTCGAAATTTTGTGAGTATCTCGTAAACATTTCCGTAACATCCTAAGCCTTAGGAACTGAAGTTCGGATCACTACACGGGATGCCTCTCGTTAACCCCATTAAATTGCTATGCAATATTGGTTTAGTGGCCATACCTTCATGGTTGCTAACTTTAGTGTTAGCAACTTAATTCAAGTTCATGTGCAACATAAGTGTAGTATTAGTTGATAGGAGTCACTCAAGGTAAGCGTTGTGCCTTCGGGTAAACTTCACTTTTAGCTTTCTAAGTCACTAAGTTACATGTTAACTTCTACAATTTGCCCAAATTTGCTAGCAAACGCTTTAGGGTTGTTAGAAAGGACTAAAAGCTTAAGGATCGCAAGTTGAATAACGAATTGCCATTGTTCCATCTTGGTAATGAACCATGATGCATGTTAATATCCAACTCCTTAGTCTTCCCTTAAATTCATACTAAAGGCTACTAGTATTTGAGCCCATAATGACTCATGTTGTAGGTGAGACTTTCACCCACTTGCATGCTCACCTCTTAAGGTTCATGTTGCATAGTGACTGGTTCATTTTGCATCAAGAATGGGTTATGCTTCTACTCTTTGTAGTACTCACATTGTTTTGCAGGTTCTCCCTTGTGGCAGGTATGTGTTCAGTTAGTTGATATCATTTCCTTGCATTATCCCTATTATGTTATGCTTGGGTTAGTTACGAATTATTGCATAGAGCATGTCATTCCTTGCACATGTGAGTTGGGTTTGGACATTCTACTGGGTCACGCTGTGACGTGTCCCGTTGTTATTTTTCAGGTACGGGATCATGGTGTCAGAGGCCCACGTGCCAGTTGGTTGGATTTGAATGTGGGGGTGAGTGTGAGAGAGTTTTGGGTGTGATAATGTACTTGGGCGAGTTGGGTTATATGTTGTATATGTAATTGATGTTGTAATTGAACAGCTTATATATATGTTATACTGATGTGTGAGTTGGTGGCTCCTTATGTATTTCTGTGATGTTTGGAATGGTACAGGTACTCTTCCAGCAGTGAACAGTGGGACTGCCTGTGTTTTGAAATTTTGCATTTCCTTCGTAACACCCGCCTCTTCGGGAATACCTGATACGGATTCGTATTTATCGGGTATCCCGGGGAGCGGGGCGTTACATATACAGTTGGAGCTTTTGATGTAGTCTCTTTTGACCATCCTCTGGTTGATATGATCATATTTTACACTTTATTTCTGCATATTTCCATGTCATATCGATTGCTCATATTGCAAATTTAAAGCGTAAACGACGATTTCTCGACGAATTTCACTATTTCTATGTTCCATTGGATTTTCAGGAAATATGGAGCAATCGGGAGCAAATTGGAGTTAGGAGCATAAGTACACGGACCAGAGCGTCAACAGCGATGATATCGAGGAGCTCACGGTGCTTGAAGATGAGAAGAAGCGGACGGAAGAGGAGAACAGAAGGAAGGAAGCGAGACAGGGGAGGAAAAGCTTGAAACTCATCCTACTCGGTCGAGTGGCACAGACCACTCAACCGAGTGAAACGGATATAGCCCCATCCCCAGCCAAGAAGCAACACAAATGCACTTGGCCAAGTGAAACTTTCACTCGACCGAGTGAGAAGCCCACTCGACCAAGTGAGGAAAGAAAAGCTGGAGGCAGAATGCAGATTCTAAAGATTTCTGCAGGAACTCTCACTTGACCGAGTGAGAAGGTCACTCGACCAAATGAGCCGACCACTCGACCGAGTGGCCAAAGATGACAGAACGCTAGTTTTTGAGGATTTTCTATAGGGAATACAACTCGACTGAGTGACATTTTCACTCGGCTGAGTGCACCGCCGGCCCAGAATTGCAAACTAGGGGTTTTCTAGGGTTGAGGGTATTTTGGTCAGCTTTTTCCTAGTTTTTGAGTTAGTATAAATAGGTAGTTTTATGAGCCGTCAAAGAGAGAGACAATACGGCTAGAGATCTTAGAGAAGACTCTATTTTATTTTGCTTTAGTTTTTGAATGGGAGAGCTAGTTCTTGAATTTCTTGTTGGATTGAAGCTTGGAACTTATTGGTTTGTCTAACTCTTGTTGTTTATAGTTTTTATGATTATTTCTTGTTTAGATCTTTAGTCTATGATGACGTCTAACGCATCTATCAATTTTATTGCATTGATCATGAATACGTGTGAGTAGTCTCTTTGTTCTAGGGCAAATGGATGAACCCTATGGATTTAGATCATGATATGTGAAATCTATTTAAAACCCATGTTGCTAAACTTATTTTAAGGTTAGATTTTGGTTGATCTACTATGAATAATTAGGGATTTCTACTTAAATCTTGAGAGCTCGAGAGAGGATCTTGATCTATATAGGAAGCCCTCGATATTTGATTTAGACCTATAATCGAGATATCCTAGAATAGGTGCGCGAGAGCGACTAAAGATAGCATCTTTATTATATTTCAATAATTATATTCGCATGTACGACGATAAGACGAATACGAACCATCATAATCTAGATTCGAACTCACGTTGCACGAGAGTGAACTTGGTTTAGAATTGAATTATATTGTCGATCTTAGTGCTAATAATTTAGACTAGGCTTGCACGAGAGCGAGACTCTAACTTAAGTTATTATAGATTTGTGTATTGCGAGAGTGTGTGCTAGTTCTCAATATAGTTGCGACAATTTCACCCGAAATTAGGACTTAGTAATATGGAAGTTCATATTCACATTGATACTCGAAAATCTATAGTGGGGATTCTCTAGTCCTAAACATTCTTATTAATGGAATTTACAACCGACATTTTTATACGTTCATGACACACATATCCCTTCACCATTGTTCCTTCTCTACCAAGTGACCAAGGTAATACCATCAGTTCCTCCATGTGGATCGATACCCGCTCATCACTTGACCGTGCGCTTGTGGTAAAACTATATTGTTTTGGGTGTACATCCCGACACGATCACTTGTCTTTTGATTTCTTGCACTTCTTGTATCTTGATTGAGCTTCTTCATCTTGACTTTGAACTCCTCCTCTTGTCTTTTCAACCTATTGTTAGCTTGAATTGGTTTCTTCTTGACTTTTATTCTTCATGATTGAGCTTCATATATCTTGGCTTTGAACTCAATATAATTATTTAACTTTAGTACTTACACTCACAGCTCATTAGCACAAATAATTGTTTACTCATCATCAAAATATGCCTAGGGTTGCCCCAATATCCAACAATTTTTTGAAGACCTAAACAATAATTTTCTGATGACCAAAGGTTGATTTTTTTAAATACCAGTCGGATGATCAGCAAAGCCCAGCCTAGCTATATTTTTTGGGATTTTTCACCACAATGTGGCCCCTCACTGTGCAGTTCATGTGAAGCTCATGTGCAGCAACCCGTGGCGCATGCATGCGCGTAGTGTGTGATGTGGGTGATCGCTCCGGGATGTGACCCAAAGAACGGTTGTAGTTTTACCGCAAGTGCACGGTGTAGCAGCGAGCGGGATATCGAACACAGGGAGGACGAATGACCGTGCTTGTTCCAATCAACCTGGCTATTTAAGAGAGAAATTTGCCTTTGGCGATCCTGTCACAATCGTCAGACAAAAATGCGGAAATATCAAATCAAATAAAGAACGTCTAGGGAATGGGGAATCCCCGCTACTCACCGTATTTCATAAATGCGGTTTATCGGTATCAAAATTGCTTGAATGAGGATTTGGATGAACTAGTTGCAACTGAATGTAGAACCAAGCTCACGCTCTCGCGCTGTTGCCGGTCTATAGCTATCCTAGGTTTGGGTCCAATCTCTTGCAAACCCTAGCCTAGGGAAGCTAGCATTAGGATCAACTTCATCGTCCAATCGCGCACCGAGCCCAATCTCTTGCAAACTCGGTCCACGACCTAGATTGGGATAGTTCCTACCCGTCCAATCTCTTGCAAACGAGTATCGGCATGGAATTGCAACCGGAAATCCTAGTATCGGTCCAATCTCTTGCAAACCGATACTTCGAAAATCCGACTCCAACCCGATTCGGATTTCTAGGGTTTCCTATCAAATTGGGATCCAATCTCTTGCAAATCCCAATTGATATGAATACCTAGCCATCCGTAGTAAATCGATCCCAATCTAATCCCTAATAACAATTCTAGCACAATTTCTACCAATTCATCACAAATATGGAAATAGGCTTATAGGGTTCATCCCCACGCCCCAAGACGTGGAGACTACTCACAAATCATAGCGAGATCACAAAAATAATCGTTGAAATTAGCAATAGAATTCATCACAATATTGAGATAAGCAATAAAAATAGAATTTTTAAGGAAAAGAGATGCAAACCAATGGAGTTCCAACAAAATTCCAATCTTTTTCTCCTTTCCAATCACAAGAATAAAGCTAAAAACTAATCTAAAAAGCTGCAAAAAATCTAAGAGGGAGGCTCTAAAACTAGGGTAAAAACAGGGCTTAAATAGCCCTCAAAATCGTCCAAAAATCGTGACCAAAATACCCCTGCACAGCCTGTTTTCCGCAGTTTTCGCTACAGGCAGCGCATCGCACTCGGCCGAGTGACAAAAGTCGCTCGGCCGAGTGAAAACCCTGTAATTTTCCAGTAAGTCGGGGCTTTCAGGGGTCTCTACTTCGGGGGCGGCTCGGCCGAGTGAGTTGTCGTCACTCGGCCGATGGCTTCACTGCACTCGGGCGGACGGGATTAACCACTCGGCCGAGTGGGTCTTCTGAAGTTCAGGCAGCCGAAAAACAGTAACTTGGATGTTTTGGAGGAGCTTCGTCTGGGCGCCACTCGGGCGGACGTGATGTCGTCACTCGGCCGATGTGGTCTTCGGTGCTCGGCCGAGTGCACATGTAAATTGTGTCTGTTCTGGTCGGCCGAGCAGTGTCTCGCTGGTCGGCCGAGTGGCTCCTCCACTCGGCCGAGTGGGACACAAAAAATGCCCAATCTGCTTATTTTGGTCTCCTCGTCGCTCCTGCGACGTCCGTTCTTCTTCCGCTCCTCTCCAACAGCAAAATACCCCTCGGGGAGGTCGTTGGTGACCGTCTAGAGTAAGCGCATCTCAAGATCACTCCAAATCGCGCCAAATCACCTGAAATGCGACAAAAACAACAAATCGTGAAAAGCATCGCAATATCGTCGATATATCGTGAAAAACATGATTTGGGCGATCTAAATGGCATGCAAACATGCGGAAAAAGGGTGTAAAATAAGGAGTGATCAGTGGGCGCAACACGGGCCAAGCGACAGGCGAATGTGCAATTATGCTTGTTACGAGGTGGAACTCGCGTACAATGAATTTGTATTATGGGGAACCAAGGGCACGGTGGTTATATGGAGAAGAAGGTTTAGGTAGGCTGTTTTACAAGTGATTAGTGGGGTGAAGAAGTTGGACCCGTCGCCGGTGGTGATCACGGGGTCGAATCTCGCCGGATGCAGCAGAGGAAGGTTGGATGGCAGGGGGCCGAAGTTGACTTTGGTCAGGGGCGAGCTTTCCTACAGCACGAACAACTCGTTAGAAGGGCAGGGTTGGGGTTCAACCCTTAGCCCCTCCGATGCCTAAGTCAATAATTGGACTTAAAACGGGGTCTAGACACGCCGGTCGGACTAACGGTGAGTCTACCGTACGTGGCAAGCTATAAGTGGGAGAACAAAGATATGGACGACCTTTGTTCTCGTGTGTGAATGATAGATTGAGAGAGAATTTTCCAACCCCCTCACCGTAAGGGGAGAGGGGGTATTTATACCTGTCGGGATATGACTAGGCGGGGCTGATCTGGCAAGCTGACTAGACGTGCTGAGCTGGCTCGGTTGTCAGCGGAAGCTTCGGACAAGGATGTCGGGAATAGGAGTTCCTGACATGCTTTTGTCAGGCGGCACAACGGCCAGGCGGTGCTTTTGTCGGGATGTCAGGGCCGAAAGCGCTAACCGTCAGTCGGTCGGGTGACGTATGTGTCAGTCGTGTCCTTATCCTAGGTTGTTTGTCGTTGGCGACGAACTAAAGGTTGGGTGGTATCACCATAAGCGCCGCGGTTCACGGGAATCGGGCGGGTCGTTCGGATCGGGGGTTGTCCGGCCCGGCCGCGCCCTCCGATCAGTCACAGGCTATGGTCCGCCGGTACGGAAGGATACGCACGTGCCTACGTTAGTAGGCCCGGTGGCACTACCCATGCGTCACCAGGGGCGCTACCCCTGGTGGGTCGTGCGGCTGCGGTTGTACGCCTCGGCCGGGTCGGGGGACGCCGCGAGGCGCGCCCATTTCCATATAGCTCCGGATTTCCGGGGTGGCGGCCCTTTCATGAAGCGGAGAGTCCATAGGTCATGTAGGCGGATTCGGGTGGGACCCCTACTGTTACGCCTATTTGGCCGAGACCCGTAAAGCACGAGCCCGGGAGCCCGACTGCTGGTCAAAAGCCCATCTGCGTCCTCAAAGCCCATTCGACAAAGGCCCTACAAGGGACCTTCTCGAACGCCGATCCGACCCGGCCCCAATAACCCGTTGGTCGCTCGCCCACTCCTGCGAAAACCACTCCCCCGGACGCGCGACCACTAAAGAGCGATAATGGGGAGGTGCTGGCAGGGCGGAGAGAGCGGCGGCAAGGGGGGACTGATGGGGCACGATCAATGGCGGACGTGTGACGTGGGTCAGAGGCGATTACGCCGGGGCTCTACAAAAGGGCCAGGAAGACGACGAAGAGAGGGACCGCATCTGAGGTAACAAAACCTAAGGTACTCCATCAACGACCTCGTTCCCCCAATTCATCTCCTTCCTCCCCCGCTCGCGCCGAGAGACGCCGTCACGATCTCCTCACGAGTCGGACCGTCTCCGCCGGGCCTCCTTTCTCAGATCTCTATCTGACTTAGGCATCGGAGGGGATTTGGCCGGAACCAAGGTCCGGCCCCCTGACGAGCGTTCTCGTCTACGCAGGTGAACAACAGACCAACGGGCCGAGGCTAACCCTCGCCCCTCTCCGACCACTCGATCAACCGGACGGTGAGGCTTCCCCTCACCCTCAGCCTTCCTTGGCCGAGCACGCCCTACCAAGGCCGAGCGTCCTAATCGGGTCTGAGACTCACCCTCGCCACCAGACGGCCGTGCATCTACCCGGGCGACTGAGGCTACCCCTCGTCCCCCTCCCAGCCGAGGCCGAGCGCGTCTGTCCGAGGCCGAGCGTCTCAACCAGGGCCGAGGCTTCCCCTCGCCCCTTCTGCACCGATTCGAAGCCCCCGAGGGACCCAAAGCGGGTCCCTTGACCACGTTGACCGGGTTCTCCACGGTCAACGCCTAGTAGTGAGAAAACACTCTGAAACATCTGGCGCCGTCTGTGGGAACGAACAGTCCCACGAAGAAACAAACCACATCTACGATGACGCGACCTCCCCCTTCTCAGCGAAAGGAGAGCGAAGCCCTGACACGGGGCGACAGGGCCCGTCACCACCGGCAAGGACGGGCACGGGTCCGACGCAAGAAGGATCGTGAGGAGGGGACCGGGGAACCCTCCCCATCCCCACCGGTCGAGAGACCGAATGCGTCCGTAACGGCACGCAGCTCGGACGTGGCTTTGGTGGTGTCATTGGTCATAGACACCGCCATGGTACGACGGCTGCTTGTCGACACCGGCAGCTCCTGTGACGTCCTCTTTATGTCAACCCTGGAGAAGATGGGGCGGCGGAAAGAAGACTTACGACCTCGCTCGGGTCCCGTGGTTGGATTCACGGGTCACTCCACCCCCATCATCGGCACGATCCATCTCCCGATAACACTCGGAAACGCACCAGACTCGGTGACCCTGGCGGTGGAATTCATCGTCTTGGGGATCAGGTCGGAATATAATGGGATCATCGGCCGACCCCTGCTCAACGCAGTCGGCGCGGTAGTCTCGACCCTCCACCGGACTATCAAGTTCCGAACGCCGGGGGGAATGGGGCAAGTCGAAGGTGATGCGGGGAGACCGAGCACCTGCTATCTACTGGCGGAGGAAGGACCCGAGGATCGCCTAGCCAATCGGATGGCCGCGCTCGATTTGAGGAGTGGGCCTAGGCCCGCCCCTGTGGAGGAGCAGGAGCAAATCCCGGTCACAGACATCGAGGGCCGGTTCATCTCGATCGGAAGAGGGCTGAGCCAGGACTTGAGGGATCAGCTGGTCGAATGCCTGGAGGCGAACCTGGACATCTTTGTTTGGTCACCAGAAGACATGCCCGGCGTAGACCCCCAGGTGATTGTCCACCAGATCAACGCCGACCCCAACTTCAAGCCGGTTAGGCAGAAGAAGCGCAACCTGGGTGGCGAGAAGATGAAGGCAGCCTCCGAGGAAGTGGAGCGTCTCCTTGATGCCGGCTTCATACGAGAGGTCTGGTACCCGGAGTGGCTGTCGAACGTGGTGATGGTCAAGAAACCCAACGGGAAGTGGCGAATGTGCGTGGACTTCAGTGACCTCAACAAGGCCTGCCCCAAGGACAGCTATCCCTTGCCGCGTATCGACCACCTGGTGGACAACGCCTCGGGATACGAGATGCTAAGCTTCATGTACGCTTACTCCGGATATAATCAAGTCCAGATGGACCCCCGGGACGAAGAAATGACAGCCTTCACGACGGACCGGGGAACTTACTGCTACAAGAAGATGCCCTTTGGCTTGAAGAACGCGGGGGCCACCTACCAGAGAATGGTCAACAAGGTCTTCAGCTCCCAGATCGGGAGGAACTTAGAAGTCTACGTCGACGACATGCTTGTCAAATCAAGGCGACCGGAAGACCACATCACCGACTTGCGGGAGACCTTCGAGCGGTTGCGGCGGCACCACATTCGGCTCAACCCCGCGAAGTGCACGTTCGGGGTAAGATCTGGCAAGTTCTTGGGATTTATGATAACTAATCGTGGTATTGAAGCTAATCCCGACAAGATCGAGGCACTGATCAACATGCGCGAGCCGACGACGATCAAAGAGCTGCAGAGGCTGAATGGGCGCATCGCAGCTTTGGGGCGGTTCCTTTCCAAATCGGCGGAAAGATCGCTCCCCTTCTTCAAAGTCCTAAGGAAAGCGATCGCGGAACCTCCAAACAACAGGAAGACGATACATTGGGACGAAGACTGCTCCCGGGCGTTCGAGGACCTCAAAGAATATCTCCGCAGCCCCCCTCTCCTGTCCAAACCACAGGAAGGGGAGTCGCTGAGCCTTTACCTGGCGTGCGCGGAAGAGGCTGTGAGTTCGGTGCTGATCCGGGAGGACGGCGGGGTGCAATGGCCGGTGTATTACACGAGCCGGATCTTGAAGGGGGCGGAGGTGCGATACTCGCCCATGGAGAAATTGGCGTACGCCCTCGTCCTCTCAGCACGAAGGCTCCGACCCTATTTCCAGGCCCACACCATACTAATCCTGACCGACTCACAGCTGGAGCAGAATCTCAAGAGATTCGATCGAATGGGAAGGATGCTAAACTGGGGAGTGGAACTGAGCGAGTTCGACCTCCGATTCAAACCGCGCACGGCCATCAAAGGACAGGCCCTGGCCGACTTCATCGCCGAGTGCACGACGGAAAGAAATGACCCCCCAAAGGAAAAAGACCCGACGACGGTAATTGCTCAACCCCTGTCCTTTCTTTCGGCTGACCACTTTCAGCCAGGGGATCCAGGAGCGTGGATCGTCCATGTGGACGGCTCGGCCACACAGTCGGGAGGCGGGGCCGGGATCGCGATCCGGTCTCCGGAGGGGAGCATTGTGGAATACGCGTTGCGGTTCGAGTTCCCGGCCACGAACAACGTGGCGGAATACGAAGCAGTGATCAACGGCCTGAGGCTGGCCCTGAAGCTCGGAGCCGAGTCCGTCCGCCTCCTCAGCGACTCGAAGCTCATTGTCAACCAACTCTTAGGGAGTTACGAGGCACGAGAGGAGGCGATGCAGAGATACCTCCCAGTCGCCAGAGCGGCGATGTCCAAGTTCAAGGACGTGGAGGTCTTACACCTCCCACGATCAGAGAATGCGCGGGCCGATGCGCTGTCAAAACTGGCCTCGTCCTCGCCAAAGGAACTAGGCCGCACCATCTACGTGGAGAACCTGCCATCCCCCAGCACTGAGGAGCACGAGGTGATGGCGATCGACCAGGAACCCACCTGGATGGACCCGATCATCTGGTACCTCACTCATGGTGAGGTGCCGGCCGATGGGGACGAACGCCGAACCCTGGAGAGAAAGGCGCTCCGATACGTAATCCATGAGGGAACACTCTACCGAAGACGATGGACCAAGACGGATGTCCTCCCGTACCTGAAGTGCATCGGGCCGCAGGAAGCTGACTACGTCTTGCGGGAGGTTCACGACGGGATCTGCGGGAATCACCACGGGGGCAAGATAGTCGCGCAGAAGATCTTGAGGCAGGGATACTACTGGCCGACCCTGACCCAAGATGCCACAAGCTACGTCCAGAGATGCCAAGAATGCCAGAGGTATGCCCACCACATCTCGACTCCTCCATCAGAGCTCATTCCTATCGTGAGCCCCATCCCCTTTGCAAAATGGGGGCTCGACATCCTCGGACCATTCAAACCAGGACGAGGGCAGCGGAAACACCTGATCGTGGCAGTGGACTACTTCACCAAGTGGATCGAGGCCGAGCCGTTGGCAACCATCACGTGGAAGAAAGCGAAAAGCTTCGTGTGGAATTCCATCATCTCCCGATTCGGAGTACCACGGGCCATCGTCACAGACAATGGGAAGCAGTTCGACTCAGCAGGGTTTAAAGATTTTTGCGAGGAATGGGGAATCAAGCTCCTCTTCGCCTCGGTAGCACACCCCCAGACCAACGGGATGGCAGAAGCGGCCAACAAGTGCATCATAGAGCCCCTCCGAAAGAAGGTGAAGGACACCGAAGGGAACTGGCCGGAAGAGCTCCCCGGGATACTCTGGTCATACCGGACGACCCACAAGGAGGCTACAGGCGAGACCCCCTTCATGCTCACCTACGGGGCCGAGGCGATGGTACCGGTCGAATTAGGTGAAGAATCTCTGCGCCTCAAGTACTTTGACGAAGACCGGAACTCGCAGGGCCTAAGGCTCAGCCTGGAGCTCCTCGACGAACGACGGGAGCAGTCACTGGCCACCATCATCCGCCAAAAGCAGAAGGTGGCCCAATACTACAACGCTCGGGTGCGGGGGAGAAGCTTCCACCTTGGGGACCTGGTCCTCCAGAAAGCGGGCTTCACCACTGATACTGCTCGCAAAGGGAAGCTCGCGGGTAGATGGGAGGGACCCTACCAAGTCGTCGAGGACTTTGACCCACAGCCTACCGACTAGCCGACATGGAAGGGAGAGTTCTCACTCACACTTGGAACGCGGAACATTTACGCAAGTATTTTCAATAGATGTATCACTTCATATGAAATAAATTTGTTTTAAATTCATTCCTTTCCAGATGGAGCAAAAAGGTGTACAGAGGGATACACGAAGAGGTCGAGGGGCATTCCCCTCCCTCATTGTTCTCCGGGGGCACCGGGGGAGCCACAGGCTGGCAGCTCGCTAGGGTCTCCCCCCTTACTCCGCTCGGTGTCGGAGTACATCCGAAGTATCTCGAAGTTGATCCCCGAAAGCGGGAACTTCTCTTCGATCTCAGACTGGCACCGGGCGAAGCCCTTCTCGTACGCCTTCGATAAGGCGGTCTCTACAAAGGAGGTGGCATACTCCGCCACGGCATCCTGAGCGATCCGGGCCGGGTCCACCTCCTCGAGCCCACGCAGCCGGGCCTCTAGGGTCTCGACCTGGCGTTGGTGCTCCGCCCTCTCCTTCTCGATCTCCCGGGATTTCTCTCCAAGTTTGGCTGCAAGGGCCCTCGCCTGCTCCTCCGCCGCATCCAGACGATCGGAGAGCTCCGAGGCTTCGGAGGCAGCGGCCGGGTCGGGGATCTGCTTGACTCCTCCAGACGTGCCGACATCTTTTAAAAGAGAGGCGAGCCGCGACTCGGCCTCTGACTGAGCGGCCAGAGCCACGGCCCTCTCCCGATCCGCCACCTCCAGGGCAGAGGACAGCTCAGTTATGCGGGAGTTCAGGGACTGAACCCGTGCTTCCTCCAACTGACCAGCTTCCTCCTCCTCCTCGCCAGGGACCTCAGGGCCTAGCCCGGCCATGGATTTGGCTTTGGGAAGAGCCGCGAATTGACGCCTCATCGAGAGGCCCGCCGAGGACAACTGTGCCAAAGCAACGAAGGTAAGATGGCGAAAGCAGCTGAAGAACCGGGGGACAAGCAGAGACACACTACCTGTTGGCCAGCCTGGATCACGAAGGTAGCCAAGCAATCGCCTCTGACTCCGTCCAACACCGCCTGGTCGGAAGGGAGACAACAGTTCTCGGCCACCCGAGCGGCGGCTCCGCGGCTCGAGAACACCGACTCCTTCTCTCCCACTGGAAAGCGTGGACGAAGAAGACCCTCCCCTGACGAAGGGAACTCGCCAGGAGCGGAGCGGAACGCCCCGAGATACCGACTGTAAACTTCAGGGAGAGAGCCATCCGGGAGAGGTGAAGGGCCAGCCCACGGCCAGGCAACCTCGACGGGAGCAGGATGAGGTCGGTCAGCAGTCGGCTGGACGTCGACCCCCTCGACCCCCTCGCAGAGCCTCTTGGGAGACCCCTGCAAGGGGAGAGAGGGAGACGACATCTCCTTTCGCTTCGAGCCTCCGGACGCGGTCACAACCCGTTGCTTCTTCCGGACCGCCAACACATGGTCCCTCCTACGCGGATCCGGGTTCGGGACCTGCACGAGAGCGCTGACGGGAGAAGGACCGAGAGGGAACCCACCTGCGCACAAAGAAGAAATGAGAGGCAGAGCAGAACCTGGGTGACCTCGTGGGGCGAGCATTCGGAGCAGCTTACCTAGGGGCCACACCGTCCGGCGCAAATTGTGGTCACTAAAGAGGAAGTCGATCGAGCGCTCCCTCGTAGGAATTGCCAACATGTCCCTCGCCGTCTGCTGCTCAGCGACCGTCGGCTCACCCAGGTTAAGAACAACGGCACCGGTCGCCTTCCACCGAGCCGGGAAGGGTACGCTCGAGGGGAATGTGACGAACACGTATTCCCCCTTCCAGCGTTTCAGAGAGCTTGGCAACCCCAGCACCAGGGACATCTTCGGGCGGGCGCTGATGTAAATCCACGCCCCCGATTGATGGAGGCTCAGGCGGTAGAACTGGGCAAAGAGGCGGAGAGAGGGCACCACCCCCTTCAGCATACAGACGACAACGAACCCGACGAGGATTCCGATGGCATTGGGACAGAATTGACACAAGCACACATTGTGGGCCTGAAGGAACTCAATGATGAAAGGATGAAGCGGGAAGCGGAGCCCGAAGTGGAAGCACTTCTCATATATTCCGACCTCATTGGGACCAGGAGAGCAGATCCGCTCGTCAGCCCCGGGGGCACGAGCCGAGTAGGGCGGAAGCAGGTAGGTAGAGCGCATGCTCCCGATGGCGGTAGCACAGATCGACGAAGGCCACGCCAAGACCTCAGAAGGAATCCCTGAAAGATCGTCCCCATGCTGACTAGTCGCCGAAGGAGTGCCACCCACCAGACCTGGATCCGCATCGCGCTCCGACCGAACCGAACCCGTAGCAGAGGACGACGACATGGGGCAGAGCTCAGACAGAAGGGGGATCAGCGCAAAGAAGAAAGACGACGGGAAGGCGGCTCACGAATCCCTCGGCTTCTCCACTTAAAGACGACTCCGCGAGCGGCAGGGATTATCTTGCCGCAACACGTGGCAACATCTGAAGGCCGACGGCGCTTCGGAACCCGCGCCTTAAAAACATCGAACGGGCCAACTCATGATGACGACTAATAAATGAGTCGGCATCGACTGGCGAGCTCGACACAATCGGCAGTGGTCACATCGGCCGAGCCGAACCGGCCAAGGCCGATCAACCCGACCGATGGGGGCAATTGTTACGCCTATTTGGCCGAGACCCGTAAAGCACGAGCCCGGGAGCCCGACTACTGGTCAAAAGCCCATCTGCGTCCTCAAAGCCCATTCGACAAAGGCCCTACAAGGGACCTTCTCGAACGCCGATCCGACCCGGCCCCAATAACCCGTTGGTCGCTCGCCCACTCCTGCGAAAACCACTCCCCCGGACGCGCGACCACTAAAGAGCGATAATGGGGAGGTGCTGGCAGGGCGGAGAGAGCGGTGGCAAGGGGGGACTGATGGGGCACGATCAATGGCGGACGTGTGACGTGGGTCAGAGGCGATCACGCCGGGGCTCTACAAAAGGGCCAGGAAGACGACGAAGAGAGGGACCGCATCTGAGGTAACAAAACCTAAGGTACTCCATCAACGACCTCGTTCCCCCAATTCATCTCCTTCCTCCCCCGCTCGCGCCGAGAGACGCCGTCACGATCTCCTCACGAGTCGGACCGTCTCCGCCGGGCCTCCTTTCTCAGATCTCTATCTGACTTAGGCATCGGAGGGGATTTGGCTGGAACCAAGGTCCGGCCCCCTGACGAGCGTTCTCGTCTACGCAGGTGAACAACAGACCAACGGGCCGAGGCTACCCCTCGCCCCTCTCCGACCACTCGATCAACCGGACGGTGAGGCTTCCCCTCACCCTCAGCCTTCCTTGGCCGAGCACGCCCTACCGAGGCCGAGCGTCCTAATCGGGTCTGAGACTCACCCTCGCCACCAGACGGCCGTGCATCTACCCGGGCGACTGAGGCTACCCCTCATCCCCCTCCCAGCCGAGGCCGAGCGCGTCTGTCCGAGGCCGAGCGTCTCAACCAGGGCCGAGGCTTCCCCTCGCCCCTTCTGCACCGATTCGAAGCCCTCGAGGGACCCAAAGCGGGTCCCTTGACCACGTTGACCGGGTTCTCCACGGTCAACGCCTAGTAGTGAGAAAACACTCTGAAACACCTACGATCTTTAGGTCGTAACAATTGCCCCTGGCATCCGAGAGTGAGGCGGAAGCCCGGCTTGGCTCGGATGGCGTAACGCCGCCCTCTATATCGACTTGGATAGGGATCCCTACTCGGAGGGGGGGAAAGGGGCGACGCCGCTCCCGCGGGGTGTGTCCTGCAATAGCAGGATTGCGAGGTCTCATCCCGAGTGGTGCCAAGCGGGGCGTCGCCCTATAACGACGTGCCGTCGCATGAGGTTACTAGGTCGGGTTCGTAATTTCCACGGGGCTTTGGCCGTTCCACGCCCGGTGGACCGCCCCGTAGCCGTGCGCTTGGGCTCAAGGGGAGGGGTTCGTAAGGGGGAGTGTTATTCATCAACTCTTATTCGGGGATCTAGATGATATTTACAACAATGGAGAAGATGTGGCCCAACCGGCGGTTGGGACGGAGGGTTGTCCACATTTGTTGTTCGCTCCTTCGGGAGGAGCAGATCCCTGCGTCGGGGTGGTCTTCCCTTATGTCGATTGCCAAATTCCTACCGCCTCATTGTCCGGGGGCGGGCCGACGCGGCGGGAACCAATGTTTGGTTTTTTTTAGGGGTGCCGCCCTGTGGCGGTTCAGCCTTCGGGGGGGCCAACCCTCGGTCGTAGGAGGGGACCATCTTCCTTTCCCTTTCCTCGCTTCCTCGCGTTCTGCCTCGCTGTCGTCGTGCTGGAGGGTTGCCCAGCCTCGCCCGGGATCCCGCGCGCCGAGGGGGAATCCCGGGGGAGGTGGAGGATGAGGTGGCGGTGGCTGCACCGCTGGGAGAGCCGTTGGGGGTTTCCCCCCTGACACCCCGTAGGGATCACCGACGGTGACGGCGCCGCTGGGAGAGCCGCTGGGGGTTTCCCCCCTGACACCCCGTGGGGGTCGCCGTCGGCTGGGCGTTAATTGGGGTGTTGCGGCCCGCGACTAGCCTTCTGGACCTGCCTTTTGATCCAGTAACGGGCAGGAGGAAAGCTGGCAGGCGGGGCCTCCCATATGTAAGGGGAATATCCTGTTGGAGGTGGTGAGTCTATGGCGGTCATCATCGGGGGAAGTGAGGTCCGTCGGTGGCTATCGGCTTTCTTCGTAGCTCGGCGGGGCGTTTGGGGCCGTTTTATGCCCGGAGTGAGGGGATGCGAATCCCCTGTGTCTCTCTCTCTCCTTTTCTCCTGATCTCTGGAGGGGGTATTTATAGCGAGATTCTGCGGAAGGGTTTTTCCTGGGTAATGTGGGGGATTAGAGCCATTAATGGGCTCCGTGGAATCACGCGTTTTGGGAATCGCTTTTCCCTGGCGGTATCCGGCACGGGTTGTCTGCTCTGGCATCTCGGGGGGCGTGTTGCTGCTGACAGCGTGTTGTCCATGCGTCCTGTCGTTATGTCAAGTCGCATCGTGGCGCTGCTTTGACGAGACAGGGCCGCTGCCTTATCTGGACTGGGCGCCTATTTCGCGGCCTCTGCCTTGCGACCGGTCCGTTCCAGGTCACGTGTCTTGGCTTCTTGCGGGAGTTACACAATTACCAATTATGCCCCCAACATTCCCGTGTCCGAGATCGCGAGGTCTGGGGGAAGGGGATGTTGACGGCTTGTGTTGCCTTTGGGTGGGGCGGGGAGTCGGCGAAGGGGTTCGGGATGAGACACGCTGTCCTATCATGATTTGATCTCGGGCCGAACCGGTTACGTAGGGCGCGTTGCTCGCCCGGCACTTGGCAGGGGGATAGCTATACGCTATGGTATTCTCCGAAAAAATCTACACGCTATGGAATTCTCCG
This sequence comes from Scilla litardierei, assembly GCA_030789695.1. Lineage (NCBI taxonomy): Eukaryota > Viridiplantae > Streptophyta > Magnoliopsida > Asparagales > Asparagaceae > Scilla > Scilla litardierei. The sequence goes on from CM061136.1 coordinate 145,092,857, forward strand.
AAAAATCTGAGCATATAAGGAAGAGCATTTTCATTTAAATTTATAAGAGCTGATCTATAGCTTGTACAGGAGTTCTTAGTTTATCGCCCGTTGTGGGGTCAGATCCGGCTCGAGGAGGGGCTATAGAGCGGTCCTCGCCCGTGGTTTAATGACCTCCGGATCTAGGGGTCACTTTGGGTCGGGTGGGCCCTTTTTAACTCAAATCGTTCTCGGCGCGCAGGCAAGTGGCCGCCTTCCGTGCTGAAGTGTTGCAAGGTCTCCTTGGCCCGAGGGGGGATCTTGCCGATCGGGCCGCATCCCCTCCATTGCTTTGTCATCTCCCTCCTCGGTCCGGTAGAGGCACTGAGAAGGGGAATCACCAGGGAAGCCGTCTTTCTGGGGCTTGTCTTGTGGAGGTTCTTGAGGATCGGGCCGACCCTCCCCCCCATGCCTCGCTGCTTCGGTTTGAGGGTGGGGTTCGGGGCCCGATTGTGCAGGGGCGGGCTGACACGCCATGACTTGCCTTTTGGGCTCGTCAGGGATGCAGCCTTTCCGAGGTCCTCGCCCGGAGGTTGACGGCGAGGAGGTACTGGCCGGCAAGCACTGGGGGCTCTCGCATGTCCAGCCGGTGGAGATCGGATGCCAACCTTTCTCCGACTCGTCCTTGTTTCGGGCGGACGGAGGCGTGAAAGGCGGATTTCCCTTGTGTAAGTGGAATATCCTGTTTGCGATCCGTTTGTAAGAGGAATATCCTGTCGGAGTTGCCAGAGGTGCGGGAACCGCCGCCATGGGCGGTGGGAGCCACTGATGGCCGGTGACTTCTCTTTTGTTAGGGCGTTGTATCCCGGCCCGTTTCCCAGTGGGTGGGGGGTCAAGTGGCGGTTTCTCATGCCTTCCGACTCTTGGTTCTCTTTCTTTCGGAGGGGTGAGTGGCGTCTTTATAGGGAGATCTCGCTGACGGTTTTTCCCATATTTATTGCGCTGAGTTGTCCTTATTAATGGGCTCCTCGAATTCACGCCACTGGGAAACCGCTTTTACCAGGTGGCTCTTACGGGTCCTCTTTTGGAGTGTATCATTAATGGCGGCGTATTTCTCGAGCGTCCTTTCGTTTCGTTGAGTCATATCGGGGCCGCCTACCCGGGGACTGACGCCATTCCGTCCCGGTTTGTGTGCCTCTGCCTTCTTTTGGTTTTTCGAGGGTCACGGGCGCGTGGTCCTTCTCGGGTTTGGGTGGCTAGGGTTGGCCCTGCCCCAGAGGACTTGAGGGGGGGAGCGGGTGCGTAGCCCGGCCCGTGCCCTTCTCTGGTTTGGGTGGCTAGGGTTGGCCCTGCCCCAGAGGTCTTGAGGGGGGGAGCGGGCGCGTCGTCCGGCCCGTGCCCTTCTCTGGTTTGGGTGGCTAGGGTTGGCCCTGCCCCAGAGGTCTTGAGGGGGGGAGCGGGCGTGTAGCCCGGCCCGTGCCCTTCTCTGGTTTGGGTGGCTAGGGTTGGCCCTGCCCCAGAGGTCTTGAGGGGGGAGCGGACGCGTAGCCCGGCCCGTGCCCTTCTCTGGTTTGGGTGGCTAGGGTTGGCCCTGCCCCAGAGGTCTTGAGGGGGGGGAGTGGGCGCGTAGCCCGGCCCGTGCCCTCCTTTGGTTTGGGTGGCTAGGGTTGGCCCTGCCCCAGAGGTCTTGAGGGGGGGAGCGGGCGCGTAGCCCGGCCCGTGCCCTTCTCTGGTTTGGGTGGCTAGGGTTGGCCCTGTCCCAGAGGTCTTGAGGGGGGAGCAGGCACGTAGCCCGGCCCGTGCCCTTCTCTGGTTTGGGTGGTTAGGGTTGGCCCTGCCCCAGAGGTCTTGAGGGGGGGAGCGGGCGCGTAGCCCGGCCTGTGCCCTTCTCTGGTTTGGGTGGCTAGGGTTGGCCCTGCCCCAGAGGTCTTGAGGGGGGGGAGCGGGCACGTAGCCCGGCCCGTGCCCTTCTCTGGTTTGGGTGGCTAGGGTTGGCCCTGCCCCAGAGGTCTTGAGGGGGGGAGCGGGCGCGTAGCCCGGCCCGTGCCCTTCTCTGGTTTGGGTGGCTAGGGTTGGCCCTTCTCTAGTTTGGGTGGCTAGGGTTGGCCCTGCCCCAGAGGTCTTGAGGGGGGAGCAGGAGCGTAGCCCGGCCCGTGCCCTTCTCTGGTTTGGGTGGCTAGGGTTGGCCCTGCCCCAGAGGTCTTGAGGGGGGAGCGGGCGCGTAGCCCGGCCCGTGCCCTTCTCTGGTTTGGGTGGCTAGGGTTGGCCCTGTCCTAGAGGTCTTGAGGGGGGGAGCGGGCGTGTAGCCCGGCCCGTGCCCTTCTCTGGTTTGGGTGGCTAGGGTTGGCCCTGCCCCAGAGGTCTTGAGGGGGGGAGCGGGCGCGTAGCCCGGCCCGTGCCCTTCTCTGGTTTGGGTGGATAGGGTTGGCCCTGCCCCAGAGGTCTTGAGGGGGGGAGCAGGCGAGTAGCCCGGCCCGTGCCCTTCTCTGGTTTGGGTGGCTAGGGTTGGCCCTGCCCCAGAGGTCTTGAGGGGGGGAGCGGGCGAGTAGCCCGGCCCATGCCCTTCTCTGGTTTGGGTGGCTAGGGTTGGCCCTGCCCCAGAGGTCTTGAGGGGGGAGCGGGCGCGTAGCCCGGCCCGTGCCCTTCTCTGGTTTGGGTGGCTAGGGTTGGCCCTGCCCCAGAGGTCTTGAGGGGGGAGCGGGCGCGTAGCCTGGCCCGTGCCCTTCTCTGGTTTGGGTGGCTAGGGTTGGCCCTGCCCCAGAGGTCTTGAGGGGGGGGAGCGGGCGCGTAGCCCGGCCCGTGCCCTTCTCTGGTTTGGGTGGCTAGGGTTGGCCCTGCCCCAGAGGTCTTGAGGGGGGCAGGCGCGTAGCCCGGCCCGTGCCCTTCTCTGGTTTGGGTGGCTAGGGTTGGCCCTGCCCCAGAGGTCTTGGGGGGGGAGCGGGCGCGTAGCCCGGCCCGTGCCCTTCTCTGGTTTGGGTGGCTAGGGTTGGCCCTGCCCCAGAGGTCTTGAGGGGGGGAGCGGGCGCGTAGCCCGTCCCGTGCCCTTCTCTGGTTTGGGTGGCTAGGGTTGGCCCTGCCCCAGAGGTCTTGAGGGGGGAGCGGGGCGCGTAGTTGATCGGTCCATATTTTACACCTTTTTTCTACATATTTGCATGCCATTTCGGTTGCTCATATTGCGATTTTCACGATTATTCGATGATATTGTGTTACTTTTCACTATTTCTTGTTTTTGTCGGATTTCAGGAAATATGGAGCGATCGGGAGCAAAAATGAGCTTTAGGGACTTGCACCCACTCCGGAGCGTCACCCAAGGCTCTTTTGAGGGCTATTCGGCGATGGGAGACAGGTGGAAGAAGAAGGAACTCTGTAGGAGAGATGAGGAGGAGAAATGGAGAAGATTGGGCATTTTAGCATGCCACTCGGCCGAGTGAAGGAGTCACTCGGCCGAGCAAAGAAGCCCGCTCGGCTGGCCAGATCGGACACGCAGCAGATTGAGTATCAGCGTGCACTCGGCCGAGCATCGCCAGCCCACTCAATCGAGCACAGAGACACCACCCGCCCGAGTGGCATCACGACGACGGCAAGCAAAAATCTCAGACTTACTGGAATCCGTCAGGCGATTGAGGGTTCCGACTCGGTCGAGTACCGAATGCCCCGCAGCCGAGTGAGTAAAGCCACTCGGCCGAGTCACCTCCGAAGACAGACCCCCCAAGACCCCGACTTACTGGAATTTTACAGGGTCTGTCACGCGGCCGAGTAGAGAAGCCCACTCGACCGAGTAGAGAAGTCAACGCGGCCGAGTGATGCCGAGGACACGCAGCGCCCAGATTTTCAGATAGCCTCCCACTCTTTTGGAATCTGCTATCATTTCAGCAATCAAAGTATTTTTCTCATATTTTTTATGGATAGTAGACTTCATGACGGTTCCAACGCCGCTAAGAACGCGCAAATCGGAGGTCGGATGAAATCTGGAGAATTTCTGCAAGTTGATGTTGCAGTGCTGGAATTCCCACTCGGCCGGGTCAAATGTTCCACTCGGCCGAGTGCGGCTTGGGCCCAGATTCTAAGTTGCGGTTTGGGCTGTTTTTGGGCACGAATTTGAGGGGTTTTCTAGGGTTTCTTGCTAGGGTTTTGGGGGAGTATTTAAGGGGTTTGTAGCCACCATTAGAGGGGATCCCCATTATGTTTTCTTAGCCCCATATGTTTTTCTTAGGATTATTTTAGAGCTTAGGCCATGCCCTAGGCCCCCTCTTGGATCTAAAAGCTTGTATTTTGGATTGAAGATCTTCATCAAGCTAAGTATTTTCTTCTCTTTATTTGAATCTTTGTTTTTCTATCTTTTTGTATGCAAGCAATGATTTCTATTGATTCTCATATCCTTATTGCTATGCTAGAGTAGATTTGTTGTTCTAGGGTTTGGGAATGAACCCTATGGATCTAATTTCATATTTGTGATGAATGAATTTCTAAATTGCAAGAATTGCTAGGAGGTTAGGTTGTGATTGATTTACTACGGATAGCTAGGGATTTCCATCGATTTGGGATTTGCAAGAGATTGGATTCTAATCGATGGGAAGGCCTAGATATTCGATTTAGATTTACAATTGGATTTCTCTAGACTTGGTTTGCAAGAGATTGGACCAAAGCTAGGATTTTTAATTGTAAATCTATACCCATATTCGTTTGCAAGAGATTGGACGAATACGAACTATCACAACCTAGATCGTAACTCGGGTTTGCACGAGAGTGGGCTCGAGGAGCGATTGGAAGATGATGTCAATCTTCATGCTAGCGGCTTAGGTTAGGGTTTGCAAGAGATTGGGCCCTAATCTAGGTTGCTATAGACCGGCAATAGCGCGAGAGCATGAGCTTGGTTCTCTATTCAGTTACGACTAGTTCACCTCAACACAAGTCTAGTAATATTGAGATTCACTATTTACGATGATGTATGATGATCCGTAGTGGGAATTCCCTAGCCCTAGACGTCTTTATTTGATTTTATATCCCCATACTTTGCCCGACGATTGTGACAGGATCGCCGCAAGGCAAATTCCCTCTTTTATTATATTGTATTTGAATCGATATTTGACCGATTTCTTTATCATCGACACCGACATCCACCACCATTTCCATTATATCATACCATAGCCATCTCCACCAATAAAACCTTCGTAGTCCAACCAACCTAGGATAGATTGGAGCCAACACCACCTCCTCGTGTTCGATACCCGCTCGCCACTACACCGTGCGCTTGCGGTAAAACTACAATCGTTCTCTGGGATGTGTATCCGGGGCCGACCAAGTTTTTGGTTGTGCTCTTGGGTTACATTTTGGAGCGATCAAGTTTTTGGCGCCGTTGCCGGGGAGTTGTGTCCCGTTGGGTGCCAATTTGTCACAATTAGGTTGATTAGATTACATTAAAAAACAAAAAAACAAAAAAATAATAAAAAAACATTGAGAGAGATTTTTTCCCACCACCTGCTATTATTATCTTTATCTCTCTTTGTACCACTGACGTCTTTTCCAGGTTGTTTACTTTGATTAATCAGGTACAGTTGTTGCAGCGATGGTGCTTCCAAAGAAAATGCGAGCGGGCTCTATACAATCCTATATATATCTCGCTGCATTCTATCAGGCTGATGGAGAATCCTTCGGGGAAGCCTTGTCTAGGTTTGAAGGAATGTTAGAAATGTTTCAGATGGAGTCAGACCATGAGTGGAATGACTCCACGCTATTTGATATCTTCACTAGAAGGCTAAAGGGACCCTCACGTGAGTTTTTGAAGAGGATGCAAGTGGGGAAGTTCAGTGATTTGCAATTGGCAGCAGCCTTGGAGCAAATGATAGATGATGCTCGATCTACTGGTTCACTAACCGTTACGGTAAGTAAACCATACGACCAAGTATTCATCGATTTTGTTATGGCTAATATCTCTAGTGCAGGTACTATCATAGATGGAGTGTATGCTTCACTTGAAGGTGATCATATCCACCTTTATACCATCAACACTCCACAAATAGAGACATCTGAGTTGCCAAAGGAGGACACGTACACGGACCTATTGAGAAACATTGTCGACATAGTTCGAAATTCCGGCCCATTGACAATAACGGCAGGTGATCCTTTTGAGCTTGAATTTCAAAACTTTATTACTCATTGTATCTCTTCCACAGGCATAGTTGATGATGGAGTCTACGCTCTAATTGAGGGGCACAAGACCCATTTTTACACCATGGTCGAGATACATGAGCCTATAGAGCCACCTTATGTCGTCGTCGCATCCCCCTGCCACCCACCTGAGTCAGAGCAGCCTATACCATCAGAGGATTTTATTGTGGAGGTCAAGCATACAGTAGTGGAGCAGACCATCGAAGAGGACGTGACTTTGGATGATGACATCTGTACACAGATGGAGCCCGAGTTGTGCCCCCTCCTTTCGAGCTACCGCAGCCATCCCCACCTTCTACAGAGGCTGAGCATCCCTCAGAGGACCACACTTCCACTGATGTTGAGGACAATCCCACAGAGCTTATGGCTCCCCTTCAGGGAGATCTCTTTACTCCCTCGTCCTTTATATTTGATTCCCCTCCCGTGTAAGATGCTTGCTATGATTCAGATTTTGACGACTCATTACACCTTTTGCAGGATTCATGTACATACGATCAAGAGGTACGATGGGACGTATACGAGGAGGAGAGCGAGGAGTTAGCACCCATGGACGCTATTGAATATGATCAGGAGGTGCGATGGGATAAGTCTGACGATGATGAGGAGCTGCCTGATGAGACCTACGCTTACATGCCCAAGCTCCCTGAACACCCCGAGGCGAACAATGAGGAGTTGATCGACGTGGTATACGAGAGTGGAGATTTATTTCCAGGGAAGTGTTGTCACCCATCTTTAATTTTAAATACTTATGTTGATGACCCTCTTTGGAATACATTTATTTTGGGGAAGAATTATCCACATCAGATTGATGCGGCTTATCTCTTACAGGGTACAGGTGGAGTCCTTGGAGAAATGCTGGGAGCCGCATTGCTGGAGTCTGATGGAGTCCGTGGACACACGCATCTGGCGGAGCCACGGAAGGATCAGTTAGAGCAGTTGCCTGCACCGACAAAGATACTGGATCCGCCTTTTGCTATAGGTGATATCAATCCAGTAGTGTAGAAATTTTTATGCTTTGAATAAACACGAATTCTCTCGACAGCGAGAGGACCGTATAGATTTGCTTGAATAAATATCACCTCAAATGATGGCAACAAAAATCTTTTACACCCCAAGCCCATTATATAAATTAATTCCCCTCTCCATATTTTGATACGCCGCATCCTTTTGCTCACCACCATCGAGCATTTCTTTCAAGTGAACTCACTTTCTTATTCATTTGACTTGATCACGCTTTGCAAAGCCATGACATTTTTGATTGAGTCACTTGAATAGGATTGTTTGGTATAAGCTTGGGGGAAAGCACTCTCATGCATCATTGTATGTGCATGTAGTTGCATTAGGATTTCATGTCATTCATTTCATCATTTTTCATTCACCCCCTTATTATTATCGTTGTTCTTCATATTCTTTCATTATGATCACATTGAGGACAATGTGAAGTTTAAGCTTGGGGGAGTGCATTTCCATGCCATTTAGATGCATTAGTTGCATTTTTACTTTATTTTAGGGTTTTTCAAATTTTTCAAATTTTTGCATCATCTTTTTGATTTTTTCCATCTTATTTTCCTTTTATGTGTGTTCATGCATCATATTGTGTGCTTGATTTTCTTTTCTTTTCCCTCTTTTATTTTTATTCCTTTATTTTCCTTTCTCTTCTTTTGCTAGATGCGTTCATTATGATGATATATCTTATTGCTTTAGCAACCATCACGATGCTTATTATTCTTTGCCATGCTACTTAGAATATTCCATAGTCTTGCTATTCACATGTGCTTGCAAATCTATTTCTCTTGATGACCCCTCTAAGTGATCGCATGATATTCATTGAAACTGAATGTATGGATTAGTGTTTAGTATGCTTTTGTTGGAAGTGCACCAAGATTCACGCATCATTAGTATATCTGAAGCATCCGTTTTATTGTCTTAATTCACCTTCTGTTGCATGCCTGATATGGTTGTAAACTTTACTGCTTGACTTCACTATTTATTGAAATGATTGAGAATATCCATGCTTACATATGAGTTTTAGTTGAAGTATTATTTTATTGAACCGTTCGTGCACATCTTAGAGTGAACCGAGTGTTACATTATTTCTTCCTCCACATATATCTTTTTATTCTCTACATGTCACTTGAGTTCACCTCCTAAAGCTGGTACGCTACCCTTCCCCCTTCTTTCCTCAACAGAGACTCTTGCTTCTGAAGAGCGGTCGCATCTATTTCCCAAAAATCCCCACAAAAGAAAAAGTTAGCTCCAAAAAGTCCAAAAAAGCCAAAAAGGAGCCAAAACCCCAAAAATACAAATCATATAGCTCCTACAAAAAGCCAAAAAGAAAAATGAGAAACAAATAGTTCAAAAAGAAAAAAAAAGAGAAATGTTTCTCTATCTTATTATTGGAGCCACAAAATACTTGGGAAAACCAAGGCAAAAATCCCATTTTCCACTATCATATTCCTTTAGATGCGATGCCTCAAGCTAAGCTTGGGGGGGTGAATTCATTTGACCATATGAGTGAGTATGACATTAGAGTGGAGACGTGCATGAATGGGAATATTCGATAATGCTTAGACTTTGCAAAATATATTAGATATGGAGATTTTTCATGATTTGAAATAAATATGTGAATGCCATGACTCTTATTCTATTCTCTATTGCATGCTTGTTGTGTATCTTATATGCTTCATTTATAACTTTTGATTGAAAAGTGCATTGTCAACATTTGTATATTAAATCCTATGAAATGCGTGACGTGGATATGAATTGATTGTATGAATTTAGAGAATCCCTTTTGTTGTTCTTAAAAGCTTGCAAGTACCATGTTTATGTAAGATATGAAATCCTTATAGCATGCGCTTCGTATTTTCCAAGTTATCTGATGTGTAGCTTATGGCTTGAGATCTGAGAGAATAATCTAGCGACCCCTTCCATCTCGTGTTCTTTCTTTTCCATTTCATTTTATTTGTTTTCATCTCCCGAGTTCGTCTCTCTACTTTTCTTCCTCGAGGACGAGTAAGAGGCAAGCTTGGGGGATTTTGATCGGTCCATATTTTACACCTTTTTTCTACATATTTGCATGCCATTTCGATTGCTCATATTGCGATTTTCACGATTATTCGATGATATTGTGTTACTTTTCACTATTTCTTGTTTTTGTCGGATTTCAGGAAATATGGAGCGATCGGGAGCAAAAATGAGCTTTAGGGACTTGCACCCACTCCGGAGCGTCACCCAAGGCTCTTTTGAGGGCTATTCGGCGATGGGAGACAGGTGGAAGAAGAAGGAACTCTGTAGGAGCGACGAGGAGGAGAAACGGAGAAGATTGGGCATTTTAGCATGCCACTCGGCCGAGTGAAGGAGTCACTCAGCCGAGCAAAGAAGCCCGCTCGGCCGGCCAGATCGGACACGCAGCAGATTGAGTATCAGCGTGCACTCGGCCGAGCATCGCCAGCCCACTCGGCCGAGCACGGAGACACCACCCGCCCGAGTGGCATCACGACGACGGCAAGCAAAAATCTCAGACTTACTGGAATCCGTCAGGCGATTGAGGGTTCCGACTCGGCCGAGTACCGAATGCCCCGCGGTCGAGTGAGTAAAGCCACTCGGCCGAGTCACCTCCGAAGACAGACCCCCCAAGACCCCGACTTACTGAAATTTTACAGGGTCTGTCACGCGGCCGAGTAGAGAAGCCCACTCGATCGAGTAGAGAAGTCAACTCGGCCGAGTGATGCTGAGGACACGCAGCGCCCAGATTTTCAGACAGCCTCCCACTCTTTTGGAATCTGCTATCATTTCAGCAATCAAATTATTTTTCTCATATTTTTTATGGATAGTAGACTTCATGACGGTTCCAACGCCGCCAAGAACGCGCAAATCGGAGGTCGGATGAAATCTGGAGAATTTCTACAAGTTGATGCTGCAGTGCTGGAATTCCCACTCGGCCGGGTCAAATGTTCCACTCGGCCGAGTGCGGCTTGGGCCCAGATTCTAAGTTGCGGTTTGGGCTGTTTTTGGGCACGAATTTGAGGGGTTTTCTAGGGTTTCTTGCTAGGGTTTTGGGGGAGTATTTAAGGGGTTTGTAGCCACCATTAGAGGGGATCCACATTATGTTTTCTTAGCCCCATATGTTTTTCTTAGGATTATTTTAGAGCTTAGGCCATGCCCTAGGCCCCCTCTTGGATCTAAAAGCTTGTATTTTGGATTGAAGATCTTCATCAAGCTAAGTATTTTCTTCTCTTTATTTGAATCTTTGTTTTTCTATCTTTTTGTATGCAAGCAATGATTTCTATTGATTCTCATATCCTTATTGCTATGCTAGAGTAGATTTGTTGTTCTAGGGTTTGGGAATGAACCCTATGGATCTAATTTCATATTTGTGATGAATGAATTTCTAAATTGCAAGAATTGCTAGGAGGTTAGGTTGTGATTGATTTACTACGGATAGCTAGGGATTTCCATCGATTTGGGATTTGCAAGAGATTGGATTCTAATCGATGGGAAGGCCTAGATATTCGATTTAGATTTACAATTGGATTTCTCTAGACTTGGTTTGCAAGAGATTGGACCAAAGCTAGGATTTTTAATTGTAAATCTATACCCATATTCGTTTGCAAGAGATTGGACGAATACGAACTATCACAACCTAGATCGTAACTCGGGTTTGCACGAGAGTGGGCTCGAGGAGCGATTGGAAGATGATGTCAATCTTCATGCTAGCGGCTTAGGTTAGGGTTTGCAAGAGATTGGGCCCTAATCTAGGTTGCTATAGACCGGCAATAGCGCGAGAGCATGAGCTTGGTTCTCTATTCAGTTACGACTAGTTCACCTCAACACAAGTCTAGTAATATTGAGATTCACTATTTACGATGATGTATGACGATCCGTAGTGGGAATTCCCTAGCCCTAGACGTCTTTATTTGATTTAATATCCCCATACTTTGCCCGACGATTGTGACAGGATCGCCGCAAGGCAAATTCCCTCTTTTATTATATTGTATTTGAATCGATATTTGACCGATTTCTTTATCATCGACACCGACATCCACCACCATTTCCATTATATCATACCATAGCCATCTCCACCAATAAAACCTTCGTAGTCCAACCAACCTAGGATAGATTGGAGCCAACACCACCTCCTCGTGTTCGATACCCGCTCGCCACTACACCGTGCGCTTGCGGTAAAACTACAATCGTTCTCCAGGACGTGTATCCGGGGCCGACCAAGTTTTTGGTTGTGCTCTTGGGTTACATTTTGGAGCAATCAGTAGCCCGGCCTGTGCCCTTCTCTGGTTTGGGTGGCTAGGGTTGGCCCTGCCCCAGAGGTCTTGAGGGGAGGAGCGGGCGCGTAGCCCGGCCCGTGCCCTTCTCTGGTTTGGGTGGCTAGGGTTGGCCCTGCCCCAGAGGTCTTGAGGGGGGGAGCGGGCGCGTAGCCCGGCCCGTGCCCTTCTCTGGTTTGGGTGGCTAGGGTTGGCCCTGCCCCAGAGGTCTTGAGGGGGGGAGCGGGCGCGTAGCCCGGCCCGTGCCCTTCTCTGGTTTGGGTGGCTAGGGTTGGCCCTGCCCCAGATGTCTTGAGGGGGGGAGCGGGCGCGTAGCCCGGCCGTGCCCTTCTCTGGTTTGGGTGGCTAGGGTTGGCCCTGCCCCAGAGGTTCGGAGGTTTTGCGAACTGCAAAACTTGTGTAGGAACAACAATGTTGGGAAAAACGGGTAGATTTGTATATTGCGCGTAAAAAGGAAAAACTCACAACTATTGGTAGAATTTTAGCAGATGCTTTGCGTTCCAAGGGTGGGCCAGTTCGCTCCCTTCGGGGGTAGCCAGGATGTACGTGGCTGGTCCGACAATATCGACGACCGTGTAGGGCCCTTCCCATTTAGCGGCCAGCTTTCCCCGCTGTGCAGTCTCGGGGCGGAAGGCGGCATCTCGGAGGACCAAATCGCCGATCCTGAAAGTTCGCGGTTTCACCCGGGAGTCGTAATACCGTGCTATCCTCTGGCTGTGTTTGACGAGGCTGGTCAGGGCCCGGTCTCTTACCTCGTCTATCAACTCAAGACTGAGGCCGAGTCCCTCTCCGTTGATTTCTTCGTCGAAGAGCTTTAGCCAGAGTGTCTCTTCGCCGATTTCCACAGGAACGACCGCCTCCGATCCGTATGCTAGCATGAAGGGACTTTCTCCGGTTGAGGCCTTGTGGGTGGTACGATAGGACCATAGGATTCCCGGCAGCTCGTCGACCCATGCCCCCAGGGCGGCGTCCACCTTCTTCTTCATTGGGTTCAAGATACATTTATTCGCGGCCTCCGCCATTTCGTTGCACTGTGGGTGGGCGACTGACGCAAACTGGAGTTTGATCCCCCAGCCCGAGCAGAAGTCACGGAAGCCTTCGCAATCGAACTGCTTTCCGTTATCCGTGACTATGGAGCGGGGAATCCCGAAGCGGCATATGATGGATTGCCAGATGAAGCCCTTCATGTCCGTCCACGCGATTCGCGCCAGCGGCTCTGCTTCGACCCATTTTGTGAAGTAGTCCACGTCGACGACTAAATATTTCCTTCCCCTGGAGGCCTTTGGGAAAGGCCCCAGGATGTCGAGTCCCCACTTGGCGAAAGGGATCGGGCTCACGATGGGCATCAGGTTGGCCGGAGGTGCAGTCGTCCGTCGACAGAACTTCTGGCACGCTTCGCACTTTTTGACGTACTGTACTGCATCCCGGATCATCGTCGGCCAGTAGTATCCCTGGCGCATTATTTTGTGGGCGATGGTGCGCCCGCCATGGTGGTTTCCGCAGAAGCCTTCGTGTACCTCGCGGATGACTTGCTCAGCCTGCTCCGGGCCCAAGCATTTCAGGTAGGGCAGGACGTCGAAATTGGCGCGACAGCGACGGTACAGCACTCCGTCGAGGAGCACGAATGACAGGGCCCGCCTTTCCACCTGTTTAGCCAGCATCCGCTCCTCGGGTAGTTCCTCCGTCTCTAAGTACTTCATAATGGGGGTCATCCATGACGTCATCGTGCCCGTGCACATCAGTTCTCCTTCGTCAATGGTTGGCGTCAATAGGCTTTCGACGTAGATGGCCTTCCCGATCTCGGCCGCCGAGGAGGAAGCTAGCTTAGACAGGGCGTCCGCCCGGAGGTTGTTGGAGCGGGGTAGGTGCCGGACGTTCGCTTTCTTGAACTTACGGAGTTCGATCTAGATGCGCCTCAGGTACCGCTTCATTGTCTCCTCTCGGGCCTCGAAGCTCCCCAGGATCTGTTGGATGACGAGACGGGAGTCACTTAGGAGCAACACATTTGTCGCCCCCACCGCCCTAGCGAGTTTTAACCCGTTAACTGCGGCTTCATACTCCACGACATTGTTGGTTGCCGGGAAGCTGAAGCGTAGGGCGTATTCCAACGAGCATCCGTCAGGGGTCTGAATGACGATACCCGCTCCTGTCCCGGACCCCGTCGCAGAGCCGTCGACGTGGATGGTCCATAATTCGCCCGCGGTCATCTGGGAGGGCGATGAGGGTTCGCCCACCTCGATCCCCCGCGGGGACGCGGTCGCCGATGGGAGCTCTGTCCGGTCCCCCGGCAGGACTTCCGTGGTGCATTCCACCACGAAGTCGGCCAGCGCCTGGCCTTTGATCGCAGTCCGAGCTTTGTACGTTATGTCGAACTCGCTGAGCTCGATGCTCCAGTTGAGCATCCTCCCCGACCGCTCCAGTCTTTTCAGGTTCTTTTCGAGGGGCATGTCAGTGTGGACGGTTATGGGGTGGGCCTGGAAGTAAGGTCGGAGCTTCCGGGCCGTGGTGATTAGGCAGTAGGCGGCTTTCTCGATAGGGCTGTAACGAGTCTCCGCCTCCCGGAGGATCCGGCTGGCATAGTAAACAGGGCGCTGCACCCCTCCTTCCTCCTTGATTAGGACGGAACTAACGGCCTCCTCGTTGGTCGCCAAGTACAACCCTAGGGGTTCGCCTTCCCCCGGCCGTGCGAGGAGCGGTGGGCTCTGTAGGTAAGCTCTCAGCTCCGCGAACGCCCGCGCACAGTCGTCGTTCCACGGGATCACCTTCCTTTTGTCTTTAGCTTCGCCAAAGGCTGTGCGTAAGACCCTGAAGAAGGGGAGTGATTTCTCCGTAGATTTCGAGAGGAATCGCCCCAGAGCAGCGATCCTGCCGTTCAGTCGCTGCAAGTCCCGGATCGTCCGGGGCTCCGCCATACCGATGAGGGCCGTTACCTTGTCGGGGTTCACCTCGATTCCCCGCTTCGTTATCATGAAGCCCATGAATTTTCCCGACTGCACGCCAAATATACATTTCGCTGGGTTTGGCCTCAGGTTGCATCGGCGGACCCTTTGGAAAGTTTCCTGCAAGTCGGCGAGGTGGTCGGGGGCCCTTCTACTCTTCACCAGCATGTCGTCGATGTAGACCTCCAAGTTTCGCCCCACCTGAGGGCCGAATATTCGGTCCACCATCCGTTGATAGGTCGCCCCGGCGTTCTTCAGTCCAAAGGGCATCTTGGTGTAACAGAAGGTGCCTTTATCGGTGACAAAAGACGTCTTCTCCTCATCCTCCTCCGCCATCGGTATCTGGTTGTATCCTGATAAGGCGTCCATAAAGCTTAACAACTCGTAGCCGGACGCCTGGTCCACCAAGTGGTCGATCCTGGGTAGAGGGAAGCTGTCCTTCGGGCATACCTTGTTGAGGTCGGTGAAGTCCACGCACATGCGCCACTTTCCACTGGGCTTCTTCACCAGAATGACGTTGGCGAGCCAGTCGGGGTAGTCCACCGGCCGAACAAATTTGGCTTCGAGGAGCCGCTCTACTTCTTCCTCGGCTGCCCTCTTCTTTTCGCCCACCGCACTTCTCTTCTTCTGTCGGACAGGTCGGGCTTCTGGGTCCGCATTCAACCTGTGGGAGATTACCGTCGGGTCAACCCCGGGCATGTCGGCAGGTGACCATGCGAATATGTCCGCATTTTCCCGGAGCAAGGCGACGAGGGCCGTCTTCAAGGCGGCCGGGAGTTTTGTCCCGATGGAGACGGTTCTCTCTTCATCCGAGGCCACTGGGACCTCTTCCACTTCCTCGGCCGGGGTCGGCCGCTGTTCGTAGAAGTCCTCCCTCTCATCAGGGATGAGAGCCGTCAGGGCCCGCCTCGGGCTCCTACGCTGGGATGGCGTATGGTCGTGGTCTCTGGGCACCTCCCGGCCTCCCCGCACCTGTCCCACCCCCCGCGGGGTCCAGAACTTCATCATCTGGTGTTGCAGGCTGGGGAGTGCCTCGATGGCCGTCATATATGGACGCCCTATGATTCCGTTATACGCCGATGCGACATCGACGATGACAAAACGCGTCCCCTTGGTGACGACCCTCGGTTCCTCCCCCAGAGTCATGGGCAGGGTGATCGTCCCCACGGTGGGGATCGTATGGCCGGTGAAGCCAGCAACAGGGCCCGCGCAGGGCTCTAGGTCTGCACGCCCCCACCCCATCCTCTCGACCGTTGACATGAACAGGATGTCGCAGGAGCTACCGGTGTCAATTAGGAGCCGGCCAACGACAACCGCCCCGATCCGAGCCTCGACGACGAGGGTGTCATTGTTCTGGCTCCCCACCTCCTGCCGGTCTCCCTCGGTAAAGGTGATAGGGGGTCGGTGTGTCCTTCTTCGCTTCGGTCGGCGGTCGGCGCCCGCCGCCATCACCTGTCGGGCACCGGCCCCCGGGATCGCGGGCGCCTGCCCTGCTGGGAAAGGCCCTCCAGTTATCATCTCAATTCGTATGACCGCCCCCGGGGGCGTGGCTCCCCGTGATCGCGGTTCACCGGTGGTTCCAGTCCCCCTCCTCCGGGGGGGCTCTCTCTTCTTCTGCTACCCGCCTGCCCGCGACGAAGTTTCCCAAGTGGCCCGCCTGGATCAGTCGTTCGACCTCTCTTTTAAGAGTGTAACAACGGTCGATGTCGTGACCGTGGTCCTGGTGATAACGGCAGTATCTCCGGGAGTCCCGCTTTGCCGGATCCGACCTCATCTCCCGGGGAGGCTCCGGCAGTAACCCGGCCCTTGTCGCCGCGGCCAGCACCTCCAGCATGGGGGCATTGAGTTACGTGTAATGCGCCCGTAGGGGGCCTTCTTGTCTCGGGACGACTCGAGGGAGCCTTTGTGCCGGAGCAAACTCGCGCGCCGGGCCAGGGCGATCTTGTGGGCGAGGCCCGGGCGGTTCCCGCCTCGGTCGGGCCAGCTGGTCGCGACCTCGGTGCCCCTCTTCTTGCCTCGGCCGAGGGTGTGACCGGGGCTCGCCTTGGGACGGTTTCGCCGGGGGGAATAAGGCCTTTGCACCGAGGGTCTCTTCGGCCAACGCGTGCCTCTCCACCATAGCGACCAACGCCTCATAGTCGGCCGGCGGGTCCCGGAGAAGGGATTTGTGGAGGCTCCGAGCCCGCAACCCCGTTTTGAAGGCCAGCATAAGCACCTCATCGCCGCATGTCACCACCGCTCGTCTCTCCTCCTGAAAGCGGCGGAGGTATCTACCCGTTGTCTCTCCCTCCCCTTGGACTATCGTGTTGAGATAGTTTAAGGGCTTCTTCTTCGTCCGCCCGGCCCGGAACTCTTGGCAGAACTTGTGGGATAGCTCGACAAAGCTCCCGACGGATCTCGCGGGCAAGCCAAAGTACCAGTCCAACGCGGTGTCCCTCAGGCTTTGGGAGAAATGTCGGCATAGGAACGCCTCGTCCACGTCCTGCGCCTCCATCGCCCCCCGGTATTGCTGCACGTGCGTGAGGGGGTCGCCTCTCCCATTGTACGTGGCCAAGTGAGGGGGTTTGAACCTTATGGGCCTTGGGGCGGACGTGATCCATCGTGCAAGCGGCGTGGCCTCCTCCGGGTAGGTAGGGCGATCCGGCGCATCCCCTCTCCGCCACTCGGGGGTCTGGCTTCGGTCGCGCCTCGGCCGCCGACGGTCCTCCGGCCCCGGGGAGTAGCCCGACGGTCGTCTGGCGGGGCTCCTCCCCTGGGTCGAGGACTCGACGGGTTGCGGGCTACGGTTCTCCCAACGCCAGCGCCTCCCGGCCAGCTCTCCTCGAGCCTCCATCCGTTCTTGATTTTCCCGAAGAAGCCTTTCGCGCTCGGCGGTGAGGAAGCGTAGTTGTCGACAAATGGCTTCCTCGTGCAGGGAATCGGAGGGGTGGTGCAGGCGATGCGGGCTGCCTCCTCCTGGTGTGGACCTGGTCAGCAACGGGTCCCGCCCGTCCCCGAGCCGTCGACCCATCGCCGTCTCGTCCAGGATTTCTCGGTTGCTCCTGTTCTCTCTCCTTAGCCTCG
This sequence comes from Scilla litardierei, assembly GCA_030789695.1. Classification (NCBI taxonomy): domain Eukaryota; kingdom Viridiplantae; phylum Streptophyta; class Magnoliopsida; order Asparagales; family Asparagaceae; genus Scilla; species Scilla litardierei. The sequence goes on from CM061136.1 coordinate 145,110,264, forward strand.
CGCGCTCTGCGACGATGAGGCAGAGTTGGCGGCGAGCGGCCTCTTCGTCCTGGAAGGCCCTTCGGGCGGTCTCGGCCGATTCGTCCAAACGCCTTTGCGCGGCGGCTGCCTCCCCCAGGCGCCTCCACCACCGCGCAATTTCCATATCCTCTTCCAGGAGCCTTTGCTGGGCCGCAATCTCCTCGGCGAGCCCCCTGTTCTCCCCTTCCTCCTCGAACTGAGGGTGGAGATTCCGCCTCATGTTCTGGGGCTCCGAGGGGCCGGGCGGAGGCTCCGTTCCCGCCGTCGGATAGCCTCCCCTGGCCTGAGTGACGGCCTCGAAGCTCTTCAAGACGGCGTGGGCCGAAGTATGTTCAGTTTCGGTGCCCATCCCCAGAAGGGGGTCGGGCACCGGGGTGATTAGTAGAGAAAGCGGTTCCTGACCCACGGGATCTTTACCATGGTCAGGGTTCCGAGAGATCGGCATGGAGTCTAACATGGGTGTGACCCTTCGTTCCCACAGACGGCGCCAATTGTTACGAGGTGGAACTCGCGTACAATGAATTTGTATTATGGGGAACCAAGGGCACGGTGGTTATATGGAGAAGAAGGTTTAGGTAGGCTGTTTTACAAGTGATTAGTGGGGTGAAGAAGTTGGACCCGTCGCCGGTGGTGATCACGGGGTCGAATCTCGCCGGATGCAGCAGAGGAAGGTTGGATGGCAGGGGGCCGAAGTTGACTTTGGTCAGGGAGCGAGCTTTCCTGCAGCACGAACAACTCGTCAGAAGGGCAGGGTTGGGGTTCAACCCTTAGCCCCTCCGATGCCTAAGTCAGTAATTGGACTTAAAACGGGGGCTAGACACGCCGGTCGGACTAACGGTGTGTCGACCGTACGTGGCGAGCTATAAGTGGGAGAACAAAGATATGGACGACCTTTGTTCTCGTGTGTGAATGATAGATTGAGAGAGAATTTTCCAACCCCCTCACCGTAAGGGGAGAGGGGGTATTTATACCTGTCGGGATATGACTAGGCGGGGCTGATCTGGCATGCTAACTAGACGTGCTGAGCTGGCTCGGTTGTCAGCGGAAGCTTCGGACAAGGATGTCGGGAACAGGAGTTCCTGACCTGCTTTTGTCAGGCGGCACAACGGCCAGGCGGTGCTTTTGTCGGGATGTCAGGGCCGAAAGCGCTAACCGTCAGTCGGTCGGGTGACGTATGTGTCAGTCGTGTCCTTATCCTAGGTTGTTCGTCGTTGGCGACGAACTAAAGGTTGGGCGGTATCACCCTAAGCGCCGCGGTTCACGGGAATCGGGCGGGTCGTTCGGATCGGGGGTTGTCCGGCCCGGCCGCGCCCTCCGATCAGTCACAGGCTATGGTCCGCCGGTACGGAAGGATACGCCCGTGCCTACGTTAGTAGGCCCGGTGGCACTACCCATGCGTCACCAGGGGCGCTACCCCCGGTGGGTCGTGCGGCTGCGGTTGTATGCCTCGGCCGGGTCGGGGGACGCCACGAGGCGCGCCCATTTCCATATAGCTCCGGATTTCCGGGGTGGCGGCCCTTTCATGAAGCGGAGAGTCCATGGGTCATGTAGGCGGATTCGGGTGGGACCCCTACGATCTTTAGGTCGTAACAATGCTCGAGGCACGATAAGCTACGACATCGACAGGTGGCACGCGCGTGTTCAATCCTGCTTCAATCGAACGGTTGTGGTTGAAGCGGGTGCATATTGAATGCATGGAGCCGGTCGGAATCGAATTTCGACCTAGATTCGGTACTATTCATCAGTCTTGTTATGGTTTTGTTAAGGGTATTTAAACATTGTTTCGGTTAGGTTTTTGAGCAAATTTTTATGTACAAGTTTCGATTATATGTAGAAATGCTGAGGGTAAACTATGGGGCCAAGAGATTGTTGTTTTAGAGCTTTTTTATTCTCCGATTTCTTGACTTAGCGATCTCTGCAACTGGACTTACACCAAGAATTGTGTGAAACTAGCATAAATCTTGATGTCATGTGCGTGTTTTTCTTTTCTTTTGCGTTAGTGTGTGTGTGTGTTGCCGATTTTGTATTAGTTTTGTTTGTTTATTCAACGATGTTTGAATTCTACGGGAAACATATCATCTTGATAAGCCTATCAAGAGGACATATGAGCGCAAGAGAGAAGATCACAACCATCCCAACAGATCAAGCACAGCTCGAGCCGGGTAAGCGGAGAGTAAAAATCATCTGTCATGTTTTGAAGGAGGACTGGCTAATTGCAAAGCAATTTGATGAAATGTAGTCCATCGTTGCATGTAAACATCAGCATGCCACTTTCAAGCAATTCATGGGCGCAAGAAAACTCCTTGAAACCCATTTAATCAAGTTACGATGACCAGTTGGTAAATCTGGACCCTCTGTTTTCAGTCAGTCCCATCTACGAGATCATCTCTCCCTGGTGACCAAGTAATGCGTGCATTCATTATCCAAACGGACCTCATAGATCAGAAAGGCGTGTTTGTGTTTAATTTTTGGCAATTAAAGCGCATATTACTTTTACATATTATTATCTTCATCTACTTTAAATATGAATGTTTGTACACAAGACGTGTGTATTTTCATGATTTTTTCCGATGATAATTAACATATTTCTCTGTCGTGTTGATCAATGGCATGTCCATATTTAATATTCAATCCTATAAAGTCTTGGTGTGAGGATTCAAGATACTCAAACTGAGAGCAGCTCAGTCTGTCACTGTAAAAATTAATTAATAAACAACATGTTATTTTCAAAGTAAAGCGTAATTATCACCAAATAGATTTGATTAGCAGAAAAATGTTAATCAAATCTCGACAGTTCTTTCACAATCTTTTCCATGATCAACTTCAAACCCCTGGAGACTCAAATGAGACTTCTTGGGCAACGGTCCATGCACTCCACTAGAAGCTATTTGTACAAGCAAGATCCAACCTCAAGCAATATTCAAATAACATTGCCACTTGCACATTTACATGCAAATTTGAAGGTTTTTGAGGGGGTTTCAATCAAAAGGGTGTTGTTTTCTTCTCTTCCCTCTCCCCTGGCCAGTGATGTCTTTGGGAGCTCCCCTGCTTTCCTTTTTGAATTCTTGAAGATAATATTAGTTTAGTGCTAAAGTTTATATACCCCAAAAAGAAAGGAAGAGAAAAGAACAAAAGCCTTGTTGTGACCCCCTTGACCCTTCCAGGGGTTGGTCTCCCTTCATCCAAAAACAAATAAACAAAACAAAAAACAACGCAAAGCTCACAAAGGAACCAGAGGGGACTGTTGTCCTCTCCTTCCGCATCAAGGAGATCCCCAAATTTGCTTAAGAGGTAGACCCCCATCTCTCTCTCTCTCCCCCCTTAATTTTACTCCAAAAGCAGTAGTAGAATTAGCTCAAGCATTTAGCCATTGATTTAGAGAAGTATTTGTATTGTCTAAATATGAGGTGGGTATTTACTTGAAGCAAGTGCAAGCAACGGGTTACCCTTTTCTTTAATCCTTGGGTTGCTTGGGTTGCTTTCTTTTCTTTTCTTCTTCCTCTTATCTACCTCAAATGACCTGGATTCAGCTGAATATCTCCAAAGTTGCAGTTTTTTTATTGCCCATCTATTCAGCTGATCTGCAACTTCTCTCCATTGAAGAAAGGTTTGAGATTTTGAGACCTTGCTGCTCTAAAAGATTCAAACTTTCAGATTTCTAGCTCGGGAAAAAAGTTGGAATTTTTGGGCTAGCCATGCCCTCAAATGACTTGTTTTCACTCCCAAGACAAACGAGCAGATGGTAGACTTAAGCTTGTCCCGAATTGAGACCAGAAATGGGGTTTTGCTGGGGGATACGCTCCCTCTGCAAACGACCCAACCCCCGCCGACTCCGGCGGCGTCCAATAGCAGTAGAATTAGCCCAGCAGTGCTCTTCATCATCGTAATCTTAGCAGTAATCTTCTTTGTTTCTGGCCTCCTCCACCTCTTGGTCAGATTCCTAATCAGAAAGAACCCCTCTCCCTCCTCTCCCGACTCTAACCACCACAATCAAGAAGCCTCGAACCCCGATGCCCTCCAGAGACAGCTCCAGCAGCTGTTCCACCTCCATGATTCCGGCCTCGACCAGGCCTTCATCGACGCCCTCCCGGTGTTTCTCTACCGAGAGATTGTTGGCTCGAAGGAGCCCTTCGACTGCGCCGTCTGCCTCTGCGAGTTCTCCCAAGACGACAAGCTCCGGCTTCTTCCGATCTGTGGCCATGCATTCCATCTCAATTGTATCGACACTTGGCTGTTATCGAACTCTACTTGCCCGTTGTGTAGGGGAGCACTCTTTGTCCCGGGAGTTGCCATTGAGAATCCAATGTTTGATTTCGAGGAGGAGATGAGGTTGGAGGAAGGGCGGGCGGGGGATCGAGGAGAGGTGGAGGAGGTTGGTAGTGAGAAACGGGTGGTGTCCGTGAGGCTTGGGAAGTTCCGCAATACGGGCAATGGGAACGAGGGTGTCGGTGCTGTTGATGCAAATGTGAACGGAAATAGCATAATTAGGAGGGAGGGAGGGGAGAGCAGTAGCAGCAATTTGGATGCAAGGAGGTGCTACTCTATGGGTTCTTATCAGTATGTCGTTGGAGACGCGAATCTTCGAGTGGCATTGACAATTGGAGATCAGAGTGTTGGCAGGGCGAAGGGATTTGTTGGGAATCCAGCGACGCCTGGGAACGAGGAGGGGAAGAGGCTGGGCGCCGCGAGCAAGGGGGAGAGCTTCTCTGTGTCGAAGATATGGTTGTGGGGAAACAACAAAGGCAAATTTCCTGTTTCATCCGCTCTTGATGGTGGATTGCCATGGATGATGGCTAGAAAAAGTGAAGGAAATGCATGAAGGATGTGTGTGTACTTCTTTCTCTTTTTTGAAACATGGATTTGTTTCTTGGGTTTTTATGGTGGTTACTCAAATTCTATCAAATTAAATTCATACCTTTGACTCTTCTATGGCATCTTTTTTATGAACAAGCTTTGAAATTTTTCAATTTCCTAAAGCCGATATGTTGTTGGATGTCAGCCCAAACGTAACACATGTAAGAGCTTCAACCTGGCTTGTCGAGTGCCGCTTGCTGCAAGAACAACTGTTCAAATTTGAATTGGGGACAGAATTCAGCATACATATGATTTTCAAAGTTATATAAGCGGAGCATTGTGCCTTGTGAAATAATCAGTGTTGTGTTATGTAATGATATTGGCTTTTTATCTCCCTTGTCTTCTTGTTTGCTTTTCCTTTTGATTGAGAAATCTTGGAGAGTTGATGGTCCTTGTGAGTTTGAGAAAATGAAAAATGTTCAGCATTTGAGGTAGGGCTGCTGTCCCTCGCATCAGTGATATTCGAAGACCAACTGGTCCTCGGAAACAAACGCAAGTCTATAGGAAATGATAATGTGTGATTGGGCTCTACAACATAACAAAAACATTTTTATTTTTGTATTCATTTGGTTGTGTTTGTTGGAATTTTTTCGCTCTATTGCGATACTTGTCTCTTTTTGATTGGGATGATGATAGGAAATGCCCTATAGAAAGTTGGATGGTGGACTCTTGTGTTGAGAGCCTGGTACGTCTGTAGCTCTATCTGCCCTTGGTCTGTACTGTAATGCTAACATGCGGTGCCCTCTTGTTACATCAACGTCGTAAGCTCTGTTAGCGATGGTGCCCATGATTTGGACACCAATGGGTGGTCTTCCTCTCTCTGTACCTGCTGCAGACTGCAGTGGCCCCAATATAGATGTAAATAGATATCATACTGTGATCTAAATTCATTATCCTTTTCATATTTTGATTAATACGGACAAATGGGACTGCTCTGATTAAAATTTTAATGCATGCATGTATGGATATTGTTTAATTATTCTACATTAATATCAAAATATACTTTAATCCAAAAAATATATATCCAAATATACGTCTGAATATATAAGTATAGAAATAACCCATGCACGAGGGGCACGACGACAAAAAAAAACCCCACGAAAATGATCAGATGCATTCGCGAAACCGAGAAGAATAGAGAAGTCCGACATAATCTCCTCGGATGCTTAAATCAGATGACAACTCGAAGGAGGCTCGAGATAATCTATAGCCGATCTGTTAAAGAGAGACACACATAGCTTATGCGACGAGCTATGGAGGAAATGTAAAAAAGAGATGTTAGGTCGGAGAAAGCCAGATCCTATTTAGAGAGCACATGACCCTTGTCGAAGATTGTTGTGGTTCGGAGTTGGAGTTGTAGTCGTTTGGATTGTGCTTGGACTTCCGAATGTCCCCCTTCTCCCATCGCCCCAAAGTCTTCTTATAGGCAGACCGTTGCATGTTAATGTTCGGGCTAATAAAGTTGCTTTATTGTCTTCATTGATGTGGAGGTATTGATTGGAGTAACGGTCAGCATTGATGTGACGTATAGGTAAGAAGGAGGGACAAGGAAGTTTGGATTTGACGTCACATTTCATTGAAGTTCCTTAGCCAAACGACGACGCGAAGGTATGATTTCTTGTTTGAGCTCATTGAATACCTTCATAGGATTTTTGGTGTGCTTTTTATTTTGTTACGACCTAAAGATTATGATACCTCGACCTTCCACCCAAGCTCGCCAGACGCACAGCAAGCTCGCACGTCCTCCGCATAGTCCGCCTCGACTAGCGGGAGGGCGCCCTTCGTCCCACCCTCGCCGGTTGATCGCTTGCTCCTCCTTTAGCCCGCTCGCCGCCCATCAATCCCGAAGCCAGCCTCGACGAATGGAAAGGACGTACTACGCCTCGAACATCGCCCGTTGGTCGCCAGCTTCCATCCAAGCTCGCCAGGCGAACAATCAGCTCGCCTGTCATCCACTAGGAGAGACCACGTGACTCGTGTGCGGCCCCGCTCCTCGGGCGCACCTCGACGACTCTTTGGCTCATCGGACATGACAAACAACCTTGTACAAGGATGCCACTGACACTCCCTCCGCTCGACAGCCTGACAAAGCACCCCATGGCCGCTGCACCATCTGACCGCTTGGTGCTTTCGGCTCTGACACTCTGACAAAAGCGCCCCTGACAGTTGCGTCGCCTGACAAAAGCTTGACTGACACGCACACCTTTGACATCCTCGGCCGAAACTTCCGCAGTCTGACACTCCAGCTCAGCATGCTAGGTCAGCCCTACCTAACCGCCTCCATCAGCTATAAATACCCCTCCACTTCAATCGAGAGAGGGGTTGTAAAATTGACTCTTAAACTCTCACTCACACACAAGAGCAAAGGTCGTCCACATGTTTGTTCTTCCACTATAGCTCGCCATACAGGGTCGACCTACTTCTAGCTCGACTTACATGTCTGGTCCCCTTTTCTAAGCCCTAATACTAACTTAGGCATCAGAGAGGCTAAGGGTTGGAACCCAACCCGGCCTTTCTGACGAGCTGCTCCGTGCGCAGGTTGTCTCTTACCAAGCAACAAGCAACCGGAAACCAACTCGTGGTGAGCGACGAACAAGCGACGGACTTGCTAGATCGATCCAGAGATCGACCTACGAAGGGCGCCTAGCCTCACCACTCCCTCACTACCTGTAAACGGCCTACCCAATCACCCCTCAATTTGTAACCACCGTGCACTTGGTTCACCATCAAACAAATTAATTGTACACGAACCTTACCCCGCAACAATTAGCGCCGTCTGTGGGAACGAAGTGTCACACCCATGTCAAACCCCATACCATCACTCGTAGTCCTGCTCGTGGCAAAGCCCACATGGATGAGAAGTCGCACTCTCGCTAGAGGACACCCTCGCCAGACTTGCCCCCTGAGGGAATGGCTGAGACCGTTCAGGCCTCAGCTCATGTCCTCCAGCAAAGCTTCGAGGCCTTCACTAAGATTATGAAGGATTTCGAGGCGATTAGAGCTGAGGCACCACCAGTCCCCTCTGGGCCTCCAAACTTGAGGCGAAACCTCCATCCTCAGTTTGAAGAAGAAGCGGAGCGAAGAGGGCTCGCCGAAGAGATAGCTGCCCAACAAAAGCTCCTCGATGAAGAGATGGAGGCAGCGCAGTAGCGAAAACGCAACGGAGAAGCTGCTGCCAACAGAAGATGCCTGGAGGATGAGGCGGATGTCGCCCATCAGGCACGTCTCGATGAAAACGCTGCTCATCGGTAACTCCGCTTCATCGTAGCCGAGCCAGAGAGGCTTCAGAGGGAGAACCGCGAGGTCCCGGAGATGTCGACCTCAGGCCTACGACACAGGGATGCGCGTAGTCCACCCTCAGCGGGGTCCCCACCGCTTAGGAGGAGCCCACTCTAACATCTGCGCTTTTCACCTAGGCACAAAGATCGTCGTGAACGAAGCCGCGACCAGAGCAGAACGCCCGAGAGACGGGGATGGCGTGCCCCTGAGCGCCGAGGCGTCTCGCCTACCAGGATCGAAGGTCGACGTGAAGGCCTAGACTGGTATCGCGACATCTGAAGGTCGCCCGAGCGTCCCTTCTACCCCAGGAAGCCACCCCATTGGCTAGATGGGTGACTTCGTCCCCAATACCCTCTAGGTTCAAGCTTCCCCAGCTTGAGCTCTATAGTGGTGCGGGCGACCCCCTCGCGCATGTGCAGAGGTACAGGTGGGCAATGGAGATGCAGGGGCAGACGATGTGCTCCTGTGCCGGGGCTTCCGAAATAGTTTGCAGAGCTTGGCCCTGGAATGGTATAACAGCCTGCCCGCACGGACCATTGAATGCTTTAGCAAATTGTCCTACAAATTCTGCCAGCAATTCCAGGCGGGGCGGGCTAGGAGGAAGCCCACGGACTATCTTTTCACGATCGTCTAGAAGGAAGGAGAGACGATTCGGAAGTTCTTGCACCGCTTCCAAGATGAAAGGTGTAACGACCCGCTCCCCAGGATACCCTGGATGTACAAATCCTTCCCAAGTGATCCTAGAGCAGTGAGTGTTATGAAGAGAAATATAAATAAAACCAGCAGGCCACTGTGCACATGCTGAAAAGTACACGTAATGCTCCACACAAAAAAGATGACACAAGAGAACAATGGACCAATAAAACTGTAGGAATATTATGCCCTCGAGGCCATTTATTCCTGTGTGAATAGCACAAACATCTTGTTCGAAATAACAGTAAGCTGTTTGGTAATAATTTATCTAAGTTATATTGTAATGCAGTTAACATTAGATATCAACTTAGGTAAAGTCCTGAGACTTTATGCAAGGTCAAACAGGTATCGATATGAGTATCTCGATCATGGAGAAACGTTTGACCGTCTGTAGCATAAGTCTAAAATGGTTCGTGGTCGTAGATGTTCCGAGACAAGGATATCTGTAACGACTGCTTTTCTTGTATCTGATTATAATATAATATAATATGTGTTTTGGTGGATTTTCTCCTCTTGTGTGGTTTTCGTCTCCGTAGATTTCATTTCGATCGATTCGTCGTATTTTCTCGCTTCTTCCTTAGGATTGTCGATTTCGAAGTAAGTCATTCGTGACGGACTTTATAACGGTCGTATCTAACTATTAGATCAAGCCTAGGAGTCTTAGGAATCGATCCCGGGGCCCCGCGCTCCGTATCGGTACTTTTCTGTGCTCATTAGCCGGTGTAAGAAGGGCCACTGACCGACTAGATGACGATCCAGTCGGTCGACAATCCTTCTTGGACCCACTAGTTAGCTTTCTAAATTTCTCAGGAGTTACTGTTTATCGTTAGTCGGTCTAAGAACGTTGGTTGACCGACTAGGTTGCAAACTAGTCGGTCAGCAATGCTTCTTGAACCGACTAACTCATCAAATTATTTTTGTATCAGTTACTGTTCACTCTTAGTCGGTCTAAGAACGTTCATCGACCGACTAGATGCCAAACTAGTCGGTCAGTATTTGTTCATGGACCGACTAACTCTAGAATCCAAATTTCACCTGTAGCTACTGTTTACACTTAGTCGGTCTGCGTTGGTCGACCGACCGACTAGTTGTCAAACTAGTCGGTCAGTGGTTGTTCTTTGACCGACTAACTAGTGCTGTAAACCCTAGTTTTGCCCTAGCCGCCAGCCTAGCCTATAAATACCCAACCCAAACGTTTTCTTCCCCTCCAACTCGACCCTAAACCCTAAAATCGCCCCCCATTGATCCCCCACCTTCCTCCAAGCTCCATTGCTTCATTCCAAGCCCTAAATCCATCATCCAAACCATCCATCTACCCTATCTACCTCTCATCTTCCTCAAATCACACCCAAAAATCCATCAAATCCCCAAAATCACCCAAAACCCTAGTTTCCCCAAACTTCTCCATTCGCTTCCAGATCTGATCCTAGGGTTCCCCGGAGTGTTCCTTCCGTCTCCTCTCGGTAAGAAATCGTTCTACCGTTGTTTTCATAACTTATTGATAATTTTGGTGAAACCCTAATTAATTTCATGTTATTTGTTGATTGTCCCCTAAAACAGCGATTACCCCCGTAGATAGCATCCGAGTGACGAAGTGATCATCGATCCCCGGTGCTAGGCAAGTGAAACTTGCCATGTTTTAGGCCATTTGCTTGTTGTAGGCGTAAAAGAGGCTAGGCGACGAAATGATACTCGCCTAGGCACAAATTGGGGAATTAGCTTGACAACGAAGCTAGTTCCAACACATTTAGCATGTTGCACATTTTCCATGTCATGTTTACTTTCAATTAACGGTACGCGAATATGTCATGTCATTGCATTTCGCCTGTCACGTTTAATTCAATTAACTGTACGCAAATAAACTGTCATGATCTCGCATTCTTTAGATATTGCTGTGATTGCGTAGCTTCGCTACAATGTTGTGTTCCTGGCTCGTGTTCCAGAAGCGGGCCATGTGTTGGTTGATAGCCAATGCCCGAATTGCGTGTTCCGGCTAGGTGTTCCCTACGCCATACTAGTGTTCCTGGCTCGTGACCAGAAGCGAGCATAATGAGTTGCTAACCCCAACGCTTGATAAATTGAATTGTGAACTAAGAATGCGAGCTCAATGTGCGGGGCAACCCTAGGCTCACTAGATGAGCTCAATGTGCAGGGACCCCAGGCTCCATATCGTGTGAATATTGGATAGTGTTTAGTACTGATCGGTCTGAAATGCTATGCCATTCAGCGAATGGCTTAAACACCTACAAAATGTGAATGTATTGAATTGATAGTAGCTTGGCTACTCTTGTCTTGTCCCGATGATCGTTCTCTTGTACAAATTGTCTTGCCATGTTTTAATTGTGCACTCATGATTTAACTGCCATGTCATGCATACTAAACTGCTAGGTTGCTAGATGCCTCACTTTCAGTTTCCTTGCCCAAGTCTTTTTAGACTTGCTGACATGTGCCCCTTTACTCTTTTGGGTGACACATGTTAGATCCTGAGCCCGAGTACCTCGTTGAGGACGAGGTGTTCGCTGACGCCGAGCCTGAGCTTGTGTTTGACGGGGAGTACGTGGACACTGGGGACCAGTCCTAGTGTCTTCGTGTGTTTTACTTTTGATAGACAGTTGTTTTGTTATCGGTGCGTGGCACCTATACTTTGCTTTGTTGTTGTCGTTTCTTTTGTTGGCCTTGTTCTGGGCCTTTAGACTCTTTTCTTTTAGCCTGGTGGCTTTTCTGGATGTTGAACTTATTTGTGATGCTAGACAATATTTGTGAGATGTGAATTTTATCTCAGTCTCTCCTTGTGTTATTATTGCTATTCTGTTGTGGTTACAGGGACCTGTTTATGTATTGTGGACGCTTATCGGGTTTGGGGCTTCACAGCTCCACTCTCGTGCGGACCTTTTCACGTCTCGCCTCCATTTTAGGGAAGCGGGTCGTGACAAGTTTTAGTGGTGGCCCATGCAAGTCATTCTGTAACTGCGATTTTTGGAATAGCAATAATAATATTTGAATGTCCAATAAATTAAGTTCGACGTCCGAGTCATAAGCTATGAGTCTAATCTGATTTGTTTTCCGTGGCATTAGATGGCAGGAAGACGTTTCACCCGTGGTGGGGGCAGTGGTGCGCTCCCTCATGATGAGGAGCCTGAGCGGGAACCCACCAGCGGTGAGATGATGCGGATGATGATCCAGATGATGCAAGTGCAGCAGGGCGTGCTTTTGCAAGTCCAGAATGCTCCACTTGGTCGAGCTGCCCGGGCTCTTCCGGATGCCCCTCGCTCTGAGCCGGGAGCGAAGCAATTTCGGGAGCTGGGTCCCGCATATTTTGATGGTTCTGAGGGTCCTCTGGCTACCGATGAGTGGATTCGGAACGTCGAGGACAATCTGAAGATGGCCAAGATCACCCCGGCTGGATGGGTTGATTTGGCGAAGAGGCAGCTCAAGGATAACGCCAGGAATTGGTGGGATGCAGAAGAGAAGTTGTTGGTGGAGCCGATTGCTTGGGCTACCTTCAAAGCCAGATTTGAGGGTGAGTTCTTTCCGAAGGCTGCCAAGGAGGAGATGTTGCAGCGTTTTATCGATCTGAAGCAGGGGAACTCGTCGGTGGACATGTATCACCAAGAGTTCATGAGGCTGAGTCGGTTTGCACCAAAGATGGTGCAGGACGCTAAGGAGAGAGCTCAGAGGTTCCTGCAGGGGCTTGCTTCGGAGCTCCAGAGTTTTGTGACCTCCTCTGACCGGGAATCTTATCAGAAGGTTCTGGTAGCAGCCAAGAGGCAGGAGCTGCTCGTGAACCAGAGGAAGGGGTCGGTTGTTGGTGCTGGGAAGAGGCCTGTGGATCAGGCGAGAGCTGTGGTTAGACCTGGATTCAGGCCTAACCAGTCTGCTCAGTTTAAGAGGCCAGGAGGGTCTATTCCGAAGATCTACCATTTCTGCGGCAGGCCTGGTCACGTCAAGGATCAGTGTCGGAAGTTTCTGGGCCAGTGTTTGATTTGCGGTGATGCTTCTCATGTCGCGAAGGATTGTCGGCATGCGGATCCGCTGCGGAGGGCTCCTGTTGCAGCTCAGCCATTGCAGCAGCGAGCGCCTGTTCCTGCTGGTCGTGGAGCAGTTCTTGTTCCGCAGAGGCAGGCTTTTCGGCAGGCTGTTCCGCCGAGGAGGCAGGCTTTTCTGATGACCGCTGCGGAGAGCGCGGCTGTGGATGAGGTTATCGCAGGTAACCCTCATTCTAGCTATTACTTTCCTATTTGGTCTTGATTGCTAGATTATGTTGTTTGCTTGAACTTGCTTGTTTGCTAGACTAGGGTTTGATTGTTAATTGCTTGATTAGGTGTGATTTTGGTTTGCACATTTCCCGCACGAGTCCTCTTTGACTCTGGTGCATCGATGTGCATTATTTCTCGGAGCTTCGTGGAGAGGCATTCCTTGTCGACGTCCCCTCTCCCCAAGAGTTGGAATATCGTTACAGGGAATGGTGTGGTCTCGGTGCATCGTGGTTGCAATTCTTGCTCGTTGGTGGTCTGTGGACATGAGCTTTTCGCTGATTTCATTGTCCACGACATCATCAACTATGATGCAGTTCTGGGGATGGATTGGCTTGCGAGCTTCTATGCTACGATTGACTGCAGGAGGAAGAAGGTGGTGTTCGAGATTCCCGGACATCCAGTGTTTGAGTTCAGTCGTGGTAGCAGTTCGCTTGGTCCTGTCAGATTTCGGGCCAGGCCGGTGGAGGCTGCGGCTATGCAGATGGAGCTGGAGTGGCCAACTGTGGTGCGTGATTTTGGCGACGTCTTCCCCGAGGAGATGTCTGGTTTGCCGCCTGATCGAGCTTTGGAATTTTCTATCGATCTTGTTCCAGGTGCGCAGCCGATTTCGAAGGCGCCGTATCGTATGGCACCTACAGAGTTGGAAGAGTTGCGGAAGCAGTTGGATGAGCTTTTGCAGAAGGGTTATATTAATCCTAGTGTGTCTCCGTGGGGAGCACCGATGTTGTTGGTTAAGAAGAAGGATGGTTCGCGTCGCATGTGCGTGGACTATCGGGAGTTAAATGCGGTGACCATTAAGAATAAATACCCGTTGTCTCGCATCGATGATATCTTTGATCAGCTTGGAGGTTCGAGGGTGTTTTCTAAGTTGGATTTGAGGAGTGGTTACCATCAGTTGAAGGTGAAGAAGGGAGATGTTCCGAAGACAGCGTTCAGGACGAAGTATGGACACTATGAGTTTGTGGTTATGCCTTTCGGCGTAACTAACGCGCCCGCAGTTTTCATGAATCTGATGAACCTGATTTTCTACGACCTTTTGGATAAGTTTGTCGTTATCTTTATTGACGACATTCTGATCTATTCGAAGTCGGAGGAAGAGCATGCCTCGCACTTGAGGACGGTGTTGGAGATTTTGAGGAAGCATCGTTTGTATGCTAAGTTTTCGAAGTGCGAGTTTTGGCTGGATCGAGTTGCTTTTCTGGGGCATGTGGTGTCTGGAGGTGGTATTTTTGTGGATCCCGAGAAGATTAGGGCCATCAGGGAGTGGCCTGTTCCGTCGTCAGCATCTGAGATTCGGAGTTTCCTTGGACTTACCGGTTATTATCGGCGATTCATTAAGGATTTTTCTCGTATTGCTGAGCCGATGACCAGGTTGACGCGGAAGGATGTTGCTTTTGTTTGGTCGGGTGATTGTGAGCGTGCTTTTGGTGTTCTGAAGGAGAGGTTGACGACTGCCCCTATTCTTGTTGTGCCTGATCGCATCGGTGGATTTGAGATCTTTTGCGATGCTTCTGGCAAGGGTCTCGGTTGCGTGCTGCATCAGCACGGACATGTTGTGGCGTATGCGTCTCGTCAGCTTAAGGTTCATGAGAAGAATTATCCGACGCATGATTTGGAGTTGGCTGCCGTCGTGTTTGCTCTTAAGATTTGGAGGCACTTCCTGCTGAGTGAGAAAGTGAAGATTTTCACCGATCACAAAAGCTTGAAGTATATTTTCACTCAGAAGGAGCTCAACATGCGACAGCGTCGATAGTTGGAGCTTATGGCGGATTATGATATTGATTTGCAGTTTCACCCTGGCAAGGTGAATGTGGTTCCTGATGCGTTGAGTAGGCTGCCAGCGGTGATGATTTTGACCTCGCAGTGGAGATTGCAGCAAGATTTTTGCGAGTCTGGTGTGGAGATTGTTCTTCCTGGCGAGGCTTCTTCGTTGATGTACATGCAGGTACAGTCGACGATCGTGGATCGGATTAAGGCTGGCCAGGCTGAGGATCCGAAGCTGGTGAGGATTCGGGAGATGGTGGAAGCCGGTCTGCGGACTGACTTCTTGATTCATGAGGATGGCTCGCTGAGGTTTGGAGCCAGGTTGTGTGTGCCAGCTGGGGATATCAGAGAGGAGCTGATGGTGGAGGCACACAGTTCGCCGTATTCTGTGCATCCTGGTGGCACCAAGATGTACCAGGATCTTCGTCTGAATTATTGGTGGCATGGTATGAAGAGGAGCGTGGCTCGGAGTGTAGCCAAGTGCTTGGTTTGCCAGCAAGTGAAGGCGGAGCATCAGCGTTCGGCCGGGTTGCTACAACCGCTTCCGATTCCGGAGTGGAAGTGGCAACACATCACTATGGATTTCGTGACTGGACTACCTCGGAGTCCGAAGCAGAATGACGCGATTTGGGTGATCGTAGATCGATTGACCAAGTCTGCGTACTTCATTCCGTTCCGAGTGGGACAGTCCACTGAGGCGCTAGCGAGGAGATATATGGAGGTAAAATTCTTTTACTCTACATTTTTATTTCCTTTTTCCTAGTTTGGATAGTGATGTAACGTGAATCGTGCAGGAGGTTGTGCGACTTCACGGAGTCCCCGTGAGTATCGTGTCTGACAGAGACACGAGGTTCACATCTCAGTTCTGGCAGAGTTTGCAGAAGAGCTTGGGTACGCGTCTGAGTTTCAGCACGGCGTACCATCCGCAGACGGATGGCCAGTCCGAGAGGACGATTCAGATTTTGGAAGACATGCTGAGGGCGTGCATGTTGGATTTCAAGGGTTCGTGGGAGGACCATCTACATTTGGTGGAGTTTTCCTACAACAACAGCTTCCAGGCGAGTATTGGCATGGCGCCTTTCGCCGCTCTTTATGGGAGGAAATGTCGATCGCCATTGAGTTGGGATGACATTGGTGATCGGGAGTTGTTGGGACCTGAGATGATCGTGGAGGCCGTGGAGATCGTCAGGAATATTCGGGAGAGGTTGAGAATTGCTCAGGACCGTTTTAAGCATTGGGCGGATGCTAAACGTCGTCCTTTGGAGTTTCAGCCGGGCGACCATGTGTTCTTGAAGATTTCCCCGAATCGTGGTGTGATTCGTTTTGGGAAGCGTGGGAAGTTGAGCCCGCGATACATTGGACCGTTTGACGTTTTGGAGAGGGTTGGCGAGGTAGAGTATCGCTTGGCCTTGCCGCCATCTTTGGAAGGAGTTCACAATGTTTTCCATGTGTCGCAGCTTCGTCGATACATTAGCGATCCGTCTCATGCGGTGGATTTTTCGGAGATTACCGTTCGCCCCGATATGACGTATGACCAGCATCCCGTGCAGATTCTGGACAGGCGTCAGAAATCGCTTCGGAACAAGATTGTCAATCTTGTGAGGGTGATGTGGCGACACGGCTCACCTGGAGAGTCTACTTGGGAGAATGAGGATGAGATGCGAGAGCGTTTCCCACTTTTGTTTCCGGACTCGTGAGTTTTTGGAAATTCCGAGGACGGAATTTTTCTTAAGTTGGGGAGGATGTAACGACTGCTTTTCTTGTATCTGATTATAATATAATATAATATGTGTTTTGGTGGATTTTCTCCTCTTGTGTGGTTTTCGTCTCCGTAGATTTCATTTCGATCGATTCGTCGTATTTTCTCGCTTCTTCCTTAGGATTGTCGATTTCGAAGTAAGTCATTCGTGACGGACTTCATAACGGTCGTATCTAACTATTAGATCAAGCCTAGGAGTCTTAGGAATCGATCCCGGGGCCCCGCGCTCCGTATCGGTACTTTTCTGTGCTCATTAGCCGGTGTAAGAAGGGCCACCGACCGACTAGATGACGATCCAGTCGGTCGGCAATCCTTCTTGGACCGACTAGTTAGCTTTCTAAATTTCTCAGGAGTTACTGTTTATCGTTAGTCGGTCTAAGAACGTTGGTTGACCGACTAGGTTGCAAACTAGTCGGTCAGCAATGCTTCTTGAACCGACTAACTCATCAAATTATTTTTGTATCAGTTACTGTTCACTCTTAGTCGGTCTAAGAACGTTCATCGACCGACTAGATGCCAAACTAGTCGGTCAGTATTTGTTCATGGACCGACTAACTCTAGAATCCAAATTTCACCTGTAGCTACTGTTTACACTTAGTCGGTCTGCGTTGGTCGACCGACCGACTAGTTGTCAAACTAGTCGGTCAGTGGTTGTTCTTTGACCGACTAACTAGTGCTGTAAACCCTAGTTTTGCCCTAGCCGCCAGCCTAGCCTATAAATACCCAACCCAAACGTTTTCTTCCCCTCCAACTCGACCCTAAACCCTAAAATCGCCCCCCATTGATCCCCCACCTTCCTCCAAGCTCCATTGCTTCATTCCAAGCCATAAATCCATCATCCAAACCATCCATCTACCCTATCTACCTCTCATCTTCCTCAAATCACACCCAAAAATCCATCAAATCCCCAAAATCACCCAAAACCCTAGTTTCCCCAAACTTCTCCATTCGCTTCCAGATCTGATCCTAGGGTTCCCCGGAGTGTTCCTTCCGTCTCCTCTCGGTAAGAAATCGTTCTACCGTTGTTTTCATAACTTATTGATAATTTTGGTGAAACCCTAATTAATTTCATGTTGTTTGTTGATTGTCCCCTAAAACAGCGATTACCCCCGTAGATAGCATCCGAGTGACGAAGTGATCATCGATCCCCGGTGCTAGGCAAGTGAAACTTGCCATGTTTTAGGCCATTTGCTTGTTGTAGGCGTAAAAGAGGCTAGGCGACGAAATGATACTCGCCTAGGCGCAAATTGGGGAATTAGCTTGACAACGAAGCTAGTTCCAACACATTTAGCATGTTGCACATTTTCCATGTCATGTTTACTTTCAATTAACGGTACGCGAATATGTCATGTCATTGCATTTCGCCTGTCACGTTTAATTCAATTAACTGTACGCAAATAAACTGTCATGATCTCGCATTCTTTAGATATTGCTGTGATTGCGTAGCTTCACTACAATGTTGTGTTCCTGGCTCGTGTTCCAGAAGCGGGCCATGTGTTGGTTGATAGCCAATGCCCGAATTGCGTGTTCCGGCTAGGTGTTCCCTACGCCATACTAGTGTTCCTGGCTCGTGACCAGAAGCGAGCATAATGAGTTGCTAACCCCAACGCTCGATACATTGAATTGTGAACTAAGAATGCGAGCTCAATGTGCGGGGCAACCCTAGGCTCACTAGATGAGCTCAATGTGCAGGGACCCCAGGCTCCATATCGTGTGAATATTGGATAATGTTTAGTACTGATCGGTCTGAAATGCTATGCCATTCAGCGAATGGCTTAAACACCTACAAAATGTGAATGTATTGAATTGATAGTAGCCTGGCTACTCTTGTCTTGTCCCGATGATCGTTCTCTTGTACAAATTGTCTTGCCATGTTTTAATTGTGCACTCATGATTTAACTGCCATGTCATGCATACTAAACTGCTAGGTTGCTAGATGCCTCACTTTCAGTTTCCTTGCCCAAGTCTTTTTAGACTTGCTGACATGTGCCCCTTTACTCTTTTGGGTGACACATGTTAGATCCTGAGCCCGAGTACCTCGTTGAGGACGAGGTGTTCGCTGACGCCGAGCCTGAGCTTGTGTTTGACGGGGAGTACGTGGACACTGGGGACCAGTCCTAGTGTCTTCGTGTGTTTTACTTTTGATAGACAGTTGTTTTGTTATCGGTGCGTGGCACCTATACTTTGCTTTGTTGTTGTCGTTTCTTTTGTTGGCCTTGTTCTGGGCCTTTAGACTCTTTTCTTTTAGCCTGGTGGCTTTTCTGGATGTTGAACTTATTTGTGATGCTGGACAATATTTGTGAGATGTGAATTTTATCTCAGTCTCTCCTTGTGTTATTATTGCTATTCTGTTGTGGTTACAGGGACCTGTTTATGTATTGTGGACGCTTATCGGGTTTGGGGCTTCACAGCTCCACTCTCGTGCGGACCTTTTCACGTCTCGCCTCCATTTTAGGGAAGCGGGTCGTGACAATATCGAAACATCGGATAGACCATTGTGTCTTAGTCTTCACCGTTTAGCGGTGGCGATGTTCTCATGATCGCTTGACTTGGCGAAGTCGAAGACGAGACACAGGTGCTCATTAGAATGAGTTCACTGAACGATCCACTAGAGTTATCATATGGTTATATTGACCAATCTGTCAGTGATAACTCTGAGTGATGATAAGATAGTTGGTCTTTTGACTTGAGGTCATTTTGACAAACCTGTGCGTGAACGGTGCCACTTATATCAACTGACCTAGCTTCGAGGCAATGCCTGTCGAAAGGTCTTTTGATTGGGTGTCACTTGAAACGTACGAGACGAGTAATGACCAAGAGAGGATTCGTCTCTCCCGGTCAATGAGAGTTAGTGTCATAGAGTTAGTTCGGTCTTTAGTAAAAACTCTGTGCAGAGTATGTTGGAAGAAGTCCAACATTTATTGACTAAAGATTGATCGAAACTAACCGGAGTCAAGTTATTGGGGTTGACAGTTTAACCGTACCCCAGACTTGATCTACACGACATATTTAAGACGAAGAGACTATAACTGCAGAATTCATCACGGAAACAGTCAGGGTGGTCCCGAAAATACTCATGTCAATGAGTCAACCACATAATGATGATTCCTGAAGCAGGGACGGCAACCACTGCTAGTGGTCACTGCCGTATAGGGCTTCGAGCCCAACCTGTTGTAAGGGTCAGGCTGTAGGGTCTCACATAGAGTGCAACGCTTCGTCTAGTAATAGGTAGAAATTAGTTAGGGAGAATATTTTGCATTTTTGATGCAAGGGATGAAATAATTGCATTTGATGCAATATGATAATTTAAGCTTAGAAAGGGACTATTTTGCAATTGATGCAAAAGCGATTAAATGTGTATTAAATTGTTTAATACAATATTTAATAATATAAACACAAGGAAAAGTTCACGGGTAAGACGGGAATGTCCCGGTCTAGACCCAGGTTCGAACGGCGTCCAAATCGGACACCAAATGCTCAAGTTAGAGCCAAAACAGCCCAAAGGATCAGACCAGACCAGGCCCAGTAAATGCCAGGCAGAACAGGCTGCCTGGGCTAGCCCAGACGCTGCCTGGGCTAAGCCCAGGCGCGGGCCTGGGCTCGCCCAGGCGGCCTGGGCGAGCCCAAGCACGGCCTGGGCTCTGCCCAGGCGGATTCAGCGCGCGCGGGTTGCGTGGGGCCCACCCATGGGCCCCACCTCTAGGGTTTTGAACCCTAAGTGTGCTGAATCAAATGACGGCTCAGTTTTTGCGAAAAACTAGCCTAGGGCTGATCTTTGGACACTCAATTGGAGGGTCAAACGAACTCCGATTGACGAACGGTTTTTTCCTATGCGTTCACCGTTGAACGCTCGTCGTATTGATAGGTTGTATCAATCTTGAAGCTCAACGGTGAGTGAGTTAAAATTCACGAAAGTTTGCACGTTGTGAAGTGCAAACTAACTTGATTTTATTTAACTCATTATTTAGTCCCACATCGGATTTTGAGAAAAGGGGAGAGTCCGCCGCCTATATAAATAGGGGTCTCCCCCCTTTCTCAAAACTCGTCCCAAGCTCTAGATCTGAGCGGCTCTCGTAAATGTTGGAGCACGCTCGGATCTAGGCTTAAATTAATATTTCTCATCTCCCTAAATTTCTTCCTTACTCCAGAGGGCTCTAGCAAAGCCACGAAGGAGTTCGGATTCTGGATCCGAAATCTAGGCGGAGGTTTCACTCGCGTGAAACTTTCTTCGGCGCGTGGTTGGCTCGGCGGCACCGGGATTGATCGCCTCGGGATGCGGAGCGGTTCGAGGAGCGGTTCGGGGAGCAGTTCAAGGAGCGGCTCGGCGTGGGACGGGAGCAGCTCGGAAGACGGCGCGGAACATCTCGCCTGCTCCAGGGCTGAGATTCCGGGTATGTGGTTAAAGTATTTTATTTAGTTTAGTTTAATCGCAGTAGGCTAGATCCTTCTTGGGATGGTCAGATCCATCCCAAGTCGGCATAGATCTTGGCATAGGGTCTTGGACCTTAGGGCTAAGTTAAAAATTGTTTTTAACTGCATGTTAATTAGTTAACATAGTTTTTCTTCCGCTGCTATTGTTTTTCTGTCTATGTTCCGTCCGACTTAGGACGGGACTAGAGTTTTTTGTGCCCTAAGGGACCGCCAATTCCGCAACAGTGGTATCGGAGCCTAGGTTTGCGTAGTCGATCTAGGTACTGCGATTTCATTAAACTTTTAAATGCTTTTCAAATGTTTTTAAAGTTATGAGATAAAACTTTAAAAATGTTTTAGATGTTCAAAAATTCTTTTTGATATTTTTGAACATGAAATTTTTTAAAAAATAACGTTTTAAAATTTATGTGATAATTTTAAAACTAATTTTAAATCTTTAAAAGTTTAAAATTATTTTGGATGCCTAAAAATTTTTATATGATGAATATTTTTAAGCATGGAAATTTTAAAATGGTGTTTTTAAATTTATGTGATAAAATTTTAAATTGATTTTAAGGCTTTAAATTTATGCGATAAGTTTAAAATATTTTAGATGTTTAAAAATTGTATATGATAAATTTTTGAACATGGAAAATTTTTAAAGTAATGTTTTAAATTTATAAGATATTTTTTATAACTGATTTTAAAAGTCTAAAAATAGTTTATGCGATAAACTTAGTTTATTTAATTGTTAAATAGATATACACTTTCATTTTATGTTGATAAAATTAGTGTAGCTTTATTTTAATGGCTTGTTAATCTTGTCCCTTATTTGATAACACAAGACAACCCTTTAGGTTAGCCATTAAAAATGATTAAAATTTATTACTTGAATTTTAATGACATGCTATGTTTTAATAAAACATTAACAACAATATAAGACCTAATTCCTGATTAGGGTAGTCCTTTAAATGAATTCTCAATTCTAATTGTTATAATTAATTTTCATTAAAGGACTTCGCTTCTAGCGTTGTTAATAAAATTTATTAAAATCCTAATAACGATTAGGATATCACGTGAACCTTATAGTTGATAAGGACTTAATAAAAGTTATTAAACAAATCCTAAAATTTTGAATTTAAGGATTCAACTAGTTGATAGGATTAATTAGTTGTTAATAAAAGCTGTTTAGTCTATGTCATACATACAAAAATGACAAGCTTCATTTAATGGACCATGATCCAGTCAATGTGCTTGGCTAAGAGTTCTGGATCACCCTTTAAGGGATAGTGATCCTGGCTTAGTCAATTCCCTGGCTGAGTTCCGCTGGACCGCAATGTCACGAATCATGATTGTATGACACCCTGGACTATATCTAAGTCAAATACGTTAATGATCTTTTTCAAGATTAGCCGTAGCCCTCCTTGTTTTAGGGGTTAGCAACTATAGGGCCCGTGTCTCAGTTGTTGAGATACACTCAAGCTGTGACATGGCAACCTTGTAGAAACCAACTTCTTAAATACATAAGATGTAGTCTAAGACCTGACCCAAACCGACGTGTCGTGCATACACCGAGCTGAGGGGCAAGTCAGGCTAGACATGAAAACAAGGGTCCGACTAGACTAGACATTGTGATTTGGATGAGCACACTCATGATCACGAATGGCTAGGGGTAAAAACCGATTAAGAGAGTCATATCTGATATGATCGATGAAGAGTCATCTTCCGATCGCAGAGTCAATCAACTTGTTGAGCTACACTCAAGGTTGTTTAGACTCAAGGTGATTGGAACTCTTACCCATTAATTTTTAATTCGATTAAATCGTTCGTTATTAAGCTTTAAACGTTCGTAAAAATAGTGGGAGGATATAGATAGATAAAAGCCAATCTACCTATATTTAATATTGAACATATGCTAAAACTAGGGCAAGACTATGTTTACCGAAAGAATCAATTGATAATATTGGAATTAGTTAACTGGTCAATAAGTTGATTAATTGAATATCGAGTTAAATTCTAATTGATAGAATTAAAACTATATTCTCGTTGACATTAAATGACCTTCTAAAGAACAGACTTAAGAAATATGATTTCATTAAGTTCTGGGTCCAACAAATAAATTAAAGCTACATGTCACTCGTCTCTATTTGAGGCAGCTTGAACATATAGGGCATTCAAAGTATGTTTCTCCCTACAACTTGTCGAGCTACCCTCAAGGTTGTATGGACAAACAATTTTGATCCGCAAAGTTCGAAAATTCGATCAAACCGTTTGAGTCAAATACGAGTGCATGGGCGATGCAAGACTATGTATCCCAACCGGATCTTGAGACAAGCAACTTCTTGAGCTACACTCAAGATTGCAAAGCTCAAGCGTTTGGATACATAAGTTGCTTGCATAGCTATTTATTTATGTTGATATCTAAATGTGATTTAGAAAAGGAAGAAGGCACTCCGGAAAGTCAATCGAGTTAAATAGTTTGATTTATCATTAGTAAAGGCATAAGTAGGAGGAAATGAAAATGTGACATATTTTGATGTCACGATTTTAGAATAAATTGTTATACAAAAGACGTTTAACACATTTTGACGAATGTCGTCGCATTGCTTCTGAAGTAATGTTTTGTGTTAAGTAATTTGTAAATAACTATATATATATATTAAATGTTAATATATAAATACACAAGATAGTAGCAAACTTATATGGTAAAATTAGACTAGGCCGTATCAAGAGATTAAGCTTCACAAGTCACATAAAGAGGGGTCTGACCTCTCGTATTATGAAGTCTATGGACACTTGTGAGTCTTAGCATCTTAGATACAAAGGCCGAAACCCATTTGTAAGACAGTGGGAGAATGAGTTGTCGAACTCAGTCTCGTACATACTGATGTACTCGAGTCTATTTTTTAACAAAATAAGTTATTCGTATATTTTACTAAGACATGTGTTCTTGATGAAACGCAAGTCTGATAAAATAAAGAACAAAATAACTAAAGTATTTAAACTGATTCGATTAGATCGAATGGTCAAATACTTAGCTAAATAAAATCTTGTGTAAATTAAAAGAAAATGTGATTTTCTCTCAGATCAAGTCTGTTAACACATCGGTGTGTTAAAAGGTATGAATCACACTTAATTAGATTTAGTGTGATCCATTGTAAGTGACTCTGAGTTAAGTCCTCCCTCTGGGTTAAGTCCCAGATAGTAATGCCTAGGTTTTGATAATGTTCTATAAGGACATTATCAATAATATATTCAATAAATCAATCGTAAGGAAGTTGTAAAATTACTCGAATCTCGTGAGACAGATTGTCGAGTTAAACATCATAACTGATGATGACTTAGTCAACTTCCGGGATAAAATTCGGAGTAGTAACTCCAATTTAAAACTTGATGCAGGTCCGTGTGCGTAAATAAATTTGAGAATTTAGTTTACGTGCCCAAGGAAAATGTTTCCTCACTTTCTGCAAGTAAATCTTTAAGTTGAAAGATTGGTGCAGAAAGAAGAATAGTGAAGTACAATCATGTTGGTCGAGGACGGTTTTTCATCCTAATTCCTATAAAACGGATTATGATGAAACCGGTCTCGCCAGCAGATGTGTACAGATCTACTCGGACCAAACTCGATGTAAACGCTCAAGTTGACCATGAAAATTTGAGCATTCACTTATAAGTTCGTTTTTCTAAATATGATTTAGACGAACCAACTTATATGAATTGGCCAGAAAGTTTTCAAGGTCGGTGTGAGCGTATAAATTACATGCGAGGCATCAAAGAAATAGAACATATATTTTGACAAAGTAATCAAAAATTTTGATACTTTATCAGAAATAAATATGAGCCATTTGTAATGACCAATTACTAATTTAAAATTATTATCGTAAGTTACGATGAATTGGATAAGATCCAGGGAAATAAAATATTATGGATTCCGACAGACCAAATGAATTATTTGAATGAGATTCAAATGGTTGGTCTGACATGAACATAAAAACCCCTTAAGTCTATAGTGTAGACGGTTTTGGCAGATCCACTCACGAAGGCTCTATCACATGAAGTCGGGAAAACTTATGTGTAAAAACGATATTAGATATCGTGATAAATGGGCCTGAGTGCAAGTGGGAGATGTAGGAATATTATGCCCTCGAGGCTATTTATTCCTGTGTGAATAGCACAAACATCTTGTTCGAAATAACAGTAAGCTGTTTGGTAATAATTTATCTAAGTTATATTGTAATGTAGTTAACATTAGATATCAACTTAGGTAAAGTCCTGAGACTTTATGCAAGGTCAAACGGGTATCGATATGAGTATCTCGATCATGGAGAAACGTTTGACCGTCTGTAGCATAAGTCTAAAATGGTTCATGGTCGTAGATGTTCCGAGACAAGGATATCGAAACATCGGATAGACCATTGTGTCTTAGTCTTCACCGTTTAGCGGTGGCGATGTTCTCATTATCGCTTGACTTGGCGAAGTCGAAGACGAGACACAGGTGCTCATAAGAATGAGTTCACTGAACGATCCACTAGAGTTATCATATGGTTATATTGACCAATCTGTCAGTGATAACTCTGAGTGATGATAGGATAGTTGGTCTTTTGACTTGAGGTCATTTTGACAAACCTGTGCGTGAACGGTGCCACTTATATCAACTGACCTAGCTTCGAGGCAATGCCTGTCGAAAGGTCTTTTGATTGGGTGTCACTTGAAACGTATGAGGCGAGTAATGACCAAGAGAGGATTCGTCTCTCCCGGTCAATGGGAGTTAGTGTCGTAGAGTTAGTTCGGTCTTTAGTAAAAACTCTGTGCAGAGTATGTTGGAAGAAGTCCAACATTTATTGACTAAAGATTGATCGAAACTAACCGGAGTCAAGTTATTGGGGTTGACAGTTTAACCGTACCCCAGACTTGATCTACACGACATATTTAAGACGAAGAGACTATAACTGCAGAATTCATCACGGAAACAGTCAGGGTGGTCCCGAAAATACTCATGTCAATGAGTCAACCACATAATGATGATTCCTGAAGCAGGGACGGCAACCACTGCTAGTGGTCACTGCCGTATAGGGCTTCGAGCCCAACCTGTTGTAAGGGTCAGGCTGTAGGGTCTCACACAGAGTGCAACGCTTCGTCTAGTAATAGGTAGAAATTAGTTAGGGAGAATATTTTGCATTTTTGATGCAAGGGATGAAATAATTGCATTTGATGCAATATGATAATTTAAGCTTAGAAAGGGACTATTTTGCAATTGATGCAAAAGCGATTAAATGTGTATTAAATTATTTAATACAATATTTAATAATATAAACGCAAGGAAAAGTTCACGGGTAAGACGGAAATGTTCCGGTCTAGACCCAGGTTCGAACGGCGTCCAAATCGGAGACCAAATGCTCAAGTTAGAGCCAAAACAGCCCAAAGGATCAGACCAGACCAGGCCCAGTAAATGCCAGGCAGAACAGGCTGCCTGGGCTAGCCCAGACGTTTCCTGGGCTAAGCCCAGGCTCGGCCTGGGCTCGCCAGGCACAAGCCTGGGCTAAGCCCATGCTCGGCCTGGGCAGAGCCCAGGCCCGCCTGGCCGGCCCAGGCGCGCCTGGGCTCTGCCCAGGCGTGGCCTGGGCTCTGCCCAGGCGGATTCAGCGCGTGCGGGTTGCGTGGGGCCCACCCATGGGCCCCACCTCTAGGGTTTTGAACCCTAAGTGTGCTGAATCAAATGACGGCTCAGTTTTTGCGAAAAACTAGCCTAGGGCTGATCTTTGGACACTCAATTAGAGGGTCAAACGAACTCCGATTGACGAACGGTTTTTTCCTATGCGTTCACCGTTGAACGCTCGTCGTATTGATAGGTTGTATCAATCTTGAAGCTCAACGGTGAGTGAGTTAAATTTCACGAAAGTTTGCACTGTGTGAAGTGCAAACTCACTTGATTTTATTTAACTCATTATTTAGTCCCACATCGGATTTTGAGAAAAGGGGAGAGTCCGCCGCCTATATAAATAGGGGCCTCCCCCCTTTCTCAAAACTCGTCCCAAGCTCTAGATCTGAGCGGCTCTCGTAAATGTTGGAGCACGCTCGGATCTAGGCTTAAATTAATATTTCTCATCTCCCTAAATTTCTTCCTTACTCCTGAGGGCTCTAGCAAAGCCACGAAGGAGTTCGGATTCTGGATCCGAAATCTAGGCGGAGGTTTCACTCGCGTGAAACTTTCTTCGGCGCGTGGTTGGCTCGGCGGCACGGGGATTGATCGCCTCGGGATGCGGAGCGGTTCGAGGAGCGGTTCGGGGAGCGGTTCAAGGAGCGGCTCGGCGTGGGACGGGAGCAGCTCGGAAGACGGCGCGGAACATCTCGCCTGCTCCAGGGCTGAGATTCCGGGTATGTGGTTAAAGTATTTTATTTAGTTTAGTTTAATCGCAGTAGGCTAGATCCTTCTTGGGATGGTCAGATCCATCCCAAGTCGGCATAGATCTTGGCATAGGGTCTTGGACCTTAGGGCTAAGTTAAAAATTGTTTTTAACTTCATGTTAATTAGTTAACATAGTTTTTCTTCCGCTGCTATTGTTTTTCTGTCTATGTTCCGTCCGACTTAGGACGGGACTAGAGTTTTGTGTGCCCTAAGGGACCGCCAATTCCCCAACAAAAACATCATTCTATATATTAAAAACAAAGTTCAATTACAAATTTACATACAACTCCCCAAGATACAACCCTCATATACAACACCTCACCACGTCACCAAACAAAACCCAAAAGGTACAACGCACTCTCAACTCATCTCACTCATCAACCTAAATCTCAGCTTACAAAACTCTCACACAAGCTCTACTGCTTCAGCCCCCTGTCGTAGCTCCTGCAACCAAACAAAACCTGATACCACAAGGTGGGACACGTCACAGCATGACCCAGTAGGAACCTACACTACTCTAGTACTGAATATTATGTTAATATTGATTTCACTACTTACATGAAACAGTTTATCTGATTTCACTACTTAATTAACTAATATTAAATTCGCCACACAACAATCATTATGAAGAATATTTCATTCACGTAAACACAGGAAACATCGATAAGAAAAAGGTTCATTCATCAATATTTGTTATGCCATTAAAGTTAATCATTATTTGGAACCCCGAGTAAATAGTGAGCAATCACACAAGTGCTGCAAGTAAAAAATAACTGAAAAATAGAAATTACAGACTACGTTAGTTAAAATTAGACGTTTAGTAATTATTTGGAAACCCAGGTAAATCGTAGGACGCTAAGGAGCCGGACTTTACCCAGGGTGGGTGAAAAGTGGTACCTCAACCAGTGACACGGGCATTGGTGGGGCCTCTCGTAACTCCCCCTTACGAGAGTGAGACAAGTCTCGGTTTTTCTGTGGAAAACGGAGAAAACCATCATTTACCAGTTATGGTGTAACACGAGTACACCACCGGCCTCTCTAACCCTCCCAAACTCCCCCTTTCAGGAGTGACACATCGGGTGAGAAATATAACTGTTGTCCGCTTCTTAACTCATTTAGTTTACCCGTGTTTCTCCCAAACCCACATCTGGAGTCTCACCCATTTTTAGAATGGATCGAGCACTCCTGATGTTATCTCTGTGTCTCACACTCAGTTTTTAGAACAATTCATCGTTATATCGTTAAATCGTCTAGCGGTCTCAACTACTGCTTTCACACTTCCATTATACAAACAATCTCATCATCACCGTCACATGGGGCATATCAAAATGAAAGCTTAATAACAGAATTTAAAAATAACTTAAGACAACAACACCATGTCATAATTGTAGCATGATATATGAATCTGCCTAAAACTATTACTACAGAAAGATTGGCACTTTTGTGATATTTAGAGTCAGAATTAGTATTCGGTCCCTTGATGAAAGTTATAGGAAATTTTCTGCAGTTATTCGTAGTGTCCTAGATTGTTGCATTTGGATTTTCTACTATTTATTATGATTTTTCAAAGTTATTGCACTGTGTTGAAAAAATTTCAGCATATGAAAAGAATGAAACAATCTTATGACTACTTCCTTTATAAGTTAATCTTAACATGAAATTGTCTTAACAATTAGCATCAAACACAACATATATCACACATGATTGCTAGCCTAAATCCAATAAGAACATGAAATCTTATTTTAACAACAATAACAATTTAACTACCGAGGTGTTTATTAATCTCACACTTCCTTTTCAACATCCAACATATATAAAAAATGATAAGGCAAAGTTTATATAGTCTTCAAGCATGTTAGAGTCACAATTTCAACATGAACATAAATATAAAGAAATTCTACAAGCATGTCACTTTAAGATTATAATGTCCATAACAAAATTAACATGCGATAAAGGACCATTTTCAACATTTTATTTTAACCAAAATTTCAACATGATTCTAATGACAACAAGAAAATTATCATAAAACTAATCTAGTATACATTTGCAAGAGAATACTACTAACTTAAACATTTGAAAGATTGGTACACATACATACACATGTAGATATATACACACATTCTTATTCAATCAACACTCTAGTGTCTACCCTCAGGGCTCTATACCTCAAACTTCTGATATCAGGGCTCTATCTTGTCACGCCCCGCTTCCCATTATACTTAAGAACGAGGATGCGAACGGGCCCGCTTGTTCAAGTCAGGAGGAGATACTTTTGCTTTTCTTTCCCCCTTGACTTATCACAATAAGCGTCAGTGTAAAAACTGCAGGTTCTTGCTTGCATTACTCAAAACAACGCAGATAAATAAAACAATATTACAATCTCAACCGTCTCAACGGAATTACAACAAATGGAGAAAAGAGAAGTGGGTCTTATGACCCGTACAACAAGTGAAAAGAAGTGCAATGAAAGTTCTTTAGTTTGACAGTTCTTGGTCCACTGGTTCAGCTATCTCAACTAGTCCTCCTGGTGCTAAAGCTCGGGATCTGACATACATCCAAAAACATGAATGTATGTCAGCAAGGGTCTGCAAGTAGAGATTAGAACCCAAGACAAGATATATACAAATTTATACCGGATTTAAGAGGCATTAATAATCTAATTGAGATAATGACAACAAGATTAACTGTGCTGATTATAAAAGACATCCTATCATGCAGTTCTAAGCAGTTTAACAAATAAAGTAAATCTTCTCTTGGTTCATTAGCATGTCAATATAACTGAGATAACAAATCCAAGTTGCAAGTTTTATGTTAGCATTTCACGATTGTTAGCATTCACGATTGTTAGCATTCATGTCTATAATAGGGTTCTCGCCTTTAGGACGTGATGAGTGAGTCGTTCTTCTCACGGGGGATTATCGTGATTGGCGCTAACCCACCGCATACGGGTGGTGCCCGTGAAGAGAGTACTCGTTCATACGCCTAGTAGCCGCTCAACCCTTACCCCACCCAAGATTTGTGCTGGAACACGAGCCAGCCTAATTCACGAATTACAAGCACGAATTTGTCAACTTACATGACATCACGAAAATCACGATTTCGCCTTCGAGGCGCACGATTTCACGATGTCTCACGCTAGTTAATTATTTCAAGGCATGCAACAATTTTCACGTTACAAGAGTATCGAAACAACATTTTTAATAATTTAGCAGAAAAGGTGAACATGCGATTTTAACGAAAACGAATAGAAAGTTAATTTTTCTTAAAAGACCAAAAGAACATCCAACTTCAAAAATACACTATAAATTGTATACTTGCCTGATTTCGGTGATTTTGGTGCCGTTGGGTCCGTCTTGACGGATACTACATATCGGTATGTCCGGTTCTCTGTTTTGGTTAAGCAAATCAATGAATTAGATATATTGCGAGATAATCAAAATATCGGGTTAATCCCCGAATTGGGTAAGTCTTATTTTATTGGGCTATCTGGCTAGGGTAAGGTCTATATTGTGTTACATTAATATGATACGCCTCATTTTTATACTAATATCATTACCCTAACATCATTAAGAAATTAATAAAATCTCATTTTTATACTAATATCATTACCCTAACATCATTAAGCAATTAATAAAATGCTGATTTAAATAATACGTAACAGTTTAACACTTGGAGTATACTAACGACTAACCGAATAATTAATACTTCTAATTAACATTATTAAACTAATCACCATGTCAACATAAGTGTACTGTTTGCATAAAATCTTTTCCTGCTACAACTTATATTAAAACACCTATCTAATATCCTATTTCTCCTTACCATATTCTATCACTTACCCTTCCCTTATTAATAAGGCTGTCCCCTAACTCATTTAAACATGGCTGACACTCTCCCATATCTCTTTCACATTTTGTTTTTTGATTTAAATACCCTTATTTTATAAAAACTGTCACCTCATTACTCTCTTCTATTATTATTATTTATTCATTGTATTCCTCTTTTAGTACTCTGTCTGACTTCATTATCAAGGCTGCCCCTCTTTATTTATTTCAACATGTTAAAAAAATATCACCTATCAAATATTTTAATATTCTTTCATCCCTTAAAGGCTGACACCACCCCTTCATATCTTTTTTGTTTCTTTATTAATCTCCCAGGCTGTCACTTTCGTTTAGAATTTTTTTATGCATTCAAATCTCTCTCCTTCACTCTTTCTCTCTTGTTCTTTTATTGCCTCTTTATTTTTTTTCCATTTGCTTCACAACTTGCAGTAACAACGAATGGAGAGGAGCTCGAAGCTTACGCACGGAGGGGAGGCGAGTCCGCACGGCGGCATCAAGGGGCGGCGGGCAGCGTTTCTGGGCGGCGCACGGCGGTTTCCGGCGGAGGGGCGGCGGCCCAGGCGGCCAGGCGGCGGCACATGCACCGTACAGCAGCCTGTCGGCGGCGATGGGAGGGTCCGGCCATCTCCTCCGGCGGCGGAGGTTGCTCCCGAGGCGCGCCCGAGGATGGTGAGGGTGGAGGTTGGCCATGGTGAGGGGAGGAGGAAGGAGAAGAGTGAGGGTTTGTTTGGATTTGGATCTATTTTTGGTTTGATGTTTCTGAAATTTGTTTGGGTTTCAAGATCTGACTTTTGTTTCAGATTTGATCTCTCTCTCTTTTTGTTTGATTTCTGAAATTGTTTCAGATATGGGTTTTGTTGATTTCAATGGGTTGATCAGGAATTTGTTTTGGTTTGAATCTGGAATGGGTGAGTTCTGGAATTTGGGGCTGATTTTTGGGTTGATGTATTGCTGAAACTGAGTTCGGATTTTTGCTATTTGGTTGAATTGATCGTGGGGATTTTGGGTTGATGGTTTTGCAGAATAGGAGGAGAAATTTGCAGGTTGCTGAGAGAGGGGATTAATAAATTTGGTTGGTTTGATTTTGGGACTGATTTGGGTTGTGATGATTTCCAATCGGGCGGAATTGCAAGGAGGAGGGTTGGGTTTGTCTGTGGAGTTTGCAGATGGTGGAGGAAGACGGTGATGGTGCCATGTTGTTGTTATTGTTATAAGAACAATGGAGGAGACCAATTGAAGAGGGGAAAGCTGGATGTGTGGAAAACTTTGAAGTGCATGTTGGAACCTCAAACTTCTGATATCAGGGATCTATCTTAAGGCAGAACTCCTACCTACCTTAAGACTAAACTACTTCTGGAACACTACACGTACTACCCTTACACAGCCGCAATGCGGAGACCTGCATGGGCCGCCACCTGTAACGACCCGCTCCCCGGAATATCCGATAAGTACGAATCCGTATCAGGTATTCTCGAAGCAACGAGTGTTACGAAGGAAATACAAAATGAAAACACAAGCAGCATGTCAACTGCACACTGCTAGAGTAGTACATGTAATGTTCCACAAAGCACAACCAAGCAACCAATAACATAAACACACAAAAAACACTGAGGGAAACTATACAACAACTAATCCCAAAGAAAAGGTCTGATATCTTATACATCATCCATCAGTACATACATCCATCATTATCATCTCGTCACTACCCAAACAAAACCCCAAAAGTACAAACACCCTCTCCTCTCCCCTCGCCATCCCAACCTAACTCATCCAAGAACTCCACTGCTCCACCTCCTAGCCATCAACCAACTCCATCACCAACACCTGAAATGTCAACGGTGGGGCACGTCAATGCATGACCCAGTAGGAATTTCATATCTCAACTAGTCCTTACATGAAGTGTTGAAAGTGTGCACATGAGCAGTCAGAGTGTATGTCATGGCATAAACATCTACTATAGTAAAGGAAGTAACAACTATAGTTATGAACATGTGAAAGCGTGCACGTGCAACAAGCAAGGTGTACAACAATGGTATACAACATAAAAGAACCATATTAAAGAAAAACAAGTAAACAACATATACATTTACTATTGCTACAAAAATAATGAGGGTTAACAATTAATCCACTGGTTAGCATTTTGGAACCCGGGTAAATCGTAGGACGCTAAGAAGTCGGACTTCACCCAGGGTGGGTGAAAAGTGGTATCGCAACCAGCGACACGAGCACTGGAGGGGCCTCTCGTAACTCCGTACCTGAACGTGGCAAGGTACTAGAGTGAGACTCATCTCGATTTTTCTGTCGGACAAACGGAGCAAACCATCAGTTATCGTCATGGTGCATCACGAGTACACCAGCGGCCTCTCCAACCTTTTCAACTCGCCCTTCCGGGAGTGATACATTGGGTGAGAATTCATATCACCTGTCCGCTCCTTAACTCCTATAATTTATCCGTGTTTCCCCCAAACCCCATGTAACCATCCTTTAAGAGGAATTAGTCATTTTCATGAAACATAACTCTTTTCATTTCATTTCTTTCCACAGTTCATCACATATTTGGGACATGCATCGCCTTGTGCATTCCCTTTCTCATTTCTCATAATATACATGAAACATATAACCTAATTCACATCATCATTTTGCATGTGCCAGGAACATAAATCACATATCATCATATAACAGAAATAATTAAGAATATTGATGGCAAGGTTAACCTCAAAAAGAGTAAAACAACATTCAAATCTTTTGGCTTGCTGGTAAAACAGAACAGTCAGATTAAGAAGCACATTTCTCCATAATTTTGTATCAAACATGCATATACAATACAAATGCAAGTTGTAGATATAGTTGTGCTGGATTCACCTATAAATTTTCATGCAGAAATATGAACTGGGTGATTTATGGTGAATTGTTTGGTAAAACCTGACGAATCTGTTTTTTCAGACAGATTCTAAGGGCTGTAAAGATTTCTAGTTAAGAGCATGTTACAGTTAGAATCTCGAAAATGTGCACTCCGGGAAATTTGTAGAAAAAGTTGTTATCTTTCCAATGAGACCAAGATCATCAATTTCTATGGAGATGGACTGATCTACGTTTTTCCAAACTGTGTCCAGACTAGATGAAATTCCGACATGTTGAAAAGATGGAATTATTAATCCAAATTACAGTCCGAATTAGTAAAAGTTTACAACATGAAAGTTATAGATAACAGTCCAATCTTTAAGCCATAAAAATTTCAGAGCAAACTCAATTCTAGATTGAGAGGACTAAGCAAAACAATCAGCATATAAATTTGTCCAGAATTGCTCACTGCGCACAACCACCCAAACTCAGGATTGCTCACCGCACAACCATATAAAACTCATGATTGCTCACCGCACACAACCATACAAAACTCAGGATTAATCACCACACACAACCATAACTCAGGATTAACATAAGAAAAGGTAATAACCACAACAACAACAACCATGAAACTAAGCATGCAACTCTAATACTAATTGGAGATGGAATCATGCCTTAGGGGTGATGAGAGATAAGGGGGTAGCCCAAATCCCTATGGCTCCTCCTTCTTCAACCCCTTCTCTTCTCTTCTTCTCTGAATCATCCTTCTCCTCCACAGGCTCAGAATGAGCAACAGCACCTAAACGACGACAGGGATGCTACGGAAGTGTGCAGAGTGAGGGTGGCGTAGCCCTACGGGTGCTCAGCCTCCCTAATGTCTAAGATTGAGCAAGGGGAAGGGATGAATTCGGCCTGATCTTTTGGGAAGAGAGTGTGTAAATGAAACCTTCTTTTTAATTTCTAGAGTAGCCACCTCATCTCCCTAAAATCCTCTAAGCATGCCACCAAGCCTTGGGTTAGGTAAGGATCAAGGATATCCTGACACATCAAAGGTATATGTGTCCCTTAGGAAAAATTAGAATTTTGCTTTTAGAAAAAATAACTATACCCACTTAATACACATACAATACTTAATACTAATCAAGACATTAGTATTCCAACTATATTTTTTATTTAATAAAATCATATGTCATACAAATTTATTTAAAAATAATTTTTAGCTTGACAAAATTAAATATAATACATAATACTCCCAAAAATTTATACGCACATATATACGTCCAAGAATACGTATTAAAACATGTATGTGAATTTTGGGGTCATTACAGAATGAGAGATCTTAAAAATTTCAGCACAAAATGAATTTGAGAGTTGTAGAGAGTTGTTGAAAATGATCTCTAGAGTCCTCTATTTATAGGTTTAAATGAGAGGATTTGAAATTCAAATTAGGTTTGACTTTTGTCCCAAAAATCAAGGATAAAAGAATAAAATCAGCAAATCAAATTGTTGAAATTTGCCAGCTGGTAGTCGGCTCCCTAGGAGTGGTAGTCGACTGTCAGAGTGTTTCATTGAAAATTTGCTTCCAGCTGGTAGTCGATTCCCTCCTTTGGTAGTCGACTCCCAGAGCAATTTCTTCTGAAATTGGCTAGCAAAGAGTGCAATCAACTCCTGGGTGTAATGGAGATTGACTACTAGGATATGAAAAAGCTAGTAATTGCTCTCAAGAGTTTAAAACATTTAAAACATTTATTTTCAAAATCATTTTTGTGTGTGTGTATGTTATGTATAATTTGGCTTTAACATTATCCTAAGAACTCACACACTACACTCAAGACAAGACCTTCGGGAAGCTGATATGGTGATATCTTGCTTCTCTTAAATTTGATTCATTCTTCATTTAGGTTTGAGCGCTTGACTTCATCTTGTTCTTGATGTAGAACTAGTAATTTCGTCTGTCTTGAGTGTGGTTGAGTTTCTTCGGAGTATGCCTAAAGTCACCGCTTTTCGTATAACCTGCACATTTGTAGTGTAGTTAGTACACCAACATTATTTGGTGTGCTCATCATCAAACCACTTAGGGGTGGGATTCGATTTCCCATCAACTCTAAGTTGGTCGTTCAGTAAACTCATTCTCTAATTAGCACATGTGTCTTGTCTCCGACTTCGCCAAGTCGATGACTATGAGATCATCATTACCCTAAGGTAAGACAAAGACACAATGGTCTAACCGATGAGTCGATATCCTATTCTCAACACGTCTATGACCATGAACCGTTTAAGACTTAAGTTTCTAATCGGTCACTAACTTCTCATAATCGAGATCTGCATCTGGATATGTAATGACATACCTATAAGTCTAAGAATATTATCTAAGTATATGATTCTACGAATTCATACTTGGGATAATTAATACCATATAATAATTAGAACGAGATGATTATCCTAGGATAAATGCCTCAAGGGCATACGTCTTCCTACATCTCCCATTTGCACTTAGGCTATTTATCTCGGTATCTCATACCGCTATAGCATATCAGTCACACAGGACATTCATATGTCAAACCTAAGAATGGATCCGCTAACGTGTATCTATTCGGCTTTTAATGGAGTATTATATATACATCATTTGATCACACCAGGTTGATCCTTTAAAATTTCTTTTGATCCTATCCAACAATTTTCCCTTTTGTATGGCTAATAATTTAGCTCATACAATATGATGCAGTGTTAGTCGTTTCTATAAGTCAGTCATGGCTTATTCCAATTATTTTTGTGTCAATTACGTCTGGTACATAAGTGACATTGTAAGTCTCTATATGCTTGACACAATCAAAACTATTTTGATTTAATGTCGCATATAGACGATTTAATAAGTTGGAAACCTTTTACTTAGTCTGAGACAGAACTAAGTTATACGCCAGCTCCCACTGACTTTGAGAACTATCTGGTTAAACACTTCGACTTAAATATCTAAATCATATTTAGAATATTTATTAAGTATAACCATTTAGAAGTGCTAAATAGGAACATTCCAGTGTCAGGTTGGTTTAAAGAATGAGTCACGTCAAGACCCGTTTATAGGAGTCTTAATGTTGACTTACTCAGTCAAACACCCTATACTGTTCTTTCCTGTAACTACATTTAATCTTTTTCTTTTAAGATATAAAATGTAGGTTGATTAACAATTAATCTTAACTTGCGTATAATATGGATCATATCCAATTTTATGCTCCTGGAACTTACATGTAACTATTGATTGGCTATAATATATCGTCAACTCCAAAACAATCAAATTGAGTCAGAAGCTCTGCATGACAACTCAAGAATTTATGCATATGAACGCAGACAGTCTAATCCACAACTATCATCCATTCACAATAACTTGCAATTTTATCAAAGCACATTTTCAAGATATCATTCAACAATAGATTCAATAACATTGAATCAAACTTGTTTATCAAAAATAAATATTGAGTGATTAACACTCAATCATTGTTTTAAACCAAGCATCGATACATTTTATTCAAAATAAGAAAATATTGATCGCTTGTTCTTCATATCTCTCGAAGTCCTTGTACGGTCCCAGCAGCAACGATTACTCTGATGCCGACCGTCCAAGGAACTTCTTCCAGCCTCTGCTTCGCTATCAGCCACCTGTATACAATACACAGATGTCTTAGTATCCCATACCATGTAACAAAGCATTTATGGAAATTTTATGCTTTATTAAAAATGAATTTTGTACCTGAGGTAGAGGCATCAGTATGCCCATCTTTCTTTTCTACAAGGTACACCTTGCTGTTCCTCTTCCAGTGGCCTAAATTGTGGCAGTGAAAGCATTCGGATTCGACGAAGCCCCCTTTGTCTTCTTTCCCTTCTTCACCTTGGCTGGTTGTGGGACCTGCCTCTTCTTACTTTTGCCTTTCGGTTGGTTTGAAGAAGCAGAGCCAATAACCAACACAGTTGGTTTCTTCTCGATCTCCTCAAACTGTCTAAGCATGTTGAGGAGACCAGGAAGATCCGTTTCAATACTGTTCATGATGAAGCCAGTAATGAATTGTTTGAAGTCTAGGGTTAAAGATTTTAGGATGATGTCCACGGCCATCTTATTGTCGAGGACAAAATCCAATTGGGCAGCATCTTCCATGTACCCGATCATCTTAATAACATGATCTTGCATATGGCTCGTCTCCATCTTAGTTCTCTAGAGGTTGCTCGTGGCTTCAAACTTGGCAACTCTTGACCGCTTGCATACAACTCCTCTGCATTCGAAAGCATGCTTTGAACATCTAAATGTTCGTGCTTCCTTTGCAGGCCGTTGTTTATTGAAGCCAGAGTAAGGCACCTGGCCTTCTCGGTATCCCTCTGGTACTGCTTATAGACTTCCCTTTGCTCGTGGATTGCATCTTCGTCAGGCTTCTCCGGAGCGTCCTTGAACAACACGTATCCTATCCCAGCAAGTGAGAGGACTAACTTAATATTCCTTAGCCAATCTTTATAGTTAGTCCCGTCAAGCATGTTCATTTCAATCATGTACTTCAGACCCGACTCCATTCTGCATTTAAATAGATATTTAATTAGCATATGTGTGTTGTATAGTTTACATGGTTTTTATTAAACTATATTCTCCCACTAATTTTTTAAGAATTAAAGCCACAATAATAAACAATTTATTATATAAAATATTTGTTGGAGAGGGATCTGACTACCCTGAGTCTGACAACCTTGAGTGTAGCTCCACAAGTTGTCCGACTCTGCAGTCGTTTGACGAACTCTTCATCAATCATATAAAATATGTTTCCCTATGAGTTTTACCTCTAGTCATTTATGATCATGAGTATAATATTTGCAGTGAATTTACTACAGTGCAACGCCTACAAAGCGCCACTAGTCTGGCTAATTGCACTCATCCCGATACAACATTTGTAGTGAATTTACTAGTAAGCTACAGTGCAATGCCCACAAAGCGCAACTGGAACAGAGTTAAGTATCTTCTGCGATACCTCAAGGGTCAACCGATTTAGGCATATTTTATAAGAAACAATCTTCCTCCACTCTTGTTGGCTACACAAATACAGGTTACAAGTCTGATCCCCATAATGAGAAGTCACAAATATGGTACATGTTTATATAGTGTGTGACGTCCATCTTCTGAAAAGCTTTCAAGCAGACCATGACGTCGACCTCATCCAATCATTCAGAAATTCTTGTTATGCATAAAGTAAGCAGAGAGTGTGTTTGGCTACGCTCAGGTGTGCATCACATCCTGGTGACGACTGTATTGAAGACTGGTGATCCTAAACCTACCACCATGTTTGAAGACAACGCTACATGTATAGCCCATCTATGAGGAGGGTACATCAAAGGCGACAAGGCAAAGCATATTTCGCCAAAAAATTTCTTGACTCATGACTTGCAAAAGAATGGAGAGGTTGACGTGAAGCAAGTACGATTAAAACCTCGCGAACATGTTCACTAAGTCACTTCTTACGGCCACTTTCAGGAAGTTTGTACAAACGATTGGTATGAAACGCCTAAGAGATCTGAAAGCCTAAGAGCTTGAACAGATTAGGAGAAGTTAAAAGAGAATTGTACTCTTTTTTCTTAAGTATGTTTTTTTCCCATAGGGGTTTCCATAGCCAAAGGTTTTAATGAGGAAAATCACTTTAACTCATGATCTCGAAATATCGACCCCCCTGTGATACTCATATGATGATCAGAATCTCGAAGTATTCACCAATATAGTTCAGACTGATGGCGAGATAAGGGGGAGTGTTATGAACGTATTACATGTAGAAGCTTATGCAGGACTTATCCTATACAGTAGGAGAGTAAGAGTTTGTATCCTACATGAATACGGTATCCTACAATTGCATGAACTATTCCTTATTACCTGAAAATAAAGGTATGTGTTCTATATCAGAAAGCACTTCACAACGCATTTATTAAAATTGACATATGGATAGCAAAAAAATAATAAAAG
Source organism: Scilla litardierei (assembly GCA_030789695.1). NCBI lineage: Eukaryota > Viridiplantae > Streptophyta > Magnoliopsida > Asparagales > Asparagaceae > Scilla > Scilla litardierei. The sequence goes on from CM061136.1 coordinate 145,150,378, forward strand.
AATGGGAAAATAAATAAAACACGTGCAGTGCTTGTGCCAAGTTATTCGTTTTTTTTGGTAGAAAAGTTATTCGTTCATTCTTATTGTAAAGGGTGTTTTCATCCCGAAAAAAAAACCATTAAGCTAAATAGCTAGGTAGATTAATAGAGAATTTTAAAGAAAGTTTAATCAAATATTAAGGAGTTTAGAAAGTTCACGGGTATTTAAAGATAATCAAAGTAAGTGTTCAACGGTCAGTGAATATTAAAGTATGAGCTGGACTCTATGCACCGATCGTTCGGTGCATAGAGGTGACATTTCACTAAAAACAGATAGAATTAAGGAGAGAAGGGGATGATGTGATGTAGTTTTTGATTTTTTTTTGTCTAAATCTGGAAACATTTTCCATCCCTACACCAGATTACCGGTGTAGGTAGCAATTCTCTAAAGTATTGTAGAGACCCTTTCAAACTGTTCGACGATGACATGCAGCAGATGCTCTCCCATCGATGCCGACACGGTCAATTGCCAAGCGAAGGGGGCACCGTCACAAGCCCTATAGTGCGTACAAAGCATGAACAAATGGCGCACAGGTTTTTGTTCCCAGGCCCACTCCTTGGGAATCCACCACTACGCACGGCTCTCATTTTATATCCCCAACGAATTTCATCAGCTACCACGTCATTTTCCACTGGATAGGAAAGCAAACAACAGTCGAACAATTTACATGCTCGGTTTTTTTTTTCGTTTCAGTTTCTCAGACCCCAGCTTATGTGCCTATTTTCCAGTGTCCACTAAGTAAGTGTGATGATAATTTCTTATCCTGCCTTTTGTTTCCAGTGCTTGAACGTCCCTTTCTCTTTGAAATCAAAGGACTTGGTAGAACTTCTCTTTAATCCTTCTTTTTTTGGGGTGCTCTTTATTCTTTTTTTTCCCATTCTTTTTATAAAGCTGCTTCTTTTCTGAACAAATCTTTTCCATCCTTTTTTAAAGCCTTTTTTTATCACCTCCCATTTTGTGTTTGAAGATTCGTCAGTGTGAAAGTATCAAGTTACCATTGCCAATCTTCTTTGCATCGTAAGCCTTTTGTTCATGTTTTAATTTAATTAACAAGGTTCATTGTTAATTTAATCCATTCCTTGATCTGCCTTTCAAGCATAAGCCGAATCCATCTTAAGTTTTGAGGCCCATAGCCCATGGTCCAAATTAGGGATCCGTCCACCACTGATCAATTTTTTCTCTTGGCCACAGAAAAACCGAAAAAAGACTGAGCTTCAAGCCCACCCACACCGCCCAACACAAAGCGCGGGCACGTGGCAGTTAATTACATGATTCCCGACAAAAAATTTTCTTCGTGAGAATCGGATGATGAACAGCCTGTCCATCTTCTTGCAAGATTGCAGAACGAACCAAAATAGCTGAGCTTACGGCAAGACAAAATTACAAAATACCTCTCTTCACATATAATGTTTCTTCCCTGCTCCCCTTACCTCAATTCTCTCATCATCCAAAAACCACCCCCACAAACATTCACCCACTCCTCATCCCTTGTGAGGACAACCACAAGATATCTCAGTGAACGAGACGAGGCGCCATGAGGATCGAGCTGGTCGGAACTGCGATGCAGGTTCTAGCGATGGCGGTCGTGAGAGACTCAATGTGATGATTTCATCACGAAATGCGGAAGAAATCGTGTGTTCTTACCTCCGGCCATTGCTTCTTCCAAAAGGTAAACCTTTTCAACGATTTTGATCTTCTCAGTCTTAAATCACTCCTATAGGATGGTGTATTCTCTGAAATCGAGTGAGTAGATTGAGGGACCAAAACCCCTATTTATAGATTCAAGATCCGTTCCATCAACGGCTCTAAATTTCAAAAATTCAGTTTTTACAACTGTGGATCACTAACGGGAAGAAACGGGAAGAATTCCAACGGGAATTTCTAACATTCTCCCACTTGATCCACTTAAACCAATGTTCCCAACAAGAAACAAAAATACATGAATCATGGCGATAAGTCCTTTTAAAAGCAAGTATTATCTTCCATGTATTACTATGTATCATGTTTCTCAATAATAGGTTATATATCTTTATGAATAAACCCTATGTTTATTCATGGTCCAAACTTAATGATTTTTCTCATGATAATGTATCTAAATGTGCACACAACCATATATGAGAAAATATCACAACAAGAATTTCATTAAATAACAATGTTATTACAATAAGGAACCAAGTCCCATTTTATCCACATGATCCTTAAACTTTAGTGGTGGCATGCCTTTAGTTAAAGGATCAGCAATCATTAAATCAGTACGAATATGCGCAATGTCAACTGATTTATCCTTAACCCTCTGTTTTATGGCTAAATACTTGATGTCGATGTGTCTACTTCGACTACCAATTTTGTTGTTATTAGCCATGAAGACAGCGGCTGTATTGTCACAATACAATCTCAGTGGTCTAGAAATAGAATCCATGATTCTAAGTCTAGTGATGAAATTCTTAATCCATACACCATGCGAAGTAGCCTCAAAACAAGATACGAACTCGGCTTCCATAGTAGAAGTAGCAATTAAGGTCTGTTTTGCACTTCTCCATGATACAGCCCCACCAGCTAGCAAGAAAACGTATCCCGAAGTGGATTTTCGAGAATCAACACATCCAGCAAAATCTGAATCAGAGTAGCCAATGACTTCTAAATTGTCCGTTCGTCTATACATGAGCATGTAGTCTCTGGTTCCTTTAAGGTATCTCATTACCTTCTTTGCAGCCTTCCAATGTTCTATGCCTGGATTACTCTGATATCGTCCTAACATCCCAACAGCAAATGCAATGTCAGGTCTTGTGCAAACCTGAGCATACATTATGCTTCCAACAGCAGAAGCATAAGGAATGTTTACCATCTGTTCCCGCTCAAAGTCATTCTTTGGGCATTGGTTTAAATTAAACCTATCACCCTTCACGATGGGAGCCACACTTGGTGAACAATCCTTCATCCGAAACCTCTCTAAAACTTTGTTAATATATGTCTCTTGAGACAATCCCAGAATACAACGCATTCTGTCTCGATGTATCTTAATGCCAATAACATAAGATGCATCGCCCAGATCTTTCATATCAAAGTTTCCCGAGAGAAATTGTTTCACCTTATATAGCATTCCCTTATCATTGCTTGCAAGTAAAATGTCATCCACATATAGGATTAAGAAACAAATCTTGCTCCCACTAACCTTCTGGTATATGCACTGATCCACAACGTTTTCTTCAAATCCAAATGAAGATATAACATCATGAAATTTCAAATACCATTGACGTGAGGCTTGTTTTAATCCATATATGGATTTCTTAAGCTTGCAAACCAAGTGCTCACCATTACTAGAGGAGAATCCTTCAGGTTGCTTCATGTATACATCTTCCTCTAGGTCTCCATTAAGAAAAGCCGTTTTCACATCCATTTGTTGCAATTCCAAGTCAAACTGTGCAACTAATGCCATGATTATGCGAAGAGAATCTTTCTTTGATACAGGAGAAAATGTCTCCTTGTAATCGATTCCTTCCTTTTGAGTGAATCCTTTGGCAACGAGCCTGGCCTTGTATCTCTCAATGTTACCCAATGAATCTTTCTTTGTTTTAAAGACCCATTTGCATCCAACGGCTTTCGCCCCTTTAGGTAACTCAACAAGGTCCCATACCCCATTCGATGACATCGAATTCATCTCATCTTTCATAGCATCATGCCATAAGTTTGATTCTTTCGAACTCATGGCTTGTGAAAGCGTCTCAGGATCATTTTCGGCTCCAACATTAAAGTCTGATTCCTGTAGATACACAACATAGTCACTAGATATTGCTGATTTTCTTGTCCGACTAGATCTTCTTAAACTTGTATCAACATTCTCTTGAGGATCATGTTGATCAACCGGTTGCTCATTCGTCAGCGGTTCTTCTTGAACTATAGGTTGTTCAACCGCTTCTGGAGTTTCATGAACAACTTGATCTACTGGATCAATATCAACATGTGGAGTCTCTATTTGTTGATCAATGCCCCTTTGAACTCGAGGGGCACTACTAATGACAATTATTCGATCATTTGAAGTGGAAGGCATATCACCAGCATGATCCCTTTCAGGAATAGTACCCTGAATATGATCGCTCCCACTGATCATGTCATTCTCAAGAAATTTTGCATTTCTTGACTCCACAATCCTAGTGCTATGAGATGGACAATAGAACCTGTATCCTTTGGACTTTTCGGCATATCCAATGAAATACCCACTAATGGTCCTAGGATCCAGTTTCTTTTCTTGTGGATTATACACTCTTACTTCAGAAGGGCATCCCCAAACGCGTACATGGCGCAAACTCGGTTTCCAACCTTTCCATAATTCAAAAGGCGTCTTTGGAACAGCCTTAGTTGGAATTCGGTTCAATATATACGCTGCCGTTTTAAGAGCTTCAGTCCATAAGGTTATAGGAAGTTTGGCATTACTGCGCATACTTCTAACCATCTCCATCAAAGTCCTGTTTCTTCTTTCAGCTACACCATTCTCACTAGGAGATCCTGGATTGGTGTACTGAGCAACTATTCCATGCTCTTGAAGAAACTTTGCAAATGGACCAGGTGCTTGACCACCTTCGGTGTATCTACCATAATACTCTCCTCCTCTATCACTTCTCACGATCTTAATTTGTTTTTCACATTGTTTCTCTACTTCTGCCTTAAAAACCTTAAAGGCATCTAATGCTTCACTTTTGTTATGAAGCAAGTAGATATACATAAAACGTGAAAAGTCATCAATAAAGGAGATAAAGTATCTCGGACCACTTATGTCCATGTCTGGACAACAAATATCTGTATGAATGATTTCAAGTAATTCAGAACTTCTATGTGCACCCTTTTTAGATATCTTGGTCTGCTTTCCCTTTATGCAGTCCACACAAATCTCGAAGTCAGCAAAATCCAAAGTATTAAGTACTCCATCATTTACTAACTTTTTGATTCTATCTTTGGAGATGTGTCCTAATCTCCGGTGCCATAACATTGAAGATTCCTCATTCATAACACATCTTTTCATACCAGCATTAACATGCATGACAGCATTATTTTGCAAATTAAGCATAAAGAGACCATTACACAATATGCCATTTCCAATAACATCTGATTTATAAACCAAACTGAATGATGTTCCTTGAAAATTAAAAACAAACCCTAAAGGTAACAGTCTAGAAATTGAAATCAAATTCCTGGAAAAACCAGGTACATAAAAAACATTATGCAAAAGCAAAATAAATCCTCCAGATAACATAAGCTGGCATGTTCCAACATATTCGACAGCTGAGCGCATTTTGTTTCCTGAGAAAATGCCTCGTTCATTTCCCGCTGGCTTCCGCAGGTTTGTCATACCCTGCAAAGTTGTTGAAACATGGATTGAAGAACCAGAGTCAATCCACCATGTGTCACAATGAACATCAGTCATATTAGATTCAAAACAGACGAGAGAGATTGAGTTACCTTTCTTCTTACGCCATTGAAGGAATTTTAGGCAATCCTTCTTCACGTGCCCCTTCTTTTTACAGAAGAAGCACTTGGATTCCTTAGCAATCCCTCCCTTAACAGGTGCTTTACCCTTCCCCTTAAATTTGGGGCGTCTGTCATCTTTCTTATTGGTTGCCATTAGCACATTCTCTCCATGCTCCATGATTAACCGACCTTCCTCTTGAACACACATGGTCAAAAGTTCATTCATTGACCACTTATCCTTATGTGTGTTATAGGATATTTTGAAAGGTCCGTATTGATGCGGGAGAGTGTTCAAAATGTAATGCACCAAAAAGCTATCAGACATCTCAACCTCCAACTTCTTAAGTTGAGCCGCAATATCCCTCATATGCATGATGTGCTCACGCACACCTCCAAGACCGGTCAGCCTTAGTGATGAAAACTTCCCAATGAGAGTACTCGCAAGTGCCTTATCTGAGCTCTGGAATTGCTCGTCAATGGCCTTTAATAGGGATCGGACCTTGTCATTCTTTTCCACCGAGCCCCTTATACTAGCCGATATTTTAGTCTTTATGAACATAACGCATAGACGGTTAGATCTCTCCCATTTTTCATAAAGGACTAAAGCTTCAGGAGGGCTAGTATCTGTAATGGCTGGTGGCTCATCCTTGCGGATGGCATAGTCAATGTCTGCCACTCCTAAATGAAGGAGTACTCTCTCCCTCCATATCCTATAGTTTTCACCATTTAGTTCAGGAACGTCACATTTGATATCAGTAACGGTCACAGATTGTGATGCTGCAAAAATTTAACATACTCACTTCAATATTTTTGAGACTTAACAAACTAAATTATGCGTTACCAATGTAAAACATAGAAAGAATGAATCTAGTGACATAAAACTGACCTGTGGGTCAAAGTTTTAATTCAATTAGATTTATTTTAACTGAACAATAAAACTACCAAATTATTTTCCCTTTCTTAATTCCTGTGGGAAAATTAAGAAATATAATTTGATATTTCATTCTAATCAATTATATAAGCTTCAACAAATTTTTCCTGTGGGATAAAATGTTGTAACTCATGTAATTAATTACAAATAATGCTAAAAGTGATTTTATTCAAGAATTATGATTTAAATAAAGTAGGATGCTGTGGCTATTCCTTTACTAAACAAAATCATATAATCACTCAACATTGAAATACTCAATATCATGCTTAATAATTATCCAAAATGCATGAAAATTAAAATCAAATGTATACCATTTAAAGTTCTTGAGTTTTCAAGCGAAGATAAAGATCTGAATGATCTCTTCAAAAAAACAACCTTTTCAAAGTGTAATTTAAGCCTATTCAGCAATTGGAAACAAATGAAAAGGAAAAATGCAATAGGCACAACTTTGGGACTTCATTTCAACCGGCTAGAACCAGCCATATAGTGTAAATATCTGTATTATATAACCATATTGCAAGTTGGTTGTAGCCTATTGGTTGTTCCAAATACACTTAAACTTAAGGTCTCAGGTTCGAAGCCAGCATGCGAACTTTTTTTTTTTTATATTAATAAATAGCAATAAAAACAATAAAAATTAATCCGGCAAAGGGTTCGAACCCGAGCCTTGAACAAGGCAACCAATGTACTTTACCACCAGGCTAGCATAGGAACATGCAAACATTTAGGATAACAACAGTTATTAAATGAAACATATCTTTGAGAGAAAACGCGAGCAGACAGATGCGATTACGGCCTGGTCGTAGACTTGATCATATTCGTACTTTGGTTATATATAAAAAAAAAAAAAAAAAAAAAAACATTTAGCAAGCTGCAATACAACTCCTAAGTCCACTGGTCAACATTTGCAAAATATATAGATATCAAGCAAAATATTTAGTGCTGACAAATCAATTATAATTGTTTCTCAAAAAGCAAATGCAAATACAAGTGCAATGTTTCTGACAGCATCACGTGGCCATTCGCTTGATGAAAATGACCAAAAAAAAAAAAAAAACAAAGGTCATCTTCTTCCTTCAGACGTTTCAAACCAAAAAAAAATTTCTCTTCAACCCAACAGAAAAGAAAAACTGAACTCTAAATACTCAGGAGCAAAATCGGCGAAATCAATTCAAAAATACAGCAAGACAGAGGTAATCAAAGCTCCGATACCAATTGAGAGACTCAATGTGATGATTTCATCACGAAATGCGGAAGAAATCGTGTGTTCTTACCTCCGGCCATTGCTTCTTCCAAAAGGTAAACCTTTTCACCGATTTTGATCTTCTCAGTCTTAAATCACTCCTATAGGATGGTGTATTCTCTGAAATCGAGTGAGTAGATTGAGGGACCAAAACCCCTATTTATAGATTCAAGATCCGTTCCATCAACGGCTCTAAATTTCAAAAATTCAGTTTTTACAACTGTGGATCACTAACGGGAAGAAACGGGAAGAATTCCAACGGGAATTTCTAACAGGTCGTACTCTTAGTGGTTCTTCTCTCCATCGGCATTGGCATACTGATCTTGGTTCACGTTTGCATCGCCACAAGGATCCTGCGGCGACGAAGCTTTGGAGGCGACAACAGCGCTAGAACAGCAAGAGAGAGCGGCAACAGCAGAGACACATGCTTGTCTCTGGGGGACTTGGAGAAGCTGCCCAGTCATGACTACATGATGCGAGGCAAGGAGAGCAGCGACTGCGCGGTGTGCCTGGAGAAGTTTCGTGACGGAGACAAGTGCAGAATGATTCCTGAATGTAAGCACTGTTTTCATGCGGATTGCGTCGACTCTTGGCTAATGAGGGCTGCATTTTGCCCGACCTGTCGGACTAGCGCTAAGAAGTGTGTCGGCAAGGATAAGACCGGGTTGCAAGAGGCGGAGTCGGCTATCGTCGGGATTTCTCCCGGTACTGCGGATTCAGTCAGTGTGCAGCTTCAGGCATTGTCTTCAGAATAGCTCGAGTAGTTTCGGTAGCAAGAGGAGAAGAATATGACAGGTTAGAGTTGGCCTAATTCAAATGCATGAACTTAGATTGATATGCTTGATCTATTTTTGTATTGCTATTTGATACCCTGGTAATCAAATGTTAAAACTGACTGCTCGTCCAAGGGTCACGCACACTGAAATGGTCTTTGTGGGCTGGGCCAAATACAAGGGCACGGGTTTTACAAGGCCTTGCCTGCAAGGATCAAACCACTTAATGTCCTAATTCTCGAACGAGTCCAGCGGCTTTAATAGTGTTTCAGGAAAAACGCAAGAGTACAGTGTTGAACGCACTTTTAAATGCATATGGTATAGATTTGACTCCGAACTTCTGAATTTTCAATGCTTTAAAATTGATACATGTTGTGAGTTGAGGGAGGCCTTTGGCCTCCCTCCCCTCATCACTCTCCATTACTCCCCACTAAGTTAGTGGGGAGGCCCTTGGGCTCCCAACTCAACATGAGAGTTTTATAAATATAGTACCATGGCTATTTGCCATGGTTAATCCTCTTTTAACAAGTTATCAGCACCGAAGCTCTCAATTCTTTGAGCTTTTTCTCCCGTATCCCCTCAAATTTAACCCCATACGCGCTAAGGAATCTAATTGTTGCGGCGATCCGGCTTGCGGAGAAACGTTGCGGCGATCTTTTAGGCGTACCGGGAGCGGGATTTCGATCTACGGCTTTTTCTTATTACGATCGTCACTAGATCTTTAATCTAGAGGTAATTTTTTTTCGATCCCGTAGATAATTACAAAATATCGTTTGCTATGATTTTACACTGCTTTTTTATAGGCTTGTACAAATCTGCAATTTTATGATTAATATCAAATGACCATGTAGAATATCAATCTGTTAAACTGATTTAACTAAAACTTGCAGAGGAAAAAAGTCTATCTCTACATATAGCTCCACACCACCATGTCCAACCAAATTAAATTGTTAGGTTGATATGATACTGTGAAATTATAACATAATGCTTTTATTGAAAAATAAAATGGCATTTAATTAAGCAACAACTTCAGCATGCACTTTATTTGCCTCTGCCCGTAATTGTGAAAGAAGATTGTCAAACTCAGTCAGAGAAAGCGGATTGCCGCCTTTGGCTAAAAGCATAGCTTTGGTTGTTTCATCTTTCGCCTTCTGTTTTAAACGCTTTTTCTGCACAAGATCACATTTTTGAGCATGAATTTGATATAAGGCTAACCAAAACACATAAGCAACAGTTTTCAGAAATTGATATAGGGTATTTTTGCATTCCTTTACTAATACCCTAAAATTGGTTTTTAGGGATTGTATATTTTTAAAGGACATTTGCTCCTTTTTGGACATTTTTAATTAATATTACATCCCATGGGCCTGCAGCCCAAAACTGCATTATATATTATTTGATCTGTTTATTGGGCCTGAAGCTCAATTCATAACAATGACAATTAAATTAAATTTTATTTTGCTTATGGGCCTGCAGCCCAAATTAGAACCATAACTCATTTTGCCTGGTTATTTGGGCCAGAAGCCCAGATAATTTAAATCGCTAATTAAAATGATTTTCATTTTGCTAATTGGGCCTGAAGCCTAGTTTATAACTATGTAAACTGTTCATAACTATAGTTTTATGGGCCAGCAGCCCCATTCAGATTAATAATCAATTTTGACTTCTAAATTGGGCCAGAAGCCCAGTTAATTCAATTGCAAATTTAATGTGTTTATTAATATTTTGCAAATGAGCCTGAAGCCCAAATACTAATAATATTTTAATTTGGCTGATTGGGCCTGAAGCCAATTTAATTCAATGTCAATATTTAATTGTTAATTTTTGGCAAATGGGCCTGCTGCCCAAATATTAATAATGATTAATATTTATGGGCCTGCAGCCCCATTCAAAATATTATTTTATTTTAATTCTTTGTTATGAACCTATCGCGTCATATTGCTAAAATTATAACACCCTTGCATTATTATTAATTTATGGAATATTAGGATTTTTCAAAATATAATTATCTTAAGGATCCTGCGACCGCTCTGCCGTTAGTCAACTAACCTAACGGTGTATGACGTCTCCCCGTGGTCCGAGAGATTATTATATTTTATAGTCTCTTTTTCCATATTATATATGCATGTGTTATATAAACTGTGTGGTTGTTTCTTTTGTGCCTGTAGCATATTATAAACTGCGTGGTTGTTTATATAAGCTAAAGTGTGATTTTTGGGTCGGCCAGTTTGATACCTTTTAAATTCCTTGCAATTTTATTTTCTTTTTGAGAGAATTTGTAAGTGAGGATTAAATGTATTAATGCAAAAGACCGGTGTACCGAGATATGAAGACGGAGTTTATATTTTCAATTGACAGGGACCACTTCTTGGTTTCCAAATTGTATTTTTCTTCTCTTTATGAACTGTATATTCGGACTTTGGACTTTGTACGTTTTTGGGTATCTGGCCGATCCCCACATTTTACTTATTTTAATTTTTAATGCGTGAATTTCAATTTTAATTAATTCATGCTTATTTTAAATTGCATAGATAAATGGTAAAATTGGCAAGCGTCGATTTCGAGGTTCTTGATGCTGCAGGAATGAATTACCTGAGTTGGCGAGTGGACCTGAAGTTCCACTTGCGTTTGATGGCCCTCCTCGTTTCAATTTTAGCTCCTACATCGGCCCCAGCAGCAGCCGATGCTTATGCTAGTAAGGCCCCAGAAGCGGCCCAATCATCTAGCAGCACTCCTATCACTGTCTCTGATGTGGATAAGGCGAAAGCCATAATCTACATTAGGAAACATATAGATCGGACCTTAAAGGCCGAATACTTAACGGTATAGGACCCAAAGGAACTGTGGACAGCGTTGGAGACACGGTATAAACATCAAATTGATGTTATATTACCGTGTGCCATTTATGAGTGGGAAAACCTCAGAATTCAGGACTATAAGTCCGTCACTGAGTATAATTCTGCACTTCATAATAGCACCTAACGCCTGAAGTTGTCCGGTGAAGAAGTGACAGAACAACGCATGTTGGAAAAGACATTTACATCGTTTCACGAGAAAGATGCAATCCTCATGCAGCAGTATCGTAAACGCAACTTCACGAAATTCTCTGATCTGATCTCTTGCCTACTTAGGGCAGAGCAGAATCGAGATTTACTGCTCGCCACTCATAACTTACGTCCAGCTAGTACTGCACCTATCCCTGAAGCCCACCACGTTTCTCCCCAGAAGTGGAAAAACAAGAAGAAGGCTAATAATAACAAAGGGAAATCTGTGATGGAGAATGGACGAGGAGCAGCACCCCCGTCAAACAACAACAATACAGGAAAGATTAACTTCATATGGAAGCAAAAGAACACTGACCAAGTGTCACTTCCTAAGAAGAACTGGGAGGATAAATGCCATAGATGCGGCATGACTGGCCATTGGTCCAGAATCTTCCGCACTCCTCGCCACCTCCAGGAACTATATCAGGCGAGCCAGAAGTCTCTGCCTGAAACAAACTTGGCGGCTGTTCAGCCACCAATGATGTTCACTGCAATAGACTTCGAGAACGACGACCTGCTCGATTAAGCTTCATCTTTTATCTATGCATTTAAAAGTCAATGTTACTTCATCTTTAATTTGCTTAAGTTCGTCTTTTTCATTGACTTAAATAAATTTTCGTTTTAATTATAGATGAAGTATGGAATACTGTGGACAGTGCCTCATTGCACTGGTGTAGCATTGATATTGCTCCCACATACAACGAGACTATAAGATGCAAATTCTCCTCATAAACATATAGGAAATCTCTAATTTTCAAGGATATTTCTTTTAAAGAAAATAACTTGAAAAATTGTGGATAATATATATTGAATATCAATATGTAACTCGTCAAGAAAATGGCCAGAAGACCATCTACTTACGATTTCATTGGACCCCCGTCGGGCCCCTATAATTACAGATATTCATCCTATAGAAAGCCAACTTGACTAAGCACCAGAAGTGCCTTTCATTGCCATAGTTTTTAACTCTGGCAAAATGGACTTGGTCATCCTGGATCAGCGATGATGGACGCATCATCAAATGAATCCATTGGAGAACCTGAAGATTCTTCAAAAGGTTGAGTTTCCTTGTCCCCCTTTGTCATAAGGGAAAACTTAGAGAGAGACCTTCCCTCCTGAAAGTGGGTTTAGAGTCTCCTGGCTTCATTGAGAGAATACATGGTGACCTTTTGCGGGCCTATTCACCCCGCAAATGGACCATTTTCGGTACTTCATTACTGTACTGATATATGCATCTACTAGATGGTCTTCTGTGTGCCTTCATATTCACTCGCAACATAGCTTTCTCAAAGCTAATAATGAGGGTGAATTCACTACTCATATCATTCAAGTCTTCTGCCAGGCAACTGGCATTGAAATTGAACATCCTGTAGCATGTTCATACTCAGAATGGGTTATCAGAATCTCTGGTAAAGAGACTCCAATGGATTTCACGTCCATTGTTAGATTCCAGTTGCCTGTTGATATTTAGGGACCAACAAGCTGCACTCCGCATCGCTTATCACGATATGGCCCGCTTGTGGCCATATCTTATTGCTGATGCCGCTTCCTTATGGTTTACCACCAAGTCTTGATAAATGTGAATTTGATGAGTAAAGTCTCATTGTAATAGGCACGCAGTCTAAAGAAGCCTGAAGCTTCTGAGACCATATCATGGGACACATAAGTCCTCATCTCGTTATGATCCGCATACTTTTTCTGTGTAACGTTGAGATCCAGAAGATCCTTCACATTCAGACTAAAGTACATCAATTGACGGATAAAATTGCGGACAACCAGAAGATTGTTCATTCACACGTCCCTGCTGCCAACACGCCAGCTAGGATTGACATTCCCAAGATGGATGCAATCCACCGGCAGCAGAATTGGCTATACCTCATTTGAAAAGAGGACGCCGGCCAGGTTCAAAATAAAAATTTCCTCATAATAGGAATATACCTGGATATATAAAAATGATCCAACCACAGGATGCTGAGCTCAGACCAGCAACCTCTCCCCTCCTAATTTTCCCTGCAGAGAAAACAACAGGAGAAACATCATTTATTACGTACGTATTGGAGAGGTACTGGACAGATATAGCACAGTCGTCGACGACGGTTTTGCTTTCGCTATTGCCATTCACGTCGCTGAATACGACGATGCCGTCTATCCACTTTTCTATAGCGTAAACGCATAGAATGGCCAAAGTGGGACGAGGCAATAAGAGTAGAGCTGGACTCACTCTTGAAAAGCAAAGTCTTTGGACCAGTAGTCCATACACCTGAATGTGTAAAAACCTGTGGAATATAATTCGAATTTCATAAAGAAATTGAAATGAAGGAAATGTGATCATTTTCCTACTAAGCCTACACTTCTCTGCAAAAACCAATACATGCAGCTCATGGACGTTGTGACTGCATATATATACGGCAATATAGATATAGAGATATATATAAAACTTCCAGAAGGGTATACTCTACCCCCAGAGATGAAAGAGAAACGTAGAAACGTCTTCTCCATAAAGGCTACAAAGATCATTGTTGATCTTAAGCAATATTCTACCCTTGTATCTTTTTCGAAAGATCGTTGACAGGATTTGTTATATTTGCCTTACATATGGTCGACTTAAAGCTAATAGGATCTCCAGCAGAGACCATTGAGATTTCAGATAGCTTTAAAGCGTACCTTGGAAATGAAAAACCTAGGTATAACGATCATCCTGACGATGACATTAATCATCCTGAAGATGGCAATAATCATCCTGAAGATGAACTATCATCCTGAAGATGACATTAATCATCCTGGAGATGAACCATCATCCTGGAGATGAACCATCATCCTGAAGATGACATTAATCATCCTGAAGATGAACTATCATCCTGGAGATGAACTATCATCCTGAAGATGACGTTAATCATCCTGAAGATGAACTATTATTAATCATGCCGAAGATGCCTCGACTTACATATTAAACACCTTCGTGGTGGAACCCTTTCATATTCTTCATACACATGGAGTTTATGAAGAATGATGTCCTTTTGCAACCTATTAAAAATGGATACTTATCAATGACACCTTTCAGTAGCTGAAAGAGGGGGAGGACATCCTAGGTCCCGAAGAGCCTAGCTCTAGTGTATTATCTGGCCAACTGCACGTATCTTTGATAGAACGTCTCCAGTAAAGTTGTTAAACAGATACAGTGTTGTCCTGGAGAGCAACACTAGACCAAGGATAAGCTGCTTTTGCGCAACTTCCAAGGGTCAAGGAATATATATTGCATATGCTGGTTTAAAGATCATCGCGATGACTGAAACACAATAGGCCGGCCACCTCCTAAATATATACACATCATCATCCAATGTCTACATCTTCTGAGAAGCTCATCATCCAAGAAGCAAGTATTGAAAACGCTCAGCCAGGTCTAGCAGTACCTTGCAGACACACTGAAGACTGATTCAAAGAATACTTTAGTGGAGTCATCTACCAATTTCGAAGAGCATTACACTCCAGAGCGACGCTACCTTCCAATAGCCACTAGATGAGTGAAACTTGTGTAGATGAGTGATAATTGTATTTTCTTTCAGAACATGATGGATGTATAGACGAATATGAGATGATTGTATAGATACATAGGAGATCTGCAAGCCTGAAGCTTGTACATATCAGGGGGAGTCCCTCGATAGTTGTACTCTTTTCCCTTAAGCTGCTGTTTTTTCCCACTGGGTTTTCCACAGCTAAGGTTTTAACGAGGCAACCACAGTGGCTCTGGATCCAGAAGTATCCACCCCATTGGCATACTGAATCCTGAAGTATTCATATGCTTAACCCAAGGTAATGGAGAGATGATGGGGAGTGTTGTGAGTTGAGGGAGGCCTTTGGCCTCCCTCCCCTCATCACTCTCCATTACTCCCCACTAAGTTAGTGGGGAGGCCCTTGGGCTCCCAACTCAACATGAGAGTTTTATAAATATAGTACCATGGCTATTTGCCATGGTTAATCCTCTTTTAACAATACATTAGTTTTGCCTTGTGTTATATAGGTGTACTAGTCATAACCCGTGCCCGCAGGCATGGTTCATTTAAGATTTTTCCCGCAGAATCTTTGTTTCCCAAAAAATTATTTCCACGTCCAAAATTTAAAGGAACAACATATTAGCGTAAAATTATTTAGCGGCACGTGCGGCTTCGACGCGAAAAAAATAATTCGACGCAAGTGCTTTCGACACAGAAAAACAAATTCGACGCAGTCGCCATTAGCGCGAAACAACAAATTAGCGTAAAACAATTTGGTGCCTTCGACGCGGGCACCGAACTTCGGGATTAAATCCCTTTGGTTTTCCCAGTGTTGTTTAATCTTGGTTGACATCGGGATTAAATTCCAACCATGGGTTTGACAGTAAGATTAAATCATAGTTACCCTTATTTGAATATTAAAATGAGGGATGGCAATAAATGTGTCCCCCTATTTGGCAGCAGGTTCACCCTATTTGGCAGCGGGTTCGCATACAGAGATGGGTTTGGGAGCTTGGCATTAAATCTCAGACACAGCCCATGTGTATGCCAGCACGCGTCCAGAGAAAGATGTTTTCAGTATGTTTTTCATGGTCCCCATGCTTTTTTCCACATTCTGAGATACTAACAACATTAAATGCTTTTTCCCTATGCTATTTTCATGGTCCCCCATGCTATTTTCATGGTCCCCTTGTTGCATTAAATGAGGGATAGCATTGAGATCCCCTCATATGCTTCCATAGGGAGCCCCCCTGCATGCAGAGCTTGACATTAAATCTTGACCCTTAGATGCAAAGGATGTGGATGCATACAGATCGTTGTGGATGACTGGAACTTGTCCTAGGCATCCATATGCTTCAAAAAAAGTTGTGTTTGTTATGAATCAACTACTGGGGGAGGAACGCACAGCCCTTTATTTATAGGCAGGATAGGAGAGTTATAAGATAAGATACAAAGATATGGGCGTATATCTAAGATACCTACAATCCTAACCAACTCTGGTTCATATCCATTCACAACACTCCCCCTTATCCAGTCATAGGTGTGGACTCTGCTCATGAATACTTCAGGATTCTGAGCATAGTAAGAGTCTCACATTGGGTGGATACTTCAGGATCCAGAGTTGGTGTGATTTGCCTCATTAAAAACTTTGGCTATGGAAAACCCAGTGGGAAAAACCATAGTTAAGGAAAAAGAGTGCAGAAACTCCCAACTCCTCCTGATCTGTACAAGCACTCAGGGTTTCAGATCTCTTAGGCGTCTCATCCCAACTTTCTGTACAAACTTCCTAAAAGTAGCAGTAGGAAGATCTTTAGTGAACATGTCTGCCAGATTGTCACATGATTGTACTTGTCTGACATCGATCACTCCATCTCTCTATAGCTCGTGCGTCCAGAAGAATTTGGGGAAAATGTGCTTCGTTCTGTCGCCTTTGATGTAACTACCTCGTAGCTGAGCTATGCAAGCAGCATTGTCCTCGAACATAGTAGTAGGTTCAAGATCCCCAGACTTCAATCCGGTCGTCACCAGGATGTGATTTACAACTGACCGTAGCCAATCACACTCTCCGCTTACTTCATGGATGGCGATGATCTCAGAGTGATTGGATGAGGTAGCCGTCATTGTTTGCTTAACGGATCTTCAGGAAATGGCTGTCCCACCATTGGTAAACATGTACCCAGTCTGTGACTTTGCATTGTGGGGATCAGACCTGTAACCTGCATCAGCATAACCAACAAGTGCGGAGGATAATCCATTTTTGTAAAAGAGTCCCAAGTCTGTAGACCCTTGGAGGTAGCGCAGAAGGTGCTTTACCCCGGTCCAGTGGCTCTGCGTAGGCGCTGCACTATATCTGGCTAGTAATTTTACTGCGAACTCTATATCGGGATGCGTGCAATTGGCCAGATATAGAAGTTCTCCGATAGCACTCAGATAAGGGACTTCTGGACAAGGTATATCCTCCACCTCTTCTAGCGGCCGGAAGGGGTCTTTATGCTCATCCAGGGATCGTACCACCATAGGTGTGCTAAGTGGATGACATTGGTCCATGTGAAAACTTTGTAACATTTTCTTCATACATGTGGTCTGGTGTAATAGGATTCCGTCTTTTAGATGTTCAATCAGTAAGCCAAGGCAGAATTTCATTTTGCCTAGGTCTTTCATTTCGAATTCTTTTGTTAGGCTTACAGATATCTTAGCGATCTCTTCAGGAGATCCAATGAGATTCAGATCGTCTACGTAGATTGCTATTATGACGAATCCTTTCCCCTTTGCTCTTATGAAGATGCAAGGGCATACTTCATTGTTATTGAATCCTTGTTGTACAAGAAATTCACTTAGTTTGTTATACCACATCTGTCCCGATTGTTTAAGACCATACAATGATCTTTGGAGCTTAACGGAGTAGACGTCCCGAGGTCTATCGTTAAATTCGGCAGGCATTGAAAAGCCATCGGGAAGTTTCATGTATATCTCCTTGTCGAGATTACCGTATAGATATGCAGTCACAACATCCATTAGCTGCATATCTAAACCTTCCTTTGCTGTTAAGCTTATCAGAAATCGGAAAGTGATCGCATCGATGGCCGGGGAGTATGTTTTCTCATAGTCAATACCCGGTCTTCGGAAAATCCTTACGCTTCAAGCCTTGCTTTGTAGCATGCGATCTCATTATTTTCATTTCTTTTTCTCATGAATACCCATTTGTATCCCACAGGTTTGACACCAGTACGTGTCTGAACTATTTGTCCAAAGACTTTGCGTTTCTGAAGCAAGTCCAGCTCGGTTACTATTGCCTGATTCCACTTTTGGCCAATCATTTCTACGTTTGCATTCAGCAACGGAATGTAGATCATGATCATCGTCGCTTCCGGCGACATGAATAGCAATGTGAAATGCGAAGTCATCGTCGACGACTGTATTCTTCATGTCCAACACCTCCCATGTACGTACATAATTTAATGATATTTCAGTTTCTCCCGGCAGTTCCTCTGCAGTGAATTTCGGCAGGGGTGAGGGTATGGACATGAGCTCATTTCTCTGTGGGGGAATCGTCCAAAGGTCTCCGGATATTTTTCTTTTTCTTAGATTTTTATCCTTGGAGCTTGGTGGTCTGCCTCTTTTCTGTTGAGGTGCAGCCACTTCTGCTGGTGGTGGATTGCATTCATTCTCGGAGATGTCAATCCTAGCTAGAGTATTTGCAGCGGGGATGTGTGATTTGACAATCTTTTGTTGTCACTAAATGAGTCCAGTAATCGGTGGACAGTGTCCTGAATGTGGAGGATCTTCAGGATATCATCTTCACATTGTTTCGTTACCGAATCATATTGGATCAAGCTTTTTGTATCCCACATTATGATGTGCTTTGCATCAGATTTCACAGTTTCTGGGTCCATTTTGGGGAAGACAGTCTCATCAAATTCACAGTCTTCAAGACGTGCCTTAAAAGCGTCCCCCGTTTGGGGTTCTAGGTATCTTATAATTGAGGGTGAGTTAAACCCTACATAGATACCTAGGCGACGTTGAGGACTCATCTTTGTCCTCTGTGGTGGTGCAATGGGGATGTAGACTGCGCAATTGAAGATTCTCAGATGAGAAATCTTCGGTGGCCCTCCATATTCAAGTTGCATTGGAGAGAGACTCTGACCTCCAGACGGTCTAATTTTTATTAACGATGCAGCATGTAGAATTGCATGTCCCCATGCATCCACCAACAACTGGGATTTCATTAGCAATGGACGTGCAATCCATTGTAGTCTTTTTATCAGTGACTCTGCCAACCCATTTTGTGTATGAACATGCGGCACTGAATGTTCAGTTTCTATTCATGTTGCATGGCAGTACTCTTGAAATGACTGGGAGGTAAATTTTTCAGCATTATCCAGACGTATTTTCTTTATATGGTTGTCTGGAAAATGCGCCCGTAACTTTATAATTTGTGCCAGTAGCTTTGGAAAATCTAAGTTGCAGGTTGAAAGTAGACACACATACGAATATTTTGAAGATGCATCGATCAGTACCATGAAGTACTGAAAAGGCCTATTAGGGGGTGGATAGGTCCACATATGTCTCCATGTATTCTTTCGAGGAAGCTTGGAGATTCGATATCCACTTTTAGTGGTGATGGCCTTGTAATTAATTTCCCCTTGAAGCAGGGGATGCAAGAGAATTCTCCCTTCTGAAGAATCTTCTGGTTCTTTAGGTTGTGCCCATGGGATTGTGTTAGGATGCGGTGCATCATCACAGATCCAGGGTGGCCAAGTCTGGCATGCCAATGTAAAAACTTGGCTGCTGTCGGGCACTTTAGGTGCTCCGTCAAGTTAGATTCATCTCTTCGAATCTTTGTATGTTAGAGGCCTGATGAAAGGCTCTCAAAGCGTTCATGTATGGATTTATCATTGAAACTTAGTAAGTTCTGTTTGGAGTTCGGAGAGAATAGTGCATCTTTTATTTTAATTTTTGTTCCATTGGGGAGTAACAAGGTTGCATTCCCAGAACCTTCAATTATATTCGATGGCCCTAAAATTGTATTTACAGGGCATTTGTATTGTATAATGTTATGAAAATAACACTTATACTGAAGGATCGTATGTGTCGAAGCACTGTCTACCAAGCAGTCATGAGAGCGATCCATCTAAAAAGATGAATAAAACATTTGCATTTCAGGAACATAAAATTTTATTTATTCGAATTCAAATACATAATATGAAAGCTCTCTTAACATGGAAATGTTCTAAACAACATGTTAAGATAAAAGTAGAAAGCTAATCTAGCAGGTCTTCATTTTTGAAGTCGTTAGCTGAGAACTTGAATGGAGCATCGGATGTCACCAGGTTTGTTTTAGCTTTCTTTTTCTTAGTTTCTTTATACAATTCCTGGAGATGCTGCGGAGTTTGGCACACTCTGGACCAGTGGCCTTTCATTCCACAGCTATGGTACTGGTCTTTCCAATCCCTTTTGGGTGGGGGTGCATCATTCTTCTTGTTGTCATTTTTGTGCTAGGTGAACTTGCGCTTTCTTTCATTTCTTCGTTATTGGACTTGGCCCCTAGCCCTTTTATTCTGTCGCCTTTCTGTGGTCTTTCTTTTCTTTTATTGTCCCTCTTCTTTCGAGAAGAAGAGGCATTATGAAATTCTGAGATGGGGGCAGTGCCAGGGGGCGTATATTGTGAGTGGCGAGGAGACGCTCTCTGTTTTGTTCAGCCATGAGTAAACATGACAGCATCTCAGAATACTTGGTGAACTTTTGTTCACAGTATTGCTGTATAAGTTTCGCATCTTTCTCATAGAAAGACGAGTACGTTTTTCCAGCATGCGATCTTCTGAGACTTTTCACCACACAACTTCATGCGTGAGGTAATACTAAAAAGAGTTGAGTTTTACTCAGCTATGGACTTACAGTTCTGCAGTCTCAGGTTCTCCCATTCGTATCATGCCATTGGTAGTATAACATCTTTCTGATGTTTATACCTGTCCCCAAGGGCAGTCACAGCTCAAGTGGATCTTCAACCGTAAGGTATTCAGCCTTTAGGGTCTTGTCCACATGGCGAAGAATATAGATAATGCTTGCACCTTTTCTATATTGCTTACTTTTTCATTCTTGGTCACAGCAGAAATAAGTGACTTAGCCCGCAGATGGAATTTCACATCGAGCTGCCAGCTCAGATAGTTTCTCCCAGATGCATCCAGCACTTTGAAATCGACACTTGTAATTTTAGCCACTTTATCTAGCAGAGCACAAAAATGCATGAATTAATAATTTAAACATAAACATTTTCATGCGGAGGCAATTTTAATATGAAGGGCTAATTGCGTGGATCGGCCAGTCCCACATAAATAAAAGTCCAAAGTCCCATTACAGTCCATATTACACAAATGAAAGCATTAAAAAGAAATTACAACTTTGGAAACCCCGTGGGTCCCATATAAGATCTTCAGCTTCAATTGTGGCTTCCGTCTCCGTGGAAAGTGGTCTTCGGTATTGAACATTTACATAATTTCCTCACTACAATTTCTCTCAAAAGTAAAATAAAAGTGCAGAAAAATAAAATGTGGGACTTAAACAGCCGATCCAAAACAGCAATTAGTCATCCATGTAAAAAAATTTGTGCTCATCAAACATTTTCATCAGACATTTTCATCACAGGCATTAATATTTGCAGAGATGGATAAACAATTTAATTACTTAATAATTATTGGACCACTTGGCAAAGTCATACATCGTTAGGTTAGCTGACTAACGGCAGAGCGGTCGCAAGATCTTCCTAATTATTAAGTTTTTAAAAAATATGCACAACCATACACAGTTTGTCCGCAGAATAAGCCAAAATGATGCAAAGCATATATTAATGATTTTACAGAGGAAATCATTTAATGCAAGGGTTGTGCTAGTTGGGTTTATCCAGAGGGATTGGAACAGAGCGCAATAATAAGACATGTCCTTCGTAAAAGGAAGAAGTTTTCCTTTTTAATTTATCCCCAAATGACCCCAAAATACCCATTGTTGCCCCATAGTTTATCTTGATTTTACATAGATTTTAGGGTCTCCAAAGCGCCATTTTAATCAATTTTTAGCCCAACAAGCCCATATAAGGCTTATATCTTAGCCTCCCTCGGTATTTTTTTTTTCGAAAAACAGAAATCACATGCGGGCCTGAAGCCCACAGTGTGGCTGCGGGCTTTAGGCCCGCAGTCCTTAAAATCTTTTTTTGTGTCAAGTCTGCGGGCCTGAGGCCTGAAGTTTGCCTGCGGACTTCAGGCCCGTAAGGCTGTTTTTCCTTTTTTTGTGGATTGGGCTTCGGGCCCAAGAAGATTAGGGGCATCGGCTAGGGTTAGTTGCCGCCGCCCATAGATTTCTGCCGGACGGCGACAGGGGGGGCGTTACGGCGACGGCCCCCCTTTAGGGGGTCGGCGTTATGGCAACGGCCGCCCCCCCTTCGGGGGGGTCGCCTGCGATAGGGCACCAGCTGCCCCGTCCTCGGGGCGGGGGGGGGGGGGGGGGGGGGGCTCTGCGATTGGGCACCTGCCGCCCACCCTTTGGGAAGGGGGAGGGGGGTTCGGCCTGCGGGCGTCGGCCGCCGGCTGCACCCCTTCAGGGGGGATCGTCCTGCGGCGTTAGGGCAAGGCCGCCCCCCTTCGAGGGGGTGCGGCGCAAGGGTGAGGCCTCCCCCCTTTGGGGGGGGGGTACAACGTAAGGGTTGGGGGGGTTGCCGGTGAAAAGGCCGCTGGCGGGTATGGCTTAGGGTATAAAAACCCTATTTAACATATTAAAAAAATATGATTTTGGACGATCAAGTTCGTCGATTTTAGGCGATTAGCAATTCCCATATCGATCTTGCGAGATCTATGGGTAGATTAATCATACGTATGATAAAAATAGCGTTTTATCGGGATTTACCTCTATATCCGTCGTTCGGATATAGCGACGGTTGAACGAAGCCTACGCGGAGATTGAGGAAGCCTTGCACCGCGCGCGTGGATCTCCCGACTCCCTTCGCCTTTGCAACGATCGATATACGTGGAATTTTTAGAGGCTCATGCTGATAACTTGTTAGAATCAACTACTGGGGGAGAAACCCCCAGCCCTTTTTTTATAGGCAGGATATGAGAGTTATAAGATAAGATACAAAGATATGTGCGTATCTCTAAGATACCCACAATCCTAACTAACTCTGGTTCATATCCATTCACAACAGTGTTTTATATAATAGATATATCATTTGTAAAAATTTAGAAAATTAAATTAATTTCAAAAATATTTTTTCGGCCAATTGAGACTATAAATTATGCGAATATAACCCGACATTGAATGAATTTATAAAGATTTGAGCCAAGTTGTAACTTGCAATTAGAATGTGTAATCCTATTTTGCAAAAGTCCATTTGATGTTCTGGAAATTAACGTCATCACGTCATCAATGCGTAGGTAGGATAAGCGTGTTTAGATTGTCAAGGCTATAGGATGCATAGTTTATCTGGATGCTCTTGTTATCGTTCCCATCCTGAAAAACTGATACATACATGTGATGGAAATTGAATTCCACCCCAAGTGATTTTGATGATGAGCACACCAAATGAAGCTTAGTGTACTAACTACACTATGATTAAGTGTGCAGGTTGTGCGACAAATGAAAAGCTTTATTGTCATGACCCGCTTCCTATAAACGGAAGGAGAGGCGTGAAAAGTCTGCTCAGACGTGAAGCTGTGAGGCTCCAGTCTGTAAAGCGTCTGATATAACCAAGTATAGGTCCTTGCAAATACGAAACAGAGCAAAAATAATAAAAGAAGAGAGATAATAAAGTTCCAATCTCAGAATAGTCCACAAATAAAGTTCAACATCACAGAAAAGCCACCAGGCTAAAAAGAGTCTAAAAGGTCCAAGCATGGCCAACAGAAATACACAACGTACAAAAGAAAAGGCGCTACGCACCAACAACCTAACAAGAACTAGATGAAAGCAACACTAAAATAAATCTATACTACTGGTCGCCGGTGTCCTTGTACTCCACGTCAACAGTGGACCCAGGCTCAAAGTCAGCAAACACCTCGTCCTCAGCAACGGACTCTGGCTCAGCAACTAACATGCGACACCCAAAAGAGACGAGGACGCATGTCAGTAAGTCTACAAGAGACTTGTGCAAGGAAACTAAAAGAAAAGGAAACAACCTAGCAGTTCTAAAATATGCGATGACATGACAGTTTAATGGATGGATGCAACAAGTAAGAAAGTGCACCAAGTATGACATGGCAACAAGTATGACATGTGCCATGGCAACAAGTATGACATGGCAAGGGTAGCAAAGCTACTAAAACATTCACATGGATTTTACAAGTCAAGTAAACACGTCGTGCACAGAGTTTACGTCTTACAGCTGAAGTGGCTGTACGTGCACACTTCTACGCTGAGTGGTCGCTTAACCCTACCTTAATCCCAGAGTTTACGCCTTACATCTGAAGTGGCTGTACGGGCACACTTCTACGCTGAGTGGTCGCTTAACCCTACCCCTCCACGTGTAATCGGGCATTGGCTTTTGACCAACACATGTAGCCCGCTTCTGGTTCACGAGCCAGGAAGTGTATTTGGCCTAGGGTTGTGCCTACAACGCAGGTGCCTAGCCTCAACAAGGTAGTATAGTAGCATGTGCTACGAATGCAACATTCAAGCATGGAATGACATGTTACGATGTATGGCATGTCAAGAGTACATTTAAAGTACGTACAGATATGGAATTTAAACGTGACAGGCATGACAGAGCAAAAGTAAGAGCATACAGATATGGAATTTAAAATTGACAGGCAAAATGAATGAATGACATGGTAGGGTGTCAGATCTAGCTTCGTTGTCAAGCTAGATCTTAAAGTTGCGTCTAGGCGAGTATCATTTCGTCGCCTAGTCTCTTTTACGCTAAAAACAAGGGATGTCCTAAAACATGGCCTAAAGAACAAGTTGGCAAGTTTCACTTGCCTGCAATCAGCTGTTCTGCAAACACCGTCCAACCAGTCCAATCTACCTATGTGCTCGGATTCACCAGCCTACAGTCCCAAATTAGATTATCTTCATTAGTGATTTACTAAGCAGTTAAAACACCGATTTTAATCTTGATTAACATGCATTGGTTGGGGGTCCTAAGAGTTCAGAAAATTATCCTTACACGACGCGAGAGCTACACTGGCGTCGGGTAGTGACGCCAGGGGTTGAAATAAAGAAAGCGCTCCTGATTCCAGATTCCAAAATTAGATTCCACGATCGCCAAACCTTGGACAGTGACAATATCAGCGAGAAGAGCGTCCAATTAGCGAGCAAAGTGAACGGTAGAATATCTATGACTCACGGGAAGCCATAACAACGAACGGAGACGAAAGAGTCGGCGTACACGAAGACTACGACGTTGAGCATCATAGGGGCTGATCGTGACGTCGAGGAACACCTCTAGGCGAGGTAGGGGAGTGCAGGAAAGACCCAACAGCGAGAGAGAGCGACGGAAGGTGAAACGACGCGTCGAGACGTCGTGAGAAATGCAAAACAGCGAGATGCCGCTGTTTCAGAGCAATGGCGGCCAGCGGGGGCTGCCACGACAGCGCAGAGGTCAGAGGGGATCGCAGGGACACCGGAGGGGGCGCGGGTGGCGACGGCTGCGGCGGTGACAGTCGCTGCTGTTGCTTCTGCGGCTGCTGCTGCAAGATAACGGTGCTGTAGGGGCTTGGGGACCGCCGGCGAGGATTTAGGCGGTGGTGGCGCTAAGGGAGATGGTCTGGGCGATGGTGGACGTGATGAGGAGGCTGGTCGTGCGAGAGATACGTCGGAGAGCGCTTGGAGATTGAAGTTGTGCAAGGTTGCGACGCTGGGAGATTATTAATGCGTGAACAAAATGTTAGAGGGGGCAGCTACTCGTGAAGGCTGGGAGAAAAGTAATAGGCTAGGTTAAAAAACAATACCCTAGGTTGCTATTAAAAGAGGGGGCTGAGGCAATCACGTGGGGACGTGGGGGTGTAGGGCTAGGTGAGTGGGTTATGGTTTGTTTGAATAAGAAATTTGTTATAAAGTTATTATTATCACAAAAATAAAAGACCCCACTCTCTCTCTCTCTCTCACATGGGTGCGGCCAAGTGGCAGTGCTGGGCCAACCAAGTTTTGGGCTGTATATTATTATTAATTATTAGGGGATAATAACCATGTGATACTTAGGGCTAAACCAATATTATAGGTTGGGCAAAAAGTGAAAGCGGGTCAAATGTGGCTCTAAAATCGTAAGATAAATACTGGGGTGACCGTACCGACGAGAGAAACAAAACAAAGAAGACGGATCACAATTACGACGACGAGAAAGAAACTAAAAATGAAAAGGCCTCACGACAAAAATGAAAATCGCGACGCCTCATCAAACAAAGTCAAATCGTGGGAGAACGACCAGTGAAATGACGTTCCAAATTAATTCCACAATTTAATATTCTTCAAGAGGGTCACAATGGCATATAACACTATAGGGTTCGGAAACAAACATGGTCTAAAATAAATACGTGCACGAACAAGACTACGTGCACGTAAAGCGTACAAAGGATACGGGGTCCAAAGGCGACAGTAAGTTGGGCACACGTCGGGGGGTCGGCTTGCTAAGGATGCAACCAAGGTGCTACGGCCCTATCGACTCAACGACATGACTCACACACAAAGCAATAAAACCAATCAGGTACCCGAAATTGCTATACGCACAGCCGTATTACGAATAGTGAGTACAGACCGTTACATCCTACCCACCTTAGGACAAAGTCCGTCCTCGGACTTTCTAACATATCTAGTCGCTCTAGTAACTACCCCAAATCATATCACATTATAATTCAAACCAGATATAGGCACTACAAGTGCTTATATATGCACTAGGTAGTCAAGCAGTAACACTACCAACATGTATATATTTACGCCCATTCTAAACTTACACATATCATAGTCAGTCAAATTCATACACGCACTTCAATCATCGTATAATCACGTACATCCCAACATAGCTATTAATCACTTATTACATACCATGGTGCACATACTCACAACCAATTAAATAGTTCACACCAGCAAATACCATCATAATACTCCACGTTTAGATAACTACCTATGAACAAAACAATAAGGATACACTACTCCCTATATCTCCTAGTGTACATCCAATGCCAACATATCAACAAAAGTTACCACACCACTCAATATTAAATCATGTTATTATATCTAAGATACACTTACCACTACTATAATTTCACAATTATATAGTCATTCAAATGCATGCAATTATTTCACCATATATTCACATCACATAGTCCTATAACTATATTCACGATACTCCACACATACCATAGTCACCAATACCTATAACTAAGCACATACTTACCCGCGCATGGTGCACACCCACACACGCTAACATTTCATTCATATATTCCGATCATACCACTATATACTCAGCACATCTACACACTTGTTTAGCTAGCACACATACGTTCACACAGGCAAGTCCTTAGTAAATAACTATACCACAAGACCAACACCTATAACTATATACTGGTATAGCGACCCACAATCATGTGCGTAACATAATCAGGCACAAACAATCCTATCACTATACATACATCATCCATCGCTATATTCATGGTACTACACGCAAACCACAGACATATGTAACAATATACTTAGAGTATACCCACCCAAGCTTGAGTGAGACTCAAAACACATATCAGAATACTTTATATACGTAACACGGTATCTATACCTAACCAATACCACTCCAATGTATACACATATACCAACATAGCCATATACATACCATAATGACAATCACACTTAATATTTAGTCAGGTAACACCCACATAGTTCAACCACTTTATATACCATAATAATATTACAGACAGCAGCACATGTATAATTATAATACCCTCCCCAATACATGCATTTATCGTATAGTCACACACATGTAACATATATATTCACACTATATCCATCTACCTATAATTAGCATCCATTACTTCTACTTATCCATACATAATTAAGATATGCAATAATCGTGTATACCTCATGGTATACACGCACACAACATCCCGTAAAAGCAAACAATACCAATCAAAATTATAATCCTACTACCATACGTATATCACATATATACTCATGCAGCAAATATATAACTACTTACGAGCACATACTCACACGTACTAACATATAGGTCATATAAAAGGCCTACTCACTTAACTATAAGTACACCTATTATCATTACACCTAACATTCACCTGACTTACTAGTGTGTGTGTGTGTGTGTATATATAT
This sequence comes from Scilla litardierei, assembly GCA_030789695.1. NCBI lineage: Eukaryota > Viridiplantae > Streptophyta > Magnoliopsida > Asparagales > Asparagaceae > Scilla > Scilla litardierei. Next base: position 145,178,658 of record CM061136.1, read on the forward strand.
ATATATATATATGGATTAATGTAGAGCAGGTGGCACCTGATCCAAAGGATCAGGTGCAAGACACAAAGGGGTGGGCCCCAACGAGTACAAAGCCCATGTGGGGGCTTGTACTCTCCACCTTTTTTGTGTCTTGCCACCTGATCCATTGGATCAGGTGGCCTCTTTTCTACATTAAATCCATATATATATATATATATATATATATATATATATATATATATATATATATATATATATATATATATAGGGTAAAATGCGCCTGAGCTCGTGCTCAGATGGGATTCCTGCGCTCGACCCCTCCTGACCGTCCGATCCGATCCCACGTCTGTTGTTAAAAGCGGAACATGAGGAACTTTTGGTGCAATTACCAACGGGCCCTTATGCGCCCGGAACTTTTAGGGCAATTACCATCCCGCCCTTATAGCCCCTATGAAAGCAACTTTTTAGAACTATTGGTGCAATTACCATCCCGCCCTTTATATCCTTTTTAAAGAAATAGTTTACACTATACGGCACCGTTGTGCGCGTCGACCCAGAACGGAGTATATTACTCCCCGCGAACAACGCGCTACAGCCTATGCGTCGTGCGCGGCGTGGGATTAAAACACACAAGTGTTGAGAAGTTACTAACCGTGCGCACGACGGGCAAAATTACCCCCGTCGTGCGCGAGGGGGAAAACGCAACGTGTAAAGAAATTTCCATCCGTGCGCACGACATGCAAAATAAACCCCGTCGTTCGCGGGGGTTAAAACGCCTAGTGTGAAAAAATTCACATCCGCGCGCACGACGGGCAACATTACCCCCGTCGTGCGCGTGGGTTAAAACGCCTAGTGTGCAGCAATTTCCATCCGAGTGCACGACGGGCAAAATTAACCCCGTCGTGCGCGGGGGTTAAAACACCTAGTGTGCAGCAATTTCCATCCGATCGCACGACGGGCAAAATTAACCCCGTCGTGTGCAGGGGTTAAAACGCCTACTGTGTGAAGCAATTTCCATCCGCGCGCACGATGGGCAAAATAACCCCCGTCGTGCGCGTCGTCCGCGGGGGTTAAAACGCACAGGTGTCGAGCAATTTCCAGCCGTGCGCACGACGGGCAAAATTACACCCGTCGTGCGCGTCGTGTGCGGGCAAACGCATAAGTGTGGAGCAATTTATAGCCGTGCGCACGACGGGCCAAATTACCCCCGTCGTGCGCGAGGGGGAAAACGCAAATTGTAAAGCAATTTCCATCCGCGCGCACGACGGGCAAACTTACCCCGTCGTGCGCGTGGGTTAAAACGCCTAGTGTGGAGCAATTTCCATCCGAGCGCACGACGGAAAAAATTAACCCCGTCGTCCGCGGGGGTTAAAACGCACAAGTGTGCAGCAATTTCCATCCGCGCGCACGACGGGCAAAATAACCCCCGTCGTGCGCGTCGTCCGCGGTGGTTAAAACACACAAGTGTCGAGCAATTTTCATCCGCGCGCATGACGGGCAAAATTACCCCCGTCGTGAGCGTCGTGTGCGGGCAAACGCACAAGTGTGGAACAATTTACAGCCGTGCGCACGACGGGCCAAATTACCTCCGTCGTGCACGAGGGGGAAAACGCAATCTGTAAAGCAATTTCCATCCGCGCGCACGACGGGCAAACTTACCCCGTCGTGCGCGTGGGTTAAAACGCCTAGTGTGGAGCAATTTCCATCCGAGCGCACGACGGACATAATTAACCCCGTCATCCCCGTGGGTTAAAACGAACAAGTGTGCAGCAATTTATATCCGCGCGCACGACGGGCAAAATAACCCCCGTCGTGCGCGTCGTCCGCGTGGGTTAAAACGAACAAGTGTGCAGCAATTTATATCCGCGCGCACGACGGGCAAAATTACCCCTGTCGTGCGCGTCGTGTGAGGGCAAACGCACAAGTGTGGAATAATTTACAGCCGTGCGCACGACGGGCCAAATTACCCCCGTCGTGCGCGAGGGGGAAAACGCAATCTGTAAAGCAATTTCCATCCGCGCGCACGACGGGCAAACTTATCCCCGTCGTGCGCGTGGGTTAAAACGCCTAGTGTGGAGCAATTTCCATCCGAGCGCACGACGGAAAAAATTAACCCCGTCGTGTGCGGGGGTTAAAACGCCTACTGTGTGAAGCAATTTCCATCCGCGCGCACGACGGGCAAAATAACCCCCGTCGTGCGCGTCGTCCGCGGTGGTTAAAACGCACAAGTGTCGAGCAATTTCCATCCACGCGCACGACGGGCAAACTTACCCCCGTCGTGCGCGTGGGTTAAAACGCCTAGTGTGGAGCAATTTCCATCCGAGCGCACGACGGACAAAATTAACCCCGTCGTCCGCGGGGGTTAAAACGCACAAGTGTGCAGCAATTTCCATCCGCGCGAACGACGGGCAAAATAACCCCCGTCGTGCGCGTCGTCCGCGGGGGTTAAAACGCACAAGTGTCGAGCAATTTCCATCCGCGCGCACGACAGGCAAAATTACCCCCGTCGTGCGCGTCGTGTGAGGGCAAACATACAAGTGTGGAATAATTTACAGCCGTGCGCACGACGGGCCAAATTACCCCCGTCGTGCGCGAGGGGGAAAACGCAATCTGTAAAGCAATTTCCATCCGCGCGCACGACGGGCAAACTTATCCCCATCGTGCGCGTGGGTTAAAACGCCTAGTGTGGAGCAATTTCCATCCGAGCGCACGACGGACAAAATTAACCCCGTCGTGCGCGGGGGTTAAAACGCCTACTGTGTGAAGCAACTTCCATCCGCGCGCACGACGGGCAAAATAACCCCCGTCGTGCTTGTCGTCCACGGTAGTTAAAACGCACAAGTGTCGAGCAATTTCCATCCACGCGCACGACGGGCAAACTTACCCCCGTCGTGCGCGTGGGTAAAAACGCCTAGTGTGGAGCAATTTCCATCCGAGCGCACGATGGACAAAATTAACCCCGTCGTCCGCGGGGGTTAAAACGCACAAGTGTGCAGCAATTTCCATCCGCGCGCACGACGGGCAAAATAACCCCCGTCGTGCGCGTCGTCCGCGGTGGTTAAAATGCACAGGTGTCGAGCAATTTCCATCCCCGCGCACGACGGGCAAAATTACCCCCGTCGTGCGCGTCGTGTGCGGGCAAACGCATAAGTGTGGAGCTATTTACAGTCGTGCGCACGACGGGCCAAATTACCCCCGTCGTGCGTGAGGGGGAAAACGTAATCTGTAAAGCAATTTCCATCTGCGCGCACGACGGGCGAACTTACCCCCGTCGTGCGCGTGGGTTAAAACGCCTAGTGTGGAGCAATTTCCATCCGAGCGCACGACGGACAAAATTAACCCCGTCGTGCGCGTGGGTTAAAACGCACAAGTGTGGAGCAATTTCCATCCGAGCGCACGACGGACAAAATTAACCCCGTCGTGCGCTGGGGTTAAAACGCCTACTGTGTGAAGCAATTTCCATCCGCGCGCACGACGGGCAAAATAACGCCCGTCGTGCGCGTCGTCCGCGGGGGTTTAAAACGCACAAGTGTCGAGCAATTTCCATCCGCGCGCACGACGGGCAAAATTACCCCCGTCGTGCGCGTCGTGTGAGGGCAAACGCACAAGTGTGGAATAATTTACAGCCGTGCGCACGACGGGCCAAATTACCCCCGTCGTGCGCGAGGGGGAAAACGCAATTTGTAAAGCAATTTCCATCCGCGCGCACGACGGGCAAACTTACCCCCGTCGTGTGCGTGGGTTAAAATGCCTAGTGTGGAGAAATTTCCATCCGAGCGCACGATGGACAAAATTAACCCCGTCGTCCGCGGGGGTTCAAACGCACAAGTGTGCAGCAATTTCCATCCGCGCGCACGATGGGTAAAATAACCCCCGTCGTGCGCGTCGTCCGCGGGGGTTAAAACGCACATGTGTCGAGCAATTTCCAGCCGTGCGCACGACGGGCAAAATTACCCCCGTCGTGCGCGTCGTGTGCGGGTAAACGCACAAGTGTGGAGCAATTTACAGCCGTGCGCACGACGGGCCAAATTACCCCCGTCGTGCGCGAAGGGGAAAACGTAAACTGTAAAGCAATTTCCATCCGCGCGCACGACGGGCAAACTTACCCCGTCGTGCGCGTGGGTTAAAACGCCTAGTGTGGAGCAATTTCCATCCGAGCGCACGACGGAAAAAATTAACCCCGTCATCCGCGGGGGTTAAAACGCACAAGTGTGCAGCAATTTCCTTCCGCGCGCACGACGGGCAAAATAACCCCCGTCGTGCGCGTCGGCCGCGGTGGTTAAAACGCACAAGTGTCGAGCAATTTCCATCCGCGCGCATGACGGGCAAAATTACCCCCGTCGTGCGCGTCGTGTGCGGGCAAACGCACAAGTGTGGAACAATTTACAGCCGTGCGCACGACGGGCCAAATTACCCCCGTCGTGCGCGAGGGGGAAAACGCAATCTGTAAAGCAATTTCCATCCGCGCGCACGACGGGCAAACTTACCCCGTCGTGCGCGTGGGTTAAAACGCCTAGTGTGGAGCAATTTCCATCCGAGCGCACGACAGACATAATTAACCCCGTCGTCCCCGTGGGTTAAAACGAACAAGTGTGCAGCAATTTATATCCGCGCGCACGACGGGCAAAATAACCCCCGTCGTGCGCGTCGTCCGCGGGGGTTAAAACGAACAAGTGTGCAGCAATTTATATCCGCGCGCACGACGGGCAAAATTACCCCCGTCGTGCGCGTCGTGTGAGGGCAAACGCACAAGTGTGGAATAATTTACAGCCATGCACACGACGGGCCAAATTACCCCCGTCGTGCGCGAGGGGGAAAACGCAATCTATAAAGCAATTTCCATCCGCGCGCACGACGGGCAAACTTATCCCCGTCGTGCGCGTAGGTTAAAACGCCTAGTGTGGAGCAATTTCCATCCGAGCGCACGACAGACAAAATTAACCCCGTCGTGCGCGGGGGTTAAAACGCCTACTGTTTGAAGCAATTTCCATCCGCGCGCACGACGGGCAAAATAACCCCCGTCGTGCGCGTCGTCCGCGGTGGTTAAAACGCACAAGTGTCGATCAATTTCCATCCACGCGCACGACGTGCAAACTTACCCCCGTCGTGCGCGTGGGTTAAAATGCCTAGTGTGGAGCAATTTCCATCCGAGCGCACGACGGACAAAATTAACCCCGTCGTCCGCGGGGGTTAAAACGCACAAGTGTGCAGCAATTTCCATCCGCGCGAACGACGGGCAAAATAACCCAAGTCGTGCGCGTCGTCCGCGGGGGTTAAAACGCACAAGTGTCGAGCAATTTCCATCCGCGCGCACGACGGGCAAAATTACCCCCGTCGTGTGCGTCGTGTGAGGGAAAACGCACAAGTGTGGAATAATTTACAGCCGTGCGCACGACGGGCCAAATTACCCCCGTCGTGCGCGAGGGGGAAAACGCAATCTGTAAAGCAATTTCCATTCGCGCGCACGACGGGCAAACTTATCCCCGTCTTACGCGTGGGTTAAAACGCCTAGTGTGGAGCAATTTCCATCGGAGCGCACGACGGAAAAAATTAACCCCGTCGTCCGCGGGGGTTAAAACGCCTACTGTGTGAAGCAACTTCCATCCGCGCGCACGACGGGCAAAATAACCCCCGTCGTGCTTGTCGTCCACGGTGGTTAAAACGCACAAGTGTCGAGCAATTTTCATCCACGCGCACGACGGGTAAACTTACCCCCGTCGTGCGCGTGGGTTAAAACGCCTAGTGTGGAGCAATTTCCATCCGAACGCACGACGGACAAAATTAACCCCGTCGTCCGTGGGGGGTTAAAACGCACAAGTGTGCAGCAATTTCCATCCGCGCGCACGACGGGCAAAATAACCCCCGTCGTGCGCGTCGTCCGCGGTGGTTAAAACGCACAGGTGTCGAGCAATTTCCATCCCCGCGCACGACGGGCAAAATTACCCCCGTCGTGCGCGTCGTGTGCGGGCAAACGCACAAGTGTGGAGCTATTTATAGCCATGCGCACGACGGGCCAAATTACCCCCGTCGTGCGCGAGGGGGAAAACGTAATCTGTAAAGCAATTTCCATCCGCGCGCACGACGGGCAAACTTACCCCCGTCGTGCGCGTGGGTTAAAACGCCTAGTGTGGAGCAATTTCCATCCGAGCGCACGACGGACAAAATTAACCCCGTCGTGCGTGTGGGTTAAAACGCACAAGTGTGTAGCAATTTCCATCCGAGCGCACGACGGGCAAAATTAACCCCGTCGTGCGCGGGGGTTAAAACGCCTACTGTGTGAAGTAATTTCCATCCGCGCGCACGACGGGCAAAATAACGCCCGTCGTGCGCGTCGTCCGCGGGGGTTTAAAACGCACAAGTGTCGAGCAATTTCCATCCGCGCGCACGACGGGCAAAATTACACCCGTCGTGCGCGTCGTGTGCGGGCAAACGCACAAGTGTGGAATAATTTACAGCCGTGCGCACGACGGGCAAACTTACCACCGTCGTGCGCGTGGGTTAAAACGCCTAGTGTGGAGCAATTTCCATCCGAGCGCACGACGGAAAAAATTAACCCCGTCGTGCGCGTGGGTTAAAACGCACAAGTGTGTAGCAATTTCCATCCGAGCGCACGACGGGAAAAATTAACCCCGTCGTGCGCGGGGGTTAAAACGCCTACTGTGTGAAGCAATTTCCATCCGCGCACACGACAGGCAAAATAACCCCCGTCGTGCGCGTCGTCCGCGTGGGTTTAAAACGCACAAGTATCGAGCAATTTCCATCCACGCGCACGACGGGCAAAATTACCCCCGTCGTGCGCGTCGTGTGCGGGCAAACGCACAAGTGTGGAATAATTTACAGCCGTGCGCACGACGGGCAAACTTACCCCCGTCGTGCGCGTGGGTTAAAACGCCTAGTGTGGAGAAATTTCCATCCGAGCGCACGACGGACAAAATTAACCCCGTCGTGCGCATGGGTTAAAACGCACAAGTGTGTAGCAATTTTCATCCGAGCGCACGAGGGGCAAAATTAACCCCGTCGTGTGCGGGGGTTAAAACGCCAACTGTGTGAAGCAATTTCCATCCGCGCGCACGACGGGCAAAATAACCCCCGTCGTGCGCGTCGTCCGCGGGCGTTTAAAACGCACAAGTGTCGAGCAATTTCCATCCGCGCGCACGACGGGCAAAATTACCCCCGTCGTGCGCGTCGTGTGCAGGCAAACGCACAAGTGTGGAATAATTTACAGCCGTGCGCACGACGGGCAAACTTACCCCCGTCGTGCGCGTTGGTTAAAACGCCTAGTGTGGAGCAATTTCCATCCGAGCGCACGACGGACAAAATTAACCCCGTCGTCCGCGGGGGTTAAAACGCACAAGTGTGCAGCAATTTCCATCCGCGCGCACGACGGGCAAAATAACCCCCGTCGTGCGCGTCGTCCGCGGTGGTTAAAACGCACAGGTGTCAAGCAATTTCCATCCCCGCGCACGACGGGCAAAATTACCCCCGTCGTGCGCGTCGTGTGCGGGCAAACGCACAAGTGTGGAGCTATTTACAGCCGTGCGCACGACGGGCCAAATTACCCCCGTCGTGCCCGAGGGGGAAAACGCAATCTGTAAAGCAATTTCCATCCGCGCGCACGACGGGCAAACTTACCCTGTCGTGCGCATGGGTTAAAACGCCTAGTGTGGAGCAATTTCCATCCGAGCGCACGACGGAAAAATTAACCCCGTCGTCCGCGGGGGTTAAAATGCACAAGTGTGCAGCAATTTCCATCCGTGCGCACGACGGGCAAAATAACCCCCGTCGTGCGCGTCGTCCGCGGGGGTTAAAACGAACAAGTGTGCAGCAATTTATATCCGCGCGCATGACGGGCAAAATTACCCCCGTCGTGCGCGTGGGTTAAAACGCCTAGTGTGCAGCAATTTCCATCCGAGCGCACGACGGGCAAACTTACCCCGTCGGGCGCGTCGGTTAAAACGCCTATTGTGCAGCAATTTCCATCCTAGCGCACGACGGGCAAAATTAACCCCGTCGTGCGCGGGGGTTAAAACACCTAGTATGAAGCAATTACCCCCGTCGTGGGCTCGTGTGCGGGAAACGCACAAGTGTGGAGCATTTATCAAACGTGCGCACGACAGGTAAAAATTACCTCCGTAGTGCGGGAGGGGTAAAACGCAACGGGTAAACCAATTTCCATCCGCGCGCACGACGGGTTAAATTCCCCCATCGTGCGCGGGGCTTAAAACGGACAAGTGTTGAGCAATTTCCATCCGGGCGCACGACGGGCAAAATTAACCACGTCGTCCGCGGGGGTTAAAACGCACAAGTGTGAAGCAATTTCCATCCGCGCGGACGACGGGCAAAATAACCCCCGTCGTGCGCCTTTTCTGCGTGGCTTAAAACGCACAAGTGTAGAGCATTTTCCAGCCGCTCGCACGAAGGGCAAAAATACGCCCCGTCGTGCACGCGGGTTAAAACGCCTAGTGTGAAGCAATTTCCATCTGCGCGTACGACAGGCAAAATTTTCCCCCGTCGTGCGCGTCGTGCGCGGGGCTAAAACTTACAAGTGTGGAGCATTTTCCATTCGCGCGCACGACAGGCAAAATTATCCCCGTCGTGCGCGTCGTCCGCGGGGCTTAAAAAGCACAAGTGACAAGTGTGGTGAAATTTCCATACGAAGGTAGCAATATGGGTAAACATATCTTTTAATTTCTTACAACAAGTGATTATTTTGCACAAACCTAACATCAATTTTATACCGAATTTTTTTCAATATCAACATTCTTGTTGTCCCTTTTTACTCGGTGACGTGCATTATAAATTGATTTGCGTGGAAGGTTGGACTTTCAAAATCTCAGCCGGCCTCAGCGTGCTATTTGCCAAATCTCTCAATGATCCATCTCCATTCCCTGCTACTGCCCTTCATCGGAATGGCCCTCGACATAATTAGCAGCTTGATGGTTGTGCCTGCCCTCAACGACTGTTAACCTTCACTCCTCACCGCCAACGCCGACGCCCACCATTACCACGCAATGAGAACATACATTGACACTTCTTGGTTTTAACTGGCCTGTCGATCGTTTTTTCCTTTCGGTGTCACCTGTAAACCCCGCTTCTTTCACATGCAAAGTTGTTTACTTTGCATGTGAAAGAAGCGGGGTTTACAGGTGACACCGAAAGGAAAAAACGACCGACAGGCCAGTTAAAACCAAGACGTGTCAATGTCTGTTCTCATTGCGTGGTAATGGTGGGCGTCGGCGTTGGCGGTGAGGAGTGAAGGTTAACAGTCGTTGAGGGCAGGCACAACCATCAAGCTGCTAAATATGTCGAGGGCCATTCCGATGAATGGCAGCAGGAATCCTATCGGAAGTTTTACATGCAAAGCGACAACATTCTTGTTGTCCCTTTTTACACGGTGACGTGATTTATAAATTTATTTGCATGGAAGGTAGGATTCTCCTTCAGGAAAATTTCAGCCGGCCTCAGCGTGCTATTTGCCAAATCTCTCAATGATTCCATCTCCATTCACTGCAACTGCCCTTCATCGGAATGGCCCTCGACATAATTAGCAGCTTGATGGTTGTGCCTGCCCAGCTGCCCTCAATGACTGTTAACCTCCACTGAACGCTGGATTTTTTGACGACATAAATAGTACCTTGGATTTTTGTACCTTCTCGAGCAATCTCAACCGTATCTGCATGCATGTAAAATCACCAAATTTCTACATCATTTTCCACCCAATTGAATAAGAATTACACCTATAGTGTATTTAAAAGTATATACTTACCAAATGGAAAACATCGAAAATCCCTACTATCACACCCACGAAAGGAAGAAAATGCTCATGTATCCTAGAAGGTCCGCTGACCGCTGAGATCTTCTGGGAAGATTTGAAGGTGCATTTTGGTTGCAAATGCTACTACGCTGACCGCTGAGATCTTCTGGGAAGATTTGAAGGTGCATGTTGGTTGCGAAGTTAGACTGATTTCATTGGAGTCATCTTCTACCGCCATCACATTCTCTTTACAGGCATCTACATCATGAAGGAAATGGTCCACATTGAAATAACAGGAGTAACTTTCAATTTTATCTTCCATTTACCATGGTATATTTCTACATCAAGTAGAACGAAGCAATGGTTAGAATTTGTCCGGTTAAACTGAGAAACAAATATATTGTAAGAAAAATATGTAGAATACCGTGGCTATACGAGGAAGATCCGAGAAGCAAAATACTTGGCAGATGTAATTGAAACCGCTGTGGCGCGACCTCGGTGGTAATCACTGTTGTCGGTTGCTCCTGAAGGTTAACACAGCAGCCCCTGGCCGCGTCCACACTTGGCTACGTACCGTGGCTATACGAGGAAGATCTGAGAAGCAGAATACTTGGCAGGTGTAATTGAAACCGCTGTGGCGCGACCTCGGTGGTAATCGCTGTTGCCGGTTGCTCCCAAAGGTTAACACAGCAGCCTCTGGCCGCGTCCACACTTGGCCAGAGACTTTGGATTTTGCACAGTATAGCTACCCAGGAGAACGGGATGAAGCAAAGAAGAATTTTTGGAGGAAGCAATTTTTCCGTGTATTTTCTAGAGGAAAGCAGTGGGATATAAATAGAATTCAAAAAATAGCTGTTATGAATTCAAACGGTCAAATATTAAACGAGTATTAAAATAGTCTTTGAATGCTGCGTATTAAAGCGAGGCTTTAACTGCGTATTTATTGAGAGGTTTTGAATGCTGCAATCAAATTAGCAGTTACCAATATTTTAGAATGAGACGCCATTTATTATAGACGATTTGGACTGCCCATGGATGAGGATGATACTACCGTTGATTTACTGTGAGTCATGAAAAGAACCCGTGAGTCTACAGTTGTTGAGCTCGTGAATATACAGTATATACAGATGTTGCGGTGTGAGTAATTTTTGAGGGTAATGTCAAATACAAAGCGAAATTTTTGTGGGCGTTCACGGTCAATTTATAGTGAAATTGACCATTCAAATTGATGAGTATAAGTCCGTTATCCTACAGCGAGCCCTTCATTGCAAACATCTACGTAGACAATCATATGTATCAGTTTGTAAGAGCATAGGCTAATGAATCAGTTTGGGTCTGTATCAGTATGTACATCAATATAGTTGAATTCGATTGAATATGCCTTCAGCTTGAATAAGTATCAGATTTAATTTTAAAGTTTGCATATAGTTTCTGAGTCAGAGTGAATAAGTATCCGGTTTAATCTACAATGTTTCCAGATTGAACAAGTATAATAAGACTTAAATCTAAAAGCTTGCATGTAGGCTTGATTGGGATTCAGAATAAGTATGATTAAATTTATTCACGTGGTCGTGTTGAGAAAATTAGTCATCGATGAAACATCAGCTTAACGCGCACAACGAGTAAATTCTGCTGGTTGTGCGCGTTAAACAATTGTTCATAAAATACCTTAGATGCTCAAAGCGAACAGCTGGCTCTGGCTGTGCTTGTTGTGCACTTTGCACAATTAAAAAAACCATTATAAATATCATCAACGCGCACAACGGCCATAAATTAGTTGGTACTGGGCGTTGAGCAATTATGTAAGCGGCTATTAATTTTTCCGGCTCACGTCCCACCGACCGGTCAAACATTCTTGAGAAATGCACATGTCTGGTATCAATCAGCTGTAGATTTACGAACAGTCTTTTGTATATTCAAGAGAACCCCTCAGTTTGTAAGAGCATAGGCTAATGAATCAGTTTGGATCTGTATCAGTAATTCAGTATGTATATCAATATATTTGAATGGCTGGGTAATTTTCAAAATGTCATCAATTTGAATATGTATGAGATTTAATCTAAAATTTTGCATGCAGTTTATGAAGTCGATTGAATATGACTTCAGATTGAAAAGGTATCAGATTTATTTTTAAAGTTTGTATGTAGTTTCTGAGTCAGAGTGAATAAGTATCCGGTTTAATCTACAATGTTTTCAGATTGAACAAGTATAATAAGACTTAAATCTAAAAGTTTGGATGTAGGCGTGGTTGGGATTCAGATTAAGTATGATGAAATTTGGAATTTGATTGATTCACTGCGGTGGCGCGGAGTGGGAGTAAACTTATAGCATCTCACAAATATGATCAAAGAGCAAAACGGTCAAATTTATTCCCGTGGGGGCGTTGAGCAAATTTGTCGTCGACGCAACTATAGAGCTTAACACGCACAACGGGCATAATCTTGCATGTTGTGTGCTTTGCGCAATTATGTTAGCCATAACAAATTTGCTGAACGCGCACACCGGCTCAAAGTGAACACCTGGCGATACTTGTTTCTGCATACATTGTTAATCTAATACATTGTTTCTGCATGAAAGAAAACTATAAATAATATTATTCCTCAATGTTAATTTTTTTTATTTTTAAGTATTTAGTATTTCTTGTAATGTTGTAAATATTTTAAAATTTGCTCGAAAAATATCCAATATTGGTCTCAGGTAGTATGTATAATTGAGATATTTCCATCGGTACTAAACTTATTAAATTTGGTCATGTGCCTTGTAAAATACATTTGTAATAAATAGCCGTTACCAAGCTATGACGGTAATAAACGCAACGAAGGGCTGATATCAATTATCCGTTGTGCGCGTCGTGCGCGGTGGTTAAAAGTCATAGTGTGAATCAATATCCATCCGTTGTACAAACACGGTCTCACATCTGAGGACTCCACAATCCACATTACACACAAGGGCTTATAGTGGAACCAATTAAACCGCACTCACAACAGAAACAATTTGATTGTTTTTGTTGCGCTGGAAAATAAATAATTTTTCGAGTGTTCGACGGAGAGTAATTCAAGGCGCAAAACGGTTCGGTATCCTTGTCGTGTGGGGAGAGTAATTTGCCTCTTTTTCAGCTGAGCCTAAAATACTTAGGATTACGCGTTTTTCTCGGTGGGATTACGCGTTGAGTAAATAAGATGTTCATTCCCGAGATCCTTAGCATTACTGTAGGATAACGGACTTAATACTCATCAATTTGATCGGTCGTTTTTTGCTATAAATGGACCGTGAATGCCGTGAATGCCCTGGAGAAGCGTATGAAATCGGAGGCCTACAGGCTGATGCAGTCGCCTCCCGAATATGCTTCTCTCCCTGGTCTGTGAAGAGAAGAATGGCCCCCCGGGCCTTTGCGCCCTGGTTGGCTGCTCTGGGTCAATTAGGTTGGCGGTGCATGGCTACCGTCTCTCTGAGGCACAAGCACTCCCTTCTGTTCTTTTCGATCTCTTGGCTCGCAGCCAAATTGGGCAAATCTGACTGTGGATGAAGCAGATCATAATTGTCCCTTTCCTCCTGGGGATTTCCAATTTTGGCTGCGAGACAAGAGATCGAAAAGAACAGGAGGGAGTGCTTGTGCCTCAGAGGGCCGGTAGCCATGCACCGCCAACCTATGTGACCCAGTGCAGACATCCAGGGAAGGCCAGGGGGGCCATTCATCTCTTCGCACTTCGCAGACCAGGGATAGGAGCATATTCGGGAGGCGACAGCATCAGCTTGTAGTCCTCCGATTTCATACGCTTCTCCAGGGCATTCACGATCCATTTAGTGTGAAATTGACCATTCAAATTGATGAGTATACTCCGTTATCCTACAGCGAGCCCTAATGCCTGACGCTTACGGTAGAAATGGACGATGGAATTCAACCAGTTATCTTTTCACGTAAAGCTAAATGGTTGCTGTTGGAAACTTACGCAATGGTGGTAATAAACGCAACGAAGGGCTATCGTCCATTTATAAACATGCATGCCCGATGAATGCCTTCCATATGTGAGCATTTCACCTTCCACTCCTCGACTATACACTCCATATCCATCTCCTCTTTATAAACTCCATCCAAACCATTAAATCCTTCATCATTTCACTATACCTCGTCTATGACACACAAACACTCCCTCCTGTTCTTTCCGATCGCGAAGATAAAAAGCTCATTCTATTTGTTATGCAACCATTTGGTGTTGTTCGATGCCTCATGTGAATCGGAGTTCCTCGGTGTCTTTGAAACGGCTACATACCCGACTGCAGGTTACACCGACGCATGCTATGACTACACTCATATCCAGCCGATGATGGCAGAAAATCGGCAACGACGGTAATAAACGGAACGAAGATGGTCGCCCGGTGAACTTGCGGAAGTTGACGGGGAAGCACGCAGATCACACCGACAATCACATGTTTCAGTTTGTAAGAGCATAGGCTAATGAATCAGTTTGGATCTGTATCAGTATGTACATCAATATATTTGAATGGCTGGGTCATTTTCAAAATAACATCAACTAGAATATGTATGAGACTTAATCTACACTTTAGCTAAATGCGCACAACGGGCATAATTCTGCTGGTTGTGCGTGTTTAAGTATGATGAAATTTGGAATGTGATTGATTCAATGCGCTGGTGCGAGGTGGAATTAAAATTATAGCATCTCACAAATATGCTCAAAGCGCAAAACGGTCAAATTTATTCCCGTGGGGGCGTTGAGCAAATTTGTCATGACTTTAGCTAAACGCGCACAACGGGCATAATTCTGCTGGTTGTGCGTGTTTAAGTATGATGAAATTTGGAATGTGATTGATTCAATGCGCTGGTGGGCGGTGGAATTAAAATTATTGCAATTCACAAATATGCTCAAAGCGCAAAACGGTCAAATTTATTCCCGTGGGGGCGTTGAGCAAATTTGTCATCGACGCAACTATAGAGCTTAACGCGCACAACGGTCATAATTCTGCATGTTGTGCGCTTTGCGCAATTATGTTAGCCATAACAAATTTGCTGAACGCGCACACCGGGTCAAAGTGAACATCTGGCGATACTTGTTGTGCGCTTTGAGCAAATTTTTAAACCATTAAAAATTTGCTCACCGCGCACAACGGCCAAAATATAAATTTTGCCAGCTCACTTGCCACTGGTCATACATTCTTGGGAAAATCATATGTCTGGTATCAATCAGCAGTAGATTCAGGAGCAGTATTTTCTTATTCACGAGCACCCTTCTGTAGCTTGACGGGGTCTTCGATGTAGCCCCACAGTTAATATGGTACTGCAGCAGTCACATCCTCAGTGACCCATCTGCGTTGTGCGCATTGAGCAATTCCCATTTTCCATGCGTTTTGCGCGAGGATCAATTATAATAGTTTCTCTCTTCTGTATTATTTAGCCCGGGGTGCGTGTCGAATAAAATGTATTAAAAAATCTTAGTGGAGAGTAGTATTGTCGGGAGTAATTTTCCTATTAGCATCAATGTTGATCAAGGCGAAAAATCGATGAGTTTCCTTGTTATGCGCGGAGAGTAATTAACCAATTTTGATCCAGATGCTAAAATAATTGGGATTACGCGATTTTCGCGTTGGTATTCCGCGGTTTGCGCGTTGAGTAAATAATTGTTGATTCCCGAGATCCATTGCATTACTGTAGGATCAAGGACTTATTATACGCTTCATTTTGATTGCTCCAATTCCCCTATAAAATTGGCGGACAAGGAGCACTCATCTTCTCACAACTTCATCTACTTTCTTCCATCATCTTCTTCTTTATTTGCCCCCACAACCTTCCTATTGAAACATTAAGTCCTTCAGCTGTTCGTGCATGCTTGATATAGATATCAGATATTGCTATCAAGCATGCACGATAGCATTCATTCAGCTGTTCGTCCATTTATAATCAGGCATTCCCGAAAAAGGGTTTCCATATGACCGTCCCCGAAACTGGGCACCCAGGTCAACCGCCCAAGAAGTACTGGTCAGGGGGACATAACCAGCACATTGTGTCAAGTATGATACATACTTGACAGCCGGTTACAACGACGCGTGCAATGACGACACTCCTATCATGTTTCACTGTTGCCGACAGTCGGCAACGACGATAATAAACGTAACGACGATGGTCGACCGAGGTAACTAGATGGTTATAGATTGTTATGGACGCCTCCCCCAAGCTTTTAACAGTTCATTTTTTTGCTTTTAGCGATCGAGGATCATCTCATCCTTCTTAAGATCATCGAACTTTGTCCGCTCCTTCGGAATACCCTTCAAGATTGAAGCACGAACAACGTCCTCGGGCCCAGGAAGTATCGAAATTACGGTAACCATTGATCCAGACGTTCTAGAATGCTTCGTTGGATGCGAGCCGTTGCGCCCGCCAATGTTCCAGGTTCAAAAACATGGATTTTTGAACCTGGAACATAGGCGGGCGCAAGGGCTCGCATCCAACGAAGCATTCTAGAACGTCTGGATCAATGGTTACAGTAATTTCACCATATTCCCACTCGATTGTTCTTCATTTTCTTATTCAATTTGGATTCGAACCAAGAGATCGAAAACAAAAGGAGGGATTGCTGTTGCCTCAGAGGGACGGTAGCCATGCACCGCCAACCTATGTGACCAAGGGCCGCCATCCAGGCTTAATCATATGTATCAGTTTGTAAGAGCATAGGCTAATGAATCAGTTTGGATCTGTATCAGTCTGTATGTACAACAATATATTTGAATGGCTGGTTAATTTTCAAAATGTCATCAATTTGAATATGTATGAGATTTAATCTAAAATTTTGCAAGCAGTTTCTGAATTCTATTGAATATGCCTTCAGATTGAAAAGGTATCAGATTTATTTTTAAAGTTTGTATGTAGTTTCTGAGTCAGAGTGAATAAGTATCCGGTTTAATCTACAATGTTTTCAGATTGAACAAGTATAATAAGACTTAAATCTAAAAGTTTGGATGTAGGGTTGGTTGGAATTCAGACTAAGTATGATGAAATTTGGAATTTGATTGATTCACTGCGGTGGCGCGCAGTGGGAGTAAACTTATAGCATCTCACAAATATGCTCAAAGCGCAAAACGGGCAAATTTATTCCCGTGGGGGCGTTGAGCAAATTTGTCTTCGACGCAACTTTTGCGTCACGCGCACAACCGGCATAATTCTGCATGTTGTGCGCTTTGCGCCATTATGTTAACCATTACAAATTTTGCTGAACGCGCACACCGGCTCAAAATGAACACCTGGCGTTACTTGTTGTGCGCTGTGAGCAATTTTTTGGTACTGAACGTTGAGCCCTTATGTAACGGCTATAAATTTTTCCACCTTACTTGCCACCGGTCATAAATTCTTGGGAAAATCATATGTGTGGTATCAATCAGCTGTAGATTCAGGAGCAGTATTTTCTTATTCACGAGCACCCTTCTGTAGCTTGACGGGGTCTTCGATGTAGCCACACAGTTAATATGGTACTGCAGCAGTCACATCCTCATTGACCCATCTGCTTTGCACGCATTGAGCAATTCCCGTTTTCCATGCGTTTTGCGCGGTGATCAATTATAATAGTTTCTCTCTTCTGTATTATTTAGCCCGGGGTGCGTGTCGAATAAAATGTATTAAAAAATCTTAGTGGAGAGTAGTATTGTTGGGAGTAAGTTTCCTATTAGCATCAATGTTGATCAAGGCGAAAAATCGTTGAGTTTCATTGTTATGCGCGGAGAGTAATTAACCAATTTTGATCCAGATGCTAAAATAATTGGGATTACGCGATTTTCGCGTTGGTATTCCGCGGTTTGCGCGTTGAGTAAATAATTGTTGATTCCCGAGATCCATTGCATTACTGTAGGATCAAGGACTTATTATACGCTTCATTTTGATTGCTCCAATTCCATATAGCAACTCCACCACAAATCTCTAAAAACCCCCTTTCAAAATGGAATATCTCTAAAAGATGCTATTTTTGAGGATGGGCAACTCCAACCCACCATCTTCAAATCCTATTTTTTCTTTGTTTAAGCTTTACTAATGAAAAATATTTATCGTTATAATGGGTTAATCTAATACATTGTTCCTGCATGAAAGAAAACTATAAATAATATTATTCTTCAATGTTAATTTTTTTTAATTTTTAAGTATTTAGTATTTCTTGTAATGTTGTAAATATTTTAAATTTGCTCGAAAAATATCCAATATTGGTCTCATGTAGTAGGTATAATTGAGATATTTCCATCGGTACTAAAATTATTAAATTTGGTCACGTTATTTGTAAAATACATTTGTAATAAATAGCCGTTACCAATCCATGACGTTAATAAACGCAACAAAGGGCTGATATCAATTAGCCGTCGTGCGCGTCGTGCGAGGTGGTTAAAAGTCATAGTGTTAATCAATATCCAACCGCTGTACACACACGGTCTCACATCTGAGGACTCCACATTACACACAAGGGCTTATAGTGGAACCAATTAACCCGCACGCACAACAGAAACAATTTGATTGTTTTTGTTGCGCTAGAAAATAAATAATTTTTCGAGTCTTTGACGGAGAGTAATTCAAGGCGCAAAACGGTTCAGTTTCCTTGTCGTGTGGGGAGAGTAAATTGCCTCTTTTTCAGCTGAGCCTAAAATACTTAGGATTACTCGTTTTTCTCGGTGGGATTACGCGTTGAGTAAATAAGATGTTCATTCCCGAGATCCCTAGCATTACTGTAGGATAAATGGATCGTGAATGCCGTGAATGCCCTGGAGAAACGTATGAAATCGGAGGACTACAGGCTGATGCAGTCGCCTCCCTAATATGCTTCTCTCCCTGGTCTGCGAAGAGAAGAATGGCCCCCCGGGCCTTTGCGCCCTGATTGGCTGCTCTGGGTCAATTAGGTTGGCGGTGCATGGGTACCGTCTCTCTGAGGCACAAGCACTCCCTCCTTTCTTTTCGATCTCTTGGCTCGCAGGCAAATTGGCCAAATCTGACTGTGGATAAAGCAGATCATAATTGTCTCATAATGCAGAAGCTGGAAGCCTGGAACCTGTGCGGAAACACAAAAGGCATGGTTGTCTCAGATTTCCAGAAAATCAAATGATGTGAAGAGTCACACATCCATTTCCTCGTCCGAACAGATGATGGTGATGATGCTCAAGTAAAGCGACAGAAATTACAAAACGAGCAGGGAAGTGACTGTAATGACACGCCAATGACGGCATGTCGCGCCTTTGAACTATTTGAATTGGAAAATGTTTTGAACTATTTGAGTCTTTGGATAATTATCGGAGGAAGCCATCTTATGAACACTTTTCCTTGTGTATGCGTGTGCGGAGGCCCATGTCCAGTAGTGCACATATCATATTTGTCTCTTATATTGGTCTCTTACAGGCGGTGAAGATCTTCTCTGGATTAAGCTTTTACTTCACCGATCAGTTCGAGCCTCCTTAAAGGGGCTTCCTCGAAAAGGTGGATCTAGCTGCCGGTCGAACCGTCCGGATGAATGTTGACCAGGTGATGGACGCATCAAATGCCAGTGTGTTCTCCGTAGGATCCGCCTTCATTGTCTACAACGAAGATCCTCCACCTACGTGCGCCTTAGCAGATCTTGAGGAGGTTGTAACGAAGAGATGCGACGAGGTTGGGGCCGCATGCAGGGTTTAGTATTCTCTTACTGGAACACATCGCCGCATGCAGTTCTGCATCTGAGCTTGTAAGTTGTTCAAAGACCAGCGGTGTTTAGTATTTTGATCTGTTGGTGTTGTTCGACGCCTCATGTGAATCGGAGTTTCTCTAGGTGTCTTTGAAACGGCTACATACCCGACTGCAGGTTACACCGACGCATGCTATGACTACACTCATATCCAGCCGATGATGGCAGAAAATCTGCAACGACGGTAATAAACGGAACGAAGATGGTCGCCCGGTGAACTCGCGGAAGTTGACGGGGAAGCACGCAGATCACACCGACAATCACATGTTTCAGTTTGTAAGAGCATAGGCTAATGAATCAGTTTGGATCTGTATCAGTATGTACATCAATATATTTGAATGGCTGGGTCATTTTCAAAATAACATCAACTAGAATATGTATGAGATTTAATCTACACTTTAGCTAAACGCGCACAACGGGCATAATTCTGCTGGTTGTGCGTGTTTAAGTATGATGAAATTTGGAATGTGATTGATTCAATGCGCTGGTGGGCGGTGGAATTAAAATTATTGCAATTCACAAATATGCTCAAAGCGCAAAACGGTCAAATTTATTCCCGTGGGGGCGTTGAGCAAATTTGTCATCGACGCAACTATAGAGCTTAACGCGCACAACGGTCATAATTCTGCATGTTGTGCGCTTTGCGCAATTATGTTAGCCATAACAAATTTGCTGAACGCGCACACCGGGTCAAAGTGAACATCTGGCGATACTTGTTGTGCGCTTTGAGCAAATTTTTAAACCATTAAAAATTTGCTCACCGCGCACAACGGCCAAAATATAAATTTTGCCAGCTCACTTGCCACTGGTCATACATTCTTGGGAAAATCATATGTCTGGTATCAATCAGCAGTAGATTCAGGAGCAGTATTTTCTTATTCACGAGCACCCTTCTGTAGCTTGACGGGGTCTTCGATGTAGCCCCACAGTTAATATGGTACTGCAGCAGTCACATCCTCAGTGACCCATCTGCGTTGTGCGCATTGAGCAATTCCCATTTTCCATGCGTTTTGCGCGAGGATCAATTATAATAGTTTCTCTCTTCTGTATTATTTAGCCCGGGGTGCGTGTCGAATAAAATGTATTAAAAAATCTTAGTGGAGAGTAGTATTGTCGGGAGTAATTTTCCTATTAGCATCAATGTTGATCAAGGCGAAAAATCGATGAGTTTCCTTGTTATGCGCGGAGAGTAATTAACCAATTTTGATCCAGATGCTAAAATAATTGGGATTACGCGATTTTCGCGTTGGTATTCCGCGGTTTGCGCGTTGAGTAAATAATTGTTGATTCCCGAGATCCATTGCATTACTGTAGGATCAAGGACTTATTATACGCTTCATTTTGATTGCTCCAATTCCCCTATAAAATTGGCGGACAAGGAGCACTCATCTTCTCACAACTTCATCTACTTTCTTCCATCATCTTCTTCTTTATTTGCCCCCACAACCTTCCTATTGAAACATTAAGTCCTTCAGCTGTTCGTGGAAGGCGAAATCCTCACATCTGGAAACCCTTTTTCGGGCATGCCTGATTATAAATGGACGAACAGCTAAATGAATGCTATCGTCCATATCAGATATCTATATCATGCCCGTTACTCTGTGGTGTCTCTTGCCGAAGATGAAAGAACTCACCCTCAGACGGATACCCTGCACAACAACGACGTTTTCAATCCTGTCATGCTTGCTGAATAGCTGCCCGAACCTGGAGGATCTAGTCATTGGAGTAAGTACAAATTTTCTAATTATTTCCTCTGAATAATTCAAAACTACGTATGTATGTATGATGGCATTAAGCATTCTGTTTTGTTACCAGGATGAAATGTTTGATTTTCCAGACCCGGAAGCTTCAGCGCTAGAATACTGGGATCAGCAGATGCCTTCGGATTGCATGACAAATACGCTGAGCACGGTAACTGTAAACGTGGTCGATGTACACCGCAAGGGCTCGCAGCCAATGAAGCATTCGAGAACCTCTGGATCGATGCTTACACGAATTTCGCCTTTTTCCGTATTCCGACGCGATTCTTCTTCATTTTATTCTTCAATTTGGATGCGAGACAAGCGATCGAAAACAACAGGAAGGAGTGCTTGTGCCTCAGAGCCAGAGGGACAGTAGCCATCCACCGCCAACCTATGTGACCAAGGGCCGCCATCCAGGCTTAATCATATGTATCAGTTTGTAAGAGCATAGGCTAATGAATCAGTTTGGGTCTGTATCAGTATGTACATCAATATAGTTGAATTCGATTGAATATGTCTTCAGATTGGTTGTGCGCGTTAAACCATTGTCTATAAAATACCTTAGATGCTCAAAGCGAACACATGTTAAAGCGCACAACGACTCAAAGCGTCTACACCTGTCGTTTCTTGTTGTTCGCTATGAGCAATTATTTAAACCATTAAAAATTTGCTCATCGCGCACAACGGCCATAAATTTGTTTGTTCCTAGCTTTGTGCAATTATGTTAGCGGCTATTAATTTTTCCAGCTCACCTCCCACCGGCCGGTCAAACATTCTTGAGAACTGCACATGTCTGGTATCAATCAGCTGTAGATTGACGTGCAGTCTTTTGTATATTCACGAGAACCCCTCCTGTAGCATGACGGGGTCTTCGATGGAGCCACACATTAACTCTACTTCGGTCGCATCCTCATAAACCAATACAAATCGCTGCCATGCGTTGTGCGTTGTGCGCCTTGAGCAATTCCATTTTTCCATGCGTTTTGCGCGGTGAGCAATTCTGATTGTTAGTTTGTTACTCGATCCTGTATTATTTAGCACGGTGTGCGCGTCGAATAAAATGTTTTTAAAAGGATTAGTGGAGATTAGTATTGTTGGGAGTAATTTTCCAATTGGCATCATTGTTGATCAAGGCGAAAAACCGTTTAGTTTCATTTTGATTGGTCCAATTCCCCTATAAATTGGCGGACAAGGAGCCCTCATCTTCTCACAACTTCCTCTAATTTCTTATATCATCTTCTTCTTTTTGCCCACACAACCTCCGTCTGGAAACAATAAGGTCTTCTTTTGTTCGAGCATGATGCATGAGGTAGAAATGGACGAGATGGAGATGGATATGGGGTGTAAAGATGAGATGGTTTTCTACTGTTCGGGCCTGATGCTTGAGATAAAAATGGACGATAGAATTCAACCAGTACTTTTTTCACGCATTCACGTGGAACGGCCATCTCCTCTTTTACACTATCTTCTCCTCCATCCCCTTCATATTTGTACTATAGATCCTCTATTTATAACGAACCATGTGTCGGTGTTCACCGCCTCTTGGCAATCGGAGTTCTTTTCGGTGTCTTTGAACCGTCGTCATACTTGACAGCCGGGTACAAGGACGCCTGCAATGACGACACTCCTATAAGGGCTACGGTGGCAGATAGTTGGCAAACACGTCCATAAACTCAACGAAGATGGTCGCTTCGTTGCGTTAGTTAACGTCGTTGCATACTTACGGCAACCGTAGGCAGGATAGGAGTGTCGTCATTGCAGGCGTCGTTGTAGGGTGAAGCACGCAGATCACGCCGACAATAGATCCGGTAAAAAGCACCTTCATTGCAAACATCTTACGAAGACAATCATATGTATCAGTTTGTAAAGAGCATGGGGTAATGAATATGTTTTGTTCTGTATCAGTATGTACATCCATATAGTTGAATGGCGGGGTCATTTTGAAAATGTCATCAATTGGAATATGTCTGAGATATAATCTAAAAATTTTCAATCAGTATACGAAGTCGATTGAATATGTAGCCGATTTAATCTAAAATGTCTTCAGATTGATTATGTATCAGAGATAATCTAAAAGTTTGCATGTAAACAAGTTAATTTTATCATAGACGGAATTTAACAACTTGCTTGGAGGGACATTTTCGCGTTCTTTACAATACGTCGATAAAGACGCCAGTGGTTGAATGCAGGCCGTTGGATGGCGGGCCGTTCCACTTTACTGTAAACTGCATCAGGATGTGCGACGGGAGGTCGAGGAGTGGAAGGCAGGCCTTTGGATGGCGGTCGGGGGTTTCGTTCCAATTTACTATAACCTGCACCAGGATGTGCGACGGGGCGTCAAGGAGTGGAAGGCATGCCGTTGGATGGCGGGCTGGGGTTTCGTTCCACTTCAGGATGTGCGACGGGAGGTCGATGAGTGGAAGGCAGACCGTTGGATGGCGGAGGGACCCGTTGTCTGGGAACGGTGGTGCCCAGTGGGGTGATTGGCATGGCGATGCCTTCACCGGTGATTTGGACCGACACCCCGCGGGCGGCGACGCCTCCACCGGAGGTGGAGGTTGTCACGGAGTAGGCGCTGGAGGGGAGGAGCGGTCCGCCCTAAGTCCCCTGGCGTTAGTTCTCCAAGGGAATTCGGGGAGTGGAAGGCTGGCCGCTCCATGTGTAAGACGAATAACTCGTCGGCGATCCGCCTGAGAAAGGAAGAATTCGTCGGGAAGGAGAGGTCCGGTATCAACGGAGGGCCTATCCAACGATCGGGCCAACGGGAGGTTTCGGCGACGCCGCCCCCGGAGGTGGAGGTCGTCACGGAGTAGGCGTTGGAGGGGAGGAGCGGTCCGCCCTAAGTCCCCTGGTGTAAGTTCTACAAGGGAAGTCGGGGAGTGGAAGACGGGCCGCTCCATGTGTAAGAGTAATAACTCGTTGGCGATCCGCCTGTAAGAGGAAGAATTCGTCGGGAAGGAGAGGTCCGGTATCAAAGGAGGGCCTATCCAACGATCGGGCCAACGGGAGGTTTCTTTTGAGAGGGGAGGAGTGTCTAGAGGCAAATCGTCCCAACACCCTGGGATTGTGAGGAGAGATCGAATACGGGGGCTTTTCTTTCTTTGCTTTGATCAATTATGTCTCAGCGTTGAGCAATTAAGTAAGCGGCTACAAAACCACTCATACCTCAGAATTACTCACCGCACACAACCACTCAATCTCAGAATAAGCTCACCGCACAAAACCCACTCAAAACTCAGAATTGATCAGCGCACAAATCCACTCAAAACTCAAAATTGCTTATCGCACAGAACCACTCAAACTCAGAAGTGCTCACCGCACACAACCTCTCAAAAATCAGAATTGCTCAGCGCACAAAACCACTCAAACCTCAGAATTGCTCACCACACACAACCAATTTTGTCGCAGTGAGGGTGAACTGCCACAAAGTTCTCCACTGGGTCACAATTGCTCTTGCTTTTGAGGACATTTGTGTCATTTTTCGGGTCAAAGGTCTCCCTGAGAGCTTTCAAATCGCTCCAGCTACATCAATTCTCTCCCATCGCAATTAACGTCTCTTCATCTCTCTGACATCAATCCGCTGTAGATGAGCAGTCATTTGTATATTCACGAGAACCCCTCTGTAGCATGACGGGGTCTTCGATGTAGCCACACATTAACTCTACTTCTTCTCATCAATACAATTCGCTGTCATGCGTTCTGCGTTTTGCGCATTGAGCAATTCTCGTTTTCTAAACGTTCTGCGCGGTGAGCAATAATGATAGTTACTCGCCTCTGTATTATTTAGCCCGGTGTGCACGGCGAATATAATGTATTAAAAAATCTTAGTGGAGAGTAGTATTGTTGAGTGTAATTTTCCTATTATGTGATCAAGGCGAAAAACCGTAGGGTTTCATGGTTTTGCGCGGAGAGTAATTAACCTATTTTTTTCCACATTCTAAAATAATTTAGGGAGCCCCTTTGGAGATGCTCTAAATGTTGATTCCCGAGATCCATTGCATTACTGTAGGATCATGGACTTTTTATACGCTTCATTATGATTGGTCCAATTTCCCCTATAAATGGCGGACAACGAGCACTCATCTTCTCTAAACTTCGTCTACTTTCTTCTATCATCATCTTCTTTATTTGCCCACACAACCTCCGTATGGAAACAATAAGTCCTTCAGCTGTTCGTGCATGCTTGATATAGATATGGACGATAGCATTCATCCAGTACTCTTTTCACGTAAAGGTAAATGGTTCATGTTGGAAACTTATGCAACGAAGGGCTATCGTCCATTTATAATCAAGCATCCCCGACAATGCTGGGGGGTGTTGCAACTGCGTTGAGAAAATTTTTCCCAAACAACACTATGAAAAATGTGTACGATGATCATACCATATTCTTTTGGGGTGATATTGGCTATGCTGTCTCTCATGTTTCAGGAAAGCTGCTGGGGGTTGTACCATGATAGATTGTTATTCCCTCCTATTATGAATTGTGGCTATGTATTTGTTTTGCGTGTCTTGCTATACACTCCATATCCATCTCCATCTCCTCTTTATACACTCCATCTCCTCCATCAAACCCTTCATCGTTTCACTATACATCATCTTTCACGCACAGACACTCCATCCTATCCTTTCCGATCTCTTACACTCCCAAACACAACTTCTTATGCAACCCTGTGTTGTTTTACATCTTCTCCGGTAACGGAGTTCCAATCGGTGTCTTTTGTCCTGACTTCATGTTACAACGACGACAGCAATGACGGTAATACGCGAAACGGTCTGCCGACTTTCCAATTCACGGCGTCTCCTACAAAGGACAAAGTTCCACGTCATTGCAAACATCTGGTATGACAATCATCTTGAGCAGATCAGGGCAGAAATTCGGCAAGTGCAACGTAGATGTGGAGCGCATTGCCCGTGTCGTACATCGCCACAGGGGAATCGGGGTTCCAGGTGTGGTGTTTGACACGGCTACATACTTGACTGCAGGTTACAACGACGCGACTCTCATATCCAACTATCCAAGGACGTTAATAAACGCAACGAAGATGTGCGCCCGATGAACTCGCGGAAGTTGAAGGGGGAAACACGCAGATCACGCGCCACTTCATTGCAAACATCTGTGAAGACACTCAAATGTATCAGTTTGTAAGAGTAAAGGGATATGTATCTGTTTGGATCTGTATCTGTACGTACTTCAGTATGTTAGAATGGGTTGGCCATTTTGGAATGGTCACCGTTTGAATATGTATCAGCGTTAATCTAAAGGTTTGCATGCAGTTTCTGAATCAGATTGACTAGGTAAAGTTTCTAAGCGAAGTTTGACTGTTGGCATATTGCGGAATCACAATTTTAGTATGATGAAAATAGGAGTGTGAATGATTGACCGTGGGAACAAAAATTACAGCATCCAACAAATATGCTCAAAGCGCACAACGGGCAAAATTAGTCCGTGCGGGGCGCGTTGAGCAAATGGGCTATCGTCGCAACTTTGCTCAACGCGCACACCGGGCATAAGGCTACTAGGTGTGTGCGCGTTTAACAATTGTTGATAAACTACCTTTTATATGCTCAAAAAGCGAACCAC
Organism: Scilla litardierei; assembly: GCA_030789695.1. Classification (NCBI taxonomy): domain Eukaryota; kingdom Viridiplantae; phylum Streptophyta; class Magnoliopsida; order Asparagales; family Asparagaceae; genus Scilla; species Scilla litardierei. The sequence continues at coordinate 145,205,412 of CM061136.1, forward strand.
CGGCTTTCCTTTTTTCCCGTTGTGCGCGTTGTTTTGCCCGTTGTGCGCGTAATTTTTGCCCGTTGTGCGCGTTGTTTTCCCGTTGTGCTCGTAATTTTGCCCGAGCCTAAGGGCATTATTTTGCCCGTTGTGCGCGTTGGGCTATTTTTTTAGTGGCTACAGTTTATCCCAACGCGCAAAACTTAGGCAGGCATTAATCATTATAGAGCAGAACATCCGGCTGGTAGCAATCCGCTGTATATTAACGATCCCTGCTCTGTATGTTCACCAACACTGATCTGCAGACTCGAGGAGTCTCTTAGACTATTAGTAAGACCAAAGGTTCCAATATATCGCCGTTGTGCGCTGTGAGCATTTCTGTTAACCATTAAAAATTTGCCCGGTGCGAGCAGCAATAAATGTGGATATATCAGCAAATTTTATTGAGTGGACGAGGAGGAGTTTTTTTTTCGCACTAACAAAATTGCTCACCGCGCACAACCGGCCAAAATTATTTGTTCTGATCGTGGTGAATGGTGAGCAATTGTAGTAACCACTAACAAATTGGCTAATAAAGGCGCTCAACGGGCAAAACTTATCAATGGGAGTTTGTGGTAAGCAATTTTGTCAGACAATAACATATATGATACAATAACCCTACTCTCACTTGGAGTATTGGACACACTAACAATGACACATTCTCATCGCATAACAATTTGGAACACAGGTTGATGTTATTAAAAATACCCAGAGCGCAAAACCGGCACTAATATTGCCAGATCTGCGCGTTGAGCAATTTGGTAGGTAAAGACATAATTACTCAAAGCGCAAAACGGGCAATATTACTGCAGTGTTGCGCTCGGTGTAATTGGTATGATACACAACATCAATCCATACCGATGATGACATTTGCACATTTCGGAAGCCATGATAAAATTTCATCCGCCAAAGTGGTCCATTTTTATACCAAAAAAAACTTATTACATTGATAAACGTTTTATCTTACAGATACTAAAAAGCATCAGCGGTAGCAATCTTCGTACCTTTTACCCTAACAACGAATGACTGCATCCTCTGCTCGTAACCAGCCGGCCATCCATCGGCCACAGGGTCATGCGATCTTGTCCACACAACTGAAGTCGGAGGGACGTCACCTGCTGGTTGAAGTTGAAGGATAAAAAAGTGATTTCCGTTCACATAACCCAACGTTATGTGGAGTCTGGAGGCTCGGTTTACTGGAGGACTTCTCAATGGAAAAAATGTCACACACATATCATTTGAAATCAAATGTACTACACAGTTGTAGCATGAGGCAATGACATGTCCCATGTCTGGCATCTGCATCCAATTTTCCCGTCCTGCAACTTTATCAGTAATAAAATAGTTCACTACTGATTCGGAGTGAATATTGCGTATTTAACCCCCTAATTAGCCCTATTTTGTGCCTATATGATGCTTAATTGTTCTCTAATGTGTTCGTAATTTTCTCATCATCATTTATTAGAGAAATTACTCTATTTGTGCACAAAACGTGAATTTTATTGTGTATTTCTGCATTTTTATATTTTTCCTAGCATCGTCTCGATCTCACGATTCCAACGACTATTTATTTGTATTTTTCTGAGATCTGTGCTAATTTCTATGAATTTTTGAATGCAGAATACCATTTATTGGAAAATAATTAATTGCGCACGAATCTTGGCGCGCCACGCGGCGCGATCTCTGTGACTCCCGTTCAGATCCGACGGATTCAATCAACAGACGACGCGGGAAATCGATGGCCGTTGGATCTCGATCCAACGGCCCGCATCAGCGGCACTCGAGAATTAAAATGCGGGCGACGTGGCTCCATCGGAGCCGTCGACCCCCGATCCAACGGACAACGCTCGCCCCGACATTTCGAAGCACAGCCGCTGAGATCGCTCCGAAGCGGGCACACGTGGCGAGCATCTGACGAGCGCGCGCTCGATCGGACGGACGAAAAGACGCCCGCTTGCAATCGAATACGCAGCGACGCGACGTGAGGAGAACCGTTGGATTCTCATCCAACGGGCGAAAGCAATGCAGCTCGAATTCAACAGCGGAAGCGGGATCACCGTCGAATCAAGATCGAACGGCCGAAGACAACTCTGAGAGCGGACCGGATTCGAGCGGATGCGGGCAAACAGCGGGGACACGTGTCACGCGTAGACTCAATCCCGACTTCGATCGAACGGACATGAGTTGATGCGGGTTGCGGGCGGCGATTCTATGCGGATTTAAAGTGGGTTTCGACCCGTTATACCCCCAAAACCCGCAATGTTAATATAAAAGCGTATTTCTAGGGTTTTTTGGGGGTATTCTGGTGTATTTTGGGACTTTTGGAGCGGCTACTGTGCGTATTTCTCCAGGGGAAAATTATCAAAAATTCCAGAGGCTATTCTTCCTATTCTAAAGGAGTTTTGGGTTCTAAAGTGGAGATTTGGTGATAAATTCTTGAACTTATACCCCGTATTTGGTGTATTTTATCGTATTTTGGCTATTATAACGATGTATTTGGCTATGAAATCTGATTTTCTTTGCACCATGCGTGGCTAATCTCCTTGTGCTATGGTTGTGATGTAATTAGGAGTATTTATTTGATGAATTTCATGTCTTTAGCCCTATTTTCATGTCAAAATCACTTGTAACATTGATTTCTACAACGTATTTGTTGGGTATTTGCTTATTGTCGTTATTATTTACATCCCGTATGGCTAGGCCCTGACAAGGTTAGCCAATTCATGTTCACTAATCTGAACTTATTGTTGCATTTATCGTTTAATGAAATCAATGTTGCTAGTGATACGTATACGGCCAATTTGACTAGTTTTCATCGTTTCATCTTCCGACGCCTTCGTGCCCTGACCGGACGAAGCGTTGAGTTATATAAAAGACATGATATTTCAGCGATTATTATCTCCTAATGAAATCACAACCGTAGCACATCCACTTTATATGTGTTGGTGTTGACGTAGTTAGGGTGTCGTGATTATTGACTTCTATATCTTTTCGCCCTATTTTAATTGTGTAATTCTTTGGCACGTTTTCATACGCTTGATCGCCATACTTTCCGACGTTCTCGTGCCCTGACCGGACGAGACGTTGAGTTATAGAAAAGGTATTGATATTCATTGATTGCACACACCCTAACGAAATCAAACCCAACACATACTCCCCATACTTGTACCCCTACCAAAGTCACCGTAAATATCGTAGGATTTTCATTTCTTATTCCATACTCTTGATCCTATATCTTTGGGTTCGATAGGTGGTTGGTTAACATCGTATTATTACTCTTTTCAGATTGACGATCGTAGTTTTACAGGTCAGTTGTCCCGCGGATTCGATACCTGGATTCACCAGGATATTACTTGCACGATCTCCTGCGCTTGGGAGTAGTTCTCACAACATTTGAGACGAGGCAAGTTTTTGGCATCGTTGCCGGGGATAACAGTACTTGCGATCTACGATTTCAGTTCGTTTGGAGGAACATTCAGTGAGATCCTTCCATCTTATAGTCTAGGATTTTTTTTATTTTTTGTTTTCTTTTTAAAAAAATGGAATATATGGAATACATGAAATTCTATTGCACGGACAATTTGTATGATGCAGAATATTATAAGGCACACAAACATAGGATGGAGAAGCTCAAGATCGTTGGTTTTAATCAGACTGATTGTGAAACTTTCTTTCAGGCCTGGAGGAGGTTCACAGACATAATTTCGAGCTATCCGCAGCATGGGTTTACGAAGAAAGAGCTTATGGAGTCCTTCCTAGGTGGACTACGACCACAGCTGCAGGAATTTTTGGGAGTCATGACGCCGACAGAGGCGTGGAATTATATGGAGTCTTTGCAAGAGGACGAAGAAATCATGAAAGAGACTTCAGAGTGCGATTCAACGGGACCTTCAAGCCTTGATCAAGGAGAGCAAAGCGTAGACGTACCTTTGCACCACTTGAAAGAGGAAGTTCAATTGCTCATTCAGACACAGGAGGCCACATCCCATCAATTCCAAGAAAACTTCCTTGCTCGGAGTCGGCAAATTCAGCAATCAATTGAAAATCTTACGCTGATTTCCACTTGCGTAGAAGAATATAAATCATTTGAAATTCAATTTCCAAAATCTAATTTGATTTCATCTTCTATTGCAGGTATATCGAGCGAGCCATGTCATGATGAAGTCACAAATGAAAACATTGACATGGCAGGAAGTGTGTGCAAAGTAGAGGATGAGCGAGCAATTTTGGATGAACAGGAGGAGGAGACGACTAGGGACATTGGTTTAAAGAATATCGCTATGGAACCCGAATCATTCCCTTCCCCAGTTTTTCCCCAAAATCATTTACCTCTCTCCACGTTGACTGAGCATCATACCGAGCGTAGTGCACATTTTTCAGGGAGTTGTCATCACCATGCTCTATTTTACTTCCCCTATTTTGATGACTATATTTGGAATGTGTCTATGGCGAAGAATTTTAAAATAAATTGGATTGACGTGACTCATCTCTTACAGGATACAGGTGACCAGATTATAGCGATGCTGGGAGTTACGTTGCTGGAGTCCAATTTAGCCTTTGGAGGAAGAATACTCGCTGAGGAGCGCAAGGAACAAATTGAACAACTTCCTCCACCATTAAAGGTTCATGATCTGCCATTTGAACACGGTGTGTTCTTTCCAGTAGCGTAGAATTTTATATGCTTTCTAGGATGCTTGCTTGAATAAACTCGTACCCTCTTCGACATTGAGGACAATGTCCATCTTTAGTTGGGGGGTGTGTATGAGACCTTAGTTTTTTTTTTCAAAAAGCATGGCATAAGGAAAGAATGAACCACCAATCTCACCATTTTAAACTCCTTCGTATACCTCAAATTCGGATGATTATGCATTAACTTAGTTCTAGCTAATTGTTTATGGCTTGAATTAATTCTTTTTTTTTCCTCCATGAATTACCGTTAATATACTATTCATGAAAAATTTTCAATTGCCCTGATTAATATCTCGAAATAGTTTGAATTTATTTCATGCATGCTAATGTGATGAAAAAGCTTGAGTATACGCGATTTTTTGAAAAGTCTTCAAGTTGAAGAGGAATTTGGCCTTGGTTATTGATGTTTATACTCAAAGAATGGGTGTTGAGTTGCTTACAAAGAAAAAAGAGAAAAAGATGAAGAAGAGAAAAGAAAAAAATGAAGGAAAAATGAATGAAGAAAATGAATAAGTTTGGCACTAATACATAACTTGGTTGGCTCGAGTAGTACAGTCCGAGGGGTCCTTTTTGGCCTAATGCCCTATTATCGTCTGATTTGGGAGCCATTGACAGGAAACTCACTCATTTGATGGAGCGATCCAAGTTATACATTTTTCTGCGAATGTTGCTTGATGCGCGTTACGCGGAACGAATAAAAGAAAAGAAATGGTGAATATATATATTAAGCAACTTCAATACCCATGTCTCGAATGATTGTTTTGATAGGCCAATTCCTTGGAAACAAGAAAACTAGAGAAAAACGACGTGTTATACTTTCGCTTGCGCAAAACGATGCTTGTATGTTATTTATTCATACTAAATTAAAGAAAATATCGTGTGATTGATTTTGTTCATGGATGTGTATATTGATGGTGAAGATCATGTTGGAAATTGTATTATGGAGCCACGCCATAAGCGATTGATAGAGTTATTTTTTAATGATCGTCCGTATTTATCGCTCTTTTTGCTAGGGACTAGCAAATCGCTAGTTGGGGGGTGTGATTCGGAGTGAATATTGCGTATTTAACCCCCTAATTAGCCCTATTGTGTGCCTATATGATGCTTAATTGTTCTCTAATGTGTTCGTAATTTTCTCATCATCATTTATTAGAGAAATTACTCTATTTGTGCACAAAACGTGAATTTTATTGTGTATTTCTGCATTTTTATATTTTTCCTAGCATCGTCTCGATCTCCGATTCCAACGACTATTTATTTGTATTTTTCTGAGATCTGTGCTAATTTCTATGAATTTTTGAATGCAGAATACCATTTATTGGAAAATAATTAATTGCGCACGAATCTTGGCGCGCCACGCGGCGCGATCTCTGCGACTCCCGTTCAGATCCGACGGATTCAATCAACAGACGACGCGGCAAATCGATGGCCGTTGGATCTCGATCCAACGGCCCGCATCAGCGGCACTCGAGAATTAAAATGCGGGCGACGTGGCTCCATCGGAGCCGTCGACCCCCGATCCAACAGACGACGCTCGCCCCGACATTTCGAAGCACAGCCGCTGAGATCGCTCCGAAGCGGGCACACGTGGCGAGCATCTGACGAGCCGGCGCTCGATCGGACGGACGAAAAGACGCCCGCTTGCAATCAAATACGCAGCGACGCGGCGTGAGGAGAACCGTTGGATTCTCATCCAACGGGCGAAAGCAATGCAGCTCGAATTCAACAGCGGAAGCGGGATCACCGTCGAATCAAGATCGAACGGTCGAAGACAACTCCGAGAGCGGACCGGATTCGAGCGGATGCGGGCAAACAGCGGGGACACGTGTCACGCGTAGACTCAATCCCGACTTCGATCGAACGGACATGAGTTGATGCGGGTTGTGGGCGGCGATTCTATGCGGATTTAAAGCGGGTTTCGACCCGTTATACCCCCCAAAACCCGCAATGTTAATATAAAAGCGTATTTCTAGGGTTTTGGGGGTATTCTGGCGTATTTTGGGACTTTTGGAGCGGCTACTGTGCGTATTTCTCCAGGGGGAAAATTATCAAAAATTCCAGAGGCTATTCTTCCTATTCTAAAGGAGTTTTGGGTTCTAAAGTGGAGATTTGGTGATAAATTCTTGAACTTATACCCCGTATTTGGTGTATTTTATCGTATTTTGGCTATTATAACGATGTACTTGGCTATGAAATCTGATTTTCTTTGCACCATGCGTGGCTAATCTCCTTGTGCTATGGTTGTGATGTAATTAGGAGTATTTATTTGATGAATTTCATGTCTTTAGCCCTATTTTTCATGTCAAAATCACTCGTAACATTGATTTCTACAACGTATTTGTTGGGTATTTGCTTATTGTCGTTATTATTTACATCCCGTATGGCTAGGCCCTGACAAGGTTAGCCAATTCATGTTCACTAATCTGAACTTATTGTTGCATTTATCGTTTAATGAAATCAATGTTGCTAGTGATACGTATACGGCCAATTTGACTAGTTTTCATCGTTTCATCTTCCGACGCCTTCGTGCCCTGACCGGACGAAGCGTTGAGTTATATAAAAGACATGATATTTCAGCGATTATTATCTCCTAATGAAATCACAACCATAGCACATCCACTTTATATGTGTTGGTGTTGACGTAGTTAGGGTGTCGTGATTATTGACTTCTATATCTTTTCGCCCTATTTTAATTGTGTAATTCTTTGGCACGTTTTCATACGCTTGATCGACATGTCCCATGTCTGGCATCTGCATCCAATTTTCCCGTCCTGCAACTTTATCAGTAATAAAATAGTTCACTGCCTTCAAATTATTATTATATGAAACCTCACTCAGAACACGCCTGTACAAGCCGCTGTATGTCCGCATCTCACGGAGCAAATCAGCTCTGACAGTCCGCCAATCGGAATCTTTCAAGCCCAACTGAACTGCCACAGCCCTGTACCCACAGTTGCCATCTGCATCCACGTCTACGCCGCCCGCCATGAGGGGTTGTAGCGTGTGATGAAAATCCAAATAATATGGTATGAGGAAGTTGGCAGGCAAATCATCAACATAATCATCAGGGGGAAACGAAGGTTTCGGCTTCTTTATTTGAAGTTTCGGACGCCTACTACTTTCCTTCGAAGGCCGCCTCTTCCATTTAGGCTTCTCCTTCGCCGCCGCCGTATGCTCCGCAATTGAATGCAACCGTGGAGCCTTAACAGGCTTCCTCCTAACTGTAGGCTTCTCCGTCACATCCGAAAAATGATCAGAAATCTCATCAACCAGGGGAGAAAGTTGTTTAAGCATGCCATCCATCTCCTCGTGCTCATCAAAATACGAGGCCACAGCCGTCTCCTCCTCCCTCCCAGCAGTCTGAGCATCCACATTATGATCCCCCGTCTCCACCGTCGCCCCCAACTCCAACGTAAGCTCAGCTTGCATCAACCCAGCATCCTCTATCTTCTCATCCTCCACATCCTCCACATTCGCCTCATCCTCCTGCGGCTCCTCATTCTCCCCAGCTGCATTCTCCCCCTCATCCATCTCAGCAGTCTGGTCAGCCACATTACGTTCCACCGTCCCCGCCGTATCCACCAACTTCCCAGTATGCTCCTCAGCAATCAAATCAGTAGCCACTTCCTTATCATCATCCTCCTCGTTCGCCTTCTCCTCATACACCTTCGGCTCCACAGTCTCAGCCGCTGCATTATCCTCCACCAGTACCTCCTCAGCATTCTGCACCTCCACGTTAAGGGCAACCGTCTCCTCCGTCTCCACCATCTCCCCAATAACATAATCATCTACAGTCAACTCAGCAGCCACTGCATTCTCAGCCTCATCATCCCCATAAACATCATGCACCCTCGGCTCCACATTCTCATCCGCTGCATTAACCTCATCCTCCTCCGCAGCATTATGCTCCTGCCCACTAAGAGCCAACTTCTCAGCAGCCTGCTCCATCGCATTACGATCCACCACATCATCCTGCCAATAAGCAGCCAATGCAGTCGCCTCCTCAGCCTCATCCACCTTCTCCTCATCTCCCTTCTGCTCCTCCTCAACATTATCCACATGCACCACAAGCTCATCACCCACAATTCTACACGGTGATGCTAACTCCTTCAACTTGTTTACCATACCCACACTCTGCCCCCTTAGTAATCGGGAACGTGCATTATAAATTGATTTGATTGGTGTTTCATTGAAGGATTTAGTTTCCTTCAGGCCTTTCAAAATTGCTGACGGCGGCACCTTTCTATTTGCCAAGTCTCGCAATGCTTCCACCTCTTTTCCCTGCAACACCCCGTCGTCGGAATGGCCCGCGACATAATTAGCAGCTTGATGGTTGTGCCTGCCATCAACGACCGTTAAACTCCACTCACCGCCATCGCCCACCTCATTACCACGCAATTTGAACGGGCATCCACACTTGTTGGTTCTAACTGGCCGGTTGCTCTTTCGTACTGGTCGGTGTCCCCTGTAGTTCCCGCTTCTTGCACATGCATAGTAGGCAGCGGGAGTCCTATTGGACGATTTATTCATACTCGACGCACTGGTAACAATCACATGCCCCTGTTGTCGTCCGACGCTCTTTATCCACTGAAAGAGTTCGTCTCTACTTTTAAAACGTTGAAGCGTTGTAAATTCGGCTGTATAATCCATATACACCTGTATCAAACAATTCATACAACTAATTGGACCGGGAACCAAACATTAGTTACATTATTGACGTAAAGAAAAATCAATATTACCTCCGAATTTTTTAGCATCTCCATCAATCTCAACTGTATCTGCAGGCAATTATAAACCAAAAATTTCGCCTCCTCTTTCTACACATTGTAATTGTAACAAGGATATCAAATAAAATGTACTTAACATTGTATACTTACCAAATCGCGATTTCGACAAATTTAGGTCGAAAACCCCTAAATCGATTGCTCTCGCTTCACCGATTTGTTTGAACGCAGTAGTTGCCACTGTGATGTAAATGTCGAGCCCAGTAATAAAAATCAAATCTTTGGAATTTCCGTCTGTGCGCCTTGAGCAATCTACGAAAAACTGGCCGTTTGATATTCCGCCTTGAGCAATCTGTGGAAGGTTATGGCTGTGAGCGGTGAGCAGAATTTATCAAGGGATGAAAGAGGGTCCAAACGGGTCAAAACGGGTAAAAATTTTAACCCGTTGCGCGCTTCGAGTAAATTCGGTGGTTTAGTTGGCAAATTTTACTCAGCGCGCACAACGGTTATATTTTAGCACGATTCGAACCGTTTTGCGCGCTGAGTAATATTACATGGATTGTCAGGCTTGACATTAGTAACGGTAATCGTTATTAATCGCGACGCTGAGAACGATTTTGACCGCGGTGCGCGCTGAGGAGATCTAAATTTTGTTTTTAATATTTATTCTATTGGATTCCTCATATTCTTATGCCGATGTTAACAACATTATTGATACGTATAAAATAATATAATACCAACGTGATAACTATCATTAGTTGTATTAATTAACACCCTTAAGAAAATCTGGATAGATTGCGTGTGTTATTAAGCATTCAAAATCCAGTATATATCAGTTTGTACCCGTTCACCAAAAAGTTAGTAAGAGGCAAACTTGATTAGTAGGTCTATCGTTGAGCATAACTTATAGATACCATACACCAAAGCACGGCATACAGATGATAACATTTGCACATTTAGGCAGACATGATAAAATTTCATGCTACCAATCTGTCAATATGAAATAAACAATCCACAGTAAAATGATACAACGTTTTATCCTACAATATTTCAATAACGTCAACGGTTGCAATATCGTGCCCAAATACTATTGACTGGAATTGATGCATCCTATCCTCATAAGCAGCCGGCCATCCGGCTGACACATCGGAACGGTATCTTAGCCACATACTTGAAGTCGGAGGGACAGGACCATATGGGGCAAGTTTAACAATAACGAAGTGATTATTGTTCACATGACCCAACGTTATGTGGCGTCTGGATGATAGGGGTACTGGAGGAGTTCTTAAAGGAAAATATGTCACACACTGATGAGGTGCAAGAATATGTACTACACATTCGTAGCATGAGGCAATGACATGTGCCATTTCTGGCATCTGCATCCACCATTTAGCTTTTGGACGGTCTAACAAATGGCCCAGTGCCACTACATTCTTTTTAAATTCCACGGCACCCATAAGTTGCCGGTACAAGCCGTCGTGGTTCTGCATCTCTTCTCGCAAGTCATATTTCACCTGCCTCCATTCGTCCTCACCCAGTCCCAACTGAGCTGCCACAGCCCTATACCCACAGTTTCCGTCTGCTTTCACATCTACGACATGCACTATAAGGGGTCGTAGACACTCAGGAAAAGCGTTCCAATATGGTATTATTATGTCGGCAGCCAAGTCCTCGTCACTATCATCATGTGAAATTGATTGTTTCGGCTTCTTTATTGTACGTTTCCACAACGGTCTACTTCTTCCCTTACCCGGCTTACACGTCAATGTAGACGTATCCGTTATCTCAGCATGCTGCTTAGCAATCTCCGCTACCAGGGTAGAAATTTGAAGACGTAGAACCTCATGCTCCTTCTCAAAGGCCTTAGCCACTGCATTCTCATCATCATCCTCCTCCTCCCCAGCAGTCTGCTCCGCCTCATTACGATCCACCTTATCATCCTCCCCACCCATCTTCCCAGTATGATCCTCCTCCTGCAACTCAGCAGGCACTGCATTCTCCCAAAACGCCTCCCCCACCTTCTGATCCTCCCCCTCATTATTCACAGCCTTCACATTCTCAGCACCCACAATTTTATCAGCTGATGCTAACTCCTTCAACTGTTTTACAATACCAACCTTCTTCCCCCGTTGTAACCGGTTTCGTGCATTATAAATTGCTTTGATTGAGGTAGCACTGAAGTTTTTATTTGCCTTCAGTACTTTCAAAATTTCAGCTGGCCGAACCTTGCTATTCGCCAAGTCACGCACTGTTTCCATCTCCATTCCCTGCAACGTCCCGTCATCGGAATGGCCATCGACATATTTAGCTGCTTCATGGTTGTGCCTGCCACAAACGACTGTTACCTTCCACTCCTCAACGCCCACGCCCACCATATAACCACGCAATGAGAAAGGACATGAACACTTCTTGGTTTTAACAGGCTGGTTGGTCTTTTTTAGCTTTCGGTGTCCCCGATACTCACCGCTTCTTTCACACGCAAAGTACACAGCATGATGCCCTTTGGCCGTTTTACTTAATCTCCCCGAACGTGTAACAATCACATGCCCATGACTTAACCCGACGTTTTGTATCCACTGAAACAGCTCTTTTCTATCCTTGAACAGTTGATTGGTGGTAAAGTCGGTTGTAAAATCCATAGTATCCTGTATCAAACAATTCATAACCTGATCCTCAAAGATTTAATGCATTATTGCCGAGAAGATAAATCAATATTACCTTGGATTTTTGTACCGACTTCATCAACCTCAACCGTGGATGAATGCATGTAAAATCAAAATAAGAAAGGCAGATAAACTGTACTTAAAAGTATAGACGTACCAAAGAGTCGATGTTGATAAATTTAGGTCAAAAACCCCTAAATCGATTTCTCTCGATTCAGCTCTTTGTTTGATCTCACCAGTTGACTAAGTGATGTATCCTTCGAGCAATTAAATAAAAATCAAAGCTTTTGGATTTCGGTCTGGGCGACTGGAGCGATCTTTGAAAATACTTGCCGTTTGAAATTCCGCCGTGAGCAATCTGTGTAATTGTCTGTCAATTCGCTGCGAGCAGAAGGTATCACGGGACAATTTCGGGTCCTACCGGGTCATATCGGGTCTACAATAATTTACCCGTTGTGCTGGTTGAGTAAACAAGTCTAGTTTGAAATATTACTAGCAAATAACCCGTCCACATGTGCACGTGGACTTGACCAAAACGGTTGTGGGCGGTGAGCAATTACGGGTTTTGAGTGGTTGTGTGCGCTGAGCAATTCCGAGTTTTGCGTGGTTGTGTGCGCTGAGCAATTCCGTGTTTTGATTGGCTGTGAGCGGTGAGCAATTCCCAGTTTTGCGTGGTTGTGTGCGCTGAGCAAGTCCGTGTTTTGCGCGGTTGTGTGCGGTGGGCAAACTGCTAGACGGTTTACAGAGGAGAGCAATTTACATTTTTGCCCTCCCACTGTTCGCGATGAGTAATTTACACTATGAACCACTATTTCTGTAGTGCCCTGTGGTAGCTACTGCACACGTACTAGAGGGGGGGGGGGGGGGTGAATAGTACTTAAAATAATCAAGATAGTTATTCCTAATTATTGTGCAAGAAACAAACAACAATGCGGAATTAAACAACTATCAACAAGAATTAAAACATACGCAAACAAACAATATTACTGGGTTCGGATCCACCCAAGTCTCCCCGACTTGTTCCCGGTGATCCTACGTCCCAACCACCCGGATCCCCTCCGGATACTTGAGTTAGCAACCCTAACTCAAGATTTCCACTAAACCCACTTGCGGAAACTCCACAAGTGCAATCGACCTACAATCGATTTCCGTGAATCCCACAACCCGGGATCACACAAACTCTCACAACCGAGAGTGTACAACAATTCAATGAAATGAAATGAAATAAACTCTTACCGTACAAAATCCTATGCCTTGAGTAAACTTACCAAATTAGGGCAATGATGGATTTTGAGGAGAGAATGTCACCAAACCGAATCTCCACCAATAAGATCAGCGATCGAAGGCTAGGATGGAGGATGGTGACTTTGGATCAAGCTCTAGGCTTGGAAGGCTCACAATGGAGAGAATCTCTCTTGAGGAAATGGCTCAAAGAGTTGAGGGAGAGATTCTTGTGAGGAAGAGAAAGCTTTTAGAATGGAGTTGAATATCTTCTCTTAGGTTTCTTCAAATCTCTAAAATGGCAGCCTTGAAACTTATGAAAGACCCCCTCCAACTATATAGGATAGAGGAGAGAGGGAGAGAAAAACGTTTCAAGAAAAGCTTCAACGGCTCTATTCTGAGCCAGACTAGTCGGTCAAAGAAGGATCACTGACCGACTAGTTCATCAACTAGTCGGTCGGTGATACAACGTAGACCGACTAACGGTTTGAACAGCCAAAAGGTCGAAGTACAGGCAAAGACAACTAGTCGGTCTAAGAAGACTTTCCGACCGACTAGTTTCACAACTAGTCGGTCGGTGAATGTTCTTTGACCGACTAACGTCGAAATAGAATAGGCTGACTTCAAGTTGACTTAGTCGGTTTAAGAACAAATGCTGACCGACTAGTTTCTCAACTAGTCGGTCGGTAAACGTTCTTTGACCGACTAACTCGAAACAGTAGCTCAGGCTGGAAATGACTATACACAACTAGTCGGTCTAAGAAGGACTCCTGACCGACTAGATCGTCATCTAGTCGGTCGGTGACTCTTCTTTGACCGACTAACTGTAGTCATGGAAAGAGCTGAATTAGAGAAGGCAAACTAGTCGGTTCAAGTATAGTTGCCGACCGACTAGATCGTCATCTAGTCGGTTGGTGACTCTTCTTGAACCAACTAACATGCACTCGAAGCCGATGGAAGAAGCGATAGGCTTCGGGAAAGTTCTAATGGCTTCTATGAATATCCTAGCTCTAAGAATGAGTGAAATGAAGATTATAAAGTAAGTCCTACTCAAGGCTTAACATTCTAATATATGAAGCTAGAAGACTATAAAATAAACCTTACGAGCCGTCTTCAAAGCTTCAATCTTCATTCCTCTTGACTTCCATATTTCTCCTTGAGCTTCAACGAAGCTCCAGACACACGATCATGCGTATTGAGAAGTCTTGAGGCGTCGCTTTTGATGTACGTGGTATTTTGGCGATGATCTCCATAACTGCGCTCACAAACAAGTTAGTATACATTATTTATGTTTGCTCATCATCCAAAACCAAATCCGGGGAATCATATCACAACATTCTCCCCCTTTTTGGTGATGACAAACCAACATAAATAATAATCAATAATAATTATTCAATTGAAATTTACTTACTCCCCCTGCATTGATGACACGTTAGTTCCATATTCAATAATGTTCATATGCATCAAGCAGCGAGGGAAATATAAAATATGAATCCTAGCGTTGCACATATAGGATCAAAATCCATTTTATATCTTCACTCCCCCTGAATCTAACACATCAAATTAGATTCATGGTAAATTCCTTTGAATTATTAATTAGCACATTGTCATTCTCTCCCCCTTTGGCATTAGCAAAAAGAGCGGGAGGAGACAAAACTAATGGCTAAAAAATAACGCATGGGAGTCGAAGAATACGACCAAGGTCCAAAATAACACCAAAGCAAAATATCAAATACAAAATACCGAATAAAAGCAAAGCGTGTCAAGGAGACCAAAGTCGAAAATCGGAAACCGAAATCATCAAACCATAGGCGAAATACGAAATACGAAATCATCTAGCCATAGGCGAAAACTCGAAAACCGAAATCATAGAATCATCGGAGAAAATCGGAAAACGAAATCACCAAGTCATAGGCAAAAATCGAAATACGAAATCATCAAGCCGAAGAACGAAATCCGAAATCATCAAAACTCAAATCGATTTCACTTATTGAGTTTTGGAACATACTCTCCAAAATCAATAAAATGCATGGAAAACAATTCTATGTTTCCATAGAAAGAATTCTATTAAATCCATAAAATCGTCGAACGACGAAATCAACATCAGAGACAAAAATAATCCGATGTGCATACCAAATGTAGTATGCAAGAATGTTATGCCAAAAATAGATAGAACATCATATAACAATGGCATACACTAATCTAGCATACCAAATGAAGCAAAGTGATACCAATCGTAATATATTCTACCAATGGATACCAATATGAATCAAAAGTATGAACATACTTACAACATTAAGCTCCCCCTACTTTGGTGCATCATTCAAGCACCATCAACTCCAATCGAATGAAAGTCCTTGCAAATCACGGAGTTGGTAGGGTTGGTATCTCATGGTGGATTTAACCTAGAGAATATCATTTTGGTATCCAAAAATCTTTTTGGATCCTATGGGTTAGGCAATAAATTTAGCTAACTAAATTCAAATTAAATGTAACCCAATCAAACCACAATTGCTTTGGTACCCATAAAAATGAACTTAAACAAATGGTACCAAGCAATGAAGGGTCAAAGGAAACTAACCCTTCAGAAACCAAGTCCAAGAGGAACTTGATTTCCCAACATAATCATCATTCAAGATAACATCATTAATAAACGATTTCACATACAAATTCTTATTATGCATGCTTGTGTTCTTCGGACCCCAAATAGTGTATGTCTTGGGAGTCCTAATCCTATTGGGAGCATGCATACGTTGTTGGTTTCTATGTGATGCATGTCGTGGGTAAGCATATGGAATTCGATGCAATGGTGCATGATGATAATTATTCATATGAGAATGAGGATGAACATATGAATGTGGAGGAACACGTGCATGAGTGTGTCTCACATGGTGTGCACGTGCTCGTGGGTGCGGAGCATAAAAATCATCATTTGTGCTAACATGTGGGGTAGGTTGTGTGTTCCTACGTGGCATGGTATACATGTAAGCATGACCCTTCTTTGGAGGTCCACCCAAAGTGGGTTTCTTTCCAAATGGGGGCGTGTTCCTAGCTGAAGCACCATTGGTAGAAAATCTACCCATGACGTGTTTACTTCCACTAGTAGAAGCATCGGAAGATGGCCTAACAAAGGTGGCAGACGATTTGGATGACTCTCCCATCTTATACCCCAAACCAATGTGATGATTGGCCGGAGGTAAGTCATTTAGGATATCATCCAACTTGCCCTTTCCTTTGTTGAATTCATGAATTCGGCCTAGTGTGCTCTCATGCTTCTCGGTGAGAGAATGCAAAGAAACATCCAAAGTGGACACTTGCGATGCGAGTGCACAAACACGTGACTTGAGATTTTTATTCTCAATACTCAAAGTTGAGATTTGAGACGTCAAATCCGCTATCACATGCTCATCCGAATCCTCGATATGAACATGCTCAAGTTGAGACTTGAGATTTTCAATCTCATTTCTCAACCTATCAACAACGGTGTCGTTGTTGACGATGAAAGGCTTAGGCGAGTTTTTAAGACTATCTAATTCATTTTTAGTCTTCATAAACTTATTAGCCATATTAGAAAATTTATTCCAAAGTTGTTCATTGGCTATTCTAAGTTCATCATTGGTTACCTCTTTGCCTTCATCCTCGCTTCCATCTTCGCTTCCATCCTCGCTTTCATTGGAGGAAGTCTCTTCATCACAATCCTCTTTTCCCATAAAGCACGTGTGTGCAATCTCCACTCCTTCATCGTCCGATTCTCCACTTGAGGAGTCGGAGTCGGTGAAAGTGCTGACAAGCCCTTTCTTGTGCTTTCTTGACTTGTCGTGCTTGGATCCCTTCCATTTTCCCTTGTGTTTGTAGAGAGGACAATCCGACTTGATATGTCCTGGCTTGTTGCATTTGTAACACACGGGAGTAGAAACATTAGTCGAAATAAATTTAGATTTACGATTCAACTTACCTTGTCGGAAGAATCGGATGAATTTCTTTGCCATATTGGCCAATGTTTCCATGTCCAATTCTTCGTCTGATTCTTCTTCCGATTCTTCATCATCGGTAGAAGGAGCGGCCTTGAATGCAATTGCCTTTTTCTTTGGCTCGTCTTGCTTCAAGTACGCCTTCATCTTTTCCTTCATCCGGATCTTACTCTCCTTGCGTACCTCATAAGACAACAAGGTACCCATTAGTTGTACGACGGTATATTTATTCATGTCATTACCTTCCTCGATGGCAAAGGTACGCTTCTCCCAACAAGAAGGAAGTCCATCGATTATCTTCGAGACTTTCTCCTTTTGGGTGTAGGTCTTTCCAAGAGCTTCCAAGTCGTTTGATATATCCACGAAGCGAGCGTAATAATCCTTCATGGTTTCGCCCTGCTCCATATGAAATAACTCAAATTCTTTATTAGCAACGACGAGTTTAGAATCTTTTACCGTACTCGATCCTTCGTGCAATATGAGGAGTTGGTTCCATATTTGATATGCACTCTTACATGTGCATATCTTGTTGAAGTCCTCGGGCTCCAACGCACAATTCAAGGCATTCATTGCCTTGGCATTGGCTACTTCCGCGGCGACCTCCGCGGGGGTCCACTTTGCGAAATCATCTTCGGAGGGCTCGATATACTCCGTCATGGTGGCTCTCCATAGTGAAGCGCTCCGGAGGAAAATTTGCATCCGACATTTCCAGTACCCGTAGTTGGTACCGTTGAAGTGTGGAGGCCTGACGGAGGATAGTCCTTCCATAACTGAAGAAGCTCCATCGCGGTTCTTGAAGACGTTGTAGTCGTTGTTAGTCATAGCTTTGAACTCGTAGCTTTAACCTTGGCTCTGATACCAATTGTAGTGCCCTATGGTAGCTACTGCACATGTACTAGAGGGGGGGGTGAATAGTACTTAAAATAATCAAGATAGTTATTCCTACTTATTGTGCAAGAAACAAACGACAATGCGGAATTAAACAACTATCAACAAGAATTAAAACATACGCAAACAAACAATATTACTGGGTTCGGATCCACCCAAGTCTCCCCAACTTGTTCCCGGTGATCCTACGTTCCAACCACCCGGATCCCCTCCGGATACTTGAGTTAGCAACCCTAACTCAAGATTTCCACTAAACCCACTTGCGGAAACTCCACAAGTGCAATCGACCTACAATCGATTTCCGTGAATCCCACAACCCGGGATCACACAAACTCTCACAACCGAGAGTGTACAACAATTCAATGAAATGAAATGAAATAAACTCTTACCGTACAAAATCCTATGCCTTGAGTAAACTTACCAAATTAGGGCAATGATGGATTTTGAGGAGAGAATGTCACCAAACCGAATCTCCACCAATAAGATCAGCGATCGAAGGCTAGGATGGAGGATGGTGACTTTGGATCAAGCTCTAGGCTTGGAAGGCTCACAATGGAGAGAATCTCTCTTGAGGAAATGGCTCAAAGAGTTGAGGGAGAGATTCTTGTGAGGAAGAGAAAGCTTTTAGAATGGAGTTGAATAGCTTCTCTTAGGTTTCTTCAAATCTCTAAAATGGCAGCCTTGAAACTTATGAAAGACCCCCTCCAACTATATATAGGATAGAGGAGAGAGGGAGAGAAAAAACGTTTCAAGAAAAGCTCCAACGGCTCTATTCTGAGCCAGACTAGTCGGTCAAAGAAGGATCATTGACCGACTAGTTCATCAACTAGTCGGTCGGTGATACAACGTAGACTGACTAACGGTTTGAACAGCCAAAAGGTCGAAGTACAGGCAAAGACAACTAGTCGGTCTAAGAAGACTTTCCGACCGACTAGTTTCACAACTAGTCGGTCGGTGAATGTTCTTTGACCGACTAACGTCGAAATAGAATAGGCTAACTTCAAGTTGACTTAGTCGGTTTAAGAACAAATGCTGACCGACTAGTTTCTCAACTAGTCGGTCGGTAAACGTTCTTTGACCGACTAACTCGAAACAGTAGCTCAGGCTGGAAATGACTATACACAACTAGTCGGTCTAAGAAGGACTCCTGACCGACTAGATCGTCATCTAGTCGGTCGGTGACTCTTCTTTGACCGACTAACTGTAGTCATGAAAAGAGCTGAATTAGAGAAGGCAAACTAGTCGGTTCAAGTATAGTTGCCGACCGACTAGATCGTCATCTAGTCGGTTGGTGACTCTTCTTGAACCAACTAACATGCACTCGAAGCCGATGGAAGAAGCGATAGGCTTCGGTTAAGTTTCTAATGGCTTCTATGAATATCCTAGCTCTAAGATATGAGTGAAATGAAGATTATAAAGTAAGTCCAACTCAAGGCTTAACATTCTAATATATGAAGCTATTTCTACGCATCTGTATATACAAATGCATCGTAACAGCTTCCATATGCGATCAGTTTTGTGACCTAAGGCGGGAAAAGCTAACGAGATAGGGTTTGATCAACAGAAATTATTCTAATTCGCTGAGGTATATAGACTATAAGAGTTCCTGCTTATATCAAACGAAGGTCCTTAAGGCAGTGCAAAAGATTTGTGTCATTGGGTTGGGGTGCCCTAAAATAGTCGACTGCGGCCGCACTGCATCGTAAAGTTGGTAAGCCATTAATTGATGCTAATTAATTTGGTATTTTTTAATAATTTCAGAAATTTATTGCTGCAATGTACATTTGGAACATGATTGCGTAGAAATTACGAAGATTGAGATGGGCTCGGTACACATTGAGGGGATCTGGGATGAAGCGGACAAAGAAGCAAAGGTTTGAAATTATTTTGCTTTGTTAACTGACTAATTTACTAGAAAATAAAGCTTAACATTTAGTGACTATATTGGTATCTGGGACTTAATTCAGCGTATTGTTGAAGGCTCAGAGGTTAATGAAGATTATACAAATCAGTTCACAACAAATAAAATTTTCCCCAGCATAGAAGAGCTTGGTAAATGGGTAAAAGGGGTCGGTGTGAAAACCGGGAATTTGGTTGTTACAAAATCATCAAATATGAGTACAAAGGGCAATAGGGTCCCAACTTATTATTTTTGTTGTGAAAGAAGTGGGACATATCGGCCACACAGGCCGGATATATCGGCCAAAAAATCAACTCGAAGCAAGAAGTGTTCATGTCCCTTCTACTTGAGGGCTAATGGTGTGGCAACAGATAAGTGGATTTTGACAGTTGTACGTGGCAATCACAACCATAAACCCGCAATGTACATCGAGCGACATCCAGATGAGAGGAGGTTCGGAGGTGGGGAGATGGCCACGGTGAGAGACTTGTCACATAGACTGCTTAGGCCAAGGGAAATCTTGAAATACCTGAAGGAAAAGGATAATGCAACATCTACCACAATCAACACTATTTATAAAGCCAGACAGAGGATGAAGGCAGGGGAAATGGCCTGGAGAGCAGAAATGCAGCTATTCCTTAATCTACTGACACAGCGTAATTACATTGTGTATCATGAAGTGGACGAAGTGACAACTGCAGTGAGGACTATATTTTGGGCACATCCGCAGTCGGTTGAGTTATTACGAAAATTTCCAGAGATTCTGGTTATGGACTGCGCGTTGAAGACCAACCGCAACAGGCCACCATTGATGGAGATGTATGGGGTGACGTCCACAGATATTCAGTTCGCAGCGGCATTTTGTTACACGGAGGCCGTACGTGAGGAGAACTACTTGTGGGCCTTGGGGAAGTTGAGCTCTTTGCTGCAGGGATACAGGATGCCACGTGTAATTTTGTCAGCACTGGAGCCAGCACTTATGAATGCCATTGGCCATGAATTTCCCCTTGCGGTGCACCAAATATGTAGAATGCACATATCCAAAAATATTGCCAAAAATTGCCAGCCCTCTTTTGAAGATCAAGAAAAATGGTTAGGTTTCATCTCTAGCTGGAATTTATTGGTGGGGGCACGCAAGGAGGAGGAGTATGTTGCTAAACTGAAGGCATTGGAGACCGAGTACAAAGATTACACAAGGGTCGTGAGCTATGTGAAGACATCTTGGTTGGACAAGTACAAGGAGAAGTTTATTTCTGTATGGACAGATGGCAATCTCCACTTTGGAAATGTCAGTACCAACAGAGGGCAGACCAAAAGAGCCCAGACTGAACATTCTAAGCTTAAAAGGGCATTGGGTTCATCGGCCTTCAGTTTATCCGCTTCTTGGCCAACCATACATGAATCATTAGAGGGGCAGCATATCGAGATCAAGGCATCATTCGAGAAATCTAAGATCATGTTGCAACATAATGTGCATGGGTTCTTGTTCAAGGAGCTGATAGGATTTACAGCCGCTGCGGCGTTGAAGATAATGTCTGTGGAAGCTGATAAATCTGACCCTATGGGAACGGACCAATGCACAGGTGATTGTCTAGCTAGAATGATTTATGGTGTACCATGTGCCAATGAGATTGGCAAATACACAAGGGAAAATCGCCCCATTCCCTTAGATGCCGTAAATTCTCATTGGAAGCAGCTAGACATGGAGGCTAAGCCGGAATTGATGTCTGAAGAAGATGGGCTTATACATGCTGAATTAGAGCGCATACACATGCTCTATGCTCAACTTGATGGGCCGATGAAGCAGGAGTTGTTAATTAAGTTGAAGGAGCTAGCTACCCCGGTGACAAATCTGATTACAGAGCCGCAAGTTAATGTCGTGTTCAATGGAAGAAGAAAAAGGGATAATAATTTGACAAATGAAGATACAGCCACCCCCATTCATCCTGCTCATTTTGATCATGACTTCGGCGATGCGGCTAGTTGCTCTGCTCAAATTCCACCTGAAGTCTCATCGAAACAAGAAAGCGTCGGCCGTGTCCAGCCGAGACGGTCCCAAAGGATCAAAAATACGTCTGCCCCACCCATTCCTCCTCAACTTGCTAGAAAGAAACCAACTGGCAAAGCCGCGACATCTGGCAGTATGACTGGGGTTTCTGCTACAGCTTCATTTGCAGCAGCAAATTATGAAGCAAAGGACGCTAGAGCCGTTCAAGGAGGCATACCTTATCTTGATCAATTCCCCGCTGCAATCGCCAAATATATATCGAACGTCACAGATGTGACGGCAGATGGGAACTGTGGTTACAGGGCTATATCTTCACATCTAGGGATGGGAGAGGACCAGTGGAAGGTGGTCAGAAGAGAGTTGCTTCAAGAGCTGCGTGACCACTATGATGTGTACTCAAAGGTGATGGGTGTGGAAAGTGCACAAGAACAGGTAGTGTCAATTAACTATATGGGTGACCACCCCCTGATGCAATATTGGATGACCTTCCCTGAAGTTGGACATATTATCTCAAGTCGTTATAACTGTGTAATACATCTGCTGTCAATGCAACAATGTCTTTCATTTTTTCCGTTAAGATCAGGACCACACCAAGGTACGAAACGTGGTCCCTTCACCATAGGTTTTGTAAATAATAATCACTTTGTAAATATTCAACTTAAAGATAGAAGCCCGGTCCCACCGGTAATAAGGCAATGGAAGGTTAACCGCCTGCCTGCGGCTGAAGGATGGGTGGAAGGCCTTGAAGAGAGGATGCGATAATTCGAGACATTATTCTGTAAAGATGTAGGTAAATCTCCCACTGTAATTACCGTATCATCAGAGCATTGAATTTATAATTTTGTGCAAATGTAGTGACTGAGTTTATAATGAAAGAATATACTGAATTTTTTGGGATTTTTGTACAAAATCTATGGGATTTCTGCACAACGGGAACTCAACGCGCCATCATGTCTTTGCTTGTTGTGCGCTTTGAACATTTATGTTATGGGATACAGTAGCTAAATTCGCACGACTGGCATTATTTTGCCCGTTGTGAGCTTTGAGCAATTTATGTTACAGCATTAAAAATTTGCTCACCGCGCACAACGGACATAAAGGAGAATGCTAAGAGTTGGACTCATAATTGTGTGCTTTGGTATGTTATTGATGTTGAAGACCGTATACTGCAGTAAATGTGTTATTTATGTTGCATGAAGTGATTTCCACCTCTGCGTATTCTTGAATCTTTCTCTCCTTGACGATGGTCTACTTGAATCTATGGCATAAGTCCAATATCCCAAGTTCGTTTAAAGGAAAACTCTATACGTAACAATCTCGATGCATGTAGAGGCTATGTGAATGCTGGAGAAAATGACTCCAATGAAACACACTGACAAATCAGATTCATCCATACACATCAGGTAAAAGGTGGGACCGGTGTGAGCAATGAGAAAAAAATTGTATATCTGGTTCACTGTGATGCTAAGCTCAATTCCAACGCAGTTCACGTGCACTAAGTATATTCCCGGGAAACTTCGATATTTCACACCATCCTTGACCATTTCTGTGATGGCTGTATGCTAATAGTTTTAATATCCACAAGAAATTAAGCAATCGGTGTACGAAGATCGCTAATGGTTGGCAAACAGATATTTAAACTAACAAGCGGTAAAAGACTGCACCAGACGGTGTTCATTGCCAATTGAATGTTCGGGGTTCATTACTAACGCGTAAACCATCACATGTTCACCTCTCAAAATATGAAAACCATTTGGGGTACTAAGATGGCCACGATTCACACAGACGCCTCGCTGGAGGGGGCGTTGGTAGCCAAACCGTCCTACGTTTGGGCCGATCCTCCACCGGACTCCCGACCAGATCGCTGACGCTTCCTCGCCTCAGCCTCATGCCTCACGTCTGCAATCGAGTTTGGAGGAAGCGAGTTTCTCTCCAACTCGGCTATACGAGCCAGGAGACTGCTCTTCTCTACGTACCATCGCTCTTCGGAGCTCTTCCGAACCGCTGACATAGAGGCCGCCCGATCTTTAGCTTTCGCAACCTCCCACTCCGCCTGAGATCTGCGGTCTCTCTCTTTCATCAGCTGCTCCTTCAAATCCTTAAGTTGAGATTCGAAGGAAACCGCCTTTTTCCACTCGGCAATCAACAATTGCACCACTCGGCGACGCAGTTCCGCCCCGACCAATGATGTCTGCAGGGAATCATGGATAAGTAAGACTGTAAGAGTAAGGCAACAGCACAACGAGACGACATTAGTACTTAACCTGGTAACTGCCATAAACGACTGAGTTAGCGAGCCTTTCAATGTCAATTTGACCCAGGACACTTTGGTCAATGGGAAGGATGGAGTTCTCCACCAGCCGACTGGCCACCCCCCTATCCACCAATGCAGACTCGCCATCCCAGACGGGGAAGAAGGGTCGGTGACGGTTCCCCCTAGTACCTTCTGATGGAACGTCAGTGGGCGGATTCAACAGCAATGCCCCCTCGTACGCCGGGGGGACATAGCCTGTCGGAACGAGACCTCCCCATGGCCACGTATCCCTTAAGGGAGTCTTAGGCAACTGCAGCCGCACATCCCCCCTGTCATGAAGGGAACGGTTATCAGCTACGTCACCGTCTCTTCTTCCCTCTGAAGACTGGCCTTGCAAAGTTTCTTCGTCCCACTGACACGATTTCTCAGCCATATCTGCAGTGAAGGCACAAATCATGGCAAATGGTGATATATCCCCAAATTTGGCAGGATAAATATCCTCCACTTGACCGGACACATGGCGGGGGTTTCTGGGGTCTTCGCGGCGTTTTTTTGCGGTCTGCTACATTAATACTCCGAGTTTGGAGGCAACTCAAATTTTTTGCCGGGTCCTGCATTATGGGTGGCCATCTTGCTTCTTGACTCTCTCGCTCTTCCGTTTTTTATTACAAGTATAAACAAACGGCGGATTAATTACTGAGCGCGCAAAACGGGGCAAAATTTGAATCGTTGTGCGCGGTGAGCAAACATAATTTAGTCACGCGCAGTATATGCGTAAATGAGGGATAGTTGTGCGCGGTCGAATATTTGGATTTATTATACGAATTTCCTCATCGCGCACATATGGCATTACTGTATACAGTTGTGTGAGGAGATATATTAAATGACTAAAATGTTTTACTTGTCAGAATGGATACAAATATTCGCTGATATGGCGCTTACGTGAAAAACTTTTCTCAAACAAAGTACCAGCAAATTCGGCAGTTGGATGGGTAGATGACCGGTCGAATTCTTGTTTGTGGTCCCACCAACCTCTCACCTCATCCGTAATTTCCATCTCTACGTACCATCGCTTTTCGTCTTATTAATAGTAACACATTAAAGTGGAGCCCACAGAGGGAAAAAGATAGAATATTTCAATGCAGCACAGCGGAACGACGCGAAACCTACTGCAAATTGCCCAGTTAACAACATTCGAACGCGAAGGTCCGCATATTGTTTAGCGGGCCCCACAATATATTCTCCAGTCTCGACACCCCACTATCCAACCCCATTGAATCTAGTTGGTAGATGATGTGACATTTAATTAGGTATTTTTTCCCATATTTAGTTTACGTGAATTAAGCTATATTCGACGAATCCATGCAAGTCTAAGCGGAAGTTGGCCGGTTATATCATCTCCAAACCACACTGCAAGAACACGCCAAATATGGCGTTTTCCCTCCATCAACCACCCTGCAAAACTGGAATCATTTTGCCGGTTTGCTACAGGGCCATCCAAATTTGGAGAGTCAATGTAGCAACTTCCGGTGTATAAAAAAACAGTGTAGCAACCTACATCCAGTTTTTGTATGTCTGTTTATTAGACCATACATAGAACATTCATTACGATTCTGTTTGTTTATTTCGATCCCCCTATGGCATTATCCAAAAGGCGGCAGTAAAATAACAACAATCGTGCCAAATAAGAATATATATATATATATAATCCAAAAATCATAAAACCACATTATAAACTTAGGTGATAAGAGGAACGAAAGTCCAATATCAACATTGATATACACGAAGGAAACTTAACGTCTCAAATCACAACACATATAGATATAGCATACATGGAGACCATAACACAAAATTCACACATATATATGATATATGATCAACAAATATAGTGCGGAATTAAAATTAAACCCAAATAATAAACAAATGCAAACACAATTATGTTTCAAGTGTTCGGATTACCCAAGTAACTTCTCGCCTTGTTCCCGGTTATCCTACGTCCCTTCCACCCGGATACCTCCGGATACTCAAGTTAGAACACTAACTTGAGGTTGCCTTTAAACCCACTTTTAGCAACCCTACAAGTGAAATCGAATACAATCGATGTCCTTCACTCCTACAACTTGGGAGTAAGCAAACCGCTCTCGCAAACCTAGCACAAAAGCAAAATAACGAAAGTTATGAAATTATGAAAGCAACACTTACAATCCCATATGCCTTGAAGTAGAACTTGAAGGAGAAGTGTGTTGTGTGTTGAAGACTCTCTTGGAAGAGAGGAGAAAGCCCTTTCTCTTGACTGCACCTATTACCTTGACGATCAAGTTCCGTTTGAGTACACATCGCGCCTGCCTTTGCACCGGCTCCATTATATCAGTTCCCGCCTGTTACTCAGGAATCCCTGTCAATAGAGAGGACTACTGCCGAAAAGGTGGAGGCCGAGGTAATAGATCGGGTGCCAAACGGCGGCTCTAGGCTGGAACGATATACGTGCACCTCATGGGCATTCACGTTTCGTTTGAATGCACATCGCTCCTGCCTTTGCACCGGCTCCATTATATCAGTTCCCGCCTGTTACTCAGGAATCCCTGTCAATAGAGAGGACTACTGCCGTAAAGATGGAGGCCGAGGTAATAGATCGGGTGCCAAACGGCGGCTCTAAGCTGGAACGATATACGTGCACCTCATGGGCATTCACGTTCCGTTTGAATGCACATCGCTCCTGCCTTTGCACCGGCTCCATTATATCAGTTCCCGCCTGTTACTCAGGAATCCCTGTCAATAGAGAGGACTACTGCCGTAAAGGTGGAGGCCGAGGTAATAGATCGGGTGCCAAACGGCGGCTCTAGGCTGGAACGATATACGTGCACCTCATGGGCATTCACGTTCCGTTTGAATGCACATCGCTCCTGCCTTTGCACCGGCTCCATTATATAAGTTCCCGCCTATTACTCAGGAATCCCAGTCAATAGAGAGGACTACTGCCGTAAAGGTGGAGGCCGAGGTAATAGATCGGGTGCCAAATGGCGGCTCTAGGCTGGATCGATATACGTGCACCTCATGGGCATTCACGTTCCGTTTGAATGCACATCGCTCCTGCCTTTGCACCGGCTCCATTATATCAGTTCCCGCCTGTTACTCAGAAATCCCTGTCAATAGAGAGGACTACTGCCGTAAAGGTGGAGGCCAAGGTAATAGATCGGGTGCCAATCGGCGGCTCTAGGCTAGACCGATATACGTGCACCTCATGGGCATTCATGTTCCGTTTGAATGCACATCGCTCCTGCCTTTGCACCGGCTCCATTATATCAGTTCTCGCCTGTTACTCAGGAATCACTGTCAATAGAGAGGACTACTGCCGTAAAGGTGGAGGCCGAGGTAATAGATCCGGTGCCAAACGGCGGCTCTAGGCTGGACCGATATACGTGCACCTCATGGGCATTCACGTTCTGTTTGAATGCATATCGCTCCTGCCTTTGCACCGGCTCCATTATATCAGTTCCCGCCTGTTACTCAGGAATCCCTGTCAATAGAGAGGACTACTGCCGTAAAGGTGGAGGCCGAGGTAATAGATCGGGTGCCAATCGGTGGCTCTAGGCTCGACCGATATACGTGCACCTCATGGGCATTCACGTTCCGTTTGAATGCACATCGCTCCTGCCTTTGCACCGGCTCCATTATATCAGTTCCCGCCTGTTACTCAGGAATCCATGTCAATAGAGAGGACTACTACCGTAAAGGTAGAGGCCGAGGTAATAGATCGGGTGCCAATCGGCGGCTCTAGGCTCGACCGATATATGTGCACCTCATGGGCATTCACGTTCCGTTTGAATGCACATCGCTCCTGCCTTTGCACCGGCTCCATTATATCAGTTCCCGCCTGTTACTCAGGAATCTCTGTCAATAGAGAGGACTACTGCCGTAAAGGTGGAGGCCGAGGTAATAGATCGGGTGTCAAACGGTGGCTCTAGGCTGGAACGATATACGTGCACCTCATGGGCATTCACGTTCTGTTTGAATGCACATCGCTCCTGCCTTTGCACCGGCTCCATTATATCAGTTCCCGCCTGTTACTCAGGAATCCCTGTCAATAGAGAGGACTACTGCCGTAGAGGTGGAGGCCGAGGTAATAGATCGGGTGCCAATCGGCAGCTCTAGGCTCGACCGATATACGTGCACCTCATGGGCATTCACGTTCCATTTGAATGCACATCGCGCCTGCCTTTGCACCGGCTCCATTATATCAGTTCCCGCCTGTTACTCAGGAATCCCTGTCAATAGAGAGGACTACTGCCGTAAAGGTGGAGGCCGAGGTAATAGATCGGGTGCCAAACGGCGGCTCTAGGCTGGACTGATATTCGTGCACCTCATGGGCATTCACGTTCCGTTTGAATGCACATCGCTCCTGCCTTTGCACCGGCTCCATTATATCAGTTCCCGCCTGTTACTCAGGAATCCCTGTCGATAGAGAGGACTACTGCCGTAAAGGTGGAGGCCGAGGTAATAGATCGGGTGCCAAACGGCGGCTCTAGGCTGGAACGATATACGTGCACCTCATGGGCATTCACGTTCCGTTTGAATGCACATCGCTCCTGCCTTTGCACCGGCTCCATTATATCAGTTCCCGCCTGTTACTCAGGAATCCCTGTCGATAGAGAGGACTACTGCCGTAAAGGTGGAGGCCGAGGTAATAGATCGGGTGCCAAACGGCGGCTCTAGGCTGAAACGATATACGTGCACCTCATGGGCATTCACGTTCCGTTTGAATGCACATCGCTCCTGCCTTTGCACCGGCTCCATTATATCAGTTCCCGCCTGTTACTCAGGAATCCATGTCAATAGAGAGAACTACTGTCGTAAAGGTGGAGGCCGAGGTAATAGATCGGGTGCCAAACGGCGGCTCTAGGCTGGACCGATATACGTGCACCTCATGGGCATTCACGTTCTGTTTGAATGCACATCGCTCCTGCCTTTGCACCGGCTCCATTATATCAGTTCCCGCCTGTTACTCAGGAATCCCTGTCAATAGAGAGGACTACTGCCGTAAAGGTGGAGGCCGAGGTAATAGATCGGGTGCCAATCGGCGGCTCTAGGCTCGACCGATATACGTGCACCTCATGGGCATTCACGTTCCGTTTGAATGCACATCGCTCCTGCCTTTGCACCGGCTCCATTATATCTGTTCCCGCCTGTTACTCAGGAATCCATGTCAATAGAGAGGACTACTGCCGTAAAGGTGGAGGCCGAGGTAATAGATCGGGTGCCAATCGGCGGCTCTAGGCTCGACCGATATACGTGCACCTCATGGGCATTCACGTTCCGTTTGAATGCACATCGCTCCTGCCTTTGCACCAGCTCCATTATATCAGTTCCCGCCTGTTACTCAGGAATCCCTGTCAATAGAGAGGACTACTGCCGTAAAGGTGGAGGCCGAGGTAATAGATCGGGTGCCAAACGGCGGCTCTAGGCTGGACCGATATACGTGCACCTCATGGGCATTCACGTTCCGTTTGAATGCACATCGCTCCTGCCTTTGCACCGGCTCCATTATATCAGTTCCCGCCTGTTACTCAGGAATCCCTGTCAATAGAGAGGACTACTGCCGTAAAGGTGGAGGCTGATGTAATAGATCGGGTGCCAAACGGTGGCTCTAGGCTGGACCGATATACATGCACCTCATGGGCATTCATGTTCCTTTTGAATGCACATCGCTCCTGCCTTTGCACCGGCTCCATTATATCAGTTCCCGCCTGTTACTCAGGAATCCCTGTCAATAGAGAGGACTACTGCCGTAATGGTGGAGGCCGAGGTAATAGATCGGGTGCCAAACGGCGGCTCTAGGCTGGAACGATATACCTGCACCTCATGGGCATTCATGTTCCGTTTGAATACACATCGCTCCTGAACGTGCAGTGGCTACTAAACAATAGATATTTATAGATCGGTTGCGAGACGCAATCGATATGCCACGTAATGATGAAAGTACAACCGCCATCTTGTACAATCTTATTTCGGAGGTACGTAATGATGACAGTAAATGATTCTGCTTTCTTCTCAACAATGTTCACGTGTGGTAACTGGAGAATGAGTCAAGTAGAACCTCGGTTTCCGTGTAAGCCCTTCATTACGATTTTTTTGCCCATCCGAACGGATGCTTTACCCTAGCCGTCTGATGAGATCGTTTTAGTCAGTTCCACTTCCATATGTAATCCAGCGGCTGAGATTAAAATAACCAATCATTATATATATGTGGAGTCAGTAGACGAGGGGTTTCGCGGAAAATTTCATTCCTCTTTCCTTTGGTCTGTCGTTCCGTTTTCTTCTTCATCTCAACACTCTCGCATTTCGTACTCGGGTTTCTTCATGCCGCCAAAACGATCTCGTGAGTCGAATTTTTCTGACCCTTGGGGAATTAGTGATGATGATTCACCTTCACCTGAACACGATGATCCCCTTCCCTCATCGTTCCCGGCCTATAGACCCATTCTGCGTGATTCGCTTTCGCTTGGTCCAACTCAAGGTGAACACAATGTGCTGTTGCCTCCTACTGGGTTTCCTCCTTTACATGCAGGTTCATCAGTTCCATCTCCGGCTGAAAAAGCCCCACTCGAGGACAACAGTAATAGCCTCCTCTCTATGGATGGGATGTCTTGCCGTCAGGACTCTGTTCTGCACAACCTCCGTAGCAAACTCGAGGAGCTTACTACGTCTGTCTCTGTACTTACAGATGAACAACGTCAGCTTAAGGATATACTCATAGGCAATGTAAGCCCCGCATCTGCTGCTTCATCATCCTCCCATCAGCCGGTGAACTTTACTCGTAGATTAGGAGAAATTGAAACCCATCTATCCAACACCAATCTGGCGATCTCACTTCTGCGTAGCGACTTCGACACTATGATGCTCATAATGTCGAACATACAAGAGAAGATGGAGACTCTGGTGCCCTCTCCTAGAGACATCCGTACTGTTGCCCTACCATCACCACCTCCGCCTCCGCCTCCGCCTCCAGGTTTTTGAGTTGGCCGGGCCTTTGTCGCACAAGCCTTTCTCTTGTCTTATATTGTATTTTTGATCATCGACGGAGAAGAGTGTTTGTGGGTAGATATTATATGGTGTTTTATGTCATTATGTACGAAATGTAGTTTCAAATTTGTTGTGGTATGTACAGTGTAACGTATAAATGTTGTAGTATGATAGAATTCAGACCTTAATACACTGTCATTTAATTTGATACAATTGCATGACATTACGAAATTGATATATGTAATATATACATCGATGCTTACTTGAATCAATGTCCGAAATTGAAATTACCTATGTAAAAACTTTTTATCGTTATATGATTTACCCAGCGAGCACAACGGGCATAAATTGTGACCGTCCTTATATACGTTGTGATAAAACATTTATGTTTGCACACAATTACTCAGCGCGCACAACGGTCACATAATGTGTTTGACCGATGTGCGGGCTGTGAGCATACCCGTATCTGATTATCCACAATTACTCAGTTCACACAACTGCACGTATTTGTGACCTTTTTGCGCGCGGAGCCAAACTCGTTTTTTTTAATTCTAGGGCTGACTAGGACAAGATAAAGAGTGGCTAGGATTTGATCCTGGGAAATCAATGGCTGAGATTGGATTTTATGGAAATTTTATGTTGGAAAACTTAAATTTTAGTGGGAAAAGTGTCTTGGAAACCAAAACTTTGAAATTAGAAGTGTCTTTGGAAAGATTGTGGAGATTAAATTTGGGGGGGACGTGCCTTGGGAACCTAAACTTTGAAATTAGAAGTGCCTTGGGAAAGATTGTGAAGATTAAATTTAGGGGGGAAATGCCTTGGAAACCTAAACTTTGAAATAAAAAGTGCTTTGGGATAGATTATGTAGAAGCATGATCCATTAAATTAAACAAAATAAAAAATTTAGTGTAAAACAATTTAGCGGAACAACAAATTAAATAATTAAAAGTGCCTTGAGTAATATTGTACAAACATAAATAATTTGCTCATCTTGCACAACAGCCATTATTTTCCCCGTTGTGCGCGTTGAGCAATTTTGTTATTGGCCTTCAAGTTTGCTCAACGCGCACCGTAAAGTCCAAACCTTCTTGGGAACATCATCTGGCTGAAACAGTATGTTGTAGATTCACTCGTCTTTATGTCCAATACAATATCACGCACAGTGACTCTACTGTAGTCTATCGTCCTCATCAATGGGCCAGTCCAATTCGTCTATAAATAGCCTCTCTTCCCACTAGACCTTGTCAACCACTCCACTTCTTAATGATAGTATTCTAACGGATTCTATCTGTTTCTACTTCACACACTATTTTTTCTCCACAATGCTAAATATTTCCCGTTGTTCATCACTGCTTCGTCTTCAACACACAAAGATGAACAATATACTACCGGCAATTGACGTGTACTGGAAGATGTTATTTGCTCCTTCATATGTTCTACTACAGCAGCGGATTCTTCCGAGAAGAAGCAACCGTGATATATTTTTATATCATTCCCTAAACGTAAAGTTGCATGTCTTTATACCCTATTTTTTACTTAAATATGCTTTTTATCGTTCATAATTGATGCTTCTTCAACGCATACAGTGGCATGCGCTGAAGAATCCAGATCAGCCAACTTCGTTAAAGGAGTGGCTACTTATACCGTTATGGACGATCTGGATGCTAGTGATGATGGTGCGTGCTATTGGAGCTGATCATAAATGCCATCTTGCTTGAGCTGTTCAGCATGACTCTGTCACTGTGAACAGTTTTGCGTAGTGGGATTCAATGTACCATTAGGATATTCCCGTGATTGAATTTCATACCAGTTCCAAACTGTGAAGTTGCAAAATGTTTAGCTGTAGTTTCAACTTTGTTGTGTAATGTACAGAATAATGCATAAATGTTGTAGTATTTTGGAATTCAGACCCTAATACAAAAATGATATAGGTGATATATATGTCCGACGTTGATATTACTGAGCAAAATTGTTTACCGAACTATAAATAACATTTATGCATTATGTACATTATAATGCATAATGCTGTAGTTTGTTAGAATTCAGACCTTAATACTATGTCATTTAATTTGATACAATTACAGGACAATACAAAATTGATATAAGGTGATATATACATTGATGCTTACTTGAATCAATGTCCGACATAGAGATTCTGATCAAACTATGTTCACCGAACTATAAATTCCCCAGGGCGCTCAACAGGCTCATGCTATATGGTGTGATAAACTATTTACGTGTGCACACAGTTACTAGCATGCACAACGTTCGTATCGATATGTTTGACCGCTGTGCGCGATGAGCAAAACAGTATCTTGTTATCAACCATTACCCAAAACACACAACTGGACGTAGATGTGACCCTTTTGCTCGCAGAGCCAAACTGTATTCAATTAAACACAATAGACCATCGCACACAACAGTCAGATGCCATGACCGTTGTGCGTGCTGAGCAAAACTGTATTACATGCTCCATTACCCACAGTTAATCATCCCGTCATATGGGCAACATAAGGTAAGGTTGCGAGCACTGCTCAAATTACCCCCACCTGGGCGCGTTGAGCAAAACGGTCGTAATGAATAATTGCTCTGCGCGTAAAATGTTAATAAAAAACCCAAAATATAAAAGAAACACAAAATCGGGCGAGAATTAAATAATGTCAAGTCTGACATTATTTAAAAAATCAAAATTTAAGCAAATTTGATGCGCAGCAGTTGAATGATGGGTGTAAAGACATTTAAGTGATAAGACAACACATATCCTACTGTTTATATAATAGGACATCAAAAATAGCTACATTTCTTTGATTTGTTTAAAAAAATACATTTTGGATATATAATACAGCGCGCACAACGGATCAAAATACACCCAGCTGTGCGCGTTGAGCAAAGTGGACATTACGAATAATTCCTCTGCGCCCACAACGTTCAATACAAAATCCCCATAATTAATAACTTCAGCGCGCACACCGTTCAATATAAAATCCCAATAATAAAGAAGAAAACAAAATTGGGGGAGAATTAATTAATGTTCAGAGTCACTTCAGATTGACATCCCAGGTAAAAAAATTACCATTGAAGCAAAAGTGATGCGCAACAGTTGATTGATGGTGTAAAGACATTTAAGTGATAAGACAACACATATCAGACCGTATTCAGAATAAGACAGCAAATTATCTACATTTCTTTAATTTGTTAAAATTTGATCCTTAGTGCGGGGTATATAAAAAGGTATACATTTATCAAAATATAATACAGCGCGCACAACGGATCAAAATACACCCAGCTGTGCGCGTTGAGCAAAATTGTCGTAACGAATAATTCCTCTGCGCGCACAACGTTCAATACATTTAATTCCCATATTTCCCATAATTTATTACATCAGCGCGCACAACGTTCAATACATTTAATTGATAACACAACACATATCCGACTGTTTGCAGAATAAGACAGTAAAAAGATATACATTTCTTTGATTTGTTTAAATTTGTCCCTTAGTGCGAGGTATATAAAAAGGTATACATTTAGAATATATAATACAGCGGGCACAACGGAACAAAATATACACAGCTGTCCACGTTCAGTATAATGGTCGTAATGAATACTTACTCTGCGCGCACAACATTCATTACAAAATCCCCATATTTAATAACTTCAGCGCGCACAACATTCAATAAAAAATCCCAATAATAAAGAAGAAACACAAAATTTTTGTAGATTAATTACTGTTCATACTGACATGCAAGAAAAAAAAATCAAAATTGATGCAAATATAATGGCAGCAGTTGATTGATGGGTGTAAGGAAATTTAAGTGATTTGACAACACATATCTGATAGTTTACAGAATAAGACTGAAAAATATTCCCATTTCTTTGATTTGTTAAAATTTGAGTTTTAGTGCTCACCGTGCGGGGTTTTTAAAATTGTATACATTTTGGAAATATAATACAGCGCGCACAACAGATCAAAATACACCCGGCTGTGCGCGTTGAGAAAAACGGTCGTAACGAATAATTACCATGCGCGCACAACGTTCAATACTAAATTCCCATAATTAATATCTTCAGCGCGCACAACGTTGAATAAAAAATCCCATTAATAAAGAAAACACATAATTGGGTGGAGAATTAATTAATGTTCAGACTGATATGCCAGATAAAAAAATCAAAATTGATGCAAATATAATGCGGAGCAGTTGATTGATGGGTATATTGACATTTACGTGATAAGACAACACATATCCGACAGTTTACAGAATAAGATAGCAAAAATATTCACATTTCTTTAATTTGTTTAAATTTGCGTTTTAGTGTGGATTGTGCGGGGTATTAAAAAGGTATACAGTTTGCATATATAATACAGCGCGCACATCGGATCAAAATACACCCAGCTGTGCACGTTGAGCAAAACAGTCGTACGAATAATTACTCTGCGCGCACAACGTTCTTCTAAAATTCCCATAATTAATTACCTCAGCGCACACCACGTTCAATAAAAAATCCCAATAATAAAGAAAACACAAAATTGGTGGAGAATTAAATAATATTCAGACTGATGGGTGAACAGACATTTATTAAGTGATAAGAAACACATATCTTACTGTTTCCAGAATAAGACAACTTATACCTATGTGTTGATACTCATGGGTCACGCTGTTTGATTTGAGGTGTTCACATCGCTATAAATGGATTTATGAGTAATATTGTATAAACATAAATAATTTGCTCAACTCGCACAACTGCCATATTTTTACCCGTTTTGCGCTTTGAGCAATTTTCTTAGAGGCAATCAATTTTGTTAGCGTCAATTTCTGTAGCCCACAGTAACCCAACTGTAGTCTCAGCCTCATCCATGCGGACCATACCCAGTCCAATTCGTCTATATAAAGTGATTCACTTCCCTCTAGACATCGTCAACCACTACTCCTCTCGATGATAGTGTTCTATATGGTTATACCTATACACTATATTTTCTTTTACATGCTACATTTTTGTTCTTACTACTGAATGCTTCGTCTCCGACACACAAAGATAGCCAATAAACTTGCGGTAATTGCCGTGTTGCTGAAATTGAATTCGTCACATTTATATGGGCATCAAAGATGGAGTCTGCTACTTCACATTGCCATCAGCCTGAAGGTGCCACCAAGGTATTGGCTCTCAAACTGCACAATCTTCTCTGAAACTGTGCATCCTCATTTGTTTCCATGCTCAGAAGAATTTCTTACGCGTGCCATAACTGCAAAAATGTGAAGAATCTCTATTGGAGCTGCTCATAACTGCAATATCCCCAGGAGACACGGTCACGGCATGAGAACTTGTCGTATGAGCAAAACTGTATTCCATTGCTCAAAGTTAATCAGCCCGCCATGCGTCCAAAAGTAGTGACCTTTGTGTCCACTAAGCAAAAATATTAACTATACTGTGATTTGTCACAGTTACTGTCTTCTGCTATGATGATGTATGTTTTTTTTGGAAAAACTTGGACATGCACCGCAAGAGTATCGGTGTATTTAGATTTTTCTCTTTTGGTAATCGAAACCAGATGTTTTTTTTGCCGTTGTGCGCGTTGAGTATAAAAAGGTCTACCTTCAAGCAATTTTTCTCTTCGCGCACCACCGCACTCGGATACTAGTTGGAACAACGTCTGGCTGGTATCCATCTGCCATATATTCACGAGCACGAACTGTTACTCTACGGTGTTTCCATCCTCGTACTTGGTCAGTCCAACTCGTCTGTATATGGTTTCCGTACCCACCAGACCTCATCAACCACTACCCCAGGTGATTATAGTTCCTTTATCTGATTCTCTCTGATTCTTCTAATACAATGTTTTTCTTCAAATTTGTAATTTTGTTGTTGTTCATGAGTGCGTCGTCTACAGCACACAAAGATGGCCAATATACTAGCGGCAAGTGCCGTGATGCAGAAATTGAATTCATCACCTTTATATGGCGGTGAAGATGTTCTTTTGCTCCTCTTCGCATGATCTATTCTTCTTCATTGCAAACCTCAAATGAAGGCAAAGATGTTCTTGCAATCATTACAGCTTCATTCTCGTCCATGCCAACTTGCAAAAATTCTTTGACCCTTCCTAAGTTCCGTTCAGAATCATTGCATACATAACTGCTTGATGATAACAACTGTTCTACCTAAGTCTAATTATATTTACTTTTTTATTCTCTCTTTTCCTAGGGGAGTTTGTACTTGCTGGTATCCCTCCTGCTACCAAGGGTGTTCGAAGTGTCATGGTTTGCCTTGAGATAGATGCCGACGGTATCTTGAATGCCTCTGCAGAGGAAAGTATGTGTGCAGAAAAATAAGATCACTATCACTAACGATAAGTGCCACGTAGACCCAGGAGGAGATTGAAAGGATGTTCCTTGAGTCAAAGAAGTATAAAGCAGAAGATGCAGCGAACAAGAGAACGGCGGAGATGGAGTGTTATGTTTATTGGAATGCATAAATGTTGTAGTATGTTGGAATTCATGCATAAATGTTGTAGTATGTTGGAATTCAGACCTCAATATAATGTCATTTAATGTGATACATTTGCAGCCCATTACACAGACCTTAATACAATGTCATTTAATGTGATACATTTGCAGCCCATTACAAACTTGTGATTGGTGATATATACATTGATGCTTGCTTAAATCAAATTCCAACAATGATATTTAATGGGAAAAATTAGTGAAAGTAATATACTAAGATTTACACAGCGCGCACAACTGGCAAACGGCGTGAACGTTGTGCGCGTTTAGAAATTTTGATCGAGGCCAACGATTATGCTCACATCGCTCAGCACGTCAGTGGATCTTTATTTGGGAACAGCATCTGTGTAATACATACAAGATTATTCTGTATATTCATGAGAAATCGTCTATTGACCTTTATTTAGTAGAAGTGCTACTTTTGTTTATACCAGCTTCCATTTACCCCTGGACACTAATTAATCATCCCACATAATTGCTCAGCGTGCACAACTTGCAACAGAAATGAAAGTTGTTCGCGCTAAGCAACGCTTTCTACAATTACCGAGTTTTGCTCGTCACGCACAACGGTGTTATTTAACAATCCGTTGTGCGCTCGGAGCTAAACTGTATACAATTACACAGTACACACAATTACTCATCGCGATCATATACGGAAGGTCATTCTCCCGCCAGTCTCGTCCTCGGTGACGGGGCCGTGTCGGCCGTCCAACAGGGTTCCCGGGTGTCGACCTGGAATCAGGGGGAGGAAGTAAACGCTCTCACTCAGCGTCTGTTGCAAAAATTCCCTTCATTAACTTTTTAAAAAATTACATATGACTCGCTCGCGAGCAGTAGTTTTACAACAGTAACGATTCCCAAAATTTAGGAAGACGACGCACCGTCGGCTGTAAAGAGGTCCTTTATCGCTCTCGCCACCCTTTCCATCTTGGCGGTGGCCCGAGATTTGAAAGCGTCGACCTCTTGCTCCTTCTCGAGAAGCTTGGCTTGAAGGTCAGCAACCTCCTTCCTCGATGCCTCAAGATCAGCTCGGAGTTGAGAACGCTCTATACCCCACTGATCTTCCAACTGCTTCTTGGCGCTTGACAAGGCGGCGAGGCTGGATTTTGCGTCCGAGGCCGCCTAATCCGACTTGCCCTTGGCGGCCATTATCTTCCCCAAATCTTCCTCCAGCTTCTTCACCTGAGCTCTAAGCTCAGAAGCCTCGTTCTCGGCATCCGCCACCCGGCGCTGCCCCTCGATCCGTTCGCGGGCCCTGCGGCGCAGACCTGCCCCGAAAATGGTCACCTGCAGATGGCGACAATCAGCAAAACCAGAAGGGGAATCAAAATTCGGAATGCACATTGGCAACGAACCTGAAGGCCACTGCGAATGAAGCAGTTGGCCATCGTCTCAAGGTCGACCCCATTCAGGAAATCGACATCCCTTGGCAAAGTGATATTCTCCGCCAGACGAGCCCCCGTCCCAAAGTCCAGGAGGGCCGACTCGGCCGTCCCCACGATGTACGGTGGCCGATAGGTCTCCCCGTGAATCTCCGCATGATGGCCAGACCCAATGCGGTTCGACTGCAGAAGGTGGCCGAACTCTGGAGGTATGGGGCCGACGGAAGGGACCAGAGGATCAATGTCCTCGTATGGCCACCCGTCGTGTGGCTTGCTGGAGGACGATGCGCCCCCAACTCGAGGATCAGAAGGAGCCGCCTTCAAAGACCGCGTAGCTTGACTTGAGGAGCATCCAGCCTCCCCCAACTCCAGCATGAGGTTCCCCGATTCCTCCCATTCCTCCCATTCCTCCCATTCCTCCTCTTCCTCCTCTGCCCTATTCCTCTTACGGCCTTCTTCATTGGCCCGCTCCATCGCTGAAGTAACCTCTCTGTATGCTCCTCCCACCATTTTTGTTTCTGGAAGAAATAATAAGATGATGAGATTTCCTCGGAGCGCAAAAGCCATTGGCCTCACCTCCAATTTCTTTTATTACACGAACGAATGGACAAGATGATCGACACGTGTCGGAATTTTGGCAAAAACAACGGTTGAGATAGGCGAAAGGTTTTGGCGGCCTTAATCCAAATTCGATGCTTCGACTGCCGTGCCCTATTAAAGGAAATTACCTATCAGGCGGCCTCGATCCGCGTTTATAATCGAGAACGAATCACGGGGGCCAATGTTGAACCCGTGTACAGCGTCGAAAAGGCATGGGGTTATTGCCCATCACACAAAACGACTCAAACCCTATAATTGCTCTCCGCACACGCCCACTCAAAACTCACAATTGCACACAGCACACAACCATTTTTTTTTCCCATCCACGTTTACATGTGAAAGGGTAAATTTATTATTCGTATCACCGTTGCATAATTGTTAAGAAATTCCATGTCACAACTAGTCCTTACATAAAGTTTGGAAATGGTGCATGTCAGCAGGCAGAGTGTATGTCATGGCATATACATCTACTGTAGTAAAGGCAGTAACAACTATACTTATGAACATGTGAAAGCGTGCACATGCAACAGGCAAGGTGTACAACAATGGATCGACACATGCAACATGCAGAGTGTAATGCAAGACTGACGTGCATTCAATCATTGAGATACAAAAACAATCAATTCTGCGTGTCAAATAATACATCTTATGCATGTAGTCCTCATCTAAGGGTGTTAGTGTTACGATTTGATGTATGATGAGAGTCTTGTACTTTTGCCCTTCTTTTTTCGAGTGAGTTGTGAATATGAAGATGTTGGTGTATGTATAAGATGTATCAATGTATCATTAAAATGGAATATTGTGTTATTTTCTCAGTCTTTTTATCTGTGATGGAGTTTTACTTGTACTTCCCTGCAAGTGCGAACTACCTGCAGTGTTCTTTCTGCTCTCTTCTTTTATTTCTTTCTACGTAAAAACACTCGTCTTTTCAGGAATACATGATAAGGGTTCGTACTTATCGGATATCCCGGGGACCGGGTCGCATTGAATGAAGGCCAGTCGAACGAATTCTCCCGCCCATGGGGAGTGGTATTCGAAGTGCCGCCTCTGTGAGACTTTGACACGTGTTCCTTGCTGACGGCTTGGATTCGAAGGGACCTTCAGTATAAAGCCTTTCTCCTTTTAAATTCTGCTGTAGCCGTTGCTCGTTACCCTGATTTTCATCTTTTTTGCTCAGATGGTGGGTCGGGATTTCAGTGAAGACGTTCCTAACGTTCCTCACCATCCGCCCTTGGGCACGGCCGAACCTTCGCCCTTCGTGGCGAATCAGATTGATTCGCCCTCTGGTCTCGACCTCGGAGAGGGGGACGTGGCGGCCGTCGAGCAGGGTTCCCGTGTGTTAACCGGGAATGAGGAGAAGAAGAGACGCTCTCACTCCTGGTCTGAAGGTCCCGAGAGGAAGAAGAAGAGGAGTGAGAGTAGTCCAGCTGTCCTTCTGAGTGACCGCTCCTTCAGGGAGAAACTGGCAGACTCTCTGGTATGGCATATCCAGCATGTCGGACCCTTTTTTCTTCAACGACTGTTTTGTTGATGGCGACATTCATCCCTGCAGTCTTGCAGGTTTACCCGGTTGCTGTAGATGGTCTTGAGGCGGCCTTTGCGCAGGAGCGCCTGAGGGCTGAGGCGGCTGAGCAATCAGCCAAGGAGGCCCACCAGTTCAAACTGAGAGTTGCAGAGCTCACCTCGGAGGTGGGATGTTTGACGGAGGCTCTGGCTGTCGCCATGAGTTCGGCCAAGTATGCTGAGGATGCACTGTCCCTCGCCCGGGAGGAGCATAGAAAGGTGAAAGGCGCTCTTTGGGCCGCTATAGGCGACCTGCGGGAAGTGGCCCATGGTCGGATCATAGCTGAGGTCCAGAGGGACTTTGGGGATGTCCTGGCTCCGAAGATCGTGGAGTCTATCCGTGAGGGATTCCGGGAGTTCTCGGCCATTTTTGCTGCTCAGATCGAGAGGTCCTTCCGGGATGGTTTGGCAGCGTTCGAGGCGCGGGGCCGAAGAATGCTTCCCCGACCTCCGGTTGTCCCTGGTCACCCTACTGGTTCGGGAGAAGACGAATCGCCTGGGGACGCCTCTTCTCGAGCTCCTGCATCATAGGTGGATCGAACCCTTTTTTGTTTCTCCTTTTTGTTCGTTGTACTTGGAGATATTTTTGATCAATGGAAACAATTTCTAGAATGATTTCTTGACAATTGGAGTGATCTGCTGTAACAGATAAATTATAAGATATGAGATCGACAGCAGCATATAGATTTCTCGAATGATATGCATCATCCTCATAC
This sequence comes from Scilla litardierei, assembly GCA_030789695.1. Classification (NCBI taxonomy): domain Eukaryota; kingdom Viridiplantae; phylum Streptophyta; class Magnoliopsida; order Asparagales; family Asparagaceae; genus Scilla; species Scilla litardierei. The sequence goes on from CM061136.1 coordinate 145,247,523, forward strand.
TCTCATAATTAAAACTTTGGGTATTAAGTTTTAGTTTGTACCCGCAGACCTAGGAATTCAAAGCCACACTAGCTGCATTTTGAACTAAAATACCAGATAAATCATTTTTCATAGATACAGCTTTCCAGAGATTCAGTTTTCAGCACATTTAATGATGGGCTTCATTACATAAATGCTTTTCATACCACTGCCACTTTTTCTTTGGTGATGAGCTTGATGACTGAGCCCACACGCATGGCCAAAAGGCTGAAGAGGAAATTGACAAACTCTTTGCCCGCTTCCGCGAACAACACTCTCTTCATCCCCTTGTCTATGAAAAGCTTCAACCTCGTTTGGGTGGCCATCTTCACTGCTGCATCAAACCGGTGATGGTTTGTTTAAGCTATGGTCTCTGGTTGTTTGGGAAGGGTTAGCTTGATATGGTCAGAGTAATATTTGAGCAAGGTTACTTCTTTCTCATGCCTTTCACAGCACTCGAAGTGTTGTGGTTGAATATAATTTGTGGGTATGGAAGCCATTTATAGACGAATTGGACTGCCCTTGGATGAGGATGAGCCTACAGTCGAGTGTAGCATTAATCCTTCCTCATGACTGATAACCATCACTCGAAGTGTAGAGGTTGAAGAGGGCTTGTGCGTAGGAAAGCCATTTTATAGACGAATTAGACTGCCCTTGGATGAGGATGAGTCTACAGAAGAGACCCCGTGAGTCTACAAAGCAGTGATCGTGAATGTACATAAGATTTTATTCATCGCGCACATCTTCCAAAATTATTTGCTCTCCGCGCAAAACGGCCATATTCTTGCCGGTTGTGCGCGTTGAGCTATTTTGTTTGCTCAACGCGCACCACCACGGTCATACATTATTGGGAACTCAATCTGCTGTAGATTCACGGGCATTCTTCTGTATAATCACAAGCAATTTGCTGTAGACTCACGGGGTCTCTTGTGTTGCCTCCCAGTAACTCTACTGTAGTCTCATCCTCATCCAATGGCATCCAAAGTCGTCTATAAATGGCTTCCCTTCCCACAAGCCCTCGTCAACCACTACACTTCTTGATGATATTATTCTATCTTATTGTATCTTATTCTAGTTATATGATATTTTCTCTACGACATTCTATTTTTTCCTTCATCACTGCTGCGTCCTCAACACTCAAAGATGGACAATATACTAGCGTCTAGTGACGTGATGCAGAAATTGAATACATCACATATATATTGATTCGAAGATGTTCTTTGCTCCTTCATATGTTCTGTTTGTCGTCATTGAAGCTATCACCTTCCATGCACACCCGTTTCTTCACTGCTTGTATATGCTCTTTGATACTTCGTTGCAGACATCACTGCTCGATGATAATAAATGTTCTATCTTATTCTAAGTCTACCCGTACAATATTTTTACTTAATTATGCTTTGTTATGTGTTCATCACTGATTCTTCTTCAACGCAGACAGGGGGACGAATGGCCAAGATACAAAGAAGCAAGTGACGCTGATGCAGCTGCTGGAGCAGCTCATAAATGGCAACAAACTTTAAATTTTTTTCATGGTGGGAATCCCTGTATCCCTAGTATAGTCTAGTGCTTTAATTGCTTAGTCGGGCAAAAACTGTGATGTTGCAAAATGTTTAGATGTAGTTTCTACTTTGTTGTGTTATGTACATTTGAATGCATAAATGTTGTAGCATGTTGGAATACAGATCTTAATACAATGTCATTAAATTTGGTACAATTGCATCACATTACAAAATTGCGTGATGCTAACTTGAAGTACCCACAATTACTCAGCTCGCACCAACGGCAACAGCATTGAACGTTGTGCGAGCTGAGCACAACTGTCTACGATTACCAACATTTACTCATCGATCATAACCGTCAAAGTTATGAACCGTTGTGCGCGTGGGGCTTAACTGCTTACAATTACCCATATTACTCAGCGCGCACATCCGTAACATTATTGAACGTTGTGTGCGCTTATTAGGAAGCCTGTAAAATTACCAAGTTTTGCTCAGCGCGCACAACTGGTAAAAGTTGTAAACGTTGTGCGCACGGAGCTAAACTGTATACAATTACCCACCATTACTCATCGCGGACAGCTACATGCCTCATTCTCTTGAATCTTCATTCTCTTCAGCTCTTCTGCTTCTGCTTCTTACTCCTTAATCCCATTAATTTTCTTGACATTTGTCAGGTTCTGCAGCAACAGAGAAATTATAAGATATGAGATCCGCAGCATCGGATATAGGTCTCGAATGATAGGCATCATCCTCATAGGCTTATAACCAAGACTTACTGTTTTAATGTTCAATTTGGACCCCCAGCCCTCTTAATTCAACTCCACGATGGCTGCATTTTGGACTAAAAATATAGGAGGCTGCCGTTTTCAGCTGACCATTTTTAAAGAGAACCAGTTTACTTACAACCCATTTACACTGATATGTCCGTGACAGATGCATGTAGTATATTTCTTCCAAGCTGATACAAAATTGTTACCTTTAGGATATAAAAATGTCATCCTTCATATCACAGCCTTGTTAAGTCATCGGGCGAAGATTTTTCCTACAGAGATTATGGAGCAATGATGTTACAATAATTTATACTAGTATATAAAATAGTAACCAGCTGTGCTCATATATACCTTATTTCTACCAGCTGTGCTCATACGACAAGTTCTCATGTCATGACCCTTTTCTGCACAAACACTGCATGTCCTTGTTCTTGTTTGACTTTGTTCTTGTGAGACTTGTATTCCAGACGGAATCCTTGACGCCACTCGTGGTCGGCCTTTAGTTCTAGCTTTTGCAGGATCATGCATAATGACATCATTTACTCCCACTTCTTGTTTGATAGGTGCACTGGACCCCACCTGTGATCTTGGCTCTCCAGAAGCAGTTTGCGCTTTATTAGTCATATTATGCTGGTCCAAAAAACTGTTTGCCCACCCAAAGACGACATCAAACAGAAGGGGATCTCTTGTTACCGCCTCCACGACTTTATCGAATGATGAACGAAGTCTCCAGGCTTGAAGTGGAGTAATTTGAGTTAGACGCACTCCGTGTACTGTGCTAGTCGACGAGGCCCCAAGACTCATGATGCTATGTCTTGCATTTAGAGTCCACCTGGGTAAAATATATCTCTCAGGGATGGCTTGCATATCATACTTTTGCTTCATCATATATAAAATTTGCGTGCATAGCAACCCTTCAGTCACCGCCCTTGCACACGTACACCTGAACATTCCCTTAGATATATTGCATTGAACATTATGCACGTAGCTCTTTCCATCAATCCGCATAGTTACTCTATACGTGCTCGTGTCCCCATCCGTGCTCACCCTTTCGTGCCGACAGTATAAAGTATTTTTGAAACGATTTTGAAAAATGGAAAATATGTTTCTAGTATATACCTTTGCGGCATGAACCTCTAACTCATGCATGCCGCTAAATTCTGGTTTGTTCCGCATACAAAAAGTATCTTCTCTCTCCTCTTTGTCTCGCTGAAATTTTACGGCTTTATCATATTGATCAATGAACTCGTATAATGGAGTCATACAGTTTACGTATCCATCAAAATACGCGTTCATGCTTTCACTCCTTTGGCTGGACGCCATGCCTACACACAAAACAAGAAATGAATACCATGTGCTGAGTTTATTTTGATCATATATTTTTACACCAATCTCTATCGTATTAACATTCATACCCGCAAAGAAAGTATCCAGTAGGTACGCCTTAATCCAATGCTGTGCTTTCTCATGCATCGTATGCAACCACTTCCAGGCTTTCATTTCATTTTTTTGTTTTTCTGTCAATGGCTCCTGAAATTCCGTTTGGTACTTCTCCATTAAGATGCACCAACAATTCTCAGCTTCTTCAACATTTTGACTGTTCTTACACCAGTTTGCATAGTCTTCTTCAAATTCAGGGTTATAAGAAGACCGCAATGAACGTAGATGCTCATCTTCGTGCAGACTGATATGCCATATGCAATACCTGTGTTTTGTATTTGGAAAAACTCTTTTGATTGCATTGCATATTGCCGGGTCTTGATCGGTGATGATAGCTCCTGGTGCTTTATCCCACATACATGTTAACCACTGTCCGAATAACCAAACAAAGGTTTCTTCCTTCTCATCAGCAAGAAGAGCACATCCAAATAAAATAGACTGTTTATGATGATTGACACCTGTAAAAGGTGCAAAAGGCAACATGAATCTATTTGTCTTATAAGTGACAACAAATACAACAACATCTCCAAACTGGCTGTATGATGTCCTCGCCCTTCCATCAGCCCAAAATATACTCCTGCATACATTCTCTTCATCATGCTCAATAACATAATAGAACTGAGAGTCTGTAGCTTGCCTTTTAATAAATTGTTCTATTACTCTAATGCATTCCTTCCCAATGTTGTTCTTTCTTTCTACTCTCCCATGATCAATGCATTGTTGCGTAGTAATATTGACATTACTACTACTCGTGGCATTTAGAATCCTTGCAATCTTTGCAGGTCCTACTCCACAGCCACGCATCTGATCAACTAAATTCCTACATGTTCCGTCCATCTGCGATCTTTTATGTGACCGTAGCATCTGGATCTTCGCTGGGCTTTTTATCAACTCATGATTATGATCATCATTAAAGGAGTTTATCCGCCATACTCCTCCGGTGATTTTATGAACTGTCATTCGAGCCATACAGCCTTCTCTCTCGTTTTTCCTTCGATTAACGTCCCTCCCTATCTCCCTCTTATCTTTTAAGCTTTTATACCCTTCTTTGTTGCACGTATACTTCCTCCTCGTGGTATTGCCATCTTTTCCCTTTCCCGTAGATCCCTTTCGGGTTGCAAAACCTTTCGTTGCTGCATATGTATTATAAAATTGATACGCATCTTCTTCTGTTTGAAATGTCATTCCAACATGTGGGCTGCCTTTTTCACTATCACTATGCCTATCCTCTTGATATACGCTGTTTGCACTGTCATTTTCAGCTTCAATCTCATTTGGCATCTCCTGATCATGCACATAGGGTTCACTCTCTTCGATTTTCATTTTCTACATTAGAAACAAGTAAAAATATCAGTAATATTGCCGCAGCATGACTGCTATACATGTCTATCCAAGTATCAGTCGATCATCATCAGCCTGTTAGTTGAAACCACACTAATATTACAAATCATGTTAAAACCTTGCGTATTATATCTATTATTTTTCAATCTGATCTAATTGTTACCATCATATTTGATGACAGGATCAAATCCATCAAAAAATCAAACATATCAACCGTTTTGCGCGGTGGGCAATATTATGTACGCCATTCGCTCCGTATTGTTGTGCTATATGAGCTGCTTCGGCAAGTTTTGATGGACATCTCATATTGCTCAACGCGCACAACGGGTGCGATGTTTGAAGGGTTGTGCGCGGATAGTAATTTCCATCGAACACTTCGCTAGTTTGGAAATTACTCACTGCGCAAAACGGGACAAAAATTTAGCCCGTTGTGCGCGGAGAGGAATTTCTAGGCTAATCGTCCAACGGTTGAAAATTACTCCCCGCACAAAACCCTTCAAAAATTTATCCCGTTGTTTGCGTTGAGCAATATGAGATGTCCAACAAATTAGGGATGACGATCCTTACCTCGATGGAGGAGAGTAACAGGGGAATCAACGAGAGTGTGATGGCCTGGATTTGGGGGTGATCTTAGGCGTGGGCTGTTGAAATCGAAGACCTTGTGCAAAACTGGGGATCTACTCCAGCTTCTGCGTTTTGCGCGGGAGTGAGCAAAAGAATTGGTGACGATTGCTCCAGCTTCTGCGTTTTGCGCGGGAGTGAGCAAAAGAATTGGTGGCGATTGTATTTTAGTACAAAAGGGGTTAAAGGTAATGGCGATTGCTCCAGCTTCTGCGTTTTACGCGGGAGTGAGCAAAAGAATTGGTGGCGATTGTATTTTAGTACAAAAGGGGTTAAAGGTAATTTAGTACAGAGGCGCGTTAAAAAGAGCTTAAAGGGCGTTTTGGTAATTGCACAAAAAGGTCAGATATTACCATGATCGCTGATCGGATCGGACGGTCAGGAGGGGTCGAGCGCAGGAATCCCATCTGAGCACGAGCTCAGGCGCATTTTACCCATATATATATATACTAGTCATTACCCGTGCCCATAGGGCACGGTTTATTTAATGGCTGAGTTTTTCTCCCCCACAAATTTCAAGTTCCCCCAAATTTCAAGTTTTCCCACAAAATTTCAAGTTTCCCCCCAAATTTAAGTTTTCCTCCAAAATTTAAGTCCCCCCAAAATTGTCATTACCACCTAGGACAAACTTGCCACGTAGGACAAAGCTTTGTCCTAGTAGGAAAAGATTCAAAATCTTCATAGAACTGGAAAAAATGGTCGGAAGGGGTGAAAATAAAAAGTGTGGGTGGGTGGGTGGGGAGGGTCCATGGGCAAAAATACAAAAACCGGGGTTGTATGTGCAAAATTCCCCACAACCTCTTTTATCCCTCAAAATCTCATCTCTTATATTTTCTCTTATCCAATTTCCATGTTTTATATAATAGATATCTAAATTCTCTTATCCAATTTCTCATGTCCAAATTCTCTTAACAATTTCTCTTGATAACATCCGTCTTTTATATAATAGATATCTCTTATCCAATTTCTCTTGTCCAATATCTCTTATCCAATTTCTCTTGATAACATCTCTCGTTTGTACTCTTATCCAATTTCACTTGATAACATCACTCTTATTCAATTTCTATTGTCCAATATCTCTTATCCAATTTCTCTTGATAACATCCCTCTTTTATAATATAGATATCTCTTATCCAATTTATCTTGTCCAATATCTCTTGAAAACATCTCTCTTTTATAATATAGATATCTATTATCCAATTTCTTATGTCCAATATATCTTATCCAATTTCTCTTGATAACATCCCTCTTTTATAATATAGATATATCTTATCCAATTTCTCATGTCCAATTTCTCTTGATAACATCCCTCTTTTATAATATAGATATCTCTTATCCAATTTCTCATGTCCAAGTTCTCTTATCCTATTTCACTTGATAACATCCCTCTTTTATAATATAGATATCCCTTATCCAATTTCCCTTGATAAAATCCCTGTTTTATAATATAGATATCTCTTATCCAATTTCTCTTGTCCAATATCTCTTATCCAATTTCTCACGATTACATCCCTCTTTTATAATATAGATATCTCTTATCCAATTTCTCTTGTCCAATATCTCTTATCCAATTTCTCTTGATAACATCCCTGTTTTATAATATAGATATCTCTTATCCAATTTCTCTTGTCCAATTTCTCTTATCCAATTTCTCTTGATAACATCCATGTTTTATAATATAGATATCTCTTATCCAATTTCTCTTGTCCAATATCTCTTATCCAATTTCTCTTGATAACATCCCTCTTTTATAATATAGATATCTCTTATCCAATTTCTCTTGTCCAATATCTCTTATCCAATTTCTCTTGATAACATCCATGTTTTATAATATAGATATCTCTTATCCAATTTCTCTTGTCCAATATCTCTTATCCAATTTCTCTTGATAACATCCCTCTTTTATAATATAGATATCTCTTATCCAATTTCTCTTGTCCAATATCTCTTATCCAATTTCTCTTGATAACATCCCTCTTTTATAATATAGATATCTCTTATCCAATTTCTCATGTCCAATATCTCTTATCCAATTTCTCTTGATAACATCCCTCTTTTATAATATAGATATCTCTTATCCAATTTCTCTTGTCCAATATCTCTTATCCAATTTCTCTTGATAACATCCCTCTTTTATAATATAGATATCTCTTATCCAATTTCTCATGTCCAATATCTCTTATCTAATTTCTCTTGATAACATCTCTCTTTTATAATATAGATATCTCTTATCCACTTTCTCATGTCCAATATCTCTTATCCAATTTCTCTTGATAACATCTCTCTTTTATAATATAGATATCTCTTATCCAATTTCTCATGTCCAATATCTCTTATCCAATTTCTCTTGATAACATCCCTCTTTTATAATATAGATATCTCTTATCCAATTTCTCTTGATAACATCCCTCTTTTATAATATAGATATCTCTTATCCAATTTCTCTTGTCCAATATCTCTTATCCAATTTCTCTTGATAACATCCCTCTTTTATAATATAGATATCTCTTATCCAATATCTCTTGTCAAATATCTCTTATCCAATTTCTCTTGATAACATCCCTCTTTTATAATATAGATATCTCTTATCCAATTTCTCTTGTCCAATATCTCTTATCCAATTTTTCTTGATAACATCCCTGTTTTATAATATAGATATCTCTTATCCAATTTCTCTTGTCCAATATCTCTTATCCAATTTCTCATGATAACATCCCTCTTTTATAATATAGATATCTCTTATCCAATTTCTCTTGTCCAATATCTCTTATCCAATTTCTCTTGATAACATCCCTCTTTTATAATATAGATATCTCTTATCCAATTTCTCATGTCCAATATCTCTTATCCAATTTCTCTTGATAACATCCCTCTTTTATAATATAGACTAGTCATTACCCGTGCCCATAGGTCACGGTTTATTTAATGGCTGAGTTTTTCTCCCCCACAAATTTCAAGTTCCCCCAAATTTCAAGTTTTCCCACAAAATTTCAAGTTTTCCCCCAAATTTAAGTTTTCCTATAAAATTTAAGTCCCCCCAAAATTGTCATTACCACCTAGGACAAACTTGCCACGTAGGACAAAGCTTTGTCCTAGTAGGAAAAGATTCAAAATCTTCATAGAACTGGAAAAAATGGTCGGAAGGGGTGAGAATAAAAAGTGTGGGTGGGTGGGTGGGGAGGGTCCATGGACAAAAATACAAAAACCGGGGTTGTATGTGCAAAATTCCCCACAACCTCTTTTATCCCTCAAAATCTCATCTCTAATATTTTCTCTTATCCAATTTCCATGTTTTATATAATAGATATCCAAATTCTCTTATCCAATTTCTCATGTCCAAATTCTCTTAACAATTTCTCTTGATAACATCCGTCTTTTATATAATAGATATCTCTTATCCAATTTCTCTTGTCCAATATCTCTTATCCAATTTCTCTTGATAACATCTCTCGTTTGTACTCTTATCCAATTTCACTTGATAACATCACTCTTATTCAATTTCTATTGTCCAATATCTCTTATCCAATTTCTCTTGATAACATCCCTCTTTTATAATATAGATATCTCTTATCCAATTTATCTTGTCCAATATCTCTTGAAAACATCTCTCTTTTATAATATAGATATCTATTATCCAATTTCTTATGTCCAATATATCTTATCCAATTTCTCTTGATAACATCCCTCTTTTATAATATAGATATCTCTTATCCAATTTCTCATGTCCAATTTCTCTTGATAACATCCCTCTTTTATAATATAGATATCTCTTATCCAATTTCTCATGTCCAAGTTCTCTTATCCTATTTCACTTGATAACATCCCTCTTTTATAATATAGATATCTCTTATCCAATTTCTCTTGATAAAATCCCTGTTTTATAATATAGATATCTCTTATCCAATTTCTCTTGTCCAATATCTCTTATCCAATTTCTCACGATTACATCCCTCTTTTATAATATAGATATCTCTTATCCAATTTCTCTGGTCCAATATCTCTTATCCAATTTCTCTTGATAACATCCCTGTTTTATAATATAGATATCTCTTATCCAATTTCTCTTGTCCAATTTCTCTTATCCAATTTCTCTTGATAACATCCATGTTTTATAATATAGATATCTCTTATCCAATTTCTCTTGTCCAATATCTCTTATCCAATTTCTCTTGATAACATCCCTCTTTTATAATATAGATATCTCTTATCCAATTTCTCTTGTCCAATATCTCTTATCCAATTTCTCTTGATAACATCCCTGTTTTATAATATAGATATCTCTTATCCAATTTCTCTTGTCCAATATCTCTTATCCAATTTCTCTTGATAACAACCCTATTTTATAATATAGATATCTCTTATCCAATTTCTCTTGTCCAATATCTCTTATCCAATTTCTCTTGATAACATCCCTCTTTTATAATATAGATATCTCTTATCCAATTTCTCATGTCCAATATCTCTTATCCAATTTCTCTTGATAACATCCCTCTTTTATAATATAGATCTCTGTTATCCAATTTCTCTTGTCCAATATCTCTTATCCAATTTCTCTTGATAACATCCCTCTTTTATAATATAGATATCTCTTATCCAATTTCTCATGACCAATATCTCTTATATAATTTCTCTTGATAACATCCCTCTTTTATAATATAGATATCTCTTATCCAATTTCTCATGTCCAATATCTCTTATCCAATTTCTCTTGATAACATCTCTCTTTTATAATATAGATATCTCTTATCCAATTTCTCATGTCCAATATCTCTTATCCAATTTCTCTTGATAACATCCCTCTTTTATAATATAGATATCTCTTATCCAATTTCTCTTGTCCAATATCTCTTATCCAATTTCTCTTGATAACATCCCTCTTTTATAATATAGATATCTCTTATCCAATTTCTCATGTCCAATATCTCTTTTCCAATTTCTCTTGATAACATCCCACTTTTATAATATAGACTAGTCATTACCCGTGCCCATAGGTCACGGTTTATTTAATGGCTGAGTTTTTCTCCCCCACAAATTTCAAGTTCCCCCAAATTTCAAGTTTTCCGACAAAATTTCAAGTTTCCCCCCAAATTTAAGTTTTCCTCCAAAATTTAAGTCCCCCCAAAATTGTCATTACCACCTAGGACAAACTTGCCACGTTGGACAAAGCTTTGTCCTAGTAGGAAAAGATTCAAAATCTTCATAGAACTGGAAAAAATGGTCGGAAGGGGTGAAAATAAAAAGTGTGGGTGGGTGGGTGTGGAGGGTCCATGGGCTAAAATACAAAAACCGGGGTTGTATGTGCAAAATTCCCCACAACCTCTTTTATCCCTCAAAATCTCATCTCTTATATTTTCTCTTATCCAATTTCCATGTTTTATATAATAGATATCCAAATTCTCTTATCCAATTTCTCATGTCCAAATTCTCTTAACAATTTCTCTTGATAACATCCGTCTTTTATATAATAGATATCTCTTATCCAATTTCTCTTGTCCAATATCTCTTATCCAATTTCTCTTAATAACATCTCTCGTTTGTACTCTTATCCAATTTCACTTGATAACATCACTCTTATTCAATTTCTATTGTCCAATATCTCTTATCCAATTTCTCTTGATAACATCCCTCTTTTATAATATAGATATCTCTTATCCAATTTATCTTGTCCAATATCTCTTGAAAACATCTCTCTTTTATAATATAGATATCTATTATCCAATTTCTAATGTCCAATATATCTTATCCAATTTCTCTTGATAACATCCCTCTTTTATAATATAGATATCTCTTATCCAATTTCTCATGTCCAATTTCTCTTGATAACATCCCTCTTTTATAATATAGATATCTCTTATCCAATTTCTCATGTCCAAGTTCTCTTATCCTATTTCACTTGATAACATCCCTCTTTTATAATATAGATATCTCTTATCCAATTTCTCTTGATAAAATCCCTGTTTTATAATATAGATATCTCTTATCCAATTTCTCTTGTCCAATATCTCTTATCCAATTTCTCACGATTACATCCCTCTTTTATAATATAGATATCTCTTATCCAATTTCTCTTGTCCAATATCTCTTATCCAATTTCTCTTGATAACATCCCTGTTTTATAATATAGATATCTCTTATCCAATTTCTCTTGTCCAATTTCTCTTATCCAATTTCTCTTGATAACATCCATGTTTTATAATATAGATATCTCTTATCCAATTTCTCTTGTCCAATATCTCTTATCCAATTTCTCTTGATAACATCCCTCTTTTATAATATAGATATCTCTTATCCAATTTCTCTTGTCCAATATCTCTTATCCAATTTCTCTTGATAACATCCCTGTTTTATAATATAGATATCTCTTATCCAATTTCTCTTGTCCAATATCTCTTATCCAATTTCTCTTATCCAATTTCTCTTGAAAACATCCCTCTTTTATAATATAGATATCTCTTATCCAATTTCTCTTGTCCAATATCTCTTATCCAATTTCTCTTGATAACATCCCTCTTTTATAATATAGATATCTCTTATCCAATTTCTCATGTCCAATATCTCTTATCCAATTTCTCTTGATAACATCCCTCTTTTATAATATAGATATCTCTTATCCAATTTCTCTTGTCCAATATCTCTTATCCAATTTCTCTTGATAACATCCCTCTTTTATAATATAGATATCTCTTATCCAATTTCTCATGTCCAATATCTCTTATCTAATTTCTCTTGATAACATCTCTCTTTTATAATATAGATATCTCTTATCCAATTTCTCATGTCCAATATCTCTTATCCAATTTATCTTGATAACATCTCTCTTTTATAATATAGATATCTCTTATCCAATTTCTCATGTCCAATATCTCTTATCCAATTTCTCTTGATAACATCCCTCTTTTATAATATAGATATCTCTTATCCAATTTCTCTTGATAACATCCCTCTTTTATAATATAGATATCTCTTATCCAATTTCTCTTGTCCAATATCTCTTATCCAATTTCTCTTGATAACATCCCTCTTTTATAATATAGATATCTCTTATCCAATATCTCTTGTCAAATATCTCTTATCCAATTTCTCTTGATAACATCCCTCTTTTATAATATAGATATCTCTTATCCAATTTCTCTTGTCCAATATCTCTTATCCAATTTTTCTTGATAACATCCCTGTTTTATAATATAGATATCTCTTATCCAATTTCTCTTGTCCAATATCTCTTATCCAATTTCTCATGATAACATCCCTCTTTTATAATATAGATATCTCTTATCCAATTTCTCTTGTCCAATATCTCTTATCCAATTTCTCTTGATAACATCCCTCTTTTATAATATAGATATCTCTTATCCAATTTCTCATGTCCAATATCTCTTATCCAATTTCTCTTGATAACATCCCTCTTTTATAATATAGACTAGTCATTACCCGTGCCCATAGGTCACGGTTTATTTAATGGCTGAGTTTTTCTCCCCCACAAATTTCAAGTTCCCCCAAATTTCAAGTTTTCCCACAAAATTTCAAGTTTTCCCCCAAATTTAAGTTTTCCTATAAAATTTAAGTCCCCCCAAAATTGTCATTACCACCTAGGACAAACTTGCCACGTAGGACAAAGCTTTGTCCTAGTAGGAAAAGATTCAAAATCTTCATAGAACTGGAAAAAATGGTCGGAAGGGGTGAGAATAAAAAGTGTGGGTGGGTGGGTGGGGAGGGTCCATGGACAAAAATACAAAAACCGGGGTTGTATGTGCAAAATTCCCCACAACCTCTTTTATCCCTCAAAATCTCATCTCTAATATTTTCTCTTATCCAATTTCCATGTTTTATATAATAGATATCCAAATTCTCTTATCCAATTTCTCATGTCCAAATTCTCTTAACAATTTCTCTTGATAACATCCGTCTTTTATATAATAGATATCTCTTATCCAATTTCTCTTGTCCAATATCTCTTATCCAATTTCTCTTGATAACATCTCTCGTTTGTACTCTTATCCAATTTCACTTGATAACATCACTCTTATTCAATTTCTATTGTCCAATATCTCTTATCCAATTTCTCTTGATAACATCCCTCTTTTATAATATAGATATCTCTTATCCAATTTATCTTGTCCAATATCTCTTGAAAACATCTCTCTTTTATAATATAGATATCTATTATCCAATTTCTTATGTCCAATATATCTTATCCAATTTCTCTTGATAACATCCCTCTTTTATAATATAGATATCTCTTATCCAATTTCTCATGTCCAATTTCTCTTGATAACATCCCTCTTTTATAATATAGATATCTCTTATCCAATTTCTCATGTCCAAGTTCTCTTATCCTATTTCACTTGATAACATCCCTCTTTTATAATATAGATATCTCTTATCCAATTTCTCTTGATAAAATCCCCGTTTTATAATATAGATATCTCTTATCCAATTTCTCTTGTCCAATATCTCTTATCCAATTTCTCACGATTACATCCCTCTTTTATAATATAGATATCTCTTATCCAATTTCTCTGGTCCAATATCTCTTATCCAATTTCTCTTGATAACATCCCTGTTTTATAATATAGATATCTCTTATCCAATTTCTCTTGTCCAATTTCTCTTATCCAATTTCTCTTGATAACATCCATGTTTTATAATATAGATATCTCTTATCCAATTTCTCTTGTCCAATATCTCTTATCCAATTTCTCTTGATAACATCCCTCTTTTATAATATAGATATCTCTTATCCAATTTCTCTTGTCCAATATCTCTTATCCAATTTCTCTTGATAACATCCCTGTTTTATAATATAGATATCTCTTATCCAATTTCTCTTGTCCAATATCTCTTATCCAATTTCTCTTGATAACAACCCTATTTTATAATATAGATATCTCTTATCCAATTTCTCTTGTCCAATATCTCTTATCCAATTTCTCTTGATAACATCCCTCTTTTATAATATAGATATCTCTTATCCAATTTCTCATGTCCAATATCTCTTATCCAATTTCTCTTGATAACATCCCTCTTTTATAATATAGATATCTGTTATCCAATTTCTCTTGTCCAATATCTCTTATCCAATTTCTCTTGATAACATCCCTCTTTTATAATATAGATATCTCTTATCCAATTTCTCATGACCAATATCTCTTATCTAATTTCTCTTGATAACATCCCTCTTTTATAATATAGATATCTCTTATCCAATTTCTCATGTCCAATATCTCTTATCCAATTTCTCTTGATAACATCTCTCTTTTATAATATAGATATCTCTTATCCAATTTCTCATGTCCAATATCTCTTATCCAATTTCTCTTGATAACATCCCTCTTTTATAATATAGATATCTCTTATCCAATTTCTCTTGTCCAATATCTCTTATCCAATTTGTCTTGATAACATCCCTCTTTTATAATATAGATATCTCTTATCCAATATCTCTTGTCCAATATCTCTTATCCAATTTCTCTTGAGAACATCCCTATTTTATAATATATATATCTCTTATCCAATTTCTCTTGTCCAATATCTCTTATCCAATTTTTCTTGATAACATCCCTGTTTTATAATATAGATATCTCTTATCCAATTTCTCTTGTCCAATATATCTTATCCAATTTCTCATGATAACATCCCTCTTTTATAATATAGATATCTCTTATCCAATTTCTCTTGTCCAATATCTCTTATCCAATTTCTCTTGATAACATCCCTCTTTTATAATATAGATATCTCTTATCCAATTTCTCATGTCCAATATCTCTTATCCAATTTCTCTTGATAACATCCCTCTTTTATAATATAGATATCTCTTATCCAATTTCTATTGTACAATATCTCTTATCCAATTTCTCTTGATAACATCCCTGTTTTATAATATAGATATCTCTTATCCAATTTCTCATGTCCAATTTCTCTTGATAACATCCCTCTTTTATAATATAGATATCTCTTATCCAATTTCTCATGTCCAATATCTCTTATCCAATTTCACTTGATAACATCTCTCTTTTATAATATAGATATCTCTTGTCCAATTTCTCATGTCCAATATCTCTTATCCAATTTCTCTTGATAACATCCCTCTTTTATAATATAGATATCTCTTATCCAATTTCTCTTGATAACATCCCTCTTTTATAATATAGATATCTCTTATCCAATTTCTTTTGTCCAATATCTCTTATCCAATTTCTCTTGATAACATCCATCTTTTATAATATAGATATCTCTTATCCAATTTCTCTTGTCCAATTTCTCTTATCCAATTTCTCTTGATAACATCCCTCTTTTATAATATAAATATCTCTTATCCAATTTCTTTTGTCCAATATCTCTTATCCAATTTCTCTTGATAACATCCCTGTTTTATAATATAGATATCTCTTATCCAATTTCTCTTGTCCAATATCTCTTATCCAATTTCTCTTGATAACATCCCTCTTTTATAATATAGATATCTCTTATCCAATATCTCTTGTCCAATATCTCTTATCCAATTTCTCTTGATAACATCCCAATTTTATAATATAGATATCTCTTATCCAATTTCTCTTGTCCAATATCTCTTATCCAATTTCTCTTGATAACATCCCTCTTTTATAATATAGATATCTCTTATCCAATTTCTCTGGTCCAATATCTCTTATCGAATTTCTCTTGATAACATCCCTCTTTTATAATATAGATATCTCTTATCCAATTTCTCTTGTCCAATATCTCTTATCCAATTTCTCTTGATAACATCCCTCTTTTATAATATAGATATCTCTTATCCAATTTCTCATGTCCAATATCTCTTATCCAATTTCTCTTGATAACATCCCTCTTTTATAATATAGATATCTCTTCTCCAATTTCTCATGTCCAATATCTCTTATCCAATTTCTCTTGATAACATCCCTCTTTTATAATATAGATATCTCTTATCCAATTTCTCATGTCCAATATCTCTTATCCAATTTCTCTTGATAACAACCCTCTTTTATAATATAGATATCTCTTATCCAATTTCTCATGTCCAATATCTCTTATCCAATTTCTCATGATTACATCCCTCTTTTATAATATAGATATCTCTTATCCAATTTCTCTTGTCCAATATCTCTTATCCAATTTCTCTTGATAACATCCCTCTTTTATAATATAGATATCTCTTATCCAATTTCTCTTGATAACATCACTCTTATCCAATTTCTATTGTCCAATATCTCTTATTCAATTTCTCTTGATAACATCCCTCTTTTATAATATAGATATCTCTTATCCAATTTATCTTGTCCAATATCTCTAATCCAATTTCTCTTGATAACATCCCTCTTTTATAATATAGATATCTCTTATCTAATTTGTCATGTCCAATATCTCTTATCCAATTTCTCTTGATAACATCCCTCTTTTATAATATAGATATCTCTTAACCAATTTCTCTTTTCCAATATCTCTTATCCAATTTCTCTTGATAACATCCCTCTTTTATAATATAGATATCTCTTATCCAATTTCTCTTGATAACATCCCTCTCTTATAATATAGATATCTCTTATCCAATTTCTCTTGTCCAATATCTCTTATCCAATTTCTCTTGATAACATCCCTCTCTTATAATATAGATATCTCTTATCCAATTTCTCTTGCCCAATATCTCTTATCCAATTTCTCTTGATAACATCCCTGTTTTATAATATAGATATCTCTTATCCAATTTCTCATGTCCAATTTCACTTGATAACATCCCTCTTTTATAATATAGATATCTCTTATCCAATTTCTCATGTCCAATATCTCTTATCCAATTTCACTTGATAACATCCCTCTTTTATAATATAGATATCTCTTGTCCAATTTCTCATGTCCAATATCTCTTATCCAATTTCTCTTGATAGCATCCCTCTTTTATAATATAGATATCTCTTATCCAATTTCTCTTGATAACATCCCTCTTTTATAATATAGATATCTCTTATCCAATTTCTCTTGTCCAATATCTCTTATCCAATTTCTCTTGATAACATCCATCTTTTATAATATAGATATCTCTTATCCAATTTCTCTTGTCCAATATCTCTTATCCAATTTCTCTTGATAACATCCCTCTTTTATAATATAAATATCTCTTATCCAATTTCTTTTGTCCAATATCTCTTATCCAATTTCTCTTGATAACATCCCTGTTTTATAATATAGATATCTCTTATCCAATTTCTCTTGTCCAATATCTCTTATCCAATTTCTCTTGATAACATTCCTCTTTTATAATATAGATATCTCTTATCCAATTTCTCTTGTCCAATATCTCTTATCCAATTTCTCTTGATAACATCCCTCTTTTATAATATAGATATCTCTTATCCAATTTCTCTTGTCCAATATCTCTTATCCAATTTTTCTTGATAACATCCCTCTTTTATAATATAGATATCTCTTATCCAATTTCTCTTGATAACATCCCTCTTTTATAATATAGATATCTCTTATCCAATTACTCTTGTCCAATATCTCTTATCGAATTTCTCTTGATAACATCCCTCTTTTATAATATAGATATCTCTTATCCAATTTCTCTTGTCCAATATCTCTTATCGAATTTCTCTTGATAACATCCCTCTTTTATAATATAGATATCTCTTATCCAATTTCTCATGTCCAATATCTCTTATCCAATTTCTCTTGATAACATCCCTCTTTTATAATATAGATATCTCTTATCCAATTTCTCTTGTCCAATATCTCTTATCCAATTTCTCTTGATAACATCCCTCTTTTATAATATAGATATCTCTTATCCAATTTCTCATGTCCAATATCTCTTATCGAATTTCTCTTGATAACATCTCTCTTTTATAATATAGATATCTCTTATCCAATTTCTCATGTCCAATATCTCTTATCCAATTTCTCTTGATAACATCTCTCTTTTATAATATAGATATCTCTTATCCAATTTCTCATGTCCAATATCTCTTATCCAATTTCTCTTGATAACATCCCTCTTTTATAATATAGATATCTCTTATCCAATTTCTCTTGATAACATCCCTCTTTTATAATATAGATATCTCTTATCCAATTTCTCTTGTCCAATATCTCTTATCCAATTTCTCTTGATTACATCCCTCTTTTATAATATAGATATCACTTATCCAATATCTCTTGTCAAATATCTCTTATCCAATTTCTCTTGATAACATCCCTCTTTTATAATATAGATATCTCTTATCCAATTTCTCTTGTCCAATATCTCTTATCCAATTTTTCTTAATAACATCCCTGTTTTATAATATAGATATCTCTTATCCAATTTCTCTTGTCCAATATCTCTTATCCAATTTCTCATGATAACATCCCTCTTTTATAATATAGATATCTCTTATCCAATTTCTCTTGTCCAATATCTCTTATCCAATTTCTCTTGATAACATCCCTCTTTTATAATATAGATATCTCTTATCCAATTTCTCATGTCCAATATCTCTTTTCCAATTTCTCTTGATAACATCCCTCTTTTATAATATAGACTAGTCATTACCCGTGCCCATAGGTCACGGTTTATTTAATGGCTGAGTTTTTCTCCCCCACAAATTTCAAGTTCCCCCAAATTTCAAGTTTTCCCACAAAATTCCAAGTTTCCCCCCAAATTTAAGTTTTCCTCCAAAATTTAAGTCCCCCCAAAATTGTCATTACCACCTAGGACAAACTTGCCACGTAGGACAAAGCTTTGTCCTAGTAGGAAAAGATTCAAAATCTTCATAGAACTGGAAAAAATGGTCGGAAGGGGTGAGAATAAAAAGTGTGGGTGGGTGGGTGGGGAGGGTCTATGGACAAAAATACAAAAACCGGGGTTGTATGTGCAAAATTCCCCACAACCTCTTTTATCCCTCAAAATCTCATCTCAAATATTTTCTCTTATCCAATTTCCATGTTTTATATAATAGATATCCAAATTCTCTTATCCAATTTCTCATGTCCAAATTCTCTTAACAATTTCTCTTGATAACATCCGTCTTTTATATAATAGATATCTCTTATCCAATTTCTCTTGTCCAATATCTCTTATCCAATTTCTCTTGATAACATCTCTCGTTTGTACTCTTATCCAATTTCACTTGATAACATCACTCTTATTCAATTTCTATTGTCCAATATCTCTTATCCAATTTCTCTTGATAACATCCCTCTTTTATAATATAGATATCTCTTATCCAATTTATCTTGTCCAATATCTCTTGAAAACATCTCTCTTTTATAATATAGATATCTATTATCCAATTTCTTATGTCCAATATATCTTATCCAATTTCTCTTGATAACATCCCTCTTTTATAATATAGATATCTCTTATCCAATTTCTCATGTCCAATTTCTCTTGATAACATCCCTCTTTTATAATATAGATATCTCTTATCCAATTTCTCATGTCCAAGTTCTCTTATCCCATTCACTTGATAACATCCCTCTTTTATAATATAGATATCTCTTATCCAATTTCTCTTGATAAAATCCCTGTTTTATAATATAGATATCTCTTATCCAATTTCTCTTGTCCAATATCTCTTATCCAATTTCTCACGATTACATCCCTCTTTTATAATATAGATATCTCTTATCCAATTTCTCTTGTCCAATATCTCTTATCCAATTTCTCTTGATAACATCCCTGTTTTATAATATAGATATCTCTTATCCAATTTCTCTTGTCCAATTTCTCTTATCCAATTTCTCTTGATAACATCCATGTTTTATAATATAGATATCTCTTATCCAATTTCTCTTGTTCAATATCTCTTATCCAATTTCTCTTGATAACATCCCTCTTTTATAATATAGATATCTCTTATCCAATCTCTCTTGTCCAATATCTCTTATCCAATTTCTCTTGATAACATCCCTGTTTTATAATATAGATATCTCTTATCCAATTTCTCTTGTCCAATATCTCTTATCCAATTTCTCTTGATAACATCCCTCTTTTATAATATAGAAATCTCTTATCCAATTTCTCTTGTCCAATATCTCTTATCCAATTTCTCTTGATAACATCCCTCTTTTATAATCTAGATATCTCTTATCCAATTTCTCATGTCCAATATCTCTTATCCAATTTCTCACGATTACATCCCTCTTTTATAATATAGATATCTCTTATCCAATTTCTCTTGTCCAATATCTCTTATCCAATTTCTCTTGATAACATCCCTGTTTTATAATATAGATATCTCTTATCCAATTTCTCTTGTCCAATTTCTCTTATCCAATTTCTCTTGATAACATCCATGTTTTATAATATAGATATCTCTTATCCAATTTCTCTTGTTCAATATCTCTTATCCAATTTCTCTTGATAACATCCCTCTTTTATAATATAGATATCTCTTATCCAATTTCTCATTTCCAATATCTCTTATCCAATTTCTCTTGATAACATCTCTCTTTTATAATATAGATATCTATTATCCAATTTCTCATGTCCAATATCTCTTATCCAATTTCTCTTGATAACATCCCTCTTTTATAATATAGATATCTCTTATCCAATTTCTCTTGTCCAATATCTCTTATCCAATTTCTCTTGATAACATCCCTCTTTTATAATATAGATATCTCTTATCCAATATCTCTTGTCCAATATCTCTTATCCAATTTCTCTTGATAACATCCCTGTTTTATAATATAGATATCTCTTATCCAATTTCTCTTGTCCAATATCCCTTATCCAATTTTTCTTGATAACATCCCTGTTTTATAATATAGATATCTCTTATCCAATTTCTCTTGTCCAATATATCTTATCCAATTTCTCATGATAACATCCCTCTTTTATAATATAGATATCTCTTATCCAATTTCTCTTGTCCAATATCTCTTATCCAATTTCTCTTGATAACATCCCTCTTTTATAATATAGATATCTCTTATCCAATTTCTCATGTCCAATATCTCTTATCCAATTTCTCTTGATAACATCCCTCTTTTATAATATAGATATCTCTTATCCAATTTCTATTGTACAATATCTCTTATCCAATTTCTATTGATAACATCCCTGTTTTATAATATAGATATCTCTTATCCAATTTCTCATGTCCAATTTCTCTTGATAACATCCCTCTTTTATAATATAGATATCTCTTATCCAATTTCTCATGTCCAATATCTCTTATCCAATTTCACTTGATAACATCTCTCTTTTATAATATAGATATCTCTTGTCCAATTTCTCATGTACAATATCTCTTATCCAATTTCTCTTGATAACATCCCTCTTTTATAATATAGATATCTCTTATCCAATTTCTCTTGATAACATCCCTCTTTTATAATATAGATATCTCTTATCCAATTTCTCTTGTCCAATATCTCTTATCCAATTTCTCTTGATAACATCCATCTTTTATAATATAGATATCTCTTATCCAATTTCTCTTGTCCAATTTCTCTTATCCAATTTCTCTTGATAACATCCCTCTTTTATAATATAAATATCTCTTATCCAATTTCTTTTGTCCAATATCTCTTATCCAATTTCTCTTGATAACATCCCTGTTTTATAATATAGATATCTCTTAACCAATTTCTCTTGTCCAATATCTCTTATCCAATTTCTCTTGATAACATCCCTCTTTTATAATATAGATATTTCTTATCCAATTTCTCTTGTCCAATATCTCTTATCCAATTTCTCTTGATAACATCCCTCTTTTATAATATAGATATCTCTTATCCAATTTCTCTTGTCCAATATCTCTTATCCAATTACTCTTGATAACATCCCTCTTTTATAATATAGATATCTCTTATCCAATTTCTCTTGTCCAATATCTCTTATCGAAGTTCTCTTGATAACATCCCTCTTTTATAATATAGATATCTCTTATCCAATTTCTCTTGTCCAATATCTCTTATCCAATTTCTCTTGATAACATCCCTCTTTTATAATATAGATATCTCTTATCCAATTTCTCATGTCCAATATCTCTTATCCAATTTCTCTTGATAACATCCCTCTTTTATAATATAGATATCTCTTCTCCAATTTCTCATGTCCAATATCTCTTATCCAATTTCTCTTGATAACATCCCTCTTTTATAATATAGATATCTCTTATCCAATTTCTCATGTCCAATATCTCTTATCCAATTTCTCTTGATAACAACCCTCTTTTATAATATAGATATCTCTTATCCAATTTCTCATGTCCAATATCTCTTATCCAATTTCTCATGATTACATCCCTCTTTTATAGTATAGATATCTCTTATCCAATTTCTCTTGTCCAATATCTCTTATCCAATTTCTCTTGATAACATCCCTCTTTTATAATATAGATATCTCTTATCCAATTTCTCTTGATAACATCACTCTTATCCAATTTCTATTGTCCAATATCTCTTATTCAATTTCTCTTGATAACATCCCTCTTTTATAATATAGATATCTCTTATCCAATTTATCTTGTCCAATATCTCTAATCCAATTTCTCTTGATAAATCCCTCTTTTATAATATAGATATCTCTTATCTAATTTGTCATGTCCAATATCTCTTATCCAATTTCTCTTGATAACATCCCTCTTTTATAATATAGATATCTCTTATCCAATTTCTCTTTTCCAATATCTCTTATCCAATTTCTCTTGATAACATCCCTCTTTTATAATATAGATATCTCTTATCCAATTTCTCTTGATAACATCCCTCTCTTATAATATAGATATCTCTTATCCAATTTCTCTTGTCCAATATCTCTTATCCAATTTCTCTTGATAACATCCCTCTCTTATAATATAGATATCTCTTATCCAATTTCTCTTGTCCAATATCTCTTATCCAATTTCTCTTGATAACATCCCTGTTTTATAATATAGATATCTCTTATCCAATTTCTCATGTCCAATTTCTCTTGATAACATCCCTCTTTTATAATATAGATATCTCTTATCCAAATTCTCATGTCCAATATCTCTTATCCAATTTCACTTGATAACATCCCTCTTTTATAATATAGATATCTCTTGTCCAATTTCTCATGTCCAATATCTCTTATCCAATTTCTCTTGATAACATCCCTCTTTTATAATATAGATATCTCTTATCCAATTTCTCTTGATAACATCCCTCTTTTATAATATAGATATCTCTTATCCAATTTCTCTTGTCCAATATCTCTTATCCAATTTCTCTTGATAACATCCATCTTTTATAATATAGATATCTCTTATCCAATTTCTCTTGTCCAATATCTCTTATCCAATTTCTCTTGATAACATCCCTCTTTTATAATATAAATATCTCTTATCCAATTTCTTTTGTCCAATATCTCTTATCCAATTTCTCTTGATAACATCCCTGTTTTATAATATAGATATCTCTTATCCAATTTCTCTTGTCCAATATCTCTTATCCAATTTCTCTTGATAACATTCCTCTTTTATAATATAGATATCTCTTATCCAATTTCTCTTGTCCAATATCTCTTATCCAATTTCTCTTGATAACATCCCTCTTTTATAATATAGATATCTCTTATCCAATTTCTCTTGATAACATCCCTCTTTTATAATATAGATATCTCTTATCCAATTTCTCTTGATAACATCCCTCTTTTATAATATAGATATCTCTTATCCAATTTCTCTTGTCCAATATCTCTTATCGAATTTCTCTTGATAACATCCCTCTTTTATAATATAGATATCTCTTATCCAATTTCTCTTGTCCAATATCTCTTATCGAATTTCTCTTGATAACATCCCTCTTTTATAATATAGATATCTCTTATCCAATTTCTCATGTCCAATATCTCTTATCCAATTTCTCTTGATAACATCCCTCTTTTATAATATAGATATCTCTTCTCCAATTTCTCATGTCCAATATCTCTTATCTAATTTCTCTTGATAACATCCCTCTTTTATAATATAGATATCTCTTATCCAATTTCTCATGTCCAATATCTCTTATCCAATTTCTCTTGATAACATCCCTCTTTTATAATATAGATATCTCTTATCCAATTTCTCATGTCCAATATCTCTTATCCAATTTCTCTTGATAACAACCCTATTTTATAATATAGATATCTCTTATCCAATTTCTCTTGTCCAATATCTCTTATCCAATTTCTCTTGATAACATCCCTCTTTTATAATATAGATATCTCTTATCCAATTTCTCTTGTCCAATATCTCTTATCCAATTTCTCTTGATAACATCCCTCTTTTATAATATAGATATCTCTTATCCAATTTCTCTTGTCCAATATCTCTTATCGAATTTCTCTTGATAACATCCCTCTTTTATAATATAGATATCTCTTATCCAATTTCTCTTGTCCAATATCTCTTATCCAATTTCTCTTGATAACATCCCTCTTTTATAATATAGATATCTCTTATCCAATTTCTCATGTCCAATATCTCTTATCCAATTTCTCTTGATAACATCCCTCTTTTATAATATAGATATCTCTTCTCCAATTTCTCATGTCCAATATCTCTTATCCAATTTCTCTTGATAACATCCCTCCTTTATAATATAGATATCTCTTATCCAATTTCTCATGTCCAATATCTCTTATCCAATTTCTCTTGATAACAACCCTCTTTTATAATATAGATATCTCTTATCCAATTTCTCATGTCCAATATCTCTTATCCAATTTCTCATGATTACATCCCTCTTTTATAATATAGATATCTCTTATCCAATTTCTCTTGTCCAATATCTCTTATCCAATTTCTCTTGATAACATCCCTCTTTTATAATATAGATATCTCTTATCCAATTTCTCTTGATAACATCACTCTTATCCAATTTCTATTGTCCAATATCTCTTATTCAATTTCTCTTGATAACATCCCTCTTTTATAATATAGATATCTCTTATCCAATTTATCTTGTCCAATATCTCTAATCCAATTTCTCTTGATAACATCCCTCTTTTATAATATAGATATCTCTTATCTTATTTGTCATGTCCAATATCTCTTATCCAATTTCTCTTGATAACATCCCTCTTTTATAATATAGATATCTCTTATCCAATTTCTCTTTTCCAATATCTCTTATCCAATTTCTCTTGATAACATCCCTCTTTTATAATATAGATATCTCTTATCCAATTTCTCTTGATAACATCCCTCTCTTATAATATAGATATCTCTTATCCAATTTCTCTTGTCCAATATCTCTTATCCAATTTCTCTTGATAACATCCCTCTCTTATAATATAGATATCTCTTATCCAATTTCTCTTGTCCAATATCTCTTATCCAATTTCTCTTGATAACATCCCTGTTTTATAATATAGATATCTCTTATCCAATTTCACTTGTCCAATATCTCTTATCCAATTTCTCTTGATAACATTCCTCTTTTATAATATAGATATCTCTTATCCAATTTCTCTTGTCCAATATCTCTTATCCAATTTCTCTTGATAACATCCCTCTTTTATAATATAGATATCTCTTATCCAATTTCTCATGTCCAATATCTCTTATCCAATTTCTCTTGATAACATCCCTCTTTTATAATATAGATATCTCTTATCCAATTTCTCTTGATAACATCCCTCTTTTATAATATAGATATCTCTTATCCAATTTCTCTTGTCCAATATCTCTTATCCAATTTCTCTTGATAACATCCATCTTTTATAATATAGATATCTCTTATCCAATTTCTCTTGTCCAATATCTCTTATCCAATTTCTCTTGATAACATCCCTCTTTTATAATATAAATATCTCTTATCCAATTTCTTTTGTCCAATATCTCTTATCCAATTTCTCTTGATAACATCCCTGTTTTATAATATAGATATCTCTTATCCAATTTCTCTTGTCCAATATCTCTTATCCAATTTCTCTTGATAACATTCCTCTTTTATAATATAGATATCTCTTATCCAATTTCTCTTGTCCAATATCTCTTATCCAATTTCTCTTGATAACATCCCTCTTTTATAATATAGATATCTCTTATCCAATATCTCTTGTCCAATATCTCTTATCCAATTTCTCTTGATAACATCCCTCTTTTATAATATAGATATCTCTTATCCAATTTCTCTTGATAACATCCCTCTTTTATAATATAGATATCTCTTATCCAATTTCTCTTGTCCAATATCTCTTATCGAATTTCTCTTGATAACATCCCTCTTTTATAATATAGATATCTCTTATCCAATTTCTCTTGTCCAATATCTCTTATCGAATTTCTCTTGATAACATCCCTCTTTTATAATATAGATATCTCTTATCCAATTTCTCATGTCCAATATCTCTTATCCAATTTCTCTTGATAACATCCCTCTTTTATAATATAGATATCTCTTCTCCAATTTCTCATGTCCAATATCTCTTATCCAATTTCTCTTGATAACATCCCTCTTTTATAATATAGATATCTCTTATCCAATTTCTCATGTCCAATATCTCTTATCCAAATTCTTTTGATAACATCCCTCTTTTATAATTTAGATATCTCTTATCCAATTTCTCATGTCCAATATCTCTTATCCAATTTCTCATGATTACATCCCTCTTTTATAATATAGATATCTCTTATCCAATTTCTCTTGTCCAATATCTCTTATCCAATTTCTCTTGATAACATCCCTCTTTTATAATATAGATATCTCTTATCCAATTTCTCTTGATAACATCACTCTTATCCAATTTCTATTGTCCAATATCTCTTATTCAATTTCTCTTGATAACATCCCTCTTTTATAATATAGATATCTCTTATCCAATTTATCTTGTCCAATATCTCTAATCCAATTTCTCTTGATAACATCCCTCTTTTATAATATAGATATCTCTTATCTAATTTCTCATGTCCAATATCTCTTATCCAATTTCTCTTGATAACATCCCTCTTTTATAATATAGATATCTCTTATCCAATTTCTCTTTTCCAATATCTCTTATCCAATTTCTCTTGATAACATCCATCTTTTATAATATAGATATCTCTTATCCAACTTCTCTTGATAACATCCCTCTCTTATAATATAGATATCTCTTATCCAATTTCTCTTGTCCAATATCTCTTATCCAATTTCTCTTGATAACATCCCTCTCTTATAATATAGATATCTCTTATCCAATTTCTCTTTTCCATTATCTCTTATCCAATTTCTCTTGATAACATCCCTCTTTTATAATATAGATATATATATATATATATATATATATATATATATATATATATATATATATATATATATATATATATATATATATATATATATATATATATCAAGCATTCACAAGTATCTTCAAACTACATACACTACTAGTCTATACTCCAATACAATTTCCAATATATATACAGACATTCCTAAAGTTGTATAGCTACCCACACATATATAACTAATCTCATCCATACAACTTCATATACATCATGAATAACACTGAGTATGTATATATCACACAATAGGCAAACATTAATATACTACAGGGGAGTACACTCATACGTGAGTGATACGCCGGAGTTCACACACACGGGTCCACACACTCTACTTATACATGCACCACAACGACATCGCAAGAAAATCAATAGGCTCGCTATTATGCTAAGGTTGACACAGGTAACAACGAGCACTATAATAGAAAGGAAACCGAAACCAAAAGCGTAACGAACAAGATCGAAAAGAGCGACTTCAGATTGAGGTGAGGATAAGGAGATAGCTGGTTGGGTGAATCAGGGATATAATTGTGAATGTTTAAGTGGGGTAAGAAAAGATGTAACAATACTCTTATAGGATACAGAAAAAATAGTGTAAAAGAAATAAATCAAAATACGAAAAGTATAAATCTGGTCGTACGTCAAAAGTTGGAGTCCTCTTATGCATAGAAAAATATTGGTGGTCGATAAAATGAGTTGTTCGAAATAGGTTTGAGTCGTATATACATAATAAGAAAAATGGTTTATTAGCTTATTGAAAATCATTATAAGGAAGAATAAAACATTCACACGAACATTAAGGACGTAGGTTAGAAATATTATACGGCAGTAACTTAATATACTTTCAGCTAAAATTTCGAAATTCAAAGAATGAAATTAGATTAACTGAAATGTAGAAAATTTAAGCTCATGTTAAATGCTTTCAAAATCTTTAAACTGGGGAGAAATTTAAAATAAATAATATTGAAATTACTTTTAGAGGAACCAGGATTTGTCAAAAGAAACGGTTTTATACAAGGATTTTAAAGTACAAGTACGACGTACCTAGAACTGATATATAAAAATAATTGAAGTTCTATTTAGCTTGGAAAAATATTTTAAAGTATGTATATTAAGCGGTTAAAATAATTCTCATAGTTTAGAAAAGATGGTATATCGAATTTTCAAAATAGTAACAGAGTTTTTAAACCGTAATGCGAAAGTATATGTCAGAAAATAGTTACGAGATAGTAATTAAACTTACATCTAATAGACTTCAAAATCTACGAAGGAAATTTTAACTCAATCGTAAAGTGATGAATTAAATATATAAGGAGAGGGTTTAAAACAAAATTTATACTGAGCAAAACTTTTAATCAAGGGAAACCGAAAACAACTTTGAAAGAATCAAGCTTTGCAACAGAGGACATTCGAAAGATCAACGATTATCGTAATGTGGTGATCATGTGAATTGAGAGCAAGGAATGTGGTTGTATGATGAATGCGCCTAAATTACAATTCAAGAAAACTACGATGGAATTCTACGGTCAGTAACACAGAAGTGTAGAGATCAGTAAAATGATAGAATCAGGTGGCTCTAATTATCGGGTTGACTAACGGTCAAGAGAAACTTAACACTAAGGCTTTCTAATGAGCTAGAATATATTAGAGACCTCAAGGAAAGGTCCCAAGAGAATCAAGATCATTTTCTGTTGGGCCCAAAATCGATGAACCAAAGCGAACGACTAAAGAGATTCTAGAAGTCTATCTTGGACAGAGCTAGGCGGGAACCACTGATCGGTCCATATTTTACACCTTTTTTCTGCATATTTTCATGCCATTTCGGTTGCTCATACTGCGATTTTCACGATTATTCGATGATATTGTGTTACTCTTCACTATTTCTTGTTTTTGTCGGATTTCAGGAAATATGAGCAATTGGGAGCAAAAATAAGCTTAAAGGACTTACACACGTAACGGAGCATCGCTCATGGACTTATTGAGGACATATCAGCGATAGAAGACGAGTAGAAGAAGAAAGAACGTCGTAGGAGCGACGAGGAAGCGAAATGATGAAGATTGGGCATTTTCAGCATGCCACTCGGACGAGTGAAGGAGTCACTCGACCGAGTAAAGAAGCCCGCTTGGCCGGCTAGATCGGACACACAATTACTTGAAGATTAGCGTGCACTCGGCCGAGTGACGACATCCCACTCGTCCGAGTATGGAGACACCACTCGCCCGAGTGGCACACGAACGACGACATCCAAAAGACAAGACTTACTATAATCTGTCAGTCGACTACGAGCTCTAACTTGGCCGAGTACCAAAAGCCGCTCGACCGAGTGACATTTGCCGCTCGGCCGAGTGATGCCGAGGACACGCAGCTCCCAGATTTTCAGATAGCCTCCCACTCTTTTGAAATCTGCTATCATTCCAGCAATCAAAGTATTTTTATCATATTTTTTATGGATATTAGAATTCATGATGATTCCAACGCCGCCAAGAACGCACAAATCGGAGGTCGGATGAAATCTGGAGAATTTCTGCAAGTTGCTGCTGCAGTGCTGGAATTTCCACTCGACCGGGTCACATGTTCCACTCGGCCGAGTGCGGCCTGGGCCCAGATTTTAAGTTGCGGTTTGGGCTGTTTTTGGGCACGAATTTGAGGGGTTTTCTAGGGTTA
Source organism: Scilla litardierei (assembly GCA_030789695.1). Taxonomy (NCBI): domain Eukaryota; kingdom Viridiplantae; phylum Streptophyta; class Magnoliopsida; order Asparagales; family Asparagaceae; genus Scilla; species Scilla litardierei. Next base: position 145,278,076 of record CM061136.1, read on the forward strand.
TTTGCTAGGGTTTTGGGAGACTATATAAGGGTTTTGTAGCCACCATTAGAGGAAGTTCCTATGATGTTTTCTTAGTGATTATTTTAGAGGTTAGGCCATACCCTAGGCCCCCTCTTGGATCTAAAAGCTTGTATTTGGATTGAAAATCTTCATCAAAGCTAAGTATTTTCTTCTTGTTATTTGAATCTTTGTTTTTCTATCTTTGTGTATGCAAGCAATGATTTTTATTGATTCTCATATCGTTATTGCTATGCTAGAGTAGATTTGTTGTTCTAGGGCATGGGGATGAACCCTATGGATCTAATTTCAGATTTGTGATGAATGAATTTCTAAATTGCTAGAATTGCTAGGAGGTTAGGTTGTGATTGATTTATTACGGATAGCTAGGGATTTCCATCGATTGGGGTTTACAAGAGATTGGATTCTAATCGATGGGAAGGCCTAGATATTCGATTTAGGTTTATAATCGAGATTCTCTAGACTTGATTTGCAAGAGATTGGACCAAAGCTAGGATTTTTATTATAAATCTATACCCATATTCATTTGCAAGATATTGGACGAATACGAACTATCACAACCTAGATCGTAACTCGAGTTTGCACGAGAGTGGGCTCGAGGGGGCGATTGAACGATGATGTCGATCCTAATACTAGTGGCTTATGCTAGGGTTTGCAAGAGATTGGGCCCTATCCAAGGTTGCTATAGACCGGCAATAGCGTGAGAGCGTGAGCTTGGTTCTCTATTCAATTACGACTAGTTCACCTCAACGCAAGCCTAGTAATATTGAGATTCACTATTCACAATGATGCATGACGATCCGTAGTGGGGATTCCCTAGCCCTAGACACTTTTATTATATTGTATTTGAATCGATATTTGACCGATTTCTCTATCTCCGACACCGACATCCATCACCATTGCCATTACATCATACCATAGCCATCTCCACCAATAAAACCTTCGTAGTCAAACCAACCTAGGATAGATTGGAGCCAACACCACCTCCTTGTGTTCGATACCCACTCGCCACTTGACCGTGTGCTTGCGGTAAAACTACAATCGTTCTCCAGGTGTATATCCGGGGCTCAACCAATTTTTTGGCGCCGTTGCCATGGAGGTGTTTCCTGTTGGGTACCAATTTGTCATAATTAGGTTGATTAGACTACGAAAAAAAATTTAAAAAAAGGGATTTTCACCCCGCCACCATTATTATCATTTCTATATTCTTTTGTGCCACTGATATTTTTCTCCAGGTATTTATCTTTATTGATCAGGTGATATGGATTATACTACGTGGACCACAGATTTTGATCATAGTGCTCAGATGGAAGAATACTATTATGATCAGAGTGCTCAGATGGGAGAATACTATTATGATCAGAGTGCTCAGATGGGAGAATACTTTTTTAAGGAAACGCACTGGCCTGAGCTTGATGAGAAACAGAGGATTTTTTTGATGAGATGCATGCACACCAAGTTGAAATACAAGCCAAGCTTGATAAGGGCGTCCTTCAATTGGAATGCATGAAGAGGGAACTTGAAATGAATGCACTCATGCTTAATTTTGCAGGGATTTCCAAAGTTATCAGTTCTGCTTCTTCATTTTATGGGCAAGAAGCATCACCGGTCATATTACCAGAGCCAAAATGTGCCGTCATCGATCCCACATCCTACGATACAACTATTGCATATAAAGAATGGATGGACGAATAGGCCGCAGAGGAAGCAGAAACTGAGTCATATACGCAGCCAGAGGAGGACGCATTTCAGAGATTATTGGATGACCTCTTGGAGTCAGTGAGGTTCACCGGTTCAGAGAGCATTACAGCAGGTGATGCATTCGAGCTACGATTTGCAGATTTTTTTATGAACCGTGTTTCAGCTGCAGGAATAATTGAGGAGGACATCCATGTCAGTCTTGAGGGGGATAGACTATATTTTTGGATTGCTTGCGGGCATTCCCCTCCACATGATACATCCCCACAAGTTGACACACCTGAGCAGCCAGCATCACCATCCCAGAGAGAGCCTACTTTGATAGTTGATGAGAAGGCAAAGGAGCACACTATCGAGCTAGAGCATATTGCCGAGGAGGCCTTACATATGGAGCCAGAGCATGCTTTTAAGGAGGCCTTACACACAGAGCCAGAGCTTATCACCGAGGAGGTAGTGCATCGGGACGAGGACACAATCATTCATGAGGATCCCGAGCACTACCCTCCTCCATTAAAGATTCCGCAACCACCTCATCCTTCCACTGACGCAGAGGACTATCCCACAGAGCTTATGGCTCCCTTTCAGGGAGATCTCTTCACCCACTCATCTCCTATATTTGATTCCCCTCCCGTGTATGATGTTTTTTGTGATTCAGATTTTGACGACTCATCGTGCCTTTTGCAGGATACACATACATATGAACAAAAAGTACAATGGGATGTATACGAGGAGGAGAGCGAGGAGTTAGCACCCATGGACGCATATGAATATGATCAAGAGGTGCGCTGGGATGAGTCTGACGATGATGAGGAGCATCTTGATGAGGTCCACACCTATGATCTAGATTTACCTGAGCAGCATAAAGGAGACACCATGGAGACAGCTATCACGGCACGTGAGGATATTGGATTATTTCCAGGGAAGTATCGTCCACCATTATTTATTCCATATATTTCTATAGACGATCCTCTTTGGGATACTTTTATTACGAGGGTGAATTTTTTGCAGCGAACTGATGCATCCTATTCTTTGCAGGGTACATGTGGAGTCCTTGTGGGAATGCTGGAGGATGCATTGCTGGAGTTCGTTGGAGTCCGTGGACACACGCATCTGGCAGAGCCACGGAAGGAGCAGTTGGAGAAATTGCCTGCATCGGCAAAGATACTGGATCCGCCTTTTGCTATAGGTGATATCAATCCAGTAGTGTAGAAATTTTTATGCTTTGAATAAACACAAATTCTCTCGACAGCGAGAGGACCGTATAGTTTTGCTTGAATAAATATTACCTCATATGACGGCAACAAAAATTTTTACACCCCAAACCCATTATATATATTAATTCCCCTCTTTATATTTTGATGTGTCACATCCTTTTTGCTCACCACCCACCGAGCATTTCTTTCAAGTGAAACCTTACTTTCTTATTCGTTTGACTTGATATCGCTTAGTGAAGCCGTGATATTTTTGATCGAGTCATTTGAATAGGATTGTTTGGTATAAGCTTGGGGGAAGGCGCTCTCATGCATCATTGTATGTGCATGTAGTTAATTTAGGATTTCATGTCATTCATTTCATCATTTTTCATTCACCTCCCTCATATTTATCGTTGTTCCTCATATTTTTCCTTTTATGACCACATTGAGGACAATGTGAAGTTTAAGCTTGGGGGAGTGCATTTCCATGCCATTTAGATGCATTAGTTGCATTTTTACTTTATTTTAGGGTTTTTAAAATTTTTTAAAATTTTGCATCATCTTTTTGAATTTTCCATCGTATTTTCCTTTTATGTGTGTTAATGCATCATGCTGTGTGCTTGTTTTTCTTTTCTTTCCTCTCTTTTATTTTTATATCTTTATTTTATTTTCCTCCTTTTGCTAGATTTGTTCCTTATGATGATATATCTTATTGCTTTAGTAGTCATGCTACTTAGAGTATTCCATAGTCTTGCTATTCACATGTGCTTGCAAATCTATATCTTTTGATGATTCCTCTAAATGAATACATGATATTAATTGAAGCTGAATGTATGGATTAGTGTTTAGTATGCTTTTGTTGGAAGTGCACCAAGATTCACGCATCAATTGTATAATGGAAGCATCTGCCTTATTGTCTTATTCACCTTCTGTTGCATGCCTGACGTGGTTGTAAACTTTACTGCTTGACTTGACTATTTATTGAAATGATTGAGAATATCCATGCTTACATATGAGTTTTAGTTGTGTATTATCTTATTGAACCGTTCGTGCACATCTTAGAGTGAACCGAGTGTTATATTACTTCCTTCTCCACATATATCTTTTTATTCTCTACATGTCACTTGAGTTCACCTCCTAAAGCTACTTATATCGCATCCATTTCCCAAAAATCCCCACAAAAGAAAATTTTAGCTCCACAAAAAAAGTCCAAAAAGCCAAAAAGGAGCCAAAAACCAAAAATACAAATCATATAGCTCCTACAAAAATCCGAAAAGAAAAATGAGAAACAAAATGTTCAAAAAGAAAAAGAAAGATATTTCTCTTTCTTATTATTGGAGCCACAAAATCTTGAGAAAACCAAGGCAAAAATCCCATTTTCCACTATCATATTCCTTTAGATGCGATGCCTCAAGCTAAGCTTGGGTGGTGAACTCGTTTGAATATATGAGTGAGCACGACATTAGAGTGGAGAGGTGCACGAATGAGAAAGTTTGATAATGCTGAAACTTAGCAAAATACTTTAGTTATGGAGATTTCTTATGAATCGATATAAATATGTGAATGCCATGATTTATTCCATTCTCCCTTGCCTGTTTGGTGTGATTCTTATATGCTTCATTTATAACTTTTGATTGAAAAGTGCATTGCCAATATTTGTGTATTAAATCCTATGAAATGCGTGATGTGGATATGAATTGATTGTATGAATTTAGAGAATCCCTTTTGTTGTTCTTAAAAGCTTGCAAGTACCATGTTTATGTAAGATATGAAATCCTTATAGCATGTGATTTGTATTTTCCAAGTTATCGTGATGTGTAGCTTATGGCTTGAGATCTGAGAGAAGAATCTAGCGACCCCTTCCACCTCGTGTTCTTTCTTTTTCATTTCATTTTCTTTATTTTCATCTCCCGAGTTCGTCTCTCTACTTATCTTCCTCGAGGACGAGTAAGAGGTAAGCTTGGGGGATTTTGATCGGTCCATATTTTACACCTTTTTTCTGCATATTTGCATGCCATTTCGGTTGCTCACACTGCGATTTTCACGATTATTCGATGATATTGTGTTACTCTTCACTATTTCTTGTGTTTGTCAGATTTCAGGAAATATGAGCAATTGGGAGCAAAAATGAGCTTAAAGGACTTGCACACGTAATGGAGCATCGCTCATGGACTTATTGAGGACTTATCAGCGATAGAAGACGAGTAGAAGAAGAAAGAACGTCGTAGGAGCGACGAGGAAGCGAAATGATGAAGATTGGGCATTTTCAGCATGCCACTCGGCCGAGTGAAGGAGTCACTCGGCCGAGCAAAGAAGACCGCTTGGCCGGCCAGATCGGACACACAATTACTTGAAGATTAGCGTGCACTCGGCCGAGTGACGACATCCCACTCGTCCGAGTATGGAGATACCACTCGCCCGAGTGGCACACGAACGACGGCATCCAAAAGACCAGACTTACTGTAATCCGTCAGTCGACTACGAGCTCCGACTCGGCCGAGTACCAAAAGTCGCTCGGTCGAGTGACATTTGCCGCTCGGCCGAGTGATGCCGAGGACACGCAGCGCCCAGATTTTCAGACAGCCTCCCACTCTTTTGAAATCTGCTATCATTCTAGCAATCAAAGTATTTTTATCATATTTTTTATGGATAGTAGACTTCATGACGATTCCAACGCTGCCAAGAACGCACAAATTGAAGGTCGGATGAAACCTAGGGAATTTCTGCAAGTTGATGCTGCTTTGCTGGAATTTCCACTCGGCCGGGTCACATGTTCCACTCGGCAGAGTGCGGCCTGGGCCCAGATTTTAAGTTGCAGTTTGGGCTGTTTTTGGGCACGAATTTGAGGGGTTTTATAGGGTTATTTTCTAGGGTTTTGGGAGACTATATAAGGGTTTTGTAGCCACCATTAGAGGAAGTTCCTATGATGTTTTCTTAGTGATTATTTTAGAGGTTAGGCCATGCCCTAGGCCCCCTCTTGGATCTAAAAGTTTGTATTTGGATTGAAAATCTTCATCAAAGCTAAGTATTTTCTTCTTGTTATTTGAATCTTTGTTTTTCTATCATTTTGTATGCAAGCAATGATTTTTATTGATTCTCATATCGTTATTGCTATGCTAGAGTAGATTTGTTGTTCTAGGGCATAGGGATGAACCCTATGGATCTAATTTCAGATTTGTGATGAATGAGTTTCTAAATTTCTAGAATTGCTAGGAGGTTAGGTTGTGATTGATTTATTACGGATAGCTAGGGATTTCCATCGATTGGGGTTTGCAAGAGATTAGATTCGAATCGATGGGAAGGCCTAGATATTCGATTTAGGTTTATAATCGAGATTCTCTAGACTTGATTTGCAAGAGATTGGACCAAAGCTAGGATTTTTATTATAAATCTATACCCATATTCGTTTGCAAGAGATTGTACGAATACGAACTATCACAACCTAGATCGTAACTCGAGTTTGCACGAGAGTGGGCTCGAGGGGCGATTGAACGATGATGTCGATCCTAATGCTAGTGGCTTAGGCTAGGGTTTGCAAGAGATTGGGCCCTATCCTAGGTTGCTATAGACCGGCAATAGCGCGAGAGCGTGAGCTTGGTTCTCTATTCAGTTACGACTAGTTCACCTCAACGCAAGCCTAGTAATATTGAGATTCACTATTCACAATGATGCATGACGATCCGTAGTGGGGATTCCCTAGCCCTAGACACTTTTATTATATTGTATTTGAATCGATATTTGACCGATTTCTCTATCTCCGACACCGACATCCATCACCATTGCCATTACATCATACCATAGCCATCTCCACCAATAAAACCTTCGTAGTCAAACCAACCTAGGATAGATTGGAGCCAACACTACCTCCTCGTGTTCGATACCCGCTCGCCACTTGACCGTGCGCTTGCGGTAAAACTACAATCGTTCTCCGGGTGTATATCCGGGGCTCGACCAAGTTTTTGGCATCGTTGCCGGGGATTTATCTCCGTGTATTTGCGCCATACTAGGTTGTGCTCTAGGGTTGCATTTTGGAGCGATCAAGTTTTTGGCACCGTTGCCGGGGATTTATCTCCGTGTATTTGCGCCATACTAGGTTGTGCTCTAGGGTGGCATTTTGGAGCGATCAACCACAAAGGTAACTCCTAAGACGATTATATCAACTTCTAGCATGGAGTCTAGCTAACAATCAGGGACCTCCAACTAGCCAGCACAAACATCTAACTAAGTCTTACTATAGTCCTGATCTATAGAATTCCCTACTAAGCTGTGACAGATGCTCAGGCAACACATCTATCAATCACCTAAGACATAGGAAACGATAAAATTATACTCAAGGCTTATGACTTGGATGTTTTAATTTATTTAATGGACATTCTATTTTATTATCGTTATTCCGATAATTCGCAGTTGTAAGAGGGACCTGCATGGGCCACCAATAAAACTTGTCACGACCCGCTTCCCATAAACGGAAGGCGAGGCGTGAAAAGTCCGCTCAGACGTGAAGCTGTGAGGCTCCAGTCTGTAAAGCGTCTGGTATAACCAAGTATAGGTCCTTGCAAATACGAAACAGAGCAAAAATAATAAAAGAAGAGAGATAATAAAGTTCCAATCTCAGAATAGTCCACAAATAAAGTTCAACATCACAGAAAGCCACCAGGCTAAAAAGAGTCTAAAAGGCCCAAGCATGGCCAACAGAAATAAACAACGTACAAAAGAAAAGGTGATACGCACCAACAACCTAACAAGAACTAGCTGAAAGCAACACTGAAATAAATCTATACGACTGGTCGCCGGTGTCCTCGTACTCCACGTCAACAGTGGACCCAGGCTCAAAGTCAGCAAACACCTCGTCCTCAGCAACGGACTCTGGCTCAACAACTAACATACGACAGCCAAAAGAGACGAGGGCGCATGTCAGTAAGTCTACAAGAGACTTGTGCAAGGAAACTAAAAAGAAAGGAAACAACCTAGCAGTTCTAAAATATGCGATGACATGACAGTTTAATGGATGGATGTGATCACTCCTTATTTTACACCTTTTTCCCGCATGTTTGCATGCCATTTAGATCGCCCAAATCATGTTTTTCACGATATATCGACGATATTGCGATGCTTTTCACGATTTGTTGTTTTTGTCGCATTTCAGGTGATTTGGAGCGATTTGGAGTGATCTCGAGATGCGCTTACTCCAGAGGGTCACCGACGACCTCCCCGAGGGGTATTTTGCTGTTGGAGAGGAGCGGAAGAAGAACGGACGTCGCAGGAGCGACGAGGAGGCCAAAATAAGCAGATTAGGCATGTTTAGTGTCCCACTCGGCCGAGTGGAGGAGCCACTCGGCCGACCAGCGAGACACCGCTCGGCCGACCAGATCAGACACGATTTACCTGTGCACTCGGCCGAGCGACGGAGACCACATCGGCCGAGTGAAGACATCACGTCCGCCCGAGTGGCGCCCAGACGAAGCCCTTCAAAAATCTCCAAGTTTCTGTTTTTCGGCTGCCTGAGCTTCAGAAGACCCACTCGGCCGAGTGGAGAATCCTGTCCGCCCGAGTACAATGAAGCCATCGGCCGAGTGACGACAACTCACTCGGCCGAGCCGCCCCCGAAGTAGAGACCCCTGAAGGCCCCGACTTACTGGAAAATTACAGGGTTTCTCACTCGGCCGAGCGAACTTTGTCACTCGCCGAGTGCGACGCGCTGCCTGTAGCGAAAATTGCGGAAAACAGGCTGCGCAGGGGTATTTTGGTCACAGTTTTTGGACGATTTTGGGGGCTATTTAACCCATGTTTTTACCCTAGTTTTAGAGAGCTTCTCCTTAGATTTTTTGCAGCTTTTTAGATTAGCTTTTTAGTTTTATTCTTGAGATTGGAGAGGAGAAAAAGTTTGATTTTTGTTGGATTAATTGAAGAACTCCATTGGTTTGTCTTTCTCTTCTCTAAAAATTCTATTTTTATTGCATATCTCAATATTGTGATGAATTCTATTGCTTATTTCATTGATTATTTTTGTGATCTTGCTATGAATTGTGAGTAGTCGCCACGTCTTGGGGCGTGGGGATGAACCCTACAAGCCCAACTTCATATTTGTGATGAATTAGTAGAAATCTTGCTAGAATTGATATCTAGGGATTAGGTTGGGATCAATTTACTACGGTTAGCTAGGAGTTCATACCGATCGGGATTTGCAAGAGATTGGATCCCGATTCGATAGGAAACCCTAGAAATCCGAATTGGGTTGGAATCGAATTTCCGTAGTATCGGTTTGCAAGAGATTGGACCGATACTAGGGTTTCCGGTTGCAATTCCGTGCCAATACCCGTTTGCAAGAGATTGGACGGGTAGGAACTATCCCAATCTAAATCGCGAGCCGAGTTTGCAAGAGATTGGGCTCGGTGCGCGATTGGACGATGATGTTGATCCTAATGCTAGCTTTCCTAGGCTAGGGTTTGCAAGAGATTGGACCCAAACCTAGGATAGCTATAGACCGGCAACAGCGCGAGAGCGTGAGCCTGGTTCTACATTCAGTTGCAACTAGTCCATCCAAAATCTCAATCTAGCAATTTTGAAACCGACGAACCACATTTATGAGATACGGTGAGTAGCGGGGATTCCCCATTCCCTAGACGTTCTTTATTTGATTTGATATTTCCGCACTTTGTCTGACGATTGTGACAGGATCGCCGAAGGCAAATCTTTCTTCTTGAATAGCCAGGGTGATTGGAACAAGCTCGGTCATTCGTCCTCCCTGTGTTCGATATCCCGCTCGCTGCTACACCGTGCACTTGCGGTAAAACTACAACCGTTCTTTAGGGTTACGTCCCGGAGCGATCAAGTTTTTGGCGCCGTTGCCGGGGAGGCGATTGCGTTTGATCTTACCACCCCTAGCTACTTCTTTTTTTTTATTTTTCACTATTATCACTATTATTTCCATTTTTTTATTTTTACCTAACCCTTCCACGGTACTAATCATCTCTTTGAAACTCTGTTTTCCATGTGCATGTACACGAGATCTACGGCGGACCCTGAAGCTATATTGTTTGATCCAGAGATCGAACGTACCGCGCGGAGACTTAGAGCGGAAAGGAGACAAAATCCGGAAGGGCGGTTTATGACCAACCCGGAAACTCCTGAACAATTGGCGGCAAGGATGACGAGGCTAATTTCTATTCGAGATAGGCTTCGGCCTAAGACCTCTTCTACTACCTCATCCATTGCCATGCCGGGGTCGGCGGCTGACAAGAGCTTCGAGCTAAAGACTGGACTAGTGGTTCTGATGCAGCAGGATCCATTTCATGGGCATGCCCATGAAAATCCCCACTACCACATCCAATCGTTCTTGTCGAAGTGCGCCACATTCCAGATGCCGGGGGTCTCCATCGATGCCATCAGACTGCGTCTCTTCCCTTTCACGCTAAAGGACAAGGCACTATACTGGTTGAGGACGCAAGTTGAGGGTGTCTTCACCACTTGGGACGAGTTGGCGAGTGCATTTATTGACAAGTTCTATCCGTCATCCAAGACGGTGAAGATCCGGAGCGCTCTCATGTCCTTCAAGCAAGGACCACAGGAGACGCTCTATGAAGCTTGGGAGCGTTTTAAGGATTTGCAGCATCAATGCCCGCATCATAGCATTGATAACTGGGAGTTAGTTCATAGCTTCTACAACGGTCTCCAACCGGGGACCAAACAAATTATTGATGCCGCGGCGAATGGTGCTATCTTGTCAAAGACTCCCGAGGAAGCTACGGCCCTAATTGAGGAGATGGCCTCAAATAATCAACAATGGGGCGATGAGCGAGGACACTCTACGTCCTCCTTAAAGCCAACTAGCATCTACGAGGCGAAGGCCGTAGCGGAGCTTATGAGCAAGTTTGATTCTCTCCACAAGGTAGTGGAGAGATTGGAGAAGTTTATCACGGAGCCCCAAGGAGCCCCTTCTACCTCCGCTCCAACGAACCAAATGTGTGATTGGCAAGACCAATCTCAAGCCATGTACTCGGGATGAGAGCAAGGAGAAGGATCCTTGGAGCAAGTACAATATGTTGCGGGGAACCAAGGATATTGGGCCAATCCGGCCGCAAGAAATCATCCCGGATTCTCTTACGCCAACAATGAAGGAGCTTTGAACCCGCCACAACCGCCACCTCAACAAGCCCGACCACCACTACCACCCCAACAACAAAACTATCCACCGAGGGGGCCTACTCAACAAAATTTTCAACCAAAGCAACAAGTTCCACCATATAGGCCGCCCGGATACAATCAAGGGTGGAGGAATCAAAATCAAAACCCTCCACAAGCTCAACAACGATCCGACTTCGAAGCTAGAGTGGAGGCGTTTATGGTCGAGCAAAATAAGGTCAATGCTAGCTTGAAGGCGGGGCAAGACTCTCTTAATACCGTTGTGGCTCAAATATCGGAGCAATTAGCGTTGCTAAATCGGAACACTCAACGATTGCCGGCGCAACCCGAGCAAAACCCACGGAGCAACACCGGCCACATCAATGCCGTAGTTGCCGTTACCACTAGAGGCGGAAAGGATACCACCCCCGCCATGATTCCTACCGAGGAGCCCGTGGAGGAAATCTTGGATCCAATTGAGCCGGTAGTTGAAGATGATAAGGAGAAAGAGCAACAAGAAAAGGAGAAATCTAGAGCGGAACAATTGATCGAGGAGAGGCGCTTCATGCCACCGGTCCCATTCCCCCAAAGGCTCGCTAGAGCGAAAATGGAGAAAAGGCTAGCGAAGTTTCTCGAGTATCTAAGAGGAGTTAGCCTCAATATTCCCTTCCTCGACGCCATCGTGGAGATCCCCACATATGCTAAATTCTTAAAGGACTTGATCTCGGGGAGAAAGAGGAAGGAGAAGATCATGCTAGCCGAGGAGGGCTCTTGGTTCACCAAGAGAGAGAAGGAGCCGGCAAAATTTAAAGATCCGGGGAGTTTTCGGATTCCTTGCACCTTAGGTGGCGTTCCTCTTCAAAAGGCGTTGGTTGATCTAGGGGCTAGTGTGAGCCTCATGCCTCTCTCCATGTTCTTAAGGCTAAACACCGGGACAAAGTTGAAACCCACCGACATGCGCATTCAATTAGCCGATGGACGGATAACAAGGCCGGTGGGGATCGCCGAAGACATCCCGCTACAAGTCCCGGGGGAATATGCTTGCCATGTGACTTCGTGATCATGGGCGTTAAGGAGGAGGGAGATACTTCATTGATACTTGGACGCCCGTTCCTCGCCACCGCCGGAGTGATTGTCGACGTGCGCGAAGGTACCCTAACTTTAAATGTCGGCAACATCGAGGTGGAGCTTCACATTCCTAAGGCTATGAAGCACATGCCTTACCACGAGGAGCTTGATTACATGGACCTCCTTGATGAGGTAATTGAGGAGGCGATCCCCCACTCTATTGGCGCTCTATTCGATGAAGATTTCGAAGAAGGCCCGGATTTTGGCCAAAATGAGAAGAAAGATGATTCCCCCGACCTCTCTGCTGAAGATGAGGAAGGCGACGCTGATGTCGCAAGGATTCGAGAGCTCTGTAAGCTCTCGAAATTAAAGTCTCCAAAGAAAGCTCCTCCGGTACGGAAATCGGCATCACCGGTGAAGCCGTTGACCGGAGCAAATGCTAGCTTGGGGGAGCCTCCTCCCAACACTATTCGAGATGGGAGACCACCGAGGGAGAACACGCCGCCACGTCCAAATCCAAGCGCGCTCCCCGGAAAGTTTGATGGGTGCATCTCATATGCACCAAACATCCCGCATTGATTGAAAATTATAGGGGGTCGAGCTCACGACCTTAAACGAGCGCTTTTCGGGAGGCAACCCGACAGTTTTCGCTTTATTTTCACTTTTTCTTTATTTTCGTTTTAGAAATTTTTAGTGTTTTGAGTCGTTCGCCCAAAAATTTTGTGATAACGGGTCCTATTTTTCTTGACAGGAGAGGAGATAGGTAGATCCATCATGAGGAGGATGAATGCAACAATGAGGAGCGCCCCAAGAAGGCGCTCGACGCTTAGGAGGAAGATGGAATCGACTGGAGGAAGAAAGACGGAGTTTAGAGCCCAAACGAAGACAAACAGCAGAACACAAGGCTCACTCGGCCGAGTATACTAGTCACTCGGCCGAGTACATAAGTTCGTCCGGTCGAGCCGCTCACGAACGAGGGAAGTCTGCTGTACCCAACTCTCTGTTTATTTTCCTGATTTCAATATAACTGCTACTCGGCCGAGTATATATTCCCACTCGGCCGAGTAAAACGGATACACTCCTAGGGCGAGTCTTGCCGAGTAGCTTAAGCCACTCGGCCGAATGGACTTACTCCACTCGGCCGAGGCTGGTAAGGCCACTCGGCCGAAGCGTAAGCGAGGAGAAATTTTCATTGATCTCGCTCGGCCGAGTGGACTAGTCACTCGGCCGAGTCGTAACTTTTATTATATAAGGGGCGAGGGGGGCACATTTTTCGAAACGCAAAAAACCCCCAAACAGCCCGACCCTTCAGCTCCCCTCGCTCCGATACCCCTCGCTCGCACCCTCACTCGCCCGACCAGCCCGCTCGCGCCGCCGCTCGGCCCGCCACCGCCGGCCGAGCACCCGCCGACGCCTCGCCCGAGTCGCCGCCGGCGGCCGCCGCTCCGATCGCCTCCGGTACCCCCTATTTCGCCTTTTTCGCCTCTTTTTGAGTATTTTTTGAGGATCCATGTGTTAAACGACCCCCAAACCCAAATCAATTCCTATATCTATCTATGATACCCCTAATGCTCCATACGTTTTGATTATTACCCGCTGATATCTCCATTTCACGCGCAGGTTGTTTTTGGGAGCTTAGGGGAGCCCAGGGGAGCTTCTCGGGACTGATTTGAGCTTCGTGGAGGCGCTGACTTCGCACGCTTCCATTGCTGAGCACTCGCGGCGTGTCTGGGTATACTCCTTCCACTCTTTTACACACACCGCACTTTTTACACTTTTCGGCGCGCTCGGGGCCGATATGCCGCCCCGGACACGGCCGCGGTCGAAGAGAGCTTCCGCCAAGCGGAAGCGGTCGAATGATGCCGGCCCCTCCCACGAGTTGGAGGACTCTCCTCCACCGTCTCCCACACACGCCGTCCACCCAGCACAGCCTGCAGGCCCCGCACACCCCGCGCAGCCTGCAGTGCACCCACAGCCCGCACAGCCTCTCCCTGCCGCTGCACAGCCACCACCTCCGGCTCCACTAGTCGGGCCGCTCGGGATTACGTTCCGAGACGACGCACACCATGCCGTCTTCGACCGTATCTCACAGCGCTCGATCGTACCCTCCAGGTTTGCACACCTCGCTGACCTAGGACGCCTGGGGGTACTAGAGGGGATGCTCACGTTGTACGACAACGTGGGCTGGCGAGATTTCTTCCAGGTGTCGGTGGACACGTTCACCCGCCCGACACTTGAGGTTCTGAGTTCGATCGCCCGGACCGACGAGGGATACTCGTTTCGGTTCATGGATCGAGAGTGCCAGGTCACTCTCGATATGATGAGAGCGTTTTTCTCGTGGCCCGCCGTCCCCGGTGCCGATCGCGGTTACGGCCCCACCCATATCCCCCCACCTTCCTTCGACGCCGGTGCCTTCTGGGCCCGGATTACGGGTCTTCACGCTGCCTTTGACCCTAGTAGGGCCAAGGCCTCGGCCATTGTCCATCCCTGCCTCCGCATTGCTCAGCGCCTTATGGCGACGACCTTTTTGGCCAGATATGAGCCGGGCACGATGTCTACGCCAGAGCTCTACATGCTCTACGTGATGACACGTCCCAGAGCTCTATCTAGGGATGGCGATGAGCTTGTCCCCGCCGTCGTGATCAATATCGCGGCTTGGTTTTTGGACCGCATCATCGTATCGGTGGGCGCTCGCTCACCGATATGCTGCGGCGGCCTGATCACCTTGCTTGCTCTTATGACCGGCGAGGACTTCCCCGACGACTTGCGACGCGTCCCGGGCCCCACTTCTCTGTCGATAGATGTTATGGCCCGGATGAAGATGCTTCGTCCGCACGGTGAGCGTCACTGGGTCTGGTTGCACGGCCCTTACGGGGCCGATTACATGATTCTCCCGAGCCCTGCTCGGACTCAGATTGCACCAGCCCACGTTGACTGGCTCCCTGCGATGGATGTTCTCATCCCCGCTGCTTACGTGCTCGAGGCCGAGGAGGCCGAGCAGGCCCACGCTGCCCCTGTAGACCCTGTTGCACACCCTGCCGAGCATGCTGCCCCTGTTGACCCTGTGGCCCCTCAGCCCATACCTGACGTTTCCGCTGCTCCTGACACCTCTGTCGGTGTCGAGAGCACCTCAGCTGAGCCCACTTCCACCACCTTCACCACTTCCGAGGCTGTCACCACCACTCCCACCACCACCACTGGCCCTCTGTCCGTCGAGCCTCTTTGCTCCGCACTCCCCGAGCGCCCATCGACCTTTGTTGAGAGTGGAGAGCCCTCGTTTGCCGCGGTCGTGGAGACCATGGCTAGCATGATCTCCGCTGGGGTTGCGCCTTTTGGTCCACACACTTCCACCCCAGCGGTAGTCACCTCTGTCTCCACCCCTGCTGTATTTTCCGAGAGCGTCGTGGCGTCTGTCCACACTTCTGTGCCACCGACCTCTCTGGCCGCCTCGCTGCCATTTTTGCACTCTTCTTTCGCTGCTGCTACCTCCACTTCTCACCAGTCTGTGCCCCGGCCTCACACTGAGGCCAGGCCCACATTTGCGAGTGCAGCACCTTTCGTACCCTTCCCCGCTGAGCCCGTCACATACGCGACCTGAGTACGCCAGCCACGCCCTGCACAGCCCCGCCCGGTGCGTCCCTCTGCACCACCTCCCCCTGACACTGTACTTCAGAGCATTCGTGCTCTAGAGGGGGCGGTGAGTGGCCTCAGAGGCGACCTTAGGACCCTGTCCTCCACCGTCTCTGCGATGGCTGGCCGCTTCGAGCTGCTACCGCAGATCCATTACTGTCTCACCCAGGTTCTGGAGCGTCTCCCGCGCGTACCCACACCCACCCAGCAGGTTCCCGCCCACACTTCCACACACACCCGACCTGCTACCACTTCCACACCCACACCCGCTCAGCGGCCTGTCCAGCCACCACCACCTCCTCCGCCTCAGGACGGAGACGGTGCAGCACCACCTTCCTAGGCACCCTTGATGCCATCGATTCCTTTTGCCGTTGTGCTGCCCGTTTCTGCTGGGTCCTGATGCCTTTTTGTCCACCCCCCCTCCCCTCACTTATTTTGGGATTCTCTTTTTGATCAAATCTTTATATATCTTTTTTGGGATAGAGGGAGAGTTTTTGGTGCCACTTATATATCTGTGTCACTCCTATCTGCGCACGCATCATGTCCGCATCTTATTTTCATTTCTTTATTTTTCTTTTTTATTTTCATTTTTTATGCATGCATCCTCACACTCCCCTCGCACTTCTTGTCTCTCGGTGTGCCACACTTTGCACATTGAGGACACTGTGCCATTTAGCATGGGGGAGTGAGTTCTCACGTTCTTTTTCGATTTGCCACCTTTATTTTTAGTTTTTCACACCATTCTTCGTTTTTGCACTTATCTTTTATCATTTTTCTTTTGTTTTGCCATGCATCACGTTTTTCTTATTTTTTCTGTGTGCCGCATTATAAATAGTTCTATTTTCCCTTTATCTTTATTTCTTTTTTTTCATCTCATGCTAGAGATGACTTTTCTGTGATGACGACGACGTTGGATTTAGCTTACTCTATATGCATGCTATATTTGTCATGTCTTAGACTTTATTTCTGATATCATATGCTATGACTGGCCTTGCATCTAGAGATAGTAACCCACACTTTTGCCACATGAAAATGGATGAAGTTCTATTATTAGTTGAGTCTGAATATTCATATGTATGCTATCACAGAAAACACACCAAGATTCACGCATTGAATGCTTATATCTGGAGTACTGATTTCGTTTTCCTATATCACTTCTATATGCATGAATTGTACGCTTCACTTCAGGATGATTGAATGATGTTAGCTATGATAAATCTGGATTAGTTAGCTTTTTTGTGATCGAAACTGAGTAGATTAGATTACCCTGCTGAAGTTGTCGTGCATGTCTTATAGAGTGAACCGAGAGTTATATCTATTTCTTTCTCCACAAATCTTGAACATCATTTCTCTACTTTTATAATCATTGGTGAATCTCCCCTTAGCGATTCTATTTTATGGCATTTCCCCCGCTACTAATTCCCAGCTCCAAATCCCTTATTCTCTAAAGAAAAAATAATAATAATAATAAAAGAGAGAAGAATATTCTTGTATATCATTATCTCTCTTTGAGTTGGGATCGTTGTGTATATATGCTATATTAAAAAAAAAGAGAAAAAGAGGAAAAATCCTCAATAAAAGATCTCATCTCACTTTCTTCCTTTCTTCTTTCTTCTTATTACATTTGGAGCTATATAAAAATGGGGATGTGAATATTTTTTATGCCACCACGCTTATAGATAAGCTTGGGGGGAGGGGATCCATTGATGTGTGAGAGAGTGACTACTTGACGTTGCACGACAACCTAGGCTAAGTAATATTCTATACTCGATGAGATTATTTCTAGCTTTACGAAATCCAGAAATCTAAGCCTAGCGTTCATTTCATGAAATCCATACTTTTCTATTCTCTCTATTCTATTGTGTGATACTCTTATACTCCTGATAGAAAGCATTCAATTGAAAAGTGTGTGATCTGTGATTTGTATACCGCTTTAAATGATTCAGACGATGTTAATTTTAGAATTATTCCGTTTTTCATGATTATATCGTTGTTCGTGGGTTTTCCGTTTCTATTTGCACTATTATACTATGATATCAGAATAAAATCTTTTGACATGAGTTTTTCATTCGGTGCATGCTATATGAGTAAGTGAAACCCCCGTCCTGAGAAAATGATCTAGTAGCCTACCTCTTCGCTTCTCTATCTCTTCTTTATTTTCATTTCGTTTTTCATTCTTCTCCGTTTTTTATTTTTCATTTTTTCGCCATTTTCGTTTTCCAAATTCCATCGGGTTCGCCATTTACTTATCTTCCTCGAGGACGAGTAAGAGGCAAGCTTGGGGGATTTTGATCACTCCTTATTTTACACCTTTTTCCCGCATGTTTGCATGCCATTTAGATCGCCCAAATCATGTTTTTCACGATATATCGACGATATTGCGATGCTTTTCACGATTTGTTGTTTTTGTCGCATTTCAGGTGATTTGGAGCGATTTGGAGTGATCTCGAGATGCGCTTACTCCAGAGGGTCACCGACGACCTCCCCGAGGGGTATTTTGCTGTTGGAGAGGAGCGGAAGAAGAACGGACGTCGCAGGAGCGACGAGGAGGCGAAAATAAGCAGATTGGGCATGTTTAGTGTCTCACTCGGCCGAGTGGAGGAGCCACTCGGCCGACCAGCGAGACACCGCTCGGCCGACCAGATCAGACACGATTTACCTGTGCACTCGGCCGAGCGACGGAGACCACATCGGCCGAGTGAAGACATCACGTCCGCCCGAGTGGCGCCCAGACGAAGCCCTTCAAAAATCTCCAAGTTTCTGTTTTTCGGCTGCCTGAGCTTCAGAAGACCCACTCGGCCGAGTGGAGAATCCTGTCCGCCCGAGTACAATGAAGCCATCGGCCGAGTGACGACAACTCACTCGGCCGAGCCGCCCCCGAAGTAGAGACCCCTGAAGGCCCCGACTTACTGGAAAATTACAGGGTTTCTCACTCGGCCGAGCGACCTTTGTCACTCGGCCGAGTGCGACGCGCTGCCTGTAGCGAAAATTGCGGAAAACAGGCTGCGCAGGGGTATTTTGGTCACAGTTTTTGAACGATTTTGGGGGCTATTTAACCCCTGTTTTTACCCTAGTTTTAGAGAGCTTCTCCTTAGATTTTTTGCAGCTTTTTAGATTAGCTTTTTAGTTTTATTCTTGAGATTGGAGAGGAGAAAAAGTTTGATTTTTGTTGGATTAATTGAAGAACTCCATTGGTTTGTCTTTCTCTTCTCTAAAAATTCTATTTTTATTGCATATCTCAATATTGTGATGAATTCTATTGCTTATTTCATTGATTATTTTTGTGATCTTGCTATGAATTGTGAGTAGTCGCCACGTCTTGGGGCGTGGGGATGAACCCTACAAGCCCAACTTCATATTTGTGATGAATTAGTAGAAATCTTGCTAGAATTGATATCTAGGGATTAGGTTGGGATCAATTTACTATGGTTAGCTAGGAGTTCATACCGATCGGGATTTGCAAGAGATTGGATCCCGATTCGATAGGAAACCCTAGAAATCCGAATTGGGTTGGAATCGAATTTCCGTAGTATCGGTTTGCAAGAGATTGGACCGATACTAGGGTTTCCGGTTGCAATTCCGTGCCAATACCCGTTTGTAAGAGATTGGACGGGTAGGAACTATCCCAATCTAGATCGCGAGCCGAGTTTGCAAGAGATTGGGCTCGGTGTGCGATTGGACGATGATGTTGATCCTAATGCTAGCTTTCCTAGGCTAGGGTTTGCAAGAGATTGGACCCAAACCTAGGATAGCTATAGACCGGCAACAGCGCGAGAGCGTGAGCCTGGTTCTACATTCAGTTGCAACTAGTCCATCCAAAATCTCAATCTAGCAATTTTGAAACCGACGAACCACATTTATGAGATACGGTGAGTAGCGGGGATTCCCCATTCCCTAGACGTTCTTTATTTGATTTGATATTTCCGCACTTTGTCTGACGATTGTGACAGGATCGCCAAAGGCAAATCTTTCTTCTTGAATAGCCAGGGTGATTGGAACAAGCTCGGTCATTCGTCCTCCCTGTGTTCGATATCCCGCTCGCTGCTACACCGTGCACTTGCGGTAAAACTACAACCGTTCTTTAGGGTTACGTCCCGGAGCGATCAGGATGCAACAAGTAAGAGAGTGCAACAAGTATGACATGGCAACAAGTATGACATGGCAAGGGTAGCAAAGCTACTAAAACATTCACATGGATTTTACAAGTCAAGTAAACACGTCGTGCACAGAGTTTACGCCTTACAGCTGAAGTGGCTGTACGGGCACACTTCTACGCTGAGTGGTCGCTTAACCCTACCCCAATCCCAGAGTTTACGCCTTACAGCTGAAGTGGCTGTACATGCACACTTCTACGCTGAGTGGTCACTTAACCCTACCACTCCACGTGTAATCGGGCATTGGCTTTTGACCAACACATGTAGCCCGCTTCTGGTTCACGAGGCAGGAAGTGTATTTGGCCTAGGGTTGTGCTTGCAACGCAGGTGCCTAGCCTCAACAAGGAAGTATAGTAGCGTGTGCTACGAATGCAACATTCAAGCATGGAATCACATGTTACGATGCATGGCATGGCAATAGTACATTTAAAGTGCGTACATATATGGAATTTAAACGTGACAGGCATGACAGAGCAAAAGTAAGAGCATACAGATATGGAATTTAAACGTGACATGCAAAATGAATGAATGACATGGCAGGGTGTCAGCTCTAGCTTCGTTGTCAAGCTAGTTATTAAAGTTGAGTCTAGGCGAGTATCATTTCGTTGCCTAGTCTCTTTTACGCTAAAAACAAGGGATGGCCTAATACATGGCCTAAAGAACAAGTTGGCAAGTTTCACTTGCCTGCAATCAGCTGTTCTGCAAACACCGTCCAACCAGTCCAATCTACCTATGTGCTCGGATTCACTAGCCTACAGTCCCAAATTAGATTATCTTCATTAGTGATTTACTAAGCAGTTAAAACACCGATTTTTAATCTTGATTAGCATGCATTGGTTGGGGGTCCTAAGAGTTCAGAAAATTACCCTTACACGACGCGAGAGCTACACTGGCGTCGGGTAGTGACGCCATGGGTTGGAATAAAGAAAGTGCTCTTGATTCCAAATTCCAAATTAGATTCCACGATTGCCAAACCTTGGACAGCGACAATATCAGCGAGAAGAGCGTCCAATCAGCGAGCAAAGTGAACGGTAGAAGATCTATGGCTCACGGGAAGCCGTAACAACGAACGGAGATGAAAGAGTCGGCGTACACGAAGACCACGATGTTGAGCATCGTAGGGGCTGATCGTGACGGCAAGGAACACCTCTAGGCAAGGTAGGAGACTACTGGAAAGACCCAACAGCGAAAGAGAGCAATGGAAGGCGAAACGACACGTCGAGATGTCGTGAGAAATGCGAAACAGCGAGATGCCGCTGTTTCAGAGCAATGGCAGCCAGCGGGGGCTGCCACGGTGGCACAGAGGTCAGAGGGGATCGCGGGGACGTCGGAGGGGGCGCGGGCGGTGGCTGAGGTGGCGGCAGCGGCGATGACAGCCGCTGCTGATTCTGCGGCTGCTGCAGCAAGATAACGGCACTGCGGGGGTTTGGGGACCGCCGGCGAGGGTTCAGGCTGTGGTGGCGCTAGGGGAGAGGGTCTGGGCAATGGTGGACGCGATGAGGAGGCCGGTCGTGTGAGAGATACATCGAAGAGCGCCTGGAGATTGAAGTTGCACAAGGTTGCAGCGCTGGGAGATTATTAATGCGTGAACAAAATGTTAGAAGGGGCAGCTGCTCGTGAAGGCTGGGAGAAAAGTAATAGGCTAGGTTAAAAACAGTACCCTAGGTTGCTATTAAAAGAGGGGGCTGAGGCAATCACGTGGGGACGTGGGGTGTAGGGCTAGGTTAGTGGGTTAGGGTTTGTTTGAATAAGAAATTTGTTATAAAGTTATTATTATCACAAAAATAAAAGACCCCACTCTCTCTCTCTCTCTCTCTCACATGGGTGCAGCCAAGTGGCAGGGCTGGGCCAACCAAGTTTTGGGCTATATATTATTATTAATTATTAGGGGATAATAACCATGTGATACTTAAGGCTAAACTGATATTATAGGTTGGGCAAAAAGTGAAAGCGGGTCAAATTGGGCTCTAAAATTGTAAGATAAATACCGGGGTGACCGTACCGACGAGAGAAACAAAATAACGAAGACGGATCACAATTACGACGACGAGAAACGAAACTAAAAATGAAAAGGCCTCACGACAAAAATGAAAATCGCGACGTCTCATCAAACAAAGTCAAATCGTGGGAGAACGACCAGTGAAATGATGTTCCAAATTAATTCCACAATTTAATATTCTTCGAGAGGGTCACAACGGCATATAACACTATAGGGTTCGGAAACAAACAAGGTCTAAAATAAACACGTGCACGAACAAGACTATGTGCACGTAAAGCGTACAAAGGATACGGGGTCCAAAGGCGACAGTAATTCCAAGTTGGGCACACGTCGGGGGGTCGGCTTGCTAAGGATTCAACCAAGGTGCTACAGCCCTATCGATTCAACGACACGACTCACACACAAAGCAACAAAACCAAGCATGTACCCGAAATTGCTATACGCACAGCCGTATTACGAATAGTGAGTACATGCCGTTACATTTATGCATACTCAAAGAAGCGCACTCTATGCTCAAAGACAAGGACGAATATTGCTAAGATCAATGATGAAGCTCAAAGCTCAAATAGAACAAGAAGCTCAAGTGAAAGTTCACATCCACTCCATCAATTGATCAAGCTTCCGAAGACGTGTCCTAGTCTATAGTGAGTGTGTTGTGTCTCTCTTAGGGTATTGTTAAAGCCAAATCGTATAGACAATCACACACACACAAATGATTTCAAAAACATTTTAAATATCTTTTAAATCATTTTCAAAAAGATATTGAGAGCTTCTTCTAGTCGTTTTATATTTCCATAGTGAAACTCCACTACACCCTGGAGTAAACTACTTGATTGACTAGCTGTGGTTCAGCAGAAACTCCTCTGGGAGTCGACTACCAAAGGTAGGGAGTCGACTACCAGCTGAGAATCGATTTCTCTTGAAACACACTGGGAGTCGACTACCACTCCTAGGGAGTCGACTACCAGCTGTCGAAATTTGACGTTTTGGCTTCATTTTTGAAATATCTTTGAGTGATTTTCTCCCATGATTTTCGGGACAAAAGTCAAATGAATTTGGATTTTGAATTCTCATATTTCTCCAATAAATAGAGGATCATTTTCATTGAGAAAAATACAACATCTATTGAATTCAAATTCTCTCGTGCAAAACGCTCTAAAGTTCTCAGCTCTCATTCTGTCTTTAGCCAAATCTGTTTTACTCTAGATCTTACAATTTTGTTATTATTTTCTGAAGATCATAATCTCATTTTATTTGGCTAACTATTTTTCAAATCCGTATTATTTGTTCTTGAATTTTTATTTAAAGGATTTTTGAAAAACATTAGATCTAGATCACAAAGACTTCATTCGTATCTTTGTGTGATCTAGAATCTTATTCTATCAAGCCACTACACGTAATTTTGTCTATTACTATTTGGCTATAGAATCTGGGTGTAAATCCGATCTCCACCAATCTATTGTGGTGAATTGGATATTGGTGTTATTTTTGTGATTACCCCTTTGGTGTAAGGGTATTGTTGTTGGAACCCTAGACAAGTCTAGGTGTTACGGTTGGAAATCCTGGTCAAGACTAGGTTGTTGGAAATCCTAACGAGTGAAGTTAGGTATTTGTATTTGACAAGGCAGATTGTCGAAATCTCGTACCAGATTGGTCGGGGACTGGACGTACCCAAAAGTTGTGGGGAACCGGGATAAAAATCCTTGTGTCTGTGATTGCTTATCTGTGTTTGTTTATCTTTGCTCTTACTTTATTTGCTAATTGTTGTTCATCTATTGCAAAGATTAACTTTCTTTTATCCGTTGTGAATAACGATATAATATTTGTCTTTCTCGTAATCTTATCTTAACTGTGCTTATAAATTCTCTGGGAGTCGACTACTGTTCATAGGGAGTCGACTACCTGCTGTGAAATTACTCTGTGATTATTAGATTACTTTGTTGATTAAGAACCAAGTGTAGATCGCTCTACTTGGTTTCTTAGGCAACATTAGAAGGATTTGTTTTGTGTTAATTTGTAAAGAACCAAAAGGTTAATCTCTATACAACACTATTCAACCTCCCTTCTAGTGTTGTTTGCCATCCACAAGAACCAACACTTGGTATCAAAGCGAGGTCAAAGCGATGGCATCAACAAAAGTCTGTAACACTCACACTCCTCCGATCTTCAACGGCAACCTTTCTTCTCAATGGAAAAGGAGAATGGAAATCTTCTTAGAGGCTCAAGATCTGAAATACATGAGATCTCTCAGAGAACCATACGAGATTCCAACCATACCGCAAACTCAATGGAATCCCGATCAAGAGGAAGCCTACTTCAACAACCTCAAGGTAATGCATTTACTTTACACTGGATTAACTGATCAAATGTTAGATCTTGTAGAAAAGTCGAAAACCGCACATCAAATCTTAAACTTGTTGGACGAAAGATTCGGATCAAGATCTAAAGAGATCCAAACACCCATAAAGATACCTCAAGCCAATGATGAAGAACTATGCATGATGGCTCGTCAGAACGACAAGAACGAGGTAAGTGATTCTAGCTCTGATGAGGAAAATGAATTTGATATCGCAAGTGCATATGAAAACCTTTATAGAGAATATGAATGTTTATCAAAGAAACACAAGAATCTAGGAAAAAAGCACAAGACTCTGCATAAAGAACATGATAAATTAGTATGTGATCACGATGCACTAAAATCTGAACATGCTATCTATGTTTCTAGTTTAAATGATAAAATTGATATGCTTGAAAATGTCTTGAGCACGAGTAAGCTTAAACATGAAGAATTAGTTCTTAAGCTTGATGAGTTTAAGACGAATCCAAGTGAGAAAGCTACTCATTCACAAAAGCATGTATCCACAACACATAATAAAAATGCTCATGCTTCTACCTCTAGTGACATTTGTAAAAAGGAGAATATTGTGCATACAAATGTTAAAATGTATACTCTGTTGGATATGGACGACATAAATACACCCATGAGGGGATGTATGAGGGTATACGGACCTAAGATGTCGCGTGCACGAAGGCGTGCACGAAGGGAACCTTTTCTCTTGTGAAAAGGACCACTCGATAAGTGGAAAAAGCCACTCGATAAGTGAAAAAAGCCGCTTTATAAGTGCAAAATGGCACTTGATAAGTGGATAAAGAAGAAGATAAATGAATGTGCTAATATAGGCTAATAAGCTTATAATTGGTTATTTCCTACAATAACCACCCCTAAAGCCTATAAATGGGACCCAAGGGTAAGGCATTCATTCACACTTTCCATGCCATAAGTTTGCATAAGGCATCCTTATGTTCTTCTTCTCCCTTCCATTAAAATCCTCTTCTAGTTAGAGATTTAGGCGGTGAAACTCTGCTTCGATCCTCCGTGACGAAGTATCGACCGTTGTGGCGAATCCGAGGGCAAAGTTCAGAGACTACCGTGCTGCATACGCAAACGTAAGTCTCTACTTTATTTCGATCCTAACAACGCTGTTTTGACAGGATCCAACATTGGTATCAGAGCCATACGGGTTCGCCCCGGTCAAACCGCCGCCCCGTCGAACCGATGAACGAGGCGTTGTCTTTTTCACAAATGGGTATCCTACCATTACTGATATGGTAGGAACGCTTCGTGACGGAGAGAACGCAGCGGTTGTTCTTTTCACGTTAGGGTCTTCTGTCATTACGGATATGGCAGGAACTCTCCGTGACGGGAAGAACCGACCGTTCACGTCGTCAAGCTCGCACTCTTCATGGATGCCGAGTCTCCATTCATAGGGAATGTGAACTCTCTTCATGTGGAGCGTGTAGTTTACGAACTTTAAAGTATGTTATTTTTCATTTTTGGCACACGGCCATTAGAAGATAACTACTTTCTCGACGAACGGGTGCTTCATCGACGAACAGGTGCTTCATCGAGGAAGAAGATGGTAGTTATTCCCATCGGGGAAGATGACTTTTGGTGCTTGATCACCATGGCCAAATGGGCTATGAAGGCAATGCACCCCCCTTCCCATGCGGAGGGGGTTGGCTACGGCCAATAACCACCACGGCCACCCCTCCGGCGGGGGTGTGCGGTAACCCCATGTAAGGGGGTGGCCGGCCATGGCCATATGGGCCATGGCCGGCCAAGGCCAAATGGCCATGGCCCGGCAATGGCCGGCCATGGCAATGGCCGGCCATGGCTGGACCTGGCCACGGTCAGGCCTGGCTGAGGCCAGGCCAGGGCCAAGGGGCCCTGGCCGGCCCTGGCAGTGGCCAGGGCCGGCCTGGCCGGCTCTGGCAGAGGCCAGGGCCGGTGCCCTGGCCTCGGCCAGGGCCTGGCCGGCCCTGGCCGGCCTTGGCCAGCCTCGGCCAGGGCAGATGCCCTGGCCGGGGGGGGGGGGGGTGGAGGGTGCCAGAACCCTTGGTCGGCATTGGTCGACCAATTTGGGTTTTTTGGTCGACCAATTCAGCCGGAGGCCTTGCCAGCAATTTTGGCCCCGGCCATCTGCAAGGCTAGCCCATACGGGGCCCTCGGCAGTCATTTGCGACAAAATTCTCCTATAAGGGGGACGCCCCTGGATCCATACGGGAGCCGGCGACAATGGCTTGCAGAAAAATCTCCTCAAGGGGGGGATCCGACCTTGACACGTCAACGGCTTAAACCCGGCAAATGGCCAGGAAGTGCCGAGTATTTCACTAGTATCATAAGGGTACTAGGTTGAAATATACAATTTTGAAAAATACGTTTTTCGTACGTTTTGAAAAATACGTTTTCAAAAACGCTTTTTCCGCTGCAAAGTACTATAAGAGTACTATCGTTTGATAAAGTGAGGGAGAAATATTGAAAGTTACTCTAGATGGTGATTGGAAACGTAGTGACCTTTCCGATTCTAGAGTAACATCTTCAATATTTTTCGAAAGTAACTTATCAAATTATAAATATCATTCCAAGTGGGAGTTGAAATTAGAACTATCCAAATGGGATATTCTATTATCATTTCAAGTGGGAATTATATTTTAAGAAATTTTTAATGCAATGATTTTGATCAAACCTTCGGTTTTGTGTCTTTTGCAGCATTTTAAAAGTAAAATGTCTTCCGCTTCAAAGAATATCGTCGCTGAGTTAAATAGAGGTGAAAAACTCAACGGCGATAATTACAAACTTTGGTCCATCAAGATACAATACGTTTTAGAGGAGCAAGAAGTGCTCGAAACTCTAAAGAACGTAATGATTGAACCCGAGTTGGGCATTACGGCCCAACACAGACGAGACAAGGAAGCTTTTGATGCTTGGTGTCGGAAGAACAAGATAGCACGCATTACGTTATTAAGCAGTATGGCTGATGACATAATGCGCATCTTCCGAGAACATGACCTAGCCATGGACATATGGTCCAAGCTAGAAGAGAAGTTCGGTGGCACATCGGTGTCCAAACTTCGTTCCTTAACTATAAGGTTCGATTCATATAAGAAACGTCCAGATCATTCCATGGGGAAACATCTGTGACATATGGCGAATCTTATCTCGGAGTTAAAGGACGTAGGTCATGTGCTCACTGATGAGCAACAAATCCAAGCAGTCATACGTTTCCTACCAAATGGGTGGGACCAAATGAAGATGCATCTCACTCACAATGAGAGCATCAAGACTTTCAGCGATGTTTTTAAGCATATCGAATTAGAGGAAGAGCGGCTTGCAGCTGCCAAGCCAAGTGCAGAAGTGCACATGGTTGCTAATTCCTCACATGGGGGAAAGAAAAGGAAAGATCGTTCGAAGTCTACTAATGAACGTAATAAGCAACCTGAGTCTACCAAGAAACCCAAACATAAGGGTGGGCACAAGAAATGGCACAAGAAGAAAGACTTGAAGAGGATCAAGTGCAACAAGCTCGGTCACTATGCTCGTTCGTGTACGAGTGGAGGCGACGAGGTAACTTGTAAATATACTAGTTACAGATGTGTTTCTAGTTCAATATTTCTTGTGGAATCTAATCCATTTTGGATAATTGATTCAGGTGCCACCGACCACATAGCAAGGGACAGACGGTCCTTCGTGGAGTATCATCGGATACCCCAAGGAACGAAGTGGATCTATGTAGGAAACAACACACGTGTTGAAGTGAAAGGCGTTGGGACTTGCAAGCTAGTCTTGGACTACGGCCGCACTCTCCTACTTCATGATGTCCTCTTCGCTCCAGATATTCGAAGGAATATAATTTTTGTGGTCGTGTTAATGAGTCTTGGCTATAACTAGTTTTTTCATGATTGTAATGTGGACTTAAGTTGTAATAATACTCTTATTGGTACTGGGTTTGAATTTAAAGGATTTATTGTAATGAGTACAATGTATGATTCTTCATGTAATGAAAATTTCCTTATTGTAAATTCTAAGACTTATGAGTCTGATGTGATTTGTTGGCACACAAGGCTTGGTCATATTGGACCAACGCGTATGGATAGACTTGCCAAACGTGGCCTTCTATCCAATGTTTCAAAGGTTGAAATGTCGACCTGCGAACATTGCCTAGTGGGGAAATCTTGTCGCAAGCCGTTTGGAACCGGCACAAGGGCCGAGGTTCCATTACAGCTTATCCATTCGGACATATGTGGTCCGATGAATGTCAAGACAAGACGCGGGAAGTCATATTTCATCACTTTTATTGATGATTTCACCCGATTCGGACATATCTATTTGATATCCCACAAAAGTGAAGCATTGGCTTGCTTTAAAAACTATATGAGTTTAGTGGAGAATCAATTAGATCGCAAGAATAAGGTCTTGTGAACCGATAGGGGCGGTGAATATCAATCAACAAGTTTTAAGGAACTTTGTGATGAAAAAGGCATAGTACATCAGGTAAATATGCCTTATACTCCTCAACAAAACGGTGTTACAGAAAGGAGAAATAGGACTTTAATGGAAATGGTCCGTTCAATGATGGCGCAAGCTAACTTGCCAATCACCTTTTAGGGTGATGCATTATTGACGGCCGCTTTCATTTTAAACCGCGTACCCTCGAAATCAGTTAGCTCCACTCCTTATGAGTTGTGGAACCAAAGGTCTCCTGACTTAAACATTTTGAAACCTTGGGGTTGTGCATCCTTCGCACATATTTCCTCCCATAAGTATGGCAAACTTAGGCCAAGGGGAAGGAAATGTATCTTTATACGATACGCAGAAAACTCCAAAGGTTATGTTTTTGTTAGTCAGGAAGACAATGGTGGGCTAATTGAGTTTGAGTCGAGGGATGTCACTTTCTTGTAAAACAAGTTTCCAAGACAGGGCGAAATAAGTCAGGACTTATCTCTATTTGAGATTTATGATCAAGAAGGATTACCTCATTCGAGTGGGAGAATTCTTGGTGAAAACGAAAATACGTTTCAACCTTCACCAATGGATTATACGAATGACGATTATCCTATTCCATACGGGAATAATGATCCAAGTGGGAGCAATTCTAACGACATTCCAAGTGGGAGTGATATTAGAATTGATCTAAATTCGAGTCAACAAGGACTTGAAGAATCTCAAATACGACGTAGTAGTCGTACAAGGTTGGCTCCTCTAAGATTTGAGAATGAATTTCTGCAAACCTTTATGACTTTACTACAAGAAGATGACGAGCCTGCTACTTTCAAACAGGCCGTATCTTGCCCTGCTAAAGACAAATGGATGGAAGCGATGCAAGAGGAGTTAGAATCCATGAAAGTTAACCAAGTCTGGGACTTAGTTGACTTACCCAGAGGACGTAGAGGTATTGGGAACAAATGGGTTCTCAAGATCAAGCATAAGGCTGATGGCTCTATTGACAGATATAAAGCTCGCCTTGTCGCGAAAGGTTTTACACAACAGGAAGTGATAGACTACGAAGAGACCTTCTCACCTGTTGTTCGTTTTACCTCGATTCGCCTGATTCTGGCAATGGTAGCTTGCTTAGACCTCGAATTACATCAAATGGATGTAAAGACTGCCTTTCTCAATGGAGAATTGGACGAGGAGATCTATATGGAACAACCAACAGGGTTTGTAAAAGATGGACACAAACATAAGGGTTGTAAACTTCTTAAATCCATATATGGTCTTAAACAATCCTCGAGGTAATGGTATATACGATTTCAAGAAGTTGTCTTATCAAATGGTTTTACCATGCTTGATGAAGATAACTGCGTATATATCAAGAGGATTAAAAGCAAGTATGTTATCATGTATCTATATGTAGATGACTTTTAATAGCCGGAAATGACAAGGGCTTCGTGATGGATATCAGGGCTTGGCTTTCATCAGTTTTTGAGATGAAAGACATGGGAGAAGCCGCATATATCCTTGGAGTTAAGATTTCAAGGAATCGTTCGAAGAAACTTCTTTCTCTTTCACAGGAGACTTATATAAAGAAGGTTCTAGAACGATTTAATATGCAGGACTGCAAGTCCATTGATACTCCTATAAGCAAAAGCGATAATTTATGTCTGAAATCATGTCCTAAGAACCAAAAGGAGAAAGAGATTATGGAAAAAGTTCCATATTCCAGTGCAGTTGGTAGTCTTATATACGCTAAGATGCGTAAAAGACCAGCCATCTGTTTTGCCGTTGGAATGTAAGTCGTTACCAATCCAACCCAGGGCAAGAACACTGGAAAGCGGTTAAGAGGATAATGCAGTATCTTAAAGGAACTGCAGACTTGCAAAAGACTATGATAAGACCAAGAAGGTAGATATAAGGTACATATCTACGCATGAGATGATAGCGGATCCGCTTACGAAGGCGATCCCCAGAGATGTGTTTTACAAACACTTATCATCTCAAGGATTGCGTAAGAGCTGAGTTGTACCAAATATAAATTCCCATGTCTCTAATGATCAAATTTAATAAAAGAATAAGTTCTTTTTCAAACATTGCATATGAATTTCTTAAGAAATGTTTGTGTACATTTTTGAAATCTCAGCTATACTTTCTAGTATGTCGGACAGATTGAGGTTGGCTCTCTCACATGAGCAACCGCCTTATTCTATCAGACAGATAGAATAGAGATGAGACCTGTTTAAAGTCAAAATCATCAGACGGATGATTTAGAGTCATGACTTAAACAAAATGGTCGCAAGAAAGATCTGCATCATATGAATGCTTACAGAAGATCTAAGAGGCTTTTGAAATCCTATCTGTCTAAATGCGGGATGTGAGTCCAAAGGATTATTTGAGTAGAAAAGGGGACTCAAAGTCAGACATTGTGGTGTCTGATCATCATCCTTACAACATCATTGAGACATACACTCCCTGGGAAAGGAGCGATGTTGTAATACGTATTCATACTACGTATGCATTTTTGACCATTGGGTTAGAATAGTAAATAAGTTTACTATTATGTGAGACCCAAAGACCACATGGGTCTTAATTCATTACCCTTATGGACTCTAATTGGTTCCTTTAGATTTGACCGGGTGATTGCTATCTTAGCATGTTACTTATGGACTATGGTTAATTCGGTCCGGTGGGGCATGTTAGAAAAGCAAGTCAAGTCAAGATCGAAAGGATCGCAAGAAGAGGAAGATTAATTTCGCATTCACATTTGGACTTTAAAGATTCAAAGCTGGCCAGCCAATTGCAATCCAGATGGGATTCAATTGTTGAATATAAAGTATAAGAAATGTGAAGAAATAACCTAGGGTAAAGCATGCGTTGATCTACTCAACTTTGCACCTCGAGGAGTGTTGTGTATCTCTAACAAGTGCACAACAGCGGACTCTATGCGCATGACGGTCACACGGCCTATTTCTCGGTATGATAAACAGAAGAGTTAGAGGAAAATAAGTTTCCTTACAATCCCCTCAAGTGTGAGTGGGAGATGTTGGATATGGACGACATAAATACACCCATGAGGGGATGTATGAGGGTATACGGACCTCAGATGTCGCGTGCACGAAGGCGTGCGCGAAAGGAACCTTTTCTCGTGTGAAAAGGACCACTCGATAAGTGGAAAAAGCCACTCGATAAGTGAAAAAGCCACTTTATAAGTGCAAAATGGCACTTGATAAGTGGATAAAGAAGAAGATAAATGAATGTGCTAATATAGGCTAATAAGCTTATAATTGGTTATTTCCTACAATAATCACCCCTAAAGCCTATAAATAGGACCCAAGGGTAAGGCATTCATTCACACTTTCCATGCCATAAGTTTGCATAAGGCATCCTTATGTTCTTCTTCTCCCTTCCATTAAAATCCTCTTCTAGTTAGAGATTTAGGCGGTGAAACTCTGCTTCGATCCTCCGTGACAAAGTATCGACCGTTGTGACGAATCCGAGGGCAAAGTTCAGAGACTACCGTGCTGCATACGCAAACGTAAGTCTCTACTTTATTTCGATCATAACAACGCTATTTTGACAGGTATACTCTTGTGTATGGAAGAAATGTTAGACACAATACACCCCATATATCACATAAACCACATGTTATACACGATGCATATCAAAGATCACATTTTGTACACAAACCTCACAATGTACCCAATATTAGAACTAATATGATATGGCTGCCTAAACACTAATGCCTGCATGATAAAAATGTTTATGTTCATAATTTGACTAGAAGTATGCATGTATTTTATAGTGATTCATTTGTTCATAGGAAATCAAATTCAAATCGAATTTAGGTTCCTAATAAGTAACTTTCTCATTTGTACATGCATTAGGGTATCCGCATGTTTCATGTATATTCTCTTGATACCCATCATTTAAGTCTGTACATAACAATAGGATTTTTTTCTAACAAATCGGACCCAATCATAAGTGGGTACCAAACGTGTCAAATTTTTTTCTTTCAAGACTTATAGATAATGGATAGTGGATGCTCCGCACACATGACATGGAACGCAAGATTACTTAGCGGTCTAAAAATGTATGACGACGGAACCGTGACATTTGGCGACAACAAGAAAGGTAAATTTGTCGGGATAAGCAACATCGGCAGTCCCTCAAAATTGCTCATCAAAGATGTAAGCTTAGTAAATGGGCTGAAACATAATTTATTAAGCATAAGCCAACTATGCGACAAAGGTATGAAGGCTCTCTTTACACTTTACTCTTGTTTAGTTTACGACAAGGATATGAAAAACATTCTTGTTAGAGGTAAGCGAGCAGAAAATATCTATGTACTTAGATTAAATGAATGTGAATCAAATGTATGTTTAATTGTTTCAACAAATGACCCTTTGCTCTGGCATAGACGCTTTGGTCATGTGAACATCAAAAACATGGATAAGATTTCTAGGAAAGAGTTGGTGCAAGGACTTCCCAAAATAAATTTTAAATTGGATAAAGTATGTGATTCATGTCAATTTGGCAAAATGCATAAGAGTTCATTTAAGAATATTGGAGCCTCAGTTCTAATAGGCCACTTGAACGACTTCATATGGACTTGTTTGGCCCAACTAGAACTCTATCTTTATGTAACTCTAAATACGTATTTGTCATAGTTGATGATTTTACTTGATATACGTGGGTATTATTCTTAACTCATAAGAATGATGCCTTCCGTGAATTCGAAATATTTTTCAAAAGAATTGAACGTTTATACTCTTTGAAAATTATTTCTTTAAGAAGTGATCACGGTGGTGAATTTGAAAATGAACTTTTTAAACTGTTTTGTGAAGAACGAGGCATTTCTCATACTTTTGCTTTTCTGAGAGCTGCTCCTCAAAATGGGGTAGTTGAAAGGAAAAACAGAACACTCTAAAAGTGTGCACGAACAATGTTGTGTGAAAGCAACCTTCCAAAAAGTTTTTGGGCGGAAGCTGTAGCAACCGCGTGCTACATTCAAAACAAATTTTTAATAAGAAAACCTTTTGAAAAGACCCCTTATGAATTATTGCTCTAACGAATTCCGAAAGTATCTTATTTCAGAGTTTTTGGTTGTAAGTGCTATATTCTGACTACCAAAGATAACTTAGATAAATTTGACTCCAAAGCGGATGAATGCATACTTATCGGTTACTCTTTACGTAGTAAGGCATATAGAGTTTACAATAAAAGTTCCGAAACTATTGTTGAAACCTTGCATGTAACATTTGACGAATCTCTATCTCATAACACTGCTCATAATGATGATGATAACATAATCATTGCACCTACTCCTAATAATGAATCTATCACTGTTAATGACATCTCTAGTTCTTTGCCAACATCATTCCCTGAAGTCACATATCACACACATACACAAGTCATAGGTGATATTAATGCAGGAATTAGAACTAGATCTCAGATAGAACACTTGACACATGTTGCATTTGTTTCTAACATTGAGCCGAAAAAGGTAGAAGAAGCTTTTGCAGATGAAGCATGGATTGAAGCTATGCAAGAAGAACTTCTGCAATTTGAGCGCAATCAAGTATGGGAGTTAGTACCTAGACCGGAAGACCGTCCAGTTATCGGCACTAAATGGGTATACCGGAACAAACTAGATGAAGATCGAAATGTGATAAGAAATAAAGCAAGGTTAGTAGCACAGGGATACTCACAAGAGGAAGGTATAGACTTCGATGAAACTTTCGCTCTTGTGGCTAGATTAGAATCTATTAGGATGCTACTTGCATTTGCATCATATAAAAACTTCAAACTATATCAAATGGATGTGAAAAGCGCTTTCCTAAATGGATTCATAAAGGAGGAAGTCTACGTTGAACAACCTCCCGGGTTTGAACATGATAAGAAAACAGGATATGTTTACAAGTTAAATAAAGCATTGTATGGTCTAAAACAAGCTCTAAGAGCTTGGTATGAAAGATTAAGAAAATTCTTAATTGACTCAAGTTACATTGTTGGAAAAATAGATACATGTTATAAACTAGCCACCACGTTTACAACACGTTATCAGCACGATCGAAGCTGAGCCGAACCCCTGCCGACGGACGGACGCGACGCGAACGGGCTTCCTTCATCGAACGTCGCTAGATCCGGCGGGTAGGATCTAGAGGTAACTTTCTCCCTAGATCTAAATATTTCATATGCGCATATGTTGAGATCCAATTTCTTGGATTAATCGCTCATGAATTCGATCGTTTTTATTGATAAAAATTAAACCTTTACAATAAAAAACGATTTTTGGAATGAAAGCCTAGGGGATTACGACGGCGGGTTCGACAGCGGCGGGCCCCCATCCCCCCCCGCCGCCGATAGCGGCGGGCCCCCGGCATCCGCTCGTTTCAGGCCCCACCCAGTGCGCGCTCATGTCCGAAAACCCTAGCCGCCTGAAGCGGCAATCCGCGCGACCAAAAACCCTAACTAGGGTTTGACCCCGAAAGTTTTTCGATTTTCAAATCTTTTTCAGATTTAATTGCGATTTCTTTTCGTTATAATCTGGACAAAATTACATGTGATTTTTACTCATCGCCATTATATTTGGATTATATGATTTTCTTTAAACGTTTAAAAATTAAGAAGATCCTGCGACCGCTCTGCCGTTAGTCAACTAACCTAACGGTGTATGACGTTGCCTAGTGGTCCAATAATTTTTAAACGATAGATTTCATTTTCCATTATAAACTGCCTGTGATGATTAAAATTGAATGTGATGAATAAACTGCCTGTGATGATGCCTGATGCATTATAACTGCCTGCGACGAATGATTAATATTTGCTGTGGTTTTGGATCGGCTAGTTATCACCATTTTATTTTTTCATGCATTATATTCTTTTTTGAGAGAAAAATGTAGTGAGGATAATTTTGTAACATTACAAGCCCGGCGGACGCCTCAAGAAGATGAAGGACTATTCCAGAAGAATAGGGCCCCACGGGGGTTCCCGAATTGTACTTTCTTTCTTTTTGGGACTGTAAGGACTGTAATTAATTATGGTGATTAGCCTATCCACGCAGCAAATATTTATGTCTGATGTGCTTGATTATTTATTTTTCTGCAAAAATATCTAATTATTGCCTATCTTTTTACAGGCTAGAGTGATAAATGGCCAAAATTGCGAGCATCGATTTCGACGTTTTGGATGCTTCAGGCAAGAACTACTTAAGCTGGCAGTTGGACATAAAATTCCATCTGCGAGCACAGGGATTGAGCCACGCCATCGCTGTAGGCGATAAGGTTTCTGATATAGATAAAGCAAAAGCAATTATCCATATCAGACGCCAGAATGGAAAAACCTCCAGCGTGGTGAAAAGGTGACGGAGGAGCGCATGTTAGAGAAGACGTATACATCCTTCCACGAGAAGGATGTTATACTAATGCAACAGTATCGTGAACGCAAGTTCACGAAATACTCAGAGCTTCTCTCATGCCTTCTGATGGCAGAGCAGAATCGTGACCTTCTTCTGGCCACCCATAACTCACGCCCTACCGGCACTGCTCCAGCGCCTGAAGCGCATCACAGCTCCTCCCAGAAGAAGAGGTGTCCCAGGAGCAACAATGCTGTACACTGGTCATCTCGGACTCCACGGCACCTGTGTGTGCCTTATATTGACGATGGCACCGTAAATACAATTTCCGGTCCATCAGGTATCATTGAAGGATCAGGGGAAGCACAATTTCTGCTCCCCAACAAAACAAAACTACTTATAAAAGATGCACTTCTCTCCCCTAGCTCGCATAGAAACCTGTTAAGCTTTAAAGACATCCGCTTAAACGGATACCACCTTGAAACGGTGAGCAAACATAACAGAGAATACCTTGATGTAACGTCTCATAAAAACGGTGCTAAAAACACCGTCGAGCATTTTGAGGGACTCACGTCGGGTCTCTACCACACAAGGATCAGAGCAATGTAAACAAACACATTAGAGCACCAGAAGTGCCATAATCAACCAGAATTCAAACTCTGGCATGATAGACTAGGACACCCTGGGAGGAATATGATGCGTCGCATCATATCCCAATCCCGTGGAATTGACCCGAAAAGCCTGACGCTACTTCGGAAGGGTGCAAATCCTTGTCCCCCTTGTTACAAAGGGAAATTGATTACGAGACCATCCACCCTGAAGGTGGACTCTGAGTCTCCAAGTTTCCTAGAGAGAATACATGGAGACATTTGCGGGCCTATTCACCCCGCAAGTGGACCATTTCGGTACTATATGGTACTGATCGACGCATCTTCAAAATGGTCGTATGTGTGCCTCCTGTCCACCTGCAACATAGCCTTTGCAAAGCTACTTGCACAGATTATAAAGTTGCGGGCACATTTCCCAGACAACCAGATCAAGAAATTGCGTTTGGACAATGCTGGGGAATTCACATCACAAGTCTTCCTAGACTACTGCCAGGCAACCGGCATAGAAGTTGAACATCCTGTAGCTCATGTTCACACCCAGAACGGGTTAGCCGAATCTCTTATAAAGAGACTACAATGGATCGCTCGACCATTGTTGATGCAATGCCAATTGTCGGTAAGTGCATGGGGACATGCCATACTGCACGCTGCATCGATGATAAGATTACGACCGTCAGGTAGTCAATCTTATTCTCCGATGCAACTTGCATATGGGAACCCGCCCGATATCTCTCACTTGAGGATATTCGGATGTGCTATCTATGTCCCCATAGCACCACTGCAGAGAACCAAGATGGGTCCTCAACGGCGCCTTGGTATCTATATTGGTTTCGACTCACCATCGATCATTAGATACATCGAACCCCTTATAGGGGACGCCTTTAAAGCACGTCTAGCAGATTGTGAGTTTGATGAAAGCACTTTCCCGAAACTAGGCATTAACACACAGAAGCCAGAAGCTTCAAAGACCATTACATGGGACACAAAGACTCTATCCCATTTTGATCCGCGTACAAACTAATGTGAAGAAGAGATCCTGAAGATCCTTCAAATCCAAAACACAGTTCACATTTTACCGGACAAATTCACTGACAACCAGAAGATTGGCAGATCACACGTCCCTGCTGCAAATACGCCAGCTAGGATTGACATACCCAAAGAATACAGCCTTATTTGTTAAGAAAATTCATGATGATATTATTCTTATCCAAATCTATGTGGACGACATCATTTTCGGATCTACTAATGAAGATCTTTGTCAAGAATTTGCTAAGTTAATGCAGGAAGAATTTGAAATGAGCCACATGGGAGGGCTCACATACTTTCTCGGATTACAAATCAAACAAGGCAAAGAAGAAACCTTTATTCATCAAACAAAGTATGCCAAAGACTTGATCAAAAGGTTCGGGATGGAAACTGCATTAGGAAAGAACATACCAATGGCAACATCCACTTCTTTAGACAAAGACAAAGCAGGTAAAAAGGTCGATCAGAAAACATATCGAGGTATGGTCGGATCTTTACTCTATTTAACCGCTAGCCGACCTGACATTATGTTTAGTGTTTGTGCATGTGCTAGATTTCAATGTGATCCTAGAGAATCACATCTTAAAACTGTAAAATACATATTTAGATATCTTAAAACCACTTCTGACTTTGGACTATTTTATCCCAAAGGTGGCACATTTAACTTAACTTCATTTAGTGACGCAGACTATGCTGGTTGTAAAGCCACAAGAAAAAGCACAAGTGGAACATGTCATTTTCTTGGACATTCCCTTGTTTCATGGTTTAACAAAAAGCAAAGTTCAGTTTCACTATCTACCACTGAGGCAGAGTATATAGCTGCCGGACTTGCCTGTGCCCAAATACTTTGGATGAAACAAGTTCTCGTAGATTATGGTATTAATACTTGTACATGTGTAATTTACTGTGATAATAAAAGCACTATTAATCTCACTAAAAACTCGGTTCTTCATCCTAGAACAAAGCATATTGATATTAGACACAGATTTATAGATGATCACTGTACCAAAAAGGATGTTGAACTTAAAGTTGTCTCCTCTGAAGTTCAAGTTGCAGATATTCTTACAAAACCCCTACAAAAAGATACATTCTCTAGACTTCGTAGAGAATTGGGTATTGTTGGAGAAAAAGAATTGAATAATGACCAATTATAATATGTAATTATTTTGTTGATGACAAGGGGAGAAAAATATGAAATGCAAAAATGAATATATTGTTTTTTTTCTAACGGCTTCGATGCAAGGGGGAACCGCATCAAAGCAGGGGGAGTAAGTTTATTTTCATATCAATTCAGTATGTCAACTTAATTTATTTTTCATTTGGGTGTCATCATCAAAAAGGGGGAGAGTGATGGAAATTGAATTCCACCCCCAAGTGATTTTGATGATGAGCACACCAAATGAAGCTTAGTGTACTAACTACACTACGATTAAGTGTGCAGGTTGTGCGACAAATGAAAAGCTTTATGCATACTCAAAGAAGCACAATCTATGCTCAAAGACAAGGACGAACGTTGCTAAGATCAATGATGAAGCTCAAAGCTCAAATAGAACAAGAAGCTCAAGTGAAAGCTCATATCCACTCCATCAGTTGATCAAGCTTTCGAAGACGTGTCCTAGTCTATAGTGAGTGTGTTGTGTCTCTATTAGGGTATTGTTAAATCCAAATCGTATAGACAATCACACGCGCACAAATGATTTCAAAAACATTTTAAATATTTTTTAAAATCATTTTCAAAAAGATATTGAGAGCTTTTTCTAGTCGTTTTATATTTCCGTAGTGAAACTCCACCACACCCTGGAGTAAACTACTTGATTGACTAGCTGTGGTTTAGCAGAAACTGCGCTGGGAGTCGACTACCAAAGGTAGGGAGTCGACTACCAGCTGAGAATCGATTTCTCCTGAAACACACTGGGAGTCGATTACCACTCCTAGGGAGTCGACTACCCGCTGTCAAAATTTGACGTTTTGACTTGATTTTTGAAATATCTTTGAGTGATTTTCTCCCATGATTTTCGGGACAAAAGTCAAAGGAATTTGAATTTTGAATTCTCAGATTTCTCCTATAAATAGAGGATCATTTTCATTGAGAAAAATACATCTATTGAATTCAAATTCTCTCGTGCAAAACGCTCTAAAGTTCTCAGCTCTCATTCTGTCTTTAGCCAAATCTGTTTTACTCTAGATCTTACAATTTTGTTATTATTTTCTGAAGATCATAATCTCATTTTATTTGGCTAACTATTTTTCAAATCCGTATTATTTGTTCTTGAATTTTTATTTAAAGGATTTTTGAAAAACATTAGATCTAGATCACAAAGACTTCATTCGTATCTTTGTGTGATCTAGAATCTTATTCTATCAAGCCACTACACGTAATTTTGTCTATTACTATTTGGCTATAGAATCTGGGTGTAAATCCGATCTCCACCAATCTATTGTGGTGAATTGGATATTGGTGTTATTTTTGTGATTACCCCTTTGCTGTAAGGGTGGTGTTGTTGGAACCCTAGACAAGTCTAGGTGTTACGGTTGGAAATCCTGGTCAAGACTAGGTCGTTGGAAATCCTAACGAGTGAAGTTAGGTATTTGTATTTGCCAAGGCAGATAGTGGAAATCTCGTACCGGAATGGTCGGGGACTGGACGTACCCAAAAGTTACGGGGAACCAGGATAAAAATCCTTGTGTCTGCGATTGCTTATCTGTGTTTGTTTATCTTTGCTCTTACTTTATTTGCTAATTGTTGTTCATCTATTGCAAAGATTAACTTTCTTTTATCCGCTGTGAATAACGATAAAATATTTGTCTTTCTCGTAATCTTATCTTAACTGTGCTTATAAATTCTCTGGGAGTCGACTACTGTTCATAGGGAGTCGACTACCTGCTGTGAAATTACTCTATGATTATTAGATTACTTTGTTGATTAAGAACCAAGCGTAGATCACTCTACTTGGTTTCTTAGGCAACATTAGAAGGATTTGTTTTGTGTTAATTTATAAAGAACGAAAAAGGTTTATCTCTATACAACACTATTCAACCCCCCTTCTAGTGTTGTTTACCATCCAATGGATCCAACAACATGGACCAACTCATATCGATACCAGCATAGATTTTGGACCCTGATTTAAACCCTACACTAATTATAAAGGCACTGACCAAATGCCCTTTTATTTTACCGATACAAAACTATACATCTGCAAAGTTACGCAATGGATCTAATTTTAAACAGATCTCAAAAACTACGATCATGAAATGTCATCAACAATTGCAAGAAACTTCCCTGTTCACTAAACATATGAATGCATCATAACGTGCAAGGGAATATCGTAGCTGCATCTTTCAAAAATTCGTTTGATTCTTCAAAAGTCTTGCAATCAAAATTAGCGACCGAACAAAACAAACTTAATCCACAATTGAATCCATGCACACAAAACGACAGCTTAAAGCCAGAGATAAAGCCAGAGATGTATTGCGCTTTTTGATTAGAGAACTAATAACATACTTGAAAGATGCCTAATGAATAAATACAAAAAGTACCGAATGGTGACATTTAAAAAAGAGGATTTTTATGCATATCAATGATAGAATCTAAAAATATATTACCCCCACATTTAGCAATGTAAAAACAACAATATCTAAAAATCAAAGTAACACTCGTTGCGAATCAAATTTTTAGAATACACTCACGGTTCTACCAAACAACACTTACAAACTAACCCAGATTAGAAAAAATCAATACAACCACTATTGCAGAACCACCATCTAATTTCTATAAAACTGCTTCAAAGAATACATCAAAGATCATGGTAACTATTGATGGAAGGACAATGACATTCTCTAGTTGGAATTATCTAATTTCCTATTCGACTTATGAAGCGCCTTCTTCCGATGTCTAAGCATGTAAGCATACATGTACGGACTACCTGTCAATTCATCACAAACGAAGAAAATAAGTCAGCGGTGCACAACTGCTACCAAACCCAAATAAATAAAATAAAATAACATCAACTCGTTAAATCAAAATACTGAAAAGGCAGAAAAATCTCACCTACTATGCTCGAGCTTCTCATTGTAACACCATAGTATAGTAGGTCGTGATTTCAGAACTGATTTGATGAGCATATAATGGAGATTACCAATCTGTTGTGAAAATTTTTTGATTCAGATATTGTGGCAATTTTTTGTGGCAATCTTATTGCGAAATTTTTTTCATGCTCAGTAAAACAATCTGTTGTCATATTTAATGCTCAGCGTGAAATGTATAATGTCATGCTCAGCAAATCAAAACAATTTTTCATGCTCTGCATGAAATGCAACCAAAAAAATTATCACAACTAATTAAAACAATCTGTTGTTAATCTCCATTTCACAACTGATTTGCTGACACTTGTTAATCTACATTACATGTTGAGCATGTATCGTATAATGTCTAAACTTGTGCTTTTTAAATATCGTACCAATCGAATTCTGTCAATAATCTAATGAGCAAGTATTCACAAAATCTCAGAATGTTAGATAAACATGAGTAGAAGGGGATCGAGCTGCCGGTGTCCACCAAATATGTAACGGCCAGTTTTCGGTCGTACGTATTTTAGTGTGTATTTTGTTTCGTATGCGTATATTTTTATTTGTATTTATTATTATTTTCTGTAGCCAGACGCGTGGCCAGACCCCGTATCCACAACCCTCTCGAAGGCGCGATCGCCCTGGTTTTCTCTTTTTAATTTTTGGATGTCTAGGGGTGAAATTGCAATAATACGATTATTATTATTAACTTTTTACTAAATCTTTATTCAAAATTTTAATGTTAATAAAACCTGAAACGGTTTTTAAAACAAAATTATTTTAAAAAACGAATCTCACTGAAATCCCTTTTAAATCAAATCGTTTAAAATTCAAGTCCTATTGATATTAAATCCTAACCTTATACTTATGATATCATGATGTTAGTTTTAAGAAAAATCAAATCAAATCAAAAGGTTATAATATCAAAACTAATCCTATACCATTTCCCCCACTTTTGTCTAAGCCAGTACAACTCCCCACGTCTCCATATCTCTCCCATGTACTCCCTTTCTCACTCTCTCCCCCTCTAAGTTACCCTACAAAAGCTTACAGGAGCCAGCAACCCCTAGGCTTTCACGCATCAAAACACTACACTTTCACTCCCCATTTTCATGCGCCCAGCCCATACAGATATTTTAAAAACCTAAGCAACCCCATCAGCCGCCTGCAACTAAACAACCCCCAGGCGATTTTCGACAGCCCCCAGCTTCAGCAAAACCCAACAGGAGAAACCCATCTCCTTTGTCATTGATCCCTTCCTCTCCCGTCCGAGCAACCCACATCCCCGGCGTCCCCTCACCGTCGGTAACTCCTCACTCCGACAGCCCAAGCCTCTCCCAACACGTGTTCCTCTCTCCCATAACCCTCTGCCACCTTGAAACCTCCTGCTCTTCCTCCCCCTTACCTGAACGCTGGCAGCCCAGAGCTCAGCCGTGCCCTACTCTCCTAGGTCCGACAAACACCCCCACGCTTCGACCGTCTGCCTCCCACATTTTAGCGAGACCGCCAGGCCATCTCTCAGCCTCGACTGCCAACCACTTGTCAAACTCTGCTGCAGACTCCAGATCCGTCGCCAGCTCTTCTCAAAGGCATCGAAAACTTGCCTGCAACCCCAGACTGCTCGCCGCACCTTCCCGACGTCGGCAACCGTCCCTCAGCCCACCGCTATCGCTCCTTTGTCGATGCAGAGCTGCCAGCCATCGACAGCAGATCACACAGTCCCCAAGTCCACTCCATCGCAGACGTCGTCGTTGTTTTAAGGACGTACACGTTGCTGCTGCATTCGCTTTGTGTCAACCCTTTGCTACGTCAATGGTTAGTAGATCTATCCCTTTCTAATCTATAACCCACACCCTAGGTTAGAGAACATAATTAAACTGAACTATTAGACGTCATAAGAATCGTTTTAAGATCCTAATGTGTTGGAAAGAACCTAATTATGTTATTTGTTTAATCAAACTAGAGAACCAATCGAACCGTAGCATAGTGCTCGTCAAGATGAACCCAACGACACCAAGTTCGTCAAAATCAGGCAAGTGTGCGAATTATTATGAATTTTTGAAATTTAACGTTTAAATGGTCTTTTCACTTAAAGCTAAATAAGAAGAATTTTGACCCGTGAAATGACGTTCACAAAAAATACCATGATGATCCATATTTAAAATGTGACGCATTGACATAAAATTTCGCATGTTTATGTTT
This sequence comes from Scilla litardierei, assembly GCA_030789695.1. NCBI lineage: Eukaryota > Viridiplantae > Streptophyta > Magnoliopsida > Asparagales > Asparagaceae > Scilla > Scilla litardierei. The sequence goes on from CM061136.1 coordinate 145,321,987, forward strand.
CAGGAGTAAATAACGAAAAATAGCTGATTGGAGCATGTTTAACAAACAACCCATTTAATTTTGTTGTTTAAATTGTATTAGGGTGTAATAATTCATGATAAATGCTGAAATTAATATGGTCATATGCTTCAAAATTTACTTGAACATAGGTTGCTAGAATTGACAGTTGTGGAACTTCTTGAAATCTTGAATTCGTGAATTCGTGCGCCTCAAAGGAGAAATCTTGAATTCGTGAACTCGTGCAAATCGTTAGGCTTGCTCGTGTTTCAGCACATTTTTGGGTGGGGTTAGGGTTGAGCAGCCACTGAGCGTGCGTGTAGAGGCACCCTTCAAGAGCACCACCTAGGCGGTGGGTGGCGTCAATCACGATTATACCCACGTGAAAAGGATCGACCTACTCTCCGCGACTTAAAGGCGTGAACCCTAGGCATAGTAGAAATTGTGTGCATAGAACTTGAACTCATTATTATTATCTCAGTTGTACACTAGAAATACCATGTTAATAAAGTTTTTAGAAAGCCCATGCTCTTTAGTGCTTGTTTTAAATTCCTTAGAACTGCCATGTTTAGATGTACTTTATCTTTCTTTAAAATTGCCATGTTTATAACCATGCTGCTACCATCTTGTATAAACAGTTAATGCATCATAAATTATTACTATTTGCTCACCTCGTTTTGGTTCGTCTTACTTTTACTTGTCAGACCTTGCTGACATACATTGTTTTTGGAATGTATGTCACATCACGAGCCAGATTACCAGGAGGACTTGTTTGAGACGCCTGACCCAGAGAGCCAGGAGTTTGCTGTTGACATGGGGTCGCTCCCTGCAGAGGATTAGATGTTGAATATTGGACTCCCCGGATTTGGTTTTGATGATGAGCAAACATAAATAATCCATGAACTAACAATTTGTGAGCGCAGTTTTGGAGATCGTCGCCAAATTCACGAGAACAATCAAAGCGACATCTCAACACTTCCCAAAGCTCATATTCATGCCTAAAGCTTCGTTGAAGCTCTTGCGACGCTTTGGAAGTTATGAAGATTCAATCGAAGCTCTCGAAGACCATTCTTTAAGGTTTTATTTATAGTCTTTTAGTTTCGATTGATAGATTGTTAAGCCTTGAGTATATCTTACGTCTATATCTTCATTACGCTAATTTCGTAGCTCTAGGATCCTTGCACAAGTTCATTCTAACTTCCTCGAAGCATCGCGCTTCGATTCGGACTTTATTGTGCATGTTAGTTGGTACAAGAACATGTACTGACCGACTAGATGGTGATCTAGTCGGTCGGCAACTGTTCTTGGACCGACTAGTTTGATTCCTTAATTTCTTGGACTTTACTGTTTACAGTTAGTCGGTCTACGTTGACTCACCGACCGACTAGTTTGTGAACTAGTCGGTCAGTGATGCTTCTTTGACCGACTAGTTGTGACTTACTGTTCATGCTAAATTTCTCCTAAGCTACTGTTTATCGTTAGTCGGTCTAAGAACGTTTGGTGACCGACTAGTTGACAATTTAGTCTGTCAACTTTTGTTCTTGGACCGACTAAGTCACTTTGTACTCAGACTAATTCTTTTTGCTCTTAGTCGGTCTACGTTCATTGGCTGACCGACTAGTTGTGAAACTAGTCGGTCAGACAGTCTTCTAGGACCGACTAGATTTCTAGGTCTGAAATTCTATCTCTTCTCAGATCCTCTCTTAGTCGGTCCACGTTGTTTGACTGACCGACTAGTTGATGAACTAGTCGGTCAGTGATTGTTCTTTGACCGACTAAGTCTCACAGATTTCTATCCGTTGGTGAATGACCTAACTTGTGTTTTTGGGTTCCTATAAATACGAACCTAGGTCATTTCTATCTAGGTTAGAGCTTCCATTCAGAGAATTCATTGAGATCAAAAGAGATAGCTATTCTCCCTCAAATCTAAAGCTCTCTTCCTCACAAGAAACCCATTCTCTCTCATTTCTAGATCTAGAGAGAAGCTTGTTCTTGGTGAGCTCTTCAAGCTATTGCTTGATCCAAGTCTCCAAATCATTCCTATGCACCGATTGCTGGTCATTTCCTTGGTGCTAGGTCTTGGTGACTTCATCTTCCTCAAATCCTTCATTTCACCATTTGGGTAAGAAAAACTCAAGGTATAGGATTTTGTGGTAAGATTTGTTTATTTCAATATAACTCATTTATATTGCTTGTGATTCTCTCGGTTGTGAGAGAAGATTGTGATCCCGGGTTGTGGGATTCACTTTGCCATTGCATGTATGATTTGATCTTGTGAAGGTTTTTCACAAGATATTCATAGTGGAAATCTTAGGTTAGGGTTTCTAACCTAAGTATCCGGAGGGGATCCGGGTGGTTGGGACGTAGGATCACCAGGAACAAGTCGGGGAGACTTGGGTGGATCCGAACCCATTAACATCGTTTGTTAGCATTGTTAATCTTGTGTTGTCATTCAATTTAAGCTTCCGCAAATTGATTTGGTAGTTGTTTGCAATTTAATTTGGAATTATACTCCTTATTATTTTAAAGTACTATTCACCCCCCCTCTAGTACTTGTGCAGTAGCTGGTAGGGCATTACATTTGGTATCAGAGCCAGATACTCAGCTATGTCTGCCAACGACAACAAGACCGTGCGTCCACCTTCCAACTATGACACCTTCAGGAACCGTGAAGGAGCATCTTTGGTGATGGAAGGACATTCCTCTACGAGGCCTCCATTCTTCAACGGTACCAACTACGGGTACTGGAAATGTCGGATGGAAACCTTCCTCCGAAGTGCATCTTTATGGAGGACTACAATGAAGGAGTACATCGAGCCCGAAGAAGAAGACTTTGAGAAATGGACAACCGCGGAGGTCGCCGCGGAGGTAAGCAATGCCAAGGCAATGAACGCCTTGCAATGCGCATTAGAGCCCGAGGACTTCAATAAGATATGCACATGTAAGAGTGCATATCAAATTTGGAACTCCCTCCTCATACTACATGAAGGGACGAGTCGGGTAAGAGACTCTAAACTCGTAGTCGTAAACAAAGATTACGAAATGTTTCATATGCAACAGGGCGAGAAGATGAAAGAATATTACGCTCGCTTCGTTGACATAATAAACGAGTTAGAGGCCCTCGGCAAGTCCTACACTCAAAAGGAGAAGTGCTCAAAGCTTATCGAAGGACTTCCTTCTTCTTGGGAGAAACGCACCTTCGCCATCGAGGAAGGTAATGACATGAATAAGTACACCGTAGTTCAACTAATGGGTACTTTAATGTCGTACGAGGTACGCAAGGATAGCAAGCTCAAATTGCAAGAAAAGATGAAGTCTTATCTAAAGAAAGACGAGCCAAAGAAAAAGGCTATTGCCTTCAAAGCCACTCCATCCACATCCACATCAACCGATGATGAAGACTCGGAAAACGAGTTGGACTTGGAGTCCATGGCACTCATGGCCAAGAAGTTCAACCGTTTCTTCCGAAAAGGTAACTTCAAGACCAAAGGTAAATTTGGTTCTTCTAACGCCTCTTCCTCTCCTTTGTGTTTTAAGTGCAATAAGCCGGGACACATGAAAGCGGAGTGTCCACTCAATAAGCAAAAGGAGAAGTGGAAGGCGCCAAAGTATGACAAGTCCAAGAAGTACACGAAAGGAAACAAGAAGAGACTTGTCGGAGCTACCTTCACCGACTCTGATGATTCTTCAAGCGGTGAGTCGGACGATGAGCACGTGGAGCAAGCGCACATGTGGTTCATGGCAAGAGAGGAGCACGATCAAGGATCCTCCTCTTCCGATGATAGTGATGACGAAAGCGATGAGGTAACGATGGATGATCTTAGAAATGCTAACTCTCAACTTTGGTCAAAATACACTAAGTTAGTAAATAGATATACTAAGGTAAAAGATGACTTAGCTAGCATTCAAACATCGCCTAAGAATATCATCACCAACAACGACACCGTTGTTGAAGAGTTAAGAAATGAGATTGTGAATCTCAAATCTAAACTTGAACATGTTAGCATTGAGGATGCGGAAGAACATGAGATAGCGGATTTATCGTCTCAAAACTCGACTTTGAGTATTGAGAACGAGAATCTTAAATCTCGTGTTTATGTTCTCACATCGCAAATATCCACTTTGGATATTTCTTTGCGTTCTCTCAAACAGAAATATGAGGACACATTGGGCCGAATCAACAAATTCAACAAGGGTAAGGGCCACTTGGATAATATCCTAAAAGACTTACTTCCGGCCAAACACCACATTGGCTTGGGGTATATGATGGGAAATTCATCCAAGTCGGTCACTACTTTTGTTAGGCCCACTTCCGAAGCCTCAACGAGTGGGAGCAAACATTCTATTGGTAGTTCATCTACCAATGGTGCTTCCACCTCGTCCACACCCTCTTTCGGAAAGAAACCCACTTTGGGTGGACCTCCAAAGAAGGGGCATGCCTACATGTACACCAATACCATGCCACGTAGGAACACACGTCCTACTCCACCGGCTCACACATATGATGATTTTTATGCAACACATTCTCGGGCACGTGCACACCATGTGAGACACCCTCACGCATGTGTTCCCACACAAGCATATGTACACCCACCTCATCATATGAATAATTCTCGTCGTGCACCATTCCATCATGTCCCGTATGCCTATCCACAACATGCATCACGTAGAAATCAACGTCGCATGCATGCACCCAATAGGATGATGGCTCCCAAAATTTTCACTATTTGGTGCCCAAAGGACACAAGCATGGATGAAAAACAAGAGTATATGAATGCTTATTTTTCGGATGTTGTGCATAGTAGGAATTATGTGGAGAAGTCTAAGTCCAATTGGACTTGGCTTCCAAAGGTCTAATCCCTTGGACCCAATGACCTTGGGTACCATGATATGAAAGTTTCTATCTTTAGGTACTCAAGGAAAAGAAAAAGAAGAGGAGCAACAAATTTAAATTTAGCTCCAAAGGGAATTGGATACTCGATAGCGGGTGTTCAAAATACATGACGGGTGACGCTCGATTGCTCTCCGGAGTGGTTCCCATTGCGAATGGAAACCGCGTCGTATTTGGAGGCAACGAGAGCGGAACCATCATAGGTGTTGGTAAAGTCGGTAACCCCTCTAAACCCTTAATTAGTGATGTTTATCTTGTTAGTGGTTTAAATCATAATCTTATTTCAATAAGCCAACTTTGTGACAAAGGTTACAAAGTTAGTTTTGCGAAAGGATTGTGTCATATTTTAAGAAAAGATAATGATAAATTATTATTTTCCGGAACTCGTCATAAAGACATTTATATTTTGGATCTTCCTAAGTCATATGAACAATGTCTCGTTGCCAACACAAGTGAACAACACTTATGGCATCGACGCTTTGGACATGTGAACTTTGGAACACTTTATAAGCTTTCGAAATTAAATTCTATTAAAGGTTTTCCGAAGCTTGTTTTTGAAAAGAAAAGTTTTTGTGATTGTTGTCAACGTGGCAAGCTTCCTAAATCTTCATTTAAACCTAAGAAAAGCATCTCTACTAAACGGCCACTAGAGCTATTACATCTAGACTTATTTGGGCCAACTAGAGTAGCTTCCTTAGGAAATGCAAGGTATGGACTTGTCATCGTAGATGACTATTCAAGATTTACTTGGGTATTTTCATTGTGTAATAAAAATGAAGCTTTTGAAAACTTCACAATTTTTGTTAAGAAAGTACAAAATCTCTTAGGAACCACCATTGTCACTATTCGTAGTGATCATGGAGGTGAATTTGAGAATGAGTCTTTTGAGACATTTTGTGATGAAGTTGGTATTACTCACACCTTCTCTTTCCCTCGTGCACCTCCTCAAAATGGTGTAGTTGAGAGAAAGAATAGGACGCTAGTGGAGTGTGCTCGCACTATGCTTGATGATAGCCAACTTGGCAATCAATTTTGGGCGGAAGCGGTACACACCGCTTGCTATGTGTTTAATAGAATACTTTTGAGGCCCGGCACTAAACAAACTTGTTATGAATTGTTGTTTGGTAGGTTGCCTCAAGTTAAACATTTTCGTGTTTTTGGTTCGAAATGTTTTATTAAGAACACATATGGTAGTTTGGACAAATTCGATCCAAGATCCGATGAGGGGATTTTTGTTGGATATTCTTCGAGTAGCAAAGCCTATCGGATATTCAACAAACGAACCTCAACGATCGAGGAGTCGCTTCATGTCTCATTTAATGAAGGATTTGTTCCAACTAGAATTTCAAATGATAATGATTCTTTGGATGTTTTATGTGATTCGTTTGATAATTCTAAGTCTAATGATTCTATTGATTCTATTGAGACTAACCCAACTAATGAAGTTGTTGAGAATGTTCCTAGTGATCAAGGTATTCCCAAACGGCTTCATTCGGTTCGTGACCATCCCCATGAGCAAGTCATTGGCAATATTCAAGATAGTGTCAAGACGAGATCGCAAGTTCACCACTTCGCAAATTGTGCCTTTGCCTCATCGATAGAGCCAAAGAATATTAATGAAGCATGCGAAGATAGCGCTTGGATCTTAGCCATGGAGGAGGAGCTCATTCAATTCGAGAGGAATGAGGTATGGGAGCTTGTTCCATTACCATCGAAGAACCACACCATCATAGGGACAAAGTGGATCTTCAAGAACAAAACCGACGAAAACCAAGTCGTCGTCCGGAACAAAGCTCTGTTAGTTGCTCAAGGCTATCGACAAGAGGAAGGTATTGATTTCGAAGAATCCTTCGCTCCGGTAGCTAGATTAGAATCAATTAGATTATTATTGTCTTTTGCATGCCATAAGAATTTTAAATTATTTCAAATGGATGTTAAAAGTGCATTTTTAAACGGAGATGTCGTTGAGGAAGTTTACGTTTCTCAACCTCCGGGCTTCATAAATGAAAAATTTCCAAATCATGTTTTTAAACTAAAGAAAGCTCTTTATGGGTTGAGACAAGCTCCTCGAGCTTTGTATGATCGCCTAAAGAATTTTCTTTTGGATTTGAATTTTAAAATGGGTGAAGCCGATTCAACACTTTTTATTAAGCATGCGAATAATGATATTTTATTAGTTCAAATTTATGTTGATGATATCATTTTCGGTGCTACTAACTTTGCTCTTTGCGAAGAGTTTTCTAATGTTATGAAGGAACAATTTGAGATGAGCCACATGGGCAAACTCAAATATTTCTTAGGTCTCCAAATTCGCCAATTGAACGATGCAATCTTCATCCACCAAACAAAGTACACGGTGGAGTTGCTAAAGCGATTTGGAATGGAGAATGCCTCCGGGAAAAAGACTCCTATGAGCACTACAACGCATCTTGATAAAGATACGGGCGGAAAAGATGTAGACATTCGTCTATATCGAGGTATGATAGGTAGTTTACTTTATCTTACCGCAAGTAGGCCCGATATTATGTTTGCCGTATGTATATGTGCTCGTTATCAGTCTCAACCTAAGGATTCTCACTTAGTAGCGGTAAAGCGTATTTTCCGTTATCTAAGTTACACTTTAGATTTTGGATTACTTTATCCAAAATCTAGCACGTATGAGTTAGTCTCATATAGTGACGCTGATTATGCGGGATGCAAATCCGACAGGAAAAGTATTAGTGGCACTTGCCATTTTCTAGGAAATTCTCTTGTCTCTTGGTTTTCCAAGAAGCAAAATTCGGTATCACTTTCAACCACCGAGGCGGAATATATTGCCGCCGGTGCCGCTTGTGCCCAGGTTCTTTGGATGAGACACACATTGAAGGATTTTGGTATTCATTGTGATACTAGCCCTATCATGGTGGATAACCAAAGTGCTATCTGTCTTTCAAAGAATCCGGTGCACCATTCCCGATCGAAACACATAGATGTCCGACACCATTTCTTAGATGATCATGTTGCTAAAAAGGACATCATATTAGTGTACGTTGAAACCCAAAAGCAAATCGCCGATATTTTCACGAAACCCCTAAAGGAGGACTCCTTTGTGCGGTTGCGTCGAGAATTGGGGATTATGGGTGAATCCGAGATATAGGATTCATATTTCATTCAATTATCTTGCATGCTATTCGATTTCGCGATATTTTGTTCATGCTAGATTAATTGAATTTTTGGGAATTTTATGTGATATATTTGAATTTATGATCGAATTCGTATTTGAAAGTCGTATTTAAGATTTCGACGTTTTATGGGGTAATTTAGATGACTAATGAGTGAGTTATGATGTTTCATCCAAGTGGTTTGTGAAGAGAAATCAATTATCAATTTTTGGACTCTTCTAGTCGGTCTAAGTTCACTTGTCAACCGACTAGATGCTCATCTAGTCGGTCAGCAAGTGAACTCAGACCGACTAGATCAAGCCTATATCTATCTCCTATCATTTTCTTTCGTTAGTCGGTCATAGTACATTTACCGACCGACTAGATTGAAAACTAGTCGGTCAGTAAGTATACTGCGACCGACTAAATCTTGCCCTAAAATTTGCTGTTTGCCTCTGTTTCGACTTAGTCGGTTCAAGCTCATTGACCGACCGACTAGATGGTAATCTGGTCGGTCAGTGCTTGAACTGTGACCGACTAAGTGTGTTAGGGCATTTGTGTCTTTTTGATTCCAGACCGACTTATACTCACTTTCTATTCGACTAAAACACTTTTTAGTCGGTCTTCTCCTCTTCTCCAGCCCGAAAACCCCCAACCCCTCTCGAGCCCTCTCGTATTCCCGTCGACTCCGGCCTGATCTCCGGCGATCCCCGCCGTCCGCCGTCGTCGACTCCACCTCCTAGGTATCTCCCTCCCTCTCCTAGGTCGATTCCTACTCTAGGGTTTGTTATTTATCTCCTCTAGCTCCTAGGGTTTCGGAATTTTTCCTCTTAGAGTTTGTGCTTTTCGATTTCGTTTGATCTCTAGGGTTTGTCTAGCTTGTAGTTTGTGTTGCTTGTTCTCGTCGTGCCTCGACCATGGCAAAGACGAGAATTCCTATCGCCTCTTCCGGGGCTTCTCCTATGTCCGTAGAACAACCTTCCGACCCTAGGAATCCCCCGAAGCCTAAGCGTCGTGCCAAGTCAACCCAAGCCTCTCCATCTTCGCCTCCTCCTAAGAAGCCTAGGACTGCGACCGTCAAACCCCGCAAATCCAAGACCAAAAAGCCCATAATCCACTCTCCGGCTACTCCTCCCGATTCCGACACTGAATTTGTGCCTGAGGATGAGCCTATCACTAGGGAACCCACTCCTCCACTCCGTCCTAGGACTCGCCAGCCAAAGGGAAAGGGCCCAATGCCAGCGGGGGGTGTTGACATATCGTTGTGTCGCGATGACCCTTTGTGTCTCGCGGCCTACAACCGTATTGAACACTGCCCGATGTTATTGGAGCACTACGTCCAGTTTTCTGATTTCCTTGGCTTAGCCGATCTCCTGTCCTATAGTGGTCTTCTTGATTATCTCCGATACGACCCCAAGGCCAATCCCAAACCGTATCCTCGCCTCGTGAAATTGTTCTATGCCAATCGCGTTCGAGGCCAGTACGATGTCAGCCACTCCATTGAGACTACTGTCTTGGGAACTCCTATAGTTCTCATGGCAGAAATCTTGGGGGAGATTCTTGGTTGCTCGTCGTGTGGTCTCCTCCCTTCGGACATTTCCGTCGATGACATTTCCTCCTTGGATCAGTCTATTCTTGCAGATATCTTCCAGGTTATCCCCTCCGCATTCATTGGTGTTCCATCGAAATCTTTTAAGCCGAATGCGTGGGTTCTTAACCTGATCTTGAAGTCATGTCTCCTCCCTAAGTATGGATCCTCTTCACTCCCATCCCAGCCGTTCTTGAAATTGATCTACGCTCTTTTCTTGGGGTGCGAGATTAATTGGGCTCGCGTGATACTCGATAAGATGGATTCTTTCGAGTGTATACGCAAGACCAATAAGTCTGCACACATTCCATACCCTTGCCTGTTGACTCTTGTATTTCGTCATTTCCGAGTCCCTCTCCCTCCTGACGATGAGCGTCCTTTGGGTACTCCTCTGAACGCGACGGCCGTGAAGAAATCTCTAGCGGCACTTCGTCACGTGCAGAGGTCTACCGCATCTGCTTCCCAGTCTACTCCGTCAGCTGCTGCAGCCTCCTCTTCCCCTGCTACATTGGACGATGTCGTACGCCTACTTCGTCAGTACGACTCCCGTTTGGCTCGTACTGAGGAGGTAGTCTGCCGTATGGCTCGTATGATGGGGATTGATCTTCCTCCTTCAGTGTCTGAGGCCGAGGAGATGGACGATGAGGAGCTTGACGAGCTTGTCACTTCTTTTGCCCGTGGCGATGAGGCCACTGCTGCTGCTGCTGGTACTTCCACTTCTGCTCCTGGAGTTGGCACCACTTCCGGTGTTCCAGAGCCTTCTGCTTCAGCACTTCAGACTTCTGAGCCTGCTGCTGACCCTGTTGACGAGCCTGCTCATGTATCTCCTGCTGCTGTTGACACTGCCACTGCTGCTGCTTCTGTCGAGACCCTTGCTGCTGTTGAGATTCCCGTTGTTGAGCCTGTTGCTGAGATCTCCACTCCTGCCCCGACGATTCCATCTGTTGAGACGCCTCTCCTCCCTGCAGATCCTGAGTCCACTCCGTCGACTGGACCCACGGAGACTGCAGATCCTGCCACCTCCTCGTGATCGCTTGTTTCGAGGACTCTCCACTACGCTTTGGATGATATATCTTAGTGAGAGTATTTTGGGTTAGGATGGGGTTTAAGAGATGTTTTGATGTATTTTTGCGCTTTCTGGATGTCGGAGTTGGATATTATGATATGATGTTGTTTTGATGTATTTTGATACACTTTGATGATGTTGATGATGATGATGTATTTTTTTATAGATGATGTGTCTCGCTTCATATGATGTACCTCATGTATTCGATGTGATACCTTTTTGATATACTCATGATGTCTCTATATATGTTCATCGTCATTCACTGTGTCTTTTATTCGTCGTGCATTTTTTTTTCATATTCGTTGAATGCATTTGAAATGTGAATCCGTCGCTCGACGATTAAAAAAACTTGGTTAAATAGATTATATTTCTATAATTATATAGAATTGTTTTCCATGCACAAAAATAACCAAGAATATTGAATATTGAAGAGTATGTTTCTTTATTCAAGAAATGAATAATTATTTGGTATTTTTGATGATTTTGATTATTTTTTTTGATAATGGACATTTTGGCACACCTTGATTTGATTTCCACATTTTTCCCTAGGTGTCAAGTTGGTCCATTGTCTTTGTCTACGACTCCCGATGTTGGATTTTCCATTTCCTAGTTGTTGTCGTTGTATGCCCCCCATTTTTGGGATAATGCCAAAGGGGGAGAGATAATGATAATAAATAGCGCAAATGAAAATTTAACTCAATTTCCAAGAATCTAGTTTGATATGTTAGATTCAGGGGGAGTTAAGATATATATAAGGATTTTCAAAATCCGATATTTCAAAAATCGATTCTCATTATATATCTTACTCGTCTCATTGATGCAATTCATATATATTCATTTTGGAATTAACGTGTCATCAATGCAGGGGGAGTAAGTATTTTACATTTGAATTATTATTTTTGATTATTATTTATGTTGGTTTGTCATCACCAAAAAGGGGGAGAATGTTGAATATTGGACTCCCCGGATTTGGTTTTGATGATGAGCAAACATAAATAATCCATGAACTAACAATTTGTGAGCACATTTTTGGAGATCGTCGCCAAATTCACGAGAACAATCAAAGCGACATCTCAACACTTACCAAAGCTCATATTCATGCCTAAAGCTTCGTTGAAGCTCTTGCGACGCTTTGGAAGTTATGAAGATTCAATCGAAGCTCTCGAAGACCATTCTTTAAGGTTTTATTTATAGTCTTTTAGTTTCGATTGATAGATTGTTAAGCCTTGAGTATATCTTACGTCTATATCTTCATTACACTCATTTCGTAGCTCTAGGATCCTTGCACAAGTTCATTCTAACTTCCTCGAAGCATCGCGCTTCGATTCGGACTTTATTGTGCATGTTAGTTGGTACAAGAACATGTACTGACCGACTAGATGGTGATCTAGTCGGTCGGCAACTGTTCTTGAACCGACTAGTTTGATTCCTTAATTTCTTGGACTTTACTGTTTACAGTTAGTCGGTCTACGTTGACTCACCGACCGACTAGTTTGTGAACTAGTCGGTCAGTGATGCTTCTTTGACCGACTAGTTGTGACTTACTGTTCATGCTAAATTTCTCCTAAGCTACTGTTTATCGTTAGTCGGTCTAAGAACGTTTGGTGACCGACTAGTTGACAATTTAGTCGGTCAACTTTTGTTCTTGGACCGACTAAGTCACTTTGTACTCAGACTAATTCTTTTTGCTCTTAGTCGGTCTACGTTCATTGGCTGACCGACTAGTTGTGAAACTAGTCGGTCAGACAGTCTTCTAGGACCGACTAGATTTCTAGGTCTGAAATTCTATCTCTTCTCAGATCCTCTCTTAGTCGGTCCACGTTGTTTGACTGACCGACTAGTTGATGAACTAGTCGGTCAGTGATTGTTCTTTGACCGACTAAGTCTCACAGATTTCTATCCGTTGGTGAATGACCTAACTTGTGTTTTTGGGTTCCTATAAATACGAACCTAGGTCATTTCTATCTAGGTTAGAGCTTCCATTCAGAGATTCATTGAGATCAAAAGAGATAGCTATTCTCCCTCAAATCTAAAGCTCTCTTCCTCACAAGAAACCCATTCTCTCTCATTTCTAGATCTAGAGAGAAGCTTGTTCTTGGTAAGCTCTTCAAGCTATTGCTTGATCCAAGTCTCCAAATCATTCCTAGGCACCGATTGCTGGTCATTTCCTTGGTGCTAGGTCTTGGTGACTTCATCTTCCTCAAATCCTTCATTTCACCATTTGGGTAAGAAAAACTCAAGGTATAGGATTTTGTGGTAAGATTTGTTTATTTCAATATAACTCATTTATATTGCTTGTGATTCTCTCGGTTGTGAGAGAAGATTATGATCCCGGGTTGTGGGATTCACTTTGCCATTGCATGTATGATTTGATCTTGTGAAGGTTTTTCACAAGATATTCATAGTGGAAATCTTATGTTAGGGTTTCTAACCTAAGTATCCGGAGGGGATCCGGGTGGTTGGGACGTAGGATCACCGGGAACAAGTCGGGGAGACTTGGGTGGATCCGAACCCATTAACATCGTTTGTTAGCATTGTTAATCTTGTGTTGTCATTCAATTTAAGCTTCCGCAAATTGATTTGATAGTTGTTTGCAATTTAATTTGGAATTATACTCCTTATTATTTTAAAGTACTATTCACCCCCCCTCTAGTACTTGTGCAGTAGCTGGTAGGGCATTACATTAGAGACCGGTGTTGTTGCCGCTTTTCTATAGATTTGCTTTAGTACTTTGTTTTAGGGTATGCTTTCCTTGCTGCAGTTCTTTGGCTATGCTGAGGCCTTATTGTTTTATTTCGTGTACGAACATTTCTGGATGTGGCTTTTAATTATATGACTGTTCTTATTGTTCTAAAATGCATGCAAGAATTCTGTGCGGTTGTTATCACAGACGCTTAATGAACTGGGGCTTCATCGCCCTAGTTTCATGTGGACCTTAGCAACATTCTCGCTTCCATTGCCTTTGGAAAGCGGGGCATTACAGGTTTTAGTGGTGGCCCATGTAGGTCATGTATTTGCAAACTTCAAAACAATGGAACTACCACCATTAGCTAAAACGTCCAGATATAACACGCACACAAAATTTACCCGAATTTCTTGTCTCGACATGGCAGGAAGATATAACACCTGGAATGGAGATGGAGCCGACATAAGTGGTATTGCCGACATTCATGAGCTTACGGGCATCAGGAGAGAAATGCTAGAGATCCAGCAGCAGCTGATCTAGCAGGGTCAGCAACCTGCTCCGATTGCACCAACACCTTCTCAAGCGGAACCCGGTATCAGGCAATTTCACGAGCTGCAAACTAAGAGCTTCTCGGGGAAAGAAGGGCCTTTAGCTGCTGATGAATGGGTCCAAGGAACTGAGGATAAGCTGAGTGCTACTCGAATCCCTCAGGCAGGATGGGTCGACATCGCGAAGCTCTAGCTGACAGATAATGCTAGGAGTTGGTGGCCACTGGAAGAGAGACGTCTGGTCAGACCGATCTCTTGGGGGCATGAATGCTAAATACTTTCCCAAGGCAGCCAAAGAGAACGCCAGCAGTGCTTAGCTAATTTGGTCCAGGGAGATAGGACCGTTGACGAGTATGAGGCTGAGTTTGCTATGCTCATCCGTTTTGCACCCCACATGGTCGAAGATCCAGAGAACTGTGCATATCAATTTCACCAAGGCCTGAATCCCAAAGTTCAAGCCTCGATGACCTCTGCAAGACTGATGAACCTTCAGGACATTTTAGACTATGCACAGGAGTATGAGATTATAGAGAGACTTCCAATGGGACCTCCAGATGGAGGAAGTAAGCGTCCCATGGAGCGCCTAGGATGGTGCCCAGAGGAAATTTTCGACCTCCACAGACTACTCGGTTTAAGAGGCCAGCTACACCTGTCCCCAACCGAGCTCAGCTGACTTGCCACTACTGCGGCAAGCTTGGACATGTGAAGAAAGATTGCAGGAGGATGCTCAACCAGTGCTTGGTCTGTGGATCGCCTGCTTATACTGTGAAGGACTGCCCTGACAACACTCAAACTGTACCTGCTAGAGCACCTAGACCTGCTCAGCAGATAGTACATGCACCTGGACAGCATGGACCGCCTTTGGTTACACAGGATTGAGCTTTTAAGTGGGCCAACCAGCCGAAGTGCCAGGCGTACACCATGACAGCTGTGGAGGCTGAAGCTGAGGATGATGTGATCGCAGGTAATACCTAGACTAAGTCTTATTTTGCTTATACTATTCATGCTTGCTTAGTTAGATCACCACGCTTAACTTAGTTAAATTATATCCTAGGTGTCATCTTAGTTTCACGTCACCCGGCCCTAACCCTGTTTGATTCTGGGGCCTCTATGTGCATCATGTCCCGGGGATTTGTAGTGGAACATTTGATTCCCACTTACACTCTTCCCAAGTGTTGGAATATCACCACTGGGAATAGTGTAGTGAAGGTTGCATTGGGATGCAGACCATGCCCGTTGGTGATTAGTGGACACGAGTTATATTCTGACTTCATTGTACACGATCTACCCAACTTCGATGCAGTTCTTGGCATTGACTGATTAGGAGCTTTCTATGCCACGATCGATTGTTACAGGAAGAAAGTGGTATTCGAACTTCCTAACCACCCGGTGTTTGAGTTCATCAGTGGAGGTTGCTCACTTGGGCCTGTCAAGTTCTGGGCCCAGCCGAGTGGATCGATTTTTGCATCTATGATAGCTCAAACAGAGAAGCCTGCAGTAGTGAGAGATTTTGACGACGTCTTCCCTGAAGACATTTCTGGATTGCCGCCCGATCGAGCGTTGGAGTTCGTCATTGATCTTATGCCGGGAGCTCAACCGATTTCGAAGGCGCCGTACCGTATGGCTCCTGCGGAGCTGGAAGAGCTGAGGAAGCAGTTGGATGATCTTTTACAGAAGGGTTTCATTCATCCCAGTGTATCTCCCTGGGGTGCACCTGTCTTGCTAGTGAAGAAGAAAGATGGATCGAGGAGGATGTGCATTGACTATAGAGAGCTGAACAAGATCACAGTGACGAACAAGTATCTGTTGCCCCGCATGGACGATATCTTCGATCAGCTTGGTAGATCGAGAGTGTTCTTAAAGCTGGATCTCCGAAGCGGATATCATCAGGTGAAAGTCAAGAAGTAAGATGTTCCCTAGACAGCTTTTTGGACTAAGTATGGGCATTATGAGTTCGTTGTCATGCCATTCTATGTGACCAATGCTCATGCTGTGTTCATGAATATCATGAATCTTATCTTCTATGATTTTCTAAATAAGTTCGTGGTGATTTTTATATATGACATCTTGTGTAACGGTCACTTTCCGATCGTATGAATTTTAGCACGTATCTTGTTTCATACGCGTAATTTTCGTATTTGATTTTATTATTATTCACCGTAACTCGGACACGCGACTGGACCCTGTTTTCATGACCCACTCGAAGGCGCGTTTCCCCCGACACCTTCTTTGTAATTTTTGGACGTCGGAGGACCAATCTGCTTATCTCATTATAAATAAATAAATATATTTTTTTAAATAAGATTTTTTATAAAATTGTTGTTTTATTGTGGCTGTACGTTTTTTTTTAAAACAATGTTCATTAATAATCTTTTAAAACTTAAAACTTAATTAACTAATTCCTAATAAACCAAATGCCACAGGTTGTGTAAAAATGGAATCAAATTTTACTAATTAAATCAAATCTTATAATATTCCTTGATATCAGCCTCCACCTGAATTGCTACCACGCAATTCACGTGCTACTCCCTCCCCCATATTATAAATAATGATGTAACCTAGGCTACCCTAGGGTCTCAGCCGTTATATTTTTCCCATCCCCTCTATTATTTTTAAAAACAAAACCCTAGGATTTTAAACTCTCCCAGCAGCCGCCATTCACCGAACCCTAGACTCGCCCTACCTCCCCACGGCACTCCCTTGGTCGCCGGTAACAGCAACCGCCCCGTGCAATCCTCCGCGGCCGCCCTCACTCCGCCAGCAGCCAGTCGGAGCGCTGCCCACCGGCCAGAGCTCTCACCTCAGCGGCTCACCTGCAGTTGGCGCAACGGCGGTGTCGCTGCCGTTTTCCAGATCGCCACACCGCCGCAGAACCACCCCCGACGCCCTGACACCCCTCCCGCAGCCGCCATCGCCGACGGAGGACCAACCGGCGGCCTTCCCCCTCGCTGCAGCAACGGAGACGAACCGCGGCCGCACCGCTACGGTTCCCCGACGTCACTCGCCACCGCACAGCAGCCCCCACGGCCCGAGTCACCGACGACCGCCTACGCCTCACTTACGAGTCTACACGGGTGAGTCTCATTATCCAAGTTTCCTCCATGTGCTAGGTCAGGTTGTAGTTGGTAGATGTATACTGAAAGTATGGGGGGGTTGGGTCCATGAAATAACAGTATTCATGAGTATGTATTTTTATATAACCAAGGTGTTGTAAAGTTGCGTAAATACTCAGTACATGGGTTGAACTCAACTTAATATTTCTTTCTTAGCACCCAACTGAAATTTTGATACCAAGGCCTAGTAAATGTTATTACATCTTTTCCTCATCAATGAATGGATATGTAAGTTATGCTGGTAGCAACTTAGGTTGATATATGTTGTTAATCGTAATTTAGCAGCCCTCAGATCTCCTTTAACATCATCTACATTTATTTAGAACCCTGTACCTTAAAGATAAATGTTACATATGTTTATATGTGCATGTAAGTGTCAAAATGTTAGTGTTAAATTGGTGGAAAGAACTAAAAGTTATTTCAGTTTTTTTAATGACGTTACATATGTTTATATGTGCCTGTAAGTGTCAAAATGTTAGTGTTAAATTGGTGGAAAGAACTAAAAGTTATTTCAGTTTTTTTTAATGACGTTACTGTAGAAGTCGACCGTTGGACATCTTTTTGGTGCATATAGGGTAGTGGTCGATCTAGGTTGAACGAAACTCCCAACGTGATGTCACGAATAGGATAGCCCCGATGATCTAGAAACAAACCCTAATAGGACTTATTGAAAAAAAAAGATCGTGACCTGACACCGTCGCCATGATCCCTTTTCAGACGGACTACCGCGGACGCGACGACTGGACGAGACGCCCCGGACAGACAACGCACTCACCATTCCAGGCAAGTGTATCCACTTGCGCTTTGACTGTGCCTTAGTTCTAGTTTGTAGAACTGTTAGATTGTGTGTGATGAGAACCGGACGTGAAATGATAGCGTCCGGGACGACCCGAGACGGCTCAGACTTGACGACGAAGTCTGAGCCTGACAACAATAAACTGCTGACATCATAGGACTATCTTGCGTGTGCGTGCGTGTGGACACCTTAGAATAACACTCCCTACACTGGTCGTGTCGTGTCTTGTTACACAAAAAGCCTACGGGTGTTTCAGATGCTTCCCAAGCGGAAGTGATCTCTGTTTCACAAAAAGCCTACGGGCGTTTCAGATGCTTCCCGAGCGGAAGTGATCTCCGTGATACAAAAAGCCTACGGGCGTTTCAGATGCTTCCCGAGCGGAAGTGATCTCCGTGATACAAAAAGCCTACGGGCGTTTCAGATGCCTCCCGAGCGGAAGTGATCTCCGTGATACAAAAAGCCTACGGGCGTTTTAGGTGCTTCCCTAGCGGAAGTGATCTCTGTACTTCTTGTCCTGAGTCTCTGGGTTGGGGTAGGGTTGAGCGTGCGCACGGGGAGAGGGTCTGGCCGCCCTCGAACCGTAAGGCGTGAACCCTTTCGTGTCTTACTTGTCCTGTCCTGTCCTGTCCCGTCATGTCACGTCTTGTCCCGACACCTTTAGGTTAGTCCCGTAGTCGGTAGCACACGCTACGGCTACTGCTTGCTACGTTTAATTTTCCTGCTACGTTACTTTTCGTTACTCAGTTATAACCCCAGCATGCTAAAACAACCAGTAAATCATTGTTAATAGTTGATACAATTGCAGTAGAGTCTGACGTTTTGTGTAGACTTTGCCTGACGTACAGTTTCCTCTTTTGGTGTTGTACGTCAGGTGTGGAGCCAGAGTACGAGTACGAGGCGGACTTGCCAGTTGACTCGGAGCCGGAGAGCGCTGATCCGGAGTACGATCCAGAGGACGATCAGAGTTAGAGGTCTTCTGTTGCTGTTCCAGAGATTATCCATTTCAGTTTGAGTTGGGTGTGTTGCACTCTTACTTTCTCGTCTAGGTTGGGTGCTTGCACCATTAGTTTCCCTTTCAGTAGTTGTAGCCGTTTTCGGCATGTTTAGACTCTCAGTACTTTGATGATAAATTTTGGAATAAAATGAAATGCTTCTTTTCAGTACTTTTGTTATTTCGTACTAACTTGCAGGGACCTGTACTTTCGCTTGGGAAAACTACAGACGCTTATTGGGTCTGGGCTCTTAGCCCCGGCCTAAGCGGGCCTTCGTCACGCTTCGCCTCCGTGTTTTTGGGAAGCGGGGCGTGACAGGTTTTAGTGGTGGCCCATGCAGGTCCCCTTTTCTGCGAGTACGGAATAGTTGAAGTATTAAATTTCAATTTATTATCATCCGGTAATTGTACGAGTCTAATCTGTGTCTTTCTGTCAATAGGATGGCAGGACGACGTGTTACCCGATCGGGGAGCTCTGGAGATGGGATTCAGGAAGACCAGAGCGGAGACTTCCAACAGGTTCTGGGCGTTATGAGAGAGATGCTGGAGGTGCAGCACCAGTTGGTTTTGCAGTCCCAGCGTGCTGCCCAGGCTGCTCCAGTTGCACCACCGCCACCTCCACCTGCCCCTCGAGCTGCTCCAGGAGTGAAGCAGTTCAACGAGCTCCAGCCGAGGACATTTTCGGGGAAGGAGGGACCCCTAGCTGCTGACGAGTGGATCCAGAGCATGGAGGAGAAGTTAGTTGCTGCGAAGATTCCAGACGACACCCGAGTGGAGATAGCGAAGATGCAGCTGACAGAGAATGCGAGGAACTGGTGGCGCCTCGAGGAGAGGCGTCTGGAGAAGCCAGTGGATTGGAAGACCTTCAGGTCTATGTTCCGGACGAAGTACTTCACCAAGACTACCAGGAGGGAGCTGTTGAGCAGATTTATAGATCTGAAACAGGGGAACATGACCGTCGAGGAGTATGAGGCGGAGTTTGAGATGCTGAGTCGCTTTGCTCCGCATATGGTGAAGAAGGAGGAGAAGCGAGCTGATCGTTTCCGGCAGGGACTGCGTCCGAAGATTCAGTCTTCTATGTCTTCGGCGAGTTTCACGACTATGAGGGAGGTGCTGGATGCTGCAAAGAATCATGAGCTTATTTCACTCCTACCTGACCCTCCAGCTGATAAGGGGAAGCGTCCTATGGAGCAGTACCGGCCACCTGCTAGGCCGGCGATGAGGCCAGTTCAGACATTACCATTTAAGAGGCCTGGAGCTCCCATTCAGAGTCAGAGCAAGGGACCGTGTCATTACTGCGGGAAGCCAGGACATGTCCAGAAGGATTGTAGGAGGAAGCTGGGTTCATGCTTGGTTTGTGGAGATGCGTCGCATGCAGCTAAGGACTATCCGAGAGCCCGTCATGCTGTAGTTGGAGCGCCAGCCCCGCTGCAGATGAGAGCGCCTGCTCCAGTTCAGAGAGGACCTGCCGTTCGTGGACCACCCTTGGCGCCACAGAAGCAGATGTTTCAGAGAGCAGCGCAGCCCCAGAGGCCGGCTTACACCATGACGGCTTTGGAGACTGAGGAACTGGATGGAGTTATTGCAGGTAACCCTTTGATTCTAGTCTTTCCTTTCATAATTTAGCTTTTAATTGTTGGTCTTGCTTGTTTGACTTGTTTGTTAGAGTAGCTTGGTTTGACCGTAGTTCTTTTTAAAATCTTAGGCACCATTCTAGTGTCTTCTCACCCGGCCTTGGCCTTGTTCGACTCCGGTGCATCCATGTGCATCTTATCCCGGAGATTCGTAACAAGACACTCCATTCCCACCCATACACTTCCCAAGTGTTGGGACATCACCACAGGGAACGGAGTGGTGACAGTGAACTTGGGATGTCAATCGATTCCTTTGGTCGTCAATGGACACGAGCTCTTTGCAGATTTCATTGTCCACGACCTGCCGCATTTTGATGCCGTTCTTGGCATCAATTGGTTGGGAGATTTCCACGCCTCGATCGATTGTCGCAGCAAGAGAGTGGTGTTCCGGATTCCAGGCCATCCAGAGTTCGAGTTCCGTAGCAGAGATGAGTCGCTTGGACCCATCAAGTATCGGGCCACGCCGGTGGTGCCGATTGTTGCAGCTATGCCGATGGAGATGGAGATCGAGCGACCAGCAGTCGTCCGAGAATTCGACGACGTCTTCCCAGAGGATATCTCAGGTTTGCCACCCGACCGAGCCTTAGAGTTTGGTATTGATCTTATGTCGGGAGCGCAACCGATATCGAAGGCGTCGTACCGTATGGCGCCCGCTGAGCTCGAGGAGCTGCGGAAGCAGTTAGATGAGTTGCTGCAGAAGGGTTTCATCCACCCTAGCGTGTCGCCATGGGGTGCACCAGTCTTACTCGTGAAGAAGAAGGATGGGTCCCGCAGGATGTGTGTGGACTATCGAGGACTGAATGCTGTCACCGTGAAGAATAAGTACCCGCTGCCGCGCATCGACGATATCTTCGACCAGCTTGGAGGATCGAGAGTCTTCTCGAAGTTGGATTTGAGGAGTGGATACCACCAGTTGAAGGTGAAGAAAGACGATGTTCAGAAGACAGCTTTCCGGATGAAATACGGACATTATGAGTTCGTGGTCATGCCGTTTGGCATGACCAATGCTCCAGCGGTGTTCATGAATTTGATGAACTTGATATTTTATGACTTCCTGGATAAGTTCGTCGTCATTTTCATTGATAACATCTTGATTTATTCGAAGTCTGAGGAAGAGCACAGCTGTCATCTGAGGACAGTGCTGGAGACGCTGAGGCGACACAAGCTTTATGCCAAGTATAGCAAGTGCGAGTTTTGGCTGGACAGAGTCGCATTTCTGGGACACGTGGTGTCCGGTGATGGCATATCTGTAGATCCGGAGAAGGTCAGAGCAGTCAGAGATTGGCCGACTCCGCAGTCAGCATCAGACATCAGGAGTTTCCTTGGTTTAGCAGGCTATTATCGGCGGTTCATCAAGGATTTCTCGAAGATTGCAGAGCCGATGACGAAGCTGACGAGAAAGGATGTAGAGTTTCTTTGGTCAGATGCTTGTGAGGAGGCCTTCAGTATCTTGAAGGCGAGGTTGACCACATCACCGGTGTTGGCAGTGCCGGATCGAAGCGGAGGCTTTGAAGTTTATTGTGATGCGTCAGGGAAGGGCCTTGGATGCGTCTTGCATCAGCATGGCCACGTGGTCGTGTATGCTTCTCGTCAGTTGAGGACTCACGAGAAGAATTACCCGACACACGATCTGGAGTTGGCGGCAGTAATCTTTGCACTGAAGATTTGGAGACACTTCTTGTTAGGTGAGAGTGTGAAGATTTTCACTGATCACAAGAGCTTGAAGTACATCTTCACGCAGAAGGAGCTCAACATGCGTCAGAGACGATGGTTGGAGCTCATGGCTGACTACGAGATAGACTTGCAGTATCATCCGGGGAAGGTGAATGTAGTGCCTGATGCCTTGAGTAGACTTCCTACTGCGATGATGCATACTTCCGACTGGAGGATTCAGCAGGAGCTGAGAGGGATGGATTTGGAGGTTGTCCTACCTGGTGTGGTTCATTCCTTCATGAATTTGCAGATTCAGTCCACGATCGTGGATCGGATCAAGGCAGCACAGGCAGGAGATCCGAAGCTTCAGAGGATCAGAAGGCAGGTTGAAGCTGGACTTCAGACGGAGTTCGTGATTCATGAGGATGGTTCACTGCGGTACGGCAGTAGGCTCTGTGTACCTGCAGGTGACGTCCGTGAGGAGCTGTTGAGCGAGGCTCATAGCTCACCATATTCCATACATCCTGGAGGCACCAAGATGTATAAGGACATCCGTCTGAATTATTGGTGGATTGGCATGAAGAGGAGCGTGGCACGGAGCGTTGCCAAGTGTCTGATATGCCAACAGGTGAAGGCTGAGCACCATCGTACTGCCGGGTTACTGCAGCCGCTTCCTATTCCGGAGTGGAAGTGGCAGCATATTACGATGGATTTCGTGACTGGTCTACCTCGGACCCCGAGGCAGAATGACGCAGTTTGGGTAATCGTGGATCGATTGACCAAGTCTATGCACTTTATCCCATTCTGAGTGGGTCAGTCTACGGAAGCCTTGGCGATGAAATATCTGGAGGTAAAATTTCCTTCTCTTACTTCCCTTTTAATTTTCTCTTGAGTTAGTAGTGATGTGGACCGTGTACGTGCAGGAGATTGTACGCTTACATGGAGTCCCCGTGAGCATCATGTCTGACAGAGATACGAGGTTCACATCTCAGTTCTGGAGAAGTCTGCAGGAGAATTTGGGCACGAGTCTGAGCTTCAGCACGGCGTACCACCCGCAGACCGACGGCCAGTCCGAGAGGACTATTCAGATCCTGGAGGATATGTTGCGAGCTTGTACGCTCGATTTGAAGGGTTCTTGGGAGGATCATCTTCACTTAGTAGAGTTTTCGTATAACAACAGCTACCAGGCGAGCATTGGCATGGCGCCGTTTGCTGCTTTATATGGAAGGAAATGTCGTTCGCCACTGAGCTGGGACGACATCGGAGATCGGGAGCTGTTGGGTCCCGAGATGATAGTGGAAGCTGTGGATGTCGTGAGGGACATCAGGGAGAAGCTCAGAGTTGCACAGGATCGCTTCAAGCATTGGGCGGATGCCAAGAGGAGACCCTTGGAGTTTCAGCCTGGAGATCACGTCTTCCTGAAGATTTCTCCGAACCGCGGAGTTATTCGTTTCGGGAAGAAGGGAAAGCTGAGTCCGAGATATATTGGGCCTTTTGATGTGCTAGAGCGTGTGGGAGCAGTGGCCTACCGCCTTGATCTGCCACCATCCTTAGAGGGAGTTCACGACGTTTTCCACGTATCTCAGCTACGTCGGTACGTCAGTGATCCATCGCATACGGTTGACTTCTCAGAGATTACAGTTCGCCCGGATCTGACATATGACCAGCAGCCTGTGCAGATCTTGGATCGTCGACAGAAACAGTTGAGGAATAAGGTAGTCGACCTGGTGAGAGTGATGTGGCGTCACGGATCACCTGGAGAGTCCACCTGGGAACGCGAGGAGGAGATGAGGGAGCGTTTCCCATTTTTGTTTGCTGATTAGTGTTGTCGATTCCGAGGACGGAATCTTTATTTTAGTGGGGTAGAATGTAACGGTCACTTTCCGATCGTATGAATTTTAGCACGTATCTTGTTTCATACGCGTAATTTTCGTATTTGATTTTATTATTATTCACTAACTCGGACACGCGACTGGACCCTGTTTTCATGACCCACTCGAAGGCGCGTTTCCCCCGACACCTTCTTTGTAATTTTTGGACGTCGGAGGACCAATCTGCTTATCTCATTATAAATAAATAAATATATTTTTTTAAATAAGATTTTTTATAAAATTGTTGTTTTATTGTGGCTGTACGTTTTTTTAAAACAATGTTCATTAATAATCTTTTAAAACTTAAAACTTAATTAACTAATTCCTAATAAACCAAATGCCACAGGTTGTGTAAAAATGGAATAAAATTTTACTAATTAAATCAAATCTTATAATATTCCTTGATATCAGCCTCCACCTGAATTGCTACCACGCAATTCACGTGCTACTCCCTCCCCCATATTATAAATAATGATGTAACCTAGGCTACCCTAGGGTCTCAGCCGTTATATTTTTCCCATCCCCTCTATTATTTTTAAAAACAAAACCCTAGGATTTTAAACTCTCCCAGCAGCCGCCATTCACCGAACCCTAGACTCGCCCTACCTCCCCACGGCACTCCCTTGGTCGCCAGTAACAGCAACCGCCCCGTGCAATCCTCCGCGGCCGCCCTCACTCCGCCAGCAGCCAGTCGGAGCGCTGCCCACCGGCCAAAGCTCTCACCTCAGCGGCTCACCTGCAGTTGGCGCAACGGCGGTGTCGCTGCCGTTTTCCAGATCGCCACACCGCCGCAGAACCACCCCCGACGCCCTGACACCCCTCCCGCAGCCGCCATCGCCGGCGGAGGACCAACCGGCGGCCTTCCCCCTCGCTGCAGCAACGGAGACAAACCGCGGCCGCACCGCTACGGTTCCCCGATGTCACTCGCCACCGCACAGCAGCCCCCACGGCCCGAGTCACCGACGACCGCCTACGCCTCACTTACGAGTCTACACGGGTGAGTCT
The DNA here is from genome assembly GCA_030789695.1 of Scilla litardierei. NCBI lineage: Eukaryota > Viridiplantae > Streptophyta > Magnoliopsida > Asparagales > Asparagaceae > Scilla > Scilla litardierei. The sequence continues at coordinate 145,346,966 of CM061136.1, forward strand.
CATTATCCAAGTTTCCTCCATGTGCTAGGTCAGGTTGTAGTTGGTAGATGTATACTGAAAGTATGGGGGGGTTGGGTCCATGAAATAACAGTATTCATGAGTATGTATTTTTATATAACCAAGGTGTTGTAAAGTTGCGTAAATACTCAGTACATGGGTTGAACTCAACTTAATATTTCTTTCTTAGCACCCAACTGAAATTTTGATACCAAGGCCTAGTAAATGTTATTACATCTTTTCCTCATCAATGAATGGATATGTAAGTTATGCTGGTAGCAACTTAGGTTGATATATGTTGTTAATCGTAATTTAGCAGCCCTCAGATCTCCTTTAACATCATCTACATTTATTTAGAACCATGTACCTTAAAGATAAATGGTACATATGTTTATATGTGCCTGTAAGTGTCAAAATGTTAGTGTTAAATTGGTGGAAAGAACTAAAAGTTATTTCAGTTTTTTTTAATGACGTTACATATGTTTATATGTGCCTGTAAGTGTCAAAATGTTAGTGTTAAATTGGTGGAAAGAACTAAAAGTTATTTCAGTTTTTTTAATGACGTTACTGTAGAAGTCGACCGTTGGACATCTTTTTGGTGCATATAGGGTAGTGGTCGATCTAGGTTGAACGAAACTCCCAACGTGATGTGACGAATAGGATAGCCCCGATGATCTAGAAACAAACCCTAATAGGACTTATTGAAAAAAAAAATATCGTGACCTGACACCGTCGCCATGATCCCTTTTCAGACGGACTACCGCGGACGCGACGACTGGACGAGACGCCCCGGACAGACGACGCACTCGCCCTTCCAGGCAAGTGTATCCACTTGCGCTTTGACTGTGCCTTAGTTCTAGTTTGTAGAACTGTTAGATTGTGTGTGATGAGAACCGGACGTGAAATGATAGCGTCCGGGACGACCCGAGACGGCTCAGACTTGACGACGAAGTCTGAGCCTGACAACAATAAACTGCTGACATCATAGGACTATCTTGCGTGTGCGTGCGTGTGGACACCCTAGAATAACACTCCCTACACTGGTCGTGTCGTGTCTTGTTACACAAAAAGCCTACGGGTGTTTCAGATGCTTCCCGAGCGGAAGTGATCTCTGTTTCACAAAAAGCCTACGGGCGTTTCAGATGCTTCCCGAGCGGAAGTGATCTCCGTGATACAAAAAGCCTACGGGCGTTTCAGATGCTTCCCGAGCGGAAGTGATCTCCGTGATACAAAAAGCCTACGGGCGTTTCAGATGCCTCCCGAGCGGAAGTGATCTCCGTGATACAAAAAGCCTACGGGCGTTTCAGGTGCTTCCCTAGCGGAAGTGATCTCTGTACTTCTTGTCCTGAGTCTCTGGGTTGGGGTAGGGTTGAGCGTGCGCACGGGGAGAGGGTCTGGCCGCCCTCGAACCGTAAGGCGTGAACCCTTTCGTGTCTTACTTGTCCTGTCATGTCCTGTCCCGTCATGTCACGTCTTGTCCCGACACCTGTAGGTTAGTCCCGTAGTCGGTAGCACACGCTACGGCTACTGCTTGCTACGTTTAATTTTCCTGCTACGTTACTTTTCGTTACTCAGTTATAACCCCAGCATGCTAAAACAACCAGTAAATCATTGTTAATAGTTGATACACTTGCAGTAGAGTCTGACGTTTTGTGTAGACTTTGCCTGACGTACATTTTCCTCTTTTGGTGATGTACGTCAGGTGTGGAGCCAGAGTACGAGTACGAGGCGGACTTGCCAGTTGACTCGGAGCCGGAGAGCGCTGATCCGGAGTACGATCCAGAGGACGATCAGAGTTAGAGGTCTTCTGTTACTGTTCCAGAGATTATCCATTTCAGTTTGAGTTGGGTGTGTTGCACTCTTACTTTCTCGTCTAGGTTGGGTGCTTGCACCATTAGTTTCCCTTTCAGTAGTTGTAGCCGTTTTCGGCATGTTTAGACTCTCAGTACTTTGATGATAAATTTTGGAATAAAATGAAATGCTTCTTTCAGTACTTTTGTTATTTCGTACTAACTTGCAGGGACCTGTACTTTCGCTTGGGAAAACTACAGACGCTTATTGGGTCTGGGCTCTTAGCCCCGGCCTAAGCGGGCCTTCGTCACGCTTCGCCTCCGTGTTTTTGGGAAGCGGGGCGTGACATCTTGGTATATTCAAAGAGCGAGGTGGAGCATGCCGAGCATTTGAGGATGACCTTGGAGATGCTTCGACGTCATAGTATATATGCCATGTTCAGTAAATGGGAATTCTGGCTGGACAGAGTTGCATTCCTTGGACAGGTAATGTCAGTAGCTGGTATTTCAGTGGATCTGGAGAAGGTTAGAGCAGTCAGTGAATGGCCCACATCTCGATCAGCATCTGACATCAGGAGTTTCCTTGGATTGGTGGGATATTATCACAGATTCATCAAGGACTTTTCAAGAATAGCTAAGCCTATGACGAGATTGACGAGGAAGGACGTCAAGTTCAGTTGGTCAGATTCTTGTGAGCAGGCCTTCAGCACTTTGAAGGAGAGACAGACTATTGCACCGGTATTGCCTATTCCAGACAGAAGCGGAGGCTTTGAGATATTTTGTAACGCATCGGGCAAGGGACTGGGATGTGTTCTGCATCAGCACAATCATGTGGTCGCATATGCTTCACGACAGTTGAAGGTTCATGAGAAGAACTATCCGACCCATGATTTGGAGTTAGCTGCTGTCGTCTTTGCATTGAAGATCTGGCGACATTTCTTATTGAGTGAGAAAATGAAAATTTTCACTGATCACAAAAGTTTGAAATACATATTCACTCAGAAGGAACTGAATCTGAGACAACATAGATGGTTGGAGTTGATGGTTGACTATGACATCGACCTTCAGTATCATCCAGGAAAGGTGAATGTCGTACCCCACGCTTTGAGTCGATTACCAGAAGTGATGATCCTTACGACTTAGTGGAGGTTACGACATGATTTGCGACAGTTGGATGTCCAAGCTTTTCTACCCAGAGTCACTTCATCATTGATGAACATGCAGATTCAGTCGACGATTGTAAATCAGATCAAGTTTGCTCAAGCTGGAGATGTTAAGTTGAAGAAGATCAGAGAGCAGATTGAAGCAGGACTATGGACCGATTTCCTTATTCATGAGGATGGATCCCTAAGAAATGGCGGTAGGATCTACGTACCTGCAGGAGATATCAAAGAGGAATTGATGAATGAGGCTCACAGTTGACCTTATTACATTCATTTTGGAGGTACAAAGATGTACAAGGATCTTCGTCAAAATTTCTGGTGGCACGGGATGAAGAGAAGCGTGGCATGGAGCGTTGCCAAGTGTCTTGTGTTAGCAGGTGAAGGCTGAGCATCATCGCACTACTGGACTACTACAACCCCTGACAAGTCTGGAGTGAAAGTGGAAGCACATCATGATGGACTTCGTGACTGGTTTACCTCGGAGCACCAGGCAGAATGACGCAATCCGGGTCATCGTTGATCGATTGACCAAGTCTGTGGACTTTATACCTTTCCAAGTGGGGCAATCCAAGGAGATACTGGCAAGGAAATACATGGAGGTAGTGATCCGACTCATACTTTATAATTTCTTTTTAGTACAAGTTGTGATGTGAGATATGTCGTGTAGGGGATCGTACGACTACATGGAGTCCCCGTGAGCATTGTAGCAGATCGAGATACGAGATTCAAGTCTCAGTTCTGGAAGAGTCTGCAAACCAATCTGGGTACCAGTCTGAAATTCAGCACTGCGTATCACCCGCAGACGGATGGCCAGTCAGAGCAGACCATTCAGATTCTGGAGGATATGCTGAGAGCCCACATGCTGGATCTCAAAGGCTCACGGGAGGACCATCTGCATCTGGTGGAGTTCTCCTACAACAACAGCTATCAGGCGAGAATTGGCATGGCACCCTTTACTGCTCTCTACGGGAGGAAATGTCGATCGCCACTGAGTTGGGATGACATATGTGATAAAGAGCTTTTGGGACCCGAGATGATAGTGAAAGCAGTAAATGTTGTGCGAGATATCAGGGACAAGCTTCGGATCGCTCAGGACCGTTACAAGCATTGGGCAGATGCTAAACGGCGTCCTCTGGAATTTCAGCCAAGAGACCATGCATTCCTGAAGATCTCCCCAAATCGAGGAGCGATCCGCTTTGGAAAGTGACGTAAGCTTATCCGAGATATATTGGACCCTTCGATGTGCTAGAGCGAGTTGGAGAGGTAGCTTATCGCTTAGCACTCCCCCATCCCTAGAGGGAGTTTATGACGTCTTTCACGTGTCTCAGCTTCGTCATTATATCAGTGACCCTTCTCATGCTGTGGACTACTCTGAGATTACAGTCCGTCCAAATCTGACGTATGAGTAACAGCCAGTGCAGATCCTTGACAGACGTGAGAAGACGCTCAGGAACAAGGTCATCGATCTTGTTAGAGTGATGTGTTGGCCTGACTCGCCTGGAGAGTCCACCTGAGAGAGAGAATAAGAGATGAGAGATTGCTACCCTTATTTGTTTTCTGATCAGTAGATGTTAGAAATTCCGAGGGCAGAATTTTCTGTAAGCTGGGTAGGATTTAACGGCCACTTTTCGGTCGTACGTATTTTAGTGTGTATTTTGTTTCGTATGCGCATATTCGTATTTGTTTTTATTATTATTTTACATAGCTAGACGCGTGACCGGATCCTGTATACACGACCCTCTCGAAGGCACGATCGCCCCGGTTTTCTCTTTTTAATTTTTCGATGTACAGGGGTGAAATTGCAATAATACGATTATTATCATTAACTTTTCACTAAATCTTTATTCAAAATTTTAATGTTAATAAAACCAGAAATAGTTTTAAACCAAAATTCTTTTAAAAAGGAATCTCACTGAAATACCTTTTAAATCAAATCATTTAAAACTCAAATCCTATTGATATTAAATCCTAACCTTAACTAACATATCCTAACTTTATAACTTATGATATCATGCTGTTAGTTTTAAGAAAAATCGAATCAAATCAAAAGGTTATAATATCAAAACTAATCCTATCCCATCTCCCCCACTTTTCTCCAAGCCAATACAACTCCCCACTTCCCCATATCTCTCCCATGTACTCCCTTTCTCTCTATCCCCTCTAACTTAACCTACAAAAGCTAACAGGAGCTGGCAAACCCTAGGCTTTCACACGTCAAAACCCTACACTTTCACTCCCCATTTTCATACGCCCAGCCCCTACAAATATTTTAAAAACCTAAGCAAACACATCAGCCACCTTCAACCAGACAACCCCCAGCCCATTTTCAATAGCCCCCAGCTTACACAAAACCCAACAGGAGAAACCCCAAGCCCTTCCTCCCCGAGCCCTTCCCCTCCCCTATGGGCAACCCACATCCCCAGCGTCCCCTTACCGCCGACAAGTCCTCACTCTGATAGCCCGGCCTCTCCCAGTGCCCGTTCCTCTCTCCCATAACCCTCTGCCACCTCGAAACTGCCTGCTCTTCCTCCCCCTCACCTGAACACCGGTGGCCTAGAGCTCAGCCGTGCCCTACCTAGGTCTGGTGAACATGCCCATGCTCCGGCCATCTGCCTCCCACCTTTCAGCGAGACCGCCATGCCATCTCTCAGTCCCGACCACCAGCCACCTGCTGAACTCCGCTGCAGACTCCAGATCCGTCGCCAGCTCTTCTCGAAGGCGTCGACAACTCGCCTGCAACCCCAGACCGCTTGCCACGCCTTCCTGATGCTGGCAGCTGTTTTTCAGCCCACCGCTGGCCGCTCCTTTGTTGCTGCAGAGCCACCGTCCATCGACATCAGACCCCACAGTCCCCAAGTCCACTCCATCACTGACGTCGTCGCTGTTTTGAGGACGTACACGTCGTCGCTGCCTTCGCTACGTGTCAACCCTTCGCCGCGTCAACGGTTAGTAGATCTATCCCCTACTAATATAACCCACACCCTAAGTTAGAGAACATAATAAAACAGAACTATTAGACGTCGTAAGAATCGTTTTAAGACTCCTAATGCGTTGGAAAGAACCTAATTATGTTATTTGTTTAATCAAACCAGAGAACCGATCGAACCGTAGCGTAGTGCTCGTCAAGACGAACCGAACGACACCAAGTTCGTCAAAATCAAGCAAGTGTGTGAATTGTTATGAATTTTTGAAGTTTAACGTTTAAATGGTCTTTTTCACTTAAAGCTAAATAACAAGAATTTGACCTGTGAAATGACGTTCAAAAAAAATACCATGATGATCCATACGTAAAATATGATGCATTGACATAAAATTTCGCATGTTTATGTTTTAAGAGTAAATAACAAAAAATATTTGATTGCAGCATGTTTAACAAACAACCCATTTAATTTCGTTGTTTAAATTGTTTTTGGGTGTTATAATTCATGATAAATGCTGATTAATATGGTCATATGTTTCACAATTTACTTGAACATATGTTGCTAGAATGGACACTTGTGGATCTTCTTGAAATCTTGAATTCGTGCGCCTCAAAGGCGAAATCTTGAATTCGTGAACTCGTGCAAATCGTTAGGCTGGCTCGTGTTCCAGCACATTTTTGGGTGGGGTTAGGGTTGAGCGGCCGCTGAGCGTGCATATAGAGATCCCCTTCAAGAGCACTACCTAGGCAGTGGGTGGAATTAATCACGATTATACCACCGTGAGAAGGATCGATGTAACAACTTGTTTTCATCAACACAACTATTTACGTATTAAAATATTTTCAATTTTTTTAAAACTATTTTATAATGGTTCGTCAGGAGTATTACGATTTCAAAAAAAATTTCTTATAAAAATATTTTAACGTATCAAACTAGTTATGGAGTATTTTAGTAAATTCGGGTTTCATCAAATACCTCTAAATAATTTTGATAAAAAATTCATTTTTCAGTTATCACTGTTTTGGCTTAACGAATTAATTTTCTATACAAACACCATCCAAACGTTTTCAAACTTCTACAGTATTATCCTATGATCATTTAGGGCGTCCCATATTTATTTCGTAATTTTCTGAAGTCAAATCAGTAGAGAACCTGCAAACCCGCTTCCTAAACGTTTTTGGCCCAAAACTCGTATTTCCGAAGCTCAAACCCCAAATTGGATCTTGTATTCGTGATCCTCGCTGGGCATGTTTTCGTAATTTTTCGAACATGTTTAGTCTCAGGGGCAAAATCGTAGTTTCGTGTATTTTACTACTAAAAGTTTACTAATTACATTACTAATTAAACCTACCCTATTTAACCTACCAACTAAGGAAAACATGTGATCACGTTTTCCTCCCCTCTAACCCAGGTTCACCTCCCCTACCCACCTAATACCATTAATATCATTGACTAATAATATGATTAAGCCTATTTAAACCCACGTGATCTTCCTTCTCCCTCACAATGTAATCACCCAGGCTAACCCATTTTCTCCCCTCTCATCTCTCATTCTCACACTCTCCCTCTCTCCAACACCCTCCCCTTCGTACTCGACCCACCCCAAGCCCGCACACCCATCGACGCTGTTGTGCGGCCGTCCCCGCCGCCGTCCCCAGGCCCTCAGCACCATCACTGACCTCTCTGTCCACCTCTCCGACGACCCCGAGCCCCGCTTCTGATATCTCTTCGTTTTCGCGCGCTTGCCCACCCTCTCACCACAGTGTCAACACCACCTCGAAGCAATGCCGCCCCTCCGACGTCCCCCAACGAGCTCTGCCCCAGCTCAAACGTCGAGCTACCCACCGCGCCTCCAGCTCCGCCCCAGCGAGCTTCGACGAGCGCCGTCGCTTCGTCCACCCCGGAGGCCCCCGGTCCTCCGACACAACCATATTCGTAGCCCGCCTCCGTAACTTTGCCGCAGCCGCCTCCCCGTCGCCTTCCGACACTCCGCCACGCTCCTCCGCCTCACTGAGCCACCAAGAACATCGATACCATCGCCGGAGCAGCTCCCGCTGCACACCCCGCCATCGCCGCAGACTTCGTCATCGCCAATCCTGCCCTCGCTACCGCAAACCACGTCGACGCCGCCCCTTGTCGTCGGCCTCCGCCCGCACCCACTGCCTGCTCGCACTTCACCGCCTGGCTGCCGTCTGCCATCGACGTCCGAAACCCCCATCCCGCAGCATGCTGCATGGAGAGAACGAAGGGTAAGTTAGTTTATAAAACGTATTTTCAGCATATTTTAGTATAAATACAAATATAAAAGTATTTCAATATTATTAAATGGATTTTATTGGTTTTAAATTCATAGTAAATAATATACAAGTCAGAAAAATAAAAGCAGCTCTAGAAAATCAGAAAAGATATTCTGGACCCAATGACGCTAGTTTCATCTCAATCAGACGCTTAGTTTTTCTAGAATAAATTTTTTAACCCTAAAACTTAAATACGTCTTTTTAATTAAAAATCCGTAACTTGTTACTTTTACGTACACTGATACGTGAAAAAATATATTTTGTAGCACTCTTCGAGACGGTCGTTTTGACACTCACTTGAACCATTCCGATATGTATTGCATCCAGAAGAAATTCTTGAATAATTACGTTACTAATTGAAAAATAGTTTTTAAATTATTTTTGAGCTTTTAAAAATTACCAGGAGCTTCTGAAAAATATTTCCTCCTGCAGTAAAATTATTTTCATCATATCTAGGCTATAGAAAAATTTAGAAATTTTTTTAGCACCATTTCAATCAGTTTATAAAATCAAAACGATCAAGTTAATTAGATAGAAAACAGTGTATTCTTTAACCGTTTGTTTCTTGTGTTTGTAGGTACCAATTCTCCTGCACCAGCATCTTTAGAAGCTTTAGCTCCAACTTCGTCTTACCATGACGATCTCGATAGTGTAACTCACATCGAATTCTAACTTTAGAAATCTAGCCAGTGTACTTTATGGAATTACTGCATGCTTGAAGCGTGGATCGGTATCATAGTTGTTGGACTTTAAAGTATTGCTCCGGACTGACATTCTCTGTTAAGGATTCTACCTTGACTTTTCAACAAGCGAAGCTCTTTGGAGTGTTGTTAATGCATTTGAACATCTTTGCCTTTGGTACAACGAATTGACATACCGTTTTGCAATATAATGATTGAATGACATACCGTGATGACATCATATTGCTGGAACATCCTATTGAAATTGAATGCTTGAAAGTAGTTGGCACCGCACTGGGTTTTTGGGGTAACTTATATTAGAGAAAGTGCGGGAGCGACCGCGAGCCATCTACACATTGCATCGTACCGTACCGACCGTCTAAATGAAATGTACCGCCTAAAGTGATTTGAGATCCGCCCGGGTGAGCGCCTCTGTGGCAGGAGATGGGCTCAATGGTTGCACACTGTACTTTCATATATAAGTCACGTAGTTTCTAGTTTTTACTATTACCTTCATGTCCTTTTATTGTTACTATATCTGCCTGGTTGTCCTACTATTACCATCACATTGCATGCTGGTTAAAATATTGCTGCTACCATGTTATATATGTCATGCCACAGTTGTTGCTCTTGAACATTACTTTTGCACTTGCACAGTCACCTTTACTTTATGCACCACATGCACTTTACTTACCACACCTGAGTAGCCACCAGTACCTTACTTATTGCTCTTACACACACGTCAGCTCTTACTTTACTTTTTACACTTGCATGATCATCTTATGTTTACTATAGGCTGTTCCATTCTTTTGCACTGCTTCTATTTCTATTGCTAGAATTGTTGTGACTTACCTACGGTTCCATCTTCGTGGAACCGCAGACGTCGCACAGGTTGACTTAGGCACTTCTGAGTTCGCAGCGCCATAGCTCGATCCTGAGACTGCCGACTTTTAAATTTGGAGTGTATGTGTGTGTTGTATTTCTATGTATTTACTTTCAAGTATTTGGTGAGAGAGTGATGTTGGTGTTGTACTTTAAATTATGGACTGTAATAATGTACGCTGGATTGAGTATTATTGTACATCTCTGCATCGTGGCTATATTGATTTCACTGATTAACTGCAGGACCTGTGCAAATATCAAATAAGTAACGGGCCCCCGAGAGCGGGTCGTTACAATCGACCTACTCTCCTCGACTTAAAGGCGTGAACCCTAGGCATAGTAGAAATCGCGTGATAGAACTTGAATTCATTATTGTTATCTCTTTTGTACAATAGAAATGCCATGTTAATAAAGTTTGTAGAAATTCCATGCTCTTTAGTGTTTGTTTTAAATTCCTTAGAACTGCCATATTTAGAAGTACTTTATCTTTCTTTAAAATTGTCATGTTTATAACCATACTGCTGCCATCTTGTAAAAACAGTTAATGCTTCATAAATTGTTACTATTCGCACACCTCGTTTTGGTTTGTCTTACTTTTACTTGCCAAACCTTGGTGACATACATTCGTGTTTTTCAAATGTAAGTCAGATCGCGAGCCAGAGTACCAGGAGGACTTGTTTGAGACGCCTGACCCAGAGAGCCAGGAGTTTGTTGTTGACTCGGAGTCGCTCCCTGTGGAGGAATAGAGACCGGTGATGTTGCCGTTTTTCTTTAGATTTTCTTTAGTATTTTGTTTTAGGGTATGCTTTCCTTGTTGCGGTTCTTTGGCTATGCTGAGGCCTTATTGTTTTATTTCGTGTACGAACATTTCTGGATGTGGCTTTTAATTATACGACTGTTCTTATTATTCTAAAATGCATGCAAGAATTCTGCGCGGCTGTTATCACAGATGCTTAATGAACTCTGGCATCATTACCCTAGTTTCGTGCGGACCTTAGTAACGTTCTCGCTTCCGTTGTCTTTGGGAAGCGGGTCGTTACAAAAAGTCTGCTCACCACCGTCGGCCTGATGAGTGCCTCGAAGACGATGGCGTCGTTATGTGGTAGCTCGATCCCCTCTAGGTCTTCGTCAGAGAAGGAGATGTGGGGGCAAAGCTGCCCTTCTTCGCTTTGCCCCTTCACCAGTGCTTGCCACCATGACCTGCCTCACTTCATTCTTCCTCAGCAACGACGAGGTTCCACTCGAGATTGGCCCGTCGCATATCACATCAATGCAAATGATCGGACCGGTGATAGGATGGGCGGCTAGTTCGGCATTGTGGTCCTGGGCCTGTCGGCCAGGTTCTGTTGGAGTTCGCCCTTCTCGCCCCTGGCCTTCTTGGTCGACAAACCTCTGGAGGTGGCCACCTTGGATCAGCTGGTCTATGCCTCTCTTCGGAGCGAAGTAATTGTCGGTGTTGTGGCCGTGGTTGCAGGGGTACCGACAGTATTTCTACGCGTTGCGCGGGGTTGGCATCCCCTTCATTTCTGGAGGCGGGTCTTTGAGAAACCCGCCCAGCTTGGTCGCTGCCATCACTTCGGCCAGCAGGGCATTGAGCCTTGTGTAGTGCACCTCCTCCAGTGCTCTCTTATGTCCGTTCCTCGGAGCAGGGTTCCTAGGAGTGTAGAACCCCCTCAAAGGTCCGAGACGATCCTGCCCTCAGGGACCTCCCTGGTCGTGCCCTCGGAATCGATCTTGATCTCGTCCTCTGGGGCGGTCATCCTACTTCGGCCTAGGCAACGACCGGGGCTCAGCTTTGAGACACTCGGCCGGTGTTACAGCTCTCTTTGCCCCTAGCGACTCCTCTCTGAGCATGAACTTGTCCGCTCTGGAGAAGAGAGCGTCAAGGTTCGCTGGCGGGTCGTGGAGGAGGGATTTGTGCAAACTGCGATTGGTGAACCTTTTCTTGAAGGCTGCCATGGCAAGCTCGTCCCCGCAGCTCGTCACGCTAAGACGCTCCTCATTGAATGGCTGCTGGAACCGTCTGAGGGTCTCGCCTTCCTCCTGGACTATCGTAAACAGATAGTCAGGAGCTTTCTTCCTTCTTCGCCCCGCTCGAAATTGCATACGGAACTTGTGGGACAAATCACCAAAGGAGTCAATCGATCTGTCCGACAAGTTGTTGTACCATTCCGAGGCGGTCTTCTGCAGCGTCGTCGGAAAGGCACGACATAGGAGCTCGTCGTCCGCTCCTTGGATCTCCATCACCCCCCTAAAGCGCTGCATGTGTTCGAGTGGATCGTCCGAGCCATCATATAATACAAGCTGTGGTAGCTTGAACCTATGCAGTATCAGGGTTGAGATTACCCTTTGCGTCAGTGGGTTGGCTTCTTCGGGATGTTGGGGGGGTGCTGGTGATCTTCATGCCACATCTCAGCCGCCTCGGACCCTGGGTGAGCCACCTTGGCGCTCAGGGGATTCCCTTCTATATGCCCTGGGGATCGGACTCCACTCACAGCTCTGCCCCCGCCGACCGTCGTGCCTTGGAGAGATGCGCTCAACCTGAGGGGGGCTTCGGCCTTGACGGGGGCGCTCTTCGTGCCTACGGCTTAGCGACCTGCTACGAGAGCGACTCTCTACAACTTGATCCTGTGGGATGTGCTCTCGCACTATCTCGATCGATGGATAGGGGGCTCCCAAGCTCCTCTGCTGGATCCTCTCCCTTGCGGTGGCAATGTACCGTCGCTGTCGGATAGCTACTTCTTTGTCAAGTCGTCTCTGTATCGCAGCCTCCTCCGCTTAAAACCGTCTCTGCCTAGCAGCCACCTCATCATCCTCGAGACACCTCTGCAGAGCGACTAATTCCTCTTCGTCGAAGCGCCTCCTTCAAGCAGCCGCTTCATACTCGAACTCGGGGAGGCGGTTCCGCCATACATTGAATGGTCTGAAGGGGCCTGATGTTTGAGGTCGCATCGTGGATTTTGCCGCAGTAATGTCCTTCATCACTTTGTCAAAGATCTCAAAGCTTTGATAAACGCCACGGGCTGCAGTCTCAATGATAGCGTCTGGCCATTCAGGGGGGCATCTCTCGGGGGGACCTTCTCGGAGAGGGAACCTTCTTGATCATTGGCTGTTTACCGCTACGATGACTGCGGTGACTGTGTGGGGTCTGCCATGTATGTTACCCTTGATTTCCACAGACGGCGCCAAATGTTGCGGGATAAAATCCGCTAACACTGAATTTGTATTGCAATGAGAATCACGGGTACAATGATTACAGGTTTTGAGGGATAAACAAGGCTAATCACGATTGGAAGACGATTTGCAGATGGAAAGCCCAAGGTCGCCCTTCAATCAGGGTATGTCACCTGTTAAATGGAGTTGATCGCCCGAGGTTGCCTCAACCGCTAAAGCAGAAGCTAACTACCTATAAGGGGAACAACTCGTCAGAAAGGTGGTGCCGGATGCCAGCCAGTAGCTTCTCCGATGCTTAAGTCAGCGGATGACTGCTTTGAAGAATGTCGAACACACGAGGTGATCTTAGAGGCAGATCAACACTTGTGTGATGAACTAATGTGGTAGGCACGAATGTGTGGAAGATATTCGACGTTGAGTAATAGTGGATGTATTAGGAATTCTTACAGATTAGCCAGACTTTTTCTTGTTGGAGGAAAGAGGGTATTTATAGGCTGCTGGAGTTGTTTACTTAAGCTGAGCTGGCAGTGTCAGGGGTTCGGCTGAGGATGTCAGAGCCGAACGTGGCAGGTACACTTTTGTTAGGCTGTCAGAGCCGTTAATGTCAGGTGTGCTTTTGTCAGGCTGTCGGGCGACGAAACGGCTTGGCGTGCTTTCGACATGCGGTCAGGCGGTCAGGCGGCGAAGCGGCCATGTGCACTTTTGTCAGAGTTGTCTGTAGTGAAACTGCTAATGGCGTGTCGTCTTCCTCCATGAGCGGACTTCACTTGGATGGAAAGGTAGGCGAGCTGCATCTGGGACGAGCTGTGGTAGACTGCGCAATCCGTCGGAGGGCTCCTCTTTGGTTTGATCGACGAGTCCGCAGCTCCGCAAGTGCGGTCTGCTCTGGGCCTTGATGAGCTTCTCTAAGCCTCGACGAACGGGGCCTCTATGTGGAGATTTGGCGGGCTAAGACTTGAGCATTGGAGATGCGGGCCTAGATCAGCTTGGCCGATCTTGAGGTCATAACAGAGCAGATCCTGAGTTTGTGGATACCTGACCTGAGATTGTCTGCGAGATTGTGGTTGGTGAAGTTGTCTCAGCTTGAGTTGTCCCACAAACTCCTCCTTCTCCCATTGTCCGAGAGAGTACTTATATTCGGGACGTTAGAGGGTAACGTTCGAGCCTTTAAGATGTTTTTGTTGCTTGAGCTGTTGAATGGAACGTTCGGTCATTGAATGCTTCTGTTATGAGTTGGTGCTTTGAATGAAGAAGCCCAACGGCCTGCTCGGCTGTCGCCTTAAATGGAGAGATGGTCGGCCTCTTGTGGTGACTTCATGATTCTTGGGCCGCAACTGTGGGCCTTACTAGGATGTAGGGCCATGACGATAATGGTGTATCAAGGTTAATGATGGTTTCAATTTTCTAGTATTGCATGGAATTGTTAATTTGTCACAAAAAATTTACAAGTACCACATATATGTTCTCTTTTTATTAGTAGAAATTTATAATAATAATTCTTATCACAACATATGAGATTAAGCGAGTGATCCCCACTAATCACACTTATTTCCATTCCTTGGCAACCACATGCCATCTAGTAGTAGCAGTTTCATGTTGACATCAAATTAACAACTTAATACACCAACAAAGCGAAAGAAATCAAAGATGCATTGGTTTTATTATTATTATCTCAGTTCCAAACTCCCCACCAGTTATCAGTTTCGTGGCTCTGATCTTCAAACATACTCCCTTCGGGAGCAGGTAGATAGTTGCAGCCGTCGTCGCTGCCGTCGTCCTCGTCGGCGGCCGGGCCAACGATGCAGTGACCGTGCCCGTGGAAGCTCTCCTGGAAGTAGGCCGAGTCGCCACTGCTGCTGTCCACCAACTGCTGCGGCCACTCCCCGTCCACCACCGCGCTCCCACCGCTGCCCGTGCTCAGGTGGTCCTCGGCCTTGGTGGGTTTATCCCCGCCGCCCGATGTTGGCTCCCCCGTGGGCCCCACAATCGCGGCCAGCTCCCTGGCCTGTAGCTTCTGATTCAGCGTGGCGACCTACAAGATACATGTGCAAAGACTGTAGTTGGTTAAAAACGATTTTTTTTTTGCTAGTAGTGATTACTGTTAGCCCTTGGTTTTATTTCATAATTAACATCGATCGATCGTCATCAGTGAGCTAGCATGTGTACCTGAGACCGGAGCCGATCGTTGTCTTTGAGAAGGGAGTCGTGATCGGTCGACAGGGAATCGTAGGCGGCCTTCAGGCGGTCGAAGTCGCGCTCGAGCTGCTTGGTCTTCCAGCGGGCACGCCGGTTCTGAAACCAGACCGCGACCTGCCTCGGCTGCAGCCCTAGCCTCTTAGCCAGCTCGCTCTTCCGCTCCGGCTCCAGCTTGTTCTCTGCCTCAAAGCTCTTCTCCAACATATGAACCTATTTATTATTACAATTAGCCACTAATTAATTAATCAGAAGGTTTGCTTTGTAATCAGATTCCAACTTAAATAATACACACCTGACACCACCACCACCACCACTAGTTTTTAATTACATCACACAGTGTACTAAATATAATTCTTAATTAATTTTAATTTAAAAATGTCAACATGTTCACCCATCTCGAAAAAGATTCCTTTTTTATTTCTTTCTAAATTTACAGGCTGGTGGCCATGGACGGAAAATTTTGATGAAGTACCTGCTCCGGAGTGAGGCGGCGCTTTTTCTCAGGGAGCTGCTCGTCGTAGTAGTCCTCGTCGAAGAGCTCCTCATGGGAGGTGAAGAAGGGCCGACGCTTATTCGTGCCCTCCTCCAGGCCCAGCACCGATCTCGCCCCTTCATTTCCCTCCAAACAAAACAACATCCCACATGAATAAACATAATACACCATCAAATATATATTTGATCATATGACCACTCTAAATTGATTTCGCAAGGTATTTTTATTCACAGATAGTTTAAACATGTTAGATTACAGCTGACAAAATGAATGTTTAAGCAAATCTCATCTTAGCCTGTCCGAATGGATACTAGTCAACCTGAGACAACTACAACTACAGAAGTCGGAAGATAAATGAATACCTCGGAAGACGGGGTTCGCCGATCCACCCAGGACGAGCATGTGGCGGTGATGGGAAGAGGGAGAAGAGTCGAAGATCAAGCGGCCGGAATCCATGATCCTTATCGTTGTCTCGGATCGGACGGATTGTCAAACGGAGAGATCCTCGAGCGATCCACTTACCAGACGGGGCAAGATGATGTTTGTTTAGTTACAAGTAAACAGATTAGTACGAGCTTAGTTGTGTGATGAGAACGCGGGGGAGTTCTAATTGGTCTTGTGACGGAAGAAGCTGGTACTCCACAGCAGCCTCGTCGACGTCTTCATCGGGGACAGAGAAAATCCCATCATGCACCGTCTGATGGAAGGTGTCGTCGGTCAACAGGCTCGGAAAGAGGAAGAAGAGGAAGAAGAAGTCAAGATGTTTGGCCGGAATCTTCAGATTCCAGCAGCCGGAGAAGTAGCAGAGGTAGGGGCTCTCTCTCTTTCTATTAATTTAAGTGTTTTTTAAGAATTTTTTTTTTTAAAATTTGGAGTTTCACTTGGATGGCTTTGTAGCTAAAGTTGATAGAGGAGGAGAGGGTGGCTTTTATAGCCGGAGATGACTTGTGACATGACCATATTGCCCCTTTGGTTTATTTAGCATTTAGGCTAAATTCTGATTTTTAAAAGGACATTGACCTTTGAAACAAAAATCACAAAAATACACGGAACTTTTGAAGTTACACTATAATATACATTGGACTAAATTTTGTACAAACACCGTAAAAATTTGATCTGATTTCATAAAACTACAAGACTTCTAAGAATCGTGTACAATTTTGCGTTTCCCCCCCTAAAAGTGAGGATAGTTTTATAAAATCAAGGTAAAGTTTAAGGTTGGTTAATTTTCAGAATCCAGCAAGGCATTTGAGTGCAGAGAGGAGGGGGAGGGGGTCCATACGTTGGTGTCGGATGAGGGTTGAGTGGTAAGGAATCGGGATTATAGAATATTGGGGAAAGAACCAATCAAACAGATAGGATAAAAGAGATCTTTAGCTTTTGGCAGTAGACTCACATAATACTGCATACAGTGGCCTTTGTAATTAATTTGTTGAAGGCTGCTGAAGAGAAAAGTAATAGCTCAGGCATTGGAGTGACGATTCAATCTTCAAATTGGCTTTTATGTTATTTTGATGCAACTGCTCCCTTTTGAAAGAGCGCACTTAGCCTGTGCACGGTGACCAAAGAAAAAAAACCCATACAACTGATGCGGTGCACACGCATAACCAACAAACGAGTAAGAAGAGAGAGAGAGAGAGAGAGAGAGAGAGAGAGAGAGAGAGAGTTTGTGTGTGTCATCGAGAGGAGACGGGACATGCGCACAACCAAAAAAGAGAGAAGTGTCGTGTAAGTGGGGGTATCGTAGGGGGTAAATGGAGTTAAATTTAAAAAAAAACTTTGCGATGGCAAAGTGCATAAATCCCAACCCAAACTATGTGGTAAACGGTGGAAAAGTAGGCGTTAAAGTGCAAAAAACGATGATGGCCATAGTGAAAAAGGACTGATCGAAAACCCATAAATAAGTGGAAAATGTAGAGGCATTTGGTTTTTATGAAAAAGTAATGGCAAGCTTGCAATTAATGAGGAGGAGGGAAGCCATTGATTGGGCTCGCCACCACCTGACCCCAAACCCAAAACACAATCAATCACCCCCACCAGGCCACCAAGCGGGGGCCACCTTGCCCATGTAGCACAACCAAGGTCAGTCCTTTGTCCTAGTGGGACAAAGGTGTAGCCCACATTTTATCCTACTGGGTTTGTCTCCCTCCCTCAATTGTAAGATAGATAAAGTATATGAACAGACATAGGAAATTTCATAGACGGATTTTAAATTTTTTTTATTTTTATGTTGTTTTCCGATGATCAATATTGACCATCTTGACCCACATATAATGGATGATTAGCATATCAAAAATTAAGTGAATCTTATGCTCTTTGACACTCTATCCAACGATTACAAATTCGACAGTTTCATAACAATAAACCTTTTTGTTATTAGCTGATTGATATAAAGTTTTGAGGTTTTAGAATGTTAACTCTCTCGAACAAAAAATTTGGAAAATGTAATGTGAAAAGTGAAGTTTTTGAAGGCCATGTAGGAAATTTTCTACACATGCTCACCTACCTTAACCTCCTTTTGAAACTGACAATTCTCATTGTTTTTTTCACATATACTTTAACTTTTTAATGATTTCTAATAAACTATTTCGTAAATTACAGAATATTACCCTTTACCTTTCCTACAAAACTACATACATTAGTTGACTATTTAAAAAATAGTCACATGCTTAATGTTGAGAAAACTAGCTTTTGAAAACATATAAAAAATGACTAAATTTCACTATGCTATTGAAATTCCATACGATTCATAGAAAACTAGGACTAAATTTCACTATGCTATTGAAATTCCATACGATTCATAGAAAACTATCTTGAGCTTTATAAATTATAGAAAACTACATCATGCTTTGTGTTTCTCAATTACACCATTTAAAGACAATAACAGTATTTATAAATTACTTTCTTGCCCATCATATATGATAGATTGACAAGTAGGTTTTGCTAAAACAATTTTCTTTTAAAAAATAACAAACAAGTAACAAAAATTCAAAAATTCAAAAAAGAGTAGAATGACATATAGGTCTATAAAATTCAAAAAATTTTAAAAACTCAAAAATAGAAGACATTCGGTCCAAAAATAATATTTAAAAATCTTAATCCTAGAAAAAGTATGAGTAAAAAATTTTAAAATAATTTTAAAAAATATACGTTATATGATATGAATTTGGGAAAATATTAAAAAAAATGTAAAAGGAAAATAATAAACAAATGTGAATTACGAGCTAATTTAAAATTATTTTATATTTGCAATAAATAGTTTTTTAAATATTAAATACGTGACTATCATGCAATTGTTTGTTAACCGTGAACTAACATATGGTAGTTATTTAGGAAAAGTTGTCTATTGTTTTATAATTTACAAAGTTCAATGTAATTTTTTTCGGAATTTTAAGAAAGTTAACATAAGTTGGGTTAAAATTAGATGGAAGGCCAGCAGATTCCTCTAGATCTGCCAAGGATGCTACAGGGACATGGTTGGAGGTTGTGCCTATGGATTCCGACTCTTTAGAGAACTCAATTCTGGTTGATGTTGCTTTGCACCCGAGCTCTTCTATTCCTAGGGTGGATAATACTCTATGGCCTCCTACCTAGTCTACTTAATGGATCTATGTTTCTGGAATTATCGCGGCACTGGAAAATGATTATTTGGTAGGTGAATGCGAGATATTCTGGATTCTGTTCATTCCTATCTCCTTGCTATTGCTGAGCCGTGTATCTCGAGGGAAAGAGCACGTGAAGTGGTATGTAAACTCAACTTTTCTAAGTTTATCTTTGTTGTTCATTTACGCTATTCTGGTGGTTTGTGGCTGTGTTGGGATTGTCGCGTTCTAGACATGAAAGAATGTTTTTCCTCTCCACACAATTGGTTCATGCATTAATTCGAAGAAGTGGGTATCAGAATTCTCTATTATCTGTTGTATATTGCTCCTTCAAATTGAACCGCTAGATGACTTTTATGGGACCAGTTAGAACAATTTGCTCTGGGTGTGAACATACCCTGGATGGTAATGGGTGACTTTAACGACATACTCAATTCTAAGGAGAAGCAAGGTGGTATACTCCCTTCCTTTTCTTGATGTTAGAGATTTCAGGATATGATGTCGTCCTGTGGCCTTATGGATCTACATTTTGTTGGTTCTCCTTTCACTTGGTGTAATAAGCGACATTGTTATGCCATGGTCTTTGAGCGTTTGGACAGGGTAGTGGCGAATTCCTCTTGGTGCACTGTTTTTCCTCATGCTATGGTCCAGCACTTGCCAATACTGTTCTCAAATCATTGTCTACTCTTGATGCAAGAAGAACCACATATTCCCTCAAACCCATTTAAGAAGCCATTTCGTTTCCAGGCGATGTGGTTTATGGCAGATGATTTCAGGAGATCACTTTCTGGGTAATGGGATATGGCTTAGGGAGATTGGGTCATCAGTTGAGACATGTGGCTGTGGAGCTTAATCTATGGAACCACAACTCGTTTGGTAGTTTATTTTGGTGGAAAAGGTGGCTTAAGGGTAGAATCGACGAAGTGCAGAGAGAACTCATGCTTCACTGGTCTCACCAATTATGTTGTTTGGAAGAACGATTGTTGGCTGAGTATGATGACATTCTTTCTCAGGAGGAGGTTTTTTTGGCTCTGAAATATAGGATTTATTGGCTTCTAAATGGGGATAGGAATACTTGATTTTTCCGTATGTCCACCTTATTTCGAAGGAGAATGAATCATATTTCTATGTCGAAAGATTGCTATGGTAACTGGATTATGGATAGGGAGGCTCTGTATAACCATGTTACTGATTTTTACAAATTCTTGTTCAGAAATGAAGAGGGTACAAGATGTTATTTTACGCACTCTCAATGCCCGTCTTTAACCTCTCCTCAAGCACATAGTCTAGGGAGGCCGATGTCGAAGAATGATGTTTGGGTAGCTCTATTCCAAATGAAACTATGGAAGTCTCCTGAAGTGGATGGTTTTCAAGCTTGAGTCTTTCAAGAAATGTGGAAAACAGTAAAGAACTCTTTGGTCGACCTGGTGTCAGGCGCTTTGGATAGAGGACAATTTGAGAAGGACAATGTACGATTTTGCTAGTTCCCATCACTAAGGTCCAACAACCTACATTGGTTAAGTAATTCTACCCTATCAGCTTGTGTTGTGTCTCATATAAACTAGTCTCAAAAGTGCTTGTTAACAGACTTCTACCTTTTCTTAATGATTTGATTGGACCATTACAGGCCAGCTTCATTCCTGGGAGACATGCATCGGATAATATTTTGGTTTCCCAGGAACTAATTCACACCATACGAAAATCGAAAAGCCGGAATGGATTCTTTGCATTTAAGATAGATATGAAGAAAGCATAAGACATGGTTAAATGGGATTTCTTGGAGGAGATGTTGAGTATTGGTGTTTCTTACCAATGTTATTTTGATGATGATCACAACAATATGTTGTTGCTAATGACTCTCTTGTTTTAGCCTCTTAGTTACTTTTCTAGAATATCATTTTTGGAGACTAAACACTTGGTGTAAGGATGGACATCAAGTGGAGAAGGGCCAAAGCTTGGACTCAAGGGTTGCCAAAGCTTGGAGATGATGGGGAGCATCAAGGCATCAAGATTGAAGCCATAGACTCTAAGGAAAGCATTATAATCCTTGTAATATTTCATTTATTGTTTTATCTCTTTTTGAGTCTAGGATTAATGTAATGCCTTGGTAGATGGTCTTCATTCATGCATATGCATTTAACCATCTTAGTGAGCCTTAGGATTATCATAGAATCCAACCCAATAGGTTCATCTAGACCAAAGACTCGTTTGGAGTCTCTGGCTTACCATTAGCCGCCTGCTGAAGGATTCACAATCGACTGGGTGATTCTAGTCGCCTGTCGAGCCTTCTACAGCCGACTGTGGTGCACTGCTCAAGTCATCCTTTGATTGACTCTACTTGAGATTTTCGCATCAGTCGACTGATGATCAATTTACAGTCGCCTGTGAATGGTCAACAGTCGTCTGAAAGGTGTAAGTGCAAATACTGCATCTCTCTGTTTTTCTCCATCTCCTGCAGCAGTCGTCTGTCTATTTTACAGTCGACTGTATTCTTGTCATCAGTCGCCTATATACTTTTTGGGAGAACGAGTGCAACTCTCTGTTTTGTTACATCCCCTGCAGCAGTCGCCTGCTGAAGGTTTTACAGGTGCCTGTCCTGTTTACAGTCGACTGTATCGACTTCATCAGTCGACTGTCTTAGCTCAGTTTATAGCCGTTGGGATTTTTCTAGCCGTTGGACAGTCGACTGTTATTTGTTCATCAGTCGACAGTCAGTGACGTTTCAGCCCATAATCTAGCCATGGCAGCTTTTTGTTTTTGGCTGTTTTCTTGGCTTTTGAGAGTTCCTATAGGGTTTCTATATATATGAGAGGGCTGAGTTCATTATAACTTCTTGATGCTATTAAAAATCCTTAGAGATTAAATAAGCCACTCTCAAACTCTCTCATTTTCCTATCAGAGCTCAATCTCCTCTTCATACATTGAAGTCATCCAAGTGCTTTCAAGCTACTCTCAACACTTGGAGATTCTCTTCCATGCCTTGCATTCGTATATGTGTAAGTACATCTCAAGGCATAGGTAAGAGTATTTGTTTTACTTGGTGTTTTCTTGTAACACTAATTCTCTTTGTGGGAATTAGTCTCTCTCTCTTTGTGGGAGAATTTCTCTTAGTGAGAATATGATATTCTCTTAGTGAGAATAACTCTCTTTCTGCGAGTAACTCTCTTTGTGAGAGTTTAGTGTTCTAGTGTAGGAATAACCCTAATTCTCTTAGTGGGAGTTAGCAATTCTCTAGGTGGAAATTTGACCCTTGTGTAGGATTGGTTGGATCCTTGTGTAGAACAAAATCCTCTTGGTGAGGTATCTCTTTGTGGGATTTGTATTCACTTATTTTTGTGGGAATTATAGTGAATATTGGTGTGGCTGGACGTACCCAAGTTTGGAGAACCAGGGTAACTTCTTGTGTTTGCATTTGGATTGATTGTGTCAATTAATTCCTCTTGCATTCATTATTCCGCATTTGCAAGTTTAATTTTAATTGGACAATTTATTTCCATTACACTATTCACCTCCCTCTAGTGTGTTGTTGTTAGGTTCTTCAAATCCAGCATTGGTGGGATCAACAGCAGCGGCGCTCTCTCTTCACCAAGGTTACACAAATCGATCAAACTCATTTGTTTTCTCTGTTGAGAAAGAGGTTTTGACTCTCCTTCCTTATCCCCAAGCCTTAAGCCAAGATCATCATGCTCGTCGGCTAAGGGAAAATAGGATCCGCCATGGCCTCAACCTGTGAATCGGGCTTTTTGCATCCAGGACTGCTAAGATTGAGGGCTTGCCGTCGGCAGTGACGAGAATCAATGTGTCACCGTGGGATTCAGGGCTTTGAGAGCTAAAGGCTTGCGCTTTCTGCGGGCACCTGGACGTAAATCCAGTAGTGAGGGTTGACTCCTACTTGTTGCGAGGTCAATCTATGGAAGAATGAGATGGAGTGACAGTCTCTCTCAGGGGCCCAGCTAACGCGTGAAACACTCCGCCTGGGTAGTACGATCGCAAGAATGAAACTCAAAGGAATTGACGGGGGCCTGCACAAGCGGTGGAGCAGTATTGCAAGGGTAAGGCGATCCTTACAATTGGTATCGGAGCAAGGTTATAGCATACTGCAACGATGGCATTCAACGCTACATCCGCCTCTCATGAAGAAGGTCATTCTACCGTTCGACCCCCGCTCTTCAACGGAATCAACTACCCAAGTTGGAAGATCAGGATGATGATCTACATGGAGGGTCAAGACCTCTGGGACATCACGGAGGTGCCATTTGAGAAGCCAACTACACCTGCAGCTACAAGGATAAAGGCAGAGAAGGACTCGATCAAATTCAATGAGAGGTGAATGCGTTCCATTTTGCCCTCTCAGCAAATGAGTTCAACCGCTTCTCCATGTGCAAAACGACCAACGAAATTTGGCATACTTTGGAGATATGTCATGAAGGGACTACAAAGGTAAAGAAATCTAAACAAACTGTGTTTAGATCTAAATATGAAATGTTTAAGAAGCAGGAAGGAGAAAGCATTTCAGAGATGTTCACAAGGTTTACAGATATCGTGAACGCGTTGGAGGGACTTGGAAAGATGATTTCCCAAGAGGATCGTGTAGAGAAGATCCTTGACTCTCTCACATCTCATTTGGAGTCAAAGGCCAATGGTATTTTGGAGTCATATGACATGTCCAAATACATCGTTGAGGAGTGCATTGGAAATCTCATAGCGTATGAAGTGAAGCTTCAACAGAAAAAGGAGATTCAACCATCTAAGCCCGAGAAGCCGGAGAAGCAAAAGGGGGTTGCATTCCATGTCAAGAGTGAGCCAATCAAATGGAGGAAGAAATTCCATCGAGAAGCTCCTAGTGAAGAAGATGAGCTAGAACAGGCGAGTGAAGAAGAAATTGAGGATCTTGCCGAGCAATTCAAGGCATTCCTCAAGTGCAAGCAAGGTAAATCTTTGTCAAAGTTTGCCTCCAATTCTAACAAGGTTCTTACTTGTTACACTTGCAGTGAAAAAGGTCACCTATCCACCGAATGCCCTTCCAAACCCAACAAAGAGACTTACAAGGGTAAAGGGAAGAAGCATTGGAAAGGGAAGTCCAAGTCTAAAAACCACAAAAATGGGCTTGTCGGTACATTTGATGATTCGAGTGATGATACATCAAGTAACGAAGAAGAGGATGACAGGAGAAAGCTCACGCGTGCTTTGCAGCAATTGATGTTCCTACACCAATCCCTCTGGCTCAAATAAAGAAGAGTTAGAAGCTTGGCTCAACTCATGTGAGGAACTGGGCCTTATGGCTATCGAGGAGGAGTCATTGTCAAGTTCTAGAGAGGAAGAAGACGATGATGAGATTGAGGAGAAGATCTCATACGATGAGCTTGAATATCAGCTCGATATGGTCTCTGAAGAAGCTAGTAAGTGCATCAACGCTTACAATAGATTAAAAGCTAAATATAAGATTGCTACGAGCAGATTGCATGAACTAAAACTCGCTAGTGTAAACAATGATGATATGCATATTTGTGACACTAGTGAGAGAGACACACTTCTCTATCAAGTTAATGAATTGAATCTGTCTAATGATAATCTTGTTACTCAAAACCTTAGCTTAGAAACTCGCATTCAATAACTTACGTTGAAGTGTGAAGAGGAATCCTGAAAGCTCAAAAGCTTTGTTTACTCTAGGGATTCACTCCACGGTTTGCTTGAAAAACACCATCCAACAAACCATAGAGGAGGCTTGGGATATATTCAAAATGTGGTACCCAAACCCACCTCTAATTCCTCTTATGGTGCAAACACAAGAAATATTGCTAAAGCACCTAAGAAGAATCACCATGCCTTCTTGTATAATATTAACACCAACAATAAGCATGTAAATCACAATGTGATGAGGAAAAATGAAAACTCTTCATTTTTTGCTAAGAAGCAAAATACTCACTTTATGCATGCCAAGAAATTTATTTCTACACCTATGCATGCCACATCCACCCCTCTTGCTAATGCAAAACCCTTGCCTAGGAGATCCTTGTGTTTATGGATTCCCACTAAGTGTAGTGTGCAAGAGAGGGATAGCTACATCAACTCTTTGGTTAGGGATGTGATCACCTCATGTGATTACATTAGGAAATCAAACTCCTCTTGGGTTTGGTTTCCTAATGTTTAGGTTCCTCACACATATGCATTTTGCATGGGTTTTGTGCTTAAATGTGTATTTTTAGCATACCCATTGTTTGTGTGTGTTTCATGATTTTGAAAATGTCTTCAAATATTATTTTTCATGAAAATGGGGACATTAGGGAATAAATTGTTATACATGCAAGTTTATTAATCATGTGTATGACAATGGGAGAGTTATTATATCTAGTATGTTTAAAATATTTTAAAACATATTTTGACTCTCATTTTGGGTTTTGATAAAGATCATTATTTACAATTGGTTATTATGGTCTTGATCTTGACCCATTGATTTGCCAACATTCTACTAGTTATACTTTGTGTTGGCAATGACTTTGTGTATCAATGACGCTTGATTTTTCCATATCTATTTGATTTCATACACTTTAGGCACATGGCTCCAATATATGTTTACCGATAGGTAAAGTGGATTATCTTCCGAGATTCTTTTTCTACAATTGGTATTACATCAATTGTTAGAGATTGTTTATCTCCTACTTTACAATTGGCATTTGATCCTAGAAGTCAAAATTTGACCATTTCTATGATCTAGGGGGAGCATGGGATAATGAGTGATACCCACTAAATTTTTTACAATTTGGTATCATACATTTCTTTACTCTTGCATATTGTCGCATCTTTGATTAAGATGTAAAGGGGGATATTTTTGATGTCCACCTTTTTGACGATGTCAAGGGAGAGAGATATATGCATTATGTAAATCTTGTATTTCATACATATGCATATTGGGAGAGAGATATATTTATGGAGAGATATGTGGGATTATTTGAACCATTCATGTGTGCATGATTATTGTCTATTGCAATTGGTTTATGTAATCCATACCTATTATATGTCACCATGCTGTCTCATTATTTCATTTGGTATAATGAGTATTTACAATTGTGTATCTCATTTTACAATTGGTGCATATAACTAAGGGGAGCTCATTAGCATTGTGCTTTACTTCTTTATGTTTTACATAATGTGTGTCACCATCAAAAAGGGGGAGATTGTTGAGTATTGGTGTTTCATACCAATGTTATTTTGATGATGATCACAATATTATGTTGTTGCTAATAACTCTCTTGTTTTAGCCTCTTAGTTACTTTTCTAGAATATCGTTTTTCCAGACTAAACACTTGGTGCAAGGATGGACATCAAGTGGAGAAGGGCCAAAGCTTAGACTCAAGGGGTGCCAAAGCTTGGAGATGATGGGGAGCATCAAGCCATCAAGATTGAAGCCATAGACTCTAAGGAAAGCATTGTAATCCATGTAATATTTCATTTATTGCTTTCTCTCTTTTTGAGTCTAGGATTAATGTAATGTGTCACGCCCCGCTTCCCAAGAGTATGGAGACGAGACGTTAGAAGGTCCGCACAGACGTGGAGCAGTGAAGCCACACGCCTGATAAGCGTCAATTTAAAATTTCAAAGCAGGTCCCTGTAACTGCAAACGGAACAACAATAATAATAACAAAGAAATAGAGACTGATATATAAATAATCCACTCTCAGAAATTGTCCACAATAATATTCAACATCCAGAAAAGCCACCAGGCTAAAGGAAAGAGTCTAAAGGCCCAAAACATGGCCAACAAAACCACAACATAACAAAGTATTGGTGCTGCGCACTGACAACTACAACAGTCTAAAATAAAAGGGAAAGCTCAACGAAGACACTAGGACTGGTCCCCGGTGTCCACGTACTCCTCCTCAGCAAACATGGGTTCTGACTCAGCGTCAGCAAACACCACGTCCTCTCCAATGAACTCTGGCTCAGGATCTAACATGTGTCACCCAAAAGAGAGAGGGGCACATGTCAGCAAGTCTAAAAGACTTGGGCAAGGAAACTGAAGGTAAACTAACAACCTAACAGTTCAAGTAAGATGCAATGACATGACATTTAAGTATGAGGCAACAGTTAAAAGGACAAGAAGGGACAAGCACGCACGATGTAGCAAAAGCTACTAAATCACTAAATCACGAATCGCTTATCACAATTTTCACTTATCACGAATCACTTGTCACGATTTTCACTTTGTGCTCAGAGTTTCCGTCTTTTGGCTGAAGTGGCTGTACGGGATCACTTCTACGCTCAAGCGACCGTTTAACTCTACCCCTCCACGTGTATCGAGCGTTGGGATTAGCAACACACTAGCTCGCTTCTGGATCACGAGCCAGGAAGTGTATTTGGCATAGGGGTGCACCTAGCCTCAAGTCACGATGTAGGAGTCAAAATCCTACTCACCGCAGCTTACATTTTAAAGTAGCGTGTGCTACACAAACACGATGAACAAGCAAGAAATGCCATGACATGAACAGATATTCGCGTACCGTTAATTGAAATTAAACATGACATACAAGCATGATGAAGGTGACAGATCTAGCTTCGTTGTCAAGCTAGATCAAGGGCGTCTAGGCAGCTATCCTTTCACTGCCTAGTCTCTTTTACGCTAAAACAAGTAAATGGCCTAAAGCATGGCCTCAAACCCTAAGTGGCAAGTTTCACTTGCCTAGCACCGAGGATGACGATCACGAAGGTTCGTCTCACAATCGCTAATCTACGGGGAAAGTTGCTGTTAAGGAGAAACAACAAGCAAAACAAAATCCATTTTTATTAGGGTTTCACAAAAACGCAAATGGGTTATGAGAATATTAAGAGATCGATTTATTACCGAATCGTTAGCGAAAGAACGATGCCGAGCAAGCACGGCGATGGAAGAACGACCCGACGAACTACGGCTCAGATCTGGAATGGATGGAGAAACCTGGAGAAAATGAGATTTGATGAGGTTTTGGGGATTTTGGGGGAGGCCGACGGCCTAGGGGAGGTGGCCGGTGCAATGGTGGTCAGAGGGGGCTCCGGGGATGAAGGAGGAGAGCTAGGGAATGTTGGATGATGATTTGGGGAAGGAGGAGGCTCAGGAGAAGTGAAAGAAGAAAGAAAAACGATTGGGGGGGGTTTAAATAGGGAAAGTTGCGGCGGCTGGAAAACCTAGGGTTTCGACATCGATTAGTCGGTCAAAGAAGGTTGGTTGACCGACTAGTTTAAGAAATAGTCGGTCGATCGTTCTACTGTGACCGACTAAGAGCAAGCAGCGAAAAAAGAATAAAATCTGGGAAATTAAATTAGTCGGTCTGTGAAGGCCCGTCGACCGACTAGTTTGTAACCTAGTCAGTCGGTGAGTGTTCATAAACCGACTAACGATAAACAGTAACTCAGGTAAAATCAATCGAAGGAATTAGTCGATCTGAGAGCAAGTTCTGACCGACTAGTTGCACATCTAGTCGGTCGGTGGTTGTTCTTAGACCGACTAAGAGTAAACAGTAACTCGGCTAGAAATGACTGACGTAAACTAGTCGGTCCGAGAAGAGTTGCCGACCAACTAGATCTCAATCTAGTCGGTTGGTTCCCCTTCTTGAACCAACTAACGTGCACGAAAAGTGTCGAATCGAAGCGCGAAGTTCTAGGAAGATTCCTACGGCTTCTAAGACCACTCTAACTCTATAATATGAGCAATTTGAAGTTCGTCATGAGTGACTTACTCCAAGATCAACGATTCTAAGGAAGAAGCTAGAAAATCACGACGAAACGATCGAAAACGAAAGCTACGGAGACGAAAACCACACATAAGGAGAAAATCCACCAAAACATATATATAATATAGATAATCCAAATACATGGAAACCAGTCGTTACATCCTCCCTAACTTAAGAAAAATTCCGTCCTCGGAATTTCCCAACACTCACGTGTCTGGGAACAAAAGTGGGTAACGCTCTCGCATCTCATCCTCTCTCTCCCAAGTAGACTCTCCTGGCGAGCCGTGTCGCCACATCACCCTCACAAGATTGACAACCTTGTTCCGAAGTGACTTCTGACGCCTGTGCAAAATCTGCACTGGCTGCTGGTCATACGTCATATCAGGGCAAACGGTAATCTCCGAGAAATCCATTACATGAGATGGATCGCTAATGTATCAATGAAGCTGCGACACATGAAAAATATTGTGAACTCCCTCCAAAGACGGTGGCAAGGCCAAGCGGTAGGCTACCTCGCCAACTCTCTCCAGAATGTCAAACGGTCCAATGTATCGCGGGCTCAACTTCCCTCGCTTCCCAAAGCGAATCACACCACGATTCGGGGAAATCTTCAAGAACACATGGTCGCCCGGCTGAAACTCCAAAGGACGTCGTTTAGCATCCGCCCAATGCTTAAAACAGTCCTGAGCAATCCTCAACCTCTCCCGAATGTTCCTGACAATATCCACAGCCTCCACAATCATCTCAGGTCCCAACAGCTTCCGATCACCAACGTCATCCCAACTCAATGGCGATCGACATTTCCTTCCATAGAGCGCGGCAAAAGGCGCCATGCCAATACTCGCCTGGAAGCTGTTGTTGTAAGAGAACTCCACCAGATGTAGATGGTCCTCCCACGAACCCTTGAAATCCAACATGCACGCCCTCAGCATGTCCTCCAAGATCTGAATCGTCCTCTCGGACTGGCCATCCGTCTGCGGATGGTACGCCATGCTGAAACTCAGACGCGTACCCAAACTCTTCTGCAAACTCTGCCAGAACTGAGATGTGAACCTCGTGTCTCTGTCCGACACGATACTCATGGAGACTCCGTGAAGTCGTACGACCTCCTGCACGATTCACGTTACATCACTATCTATCTAGGAAAAGGAAATAGAAACGGAGAGTAAAAGAATTTACCTCCATATATCTCCTTGCTAGCGCCTCAGTGGACTGTCCTACTCGAAATGGAATAAAGCGCGCAGATTTGGTCAACCGATCTACGATCACCCAAATCGCGTCATTCTGCTTCGGACTCCGAGGTAGTCCAGTCACGAAATCCATAGTGATGTGTTGCCATTTCCACTCCGGAATCGGAAGCGGTTGTAGCAACCCTGCCGTACGTTGATGCTCCGCCTTTACCTGCTGGCAAACCAAGCACCTGGCTACACTCCGAGCCACGCTCCTCTTCATACCATGCCACCAAAAGTTCAGACGAAGATCCTTGTACATCTTGGTCCCACCAGGATGCACAGAATACGGCGAACTGTGTGCTTCCACCATCAACTTCTCTCTAATATCCCCAGCTGACACACACAACCTGGCTCCAAACCTCAGCGAGCCATCCTCATGAATCAAAAAGTCAGTCCGCAGACCGGCTTCCACCTGCTCCCGAATCTTCACCAGCGTCGGATCTCCAGCCTGGCCAGCCTTGATCCTATCCACAATCGACGACTGAATCTGTATACTCATCAATGAAGAGGCCTCTCCAGGAAGAACAATCTCCATACCAGACTCGCAAAAATCCTGCCGCAATCTCCACTGCGAAGTCAACAACATCATCGCTGGAAGCCTACTCAGCGCATCAGGAACCACATTCACCTTGCTAGGGTGATACTGTAAATCAATCTCATAATCCGCCATGAGCTCCAGCCATCGACGATGTCGCATGTTGAGCTCTTTCTGAGTAAAAATATACTTCAAGATTTTGTGATCGGTGAAGATCTTCACTTTCTCACTCAGCAGGAAGTGCCTCCAAATCTTGAGCGCAAACACGACAGCAGCCAACTCCAAGTTGTGCGTCGGGTAATTCTTCTCATGAGTCTTGAGCTGACGCGAAGCATACGCCACAACATGCTCGTGCTGATGCAACACACAACCGAGACCCTTGCCAGAAGCATCGCAAAAGATCTCAAATCCACCGCTGCGATCAGGCACAATAAGGATAGGGGCAGTCGTTAATCTCTCCCTCAGAACACCAAAGGCATTCTCACAATCACCCGACCAAACAAAAGGTATATCCTTCCGCTTCAATCTGGTCATCGGCTCAGTAATATGGGAAAAGTCCTTAATGAAGCGCCGATAGTAACCAGCAAGCCCAAGGAAACTCCAGATCTCAGACACTGACTGCGGAACAGGCCACTTTCTGATGGCCTTGATCTTCTCGGGATCCACTGAAATACCATCTCCAGTCACCACATGCCCGAGAAAAGCAACTCTGTCCAGCCAAAACTCGCACTTCGAAAACTTAGCATACAACCGATGCTTCCTCAAAATCTCCAACACCGTCCTCAAGTGCGATGCATGCTCTTCCTCTGACTTAGAATAGATCAGAATGTCGTCAATAAAGATAACGACAAACTTATCTAAAAATTCGTAGTAAATCAGGTTCATCAGATTCATGAAAACTGCGGGTGCATTGGTTACACCGAATGGCATAACCACAAACTCGTAGTGACCATACTTCGTCCTGAACGCTGTCTTCGGAACGTCTTCCTTCTTCACCTTCAGCTGATGATAACCACTCCTCAGATCCAACTTCGAAAACACCTTCGAACCTCCAAGCATATCAAAAATATCATCGATGCAAGGCAACGTGTATTTATTCTTCACGGCCACCGCATTCAGTTCCTGATAGTCCACGCACATGCGACGCGAACCATCCTTCTTCTTCACCAGCAGCACTGGTGCTCCCCACGGAGACACACTAGGATTGATATAACCCTTCTGCAAGAGCTCATCCAGCTGCTTCCGTAATTCCTCCAACTCAGCGGGTGACATACGATATGGCGCCTTCGAAATCGGCTGCGCTCTTGGAATAAGATCAATAGAAAATTCCAGAGCTCGATCAGGTGGCAATCCAGACATCTCCTCGGGGAAGACGTCATCGAAATCACGCACCACAGCTGGCCTCTCCAGCTCTATCTGCATAGCCACAATCTCCATTGCCCTGGCCCGAAATCTGACAGGGCCAAGCGAGCTGCTACCCCGGCTGAACCCAAATACTGGATGTCCGGGGATCTCGAACACCACCTTCTTCCTCCGACAGTCGATCGTAGCATAGAAGCTCCCAAGCCAATCCATCCCAAGGACCGCATCGTAGTTGATGATGTCGTGGACAATGAAATCAGCGTAAAGCTCATGTCCACAGACCACCAACGGGCAAGAATTGCAACCAAGATGCACCGAGACCATGCCATTCCCTGTAACGATATTCCAACTCTTGGAAAGAGGGGACGTCGACAAGGAATGCTTCTCCACGAAGCTCTGAGAAATAATGCACATCGATGCACCAGAGTCAAAGAGGACTCGTGCATGAAATGTGCACACCAAAACCACTCCTAACAAGCAATTTAACAATCAAATCCTATTCTAGCAACCAATCATATTCAAGCAAACAACATAATTTAACAAACAAAGACAAATAAGAAAGGAACAGCTAGATTGAGGATTACATGCGATAACCTCATCCACAGCCTCGCTTTCCACAGCGGTCATCAGAAAAGCCTGCCTCCTCGGCTGCACGGCCCGCTGAAAAGCCTGCCTCTGCGGCACGAGAGCTGCTCCACGACCAGCAGAAACAGACGCTCTCTGCTGCAATGGCTGAGCCGCAACAGGTGCCCTCCAAGGCTGCTTGATACTCGGACAATCCTTCAGAGAATATGAAGCATCACCACAGCCCAAACACTGACCCAAAAGCCTCCGGCACTGGTCCTTCACATGACGCGGCTTGCCACAATGATTGCAAGTCTTCAGAACAGGCCCACCTAGCCTCTTGAACTGAGCTGGTTGGTTGGGCCTGAATCCTGGCCTAACCACTGCTCTGGCCTGCTCCACAGGCCTCTTCCCAGCACCAGAAACATGTCCCCTCCTCTGACTCAGGTTCAGCTCCTGCCTCCTCGCAGCTACCAGAACCTTCTGATAAGAGTCCAGATCAGAGGAAGACACAAAACTCTGAAGCTCCAAAGCAAGTCCCTGCAGGAACCTCTGAGCCCTCTCATCAGCATCCTGCACCATCTTCGGTGCGAACCGACTCAGTCTGGTGAACTCTTGGTGGTACTGGTCCACCGTCAAGCTCCCTTGCTTCAACTCAATAAAACGCTGCAACATCTCCTTCCTAGCAGCCTTCGGAAAGAACTCCTCATCAAACCTGGACTTAAAGGTAGCCCAAGCTATCGGCTTCACCAGCATCTTCTCTTCCGCATCCCACCAGTTCCGAGCATTATCCTTGAGTTGCCTCTTCGCCAAATCAACCCATCCAGCCGGGCTGATCTTCGCCATCTTCAAATTATCCTCTATGTTCTGAATCCACTCATCGGCAGCTAGAGGACCCTCAGACCCATCAAAATAAGCAGGACCCAGCTCCTGAAATTGCATTGCTTCCGGCTCGGAGCTAGGGGCATCCTGGATTGCCCGAGCACCCCGAACAATTGGAGCATTCTGGACTTGCAGGAGCACGCCATGCTGCACCTGCATCATCTGAAGCATCATCCGCATCATCTCCCCATTGGTGGGCTCCCGCTCAGGCTCCTCGTCATGAGGGGGCGCATTACCACCACCACGGGTAAATCGCCTTCCTGCCATCTAATGACACAGAAAACGAAACAATTAGACTCATAGCTTAGGACTCAGATGTCGAATTTTAGTTGTAGGACAATCTAATATTATTATCGTCGATCCGATAATTCACAGTTACAGAAAGTGGACCTGCATGGGCCACCAACAAAACCTGTCACGCCCCGCTTCCCAAGAGTATGGAGGCGAGACGTGAGAAGGTCCGCACAGACGTGGAGCTGTGAAGCCACACGCCTGATAAGCGTCAATTTAAAATTTCAAAGCAGGTCCCTGTAACTGCAAACGGAACAACAATAATAATAACAAAGAAAGAGAGACTGATATATAAATAATCCACTCTCAGAAATTGTCCACAATTATATTCAACATCCAGAAAAGCCATCAGGCTAAAGGAAAGAGTCTAAAGGCCCAAAACATGACCAACAAAACCACAACATAACAAAGTATTGGTGCTGCACACCGACAACTACAGCAGTCTAAAATAAAAGGGAAAGCTCAACGAAGACACTAGGACTGGTCCCCGGTGTCCACGTACTCCTCCTCAGCAAACACTGGTTCTGACTCAGCGTCAGTAAACACCACGTCCTCTCCAACGAACTCTGGCTCAGGATCTAACATGTGTCACCCAAAAGAGAGAGGGGCACATGTCAGCAAGTCTAAAAGATTTGGGCAAGGAAACTGAAGGTAAACTAACAACCTAACAGTTCAAGTAAGATGCAATGACATGACATTTAAGTATGATGCAACAGTTAAAAGGACAAGAAGGGACAAGCACACACGATGTAGCAAAAGATACTAAATCTAAATCACGAATCACTTATCACAATTTTCACTTATCACGAATCACTTGTCACGATTTTCACTTTGTGCTCAGAGTTTCCGTCTTTTGGCTGAAGTGGCTGTACGGGCTCACTTCTACGCTCAAGCGACCGTTTAACCCTACCCCTCCACGTGTATCGAGCGTTGGGATTAGCAACACACTAGCTCGCTTCTGGATCACGAGCCAGGAAGTGTATTTGGCATAGGGGTGCACCTAGCCTCAAGTCACGATGTAGGAGTCAAAATCCTACTCGCCGCAGCTTACATTTTAAAGTAGCGTGTGCTACACAAACACGATGAACAAGCAAGAAATGCCATGACATGAACAGATATTCGCGTACCGTTAATTGAAATTAAACATGACATACAAGCATGATGAAGGTGACGGATCTAGCTTCGTTGTCAAGCTAGATCAAGGGCGTCTAGGCAGCTATCCTTTCACTGCCTAGTCTCTTTTACGCTAAAACAAGTAAATGGCCTAAAGCATGGCCTCAAACCCTAAGTGGCAAGTTTCACTTGCCTAGCACCGAGGATGACGATCACGAAGGTTCGTCTCACAATCGCTAATCTACGGGGAAAGTCGCTGTTAAGGAGAAACAACCATCAAAACAACATCCATTTTTATTAGGGTTTCACAAAAACACAAATGGGTTATGAGAATATTAAGAGATCGATTTATTACCGAATCGTTAGCAGAAGAACGATGCCGAGCAAGCACGGCGATGGAAGAACGACCCGAAGAACTACGGCTCAAATCTGGAATGGATGGAGAAACCTGGAGAAAATGAGATTTGATGGGGTTTTGGGGATTTTGGGGGAGGCCGACGGCCTAGGGGAGGTGGCCGGCGCAATGGTGGTGAGAGGGGGCTCCGGGGATGAAGGAGGAGAGCTAGGGAATGTTGGATGATGATTTGGGGAAGGAGGAGGCTCAGGAGAAGTGAAAGAAGAAAGAAAAACGATTGGGGGGTTTAAATAGGGAAAGTTGCGGCGGCTGGAAAACCTAGGGTTTCGACAACGATTAGTCGGTCAAAGAAGGTTGGCTGACCGACTAGTTTAAGAACTAGTCGGTCGATCG
Source organism: Scilla litardierei (assembly GCA_030789695.1). Lineage (NCBI taxonomy): Eukaryota > Viridiplantae > Streptophyta > Magnoliopsida > Asparagales > Asparagaceae > Scilla > Scilla litardierei. Next base: position 145,382,592 of record CM061136.1, read on the forward strand.
TTCTACTGTGACCGACTAAGAGCAAGCAGCGAAAAAGGAATAAAATCTGGAAAATTAAATTAGTCGGTCTGTGAAGGCCCGTCGACCGACTAGTTTGCAACCTAGTCGGTCGGTGAGTGTTCATAAACCGACTAACGATAAACAGTAACTCAGGTAAAATCAATCGAAGGAATTAGTCAGTCTGAGAGCAAGTTCTGACCGACTAGTTGCACATCTAGTCGGTCGGTGGTTGTTCTTAGACCGACTAAGAGTAAACAGTAACTCAGCTAGAAATGACTGACGTAAACTAGTCGGTCCGAGAAGAGTTACCGGCCGACTAGATCTCAATCTAGTCGGTTGGTTCCTTTTCTTGAACCAACTAACGTGCATGAAAAGTGCCGAATCGAAGTGCGAAGTTCTAGGAAGATTCCTACGGCTTCTAAGACCACTCTAACTCTAAAATATGAGCGATTTGAAGTTCGTCATGAGTGACTTACTCCAAGATCAACGATTCTAAGGAAGAAGCTAGAAAATCACGACGAAACGATCGAAAATGAAAGCTACGGAGACGAAAACCACACATAAGGAGAAAATCCACCAAAACTTATATATATAATATAGATAATCCAAATACATGGAAACCAGTCGTTACATAATGCCTTGGTAGATGGTCTACTCATTCATGCATTTGTATTTAACCATCTTAGTGAGCCTTAGGATTATCATAGAATCCAACCCAATAGGTTCATCTTGACCAAAGACTCGTTTGGAGTCTCTGGCTTTCTATCAGTCGCCTGCTTAAGGATTCACAGTCGACTGGGTGATTCCAGTCGCCTGTCGAGCCTTTTACAGCCGATTGTGGTGCACTGCTCAAGTCATCCTTTGATTGACTCTACTCGAGCTTTTTGCATCAGTCGACCGATGATCAATTTACAGTCGCCTGTGAAATGGTCAACAGTCGTCTGAAAGGCATAAGTGCAAATACTGCATCTCTTTGTTTTTTCCATATCCTGCAGCAGTCGACTAATGAAGGATTTACAGTCGCCTGTCTATTTTATAGTCGACTGTATTCTTGTCATCAGTCGCTTGTATGAATTTTGGGAGAACGAGTGCAACTCTCTGTTCTATTCCATCCCCTGCAGCAGTTGCCTACTGAAGGTGAAGGTTTTACCGGTGCCTGTTCTGTTTATAATCGACTGTATCGACTTCATCCGTCGACTGTCTAGGCTCAGTTTTAGCCGTTGGGATTTTTCTAGCCGTTGGACAGTCGACTGTCATTTGTTCATCAGTCGACTGTCAGTGACGTTTAAGCCCATAATCTAGTCCTTGCAACTTTTTGTTTTTTTGGTTGTTTTCTTGGCTTTTGAAAGTTCCTATAGGGTTCTTATATATATAAGAGGGTTGAGTTCATTAGAACTTCTTGATGATATTGAAAATCCTTAGAGATTAAATAAGACACTCTCAAACTCTCTTATTTCCCTCTCAGAGCTCACTCTCCTCTTCATGCATTGAAGTCAAGCTCAAGAAAAATCATTCAAGTGCTTTCAAGCTACTCTCAACACTTGGAGATCCTCGTCCATGCCTTGCATTCATATATGAGTAAGTACATCTCAAGGCATAGGTAAGAGTATTTGTTTTACTTGGTGTTTTCTTGTAACACTAATTCTCTTTGTGGGAATTAGTCTCTCTATTTGTGGGAGAATTTCTCTTAGTGAGAATAGGATAGTCTCTTAGTGAGAATAACTCTCTTTGTGAGAGTAACTCTTTTTTGTGAGAGTTTAGTGTCCTAGTGTAGGACTAACCCTAATTCTCGGAGTGGGAGTTAGCAATTCTCTAGGTGGAATTTGACCCTTGTGTGGGGTTGGTTGGGTCCTTGTGTAGGAAAAAATCCTCTTGGTGAGGTATCTCTTTGTGGGATTTGTACTCACTTCTCTTTGTGAGAATTATAGTGAATATTGGTGTGGCTGGACGTACCCAAGTTTGGGGAACCAGTGTAACTTCTTGTGTTTACGTTTGGATTGATTGTGTCGATTAATTCCTCTTGCATTTATTATTCCGCATTTATGGCTTGTCCTCAAGGAAAGGATTATCATGAATGCTTTGCGTTTTTAACGGGGTATCTCAGATTCGAATTTGTGTTCATTCTGTGTAGGCTGAAACTACCATCCATGTTCTCAGAGATTGCATGGGAGTAAGAAAATTTTGGAAGGCTTTTTTCCCTACTTTGACCTTCCCGGGGTTCTATCACTTTTCGCTGGCAGAGTGGCTAAAGGAACTCTTGTACATTAGGATATATATACCCTTCATTAGGTTGTCTTGTTTGCTACATGGAAGGGGAAAATGATAGCCCAGGTTGCAACTGAGGTCTCCTATATGTATTGCAAGCCTCCAACAGTCCTCCTGCTATTTCAGTCATCCGATGGCTTCCCCTTGATTTACGATTTGGCAAGCTAAATGTTGATGGGGCTAGTAAAGGGATCTGGGCCTTGCAGGTGCAAGTGGCATTTTCTGTGATGATCGGGGTTCATGGCTACTTGGTTTCTTCGCCTATATTGGGTGGGGGTACTAATTTGAATGCAGAACTCCAGGCTATACATTTTGGCCTACAGGTTGCTTGGCAGCAGGGGTTCCTGGAGATAAGGTGTGAATCAGATTCAAAGGTTGCTCTTCTGCTTCTCAATTCAACGGATGTTCACTCCTATCCTCTTTTTTTGATACATCGAAAAGAAAGATACAAGGATTAGAGGTTAAAACCCCTAGGCAGACGGGATCCCTTTACGTCCATGACAAGTAGTTGCTATAAAGAAGCGGGCGAATGGTCCCAAATACGTAGTTCTTTATCCAATTGACATCCCAAATTTGTAAGAACGTCATTACAAAAGTTCGCCTCTCGAAATACATGCTCAAAAGCGCATAAGCGGAATCTCACCACCAAATGTCAAATGTTCAGAATCAGATTCCAAAGAGGATGAGAGTTCGCATCTTTGGAAATAAAAGTGTGAGTGTGACCTTTGAATCTGATTCACACATAACCTCCAAGAACCCCTTTTGCAACGAGATCTGTAAACCAAAGCGTATCGCCCGGAGCTCCGCGTTCAGGTTAGTTCCCCACCCAGGATAGGCAGAGAATCCAAGTAACCATGAACCATGATCATCCCGAAAAATGCCACATGCACCTGCAATTCCTAGATTTCCCTTGCTAGCACCATCAACCTTTAGTTTGACCACTCCTGAAGTAGGAGGCACCCACCGAATGAGTGAACCAACATGAGCGACTGTGGAGGACTTGCAGTAAAAACTAGAGACCTCTGCAGCCATAAAGGCAATCTGCCTCAAAAATAAGGGAATCTTCCTTGTCCTTGTCCCCCCTGTGAAAAAATCCTATGGCTATGGGCAACCCAAATCTTCCACAAACCTGCAGCAAATAGTACAACTTGATGAGGGGGGATGCATCTTTTTGTCCAAGAAACCCTTAATCCATTCCACCAACGAAAGCGAACAGAATCTTGTAAAGGTCGATCTAGGAAAGAGAACCTCCCAAACTCTCCTAGCTCCAATACAATCTCTGAGAGCATGTATCGTTGTCTCAGGATCAACAGAGCAGAATGAACACAAATCAGAATCAGTGATTCCCCTCTTAAAACGCAACACATTTGTGACAATCCTTTCCTTATGGACCAGCCATAAAAAATATATACAACGAGCAGGCAAAGGCAACTTCCATAACCATACTAACTGAAGCTCTGACCCTCAATCTGTTTCCAGCAACCTCCGGTACGCTGATTGAGTTGAAAAAATCCAATTTAGTGTTAGATTCCATATATAACTATCCTTCTGTGCTGCAACTTTGGGAAGTGGGTAAGACATAATTCTTTGTGCAACAGTATCTGAAACTAGTTGAATTAAATTGTCAATATCCCATGAACCATTTGCAATAAAGTCACTGACAGGAGTCTGAGATCCATCCACCCCGAGAGCAGAAGAGGAAAGTGGTTGCCCCGGCCAATTATCTCTCCAAAAATAAGTACATAGCCCATCCCCAACCCTTTTTACTAGCCCCTCTTTTAAACATTTCAATCCTTGAAGTAAGCATTTCCAAGAGTAAGACCAGGATGAAGGAAGAGAGTTCAAACCTGAAATATACTCAACAAAGTCTTCATGGAGCTTATATTTTGCTTTCAACAACCTAACCCAAAGGGCACGAGGTTCCTTCAAAAACCTCCAGGCTAGCCTCTGTAACATAACATTATTGTGCTATTCCATGGATCTAAAGCCAAGACCTCCCACCTTCTTTGGTATACACACCTCCTTCCAACTAACAAGGTGAAGTTTCTTCTTTCCTTCCCGTCCACCCCAAATAAAGGCCATATTCAACTTGTCTATCTCCTTCATATTATGCTTAGGGAACCGTGTAGTAAGCATAACATAAGTAGGAATTGCAGAGGTAACTAAACTAACCAGGGTACCACGTCCTCCCAGGCTCAACAATTTCGATTTCCAACCAGAGAGCTTCGAGCTGATTCTCTCCACCACATCTCTATAAGTATCTTTCGACACTCTTCCATGAAGGAAAGGCACGCCCAGGTACTTTCCCAAATCCGTAGATAGATGAACACCTAACGAAGAGCATATATTCAAAGCATGTTGATGCCCTACCGCCGGGGAGACAAAACACCAAGATTTCTCCAAATTGACCTTTGAACCAGATGAAGCACAAAACAAGTCCAATATCTCCATGACCTTACTAGTTTGTGATAAAGTAGCTCTACCAAACAAGAATAGGTCATCTGCAAATAGCAAATGGGTAATAGAAGGACCCTCCTTCCCAATCACAAATGGCTTCCAAATCTTCGTCTCAACCGCTTCCGAAATGAGTAGACCCAACCTCTCCATACATAATACGAAAAATATATGAGGAAAGATGATTACCTTGACTTAGACCTCTTCCAGGTTTGAACCATCCCGAAATCTCTCCATTCCATAATATCGAAATCTAAGCTGAAGACACACAAAACATGATGAGTCTGATCCAGGAGCATGGGAACCCAAACTGAACCAGAGTCTCCTCTAAAGAATCCCACCAAATCCTGTCATATGCTTTTTCTAAGTCTATCTTCAAAGCAAATAGACTAGACTGGCTTTTAGATTTTCTTATGGTGTGAATCAATTCCTGAGCAACTACAATATTATATGATGCATGTCTCCCAGGAGTACAACTTGCCTATAGAAGTCCAACTAGCTCTGCAAGAAAGGGGCGAAGTCTATTGTCAAGAACTTTCGTAATGATTTTGTATGTCACGCAACGTAAACTAATAGGCCGAAACTGCTTAACCATCGTAGGTTATTGGACCTTAGGAATAAGAACTAGCAAGATCTTGCATAGCTCTTGATCAAAAAAACCTCTTTCCAACACAGACGCCACTAACTCCACCAAAAAGTGTTTTAATGTATCCCACATTTTCTGAAAAATTCTATCTTGGAAGCCATCTACTCCAGGGGACTTCCATGGTTTCATTTGGAATAGCGCTACTTTTACCTCCTCCTCCAAAACATTCCCTTCCAGCATCTCTGCCTGAGAAATTGTCAAAGATGGGCACTGAGGATGTGAAAATGATTGTCTGGCACCCTCCTCAATCTTGAATAGAGATCTGTAGAAATCTGTAACATGGAGATGCAAAGCCTCTGTATCCATAATCCAATGACCATCATTGTCCTTCAACATGGCAATACGATTCCTCCTTCTTTGAAATAAGGTGGACGTGGAAAATTTTTGTATTCCTATCCCCTTTGAGTAGCCAATCAACCCTAGACTTATGGGCCCAAAAAACCTCTTCATGTGACAGAATTTTGTCATACTCTGCTATTAAACGTTCCTCCAAACTACACAGCTGATAGGACCAGTGAACAAGAAGCTCTCTTTATACTCCGTCAATCCTGCCCTTGATCCATCCTTTTTTCGGAATAGATTTCCGAAAGATTTAAGATTCCATATAAGAAGCTCCTTCGCCACTTGTCTCAAACGACCAACCCCGTTGCAATGTGCTTTAGCCCACATATCAGAAAGAGAGCTTCTAAAATTATCTGACATAAGCCACATCGCCTGAAAACGAAACAGCTTCTTAAGCTTGTTCGATGAAACATTTGATTCTGTCTGAAGCAAAAGTGGACAGTGGTCAGAAAAAATTCTAGGCAAATGCCGAACCAAAGCATGAGGAAAAGCAGTGCACCAGGCCGAATTAGCCACCACCCTATCCAAATGTTCATAGACTCTGGCATACCCATGACACATATTGCACCAAGTAAAAAGGGACCCAACAAACTGCATATCCATGAGGCCACAAGACGACAACATCTCCTGAAATCTTGCACAATGAGATAGCGAAGGGAGCACCCCACCTTGCTTCTCAGTAGAATTAATTATATCATTGAAATCTCCCATAATCATCCAAGGAATATTTACACCCTGCGCAAACTGTTCTATCTGATCCCATAGAAGCCATCTCGTGGTTCGATTAGGAGGAGCATATATAATGGATAATAAGGACATGGGATACCCCTTTCTCTGAATCAAAGCATGAATCAAATGTGGTGAAGAAGAAAATATTTCCAAATCTAAAACTTGACCATCCCAACATAACCACAAACCACCAGAATAACCCAAAGGATCTTCAATAATATAATTCGGGAAGTTTAGTTAACATACCACATTGCGCGCTCTATCTTTAGAGATACGTGGTTCAGCAATAGCAAGAAGAGAGGGGTGGAAAGATTCCAAAATCTCTCGGATACCTCTCCCAAATGAAACTTTCCCCGCGCCGTGACAATTCCAGAAGACTAAATCCATTAAGGAGATTTAGTAGAGAGTCCTAGGGTCGCATCCTCCCCAAGATAGGTAGACTTCGGATCTATAGCAGCACCAACACGTATAGCACTATCCCCAGCATCAGACTCCATCGGCACGACCTCCATGACCAAACACGAAGTGTCCGGTTTCTTTGTTGGGAGAACAACAGACCTGGCCTCTGGTGGGTTACACATCCTTATCTCCGCTCGACTCAAAGAGGAACTAGCACCCACTTCCACTGGCTTCCCCTCCGACCCCCTCGACAAAGATATGCTGTTGGTTAGCTCGGTTAAGGGGAGACGCGGCTGATGTGACAACTGTGAAGTCTGGACATTTATTCGAGCTCTGGAAGGAGACAGTAGCGAACCAGTATTTGAATTACCTTTCATAGAAACCAAATTTAACGAGAGCATGCTCAGATGAGGGCCCACAGCCGCAGATTTTCTGATTTGTGTTTTCCGTGCTTTCTCCCCAATAGACCCCGATCCAGTCCAATTACGGGCCCTACTGAAATTATCAATTAAATTCGTTTTGGGCTGAACTAACTCCCCACTGCTACCAGACCCGTTGATCCCCGAGTCTGCTTCAGCGCTGTTGACGGGTCTACCAATGATCGAGATTCCGCAATCCCCACATTGCCAACACCATCATTAGCGCATCCTTCCACGTAATCCACTTCCTCCGTCAAAATCTCGAAACGAGATCCCACCGAACCACCTTCCCCGACTTTGGCGGATGCCATTTCCAACCGCCTGACAACGGATCGACGGGCGCGGCTGTCTCTCGGCACCAACCACGGACCGAAACTGGCCGTTGACGGCTGCTGCACTGTCGATTCCTGGGCCATGTTCGTCGACAAATCTTCAGAGGTTTGATCCACGCTGACATTCTCAGGCAGTGTGTCAGGTTTCGATGATACCATCAATTGAAATGGGCATGGGTCCCTGTGACCTACCCTCCCACATTTGAAACAGATCAAGCTCAGCCCTTCGTACTACACAGACTGCCACCGCCCCTCAAACAAAACTTGAGCTTTCAGCGGCTCGTTCAAATTCACTTTAACACAAACACGAGCAAACCGAGCCTTCGGAACTAATCTTGTGTACGAATCAAATTTAATTGCTTTTCTCACACAGTTGTCCAAGGCGAAGAGAACGCGGCCATCATAGTACTCCACCGGGAGAAAAGGAAAACGCATTAAGACAGCTGTCGAATCGATCGAAGTTGTTTTTGGGCAAAAATCCGAAATCCAACGCTGCACCGTAAGATAATGCCCGAAAATCATCCATGGTCCCTCTTCTATAGCGTAGATAATATTCTCATCACAGTTAAACTTCACCATCACAAAACCCTCGCCCAATTCTACCAGCTCCATCTCCCCCTTTGGCTTCCACATGTTCAGCAGTCTCGCTTCCAAAACACGCAGTGTAAGATTACGTCCCAGTAATTTTACGATGACCGCGCGTCGACATTTCAATCGGCGTCTCTCTTTAAAAGCATTGGACAACGAGATACTATTCCATTCTCCAACCTGAGCCACTTGAAAATCCTCTTCCAGAATATGGGATTCTTCCTCCATAATCTCCTCATGTCCACTAGCAGAACCAGAACCCAGGCAAACATCTTTGAATGACGTTCTATTAGGGGTACTACCAACATCTCCTCCATGGCTATTCGAACTCCCTCCTGCGGGAATGGCCTTCACTTGATCAGCATCCATGATGTCCACTACCTCCTCCTCCTTCCCTGACGCTTTAATCTTCTTTGTGCTCTGAGTCAGAATGTCTTCGTCCTCCCTGGATCTTTCGCCATCACCACGCTCGCCTATTCCTTCGCCCATCATCTTTTGTGTTGCAGAATCCACCCATCCTCTTTGGAACTTGATACTGTATATTCAACAGCTAGCTACGAGATTTCGTCTCTGTATTTTCCAACACGTTCTTTGGGCGGCGAATTTTTCAGCAGACGCGCTTGCTAATTTGGGATGTCAACTTGATGAGGAATTACGGATTTGGGACAACCCACATGCTCTTTATCTCAATTACTTATCATGGATGTGAAGAGAGCGGGATAGACTAGGGGGTTCACCCTCTTGATCGGTTGTATTTTTTCGTTCCAATGTATAAAAAAACATTAATATTAAAAATTTCTAAACTACCAAGTGACATGGTAAGACAAGGAAATCATTTTATAAATACTGCTACCGTGTCAGGGGGGCGTAATTGAGAAATGGATATTGTAAGGTAGATTTATGTAAATACTAAAGTTTGGGCGCATGCATATATTTCACGTAGAAAATACAGAAGGGTGAATGGTGAAGGGTGAATGGTGAGTAGAGATAAATTTTACGAGGAAAAAAAACAAGGATTGCAGTCTGATAGACGCCTTGAATCGGATGCCTTATCAAATGGGGCCTTGTCAATGGCTGTCACTTTGTTTTCGCTTGGCCTGTTGGCCATATGCATGTGGGGCCATAATTTCTAATAAGAATGAATGAGTGGTTCATGATTTGGTTTTAATTTACATCAATATTTGTTGCAACAATTGGTTTAATGGGTGAAAACATCGAAGTGATGGTTCCAATCATTCAATAATAATAATAAAGCGAGTGTTACAGATAATTTTCACTTTAGCTAGCTAAGGTCGAAATGGAGGTATAGAAATAAATATGTATTATGCTCTCGGGCTGTTAATTAGTCGTTAGGATGCAGAAATTATTAATGAAAACGCTGGATGCTCACTGCTCAGCACATAGATAGAGCTTGAACAAACATGGGCAGTAGAGAACAAACAAAGACAGCTGCAAAATGCTTTTTATACAAGCAACGCTCCCCGTTCCCATGTGCCAGGGCACACATCCATGCCACGATTGCCACGTCAGCTTCTCGCGGGAAGCTGCACCACATGGTACTCCCTCGGTGGGCCAATACCTGTTCCGTTAACCGGGCAATCAGTGGCGAAGCCGGATCTTTGATACGATGGTATGATTGGTATCACCAATAAATTTTTTGTTGGGGCCAAATGCATATAACATACATACATTTACACATATATATACGTATTTCAAATTTTGGTTGGGGCCGATGCCCCAACTCCTCTCAACCTTGGTCAGCCCCTGCGGGCAATGGCTCGATCAACGAGTAAAATATGTGGTCGATGTGTTAATATTTTAGAATATAGGCATTAAAAGGCATCATAGAATCCCGAAAAGTGTACAGAAAAGCAGTTTTTTCATATCATATTTGTATTAGTTTTTGCTTGATTGATCGCTTCTTCCGAGACGGACTGTTGACACTAGTCTTACATTTTGTCTTTACCGATCAACCAAAGAGGGATGGTAACGAAAGAAATTTTTAACAAGACATGGATGCATGAGGTAAATAGTTCTCACATTTTAGCCGAGACTAAACATGTCATCAAAATTTAGTGCTAAGGGTAAGATGGAAATTTCGACATGCAAGGATAAGATTGAGGGAAAAAAGAAATATATGTGTCACATGAACATTGGGGTCAGAAATTTTCAATTTTCCACCATATTTTTATAAGCAGTAGCCTTGGATCTCTGTGAGGGAACGTTTAGAAAATCAATTTGGTGAGCATCTGTCCATGTGTTGCTAGCTTCAAATTATTCGTCTGGGACTCTGACCCCTTACACCCAAATAGATGGAGAGAGAATCTGTAGAGCTCAAATGAGATCACATAGAAGCAAATGCACAAAACACACAAAGAAATATGGTGGTAACGTAACAAAAATTCCTACATTGCAGTACATTTTTAATATATATATTCATTAATTTTACTAAAGTTTTTTGGAATGATCTACACATCATAGATTATAAGCATACTAAAAATTAAATGAATACCCTTTATTTATCTCTCGTTGTGAAGGTTACAAATTCAGCGGTTTTAAAACAGTAGAACTTTTAGTAATTAACCTATCGAGTGCCAAAAATAATATATTTCACCAAATATTTGAGGTTTATATAACTTTTAGTAATTACCATAAATAGTAACCTTACATAAGTGTGTGCGCTCTCATGTTTATATTACTATTATACAAAACAGGAATGTTTTTGAATTGATTTGTAGGATATGATAAATAGGTGTTGGGGAGATGAGAGATGACGATCACCTCCATAGATAACACAACGAAAGTTCAAAGATTGTTGTGACAACGAACAAAGAAAATGACGATTCGTTGCAAAACCCGTGATACAAGCAATAACATGACAGTAACACAAAACAAAAGAAATCATGCACCTGACATTAAATATGTATACTGATTCCACCCAATACTTGGTGTATGTCAAATTGGAAAGATCACTAATGCTTCAATATCTTTGGATTACAAGCTATGGCATTTGTTTGAAGGGAAGTGTCATGCCAATTATGGCCAGCCTACGTGGCCACCTTCATGGCTCATAAATCCGACGATTAAGACCCGCACTTACTCCTTCATCAAGGATATCGGCAATCAGGGGTCAAACACTTCCTTATTAGCATGCCGTCATCAAGGACGAATTAAATCCTTTTAATTGACTTGGAGATGAGAGGGGTGATGGGTCGCCTATATGAAGGCCGGGAGGTAGCAGCTTCAAAGGGGCTCCGAGATCTATAATGGAGGTATCATATACAAACTCTCACACCTTCTTCCACCACACATTTCTCCTCAACAGCTCGGCCTAAGAACTCGCGTATTGGTCTCCCCGTGAACCATACTCGATCCCACAGAGCATCCTTCAGACTAGATCTTACTTAGGCATCGGAGGAGACATGGTCGGAACCAAGGTCTGACCCCCCCAACGAGCTCTTCGTTTTGTAGATCCGAAGTGACGTCACCACTGCCGATGCTTCGCTTTGGCGTCCCATCGCCCAGATTCGAACGCCCTCGTCCCAAGAGTCCGTTCGATCGGTTGATCCCGGAGGTTTTAGCTCCGCCGAAGGTTCCCTTCGACGTACCGATACTCGGATCCGTGCATCCTCGCACTTGAGCCTGCTCTTCTGATCGATCCCAAAAGTCATCCACCTTGCTCGCGTCCGACAACCTTCGAACCTCCGTACTACCATCCAGCGGTGAGAAAACACTCCGAAACATCTGGCGACGTCTGTGGGAACGAGTCAATATCCACGAATAAACCACATCGACAATGATTCGTTCCCCTAATCAAATACCGTCAAATTTCGAAGATCACGGAGAAGACTCCTTTCTTTTTGGATCCTACCTCCCTCACTCGAGGGGGTTCCCTTAGCCAAATTTCCACTTTTGGAGCCTCGACGGACTTCAAGACCTTGTTCCCATCACTGGACGTCGCGGCTAGATCAGGCACGGGCGACATCTCGATCGCAGTGCTCTTAGCCCGCAGTCAGGGCATCCATCCTCTCCATCGATGCCGCTCCAGATGGCGGTGTCCTTGTCGCCATCCCTCTCTTGTCTCGAGACGCTCCTCAAGGTGGAAGCCGACGATCCAGCTGCATGTTCCCTCGACTTCTTCGACGCTGTGACTGGATCTGGCACGGGCAAGTGTCTTGGTCGTCATACTCTTTAACCGCGGTCAGGACAATCGCCCGCTATTTTATCGAAGGTGAAGCACTGCGCTTCCTCTACAATGACTGGAGGAAGATCACCCCCCTTCCTCCTCTGAGAACCAATGGGTTCTCCAAAGAAAATTCTGGCGGCTCCCTCAGAAAAAGTCTCATATTTCCTCTGCTCATCTTGTCGTCGTCATCTTCGATCTCATCTATAGAGACGATGGCCCTCGTCAGGACCGCTGTTGTCATTGGCGTCGGTATGACCTACTGCTTCGTGTGGGTGACGGGGTTAGCCATGATCCAGGGAAAGCGCGCTGTCAATCTGAAGATAGGATCCATAACAAATAACAAGGTCCAAAACAACTACAAGTACTGGCCCTTCTTACGCTGACTCAAAGAGACGGTTGAAGACAAGTTCCATGAATTCGTTGACACCTTTTACAACCTCGTCACCGACATCCACAAGGGGGAAATGGGCCAATCCTTCCACTTCACCCCATCCATCCCCGGAAAGTCCCACCACGAATCCTCCCGGATCCACGAGGATCGGGTTGTGGACCTCATCCGTGCCCGGCGAGGCCAAAAGATTCTCGACGTCGGGTGCGAGTTCGGGGGGGGGGCGATGCAGGTGATCGTCGTCAAATCCAGATCCAACATGGTCAGCATCACCGTCAACGATCCCAAACTTATGGCCCTCCACAAGGGGTTATAAGAATGGGTTGGTTTGGCAAGCATAGGAGGATTTCATCCATGCAGCGCACGTCAGTGAGTACATCCTTAAATAATTCTAGACCCTCGGTTTCTTGCCGCCATGTCCACCAGGACTATGCTGATTCCTCTTCTTTGAGCTTCGAACAAGCTCTCGAAGTCGATGTTGAGTATAAGGTCTACAAATTCTAGCTGATTGTTGACGCAGCCAACCAGATCGAAGACAAAAAGCATAGGAGGAGGCATTCACAAGCGGATCAGAGCCCTAAACCCGACCCTAGCTCCGATGATGGGGACGTTGACAAGATAGGAGATCAAGATATCGCTACCTCCGTCATCGTCGAGCCTCCTTGTCGAGCATCCGAGCCTTAAGGCCACCCAAACTTGGGACTGATGGGCGACCAACCCCGTCCGAGCTAGCCATACATGCTGAGCTTAGGACCACCGAGCCGCATCCGTCAAGAGACCGCCATACAACAATGCCTCTCTGTCTAGCTGCAGCTATCCGGCTGACCTGCACCAACAAAATTTCCAACAACTCGAGTTTTCCACTCTCCAAGTAAAACCAGAGCCATTGAGGGGGCTAGGATAACGTACATAGGAGGACCCGTAATATCTTTGCCTTCCAAGCTTACCCAACGGTACAGAAACTGAGACGAAGATGCAGAACCTCCACTAACCAGACGAAAGCTGGAGCCGGAGCTGGAGGTAGGATCCAGGTAATAGCTGGAACTGGTGCTGAGATCGGCCGTATGACCGGGGCCACTCTCCTAGCAGGCCGACCAAACCTAGAACGGTTGTAAAGCTGGAGTCAACTTCCCCAGCAAGCCGATCATTCGATCGACCGTAAGGCTGGGGAAACTCCCCCAGCAGGATGATCATTCGATCGACCGTAAGGCTGGGGGTAGCTTCCCCAGCAGGCCGATTTACCAGTCGACTGTAAGGCTGGGACAACTCCCCCCGCAGGCCGACCTATTGACCATGAGGCTGGAGGCAACTCCCTCAGCAGGCTGACCATTTGATCGACCGTAAGGCTAGGGTAACTCCCCCAACAGGCTGATCGACATGTTGACCATATGGCTGGGTTGAAGCTAGGGGTCATATATATAGAAAACATCAAAAAATAACAACTCCCGTTTCTGAAAAACCTAGGGGTCATATATATAGAAAACGATATCACCCGATCGGTTGAAAAGTCAACCGATCGGGTGATCTGCTTCGTTCTTCGGCAGCTCAGCATTGGACTTCACCCGGTCATACGGCACGATCGGTTTAGGGTTGAAGCTGACCGGTTGGATCTTCGCGCCGTCGGGTGAACCGGTCGGTTGAGCTCTCCGTATCTTGGCTTCGGAGAATTGGCTACAGATGAACCGATCGGGTGAAGGTCACTCGATCGGTTGGCATTCAGCATCAAATTCCAGAGAGTTGGTACGTGTGAACCGGTCTCTGTACCGACCGGTTGACTTTCTAACCGCTCCAGTTTGTGTCTGGGTGGTGCACGCGTGCATCACCCGATCGGTTGGAAGTGACCAACCGGTCGGGTGAGGAGCTGAAAGATGCTATCTTCGTCGTTTGACCCCCTGGATCACGCGTGACTCCTCCCGTTGCTCCGGGACTCATGATATCGTCGTTTTATGTCCCCTACGCCAGCAAACTCTTGCAAACACACAAAAACATGGAAAAATGAAAGAAAACAAGAAAACACGAGAAAACGAATACAAGACGGCAGGAAACAGCGTAAAAACACAGAAGAAAATGTGCGTGAATATATGAAATATAAACGCACGTCACACACACAAGTTCGTACAAGGACATCAAGTCTGTGGACCAACTTGCATATCATCACTAAGAACTCACCATTGACATATTGGTGTATGCTAACCATATAGTGGCTCTCGTTGAATCGGTCTGTGAACTCATTCTGTAATGAGCACATGTGCGTCGTCTCTGACTTCGCCAAGTCAAACGACCATGAGATCATCATCACCACTTCAAGGTGAAGACAAAGACACAATGGTCTATTCGATGTGTCAATATCCTTTTCTTGAAACATCTATGACTACGAATGATTTTAGACTTATGCTACAAATGGTCAAGCACCTCTCTATGATCGAGATCTCCATTTCGATACATGTTTGACCTCGCATTAAATCTCAAGACTTTACCTAAGTTTTAATGAACACTACATTATTATTTACTTAGATAAATTCTTACCAAATTCGCTTACTGTTATTTCGAGCAAGATGTTTATACATAGACATAGAGATAAAACTGCCTCGAGGGCATTCACATCTCCTAACACCCAGGGTTAAAATAGAAGTGAGTTGTACTTGAAGTGTGGACATCGTTTTGTGGGTTTGGGGATCTTACTTGTTTATCCCCTCTTGTACTTTGTACAGTTAGCATATGTACTATATATCTTGTAAACTTAATGTATGTGAATATATATATATTATGACCCTTTGTTGTATCTATGGATTATCTGTATTGGAGTATATATAGTTTTCTGTTGTTAGTACCATTCAAGCATTCGCAGTGGCCTGTGAAATTTTATATGTATATCACCATTTATGTTGGGTAGTATTTAGAGTCAAGGGGTCAAATCATTGGGTCTAAGTACTACGTGGGCCTTGTCATCTCTGATCTTAGAATACCGTGGAAAGTTTCGTATTTCTGGGTATTTTAGAGAACGGGACGTGCCAAGATCGCTCGTGAAAACCATTAAATTTTTAATAATCCGATCAATGACCAAACACTTATGGGTTCACTTGTTATGTATTGGGGTTGTACTATGAATGTAAATGGATTTGGATTATCTAAATTAGATTTATATATATAGTCTTTTGGACACAGATATGGATGTCAAAATTTGCTATCCGATTGTATATGAATAAAGATTATGAAATTTGATTTTTTGAACATGGATTCAGATATTGGCTTCTGATATACAATGATATATGATATCGATTATTCATTTGTAATTAATCACCCTTATTTATGATCACATATCAATACGTAGTTGCTTATTATTTTATACAAAATATCATAATATGATAAAATTATTATTATTTTGGTATTTTTTATCTACATTCAATGTTTATTGTTTATGCCAAACATAGTCATTGTCCATATCCGATTCATATCCATATCCGTTTTATGAATACTAAAATTAGGTTTTCTTTCTGCACACTATCCGTGTCTAAATCCATATTTAAAAATGATTTAGGCAACGTATATTATAAAACTAATTTCTATCCCATATCCTATCCATTTACATCCTTCGGTCTTAGCATGTGCAGATCAATAAAGAAAATTTCGATGACATGCAAAATATTAGTACCATTTTAGCCATTTAGATAGAGGGACACATTAGTCCTATATTTTCCTCCCTCTTACACCCACACATAAATACACGCACAATGAAAAATTTTCTCCTAAATGCACACAAAAATCTGCAGTTTTTATTATTTTTATAACCAGCACCATTGGTTCTGATTGTATAATTTAAAACTCCAATATACCCAAGATTTACTGGACCCAATGCATTTTTCACGTTTATTTAGCCCTAAAAATTCTAACATTGTGAAACTATTAAATTGCAATAGCTAGATCAACACATATTACCTTGGTTTCAATATATCATTGGTATGTTAGAATTTTAACATATGAAGATATAAAGAGACGTTTAGCATAAGCATCAAATGGAATTCCTTCGTGTGTAGATGTCATCTATATTTCTTTCATGTGTGCATGTACATGTGTGTATATATAGATATGGCACCTACAGATGGAACAAACTTATAGATCTTATCAACCAAAATTTAGAAATAGAGGGCCTAAATTAAGAATCAATTCCATTGGATGTGATCTAAAACATGTAAACTACTTTAAAACTAAATTTCAAGTAAGTTAGATATTTTTTACACATGTATCAAGGTGGTACCAATTTTATAATATTCTGAAATGTTCATATTGTCTTCATCTTTTGCTTCAGTGAAAAATGTCTAAATCATTTGAAATTTAGTTTGTAAGTAGTTTAAGTTTATTAGCACAGACAATGGAATGAATTTTTTATATATGTTATTTATTTTTAAATTTGGGTTGGTTGGTACTATCTACAATTGCTTTATTTGAGTGTATCATAGTCTATAGAGGAAAAAAGAAATAGGGTGTCACGGGAGGATATCATCTACTGTGACAGTGAAGCCCCCACTTTGCACACATTTTTTAGACAATCGTCACTATTCAATTTTTTCTTCATGTTCTAAAACCCAAAATATTAAAGATCTGGTGAACCCTAAGTTTTTTGCTCTTTTGATATAAGAGGTGATAAACGTTCCATTACTACAAAACTGTTAAACTTTCAATGATATGATCCATGTGTAAATAATATGTAAATCATAAGAATTTGATCTATATGTATTTAAGGACAACTAAATCAACTTTAATGGTGTTGATTACTAATAATTGTGTGAAGTGTGATCTTTAACTGTCATATGTTAGAAACTATATCATATATCTCACTATTTCCCACTTTTTCTTTACATTGGAAACTCGTTGTTTCTGACTTGGTAAAAACAATACTGAGTACATAGAATGTAAGTTTAGTATTGTGAGACATGACGGTCATAGCATGATGAAGCTGGATGAGGAAAGTATAACTATAAGTAAGGACGTTACGCATCTCGGATCGGTAGCAAAGAGTATCCATGGAATAAAGAAGATGTTGATCATAATATTAAAACATACTGATTGAATTGGTGAGCCGTAACACTCCTACTACAATAGGAGTTTTGTGTAATCGATATATATTGTTATGCAAAAAGTGTAAATTTTATAGGACTCAGATTATATCAGCTTTTTTTTATGGTACAAAGAGTGAGCTACCACCAAGAACAATGAACAGAGAGAGAGTGTGGTAGACATGTGAATGTTGAGGAACAATAAGGTCAAGAACAAGGATATCCGAGGAAAAGTAGCTAGGTGTGGTCCTTATATAAGATAAAATGATACAAGAATACTTGAGATGGCTTTGCCGTATGTGCCGAATACCTTTTGATACACCTTTTGGAAAGATGAAACCTACGAATGTTGAGATCAAGAGGAAGAAAGGTAGGCTACTAAAGAGATGGATGAAAGTAATAAAAGTGATAAGAAAGATCTTATTTTGATGGAAGAGAAATATTTAGACCGTAGGATGGGAAAAAGAGTTTCTGTTATTGTGATCCAATACTCTTTCTATGTTCATCAAACCAACCCTAACATCTTGACCAAGTGGGAGAAGAAGATGATTTTGAGATATATATATATATATATATATATATATATATATATATATATATATATATATATATATATATATATATATATATATATATATATATATATAGGAAAATTTTCAAATGCAAACATTTCGCACCGTGCGAAAATGTTTTTAGTTTTTTTTTTTGAAAATTTTTTTTTCAAAAATTCTTTTTTCCACCCTCATTATATGTTGTTATACCCCCCTCAAAAAATAATGGTTGAGAAATAATGCCATTTGGCCTTCGATCAAGGCATTTCATCAAATTCGCACGTTTTGAGACCGTTAAATTTGTAACGGGTGGATGGGTGCTCTAATGCCCAACGGGTTCACCCATTATTTTCCCTGGGGTATATAATTGTATGGATTAAACATCAAAAAAAGAATTTTTGAAAAAAAAAATTTCAAAAAAATAAAAAAATTGTTTTCGCACGGTGCGAAAAGCCCTTTTTTCGCATTTGAAGATCACTATATATATATATATATATATATATATATATATCTATATCTATATCTATATTATAAAAGAGGGATGTTATCAAGAGAAATTGGATAAGAGATATTGGACAAGAGAAATTGGATAAGAGATATCTATATTATAAAAGAGGGATGTTATCAAGAGAAATTGGATAAGAGATATTGGAAAAGAGAAATTGGATAAGAGATATCTATATTATAAAAGAGGGATGTTATCAAGAGAAATTGGATAAGAGATATTGGAAAAGAGAAATTGGATAAGAGATATCTATATTATAAAAGAGGGTTGTTATCAAGAGAAATTGGATAAGAGATATTGGACAAGAGAAATTGGATAAGAGATATCTATATTATAAGAGAGGGATGTTATCAAGAGAAATTGGATAAGAGATATCTATATTATAAAAGAGGGATGTTATCAAGATAAATTGGATAAGCGATATTGGAAAAGAGAAATTGGATAAGAGATATCTATATTATAAAAGAGGGATGTTATCAAGAGAAATTGGATAAGAGATATTGGAAAAGAGAAATTGGATAAGAGATATCTATATTATAAAAGAGGGATGTTATCAAGAGAAATTGGATAAGAGATATCTATATTATAAAAGAGGGATGTTATCAAGAGAAATTGGATAAGAGATATTGGACATGAGAAATTGGATAAGAGATATCTATATTATAAAAGAGGGATGTTATCAAGAGAAATTGGATAAGAGATATTCGACAAGAGAAATTGGATAAGAGATATCTATATTATAAGAGATGGATGTTATCAAGAGAGATTGGATAAGAGATATCTATATTATAAAAGAGGGATGTTATCAAGAGAAATTGGATAAGAGATATTGGACATGAGAAATTGGATAAGAGATATCTATATTATAAAAGAGGGATGTTATCAAGAGAAATTGGATAAGAGATATTGGACATGAGAAATTGGATAAGAGATATCTATATTATAAGAGAGGGATGTTATCAAGAGAGATTGGATAAGAGATATCTATATTATAAAAGAGGGATGTTATCAAGAGAGATTGGATAAGAGATATTGGACATGAGAAATTGGATAAGAGATATCTATATTATAAAAGAGGGATGTTATCAAGAGAAATTGGATTTGAGATATTGGACAAGATAAATTGGATAAGATATATCTATATTATAAAAGATGGATGTTATCAAGAGAAATTGAATAAGAGATATTGGACAATAGAAATTGGATAAGAGTGATGTTATCAAGAGAAATTGGATAAGAGATATTGGACAAGAGAAATTGGATAAGGGATATCTATTATATAAAAGACGGATGTTATCAAGAGAAATTGATAAGAGAATTTGGACATGAGGAATTGGATAAGAGAATTTGGATATCTATTATATAAAACAGGGAAATTGAATAAGAGAAAATATAAGAGATGCGATTTTGAGGGATAAAAGAGGAGATGGGAAATTTTGCACATACAACCCCGGTTTTTGTATTTTTTCCTATGGACCCTCCCCACACACACCCCCACACTTTTTATTCTCACCCCTTCCGGCCATATTTTTCCCAGTTCTATGAAGATTTTGAATCTTATCCTACTAGGACAAAGCTTTGTCCTACGTGGCAAGTTTGTCCTTGGTGGTAATGACAATTTTGGGGGGACTTAAATTTTGGGGGAAACTTAAATTTGGGGGGAAACTTGAAATTTTGTGGGAAAACTTGAAATTTGGGGGAACTTGAAATTTGAGGGGGAGAAAAACTCAGCCATTAAATAAACCGTGCCCTTTGGGCACGGGTAATGACTAGTGTGTGTGTATATATATATATATATATATATATATATATATATATATATATATATATATGAGAATAATGGCTATCATACGCCATATGAGAGCTTCTCTCATACGCCCTCTCACATAAAGCACCCAAGTACAACCAAGTACAAGCCCATGTGGGCTTGTACTTGGGTGCTTTATGTGAGAGGGCGTATGAGAGAAGCTCTCATATGACGTATGATACCCATTAATCCCTATATATATATAATATGCACAGAGGAGCTCAGAGGTTGCCCCTCTAATCAGCAAAGCAGAAGACATTGGGTGTGTGTGGAACATGTCTCATCAAAAAATTTCAGTACGGCACTGTCGTGTTTCCTCTAACTAATAAAAAATATCTTAAAGAATAATGTTATGCTAAGCTTGCCTCTGGTTGGTGCCAACCCTGACTTTTTTTAAAATACTTTATCTTGCTTCTTAGGGCTAATAAAAAGTTTTCAAAACTCTGTCTTTGATCACCCTCTTGACCATTTCAACAGCCCGAAATGGGTACATCAAATTGCATTAAAACCGCGCATGCAAAAAAAAATTTCCCAGTACAAACAGAAACAATTTTATTGAGCAAGAAAAGGAACTCCACTGCTATAGAAAGGCATTTTGGTGGCTACCCTGCATATTTCCTTTTCTCTGAGCCATGAATAACTATTTGGTTGGGGGCCGGGGTTGACCTAAGCAACTAAGCTGTCATCCATCATGCTGGGCAAAGTCAACTGAATGAATCCCTTTGCTACAGCTCTGCCCACTTTAAGAAAAGGTGTAACCCACAATTTCTGGCTCATATTTTGGTCAAAAGATCCCTTCTTTTGTTGGTAGCAATAGAATTCCTAAATGAGAATGGTTACAAGAGATGGTTCTCACATACGATGACACGGTGCATTATTCTTTACAAAAAAAGATGTCACATATGATCTCTGGTACTATGTGGAGGAGAACATGTCTCGTTGTAGATGAGAAAGATTTTTCATATGTCATATGATACCCATCGAACGAATATAGATTCTTCATAAGAAACGCATATCTTTGTCGATATATGCAACGGAATAGACTTAAGATCTTTGAGAGGAGGAATTACGGTTTTCGAGAGTCTGGGTCGGAATCATGAACATGAAACCCAACACTTCTCACAACCAAGAGTGCCTTTTGTCTTCTTCTTGAGATGGATTTTTAGGCGTGGAAAGCAGACCATTGCCATGGAGACTCAATGAGTATATAAAGGAGTAGGGGGAGAAGATTTTAACGTTGGAGAAAAAACGTCACTCCAAACAATTGGGTAGTTTTTCATCACTATTTGTATTATAACCCATCAACTTCTTATATTTATAATTTGACCACAAAGGTTAATTAAAATTATACTACGGTTACTCAATCCTTTAATTATTTTAATTTAGCGCCTCCGGTTTATCCCGTCATAGGCGTACCCAATTCCATCAGTTCTCACTTGCACATGATGTGATTGTTGTTACAGAAACACCACAAGAAGATGACTTTTCATACTTGATAAGTTGGTCGTGCTACCCATAAGCAAACATAGGCAATCTTGTCATGTACTGGTTAGAGATACACAATAGTCCTTTTAGTAATCCAATCCTATAAAGTTTCTCCGTCACTTATATTACCCCAGGTTTAGTTTATTATATCAATTTAAGTATTACAGATCCTTACTTTTTATTTGTTTACTCTTGATGATATACTTAAACACCTCCATATTGATGTCTCTATATCACACAAATTTGCCAGCCTACGAGATCATTAAAATTGATATCAATAAACCCAGCCTTTCATTTACACTCAATATCTTAAGTCTCAACTCAGTCGCTTTCCTAGATTAATCATGGTCATAAGGAGTACGATAAGGTTGCTATCACATGCAATATTCACATGCAATAGTGTATTGTAAGGAAACCAATCCTCCAGGGGACTCATATAGCGGAGAGCAGTGATCCACTTTCACACTTCTCATTATGGTCGGCTCCAGCACATATGGTATGAATCACAAGTAATAGTGTATTGTGTATGTCTTAGGAGTAATTCAATTCAACACCATTCAGACTATAGTTAAATGTACATAAGGCTTAATTTCGCAAAACTACCGCATGCTTTCGCTGAATTTCAAAAAGTACCTCTTACTATGATATAATCGCAAAACTATCCTGAACTTATCAAGTTTCGATAAACCCCATAACGTCCGTTATCAGAAAATTGAATTGAAGAAATTACCCCCACTTTAATAATATCACATGACCCATCTAAACATAGTAAGAGGTAGTTTTTTGGAATTATATTATAGTAAGAGGTACTTTTTTGGAATTCAACGAAAATATGAGGTAGTTTTGCAAAATTAAGCCAAGAAAGCAGAAGGGCATTAGTCTCATGCATACCGAATTAAAATATCAATGGCAAATGAACTTAACCAACAGCCATATAAATGTTCTTTCCTAACGCAGGATTTCAACACAAATGATATTACCTACTTACACCTTATTTTCTCTCCCCACCCCCACCCCCTCAAAAAAAAATTTTTGGTCCTTGGGGTGATCATGGTGGTCCTTGGGGGGGATCATGGTACAATGCAACTTATAAGATGTAATTATTTTTGAAGATAGTAGGCCATGAATTTATATACAAAAGGATGATATCATACCACATAAGTCAGTCCAAACCAATAGTTACAACGTGCTATTTCAGTGGATTGGATCATTGCTCCTGGGTAGTATCTTTACATGGCCACACCACCTCTCCGCCACGTACCCCCTTACCATCTTCAACTGCACGCAGTCCAAGGCACATCCCCTCCTCTCCCACAGGGCTCACATCATCTACATATTACATAACAGTACTTATGTAGTATTCATATAATTTAGGATGTTGGGCATATATACGAGTATATTGAATAAAAAAATTATATTAGTAAAACTTAATGTTGTGCCTAATTAAATAACAAGCATTTAACTGATGTTAAAACCTCAACTTCGCACAAATAATCCTGCCTCCCATTACGACCGTCTGGACACTCAACAGCCCTCGAGGCAAGTATTTTATCGAAATTGAAATGCAAAACTAAGCTGCATGTTTTCATTAGTTGCTTTGTGATGGACACGTAATAACGTTGTTGTTACTGGAATAGTTTATTATCTGCATGTTAACATAACGAACTAAACTAGACAGAGGGTAGAACACAACCCTCAAAATACATATGTAACACATCGTATACAGATGGGATGAACCTAGTTGAAGACTAGAACGAGACACTTGGGTGGGGTTGGTTCATATAGTAGTCTCTAAGTGTGTCTTATACACCTTACAACTACTTCCATACCACACTAATGGAAGCAAGCATCTTGGCCATTTTCCAGGTTAGGGATGGCGTGAAGTGTCACGGTAAACCCCTGATGATAGGGTGTATCGAGAACACTCTACTTACTCAGACATAGACTTGCACGAGCACAAATAACTGAAAATATTCCATTTGTAAATGTGTTAACTCCTTTAGAATGCAACTCACTTGTCAAATTATTCCAGCATGCTCATACTTTACTTTACGCACTTGCTTATCATATCTGTGTCTGACGCTTTTTCGGTTGCTAAGTTATTGCTTTCAATTACTATAAAATCTTGCCAAGGCTTTTCGCTGACATATATTTCAATGAAACTATGAAATATATGTTAGGTTCAGAGGTGGAGTATAGCGAGGACCCTACTTACGAGGATCCGAATTAGGAAGCAGATCCCGCAGACCAGAGCTACGAGGACGCCGAGATTCTTCCTGCTAAAGACTAGATTATTGCTGATGTCTCCATTTATTTAGTTTTATTTATTATTGCATGTGTGTTGCTGATGTGTCCATATTTTATATCATTTCCATATCATTATCCCATCGCATTGCATATCATTTTCGCGTCCAAATCCCACTTTTTACTGCGATTTTGGTATTTCTGATGATATTTCGAGTTTCGTAGTATCTTTTGAGTTTTCAGGGATTTTGGAGCGATTTGGACCCTTACTTTGGTATGGACACATCCGATGTGCTCATGAGCGTGTTGCCAGAGCTTTGGAGGAGTTCGTCGTGTCTTCAGAGCCGTTGGTGGAGAGAAAGGAGAAAGAGAGCAGAGAGAGAAGCCCAGGATGCTGCAGCATATGTTTCCCAGAAAATACTCGGCCCGAGTAGCTTGCTACTCGGACCGAGTCATATCAGCTTGATGAAGCAGCGGATACGGGCTGACACGGACCGAGCAGCTCATCTGCTCGGTCGAGCAGCCCCATGCTACACAGCCCGAGTAGGCACCCGAGCAGCGTCCGAGCCGACCCTACCCGGACCGAGCAGATGCTACTCAGTCCAGGTAGGTCGATTTTCAGATCTCCGAGCAGTCGAGCAGCTTGTCTACGTGGACCGAGCCACTGACCGAGCCACACTACTCGGACCGAGTCACCTGCTCGGTCGGCACTTCCCACGGCATTTTTGGAAATATTTTGCAATGCGCGATGCGCGCGATTTGGGCAGCAGCTGAAGCTCGCGATTGCGGGCTTGGCTGGGGGAGTTCATTTGAGCTTTTGTTGGAGAATTTTTGGGGAGAGCTGGGGCGATTTTTCTTGTAGGAATTTTTGGGATTAATTCCTGTAGCGAATTTTGAATCGATAATTGATGATTACTGATTTTTGTTCTTTTCTGGATCTGTTCTTCGTCCGTTCTCGCTGTAAGTTATTTTAGCCCTAATTTCTGGATCGATATAATGTTTTCTTCCGCGATGATATTTTTGTGCGTTTCTATCGTCATGAGTGAGTAGATCCATTCTAGGGTTGATGGGTGAACCCTAGGATTTTAGGGTGAAAATGTAGATCTGGATCCTTACGTTGAATTGGGGATTTAGGGTTGTATTTTGGTAGATCCTATCGAATCCGTAGATAACCCGTACTGAGATCATGCCCATGGTCTGTGTAACGGATGTGCTTAAGGGCTATCTAGGGATTCGAATAGGGAAATCGGTGGATCCAATCAAGGCACGTGACCATGCCCGGCTCGTGCCTTGAGGGGATACATCGACGAACTACACCGCTACGTTGACGGCTACCGCCATTGCGTCAACGAGAACCACCGAAATACCCCGCAATTCTAACCCACGAGAGTGGTATGAATTGGGAGATTAATTCCCTAGACCTAATGCAATGTGAGGATCCGATCCCAACATCAACCCCCGACGATCCTAGCAGCGATCCCTAAAGCCCTAGTCCTTTTTATTATAATTACACAACAACAACAACCAACACATATCTTTCACTCCGACCGCTACCTCACTTCTAAATTTAAGAATAGACTGAGATTATCACAGACACTATCACCGTCCATGTGGGATTCGACTATCTTTTTTACTATAACTCGACACTGTCCGCTTGTGGATTGAGCCTGGAGTCATAGCCTAGGGGCCATATTACGCCTGGTGATCGTGACACCACCAGGTGGATCCTAGGTGTAGATTGCGGGTGCGTCAAGTTTTTGGTGCCGTTGCCGGGGACGGCAATAGTGTTTTTATCTCAGTTTGTTTTTATCTTTGTGAAGTTTGCTAGCATTCTAATCATCTCTCACCCTTCCGCCATTTTCACTCTTTTTCTATTTTATCTGCCTTGCTACTAACATCCTCCTCCAGCTAGCCATTATCTCCTTACCAATCAGGCACAATGGATACAGTAATGCAAGTGCAGTGGATCTGTGACTCTGATAGTGACTCAGAGGAGTTCAGTTTCTCTCCTTATCATTTACATGGCTTCCAAGACTCGCACATGGACAAGTCCATGGTTGGATGCGCGGCTAGAGAACTTATCGATGCAGTTCGATTTATTGGCTCAGGAACCTATGTTGCAGGTAACGCAAATCAGCAACTAGTCATGGATTACTTAATGAATCAGGTTTTTGATTTAGGTACAATTGAAAGTGATATTCAAGTAAGCTTTGAAGAGAACATGATGCACCTTCAAACCATTGAGGCTCCACCTATTGATACCTACTGGGGAGAAGCTCATCAATTGGAATCACTACATAATTCTCAGATGCTTGAGATATTAAAGATCGTAATAGCTTACGTATGGGCCCATGGCCCAGTTGAATTTACTACAGACGACCTAGCTACGCAAGAGCTCTCGGTCTTCCATAATGCGGACACCCTGGATGGTGTCACCATAGCTGATGGAGTTTATGTGTGGTACGAGGGAGATACATTACGTTTCTATAACGACAACCCTCCATAGATCTCAATGTATGAGGAACATGCCAGTGAGGAGTACCTAGACTCAACACCATTGCAAAACCACCTCGACCAGGGAAGTACTCCGGACCTTACATTTGGTAGCGAACACATATCTGAAAACCATGCTTTTGTTGACAGGTGCGCTACGGGAGAGGAACTTCCAGACCTTCGCCTCGACGTGCCATCATCTCCCTGCTCCTCCTATGATTACACGAATGAAGAGTTTCCACCCTCCGAACCCGAGATCGAGGATGCGTCATTCTCACAAGCGAGAGACACCGGGGGTACAACGCCCCCTCAGGTAGAATTAAAACCCATCCCCGACAATTTGAAATATGCCTTTCTGGGGGGAGATTCCACTTATCTCGTCATTGTTAATGCGGCCCTCACGGAACCCCAATTAGAGAGTCTTCTAAAAATCCTTAGGTCTTACAGAAAAGTGATAAGGTATAACATCTCCGTCCTAAAGGGTATCAGCGAGACCATTTGTACGCATAGGATTCACCTTGAGGATAAGGATGCCACCTCCATTGAGCCTCAAAGGCGGTTAAATCCCAACATGAAGGAGGTGGTGAAAAAGGAAGTCATGAAACTTTTAGATGCTGACATCATTTATCCCATCTCTGATAGTAAATGGGTTAGTCCTGTGCAGGTTGTCTCCAAAAAGGGGGCATGACAGTCGTGAAAAATGAAAAAGATGAATTGATCTCCACTAGGATTGTCACCGGGTGGCGCATGTGTATTGATTATAGGAAACTGAATAAAGCCACCAGGAAGGACCATTACCCTCTACCCTTCATAGACCAAATGCTCGAAGACCTAGCTAAGCACAAATATTTCTGCTACTTAGACGGATACTCCGGATTTTTCCAGATCCCGTTGCATCAGGAAGATCAAGAGAAAACGACGTTCACTTGCCCTTACGGTACCTTCTCTTATCGAAGAATACCGTTTGGGCTTTGTAATGCACCTGCCACATTTCAAAGGTGTATGACGTCTATTTTCTCGGATTTCATCGAGAATATCATGGAGGTCTTCATGGACGATTTTTCCGTCATGGCACCGAGTTTGATAGTTGCTTAGCTAATCTGTCCAAGGTCTTGGAGCGATGCCAAGATAACAACCTTACTTTGAATTGGGAGAAATGTCACTTTATGGTGACAGAAGGAGTTGTTCTTGGGCATGTCATTACATCTAAAGAAATTGAGGTTGATAAGGCCAAAGTTGAGGTTATCAAAAGCTTGCCGCCGCCTACCAACCTCAAGGGTATCCGTGGTTTTCTGGTGCACGCCGGTTTTTACTAACGTTTTATAAAAGATTTTTCAATATTTCTCGCCCTCTCACGGAGCTCCTAGCTAAGGACGCTCCCTTTGTGTTTACTGATGCATGTTTGCTAGCTTTTAACAGGCTAAAGGAAGCTCTCATCTTGGCACCGATTATATGGCTGCCAGACTGGACTCTGCCGTTTGAGCTTATGTGTGATGCTAGTAACCAAGCAGTGGGAGTTGTGCTTGGCCAAATAAAGGAAGAGAAGCTCCATGCTATATACTACGCTAGCAAAACCCTGGACGACGCTCAAAAGAATTACACTACCATGGATAAATATCTGCTACCTGTAGTCTATTCTATAGAGAAGTTCAGATCCTACCTTCTGGGGTCCAAGGTGATCATCCACACGGACCACGCGGCATTGAAATATCTGCTAAGCAAGAAGGATGCCAAACCGCGTCTAATAGGTGGATCCTTTTGCTTCAAGAATTTTACATCGAGATCAAGGACAAGAAGGGAGCAGAAAACGTGGTGGCAGACCATTTGTCGCGATTGATTCAGAGGCACGGGGACAACAGCTTACCGATTGACGATTCGTTCACCGGTGAACAACTTTTTGTGGCAGATACCTCTGAAGTACCCCTGGTACGCCGACATAGTGAATTATTTGGTGAGTGGGATAGTTCTGCATGGGTTGGCAACTTATTCAATGAGAAAGTTCCTACATGATGCAAAAAGCTACTTCTGGGACGATCCGTATTTGTTCAAGACGTGCGTCGACGGGATCATCAGACGATGTATCCCAAAAGAAAAAGCAACTTCCATCATGTCGCATTACCATGATCAGCCATGTGGTTGGCATGCAGCGGTCACCAAGACCATGGCGAAAATTCTTCAAAGTGGCTTCTACTGGCCTACTATATTCAGGGACGCTAACGAATACATAAGGAAGTGCGACAGATGCCAGATGACTGGGAATATCACAAAGAAGAAGGAAACACCTCTCCATTGCATCTTAGAGATAGAGCTATTTGACTGCTAGGGCGTCGATTTCATGGGGCCTTTCCCATCGAGTAACGGCAATAAGTATATCCTGGTTGCCGTTGATTATGTGTCGAAGTGGGTGGAAGCCATAGCCACCCCGATAAATGACGCGAGGATAGTATCCAAATTTTTCAAGAATACTATCTTCCCTCGCTTCGGAGTCCCTTAGACAATTATAAGTGACGGAGGGAGTCATTTCATCGAAAGAAAATTCTAGGTGATGCTGAAAAAGTATGGGGTTCATCACAAGGTCGCCCTTGCCTACCACCCTCAGACCAGCGGCCAAGTGGAAGTATCTAATAGGGAGATAAAAAGCATCCAGGAAAAACAGTCAGTGCATCAAGGAAAGATTGGTCGCACAAGCTGGGCGACGCCCTTTGGGCCTACCGCACTGCGTTTAAAACCCCCATCGGCACGACTCCATACAGGCTGGTGCTTAGCCCAAAAATGTGCTTCTCTCAAGCAAAAGAGTCCATGCAAGTAATATAGATCTAGGAGTCCAGATGTCGAATCCTCGGGAGAAAATCTGTTGCAACCACAAAGCTTAAATCAAATAGAAATTCAACGTAGAGAGACCAACCACTTTTGATGATGATGGTTTGAATGGGTGTTGATTGTGGTTCTTTTAATACGAGCAAAAGAAAGTTTCGTTTATGAAAATATCAATGAGAAGTATGCACATGGTATGGGTTCATTCGGGTCCATGATTTATATTAACTTGGTTGATTAACGATTACTCAATGAAACCTCTTTTTGAGAGAAATTCATCGGAGAATACCCTTGTGGGGATTAAAGCACAATATTGAATAAAGTCATTGCTAAAGTTATAATCTTTCGAATATAAGATATGAAACTCCCTTTTGGGGAGATCAAAACTCACCCTTGTGGGGTGATCATCAACTCAATCACGTTCTTTTGGAAGGTGAAGAGGAGATTTTAAAATAAAGACTATACCTTTATCAACGTTAACAATTTTAGCATGACGATTCAACAAAATAAATACAAATCATATCCCCTAACTACACCATACCATGCACAATAATAATTTAGCCACACATACTGAAAAATAATCAAGGATTTCATCACAATAAACATGGTTCTAATCAATAGAAGCAACTAGAATTGAAAATACGCAATAAAGTTCAAGAGATATCACCAAATACACCCTCTTTTAGCCGAAGAAAGATCTCTATCTTCTTCTCAAATCCCTCTGAAAAATACCCCAGGTTGCTCTCTGGAATCTCAGGGAAGTTGTGCAAAAATCGGCTCCAAAATCGCCCAAATACGACAAGAATACGAAGCAAAAACCCTAGAATACCTTAAATACTAACATTGCATGGTTAATAGGCTTATCGGGTCCCAAAATTCACACCCGCATCGCTCAATGCTCGCTTCATTCATCCGCTCGAGATCTCCACCGTCGGATCGTTGCGGAATTTAACTATAAGCCGCCACGTTTCGCTTTAAAAAACGTGCAAAGCCCGCTTGTATTTCGAATCCAGGTTGGAGTCGATCTCGACCATTCATTTGAGTGCCCGCTCGATGGGATCGCGACACGTCGACAAGGAAATGTCGCTTTGCCTTCAAGTAGCGGGGAGCGTAGGGACCGTTGGATGCAGATCCTGTGGCTCAGGCTGAGCCACGTCGCATCGAGCGAGGCTGCGCTTCGAGTTTGAGCGGGAGAGATTGTGGACCGTTTGATCGGAATCGAACGATCAAGAGAATGCCGCGTGTTCTCCAGATGAGCGCGCTCCGCTTAATCATTGAGCTGTCGGTCACCGTTCGATCTCGATCGAACGACCCATATTTAGCCGCGTCGCCCTATTCTCATCACCGTCTGATGCGGGCGGGAGTCGCTCTGATGGCTGCCACGTGTCCCAGGCTGGCGGAGCGATACACGTACGTGCGCCTATTTCCGTATTTCCTTGCGTATTTCTCCAATTTAGTGGTATTCTACATTCAAAATACACAGTAATTAGCACAGATCTCAGAAAAATACAAATAAATAGTCGTTGGAATCGTGAGATCGAGACCAAGCCATGAAAAATATAAAAAGGTAGAAATACTCACTAAAATTCATAATTTGTGCACAAATCAATGGGTTGCTCTAATAAATAATGATATACAAAATACGAACGTATTAGAGATCAATTAAGCATCATATGAGCAAAGAATAGGGCTAAATGGGGGGTTAAATATGTAATATTCAACCCGAATCAGCTGGTATATGGAAAAGTTTGTCACCTTCCGGTAGAATTGGAGCATAGAGCATATTGGGCGATAAAGAAAATGAATTTTGACTATCAAAGTGCCGCCACCCGACGAGCCCTTCATTGCAATGAGCTGGATGAAATTCGGTGTCATGGTTATGAAAACGCGACGATATACAAGGAGAGGACCAAGGCTTATCATGATAGAAATATCACGGTTGTTCACCATGATGACGGTGACCAAGTACTTCTATATAACTCAAGATTACGCCTCTTCCCCGGGAAACTAAAGTCGAGGTGGTCCGGCCCCTACAAGATAGTAAGCTTATCCCCAGGAGGCGCTGTTGAGCTCGAGGGAAAAAACGGAAATTTCAAAATCAACGATCAAAGAATTAAACCCTACATAGCCGAAGAACCTATAGGACCGGAGGAGACTTTCTTCCTCGAGGGATTCTCCAACGCCAACTGATAAACTAAGGGGAGTCGAGTTCAAGACTATAAACGAGTGCTTATTGGGAGGCAACCCAATTTCTCCTTTCCTTGTTTCCTACTCTTATTTTTACATATTTTAGAAATAAAATCTTGAATACCGTCCGAGAATTGATGAATTCCTAGTTTATGCAGGTCGTATACAAGCGCAAGTCAGTAGGAGGAAGGTGGGGTGCAGCAGGAGATTGCCCAGGAATTTGGGGCAGAAAAGAGCACAGGCGACTCGACCGAGCAGCCAGACTGCTCGGTCGAGTGAGACAGACACGGAGAGATGAGATGGAATACTGTAATGTCAGCTCGGTCCGAGTAAGTTCGTGCTCGGTGCAAGCTGAAATTGACTCGGCCCGAGCATCTATGAACTTGGTCGAGTTTTACAGGCTGATGAATCTGAGGAGAAAACGTCACTCTATCGACCCGGGCATAGTATTTTCGACTCGGCTGATCAAGATTTGACTCGAACCGAGCAACGTTCTGCTCGGTCGAGTTTTACAGGGTCTAGAATTGAGAAGAAAATGTCGCTCTGTCGACCCGGACGGAGTAATTTCAACTCGGCCCGAGCAAGATTTGACTCGGACCAAGTCATTCTCACCTCCAACTCACCCGACCGAGCAACTTATTTACTCGGTCCGAGTCGCGCCTTGCTACTAACCAGGTCACTGCGCCTCTTCGACCGGCCCATTTGCGCTCATTTATACGACGTTTCCAAATCGAAGACACCCCCTTCGCTCGGCCAAACCCTCCTTCCCTCCTTGCAGATGTCACCATCTCTCTTGAAGCCGTTCCTTCTCTCCACAAGGCCGCCTCCCATCGTTCATCATTCAACCGAGCACTTTTTACAAATTGAATCCGTTGTTTCCCTTGTCTGAAAATACTAACGTCCTCCCAGTTTCTCTTTCAGGTCTGAATTGCTAAATGACAAAGGATACATCTTTGAAAAGCTTGGAGATAATCCGGATCGGTGGCAACCACGACACCGAAACAAAACGCCATCTTTTTCAAGTCGGTAAACTCGTCCCCCATCTGCCTTACATATTACATCATTATTCTCCTCCTCCTACACAATGCCTCCATGCCGTGCTAGACCCGCCAACACCGGCACATCCAACCCTAGGCCTACCCAGCACACACATTGCACACGCTCTCCCACCCGATCCACCACTACCGCCGATTCGTCCACCACCACCCCTCCGCCCCCTTCCGCCCCACGCCCCTCCGAGCCCCTTTACATAGGAGACGCAGAATACGAGGTTACATTTCACGACGATGATCAAGAAGACCGCTTTGGCGCCATGATCCTACTAGCAGGATATTATGGTGGTGTGGTAACTCAAGAGGTGGTCGAGCGTGACCTACCTTTCCTTCAGAGCCTCATGCGTCACATTCGTACCGACTCCCCGGACGAGTTCTGACCATATCTGCCACCACCCACCGCCCCGGGTCCACAGCAGAGGGACCCATCACCACCCCCAGAGGATGGTGCCTCTGCTTGATATATTCCACCCCAGCCTTTGCCTCCCCTATACCTTTTGTACCCATTTGTCTTTTCGGGGCCCTACTTTTATATAGCTTGGGGGAGGACCCACGCATGGATCATCTCTCATATTGCATTACATCATATCACATTTTTTTATTTTTATTTTTCTTTTATTACATAGCTTTTTACTTTATTTCCCCTACCACACCACCCCTTTAGCATCATCTCTCGCTCACGAGCATTTTCTTAGCAGTGAGGACACTGCTAGGTTTAGCTTGGGGATGAGCGCTCCTGCTTTATTTTTATTTTTATTTTCACATTTTGCTCCCTTATTTTCATTTTTATTTCACTTTTTCACCACTTTCCCGTCTCATTTTATTTTTCTCCTTTTTGCATCATATCTTCTGTTTTTCTCCATGTATGCATCTCTTTTTATCTATTTTCCCTTTTTCTCTGTTTCTTTTTTACTTTTTGCTAAGGATGGTCCAAATGATGATATCTCTTTAGGCTTTATTAGTTTTGCGATGCTCATCTCTTTGACATGCTATTAGAGTTAATTTCAGTTTTATTATCTATATGCATGCATTTCTTTTGATGATCTGTCTGATGTAATACCTGAAATGAATTGAAAGTCAATTGCATGAACTAGTATTTAGTAAGATTTATATTGGGAAACGCACCCAGGTTCACGCATCACTAGAACACTTGGAGAACATGCTTTTCTTATCTTACTCACTTCTGCTTGCAAGCCTGATGATATTGTGATTATTACTGCATGCCATTTTCAGTATTTAATTAGAAAAGTGAAAATATCCATTCTATATATGAGTTTAGTTAGGGTTTTATTTTATCAAACCGATGTGCACCATCTTATGAGTGAACCGAGAGTCCCATTATCTTCCTTCTCCGCATATCTATTTTATCTCTACATATCAGTTGGTTACACCTCCATAGTTACTTATATCGCATCCCACTTCCCAAATATGAAAAAAAAAATGAATAGCTTCTATATCAAAGGAAAAAAAAGAGAGATGTGTATATATTCATATCTGAAAAAAAAGAAAAAAAGAGAAAGAAAATGAATAAATACGGTTTCATTTCATTTCATTAGAAGCTATTAATTATTCTAGGAAGAAAAATTACATTCCATATCATTTTCATTGATGCGACGCCTCAAGCTAAGCGTGGGGAGTAAACCAACTGATCATACGAGTGAGCTTGACATTAGAGTGGAGACGGTGCACATTGGGGAGATTTTATAAAACCCAAACTTTACGAATTACTTTAGCTTTGGAGATTTTTCATATATCTAATTGAATATCTGAATGGAATGATCTTTCCTATTCTTTATTGCATGTTGCGTGAATCTTTTGTGCTCCTTTTGTATCTGTGATTGAAAGAGCGTTGCCAACTCTTTTATACTAGACCCTAGGGATTGCATGAGAATTATATGATTTGACGGTGTTATTTCAGTAGATCCATGCTCTTTACCTTTATTGCATGTCATATGATATATAAAGCTAGAAATTACAAATAGCATGTATGTTTAGCACTCAGAGCATCGCGATAGACTTTTTAAGCCTGAGATCTGACCGACCGTCCTTAGCACTTTCCTTTTACCTCTCTCTTTTTGTTTTTTCACTCCATTCTATTTTTCATTTTCTTATTTGCATTTTATGTTTCTCCTGGCATACCGATTATTCGTCTTCCTCGAGGACGAGTAAGAGGTAAGCTTGGGGGATTTTGATGTGTCCATATTTTATATCATTTTCATACCATTATCCCATCGCATTGCATAGCATTTTCGCGGCCAAATCCCACTTTTTACTGCGATTTTGGTATTTCTAACGATATTTCAAGTTTCGTAGTATATTTTGACTTTTCAGGTATTTTGGAGCGATTTGGACCCCCGCTTGGGTATGGACATATCTGGCGTGCTCATGAGCTTGTTGGCAGAGCTCTGGAGGAGTTCGTCGTGTCTTCGGAGCCGTTGGAGGAGAGAAAGGAGAAAGAGAGCAGAGAGAGAAGCCCAGGATGCTGCAGCATATGTTTCCCAGAAAATACTCGGCCCGAGTAGCTTGCTACTCGGATCGAGTTATATCTGCTTGATGAAGCAGCGGATACGGACTGACACGGACCGAGCAGCTCATCTGCTCGGTCGAGCAGCCTCATGCTACACAGCCCGAGTAGGCGCCCGAGCAGCGTCCGAGCACTAGATCGAGCCGACCCTATCCGGACCGAGCAGATGCTACTCGGACCAGGTAGGTCGATTTTCAGATCTCCGTGCGGTCGAGCAGCATGTCTACGTGGACCGAGCCACTGACAGAGCCACGCTACTCGGACTGAGTCACCTGCTTGGTCGGTACTTCCCAGGGCATTTTTGGAAAGATTTTACAACGCGCGATGCGCGCGATTTGGGCAGTAGCTGAAGCTCGCGATTGCGGGCTTGGCTGGGGGATTTCATTCGAGCTTTTGTTGGAGAATTTTTGGGGAGAGCTGGGGAGATTTTTCTTGTAGGAATTTTTGGGATTAATTCCTGTAGTGAATTTTGAATCGATAATTGAAGATTACTGCTTTTTGTTCTTTTCTGGATCTGTTCTTCGTCTGCTCTCGGTGTAAGTTATTTTAGCCCTAATTTCTGGATTGATATAATGTTTTCTTCCGCGAAATTGATATTTTTGTGTGTTTCTATCATTATGAGTGAGTAGATCCATTCTAGGGTTGATGGGTGAACCCTAGGATTTAGGGGGAAAATGTAGATCTGGATCCCTATGTTGAATTATTGATTTAAGGTTGTATTTTGGTAGATCCTACCGGATCCGTAGATAACCCGTACTAAGATCATGCCCACGGTCTGTGTAACTGATGTGCTTAAGGGCTATCTAGGTGTTCGAATAGGGAAATTGGTGGATCTAATCAAGGCACGTGACCATGCCCGGCTCGCACCTTGAGGGGATCCATCGACGATCTATACCACTACGTTGACAGCTACCGCCATTGCGTCAACGAGAGCCACCGAAATACCCCGCAATTCTAACCCACGAAAGTGGTACGAATTGGGGGATTAATTTCCTAGACCTAATGCAATGTGAGGATCCGATCCCAACATCAACCTCCGATGATCCTAGTGACGATCCCTAAAGCCCTAGTCCTTTTTATTATAATTACACAACAACAACAACCAACACATATCTTTCACTCCGACCGCTACCTCACTTCTAAATTTAGGAATAAACTGATATTATCACAGACACTATCACCATCCCTCTGGCATTAGCCTATCTTTTATACTATAACTCGACACCGTCTGCTTGCGGATTGAGCCTGGAGTCGTAGCCTAGGGGCCATATTATTCCTGGCGATCGTGACACCGCCAGGTGGATCCAAGGTGTAGATTGTGGGTGCGTCAGTTGCTCATGTAATAAAATGTATGGCCATGCTAGGCCTAACTTTTTGTGTACTTGCTTTGAACTCTGGGTAAATTTGTAATAAATATTTGTGTAGTTTCTGAATGATGCAGTTGCAAGGACCTGATTTCTTTAAACACAAACGCTTATTGTGCTTAAGTCAAAGAAGAAAGAAAAAAGTACTTCTTTGCTTTAAGCACATGAAGATCCGCTCACATTCTTGCTCCCAAGTACAATGGGAAGCGGGGCGTGACTGATGTGTTTTGAGGGACACTTAGGGCAAAAATCTATGCACGTCCTATGTCGGACGAATGATAGAGGCAAAAGAAAAGGAAGCAAAAAAACCGTTAAACTATTTAACAAAAATCCCTAAGGATTTCAAGGCCCTAGCCAGGATCTCTACTACCTTGGGGTGGGTCTGACCACCCAAAATAGATCTAAGCTACTGCAATATAATAAATGAAATCCTTAATTAAACTACATACTCGGAACTTTGGTTACACCAACAAAGTGTACAGAACCATGTCCCGAGCCACTCCTCGTCCTGAGCTGAACCGCTTCCGGAACCGCACCGTGTCCTGAGGAAAGCAACCCCCTTGTCGCTGAGCCAACCACGCATTGAAGAAAGTTTCACCTTGAGTGAATCCTTTGCCAAGACTCTGGATAGAATCTGAGCCCCATTGTGGCTTTGCTAGGCCCTTCAGGAGCAAGGGAGAAATATAGGGAGAAGAGAATATTTATTTTAAGCTTAGATCCGATCGTACTCCAAACTTTTTGGGAGCTGCACAGATCTAGAGCTTGGAGAGAGTTATGAGGAGGGGGAATGCCCCTATTTATATAGGCGGCTGACCCCTCCCCTTTACTCTACTTCCGATGTGGGACTAGTAAACTTGGAGTAAAAAATTCAAGTTAGTTTGCCTTAATGAAAGGCCAAATTTCAATGAAATCTTCTATCATTCCAGCAATCAAAGTATTTTTCTCATATTTTTTATGGATAGTAGACTTCATGACGGTTCAACGCCGCCAAGAACGCGCCAATTGGAGGTCGGATGAAATCTGGGGAATTTCAGGAAGTTGATACTGCAGTGCTGGAATTTCCACTCGGCCGAGTCATTTTTCCACTCGGCCCGAGTGACTGCGGGTCCCAGATTTTAAGTTGCGGCCAAGCTGATTTAGGGCACAAATTTGAGAGGGTTTTGATGGGTTATTTGCTAGGGTTTTGGGAGGCTATATAAGAGGTTTGTAGCCGTCATTAGAGGGGGGTTCCCATATGTTTTCTTAGTGATTATTTTAGAGGTTAGGCCATGCCCTAGGCCCCCTCTTGGTTCTAAAAGCTTGTAATTGGATTGAAGTTCTTCATCAAAACTTAGTATCCTTGTTCTTATTATTTGAATCTTTGATTTGATATCTTTTTATATGCAAGCAATGTCTCTTATTGATTTCTATATCGTTATTGCTATGCTTGGTTGATTGTTGTTCTAGGGCATGGGGATGAACCTTATAGATCTCATGTCAAATTTATGATGAAAGAATTTCTATGTTGCTAGAATTGTTAGATGGTTAGGTTGTGATTGATTTAATACGAATAGCTAGGAATTTCCATCGATTGGGGTTTGCAAGAGATTGGATCCCAATTGATGGGAAGGCCTAGATATTCGATTTAGATTTATAATCGAAATTCTCTAGATTTGGTTTGCAAGAGATTGGACCAAAGCTAGGATTTTTATTATAAATCTATATTAATATTCTTTTGCAAGAGATTGGACGAATACGAACTATCAAAACCTAGATCGTGACTCGAGCTTGCACGAGAGTGGGCTCGAGGAGCGATTGGACGATGATTTCGATCTTCATGCTAGTGGCTTAGGTTAGGGTTTTGCACGAGAGTGGGCTCTATCTAGGTTGCTATCGACTGGCAATAGCGCGAGAGCATGAGCTTGGTTCTATATTCAAATACTACTAGTTCACCTCAACACAAGTCTAGTAATATTGAGACTCACGATTCACAGAGATGTATGACAATCCGTAGTGGGGATTCCCTTGCCCTAGACACTTTTATTATATTGAATTTGAATCGATATTTGACCGACTTCTTTATCATCGACACCGACATCTATCACCATTTCCATTACATCACATCATAGCCATCTCCACCAATAAAATGTTCGTAGTCAAACCAACCTAGGATAGATTGGAGCCAACACCACCTCCTTGTGTTCGATACCCGCTTGCCATTTGACCGTGTGCTTGCGGTAAAAATACAATCGTTCTCCGTGTGTATATCCCGATCATGCTTTTGGCGCCGTTGCCGTGGATTTATCTCCGTGCATTTGTGCCATACTAGGTTGTGCTCTTGGGTTACATTTTGGAGCGATCAAGTTTTTGGCGCCGTTGCCGGGAAGGTGTTTCCTGCTGGGTGCCATTTGTCACAATTAGGTTGATTAGACTACGAAAAAAAATTTTAACAAAAGGGAATTTTCATCCCCGCCACCATTATTATCATTTCTATATTCTTTTGTGCCACTGATATTTTTCTCCAGGTATTTATCTTTGTTGATCAGGTGCTATGGATTATACTACGTGGACCACAGGTTTTGATCAGAGTGCTCAGATGGGAGAATACTATTATGATCAGAGTGCTCAGATGGGAGAATACTATTATGATCAGAGTGCTCAGATGGGAGAATACTATTTTGATCAGAGTGCTCAGATGGGAGAATGCTATTTTGATCAGAGTGCTCAGACATGAGAATACTTTTTTGATGAGATGCATGCACACCAGGTTGAAATGCAAGCCAGGCTTGATAAGAGCAACCTTCAATTGGAATGGGCGAAGAGGGTACTTAAAATGAATGCGCTCATGCTTAAGGTTGCAGAGATTTCCAAAGATATCAGTTCTGCTTCTTCATATTATGGGCAAGAAGCATCACCGGTCATATTACCAGAGCCAGAATGTGTCGTCGTCGATCTCACATCCTACGATACAACTATTGCATATAAAGAATGGATAGACGAAGAGGCAGTGGGGGAAGCAGAAATTGAGTCATATGCGCAGCCAGAGGAGGACGCGTTTCAGAGATTATTGGATGGCCTCTTGGAGTCAGTAAGATTTGCCGGTTCAGAGGGCATTACAACAGGTGATGCATTAGAGCTACGATTTGCAGATTTTGTTATGAACCGTGTTTTAGCTGCAGGAACGATTGAGGAGGACATCCATGTCAGTCTTGAGGGGGATAGACTATATTTTTGGATTGCTTGCGGGCATTCCCCTCCACATGATACATTCCCACAAGTTGACACACATAAGCAGCCATCATCACCATTCCAGAGAGTGCCTACATTGATAGTTGATGAGAAGACAAAAGAGCACACTATCGAGCCAGAGCATATTGATAAGGAAGCCTCACATGCGGAGCCAAAGCATGCTTTTGAGGAGGCCGTACATACAGAGCCAGAGCTTATCACCGAGGAGGTCATACATCAGGATGAGGACACATCCATTCATAAGGATCCCGAGCACTACCCTCCTCCATTGGAGCTCCCGCAGCCACCTCATCCTTTCACTGACATCGAGGACTATCCCACAGAGCTTACTGCTCCCACTCAGGGAGATATTTTTACCCACTCCATTTCTGAATCATGCATTCCATTCGATATTTATTTTGATTCAGGTATTTTTGACACGTCATACCTCTTGTAGCACGCATACGATTATGGACCGGAGGTATGCTTGGATGTGTCACAGTTTGACGAGGCTATCGAGGAGGTCCACACCTATGATCCAGATTTACTTGAGCAGCTGAGAGAGCACACCACGGAGATAGCTATCAAAGCATAAGAGGATATTGAATTATTTCCAGGGAAGTATCGTCCACCACTATTTATTTCATATATTTCTATTGACGATCCTCTTTGGAATACTTTTATTATGAGGGTGAATTTTTTGCAGCGAACAGAAGCATCCTATTCTCTGCAGGGTACAGGTGAAGTCCTTATGGGAATGCTGGAGGATGCATTGCTGGAGTTTGTTGGTATTCATGGACACACGCGCCTGGCAGAGCCACGGAAGGAGCAGTTGGAGCAGTTGCATGCACCGGCAAAGATACTGGATCCACCTTTTGCTATAGGTGATATCAATCCAGTAGTGTAGAAATTTTTATGCTTTAAATAAACACGAATCCTCTCGACAGCGAGAGGACCGTATAGATTTGCTTGAATAAATATCACCTCATATGATGGCAACAAAATTTTTTACACCCCAAACCCATTACATATATTAATTGCCCTCTTCATATTTTGATACGCCACATCCTTTTGCTCACCACCATCGAGCATTTCTTTCAAGTGAAATCTTACATTCTTATTCGTTTGACTTGATCCCGCTCAGCAAAGCCGTGACATTTTTGATCAAGTCATTTGAATAGGATTGTTTGGTATAAGCTTGGGGGAAGGCGCTCTCATGCATCAATGTATGCGCATGTAGTTTCATTAGGATTTCATGTCATTCATTTCATCATTTTTCATTCACCCCCTTATTATTATCATTGTCCCTCATATTCTTCCATTATGATCACATTGAGGACAATGTGAAGTTTAAGCTTGGGGAGTGCATTCCATGCCATTTAGATGCATTAGTTGCATTTTTACTCTATTTTTAGGGTTTTTAAAATTTTTTCAAAATTTTTGCATCATCTTTTTGATTTTTCCATCCTATTTTCCTTTTATGTGTGTTCATGCATCATATTGTGTGCTTGTCTTTTCTTTTCTTTCCTCTCTTTTATTTTTATATCTTTATTTTCTTTTCCTCCTTTTGCTAGATTTGTTCCTTATGATGATATATCTTATCGCTTTAGTAGACATCACGATGCTTATTATTCCATGCCATGCTACTTTGAGTATTC
Source organism: Scilla litardierei (assembly GCA_030789695.1). Classification (NCBI taxonomy): domain Eukaryota; kingdom Viridiplantae; phylum Streptophyta; class Magnoliopsida; order Asparagales; family Asparagaceae; genus Scilla; species Scilla litardierei. Next base: position 145,424,285 of record CM061136.1, read on the forward strand.
TATAGTCTTGCTATCCATGTGCTTGCTTATAATTCTTCTGATGATTCCTCTATATGAATGCATGATATTAATTGAAGATGAATGTATTGATTAGTGTTTAGTATGCTTTTGTTGGAAATGCACCAAGATTCACGCATCATTAGTATATCTGAAGCATCAGTTTTATTGTCTTATTCACCTTCTGTTGCATGCCTGATATGGTTGTAAACTTTACTGCTTGACTTCACTATTTATTGAAATGATTGAGAATATTCATGCTTACATATGAGTTTGAGTTGAAGTATTATTTTATTGAACCGTTCGTGCACATCTTAGAGTGAACCGAGTGTTACATTATTTCTTTCTCCACATATATCTTTTTATTCTCTACATGTCACTTGAGTTCACCTCCTAAAGATACTTATATCACATCTATTTCCCAAAAATCCCTACAAAAGAAAAAAGTTAGCTCCAAAAGTCCAGAAAAGCCAAAAAGGAGCCAAATACCAAAAATACAAATCATATAGCTCCTACAAAAATCTAAGAAGAAAAATGAGAAACAAAGTCCAAAAGAAAAAATATTTCTCTATCTCATTATCAGAGCCACAAAATACTTGTGCAAACCAAGGCAAAAATCCCATTTTCCACTATCATATTCCTTTAGATGCGATGCCTCAAGCTAAGCTTGGGGGGTGGATTCACTTGACCATATGAGTGAGTACAACATTAGAGTGGAGAGGTGCACGAATGGGGAAGTTTGATAATGCTGAAACTTAACAAAATACTTTAGTTATGGAGATTTCTTATGAATCGATATAAATATGTGAATGCCATGTCACTTATTCCATTCTCTATTGCATGCTTGGTGTGATTCTTATATGCTTCTGTTATAACTCTTGATTGAAAAGTGCATCGCCAACATTCGTATATTAAATTCTATGAAATGCATGATGTGGATATGAATTGATTGTATGAATTTAGAGAGTCCCTCATGTTGTTCTTAAAAGCTTGCAAGTACCATTTTTTATGTAAGATATGAAATCCTTATAGCATGTGATTCATATTTTCCAAGTTATCGTGATGAGTGGCTTATGGCTTGAGATCTGAGAGAACAATCTAGCGACCCCTTCCACTTCGTATTCTTTTCTTTCATTTTACTTCCTTTGTTTTCATTTCCCGAGTTCCTCTCTCTACTTATCTTCCTCGAGGACGAGTAAGAGTTAAGCTTGGGGGATTTTGATCGGTCCATATTTTACACATTTTTTCTGCATGTTTTCACGTCATTTCGATTGCTCATATTGCGATTTTCATGAGTATTCGACGATATTTTGTTACTTTTCACTATTTCTTGTTTTTGTCGGATTTCAGGAAATATGGAGCAATCGGGAGCAAAAATTAGCTTAAAGGACTTGAACATGTACCGGAGCATCGCCTATGACCCTATCAAGAAGATAACTGTGTTGGATGATGAGTGGAAGAAGAAGGAAATTGATAGAACCGACGAGGAGACAAAAAGGAGAAGAAAAGAGCTCAAGAGTAACCCACTCGGCCGAGCAGATTGCTCACTCGGTCGACTGAAGGACCGCACTCGCCCGAGTGAAACAGATACGCACCGAAGATTTGCCATGTTCACTCGGCCGAGCAAGGAAGACCACTCGGCCGAGTGAGAAAGCCCACTCGTCCGAGTGCTACAGAGATTTCGTCCAGAGAAGATGCCAACTTACTGGAATTTGGAGAAGCCTCACTTGGCCGAGTGGCAAAGCCCACTCGACCGAGTGAAGGTGCCCACTCGCCCGAGTATTATGGGGGTTTTCTCCTGAGATCTAAGTAGACTCTTTGGAATTTTTGGAGAACCGCAGAAGACTCTACTCGGCCGAGTAGAGAAGCCCACTTGACCGAGTGAAGAATCCCACTCGACCGAGTGATGCCGATGACAAGAGCGCCCAGATTTTCACAGAGCCTCCCACTATTTTGAAATCTGCTATCATTCCAGGAATCAAAGTATTTTTCTCGTATTTTTTCTAGTAGACTTCATGACGGTTCCAACGCCTCCAAGAACGCGCCGATCGGAGGTCGGATGAAATCTGGGGAATTTCTACAAGTTGATGCTGCAGTGCTGGAATTTCCACTCGGCCGAGTCATTTTCTCACTCGGCCCGAGTGACTGCAGGCCCAGATTTCAAGTTGCGACCAAGCTGATTTAGGGCACAAATTTGAGAGGGTTTTGAAGGGTTATTTGCTAGGGTTTTGGGAGGCTATATAAGAGGTTTGTAGCCGTCATTAGAGGGGGGTTCCCTTATGTTTTCTTAGTGATTATTTTAGAGGTTAGGCTATGCCCTAGGCCCCCTCTTGGATCTAAAAGCTTGTAATTGGATTGAAGTTCTTCATCAAAGCTTAGTATCCTTATTCTTATTATTTGAATCTTTGATTTGATATCTTTTTATATGCAAACAATGTCTCTTATTGATTTCTATATCGTTATTGCTATGATTGGCTGATTGTTGTTCTAGGGCATGGGGATGAACCCTATAGATCTCATGTCAAATTTATGATGAATGAATTTCTATGTTGCTAGAATTGTTAGATGGTTAGGTTGTGATTGATTTAATACGAATAGGTAAGAATTTCCATCGATTGGGGTTTGCAAGAGATTGGATCCCAATTGATGGGAAGGCCTAGATATTCGATTTAGATTTATAATCGAAATTGTCTAAATTTGGTTTGCAAGAGATTGGACCAAAGCTAGGATTTTTATTATAAATCTATATTAATATTCGTTTGCAAGAGATTGGACGAATACGAACTATCAAAACCTAGATCGTGACTCGAGTTTGCACGAGAGTGGGCTCGAGGAGCGATTGGACGATGATTTCGATCTTCATGCTAGTGCCTAAGGTTCGGGTTTGCACGAGAGGGGGCTCTAATCTAGGTTGCTATAGACAGGAAATAGCGCAAGAGCGTGATCTTGGTTCTATATTCAGTTACGACTAGTTCACCTCAACACAAGCCTAGTAATATTGAGACTCACGATTCACAGAGATGTATGACGATCCGTAGTGGGGATTCTCTAGCCCTAAACACTTTTATTATATTGAATTTGAATCGATATTTGGCCGACTTCTTTATCATCGACACCGACATCCATCACCATTTCCATTACATCACATCATAGCCTGTAATACCCTGCTAAGCTACTGCACAAGTACTAGAGGGGGGTGAATAGTACTTTATAATAATTAAGAGGCTAATTCCTAATTACCTTGCAAACTCTACCAAACAATGCAGAAATGCGAAAATGTAAATGTTAGACAATAAAGAAATAATCGCAAACAAGCAATATTACTGAGTTCGGATCCACCCAATTCTCCCCGACTTGTTCTTGGTGATCCTACGTCCCAACCACCCGGATCTCCTCCGGATACTTGAGTTAGAAACCCTAACTTAAGATTTCCACTATGAAATACTTGTGAAGAACTTTCACCAAGTCAAATCATACACAAAGGAAATTGTGACTCCCACAACCTGGGATCACAACCACACTCTCACAACCGAGAGTGAAACACTTACAATATCGAAAGTAAATGAAATAGAAAAGCTTACCACAAAATACCTATGCCTTGAGTATACTTACGAATTAGGGCAAAGATGATTTTGAGGAAGAAGAAGGCACCAAACCCTGGCTCCTAGATGTAGATCAGCGATGGAGAGCTATGAGGAGTTGGTGACCTAGAATCAAGCACTTGGCTTGGAAGGCTCACAATCAATGAATCTCTCTTTTGAAATAAGAGTGAGGGAGAGATTCTTGAATGGAAATGAATGAGCTTTAATGAGATGGAATGATTTCTCTTTGATCTCTAAACTTCTCTTAAAATCAGCCTGGAGTGCAATGAATGCAGCACTCCAAGTATATATAGGATAGAGGAAAGAGAGAGTGAAAAACGTTTCAATTAAAGCTCCAACGGCTCTATTCTGAACCAAACTAGTCGGTCAAAGAACAACCACCGACCGACTAGTTCATCCACTAGTCGGTCGGTCAAACAGCATGAACCGACTAACTGGTGAACAGTGAATAGGTCGAAGTTCAGACTAACAGAACTAGTCGGTCAAAGAACACTTGCCAACCGACTAGTTTCACAACTAGTCGGTCGGTGAGTCAACTTAGACCGACTAAGAGATAAAACACATAGTTTGAGTACAAATTGATTTAGTCGGTCCAAGAACAAATGTTGACCGACTAGTTCATCAACTAGTCGGTCTCCAAATGAACATTGACCGACTAACGATAAACAGTAACTTGGCATGTACAGGGAAAGCTCAACTAGTCGGTCAAAGAAGCATCACTGACCGACTAGTTCACAAACTAGTCGGTCGGTGAGTCAACGTAGACCGACTAACTGTAAACAGTAAAGAGCTTAGAATTGAGAAGGCAAACTAGTCGGTCCAAGAAGCTTTGCTGACCGACTAGATCACCATCTAGTCGGTTGGTTCTTCTTCTTGAACCAACTAACATGCACAAGAAGTCGCGAATCGAATCGCGATGCTTCTGGAAAGTTCGTATAGACTTCTTACAAGTTCCTAGCTCTAAGATAGGAGCGTTATGAATATTAAAACGTAAGACCTACTCAAGGCTTAACATTCTACGGAACGAAGCTAAAAGACAATTAATAAAACTAGACGAACAGTCTTCGAAAGCTTCGATCCGAATCTTCATGACTTCTAAAATGGTTCAAAAGCTTCAACGAAGCTTTAGGCATACGATCACGTGCTTTGAGAAGTCTCGAGACGTCGCTTAAGATGTTCAACGAAGCTTGGCGACGATCTCCATAACTGCGCTCACAAAGAGTTAGTTCACGATATATTTATGTTTGTTCATCATCCAAAACCAAATCCGGGGAGTCCAATATCCAACATTCTCCCCCTTTTTGGTGATGACAAACCAACATAAATAATAATAAAAAATAATGATTCAAATGTAATTTACTTACTCCCCCTGCATTGATGACACATTAGTTCCAAGATTATATATTAATTATAAGCATCAAGCAGACGAGTAAGTATAAAATGAGAATCAATTATTGAAATATTGGATTCAAAATCCATTTATATATCTTAACCCGCCCTAAATCTAACACATCAAATTAGATTTTTGGAAAAATGCTTAAATTTTCATTTAGCTCATCGTCATTATTATATCTCTCCCCCTTTGGCATTAGCAAAAAGAGTGGGAGGAGATCAACGACAACAACAATGGCTTCAAATAAAAGCACGGGAGTCGTAGAATACGACCACAGTCCAAATGACACCAAAGGAAAATACGAATTAAATCAAAGCGTGTCAATGAGACCAAAGTCGAAAATCGATAAATAAAATCATCAAAACTCAAATTAATTTTACGAATTGAGTTATGGAATATACTCTCCAATATCAACATTCTTGGTTAATTTAGTGCATGGAAAACAATTCTATGTTTTCATAAAATGAATTCTATTTAACCAAGTATTATCGTCAAGCGATGAAATCAAAACATCAGAGACATATAAAATATTAAATGTGCACAACATAATGTAAAAATCAACATCGATGTATATATGTATAAATGAAGCATGAGTACATCAAAAAGATACATCACCGACATACATAACATCGATCCAACGATCGGGGCACAAAATACATCATAATATCACAACATATAACATATGTCACACCGGACATCAGAGTATCACACTACATCAAGATATCCAAAATATCATCAAAATACATGAAGATACATCAAAATGTCAAAAATATCCAGAACCACCCTCTATCCTACCCAAACTCTCTCACAATAATATCTATCATCCAAAGAGCATAGGAGAGTCCTCGGAGAAGCTCAAGAGGCAGCGGGAGGATCTGCAGCAGCAGCAGGCTCTGTAGGAGTGGAGGTGGTCACCGGATCAGCTGAAGTGTCCACGGGAGCGACGGTAGTGGCCTCGGGAGCACCAGTCGTATTATCCACCGCAGGAACGGTGGCAACAGGAGTACTCTCGGGGTTACCAGCAGAAGAGGCAGCAGCTCCAGAAGTGCCATCGGGGCATGAGTAGAAACACGAACAAGCTCCTCAATCTCCTCCTCGTCCAACTCCTCCTCGTCAGAGACTGACGGAGGGATCTCAATGCCCAAACGTGAGGCGATACGAGCAAGTATCTCCTCAGTACGAGCATAACGAGACTCCATACGTCTCACTGAACGCGCGAGCTTGTCAAGAGTGGTAGAGGGAGCAGCTGAGGCAGAGGCAGAGGAAGACGCTGAAGCAGAGTGGGTCGTCCTCTGAACGTGAAGGAGCGCCGCAAGAGACTTCTTGACAGCCGTCGTATTCAGAGGGGGACCGAGGGGACGCTCATCATCAAGAGGCAAAGTGACACGAAAGTGGTGAAAGACAAGACAGTCCCCGTCACAATTAGTCGGTCACAGTTCAAGCACTGACCGACTAGATCACGATCTAGTCGGTCGGTCAATGAGCTTAAACCGACTAATTGTAAACAGTAACTGAAGCCAAAAATCCTGACAAGAATTAATCGGTCTAAGCTCATTCACTAACTGACTAGAACTGAATCTAGTCGGTCGGCCAATGAACTTGGACCGACTAAGAGAGTCCAAAAATTTTAGAATTTGAAATTTTGATTTCTCTCCTAATCGCACTTGGACGAAACATCGATATACTCTCATTAATCATTATACTACCCCATTAAACATCGAAAATCTGAAATTTGACGTTTACGAACAAATCGAGCGAAAATTCTGGAAATTCAACAAAAAATCCAGAATATTTCTATTAATCTAGCATGAGCAAATATAAAGAATTGAATAGCATGCAAGATTATTGAATATAAAATGAATCCTAAATCTCGGATTCACCCATAATCCCCAATTCTCGACGTAACCGCACAAAGGAGTCTTCCTTTAGGGGTTTCGTGAAAATATCGGTGATTTGTTTCTGGGTTTCAACGTACACTAATATGATGTCCTTTTTAGCAACATGATCATCTAAGAAATGGTGACGAACATCTATGTGTTTAGAACGGGAATGGTGTATCGGGTTCTTGGAGAGACATATTGCACTTTGGTTGTCCACCATGATAGGGCAAGTATCACAGTTTATACCAAAGTCTTTAAGTGTGTGTCTCATCCAAAGAACCTGAGCACACGCGGCACCGACGAAAATATATTCCGCCTCGGTGGTTGAAAGTGATACGGAATTCTGCTTCTTGGAAAACCAAGAGACGAGAATTTCCTATAAAATGGCAGGTGCCACTAGTACTTTTCCTGTCGGATTTGCATCCCGCATAATCTACGTCACTATATGAGATTAACTCATACGTGCTAGATTTTGGATAAAGTAATCCAAAATCAAGTGTGTAGCTTAGATAACGGAAAATACGTTTTACCGCTACTAAGTGAGATTCCTTAGGTTGAGACTGATAATGAGCACATACACATACGACAAACATTATATCAGTCCTACTTGCGGTAAGATAAAGTAAACTACCTATCATACCTCGATATAGACGAATGTCTACATCTTTTTCGCCTGCATCTTTATCAAGATGTGTAGTCGTGCTCATTGGAGTCTTCTTCCCGGAGGCATTCTCCATTCCAAATCGCTTTAGCAACTCCACCGTGTACTTCGTTTGGTGGATGAAGATTGCATCGTTCATTTGGAGAATTTGGAGACCTAAGAAATACTTGAGCTCACCTATGTGGCTCACTCAAATTGATCCTTCATCACATTAGAAAACTCTTCGCAATGAGCAAAGTTAGTAGCACCGAAAATGATATCATCAACATATATTTGAACTAAAATTATATCATTGTTCGAATACTTAACAAATAATGTGGAATCAACTTCTCCCATTTTAAAACCTAAATCCAAAAGAAAATTCTTTAAACGGTCATACCAAGATCGAGGAGCTTGTCTCAAACCGTAAAGTGCTTTCTTAAGTTTGAAAACATGGTTTGAGAATTTTTCATTTATAAAACCCGGAGGTTGAGAAACATAAACTTCCTCAACAACATCTCCGTTTAAAAACGCACTTTTTACATCCATGTGAAATAATTTAAAATCCTTATGGCATGCAAAAGATAACAATAATCTAATTGATTCTAATCTAGCTACCGGAGCAAAGGATTCTTCGAAATCGATACCTTCCTCTTGCCGATAGCCTTGAGCTACTAACCGAGCTTTGTTCCGGACGACGACTTGGTTTTCGTCTTGAAGATCCACTTTGTCCCTATGACGGTGTGGTTCTTCGATGGCAATGGAACAAGCTCCCAAACTTCATTCCTCTCGAATTGAATGAGTTCCTCCTCCATGGCTAGGATCCAAGCACCATCTTCGCACGCTTCATTAATATTCTTTGTCTCTATCGAGGAGGCAAAATCACAATGAGCGAAGTGGTTGACTTGAGATCTCGTCTTGACACTATCATGGATTTTGCCAATGACTTGCTCATGAGGATGGTCACGAACGGTATGAAGCTGTTTGGGAATTCCCTGATCACTAGGAACATTCTCAAAAACTTCATTAGTCGGGTTAGTATCAATAGAATCAATAGAGTTAGAATTACCAATTGAATCACATAAGACATCCATAGAGTCATCATCATTAGTAATTCTAGTTGGAACAAATCCTTCATTAAATGAAACATGAAGCGATTCCTCGATCGTTGAGGTTCGTTTGTTGTATATCCGGTAGGCTTTGCTACGTGAGGAATATCCAACAAATATCCCCTCATCGGATCTTGGATCGAATTTTTCCAAACTACCATACGTGTTTTTAATAAAACATTTTGAACCAAAAACACGAAAATGTTTAACTTGAGGCAACCTACCAAACAACAATTCATAACAAGTTTGTTTAGTGCCAGGCCTCAAAAGTATTCTATTAAATACATAGCAAGCGGTGTGTACCACTTCCGCCCAAAATTGATGGCCAAGTTGGCTATCATTAAGCATAGTGCGAGCACACTCCACTAGCGTCCTATTCTTTCTCTCAACAACACCATTTTGAGGAGGTGCGCGAGGGAATGAAAAGGTGTGTGTAATACCAACTTCATCACAAAATGTTGAGAAAGACTCATTCTCAAATTCCCCTCCACGATCACTACGAATAGTGACAATGGTGGTTCCAATGAGATTTTGTACTTTCTTAACAAAAATTGTGAAGTTTTCAAAAGCATCATTTTTATTACTTAATGAAAATACCCAAGTAATATTAAACCAATAATATATATATATAATAAAATAATGAGATGAGTGTTTTTTGGAGTGGCGATCTGGGCGATCTTCCTAGGGCTCCTGGCGATCGTCCTATAGCTCCTGGCGATCGGGCTCCGGTTGATCGAGCTTGCGTTTGGGCTCCTGTCAATTGTCCTAGGGCTCCTGGAGATCGGGCCCTTTCAGATCGGGTTTCTGGTGATCGAGATCGGGCCACAGGTGATCGGGTCCCTGGCGATAAGGGCTACTCTAGGATTCCTTTCTCCAGGCCAAGCGGCGGGTTGGCATCTTCCTCGGACCTAGCTGATGCAGAGGCAGGTTGGCAACTGGTTACCCGGCGGAAGGAGGCGAAACTCAGTCGCGGCTTTGGGTTTCCTTCACGAGGGAGGGGGCCCTACGGTCCACACAGATCAGGTGTTGCCAACCTGAAGCAATGAGCTAAGGTGATCGATTTTTTGCCTCACAGACCATTGACAAATTCCCAACCTATTTCTATTAACCTGTCTGCTGCTAAGAGGAGTTGGTCTGATGTGTGCTCTAACAAGCGCACATATGGTGAATCCATTGGTATGAAGTTTGTACCCCCCGCAATCAGGCAGTATGGCTCTTGTGTTGCCAGGGTTCCGGATTCTCTTCTGGAGAAGGGTGCTGCGAACTGGAAATCCACTCTAGTTGGGTATGTTTTGGGGGATACTCCTATGTATGGGCAGATGCTCTCTTGGGTGGAGAGGCTTTGGAAGCCCAATAAAAGAGTTCGAATATTCAGCAAGGATAATGGTTTTTTCTACTTTAAATTTGAGAGCATGGATGAATGCAATAGGATCCTTCACGGGGGTCCTTGGCTCTTCGACGGGAGGCTAGTTGTGCTTAAATTATGGAACCGTAATATTCGGCACGACAGGGACATTCTAACATCTGTACCCGTCTGGTTACAATTGCACGGGGTCCCTGTTAATATGTGGAATTTGGAGATTCTCAACATCCTTGCTTCTGTTGTCGGAACTCCCTTGTGCCTGGATCGATCAACTGCAAATTTGGAGAGGATTTCCTATGCAAGATGTTTGGTCAAAGTTGACGCTAAGAAGCCACTACCGAATGTCGTGGAGGTTGAACTTGACAATGGGGCTTTGCTGGCTTTTGATGCGAAGTATGAGACGGAACCTCCACGATGCAGTAAATGCGTCTGCTTTGGTCACTCTGATTTGCAATGTCCCCTACGTGACAAAGGTAAGGGTATTGACATTAGTCCTGGATATGACTATGATCCTGGGCAAAGCTCTTCTATGGGGAAACCTGATGATGACCTAGCCTCTCCTAATATGACTGTTGCTGGCCTAGCCTCGAAGGGGCCTACGGAAATTGAACATGTTGTAGCAGCAAACACTTTGAAGACCACAGCTTTGAGGGCCGGCTCTCATCTCATTAGTTTTGTCAAAGTCCTGAAGCTTATTCGTATTCTTTCTTCAAGAAAAACCGCCCTAGGTGCTATTAAACCCGGACTTGGGAAAAATTCGGCTGTAGGGGATATAGCTGACATCCCCCATTCCCAAATTAAGTCTGCTATCATTCCTGAGGCTTGTTCACTCCAATTGGATAACCTCTGTCCAGTAATCGATGCTGTCCTCCCTTCTAAAAAAACCCCTGTCACCCATGATGTTTTGAATGCTGAAACTTGTGATACTGTATCGGATCCTCAGGCTGATACTCTACCAGAAATTCCTCTGTATGACAATCCTGATTGGCTTTTTGAACATGCCGAGTTACTTAATGATATTGAGTCCACAAAGCAAAAGAAGCATGGCATCGCCACTCCGGCCCGTCGTAGTAGCAGACTGAAGTAGAGTTCTAGTTCTGCTCTTGAGAATTTTTATATTGTGTACTGATGTGTATCCTAATTTGGAATACAAGGGGCCTAAATAATTCGGTGAGGCGTAGGGACCTGAAGGATAGAATTAAGAAGATTAACCCTTCGGTCATTGTTCTTTTGGAGACTAAGTTAAATTCTGCGACAGTGAAGACCAAATCTTGCATTCCTAGGGGTGGATTATCATGGATAATTTTCATAATCATCTAGGAGGGCGTATTGTAGCTGGTCTTGACCCGGTTGTGTGTCAAGCTGGAGTCATCTCTTCTTCTATGCAGCACATTTCATTAAGCTGTCATAATGTTGGGGGTTTTGAGTTCGTACTCACGGCTGTGTATGGAAGTAACCTATTACAGGAAAGGAAGAATCTTTGGGACCAGCTAAAGGGGGATGCTGCAATTTTAGGCACTAAAGCTTGGCTTGTGGGAGGGGACTTTAATTGCATCTTATATGCTAAAGACAAAATTGGTGGCCGCAGGGTTGCAACCAGCAAACTTTCTGATTTCAACAACTCCCTAACTGACTGTAGATTGTGTGAGCTTAAATGTACTGGAAATCGCCTAAGTTGGTGCAATAAGCGATTGGGAATGGCTCGCATTGCGGCACAATTGGATCGAGTACTATGCAATGGATACTGGATTGACAAACTCCCTTACTCCTTCTTGGAATATTTGGACCCTCACACCAGTGATCACTCTCATATGGTTATCAATCTTCACCCCCAGGTAATTACTGACCCAAAGCCCTTCAAATTCTTCAATCACTAGACTCATTTACCAGGTTTTAAGGATATCCTGGATTCAAATTGGCCTACTTTCTATGGTGGTACCCCTATGTTTCGTCTGGTTATGAAAATGCGGCAACTTAAAAGGAAGCTTAGAAGTTGGGCCAAGGAACATCATGCTATGGACTCCATACATACCTGCTTACGTAATCTTGAAGCTGTCAGAAACCAATCCGTAATATACATATATATATATATACACATAGGGGTACCCTGGGATATATACATAGGGGTACCGCCTTGGGTCAGAAACCAATCCGAAATTCACTTTAACCTAGAGATCCAGGAGAGAGAACATCAACTATCTAATGAGCTCGCTAATTTACTTGATATGGAAGAGGAAATGCTCCGCCAGAAGAGTAGACAGGATTGGTTGGATCTGGGGGATAGAAATACTTGTTTCTTCTACAATTCTATGAGGGCAAGGCAGAGTAAGAATAATTTATCTCACTTGGTTGATGTGCATGGAGTGAGGAGTAAATCTTATGAGGATATTAAATCAGAGGCTGTTAATTTCTATTAGAAGCTGTACAACCAAAACCACTACTGGAATGTTTTCCCTAATCTGGTTCCTAAAAAGAAGCTCAAAGAGGAAACGGCTAGGTGGCTTGAAAGAAGAGTCTCTGCTGAAGAAATTAAAGAGGCGGTATTCCAAATTGGGCCATCCAAGGCTCCTGGCCCTGATGGGTTTAATGGATTCTTTTTCCAACAGAATTGGCATCTTATTGGCCCTGATATTGTTGACGCTGTGCAATCCTTTTTCAAATATGCCTCCTTACTCAAACAGGTGAACCATACCATCCTCACTCTTGTCCCAAAAAATTCTAATGCCTCGTCTCTTGGTGATTACAGGCCTATTGCTTGTTGCAATTTTAATTATAAAATTATTAGTAAGGTGATATGCAACAGGCTTAAAAGGATCATTAGTGATTTGGTTTCCCCCAACCAATCAGCTTTCATTCATGGGAGACTGCTATCTGATTGTCTACTGCTAGCTCATGAGCAGATCAGAGATTTTAGCAACCCTATGGAGTCCAGAGCGTGCCTGAAATTGGACCTCAAAAAGGCTTTTGACAGCATTAACAGAGAGTTTGTGTATTTTATCTTGCACCAGATGGGGTTCGGATTTAGGTTCATTAGCTGGATTAAGGAATGCATTTCCACTGCCTCATTTTCTGTTATGGTGAACGGATCCTCGGTGGGCTTCTTTGGGGGAAACCGTGGAATCAGGCAAGGTGACCCTATTTCCCCCTTCCTCTTTGTCATTATCATGGAAGCGTTCTCTCTATTACTTGCCAAGGCTATTACTAAGGGTACAATCCATCCTATGAAACGAAATGGATCTATTTCTCACCTGTTATTTGCCGATGATCTTCTGGTTTTCTGCCGTGGTAATCAAAAATCACTAAGGGGCCTTAAAAATTTGTTGGAAGAGTTCAGGAACTTCACAGATTTGGAGATCAACTGGGAGAAGAGTCTTTCAATGTTCAGCAAGGGAGTTAAAAATCCTGGGGAGCTTGCGGATTATTTAGGGGTCAAGCGGGCAAGTACTATCTCTACTTATTTGGGCCTCCCATTGTCATCCAATTACCCTAAAACCATCATGTATAGCCGACTCATCGACAAGTGTAGGAAACGGCTGAGTGGGTGGATTTCTTCCTCATTATCCATATCTGGGCGTATCGAGCTGGTAAGGAGTGTTATTTATGGCATGATTGCTTTTTGGGTGCAGGTTTATAAAGTACCAACCACTGTCCTGCGTTCGCTTACATCCATGTGTAGAAAATTTATCTGGGGACCTTCTAAAACTTGGGCCTGGCGGGACTCTTGTAGACCTAAGGAGGAAGGGGGGTTGGATTAAGATTACTATCTGACCTGAATATTGCTGCAGGGATTAAGTTAACCTGGAGATTCTTACATTCTAGAGGGCTTTGGGCTGAGTATATGCGTAAGAAATAAAAGGATTCTACTAAATTTTATGTTGCAAAAGGGGAGGCCTCACATTCTAGAACATGGAAGTTCCTTCTTCATTGTCGAAATCTCTCGCAGCAAATTATAATGAGAAAGGTCCGGGATGGGAAAGACACCCTCTTCTGGCATGACAATTGGCTCCCTTGTGGTCCTCTGAAAAATCATTACAACATTCCAGATGGAGCAAGCTGGAAACGTGTCAGTGACTAATGGGATGGTTCGTCCTGGATCGATATTGCTGAAATTCATAGCCTAAAACATTTGCTTCAACACTTTCCTCTGACAGAAGGCGTTGACACTTGGGATTGTAAGCAGGGTTCATCATTCAAGTTCAAAGATGCTTGGGACATCGTTCGTGATAGAGGTGCCACTTTCCCTTACTCTAAATTGATATGGTATAGTAAGTCCATTCCCAAAATGTCTCTTACTCTCCTTCGTGCATTCAAAGATAATCTTCTCACGAAGGTACGCATGGAAAAATGGTGTCCCCTAAGCTCTAATAGTTGTGAACTTTGCTTGGATGGCAGCCCTGAGACTATTACTCACCTTTTCTTTGAATGCCCTTATTCAAACTATATAATGCGAAGGTCTCTTCTTAAACTGGGTGTCTCTGGTCCTATTACTCTCACATTGCCAGCTTTGGGGACCTTCTACCTGGGAAAGTATGTGAATGAGGGGGCACTTGGTTTGCTTGCAAAAACTGTCCTGGCAGCCGTCGTTTACCACATATGGCGTGAGCGCAATAGACGTGTCTTCGAGCAGTGTAGGAAGCAGAAGACAGTGTTGTTTGACATGATAACGCAGGATGTTCGCATGTCCCTGCGTAATATCGAAGAGGTTGAAGATGGCGCCTCTACGACCATGGATAACTGGGGTATATGGGATACAGGTTAACGGCTGATTGGGGGCGTTGAGACTGGGCGACTCTATTCTATTCTCCGGTGTTAAGGAATGGGATTTACGGCTTAATGTGTCATTGGAATTACTGTGCAGGATGTTACTCAACCTGGTGAGCTTATACTTTCACTTGGCTGTGCATTCTTTAATGTATGCTATATATTTCCCACATTCTGCTGGAAGGTTCTCTATGATAAGATTCCGCATGGCCCAGTGTTTTTCTGTGGTGAGATTGACAAACTCAATGATGATGTATGGATGCAACAAGGGCTAGAAGCAAATGGCTGTACCCATGGAGCTCATTTCTATTTCCGTTGCTAGGCATGTGTATGTTTGGAATGGTGCATATGGGCTGAGGAATGCTGTATGCGGCATTATCTAGGCATTGACACTGGGTTGAATGTTGTATGCGGCATGGCTGGCTGAATGCGGCTCATTCACTAAATCTGCGTCTCCTTATGCTGATTTGTATGCAGCTAATGCTGAATGCGGCTTATTTTTTGGGCAGATCATTTCGAGTCTCTGATTGCTGATTTTGCAAGTATTTGGGGGCTATAACTTTGCTCTTGCTGTGACTTGCTTGAGCTGTGACATTGCTTATGTATCTCTTGGCTTGTGTCTCTGTAATTTGTGTTTCTTTTGGTTTGGCTTACTGATGCCAGAGGAAATGATCTATGGTGACGACGCTTGTGTCCTCTCCCGTAGTCATTGAGGCTGGTATTCAGTGGTCAACCACTTTGTATATTTGGTTCATATCAATATAAATACTAACTTACTTTGCAAAAAAATACCCAAGTAAACCTAGAAAAGTCATCAACGATGACATGTCCGTATCGTGCATTTCCTAAAGAAGCAACTCTAGTTGGCCCAAATAAATCTAGATGTAATAGCTCTAGTGGCAGCTTAGATGAAATGCTTTTCTTAGGTTTAAAAGACGATTTTGGAAGCTTGCCTCGTTGACACGAGTCACAAAAGCTTTTCTTTTGAAAGACTAGCTTAGGGAAGCCTCTAATAGAGTTTAACTTGGAAAGCTTAAATAGTGTTCCAAAGTTCACATGACCAAAACGTCGATGCCATAAGTGTTGTTCACTTGTGTTGGCAATTAGACATTGTTCATGTGATCTTGGAAGATCTAGGATGTATATATCCTTATGGCGTGTGCCGGAAAACAATACATCATTAGTATTTTTATTCAAAATATGGCACATTCCTTTCGCAAAGCTAACTTTGTAACCTTTGTCACAAAGTTGACTTATTGAAATGAGATAGTGGTTTAATCCTTTAACAAGGTAAACATCACATATTAGGGGTTTAGAAGGATTACCCACTTTACCAACACCTATGATGGTTCCGCTCTTGTTGCCTCCAAAGACTATGTGGTTTCCATTTGCAATGGGCACCACTCCGGAGAGCAATTGAGCGTCACCCTTCATGTGTTTTGAACACCCGCTATCGAGTATCCAATTCCCCTTGGAGCTAAATTAAAATTTGTTGCTCCGTTTCTTTTTCTTGAGTACCTAAAGATAGAAAATATCGTATCATGGTACCCAAGGTCATTGGGTCCAAAAGATTAGACCTTTGGAAGCCAAGTCCAATTGGACTTAGACTTCCCCACATAATTATCACTATGCACAACATCCATGAAATAAGAATTCATGTAAATTTTTTTTTCATCCATAGTTGTGTCCTTTGGGCTCCAAATTATGAAGATTTTCGGAGCCTTCATCCTATTGGGTGCATGCATGCGTTGTTGATTTCTACGTGATGCATGACGTGGATAGGCATAAGGAACATGATGAAATGGTGCATTATGAGAATTATTCATACGATGATGTGGGTGAACATATGCATGTGGAGGAACACGTGCGTGAGGGTGTCTCACATGGTGTGCACGTGTCCGTGAACGTGTAGCATAGAAATCATCATATGTGTGAGCCGGTGGAGTAGGACGTGTGTTCCTACGTGGCATAGTATTGGTGTACATATAAGCATGACCCTTCTTTGGATGTCCACCCAAAGTGGGTTTCTTTCCGAAAGAGGGTGTGAACGAGGTGGAAGCACCATTGGTAGATGAACTACCAATAGAGTGTTTCCTACCCCTCGTTGAGTCACCGGAAGTTGGCCTAACAAAAGTAGTGGCCGATTTGGATGAACTTCCCATCGTATACCCCAAGCCAATGTGGTGATTGGCCGGAAGTAAGTCACTTAGGATTTTATCCAAATGGTCCTTACCCTTATTGAATTTATTAATTCGGCCTAATGTGCACTCATATTTCTCGGTGAGAGAACG
Source organism: Scilla litardierei (assembly GCA_030789695.1). Lineage (NCBI taxonomy): Eukaryota > Viridiplantae > Streptophyta > Magnoliopsida > Asparagales > Asparagaceae > Scilla > Scilla litardierei. The sequence goes on from CM061136.1 coordinate 145,441,321, forward strand.
CATAGAAGCATCCAAAGTGGATACTTGCGATGTGAGCACATAAACACGAGATTTGAGATTTTCATTCTCAATACTCAAAGTCGAGTTTTGAGAAGTCAAATCCGCTATCTTGTGTTCTTTCGGATCCTCAATGCTAACATGTTCAAGTTGAGACTTGAGATTTACAATCTCATTCTTCAACTCTTCAATAACGGTGTCGTTGTTGGTGATGATAGTTTTAGGCGAGGTTTGTATGCTAGCTAAATCATCTTTTACTTTAGTATACCTATTTACTAACTTAGTGTATTTAGACCATAATTGCTCATTAGCATTTCTAAGTTCATCCATGGTTACCTCATTGCCTTCGTTAACGCTATCATCGGAGGAAGATCCTTCTTCATTTTCCTCTCTAGCCATAAAGCACATGTGTGCTTGCTCTAATTGCTCATCATCCGACTCTCCGCTTGAGGAATCCTCGGAGTCGTTGAATGTCCTGACAAGCCCCCTTTTGTTCCCTTTCTTGTACTTCTTGGACTTGTCGAACTTCGGCGCCTTCCACTTCTCCTTGTGCTTGTTTTGAGGACACTCCACTTTCATGTGTCCGGGCTTGTTGCACTGAAAACACAAAGGAAAGGAGGCGTTCGAAGAATTAAACTTCGATTTGTTTTTGAAGTTACCTTTCCGGAAGAACCGGTTGAACTTCTTTGCCATGAGTGCCATGGACTCCAAGTCCAACTCGTCTTCTGAGTTTTCATCATCGGTCGATATGGAAGTTGATGGAGCGGCCTTGAAAGTAATAGCCTTCTTCTTTGGCTCGTCTTGCTTTAGGTAGGACTTCATCTTGTCCTGCAACTTCAACTTGCTATCCTTGCGTACCTCATATGACATCAAGGTACCCATTAGTTGAACAACGGTATAAGTTTTCATATCATTACATTCCTCGATGGCGAAGGTCCGTTTCTCCCAACAAGAAGGAAGTCCATCGATTATCTTCGAGACTTTCTCCTTTTGGGTTTAGGTTTTACCGAGAGCCTCCAACTCGTTTGTGATGTCGACGAAGCGAGCATAATACTCCTTCATCTTCTCACCATGTAGCATATGAAATAACTCGTAATCTTTATTAACTACAACGAGTTTAGAGTCTCCTACCCTACTTGTTCCTTCATGTAAGATAAGGAGGGAGTTCCATATTTGATATGCACTCTTACATGTGCATATCTTATTGAAGTCCTCGGGCTCCAAAGCGCATTGAAAGGCGTTCATTGCCTTGGCATTGCTTACCTCCGCGGCGACCTCCGCAGTAGTCCACTTCTCGAAATCTTCTTCGACGGGCTCGACATACTCCTTCATCGTGGCCCTCCATAGTGAAGCACTCCGGAGGAAAGTTTCCATCCGGCATTTCCAGTACCCGTAGTTGGTACCATTGAAGAATGGAGGCCTCGTTGAGGAGTGTCCTTCCATCACCGAAGACGCTCCTTCACGGTTCCTGAAGGTGCTGTAGTCGGAAGGTGGACGAACGGTCTTGTTGTCGTTGGCAGACATAGCTATAGACTTGGCTTTGCTACCAAATGTAATGCACTGCTAAGCTTCTGCACAAGTACTAGAGGGGGGTGAATAGTACTTTAAAATAATTAAGAGGCTAATTCCTAATTACCTTGCAAACTCTACCAAACAATACAGAAATGCGGAAATGTAAATGTTAGACAACAAAGAAACAATCGCAAACAAGCAATATTACTGGGTTCGGATCCACCCAAGTCTCCCCGACTTGTTCCCGGTGATCCTACGTCCCAACCACCCAGATCCCCTCCGGATACTTGAGTTAGAAACCCTAACTCAAGATTTCCACTATGAAATACTTGTGAAGAACCTTCACCAAGTCAAATCATACACAAAAGAAATTGTGACTCCCACAACCCGGGATCACAACCACACTCTCACAACCGAGAGTGAAACACTTACAATATCGAAAGTAAATGAAATAGAAAAGCTTACCACAAAATATATATGCCTTGAGTATACTTACGAATTAGGGCAAAGATGATTTTGAGGAAGAAGAAGGCACCAAACCCTAGCTCCTAGATGTAGATCAGCGATGGAGAGCTATGAGGTAGTTGGTGACCTAGAATCAAGCACTTGGCTTGGAAGGCTCACAATCAATGAATCTCTCTTTTGAAATAAGAGTGAGGGAGAGATTCTTGAATGGAAATGAATGAGCTTTAATGAGATGGAATGATTTCTCTTTGATCTCTAAACTTCTCTTAAAATCAGCCTTGAGTGCAATGAATGCAGCACTCCAAGTATATATAGGATAGATGAAAGAGAGAGCGAAAAACGTTTCAATTAAAGCTCCAACGGCTCTATTCTGAACCAAACTAGTCGGTCAAAGAACAACCACCGACCGACTAGTTCATCAACTAGTCGGTCGGTCAAACAGCATGAACCAACTAAATGGTGAACAGTGAATAGGTCGAAGTTCAGACTAACAGAACTAGTCGGTGAAAGAACACTTGCCAACCGACTAGTTTCACAACTAGTCGGTCGGTGAGTCAACTTAGACTGTCTAAGAGATAAAACACATAGTCTGAGTACAAATTGATTTAGTCGGTCCAAGAACAAATGTTGACCGACTAGTTCATCAACTAGTCGGTCGCCAAATGAACATAGACCGACTAACGATAAACAGTAACTTGGCATGTACAGGGAAAGCTCAACTAGTCGGTCAAAGAAGCATCACTGACAGACTAGTTCACAAACTAGTCGGTCGGTGAGTCAACATTGACCGACTAACTGTAAACAGTAAAGAGCTTAGAATTGAGAAGGCAAACTAGTCGGTCCAAGAAGCTTTACCGATCGACTAGATCACCATCTAGTCTGTTGGTTCTTCTTCTTGAACCAACTAACATGCACAAGAAGTCGCGAATCGAAGCGCGATGCTTCGGGAAAGTTCGTATAGACTTCTTACAAGTTCCTAGCTCTAAGATAGGAGCGTTATGAAGATTAAAACGTAAGACCTACTTAAGGCTTAACATTCTATGGAACGAAGCTAAAAGACAATTAATAAAACTAGACGAACCGTCTTCGAAAGCTTCGATCCGAATCTTCATAACTTCTAAAATGGTCCAAAAGCTTCAACGAAGCTTTAGGCATACGATCACGTGCTTTGAGAATTCTCGAGACGTCGCTTAAGATGTTCAACGAAGCTTGGCAATGATCTCCATAACTTCGCTCGCAAAGAGTTAGTTCACGATATATTTATGTTTGTTCATCATCCAAAACCAAATCCGGGGAGTCCAATATCCAACATAGCCATCTCCACCAATAAAACCTTTGTAGTCAAACCAACCTAGGATAGGTTGGAGCCAACACCACCTCCTCGTGTTCGATACCCGCTCGCCACTTGACCGTGCGCTTGCGGTAAAACTACAATCGTTCTCCATGTGTATATCCGGGGCCGATCAAGTTTTTGACGCCGTTGCCGTGGATTTATCTCTGTGCATTTACGCCATACTAGGTTGTGCTCTTGGGTTACATTTTGGAGTGATCAACTCATTGACATGAGTATTATCAGGGCCACCCTGACCGTGTCTGTGATGAATACTGCAGTTTTAGTCTCTCCGTCAAAACTATGCCGTTTAATTCAAGCCTATGTTACGGTCAACCTGTCAACCCCAATAGCTCGAAGCCGGTTAGTCTCCATCGATCTTTAGTCAATTAATGTTTGACATCTTCCAACATAGTCTAGCCAGGGTTTTCACTAAAGGTCGAACTAACATTACGACACTAACTCCCATTGACCGGAAGAGACGAATCCTATCTTGGTCATTACTCTCCTTGTACGTTTCAAATGTCACCCAACCAAAGACCTTTCAACGAGGCTAAACCGAGGCTAAATAGTGATCTAAGTGTCACCATTCACGCACAGGTTCGTACAATGACCTCAAGTCAAAAGACCAACTTGCATATCATCACTAAGAGTTATCATTGATAGATTGATCAATCATAACCGTATGATAACTCTTGTTGGGTTGTTCAGTGAACTCATTCTCCAATGACACCTGTGTCTCGTATTTGACTTTGCCAAGTCAAATGATCATAAGATCATCGTTACCGCTACACGATGAAGACTAAGATATAATGGTCTATCCGATGCTTCGATATCCTTTTATCGAAATATCTACGAACACGAACCTTTTTAGACTTATGCTACTAACAGTCAAGCACTTCTCCATGATCGAGATCCTCATCTTGATACGGTTTGACCTTGCATTAAGTCTCAGGACTTTATCTAATGTTCTAATGATTACAACATTTCTATTAACTTAGATAAATACTTACCAAACAGCTTACTGTTATTTTGAACAAGATGTCTATATAGATACACATGGATGAATTTGCCTCAAGGGCATACCCATCTCTCAACATCTCACACTTGCACTAGGGCCCATTTATCCCAGTATCGCATACCGCATTTACACATAAGTCTTTCCAGGCTTCATGTGGTAGAGCCTTCGTGAGTGGATCTGCTAAAACGTCTACTATATAGACTTAAGGGGTTTCTATGTTTATCTTAGACCACATATTTAAATCTCATCCAAATAATTCACTCGGTCTCTTGGAATCCATGATTAATTTCTTGACCAGATCTCATCCAACTCGTTGTACCTTGCGAGAATAATCCATAATAAGTTTTACTGGTCATTTAGCTGATTCAGAATCATTTTTGATAAAGTGTCAAACTCTTTGACCACTTTGTCAAACCATATGTTCCAGCTCCTTGATGCCTCGCATGATTTTATTTGCTCCCACTGACCTTGAAAACTCTCTGGCTGATTCATATAAGTTCGTTCTTCTAAATCACATTTAGAAAACAGACTATACATGAATGCTCCAATTTTTATGGTCATCATGAGCATTAACATCGAGTTCAGCCCCAGTAGATCTGTACACATCTGCTGGTGAGACAGTTTCATCATAATCAGTTTATAGGAGTTAGGATGATAACCATTCTCAATCAACATAAGTTGTACTTCACTATTTTCTCTTTGCACCAATCTTCTGTCTTGAAGATTTACTTGCAGCCAATAAGAAACACTTTTTGAGGCATGTAAACTAAAGTCCATACTTTATTTATGTGCACAGACCTTTTCTGATTGCATCAAGCCATTTCTTAGGGTCACTACTCTGAATGGCATCTTGAAAGTTGTCAAGGCCATCATCGACTATGATGTCTAACTCGACTCTTCGCCTCACGAGACTCGAGTAATCCTTTAACTTCCTAACGATTTATTTAAAAAATATCTTATTGATAAGGTCCTCATAGAACCTTATCAAAACCGAGGCATTACTATCTAGGACTTAGCCCAGAGGGAGGATTGTAACTCAGTGTCACTTTTCATGCAGCGCACCATATCTAACAAAGTGCGATTCACGCTCTCTAACACACCGATGTGTTAAGAGACTTGACCTGAGAGACAATCACATTTTCTTTTTAATTTACGCAAGTTTTATACAGCTAAGTATTCAACTCTTCGATCTGATCAAAGCCGTTCAAATACTTCTGTCATTTTGTTCTCTATTTTATCAGACTTGTGTTTCATCAAAAAACGTGTCGTAATAAAGTAAGTATAACTTATCTAGGCTAATTTAGACTAGGGTCTGAATACATTCGTATGTACAAGATCGTGAGTTCTCCAACTCCTTCTCCCACTCTCACAGAATGTGTTTCGACCATCATACCTTTGAGACAAGATTCACAAGGTCTATAGACTTCATAATACGAGAGGTCAGACCCCTCTTTATGTGACTTGTGAACCTTAGTCTCTTTGGTACGGCCTAGTCTATTTTGCCATATAAGTTTTGTTATTATCTTATGCATTCATGTATTAACATTTAATACATTATCGTTATACAAATTACACACATAAAACATTGCTTCAGAGGTGATGCCATTCGTCAAAAAATGTGTTTGACATCCTACATGGTCCAAGAAACAACAATTGTTCCTTTTTCCAACACGTAGACAATCTATTTCTTGTGGATAACGGTTATCCTAAAACCGTGACATCAAATATGTCACATTTTCAGTTCCTCCTACTTATGGCTTTACTAATGATAAATAAAACTATCTTTCTCAATTAACTTTTCTTAGTGATTCTTCCTTTTCTAAATCTCATTTAGATATTATACGACCCAACAAAATTATTAGCTGTGCAAGCACCTAACATATCCAAACAATTGAGCTTCACAACCTTGAGTTGACTCAACAAGTTTCTTGACTCAAGATCTGATTTGTATATGTGGTCTTGTACCGCTCATGCACTCATCTTCGAACCAAACAGTTTGATTGAAGTTTCGAACCTTGCAGATTGAAACCGTTTTCCATACAATCTTGAGTTGACTCAACAAATTATATGGAGAAACATGATTTGAACATTAGTATGTTCGAGCTGCCCCTTATAGAGGCGAGTGGCAGGTAGCGTGCATTTATTTGTTGGACCCAAAACTTAAGGAATCATTATCATTAAGCCTGTACTTTAAGAAGGTCAATTAATGTCAATGAGAAAATAGTTTAGTCTATCAATTAGAATTTGAGTTGATGTTCCATTAACCAACTATTTGGACCAGTTAACTTATTCTCCTAAAATATTATGTTTTTGATTCCACTGGTAAACATTGAATTATCCTAGTTTAGCATATTTTTAATATTAAATATAGATAGAATGGCTTTTATCTAACTATATCATCCTAATATTTTTGCGATCATTTTAAGCCAAAAGAATGAGCAATTTAATTAATTTAATTTAATGGAAAAGAGATCCAACCACCCTGAGCCTCACAACCTTGAGTGTGCTCAACAAATGGATTGCCTTTGCGATTGGTAGATGACTCTTCATCAATCATATCGTATATGATCCTCTTATTGGTTTTACCCCTAGCCACATATGATCATGAGTGTACTCATCCAAATCACAATGACTAGTTTAGTCGGATCCTTGTTTTCGTGTTTAGCTTAACTTACGCCGGTGCTCGGTATATTCATGACACGACGGTTTGGGTCAGGTCTAGACTACATCTCATATATTGAGAAGCTGGTTTCCATAAAGGGTCGGTGTCATAGCTTGAGTGTGCTCAACAACTATAACAAAGAACCAATAGTTGCCAAACTCTAAAATAAGGAGGGCTACGGTTAATCTTGAAAAAGATTTTTAACGTAATTGACTTAGATATAATCGACGATGTCATCATAATGATAATTCGCATCCTTGCGGTCCAGCGGAACACGGTCAAAGAATTGACTAAGCCAGGATCACTTATTCCCAGTCTAGCTAGGGTGATCCAAAAAACTTAGCCAAGCACATTGACCGGATCATGGTCCATTGAGTGAAACTTATTATTCATACGATTATTAATGCCTTCATTAAAACTAGTTAATCCTATCAACTAGTTAACTCCTAAAATTCAAAATTATTAGGATTGGTTAATAACTTTTATTAAGTCCTTATAAACTATAAGGAATTGATTTTTATGGTACTATCATAATCATGTATTAGGCATTTAAAACAATTTTAAAACTTAGCAAAGCAATCTAAAATTATCTCATAATAATTAGGTGGCTTTTAATGGCTAACCTAAAAAGGTTTTCTTGTGTTATAAAATAAGGAACAAGAATAAACATAGCCATTAAAATTAACAACTTAATTGAATCACATGAAATTAAGTTTCGGCAATATTCAATAATTATCTCATAATTATTTATGTTTCTTACAAACATAACATGCAACTTTATAATTTATCACATAAATTTAAAGCATAATTTTAAAGCATAAAAATTTTATCTAATAAAATTAATTGTTTCAAGTTCAAAAAATTATTGCATAATTTTAATTCAAGAACAATTTTTTTAAAATCATCACATTAAAATTAGCATGCTACTAAAAAGAATTTTATCACATAAAATTTCTTTAAATCCTCTAATAACAAGTGGTTCCATTTTAACAATTTATCTCATAAATTTAAAATAAGATTTTATATGTATTTAAAAAAGCATACGTGCATTTATAAATATCGCAGTCCTTAGATCAGGAGTAGACCTAATGCTTTGATATCAATGATGTGTTTTGAGGGACCCTTAGGTCATAAATCTATGCCCGTCCTACGTCGGAACGGATGATAGAGGCAAACGAAAAGGCAGCGGAAAAAACCGTTAAACTATTTAACGAAAAGCCCTAAGGATTTCAAGACACTAGCCAGGATCTCTACTATCTTGGTCTGAGTCCAACACCATCACCGCCTCTGTGTTGTTGACCACCGATCCCATTTCTTTAGAGAGTTTTGAGAGCGCCCCTGCCGTCGTTTTTGTGAGAGGCGAGCCTTCCTTTATTTCCACAGCCGCGACCCTGTCCTCACCTGATTTTTTGACCCCTGGAGAGTCATTTTCTGTTGATTTCACATCCTCCCCAGTCGTCGACACTTCCGTCTCTGCTGCCGCTGTTTTCACCGAGAGCTTCGTGACGTCTGTTTCCATTTCTATGTCGGCGACATCTCTGCCCTTCTCGCCCTCCGTCATCGCTTCAGATTCTGTCTCCACTCACACTTCTGAGAGCATCCTTGCATCTCAGCCTCTAACAGAGGCTGAGCGCCTTTTAGCGAGCACAGCACCACACCCTCACCCAGTAGTGGCCCTACCTATCTACGGTGGCTGTGTGCGGCAGCCCCGATCCCCACCTATTCGACCCTCTCCCCCTGCTCCCGACTTCCAAGTTCAGTACCTTCGTACTTTAGAGGGGGCCGTTAGTGGGCTCAGAGGAGATTTTCTTGCTCTTGCCTCCACCATTAGCTCTGTGCAGTCTCGCGTCGCTCTACTGCACGGTATTCAGGTTACCCTGAACCAGATTCTTGCGTGCCTAACACAGCCTCCACCTGTCGCTGTCTGTCCCATTTCACAGCATCCCCCACCACCTCCCCCACCACATGGCGGTGCTGGCGATACACCACCTGCTTTGGCACACACTTGATGCCTCTCATATTTTTGCCGCTACTGTGATTGATATTATCTTTTCTACCGATTTTGCGCCCCATCTCCCTACACATTTTGTTCACTTTTTGCTCGGATTTGTATATATCATCCTGGAAGAGAGGAGGTATTTCTGGGACCGTTATATTGCACCACCTTGATCTCTGCACTCATCACTTATATTTCCATCCCATTTTCTTTCATTTTCATCCTTTATCATGCATGCATCCTCACACTCCCACCCCTATCATATTTCTTCTTGTGCCACACTTAGCACATCGAGGACACTGTGCAGTTTAGCTTGGGGGAGTGAGTGTCTCACGCACTTTTCGTTTTCTTCATGTTTATCTTCATTTTTTCCATCATTCTCTATTTTCCATTTATTTTCACCCACTTTTTCATGTTTTTACTCATACATCACGTTTTCTTATTTTTTTTGTATGTGCTGCATTGGTGTAGTTGTTCTTATTTTTCCTTTATCCTTGTTTCTTTTATCCTTTTTGCTAGAAATGAATTCTCTATGATGATGACGACTTGGAGCTAGCTTACTTTTATATCATATTCTCTTGCCATGCCATCGTTTTTATTTCAGATATCATACGCTATACCTTGCCATGCATTCGAGAATAGTAACCTGCAGCTTTATTATATGATTGTGAATGAAATTCTACCATTAGCTGAGTCTGAAGATTTATATTGTATACTTTTCATAGAAAACACACCAAGATTCACGCATTGATTGCTTAGATTTGGAGTACTGATTTGTTGTCTGGTATCACTTCTATTTGCGTGAAATTGTACGCTCTACTTCCCGGTTGATTGAATGTGTGCTTTTTTGATATAACTGGATTAGTTTACTTTCTAAATTCAAACTGAATAGATTACATTACCCTGCTAAAAGTTGTCGTGCACATTTAAAAGAGTGAACTAAGCGTTGCATATTTTTCTTTCTCCACATATCTTGAACTTCATTTCTATACTTAAAGTCATTGGTAAATCTCCCTTTAGCAAATCTTATATTGGCATCTTCCCCTTGCTATAAATTCCAAGCTCCATTACCCAAGAAAAAAAATACAAGCATATATCTCACTATCTTTGATTCGAGATTGTTATTGTGTATATTGAAAAAAAAGAAAAAAGAAAAAAAGAAAAAAGAGAGAAAAAGTAAAAAAAAAGAAGAAGTTCGGCTGTATATACCCGATCCCATCTCTTTATTTTTCTTTCTTTCTTCCCTCATTTATTTTTCTTGGAGCTTCAAAAAATGGGAAAAGTCCTATTGTTCTATTTGATGCCACCACACTTATAGATAAGCTTGGGGGAGATGATTCAATGATGTGTGAGAGTGTGACCACTTGTCTGTGCATGATAACCTAAGCTAGGAAATTTTTTATACTCAGGAAGATTACTTGGAGTATTACGAAGTCCACGAATTGAAATTTGGCATGCATTTTATGAATACCATTTCATTCTTTTCTTATTGCTTTATAATGTGTGATGCCTCTTATACTCCAAGTAAAAAAAGATCAATTGAAAAGTGTGCAATCTATGATTATGTATATCACTTTGGATGCCTCAGACGACGCTAATTCTACAATGATTTCATGTTTCATATCGTTTTGATATTCTTGGTTTCTATATCGAATGCACTTATATATGATCATGATATCGAGGTAAAAATCTTTGGCATGTTTTTATTCGTCGTGCACTATTTGAGTAAACAGCTCCACGTCCTGAGAAAATGATCTAGAACCTCCCCCTTTGTTTTCTATTCTACCTTCTCCTTCCTTTTTCCTTATTTTCACCCGCCGGGTTCGCCTTTTTACTCATCTTCCTCGAGGATGAGTACGAGGTAAGCTTGGGGGATTTTGATCGTTCCTTATGTTACACCTTTTTCTACATGTTTGCATGTCATTTCGATGGTCCATATTGCATTTTTCACGATTATTCGACGATATCGCGTTGCTTTTCACTATTTCTTGTTTTTGTCAGAGTCCGAAGAAATGATTCATCGAAATAATGAGTCACCCGTTCCATTGATATGGGCACATCTGAGATCAAGAAATACTCAGGACTTCCTCTATTCAATCCTTTTCCTTCTTCTTGTTACTGGATATCTCGTTCGTATCCATCTTCTCTTTGTTTCCCGAGCCTCTAGTGAGTTACAGACAGAGTTAGAAAATAATTTGATCCATGAATCTAAGAAATAGTGAGAATTCTTGATCTCTCTCAATATCTCTCTCAATTCGAAGATCCAGGATTTGAATTGATGTCATTTCATTGATTCCTCCTAAAGATTTTCATTGATTCCTCCTAAAGATTTCATTTCAATTGGAATTTGGTTATTCACGATGTACGATGAGCCCTGTTAAGCATCCATGGCTGAATGGTTAAATCGCCCAACTCATAATATGGAGCGATCTGGATCATAAATGAGATCAAGGAACTCTCACGCATGCTGGAGCGCCACCTGTAACCCTATCCAGGAGTTAGCAGCGTTGGATGATGAGCGGAAGAAGAGGAAGTTCGATAGAATTGACGAGGAGGTGAGGAGGAGAAGATAGGACTCCAGAAACAGCCCACTCAGCCAAGTGAAGGAATGTGCTCGTCCGAGTACAATGAATACAAGAGCACCTGGAGTCAATGTCCACTCGGTCGAGTGAAGGATCTCACTCAGCCGAGTGAAGAAGTCCACTCGCCCGAGTACATCAGAACTTTCTAAAGGGGATCTCAGCCGACTCTCTGGAATTTGGAGAAGATCAGCAGAAGACTTGCTCGACCGAGTGAGAAAAACTACTCGACCGAGTGATGAAGTCCACTCGCCCGAGTAGCGCAGAGTGATAGACCCCCCAAAACCCCTATGTTTCTATTTTTTGGGTCCGTCACTTGGCCGAGTGACATGTTCTACACGCCCAAGTGGCGCAATCTGCCTGTATCGCAAATTAGGGTTTTGGGCTGTGCCAGGGGCAAATCTGTTAGGATTTTCTAGCCGACTTTGGCTTGTATTTAAGGCTAGTTTTCTTCCTAGTTTAAGGAGAGACCAAAAATTAGTTTTTAGCATTATTCTAATTGTAATTCTCAGCTAGAGATTGAAGATTGAAGATCTGGTTTGTTCTCTCTATTAAATTTTTTTGTTTTTGTGAATTGTTTTCTCTCAACAATGAATTGCTATATGTTTTTATTTATTTATTCCATGATTGCCATGATTAATTGCGAGTAGTCCCGCTGTTCTAGGGCATGTGGATGAACCCTATGGATCTGATTTTAGAATTGTGATGAACGAATTAATGTGTTGCTAGGGTTGATAGACGGTTGGGTTGTGATTGATTTACTACGTGTAGCTAGGAATTTCCATCGAATGGGGTTTGTAAGAGATTGGATTCCAATCGATGGGAAGGCCTAGATATTCGATTTAGGTTTATAATCGAGATTCTCTAGACTTGGTTTGCAAGAGATTGGACCAAAGCTAGCATTTTTACTATAAATCTATACTCATATTCGTTTGCAAGAGATTGGACGAATACGAACTATCATAACCTAGATCGTAACTCGAGTTTGCACGAGAGTGGGCTCGAGGTGTGATTGGACGATGATGTCGATCTTCATGCTAGTGGTTTAGGTTAGGGTTTGCACGAGAGTGGGCCCTAATCTAGGTTGCTATAGACCGACAATAGCACGAGAGCGTGAGCTTGGTTCTATATTCTATTACGACTAGTTCACCCCATTTCAAGCCTTGCGACATTAAGATTCACGATTCACAAAGATAAATAACGATCCGTAGTGGAAATTCCCTGGCCCTAGACGCTTTTATTATATAGAATTCAAATTGTTAATTGAACGAATGTGACACTATTCTCGAAACCATTCCATTCTACCACCAATAGCTAGGTGACTAAAACAGAGTACCATCATTTGTCCTCCTCGTGTTCGATACCCGCTCGCCACTTCACTGTGCGCTTGCAGTAAGACTACAGTCGTTTTTCGGGTGTATGTCTGAATGCGATCAAGTTTTTGGCGCCATTGCCGGGGAGGCGACGTTAATTTATTTTCCTCACCCGGCTATATCTTATCTTCTATCTTTCTTTTATTTTTATTTTTTATTTGACGCTCAAATTGACTTGCTCTTCCAGATTTTCCAATAGAATTTTAAACAGGTAACATGGGAGACACGATGATGAGAACAGACTCTAGCCCGCGAGATGATGATACCTTTGCAACTCTTCTGGAAGAACTTATGGATGAGGTCCGATCTACAGGGGCTTTGGTCATCAACATAGAGGACCCAATTGAGCAGATGTTCGCCAGCTTTGTAATTGATCAAATTTCTCCGGAAGAGGCTATTAAGGGCAGTAGTAGAGTAGATGTGAGGGATGATAAGTTGTACTTCGAAGTTAGCAAGACATCTCAGCCTGGAATAGGGGAAGGTAGCGAAACATGCAATGGAGAGGTCTACGCTTGTGAAGAGTCCATCTGGCATACCGAGGTTCAGGGAAGTGCACTTGATGATCCTCTCTTTAACATTGATGAATGCACTGACCTATCTTTTGATTTCAGGTGAGGACCTGAGGGAAATGGTAGTCCCACTGACATCAGAGCAGAGTTGTGCAGCATCCACTCCGATGCACCCTCCTCACCGAGAAGCGAATCTGAGTCTGCATACGAGAGCATACTCTCCGAGGGGGAACTGAACACTGATGTGATCGAAGACGCCCTGCTTTCACAGGAAGAGGAGTAGGGGGTACATCGCCCCATGAGGTAGAACTGAAACAATTACCTCCTAACTTAAGGTATGCCTTCTTGGGGGATAAACTGACTACCTGGGGATTGTTAATGCTAACCTCAACCACCACCAGCTTGAGAGACTTTTAGATTTCCTTAGGAGCCATAAGGACGTCATGGGCTACACCATCTCTGACCTCAAGGGAATAAGCCCTAAGCTTTGTACGCACAGGATCCACCTAGAAAACACTGAAGCCACCTCCATAGAACCTCAAAGGCGGTTAAATCCTAACATGAAGGAGGTGGTTAAAAAGGAGATCTGTAAACTGCTTGAAGCCGATATCAATTATCCGATTTCTTACAGTAGATGGGTTAGCCCTGTTCATGTCGTCCCTAAAAAGGGGGAATGACCGTCATAAAAAATGATAAGGGAGAACCTATATCCACACGCACTGTCACGGGTTGGCGGATGTGCATCGATTACAGGAAATTGAAAAAAGCCACCCGTAAAGATCATTACCCATTGACCTTTATTAACCAAATGCTAGAACGACTCGCCAAACATAAATTCTTTTGCTATTTGGATGGGTACTCGGGATTCTTTCAGATCCCCTTACATGAAGATGACCAAGAAAAGACTACTTTTACGTGCCCTTATGGTACGAATGCTTACTGTAGATTGCACTTCGGACTTTGTAATGCCCCCGGCACCTTTCAAAGGTGCATGACGTCCATCTTTTTTGATTATATTGAAGACATCGTTGAAGTCTTCATGGACGATTTTTCCGTTTATGGTGGCGGGTTTGACTCATGTTTGGCTAATCTCACTAAAGTCCTTAAAAGATGCCAACGAAATAATCTTACTCTTAACTGGGAGAAATTCCATTTCATAGTCACTGAGGGGATAATTATTAGGACCTTGTCTCATCTAGAGGGATCGAGGTTGATAAGGTAAAAATTGAGGTAATCGAAAAACTTCCCCCTCCTATTAATGTCAAGGGCATTAGGGGATTTCTTGGTCATGCGGGATTTTACCGCCGCTTTATCAAAGACTTTGCCCTAATTGCCCATCCTCTTACAGCCTTACTCTCTAAAGATGCTCCATTTGTCTTTTCAGGAGATTGCTTGAAAGCCTTTAATACACTGAAGGAATCCCTTATTTCTGCCCAAATCATACAACCTCCAGATTAGAATCTTCCTTTCGAGCTGATGTGCAACGCAAGTGACCAAGCAATTGGAGCAGTACTAGGAAAAAGGAAGGACAAAAAGCTTTATGCATTATTTTATGCGAGCAAAATACTGTACGAGGCACAAAAGAATTACACTGCCACCGAAAAGGAGCTCTTGGCAGTTGTCTACTCCATTGAGAAGTTTTTCTCTTACCTCCTTGGATCAAAAGTGATTGTGCATACCGATCATGCGGTATTGAAGTACTTATTGAGCAAAAAGGAAGCCAAGCGAAGACTAATAAGATGGATACTACTACTCCAAGAATTTGAATTGGAAATCAGAGACAAGAAAGGCACTGACAACGTTGTGGCGGATCACTTGTCTAGGATTTTTCGTGACGAGAGGGATGATAGCCTGCCGATTGATGCCACTTTTGCTGACGAGAGGCTATTCGCCATCAGACCCGGAGAAGTGAATTGGTATGCAGATAATGTTAACTATTTGGCGTGCGGGATAAAACCGTGTGGGATGGCCACGCAACAGAAAAGGAGGTTCATGCACGAAGTCTGTAACTATTTCTGGGAAAACCCGTACCTCTTCAAGGTATGCACAGATGGGACTATACGGAGGTGTGTTTCTAAGGAAGAAGCCACATCTATCATTTCACATTGCCATGATATGCCTTGTGGGGGACATCCGCCGTCTCCAAAACCATCGCAAAGATATTGCAGTGTAGGTTCTTTTGGCCGACCATGTTCAAGGACACACATGACTTCGTCAAGTATTGCGATAGATGCCAATGGACAGGAAACATATCCAAACGGAATGAGATGCCAATGAAACCCATTTTGGAAATTGGGCTATTTGATTGTTGGGGAGTGGATTTCATGGGGCCTTTTCTATCAAGTAAAGGACACAAGTATATTCTATTGGCCGTTGACTACGTCTTGAAATGGGTAGAGGCCATCGCAACCCCAACCAATGATGCGAGGGTGGTATCTAAATTCTTCAAGAAAAATATATTACCGTGCTTTGGAGTGCTACGAACATTGATAAGCGATGGAGGAAGCCATTTCATAGAAATCAAGTTCGAAGCAAAGCTAAAGAAGTATGGGGTGAATCATAGAATCGGTATGGCATACCACCCTCAAACGAGTGGACAAGTTGAAGTGTCATACCGAGAAATTAAAAAAATTCTAAAGAAGACTGTAGATAGATCTAGGAAGAATTGGTCCATGAAATTGAATGATGCACTGTGGGCATATTGCACGGCCTTTCGAACCCCATTGGCACCACCCCATACTGGCTAGTTTATGGGAAAGCATGCCATTTGTCGGTAGAGTTGGAAAATCGCGCCTATTGGGCAATCAAGACTTTAAATTACGACTACAAGAGTGCAGCGTTGCGACGTCTTCTAGATATCAATGAGCTTGACGAGATTAGACGGGATGCTTACGAGAGCTCTCAAATTTACAAGAAAAGAACCAGCATTCTCCATGATGCACGCATCACTGTTACGGACTTCAAGGTCAGGTCGGATACAAGGTCCTATTATTCAATTCTAGACTTCGACTCTTTCCCAGAAAGCTAAGGTCACGGCGGTCGGGACCTTTCACCATTCGACACATACAACCGGGAGGAGCCTTTGAGATAGAGTGAAAAGACGGTGTCATGTTTAAGGTAAATGGACAAAGGCTCAAGCATTATTCAGAAGGAACCCATACTGGGGAAGTAAATAGCATATACCTAATTAAGGGGTGGTCCCAAGATCTTTCAGACCTCCTCGACGAGGTGATTGACGACGACATGCCATTTGCCATCGGGGCCAAGCACGATGACGGCTTCAAAGAGTGCCAACTTACCAAAGATGACGAAATTATGGGAGACCCGTCAGATCCTCTTACGGATGAAGAGAAGAACGACGCTGACGTCATCAAGATTAGAGAGCTATGCAAGCTCTCTGTGGCGAAGCACGTGAAGAAAACTCCACCGGCTAACAAATCTCTGCCGCCGGCCAAGAAGAAGGATGTCAAAAGCTCAAGCTTGGGGGACTCACCCCCTACTACTACCCATGATGAATGGAATCCGAGGAACGCCGGAGAACGTCAACAACTGAACCCAAGCAGCCTTCCCGGCAAGTTTGACGCGTGCATCTCCCTTGCGCCAAACATCGAGCTTTAATCGCAAATCTCAAGGGGTCGAGCTCAAGACCTTAAACGAGCACTTGACGGGAGGCAACCCGATGGTTCTATCTCTCTTTTTAGTTGAGTTTTCTTTTCATTTTTTGTTTTAGATCTTTATTAGTGTTTAGAGTCAAGTGTCGAAGAAAAACCTGACAATATGCAACATTTTTCATTTCAGGAGACGGAGAATAGAAAACCATATGAATAGAGGACAACCATGGCGATGGGGAGCAATCCAGGGATGTGCTCAAACATCAAGGGAAGGAAGAAACTGATGGGGGAAAGAAAATCAGAAAGTGGATCAAAAACAGAGAGTTGCAGCTGAAAACATCAGCCCACTCGGTCGAGTGACATTTTCCCTCGACCAAGTGAAGACCCTACTCGGTTGAGGAGGGTACTGATTAGGGAAGTTTCGAAAAACCCCCCTCTCTATCAATTACATGCCACTCGACCGAGTGAACCAGACACTTTCAGCACTTGAAAAGCTCTGAGTGGCCTAGCCACTCGGCCGAGTGACTTTTGTCTACTCATTTTATTTCATTTTTCTTTTCTTTTCTTTTCTTTTATTCATTTTCTTTCTTTTCTTTTCTTTCATTGTCAATCACAGCCACTCGGCCGAGTGGTCACAACCTCTCGGCTGAGCGACTAGCGCTATAAATTCGAAAGCTCGCGGCCCCAAATCCAAAAAATCCCAAATCACAAATTCCCCAGCCTGAGCAATTCCCTTCACCTGAACGCTCTGTTCCCTTGCCTGAACCGCAGTCACCCGCGCCCGAGTGGCGCGACCCCACACTGCACTTGCTGCCTTCCGGTCACCGTCGCCGCCTCTTCCCTTACTGTCGATCATCCCTTATCAGCCCTAATTTCCCCTTTTCTCCCAATCTCTATTTTGTAAGCCCTATTCCGCCCCGAATCGTAATTAAACCATTATCACATCTATTTCTCTTGATTTTCCCCTAAATTTATTGATATTTATTTCTAATCAATCAATTTGTGTTTCAGGATAGCTTGGGGGAGAATCAGGGGCAGATTCAGAGCTTCTCAGGGGAGGCGTTTCTTTGCTCGCATTGCTTTCTTGGAGTTGCGTCATGCTCGGGTATATTTGTTCCTTTTTATTAGCACTTCGCATTAGTTGGCATATCTCACGGTATTGCCATGCCTCCATGTACTAGGTTGCGTTCGCGGGCGCCCGCCTCCAAGCGGAGGAGGACTAGAGAGCCCAGCTCTTCCTTCGCTAGAGCAGACTCCCCGCCGCCTAGCCCACCACCACCTACACTTCCGCCTTCTACCAGTCCCATTCCACCCCCACCGACACAGCCCGTCCCGGCTTTCGATTCGATGGGGATCACTTGCAGGGATGACGCACACCGTGCCAGATTTGAAATAATCTACCATCAATTGATTGTCCCCACTAGGTTTGCACACATCGCTGATTTTGAGCGCCTAGGGGTATTTGAGGGCATACTCCAGTTGTATGACAACGTGTGGTGGCGTGATTTTCTTTCGGTGTCGGCAGATACCTATGTCTGTCCGACACTCGAGGTCCTGAGTTCTTTTCATAGGACTCCAGGGGGTTGCACATTTTGCCTTATGGATCGTGAGTACGAGATCACTCTCGATATGCTCCGAGCCTTTTTCTAGTGGCCCCCTGTCCTGGACATCGACCGTGCTTTTAGTCCCACGCACATCACCCCTCTGTCATTCGATACACATGCCTTCTGGACACTGATCACGGGATCCCCACTAGCCTTTGACCCTAGCCAGGACAATGCCTCCTCTATCGTCCACCCATGCCTCCGCATTGCTCAGCGCCTTATGGCGACCACTTTTCTAGCGAGTATGAGCTTGGGATGATATCTACGCCTGAGCTTTATATGCTCTATATGATGACTAGAGGGAGAGCCTTTGAGGGCGACACAGACATCTTAGTCCCCGCCGTTCAGATCGATATAGCTGGCTGGTATCTAGACCGGATTGTTTCTTCTGTCACCGCCCAGACACCGATCTGTTGTGGCGGTTTGATTACCTTGCTAGCTCTTTGTGCAGAGTCGAGCTCCTAGCTGGTTTGCTTCGACCCATGGGGCCCACTTCTCTTTCCATAGATGTCATGGCCTACATGAAGATGTTGCGTATTCATGGTCAGCACCGCTGGGTTTGGCTGCACGATCCTTTTGCTGCAGATTACATGGTGCTTTCGAGCCCCGCTCGGACCCACATTGGACCTGCAGGAGGGGTGTGGAGACAAGAGATGGACCTCCTCGTCCCAGCTGCATACGTGCTTGAGCCTGAGGGTGCTCAGCAGGAGCCCCTCCTCCCCCCTCTAGCCTCGGAGATCCCGATCCCTCAGCCTGCACCCGATTTGATCTCTGCTCCCAGCACCTCTGTCCACACTTCTGTCAGTGTCGCGAGCACCCTTGTTGAGTCCATCACCATCAACACCTCTGTGCCGTTGACCACCGATCCCATTTCTTTAGAGAGTTTTGATAGCGCCCCTGCCGTCGTTTTTGAGAGAGGCGAGCCTTCCTGTATTTCCACGGTCACGACCCTGTCCTCACCTGATTTTTCGACCCCTGGGGAGTCATTTTTTGTTTATTTTATGTCCACCCCAGTCGTCGAACTTCCGTCTCTTCTGCCGTTGTTTTAACCGAGAGCGTCGTGACGTCTGTCCACATTTCTGTGTCAACAACATCTGAGAGCATCCCTGTGTCTCAGCCTCCCACAGAGGCTGAGCATATGTTAGCTAGCACAGTACGACACCATCACCCAGTAGTGGCCCCACTTGTCTACGGTGGCCGTGTGCGGCAGCCCCGATCCCCACCTGTTCGACCCTCTCCCCCCGCTCCAGACTCCCTAGTTTAGCACCTCTGTGCTTTAGAGGGGGCCATTAGTGGGCTCAGAGGAGATTTTTCGGGCTCTTGCCGCCATCGTTAGCTCTGTGCAGTCTTGCGTCTCTCTATTCCCTGGTATTCAAGTTACCCTGAATCAGATTCTTGCGCGCCTGCCATCGCCTCCACCTGTCGATGTCCGTCCCATTTCACAGCATCCCCCACCACCTCCCCCACCACAGGGCGGTGCTGGCGATCCACCACCTGCTTTGGTACACACTTGATGCCTATCATATTTTTTCCGCTACTGTGATTGATATTATCTTTTTTGCCGATTGTGCACCCCATCTCCCCTCACATTTTGTTCACTTTTTGCTCAGATTTGTATATATCATCCTGGGAGAGAGGAGGTATTTCTGGGACCGTTATATTGTATCACCTTGATCTTTGCACTCTTCACTAGCATTTCCATCCCATTTTCTTTCATTTTCATCATTTATCATGCATGCATCCTCACACTCCCACCCCTATCATATTTCTCCTTGTGCCACACTTAGCACATTGAGGACACTGTGCAGTTTAGCTTGGGGGAGTGAGTGTCTCACGCACTTTTCGTTTTCTTCATGTTTATCTTCATTTTTTCCACCTTTCTCTATTTTCCATTTATTTTCACCCACTTTTTCATGTTTTTCCTCATGCATCACGTTTTCTTTTTTTGTGCTGCATTAGTATAGTTGTTCATATTTTTTCCTTTATCCTTGTTTCTTTTATCCTTTTAGCTAGAAATGAATTCTCTGTGATGATGATGACTTGGAGCTAGCTTAATTTTATATGCATATTCTCTTGTCATGACATCGTTTGTATTTCAGATATCATATGCTATACGTTGCCATGCATTCGAGAATAGTAACATGTATCTTTATTATATGATTGTGAATGAAATTCTACCATTAGCTGAGTCTTAAGATTTATATTGTATACTTTTCATAGAAAACACACAAAGCTTCACGCTTTGATTGCCTAAATTTGGAGTACTGCTTTGTTGTCTGATATCACTTCTATTTGCATGAAATTGTACGCTCTACTTCCCGGTTGATTGAATGTATGCCTTTTTGATATAAGTGGATTAGTTTACTTTCTGAATTCAAACTGAGTAGATTACATTACCCTGTTGAAAGTTGTCATGCACATTCAAAAGATTGAACTGAGCATTGCATATTTTTCTTTCTCCACATATCTTGAACTTCATTTCTATACTTAAAGTCATTGGTGAATCTCCATTTAGCAATTCTTATATTGGCATCTTCTACTTGCTATAAAGTCCAAGCTCCATTACCCCCAAAATCAAAAGAAAGAAATACATGCATATCTCGATATCTTTGATTCTGGATTGTTATTGTGTATATTGAAAAAAGAAAAAAAAGAAAAAAGAGAAAAAGAAAAAGAAGAAGTTTGACTGTATATACTCGATCCCATCTCTTTATTTTTCTTTCATTCTTCCCTCTTTTATTTTTCTTGGAGCTTCAAAAAAATGGGAAACGTCGTATTGTTCTATTTGATGCCACCACGCTTATAGATAAGCTTGGGGGAGAGTATCCAATGATGTGTGAGAGAGTGACCACTTGTCTATGCATGACAACCTAAGCTAGGTAATTATTTATACTCAGGGAGATTACTTGGAGTATTACGAAGTCCACGAATTGAAATTTGGCATGCATTTCATGAATACAATTTCTTTCTATTCTTATTGCTTTATAATGTGTGATGCCTCTTATACTCCAAGTAAAAAAGCGATCAATTGAAAAGTGTGCAATCTATGATTATGTATATCACTTTGGATGCCTCATACGACGTTAATTCCAGAACGATTTCATGTATCATATCGTTTTGATATTCTTGGTTTCTATATCGAATGCACTTATGTATGACCATGATATCGAGGTAAAAATCTTTGGCATGTTTTTATTTGTCATGCGCTATTTGAGTAAGCAGCTCCACCTCTTGAGAAAATGATCTAGCACCTCCCCTTCGTTTTCTACTCTACCTTCTCCTTCCTTTTTCCTTATTTTCACACGCCGGGTTCGCCTTTTTACTCATCTTCCTCGAGGACGAGTAAGAGGTAAGCTTGTGAGATTTTGATCACTCCTTATTTTACACCTTTTTTCTGCATGTTTGCATGTCATTTCGATCGCCCATATTGCATTTTTCACTATTATTCGAAGATATCGCGTTGCTTTTCACTATTTCTTGTTTTTGTCGGATTTCAGGAAATATGGAGCTATATAAGCATAAATGAGATCAAGTGACTTTCACGCACGCTGGAGCGCCGCCTGTAACCCTATCAAGGAGTTAGCAGTGTTGAATGATGAGCGAAATAAGAAGAAGTTCGATAGAATCGACGAGGAGGCAAGGAGGAGAAGATAGGACTCCAGAAACAGCCCACTCGGCCGAACAGACAGCTCACTCGGCCGAGTAAAGGAACGTGCTCGCCCGAGTACAACGGATACAAGAGCACCTGGAGTCAATGTCCACTCGGGCGAGTGAAGGATCTCACTCGACCGAGTGAAGAGCTCCACTCGCCCGAGTACGTCAGAGCTTTCCAAAGGGGATCTCAGCCGACTCTTTGGAATTTGAAGAAGATCAGTAAAAGACTTGCTC
The DNA here is from genome assembly GCA_030789695.1 of Scilla litardierei. Classification (NCBI taxonomy): domain Eukaryota; kingdom Viridiplantae; phylum Streptophyta; class Magnoliopsida; order Asparagales; family Asparagaceae; genus Scilla; species Scilla litardierei. Next base: position 145,463,868 of record CM061136.1, read on the forward strand.
GGCCGAGTGAGAAAGCCCACTCGACCGAGTGAAGTCCACTCGTCCGAGTAGCGCAGAGTGACAGGCCCCCAAAACCCCCAATGTTTCTGTTTTTTGGGTCCGTCACTCGGCCGAGTGAAATGTTCTACTCGCCCAAGTGGCAGTCTTCCAGTATCACAATTTACGATTTAGGGTTCTAGGCTACGCCAGGGCAAATCTGTCAGGATTTTCTAGCCGACTTTGGCTTGTATTTAAGGCTAGTTTTCTTACTAGTTTAAGGAGAGACCAGAAATTAGTTTTTAGCATTATTCTAATTGTAATTCTCAGCCGAAGATTGAATATTGAAGATCTGGTTTGTTCTCTCTATTAAAATTTCTTGTTTTTGTGAATTGTTTTCTCTCAACCATGAATTGCTATATTTTTTATTTGTTTATTCTGTGTTTGCCATGATTAATTGCGAGTAGCCGCGGTTCTAGGGCATGGGGATGAACCCTATGGATCTGATTTTAGAATTGTGATGAACGAATTAATGTGTTGCTAGGATTGATAGACGGTTGGGTTGTGATTGATTTACTACGTGTAGGTAGGAATTTTCATCGATTGGGGTTAGCAAGAGATTGGATTCTAATCGATGGGAAGGCCTAGATATTCGATTTAAGTTTAAAATCGAGATTCTCTAGACTTGGTTTGCAAGAGATTGGACCAAAGCTAGCATTTTTATTATAAATCTATACTCATATTCGTTTACAAGAGATTGGACGAATACGAGCAATCATAACCTAGATCGTAACTCGAGTTTGCACGAGAGTGGGCTTGAGGTGCGATTGGATGATGATGTCGATTTTCTTGCTAGTGGCTTAGGTTAGGGTTTGCACGAGAGTGGGCCCTAATCTAGGTTGCTATAGACCAACAATAGCGCAAGAGCGTGAGCTTGGTTCTATATTTTGTTACGACTAGTTCATCCTATTTCAAGCCTTGCGACATTGAGATTCACGATTCACAAAGATAAATAACAATCCGTAGTGGGAATTCCCTGGCCCTAGACGATTTTATTATATAGAATTCAAATTGTTAATTGAACGACTGTGACAATATTCTCGAAACCATTCCATTCTACCACCAATAGCAAGGTGACTAAAACAGAGTACCGTCATTTGTCCTCCTCGTGTTCGATACCCGCTCGCCACTTCACCGTGCGCTTGCGGTAAGACTACAGTCGTTTTCTGGGTGTATATCCGGGCACGGTCATTACTCCAATTAGTTTGCCTTAATGAAAGGCCAAACGTCAATGAATTTTAACTCCCTCATCGTTGAGCTTAGCATTTGATACAACCAATCAAATTGAAGAGAACTGAACGGTGAACGCATAGGAAAAACGGCAAGTCAATCCGAGTCCATTTGACCCCTCAAACGTGTGTCCAAAGATCAGCCCATAAACAAATTTTTGCTGAATGACTTGCGTTTATATTTTATATATTCACACACGTCTTCTTTGTGATTTTCCGTTGTTTTTTGCCGTCCAGTACCCATTTTCTTGTGTTTTTTAGTTTTCTTTCACTTCTTTGTGTTTTTGTGTTAATACAGGAGATTGCCAGCGCAAGATCATATAAAGAAGATATCATGAGTCCCAGAGCAAAGGGAGAAGTCACGCGTGATCCAGAGGGTCAAACGATGAAGATAGCTATATCTCAACCCTCAACCGATTGGGTGGACCTACCAACCGATCGGTTGATGCACGCGTGTCCGACCCGGACGGAGGCTGAAGTGAAGAGCAGCTCACCCGATCGGTTCAGTGATCGGGTGAGATCGACGGAGCTCTTGGCCATTTGAAGCTGAATTCCAACCGATCAGGTGACATCTCACCCGATCGGTTCATCTGTAGCTGAATTTTTCAAACGATGACCCGGAGAGCACAACCGACCGGTTCGTCGATCGTGTGAACTCGACAGAGTTCTCTGTTCTTTTAAGCTAATTTCCAACCGATCGGGTGACATCTCACCCGATCGGTTCATCTATAGCCACATCTCCCTAATTCTCGAACCGATGGCGCCACCCGCTCTCCTCAGCGCCCGGTTGAAGCTCCCGAAGCCGACGGCCGAAGCGACAAGCAGCTCACCTGATCGGTTGATGCTTCAACCGATCGGGTGGCCGTGATTTCTATAAATAGCTGACTTAGGTTTTCTGAAAACGAATCTTGTTATTTTTCTGTCTTTTTTGTATTGCGACGGCTGGAATTTTCTCCTGTTTTGTAAGTGTTCCGATTGACTCCAAACTTTAATATTGTCTTAATACCATTGCTAGTATCTCATTTCTACTGCTTGATCATGATTTCTACCGTTGATTTTTGTTTAGATTGTGTTTTAGCTATGAATTGTGAGTAGTTTCCAAATCTGGGACCCTTCGTGGGTTCTCCCTAGAGCGACTATAGGAATAAGATTTCGATAGGGATTAGGAATTTAGATGGTTACGCGGTGTGTCTTATTTTCATTGGCGGAAGAAAGACCGCCTCTGACCATCGGGCCAAGGGGGAATAAACTTGGCGGTTGACTCCCTAGCCACAGCTCACGCCTTAGCGTAGACATTGAATCCTAGCGCGTGGGAACGGCAGGATGAGATGTTGGGAGTAATCTTTGCGAGTGTAGTGCTCCCGAAGTCGGTCGGTGTTAATGGACATGGGAATGCCCACCGACCGAACCCGGGTAGTCCTAGCATATCATCCTGGGCACCGACCAGAATATCGGGCCCATGGGAAGCTAGGTATCACTCTTAGAGTCAACGTCTCACCACTAAACCATAAATTATATCGTATTCCTATCTGTCGGTCGTAATAGTGAGAACGCGTGAAAGGGTGGAAACCGAAGTCCTAGGTTTCCTTTTATATCGTTTACCCTTCGTATCTTTATTCTGTGATAATCATCGATCGTTCGGGCTAGCTCACCCATCGAGTGAACCGGTTCCTCTTTGACACAAGCACAACACACGTCTCCCTGTGTTCGACCCCCAAGCCACGCTACAACACCGTGCGCGTGCGGTATAAATATTTAAATCTGGTATCCCCGATCCTATTGCACTTTTATGCTCAAATCTAGGGGACGTCAAGCTTTATGGCGCTGTTGCCGGGGAGGCAACATGCTTGTTTATTTTAGGACCCAGTGAACCCTTCAGTCTAGTTCACATCTTCACCACGTGATAATTTTCACATTCTACACTTTTTGATTTTACTTGGACATATTGTATATACTAGTTGTATAGAATTGGTAGCCTGTGTCGCCGTACTACCATCACTACTCCTCACCTCTCAATTCATACAACCAGTGCTATTGATGTACTCTCTATGCATGCAGCTCTCCCTCTCTCCTTTTCTTACAAGTTTTCTGCTCTACGACAATGATGTTGTGTGCCGTTTCGGGCGATATCTGGGAACATTCACACCACGTCAGCTGTTTGGCACATAGTCTGCCAGAATCTCTAAGCGCCTCGAGCATCCTATCCCTTCTGTTAGCTGCCGTATAAAATCAGAGGCGGAATCATGGTGTGCAGCAGCATCCAATCACAATAACTTCCTTTCCTCCCGATGAAGCGACGTATATTGACTTACCCAGTTTCGAATTCAGTGGGGAAAAATTATGAGGAATTTTGCCCGGAAGAATATCAGACAGAGTCTATCGAGTGCATTGAATAGGAATCAATCTATCCCTCGCTGACATCTATAGAGCACCCTGGATCTTGGGACAATGAGGAAGCTGAAAGTGGTGGTGGAGAACTATCGACTGTTGAGACCTGTTTTCGCATTGAGGCCTTCTACCCGGATCATTATCATGTACCTGAGAAAGACCCAGAGCCTTCCTCCGTTATCCCGTCTTTACCTTGCGAGGCTTCACCTTGCAAAACCACGGGTGGAAGTGAAGTCCCGGATGCTAGCTTCCAGGAGACCCATGAAGAAGTCCTTTCACTGGAGGATGCTCAGCTTGAGAAATATGTGTCGGGACCCTAAGAGGTTGAGATGAAAGTGTTACCTCCGGGATTGAAGTATGAATATTTGGGGAGAATTCGACGCTTCCAGTCATAGTGCACTCCTTGCTGCCTGAAGACCAGCTGACCAAACTACTTGGTGTTTTAAAAAGGTTTAAGAATGTTTTCGGGTATGCAATCGAAGATTTGAAGGGAGTGAGCTTGGGGCTTTGCTCACATAGGATACTGCTTGAAGACGAGCAAGCCTCCTTAATTGAGCCACAATGAAGACTGAATCCCATCATGATGGAGGTGGTCAAGAAGGAGATTGTTAGACTCCTACATGCTAGGATCATATACCCTATCTCTGACAGTCGTTGGGTTATCCCGGTGCACGTTGTACCCAAGAAAGGAGGAATGAAGGTAATTCGTAACGAGAAAACGAGCTCATACCCACGAGGACCGTCACGGGGTACCGGATGTGCATCGACTACCGAAAATTGAACAAGGCCACAAGGAAGGATCACTATCCTCTTCCTTTCATTGATCATATGCTCGAGAGAGTGGAAAAGCACAACTACTTCTGCTTCATGGATGGATACTCCAGCTTTCTGCAAATCCACATACATAACAACGACCAGGAGAAGATGACCTTTACCTGTCCTTTTGGGACGTATGCTTACAGGAGATGCTGTTTGGGCTTTGCAATGCCCCGGCTACATTTCAAAGGTTAATTTCCACAATCTTCTCCGACTACTCCTAGGATATAATGGAGGTGTTCATGGACGATTTCTACGTCTATGGAACTGAGTTTGACTCATGCCTCTGCAACCTGACGAAAGTCCTGGAAAGGTGTCAAAATAAAGGACTAGTTCTGAACTGGAAAAAATGCCATTTTATGGTCCAAGAAGGAGTCGTGTCGGGGCATGTTATTTCTTCAAGAGGGATTGAGGTGGATAAGGCCAAGGTTGATGTGATTGAAAAGCTTCCGCATCCGCTTAACCTTCGGGGAGTTCGCGGATTCTTAGGGCACGCGAGATTCTACCGCCGGTTCATAAAGGATTTCTCCAAAATTTCCAGGCCCTTGACACAACTCCTCGTGAAAGATACGCCTTTCATCTTCGATGACGAGTGTATGGAAGCTTTCCGCCTATTGAAGCAAGCCTCATCTCCGCACCTGTGATTCAGCTGCCAGACTGGAGTCTACCTTTCGAGCTAATGTGCGATGCCAGCGACTATGTAGTTGGGACTGTCTTGGGGCAGAGAAAGGATAAAAATCTACATGTTATATACTATACGAGAAAAACCCTCGACGTAGCCCAAAGGAACTATACGACCACGGAGAAGGAATTGCTAGCTGTCATCTATGCCATGGACAAGTTCTGGCAGTATCTTGTTTGTGCCAAAGTAATCATGCATACGGATCATGCGGCCCTCAAGTACCTTTTGAGCAAGAAGGAGGCTAAGCCGTGGCTCATAAGGTAGATTTTCCTCCTCCAGGAATTGGATTTGGAGATCAAGGACAAGAAGTGGATGGAGAATGTCGTTGCTGACCACCTGTCCAGGTTGCCTACTCTCGATCCAGATGCTACTCTTATTGACGACTCGCTCCCTGACGAGCATCTTTTCTCCATCTCCTCCGTATGGACTCCATGGTACGCAGACATCGCCAATTATCTGACATGCAGCATCGTCCCCATAACGTGGGCTATCAGCAGAAGAAGAAATTCTTTCAAGAGGTCTGGAAATTTTATTGGGGCGACCCTTATTTGTACAAGGCCTGCAATGACGGGGTAATACGAAGGTGCATTCCCAAAACTAAAGCAACCTCCGTAATTTCTCATTGCCATGATCAACAGTGTGGGGGGCCATGCAAGTGCTTACAAGACAACGGCGAAGATCCTACAGAGTGGATTCTATTGCCGACCCTTTTCAAGGACACATACGCTTATGTCCAGGCTTGTGAAAAATGCCAAATAACAGGAAACATCTCCAAAAGGAACGAAATGCCTCAGAACTACATTTTGGAAGTCGAGATCTTCGATGTGTGGGAAGTCGACTTCATGGGACCGTTCCCCCCGTCCTCTGGGAATCAGTATATCTTGGTAGCCGTGGATTATGTGTCCAAGTGGGTAGAAGCGATAGCCAGCCCTACTAATGATTCCCGGGTGGTTGCCAAATTCTTTAAAAACAATATCTTCCCGAGATTCGGTGTGCCTCGAGTTTTAATCAGTGATGGAGGGAGCCACTTTATAGAAAAGAAATTCGAAGCTCTCTTGAAGAAGTATAGGGTGCAAAACCGAATCGGACGTGCCTATCACCCGCAGACTAGCGGCCAAGTGGAAGTTTCTAACAGAGAGATCAAAAGCATACTGGAGAAGACGGTGGCCAACTCTAGGAAGGATTGGTCATCGAAACTTTCAGACGCACTCTGGGCTTACAGGACCGCGTTCAAGACTCCGATCGGCATAACCCCTTACTGACTTATCTACGGGAAGGCATGTCATCTACTTGTGGAATTGGAGCACAAAGCATTTTGGTCCGTCAAAAATCTGAATTTCAATGCCAAGGAGGTAGGAAGCCACCGACAGCTGCAACTGAATGAGCTTGATGAGATCCGGCTCAATGCTTACGAAAATGCCCGGATCTACAAGGAAAAGTTGAAACGGTGGCACGATAAGCGCATTCTGAAGAAAGAATTCAAGGAAGGAGACTTTCTCCTATTCAACTCGAGACTGAGGCTTTTTCCCAGGAAGCTCAAGTCCAGGTGGTCGGGACCTTACCGAGTCACCAAGGTCTTCCCGTACGGAGCAATTGAGATAATGGGAAGAGATGAACCGTTCAAAGTCAATGGACAGTGCCTAAAACATTATGCGATTGGTGATCCAGCAATCTCTCTGGTCAAAATCTCAACGATCGATGGCCCATCTACAAATCCTCCGGATCCGAATTGATGACTAAATGAGGAGTCGAGCAAACGACTATAAACAACATCGCTTCATGGGAGGCAACCAATGTCCTTAACTTTCTTCGTTATTTTTAGGATCATTTTTTCTTATTTTTGGTGAATAAATTCAGCAATGGGGATTTCCGTTGGAAGATTTAGATCAAACTTTGAACTTGTGTAGGAAACCGTCCCTAACCAATCGAGTGATGAATCAACCGATCGGTTGGACCGTGTCTGAGGATGGCTCGTATCAGCGTAACAGCGAACCGATCGGGTGGCATACGAGGCTGACCGGGTGGAAGAACGGGTGACACAGCAGAGCTCTTGGGAATTTTTGAGACTAAATCAACCAATCAGTTTGACTAAAGCTGTGATCGGGTGGCTGTCCGGGTGAAAAGCACAGTGCTCTCAGGAAAATTTGGGAAGCGGTCAACCGATCGGGTGAGATCTCACCCGATCAGTTCACATGTAGCTATTGACTGACAATGAATTTTCTAAACTAACCCAACCGATCGGGTGAATCATCACCCGATCGGTTCGCCTCTGCCTCTATACGTACTCCCCCCTCACCCGACCTCATTCACCCTACTCCCACATTTCTGTCTGCGCGTTCTCTGTCTCCATCGTCCCAATTGATCTCCTCCATCAATCCCTTCACCCCTAAGATCATTCCCCTATCTTTTCCCATACTCTCCCACCAACAACACCCTTGTTGAATATTGGACTCCCCGGATTTGGTTTTGGATGATGAGCAAACATAAATAATTCATGAACTAACAATTTGTGAGCACAGTATTGGAGATCGTCGCCAAATTCACGAGAACAATCAAAGCGACATCTCAAGACTTCTCAAAGCTCGTATTCATTGCCTAAAGCTTCGTTGAAGCTCTTGGACCGTTTTGGAAGTCATGAAGAATTAATCGAAGCTCTCGAAGACCATTCATTAAGGTTTTATTTATAGTCTTTTAGCTTCGATCTATAGAATGTTAAGCCTTGAGTATATTTTACGATTCTATCTTCATATCGCTCATATCGTAGCTCTAGGATCTTAGTACAAGTCCATTCTAACTTCCTCGAAGCATCGCGCTTCGATTCGGATTTGTTTGTGCATGTTAGTTGGTACAAGAAGAAGTACTGACTGACTAGATGGTGATCTAGTCAGTCAGAAAAGCTTCTTGGACCGACTAGTGTGAGTTAATCTTTTCTTGTTCAGTACTGTTTACAGTTAGTCGGTCTACGTTGACTCACCGACCGACTAGTTTATGAACTAGTCGGTCGGTGATGCTTCTTTGACCGACTAGTTGTGATTTACTGTACATGCCAAATTTCTCCTAAGCTACTGTTTATCGTTAGTCGGTCTAAGAACGTTTGGTGACCGACTAGTTGATAATCTAGTCGGTCAACATTTGTTCTTGGACCGACTAAGTCATTTTGTATTCAGACTATTTGCTTTTGCCTCTTAGTCGGTCTACGTTCACTGACTGACCGACTAGTTATGAAACTAGTCGGTCAGAAAGTCTTCTTGGACCGACTAGATTTCTAGGTCTGAATTTCTATCTCTTCTCAGTTCTTCACTTAGTCGGTCCATGTTGTTTTACTGACCGACTAGTTGATGAACTAGTCGGTCAGTGGTTGTTCTTTGACCGACTAGTTGCCTCAGATTTCTATCCGTTGGGAATTGACCTAACTTGTTTTTATGGGACCCTATAAATACGAACCTAGGTCATTTCTCTATAGGTTAGAGCTGCCATTAAGAGATTCATTGAGATTGAAAGAGATAGCCATTCTCACTCATTTCCAAAGCTCTCTTCCTCACAAGAAATCCATTCTCTCACTTTCTGGATCTAGAATCCATCTTGAGAGAAGTTTGTTCTTGGTGAGCCCTTCAAGCTCTAGCTTGATTCAAGTCTCCAAATCACTCCCAGGCACCCATTGCTGGTCATTTCTTTGGTGCTAGGTCTTGGTGACTTCATCTTCCTTAAATCCCTCCTTGCACCTATTTGGTAAGAAAACTCAAGGTATAGGATTTTGTGGTAAGATTGTTTATTTCATTATAAACTTGTTTATATTGCTTGTTGATTCTCTCGGTTGTGAGAGAAGGTTGTGATCCCGGGTTGTGGGATTCACTTTTGCCATTGCATGTATGATTTGATCTTGTGAAGGTTTTTCACAAGATATCATAGTGGAAATCTTGGGTTAGGGTTTCTAACCTAAGTATCCGGAGGGGATCCGGGTGGTTGGGACGTAGGATCACCGGGAACAAGTCGGAGAGACTTGGGTGGATCCGAACCCAGTAACATCTTTTGTTAGCATTGTTGATTTTGTTGTTGTCATTCAATTTAAGCTTCCGCAAATTGATTTGGTAGTTGTTTGCACTATAATTAGGAATTATACTCCTTGTTATTTTTAAAGTACTATTCACCCCCCCTCTAGTACTTGTGCAGTAGCTTGTAGGGCATTACATTTGGTATCAGAGCCAGATACTTAGCTATGTCTGCCAACGACAACAAGACCATGCGTCCACCTTCCGACTATGGCACCTTCAAGAACCGTGAAGGAGCGTCTTCGGTGATGGAAGGACATTCCTCTACGAGGCCTCCATTCTTCAACGGTACCAACTACGGGTACTGGAAATGCCAGATGGAAACTTTCCTCCGAAGTGCATCTCTATGGAGGACCACAATGAAGGAATACATCGAGCCCGAAGAAGAAGACTTTGAGAAATGGACAACCGCGGAGGTCGCCGCGGAGGTAAGCAATGCCAAGGCAATGAACGCCTTGCAATGCGCATTGGAGCCCGAGGACTTCAATAAGATATGCACATGTAAGAGTGCATATCAAATTTGGAACTCCCTCCTCATTCTACATGAAGGGACGAGTAGGGTAAGAGACTCTAAACTCGTAGTTGTAAACAAATATTACGAAATGTTTCATATGCAACAGGGCGAGAAGATGAAGGAATATTACGCTCGTTTCGTTGACATAATAAACGAGTTAGAGGCCCTCGGCAAATCCTACACCCAAAAGGAGAAGTGCTCGAAGCTTATCGGAGGACTTCCTTCTTCTTGGGAGAAACGTACCTTCGCCATCGAGGAAGGTAATGACATGAATAAGTATACCGTAGTTCAATTGATGGGTACTTTGATGTCATACGAGGTACGCAAAGATAGCAAGGTGAAGTTACAAGAAAAGATGAAGTCCTATTTGAACCAAGACGTGCCTAAGAAAAAGGCGATTGCATTCAAGGCGGCTTCATCCACCTCTACCGATGATGAGGACTCGGAAGAAGAAATGGACATGGAATCCATTGCACTCATGGCAAAGAAGTTCAATCGCTTCTTCCAAAAGGGTAACTTTAAACAAAAATCTAAATTTACTTCTACTAACGTCTCTCCACCTTTGTGCTTTAAATGCAATAAGCCAGGACACATTAAAGCGGATTGTCCTCAAAACAAGCAAAAGGAGAAGTGGAAGGCGCCGAAGTTCGACAAGTCGAAGAAGTACAAAAAGGGGTACAAAAAGGGACTTGTCAGAGCAACATTCACCGACTCCGAGGATTCCTCAAGCGGAGAGTCGGACGATGAGAAAGTGGAGCAAGCGCACATGTGCTTCATGGCAAGAGAGGAGCATGATCAAGGATCTTCCTCCTCCGATGATAGCGATGACGAAGGCGATGAGGTAACTATGGATGATCTTAGGGATGCTAACTCTCATTTATGGTCTAAATACACTAAATTAGTAAATAGATATACTAAAGTAAAAGATGACCTAGCTAGCATTCAAACCTCGCCTAAACCTATCATCACCAACAACGACACCGTTGTTGAAGAGTTAAGAAATGAGATTGTTAATCTCAAATCTAAACTTGAACATGTTAGCATTGATGATCCGGAAGAACATAGGATAGCGGATTTAACTTCTCAAAACTCGACTTTAAGTATTGAGAACGAGAATCTTAAATCTCGTGTTTATGTGCTCACATCGCAAGTATCCAACTTAGATACTTCTTTGCGTTCTCTCAAAGAGAAATATGAGAACACATTAGGCCGAATTAATAAATTCAATAAGGGTAAGGACCATTTGGATAAAATCCTAAGTGACTTACTTCCGGCCAATCACCACATTGGTTTGGGGTATACGATGGGATGTTCATCCAAAGCGGCCACTACTTTTGTTAGGCCAACTTCCAGTGACTCTACGAGTGGTAGCAAATACTCTATTGGTAGTTCATCTACCAATGGTGCTTCCACCTCGTCCACACCCTCTTTCGGAAAGAAACCCACTTTGGGTGGACCTCCAAAGAAGGGCCATGCTTATATGTACACAAATACCATGCCACGTAGGAACACACGTCCTACTCCACCGGCTCACACATATGATGATTTTTATGCAACACATTCTCGGGCACGTGCACACCATGTGAGACACCCTCACGCACGTATTCCCACACATGAATATGTTCACCCACCTCATCATATGAATAATTCTCGTCGTGCACCATTCCATCATGTTCCTTATGCCTATCCACAACATGCATCACGTAGAAATCAACGTCGCATGCATGCACCCAATAGGATGAGGGCTCCCAAGATTTTCACTATTTGGAGCCCAAAGGACACAAGCATGGATGAAAAACAAGTGTATATGAATGCTTATTTTTCGAATGTTGTGCATAGTAGGAATTATGTGGGGAAGTCTAAGACCAATTGGACTTGGCTTCCAAAGGTCTAACCTTTGAGGACCCAATGACCTTGGATACCATGATATGAAATTTTCCATCTTTAGGTACTCAAGGAAAAGAAAAACAAAAGGAGCAACAAATTCAAATTTAGCTCCAAAAGGAATTGGATACTCGATAGCGGGTGTTCAAAACACATGACGAGTGACGCTCAATTGCTCTCCGGAGTAGTTCCCATTGCTAATGGAAACCACGTCGTATTTGGAGGCAACGAGAGTGGAACCATCGTCGGTGTTGGTAAAGTGGGTAACCCGTCTAAACCCTTAATTAGTGATGTTTATCTAGTTGATGGTTTAAATCATAATCTTATTTCAATAAGCCAACTTTGTGACAAAGGTTACAAAGTTAGATTTGCGAAAGGAGTATGTCATATTTCAAATGATAATAATAAGTTATTATTTTCCGGGACACGCCATAAAGATATTTATATTTTGGATCTTCCTAAGTCATATGAACAATGTCTCGTTACCAACACAAGTGAACAACACTTATGACATCGACGCTTTGGACATGTGAACTTTGGAACACTTTATAAGCTTTCAAAATTAAATTCCATTAAAGGTTTTCCGAAGCTCGTTTTTGAAAAGAAAAGTTTTTGTGATTCTTGTCAACGTGGCAAGCTTCCTAAATCTTCATTTAAACCTAAGAAAAGCATTTCTACTAAACGGCCACTAGAGCTATTACATCTAGATTTATTTGGGCCAACTAGAGTTGCTTCCTTAGGAAATGCGAGATATGGACTTGTCATCGTCGATGATTATTCTAGATTTACATGGGTATTTTTCTTATGTAATAAATATGAAGCTTTTGAAAACTTCACAATATTTGTGAAGAAAGTACAAAATCTCATCGGAACCACCATTGTCACTATTCGTAGTGATCATGGGGGTGAATTTGAGAATGAGTCTTTCTCAAATTTTTGTGATGATCTTGGAATTACTCACACGTTTTCTTTCCCTCGCGCACCTCCTCAAAATGGTGTTGTTGAGAGGAAGAATAGAACGCTTGTGGAGTGTGCTCGCACTATGCTCGAAGATAGTCAACTTGGTTTTCAATTTTGGGCGGAAGCGGTACACACCGCTTGTTATGTGTTTAATAGAATACTTTTGAGGCCCGGCACCAAACAAACTTGCTATGAATTGTTGTTTGGTAGATTGCCTCAAGTTAAACATTTTCGTGTTTTCGGCGCAAAATGTTTTATTAAAAACACATATGATAATTTGGACAAGTTTGATCCGAGATCGGATGAGGGGATATTTGTTGGGTATTCCTCACGTAGCAAAGCCTACCGGATATACAACAAAAGATCCTCTACGATCGAGGAATCACTTCATGTCTCTTTTAATGAGAATTTTACTACTTCTAGAATTTCAAATGATGATGATTCTATGGACGTTTTATGTGATTCATTTGAAAATTCTAAGTCTATTGATTCAATTGATTCTATTGATACTAACCCGACTAATGAAGTTGTTGAGAATGTGCCTAGTGATCAAGGTATTCCCAAGCGGCTTCATACCGTTCGTGATCATCCCCATGAGCAAGTCATTGGCAATATTCATGATAGTGTCAAGACGAGATCGCAAGTCCATCACTTCGCCAATTGTGCCTTTGCCTCATCGATGGAGCCAAAGAATATAGTTCAAGCGTACGAAGATGGTGCTTGGATCCTTGCCATGGAGGAGGAGCTCATTCAATTCGAGAGGAATGAGGTATGGGAGCTTGTTCCTTTGCCATCGAAGAACCACACCGTCATAAGGACAAAGTGGATCTTCAAGAACAAAACCGACGAAAACCAAGTCGTCGTCCGGAACAAAGCTCGGTTAGTTGCTCAAGGCTATCGCCAAGAGGAAGGTATCGATTTCGAAGAATCCTTCGCTCCGGTAGCTAGATTAGAATCAATTAGACTATTATTGTCTTTTGCATGCCATAAAAATTTTAAATTATTTCAAATGGATGTTAAAAGTGCATTTTTAAACGGAGATGTTGTTGAGGAAGTTTACGTTTCTCAACCTCCGGGCTTCATAAATGAAAATTTTCCAAATCATGTTTTTAAACTAAAGAAAGCTCTTTATGGTTTGAGACAAGCTCCTCGAGCTTGGTATGATCGCCTAAAGAATTTTCTTTTGGATTTGAATTTTAAAATGGGCGAAGCCGATTCTACACTTTTTGTTAAGCATGCGAATAATGATATTTTATTAGTTCAAATTTATGTTGATGATATCATTTTCGGTGCTACTAACTTCACTCTTTGCGAAGAGTTTTCTAATGTTATGAAGGAACAATTTGAGATGAGCCACATGGGCGAACTCAAATATTTCTTAGGTCTCCAAATTCGCCAATTGAACGATGCAATCTTCATCCACCAAACAAAGTACACGGTGGAATTGCTAAAGCGATTTGGAATGGAGAATGCCTCCGGGAAAAAGACTCCAATGAGCACGACTACGCATCTTGACAAGGATACGAGCGGTAAGGATATAGACATTCGTCTATATCGAGGTATGATAGGTAGTTTACTTTGTCTTACCGCAAGTAGGCCCGATATTATGTTTGCCGTATGCGTATGTGCTCGTTATCAGTCTCAACCTAAGGAGTCTCACTTAGTAGCGGTAAAACGTATTTTTCGCTATCTAAGTTACACTTTAGAATTTGGATTACTTTATCCGAAATCTAGCACATATGAGTTAGTCTCATATAGTGACGCTGATTATGCGGGATGCAAATCCGACAGGAAGAGTACTAGTGGCACTTGCCATTTTCTAGGAAATTCTCTTGTCTCTTGGTTTTCCAAGAAGCAAAATTCGGTATCACTTTCAACCACCGAGGCGGAATACATTGCCGCCGGTGTCGCTTGTGCCCAGGTTCTTTGGATGAGACACACACTGAAGGATTTTGGTATTCATTGTGATACTAGAACTATCATGGTGGATAACCAAAGTGCTATTTGTCTCTCAAATAATCCGGTGCATCATTCCCGATCTAAACACATAGATGTCCGACACCATTTTTTAGATGATCATGTTGCTAAAAAGGACATCATTTTAGTGTACGTTGAAACCCAAAAGCAAATCGCCGATATTTTCACGAAACCCCTAAAGGAGGACTCCTTTGTGTGGTTGCGTCGAGAATTGGGGATTATGGGTGAATCCGAGATATAGGATTCATGTTTCATTCAATTATCTTGCATGCTATTATATTTCGCGATATTTCGTTCATGCTAGATTTATTGAATTTTGGGGATTTTATGTGATATGTTTGAATTTTTGCTCGCATTCTAATTTGAATGTCGTATTTAAGATTTCGATGTTTTATGGGGTAGATTAGATGACTAATGAGAGGGTTAAGATGTTTCATCCAAGTGTTTTTACGAAGAGAACTCATTTATCAACTTTTGGACTCTTCTAGTCGGTTTCAGTTCATCAACCAACCGACTAGATGCTCATCTAGTCGGTCAGCTAGTGAACTCAGACCTACTAGTTCAAGCTTTAACTTTCTCCTGTCATTGACTTCTTTTAGTCGGTCACAGTTCTCTTACCGACCGACTAGATTGAAAACTAGTCGGTCAGTGATTATACTGCGACCGACTAACTCGAGCCCTAGATTTTTCGTTTTGCCTCTGTTTCGACTTAGTCGGTTTAAGCTCATTGACCGACCGACTAGATCGTAATCTAGTCGGTCAGTACTTGAACTGTGACCGACTAAGTGCGTTAGGGCAAACGTGTCTTTTCGCATTCCCGACCGACTTATATCAAATCTATCCGACTATTTTTCGCTTTAGTCGGTTTACTTCATATCCCTAGCTCGAAAAACCCCCTAAACCCTTTCGAGACCCTTCGACTTCCGTCGTTTTCCGGCCACTTTTCCGGCCATCTCCGCCGCCCGTCGCCGTCGACCACTCCCCTAGGTATCTCCCTCCTCCTCCTAGGTCGTTTTCCTAT
Organism: Scilla litardierei; assembly: GCA_030789695.1. Taxonomy (NCBI): domain Eukaryota; kingdom Viridiplantae; phylum Streptophyta; class Magnoliopsida; order Asparagales; family Asparagaceae; genus Scilla; species Scilla litardierei. The sequence goes on from CM061136.1 coordinate 145,479,424, forward strand.
TCTAGGGTTTGATCTTGGCCGATCTCAACCTCTAGGGCACTAGGGTTTCGAAATTTATTCTTGTGCTTGATTGTGTTTTAGCTTCTAGGGTTTGTGCTTAGGATTGCTTGATCTTATCATACGTCGCTTGATTGTACTCGTTGTGCCGCGATCATGGCACGAACGAGAATCCCGATTACCTCTTCTGGGGCATCCCCCATGACCGTAGAGACAGCGACCGCTTCGACCCCTCCTAAGCGTAGGGCCAAGACCACACGTCCCCCCTCTTCGTCTTCAACTCCGTTGAAGAGGAAGAGGACGTCCAAGCCCAAACCTACCGGCCAAACGTCCAAGTCCAAACCTAAGCCTAAAAAGTTTCGTGCACCCACTCCTCCCGGTGAGCGTTCAGATAGTGATTCCGAGGATGATTCCGATGAGGAATACACTCCTGAACATCCCGAGAAGGCACCTACTCCACCCCCTCCTCCACCTCCTCCTCTGCCCCGTAAGGCTAAGGGTAAAGCTCCAATGCCAGTCGGCGGTGTAGATATATCGTTGTGCCACGACGACCCTCAGCGTCTAGCAGCGTACAACCGTATAGAGCACTGCCTACTGCTGTTGGAGCATTACGTTCAGTTTTCTGATTTTCTTGGCCTTGCGGATCTTCTCTCCTATAGTGGCCTATTGGACTACCTTCGATTTGACTCTAAGGCAAACCCCCGACCCTATCCTCGCCTGGTCAAACTATTCTATGCCAATCGTGTCCGGGGCCAGTACGGTGAGTCTCACTCCATCGAGACTTCTATTTTGGGGACTCCTATAGTCCTCACGGCAGAAATCTTGGGGGAGTTGATAGGTTGCTCATCGTGTGGCCTCCTCCCGTCTGACATCTCTGTCGACGATATCTCCTCCCTCGATCAGCGAACCCTAGGCAAAATCTTCCAGGTTATCCCTCCTGCATTCATAGGAGTCCCTTAGAAATCATTCAAGCCGAATGCTTGGGTGATTAACCTGATCTTGAAATCCTGCCTTCTTCCCAAGTATGGATCTTCTTCTCTTCCATCTCAGCCGTTTCTGAAATTGATTTACGCTCTGTTTATGGGTAGCGAGATTAATTGGGCTCACATTATACTCGATAAGATGGATTCTTTCGAGTGTATTCGCAAGACCACTAAATCTGCGCATATCCCATATCCCTGTCTCCTGACCTTGGTATTCCGTCGATTCGGTGTTCCCTTGCCCCCTGATGATGAGCGTCCCCTTGGTCCTCCTCTGAACGCGACGACCGTTAAGAAATCTCTTGCGGCACTCCGTCACGTGCAGCGGTCGACACCTTCTGCATCTCAGCCCACTCCCTCAGTTGCTTCAGTCCCTCCTCCCTCCGCCACACTCGATGATGTCGTTCGGTTACTTCGTTGGCACGAGTCACGTTTGGCTCGTACCGAGGAGGTCGTCTGCCGTATGGCTAGTTTGATGGGCGTTCAGCTTCCTCCTCCTGTGCCTGAGGATGAGGAGATGGACGATGAGGATATTGATGAGCTTGTCACCTCCTTGGCTCGTGGCGATGAGGCCACTGCTGCTGCTGCTGCTACCACATCTGCTCCTGATGCTGGCACCTCTTTCGGTGCTCCTGTGACTTCTGCACCAGTGGATCAGCCTTCTGATGCTGCTGCTGCTCCTTCTGACGACCCTGCTCCTGTTTTGCATGCTGTTGTTCCTGTTGAGACCCCAGCCGTTGAGCCTGTCGTCGATGTCTCCACCCCTGCCCCGACGATCCCTTCTGTTCACACGCCTCTCCTCCCTGCAGAGCCTGAGTCCACTCCCTCGACTGGACCCCCGGAGACTGCAGATCCTGCCACTTCCTCGTGATCGTCTGTTTCGAGGTCTCTCCTATGATCTTTGGATGATGCATCTTATTGAGAGTGTTTTTGGGTTAGGATGGAGTGTTGGGGGTGTTTTGATGTATTTTGGTTTTATGGATGTCGGTGTTGTATTTTGATGTACTTTGGATGATGATTCGCTGATGTATGATGTATTTTCTTTTTGATGATGATATACATGGTATGTTGTATTTGATGTAGTCGATATCTTTTTGGATGTACTCATGATGTTTTCATATATATATACATCGATGTTCTCTTCATTTTCCTTCGTCGTGCACATTTAATTTTCATTCAATGCCTTTGACATGTGAATTCGTCGCTCGTCGCTTAAAAACTTGGTTAAATAGATTATATTTCTATGATTGTATAGAATTGTTTTCCATGCACAAATTTAACCAAGAATATTGAATATTGGAGAGTATGTTTCTTTATTCAATAACTGAATAAATATTTTGTATTTTTGATGATTTTAATTATCACTTTTTGATAATGGACAATTTGGCACATCTTGATTTGATTTCATCACTTTTCCCTTGGTGTCAATTAGTTCCATCGTCAATATCTAAGACTCCCAATGTTGGATTTTCCATTTCCTAGTTGTTGTCGTTGTATGCCCCCCATTTTTGGGATAATGCCAAAGGGGGAGAGATAATGATAATAAATAGGACAAATGAAAATTTAACTCATTTTCCAAGAATCTAATTTGATGTGTTAGCTTCAGGGGGAGTTAAGATATATTTAAGGATTTTCAAAATCCGATATTTCAAAAATCGATTCTCGTTATATATCTTACTCGTCTGATTGATGCAATTTATATATATTCATTTTGGAATTAACGTGTCATCAATGCAGGGGGAGTAAGTATTTTACATTTGAATCATTATTTTTGATTATTATTTATGTTGGTTTGTCATCACCAAAAAGGGGGAGAATGTTGAATATTGGACTCCCCGGATTTGGTTTTGGATGATGAGCAAACATAAATAATTCATGAACTAACAATTTATGAGCGCAGTATTGGAGATCGTCGCCAAATTCACGAGAACAATCAAAGCGACATCTCAAGACTTCTCAAAGCTCGTATTCATTGCCTAAAGCTTCGTTGAAGCTCTTGGACCGTTTTGGAAGTCATGAAGAATTAATCGAAGCTCTCGAAGACCATTCATTAAGGTTTTATTTATAGTCTTTTAGCTTCGATCTATAGAATGTTAAGCCTTGAGTATATTTTACGATTCTATCTTCATATCGCTCATATCGTAGCTCTAGGATCTTAGTACAAGTCCATTCTAACTTCCTCGATGCATCGCGCTTCGATTCGGACTTGTTTGTGCATGTTAGTTGGTACAAGAAGAAGTACTGACCGACTAGATGGTGATCTAGTCGGTCAGAAAAGCTTCTTGGACCGACTAGTGTGAGTTAATCTTTTCTTGTTCAGTACTGTTTACAGTTAGTCGGTCTACGTTGACTCACCGACCGACTAGTTTGTGAACTAGTCGGTCAGTGATGCTTCTTTGACCGACTAGTTGTGATTTACTGTACATGCCAAATTTCTCCTAAGCTACTGTTTATCGTTAGTCGGTCTAAGAACGTTTGGTGACCGACTAGTTGATAATCTAGTCAGTCAACATTTGTTCTTGGACCGACTAAGTCATTTTGTATTCAGACTATTTGCTTTTGCCTCTTAGTCGGTCTACGTTCACTGACTGACCGACTAGTTGTGAAACTAGTCGGTCAGAAAGTCTTCTTGGACCGACTAGATTTCTAGGTCTGAATTTCTATCTCTTCTCAGTTCTTCACTTAGTCGGTCCATGTTGTTTTACTGACCGACTAGTTGATGAACTAGTCGGTCAGTGGTTGTTCTTTGACCGACTAGTTGCCTCAGATTTCTATCCGTTGGGAATTGACCTAACTTGTTTTTATGGGACCCTATAAATACGAACCTAGGTCATTTCTCTCTAGGTTAGAGCTGCCATTAAGAGATTCATTGAGATTGAAAGAGATAGCCATTCTCACTCAATTCCAAAGCTCTCTTCCTCACAAGAAATACATTCTCTCACTTTCTAGATCTAGTGGAAGGGAGTCCTCCCTAGCGTGGGAGGGGCCGGGCTCATCCGTCCGCTTCCGCTTGGCGGAAGCTCCCCGAGTGCGTGGCCGTGTACGGGGCGGCATGTGTGCCCCGAGTGCTCACCCAACTAGTGAAAAATGCGGCGTGCTAAAAGAATGGAACGAAGGTATCTGAACACACCGCGAGAGAAAAAACAGCGGGTAGGTGTGAAGACGCCGCCTCCACGAAGCCAATAGCGCGTCCGGAAGCTCCCCTAAGCTCCCCTAAGATAGCCTGCACATCAAACAATGATATCAGCGTATAAAATTCAAAATACACGGGGGAGATGGGGTATAACAGATAAATAGAGAAATCGATTTGAGTTAGGGGCTCAATGGGTACTCGGATCGTCAAAAATGGGGAGAAAATAGGATTTAACGCGAAATAGGGGTTACCGGAGCTTGGCCGGTGGCGAGGAGGGTTGCCGGCGGCGGGGGGTGGAGCGGTCGCCGGCGGTGGGTCGACGATCTTTGCCGGCGGCGTGGGGGATCGGGCGAGGGGGGTAACGTCGCGGGCGAGGGAAGCTGAAGGGGCGCGGGCGCAGGCGAGAAAAAAATGAATTTGGGCGTTTCGAAAATCGCGCCGACCCGCAGTCCCTTATATAGGAGTAGTTACGACTCGGCCGAGTGAGTCTGCCACTCGGCCGAGTGACGTAACGAAAAAAAATGATTTCAAAAACTCCTCGCCACTTACGACTAGGCCGAGTGGCTTTGCCACCCTCGGCCGAGTGGATAAAGTCCATTCGGCTGAGTGGCACAAGCTACTCGGTAATTTTCGTCCTAGGAGGGTATCAGTTTCACTCAGCCGAGTGAAGAAATATACTCGACCGAGTGGCAGTTTACACTGAAATCGTAAAAAAGACAGAGAGTTGGGTACAGCAGACTTCCCTCGTTGGTGCTCCACTCGGGCGGACGGCTTTCTTTGCTCGGCCGAGTGACTATGGTACTCGGCCGAGTGGGGCTTTGTTTTCTGCTTCGGGGCTCCGTTTTGGCTCTACTCTCTGTTTTTCTTCCTCCAGGTGGGTTCTTCTTCCTCCTAAGCCTCAAGCGCATTCCTGGAGCACTCTTCTTTGCCTCGGTCATCCTCCTTGTGATAGATATCCTTTTCTCCTCCTCCTGTCAAAGAAAATAGGACCCGTTGTCAAAAATTTTCGGGCAAACGACTCAAAAACACTAATAAAGTCTAAAACAAAAATAAAAACTAAAATAGAAAAAATGCGATAACCATCGGGTTGCCTCCCGACAAGTGCTCGTTTAAGGTCTTGAGCTCGACCCCTTTAAAGTTTCAATTTAGCGCGGTATGTTGGGTGCATATGGGATGCACCCGTCGAATTTCCCGGGAAGACCGCTCGGATTTGGATCATTGTGGTGTGTGGTCTTCCTCAGCGCCCCTTCGTCATGGGAAATGTTGGGGGGTGGGTCCCCCAAGCTAGAGCTTGCTCCGGTCTTCGACTTTGCCGGTGACACCGATCGTCGTATCGATGGAGCTTTCTTCGGAGTCCTCAACTTTGAGAGCTTGCAGAGCTCCCGTATTCTTGCGACATCAGCGTCGCCATCATCAATTACCATGGAGATATCGGGAGAGTGCTCCATCTTCTCTTCCTCGGCCAAATCTAGGCCTTCTTCGAAGTTATCTTCATGGGGTGCGTCGATGGAGTGGGGGATCGCCTCTTCGATGACCTCATCGAGGATGTATGAAAGGTCGTCCGGCCGTCCCTTGAGTATATATATTCTATTTACCTCGCCCATAGGGACTCCTTCGGAATAATGCTTTAGACGTTGCCCATTCAGCTTGAAAGTGGCTCCGTGTTTCCCTTCCAATTCAAATGCTCCTCCCGGTTGTATGCGCTTGATGGTGAAAGGTCCGAACCACCGTGACCTCAATTTCCCGGGAAATAGTTGGAGTCGGGAATTATATAGCAAGACCTTGTCTCCGACCTTGAAGTCCGTGACGGTTATACGGGCGTCGTGGAGAATCTTGGTCCTCTCTTTGTAAATTCTTGAGCTCTCGTAGGCGTCTCTTCTAATTTCGTCAAGCTCATTGATGTCCAAGAGTCGCCTCACCGCCGCACTCTTATAGTCATAATTGAGGGTCTTGATGGCCCATTACGTGCGGTGCTCCAACTCTATCGGTAGGTGACAAGCCTTCCCATAAACGAGTCAGAACGGTGTGGTGCCAATATGGGTGCGAAAAGCCGTGCGATATGCCCATAGAGCATCGTTTAACTTCATGGACCAATCTTTTCTAGATCGATCTACGGTCTTTTCAAGAATTTGCTTGATTTCTCTATTTGAGACTTCCACTTGTCCGCTCGTCTGAGGGTGGTAGGCCATGTCGATTCTATGGTTTACCCCGTACTTTTTCAACATAGCTTCAAATTTGTTTTCAATAAAGTGGCTTCCCCAGTCGCTTATCAAAGTACGGGGCACCCCAAAGCGCGGGAAAATATTCTGCTTGAAAAACTTTGAGACAACCCTTGCGTCATTGGTAGGGGTGGCGATGGCTTCTACCCATTTGGAGACGTAGTCCACGGCCAATAAGATATACTTGTTACCCTTGCTTGACGGAAATGGTCCCATGAAGTCCACTCCCCAACAATCAAAGAGCTCAATCTCTAGGATGGGCTTCATTGGCATCTCATTTCGTTTGGAAATATTCCCGGTCCGTTGGCATCTATCGCACGCCTTGACGAAGTCGTGCGTGTCTCTGAACAGGGTTGGCCAAAAGAATCCACTCTGCAATATCTTAGCGGTAGTCTTAGAAGCGGTGTGATGTCCCCCGCATGTCATACCATGGCAATGCGAGATGATGGAGGTGGCCTCCTCCTTAGAAATACATCTCCGGATAACCCCACCCTTGCATATCTTAAAGAGATACGGATCTTCCCAGAAATAGCTACGGACCTCATGCATAAATCTCCTCTTTTGCTGTGTGGTCATCTCGCATGGCTTAATCCCACAAGCCAAGTAATTGACATAGTCCGCATACTAAGGAACTTCCCCGGGCCTTATGGCGTAGAGCCTCTCATCAACAAAGGAGTCATCGATGGGCAAACTTTCGTCCTCCTTGTCGCGAATAAGCCTAGATAAATGATCCGCCACAACGTTGCCCGTACCCTTCTTATCTCTGATTTCCAAGTCAAACTCTTGCAATAGAAGTATCCACCTTATCAACCTAGGTTTGGCCTCTTTCTTGTTTTGGAGATACTTCAATGCCGCATGGTCGGTGTGGACAATTACCTTGGATCCAAGGAGATATGAGCGGAACTTTTCAATGGAATACACGACCGCTAGAAGCTCTTTTTCCGTAGTTGTGTAATTTTTCTGTGCGTCATCCATCGTTTTGCTTGCATAGAATATTGCATGAAGCTTTCTATCTTTCTTTTGCCCCAATACCGCTCCAATGGCTTGGTCACTTGCATCACACATGAGCTCAAAGGGAAGGCTCTAATCCGGTGGTTGTATGATGGGAGCAGAGATTAGTGCTTCCTTCAATGTGTTGAACGCCCGCAAACATTCTCCTGAAAAAACAAATGGAGCACCTTTAGCTAGCAAGGAGGTAAGGGGCCGGGCAATTAAGGCAAAATCCTTGATAAAGCGGTGGTAAAATCCCGCATGACCAAGGAAGCCCCTAATGCCCTTAACATTAATAGGAGGAGGGAGTTTCTCGATTACCTCAATCTTCGCCTTATCAACCTCAATCCCTCTTGAGGAGACAAGGTCCCCAAGCACTATCCCTTCCGTGACCATGAAGTGACACTTCTCCCAATTAAGAGTAAGATTATTTTGTTGACATCTTTTAAGAACTTTGGTAAGATTAGCCAAACAAGAATCAAACTCACTTCCATAAACTGAGAAATCATCCATGAAAACTTGTATAATATTTTCAATATAGTCGAAAAAGATGGAGTTCATGCACCTCTGAAAGGTGGCGGGAGCATTGCAAAGACCAAAGGGCATTCTACGGTAGGCGTAAGTGCCATAGGGACAAGTAAAAGTAGTTTTTTCTTGGTCGTCTTCATGCAAAGGGATTTGGAAAAACCCCGAATACCCATCCAAGTAGCAAAAGTATTTATGTTTAGCAAGCCGTTCAAGCATTTGATCTATGAAGGGTAGCGGGTAATGGTCTTTTCGGGTGGCTTTGTTTAGTTTTTGGTAATCAATACACATCCGCCATCCCGTGACAGTGCGTGTAGAAATGGTCTCTCCCTTTTCGTTTTTTATAACGGTCATCCCCCCCTTTTTGGGGACAACGTGAACGGGGCTAACCCATCTACTATCTGAGATTGGATAAATAATGCCGGCCTCAAGCAATTTTATGATTTCCTTTTTGACTACCTCTTTCATATTCGGGTTCAACCGCCTTTGAGGCTCAATAGAAGAGGCTTCAGTGTTTTCCAAGTGGATCCTATGCGTGCATAGCCTAGGGCTTATTTCCTTAAGATCAGAGATAGTGTAGCCAAGAACATCCTTGTGATCCCTAAGGACTTCTAATAGTTTTTCAAGTTGATCCTGGCCAAGGTGGGCATTAACAATCACCGGGAAGGTCAATTTACTACCCAAGAAAGCATACCTTAGATTCGGCGGTAATTGTTTAAGCTCTACCTCAAAGGGTGCCGTACTCTTTGCTTCGTCATCTTGTGTGAATTTGGCTTCTCCTTCAACATCTGAATTTAGCTCACTCTCGAGTGGAGGCTCAGATTCGCTTCCTAGTGAGGACGGTGCATCTGAATAGACGCTCTCCAATTCTGCGCTTGCATCGATAGGACCACCACTTTGCTCCGGTTCATTCCTGAGATCAAGAAACACGTCAGCGGATTCATAAATGTAAGAGTGGGGGTCATAGAGTGTATCTCCCTGAATATCGGTTTGCTCGAAGTATTCCTCGGGAGTGTAGTACTCTTCGATGCATGTTCTATCACCTTCAAAATATAGCTTGTCGTCCTTCACATCAACTCTGATATCACCCCCAATAGTCCCATCCGGTGAGATTTGATCCATCACAAATCTAGCAAACAATTGTTCGACGGGGTCCTCGATATTAATAGCAAAAGCTCCGGTAGCATGGACCTCATCAATTAGTTCCTTAAGGAGCTCCGTAAAAGATTCATCATCTCCATGGCCAGACTCAGTCATTGGAATTGCATCCCCCATTTTTCCTGTTAAGATCTCGTGGGAAATTTTGGGAGAGCTTGCAAAATAGGGATGTAAACAGAGTTAGAAAAGAATGAAGAAATAAAGAAAGAAATTGAAGAGAAATAACCGGGTGATCCAAATCGAACTCCGTCAAAATGCCTCCTCGACAATGGCGCCAAGAACTTGATCGCGCTCCGGATACATGTCCTGGAGCGGAGACACTGTAGTCTTACCGCAAGCGCACGGTGTAGCGGCGAGCGGGTATCGAACACAGGGAGGCCTAATAACAGTGTCTTCTTCAATCACCTGGCTATAAGAATAGTCGAGAAATGTTCGCAAATATGCGGTCACAGTCGTTCAATTATACGAAAGAAATAACAAATTAATAAAGACGCCTAGGGGTAAGGAATCCCCGCTACTCGCCGTATCTCATCATTGTGACTCATAGGTTTAAAAATTGCTAGACTTGAAATTCGGGTGAACTAGTTGCAACTAAATGTAGAACCAAGCTCACGCTCTCGCGCTATTGCCGGTCTATAGCAAACCTAGGCTAGAGTCCAATCTCTTGCAAACCCTAACCTAGGCAAACTAGCGTGAAGAACAGCATCATCGTTCAATCGTATCTCGAGCCCACTCTCGTGCAAACTCGAGCTACGACCTAGGTTGGGATAGTTCCTACCCGTCCAATCTCTTGCAAACGGGTATCGGTATAGAATTGCAATCGAAAACCCTAGTTTCGGTTTAATCTCTTGCAAATCGATTCCGGAGAAATTCAATTGCAACCAAATTCGAATTTCTAGGGCTTCCTATCGAGTTGGGATCCAATCTCTTGCAAATCCCATTCTCTATGAATCCCTAGCTATTCGTATTAAATCAATCACAAACTAACCTTAATCAATCCTAGCAATAATTTCACCAATTCATCACAAATTTGAAATTGGGCTCGTAGGGTTCATCCCTACGTCCTAAGACGATGAAACTACTCACAATTCATAATAGAATGCAATAGAAATTCACAATCAAAATCAATGGAATTCATAGCAATATTCAAAATATCAATAAAAATGGAGTTTTTGAGGGGGAGAGAGACAAACCAATGAAGAACAAGATAGCATCCAACAACAAATCCCTTTTCTCTCCTCCCTAAAAGCTAAATCTAATCCCTAAAAAGTTAATCTAAAAAGGCTGCAAAAAGTTCTGAAAAAGCTCTCTAAACTAGATTAAAACCTGGGGTTAAATCCCCCCCAAATCGCCAAAAAACCCTGACGAAAATGCCCCTGCGCAGCCTCAAAATCGCAGTTTACGCTACAGGCAGCGCGGCTCACTCGGCCGAGTGACAAATGTCACTCGGCCGAGTGATAGACCCTGACAGATTCCAGAGAGTTGTGGGTCTTGGGGGTCGTCTCCTCGGGAGTCACTCGGCCGAGTGACTTTTCTTCACTCGGCCGGTGGGCGTTCTTCACTCGGGCGGACGGTCTTTCGTCACTCGACCGAGTCGGTCTTTGGGAATCGACTGTACAAAAACAATAAGTCTGGAATTTTTGTTGCCGTCGTCTTGATGCCACTCGGACGAGTGGGTCTCCGTGGTTCGGCCGAGTGACATGGCGATGCTCGACCGAGAGCACGCTGATATAGCTCTGTTGCGTGTCTGATCTGGCCGGCCGAGTGGGCTTCCGATGGTCGGCCGAGTGACTCCTTCACTCGGCCGAGTGAAATGCTCAAAATGCCCAAACTTCATATTTTCGCTCACTCGTCGCTCCTACGACGTTCTTTCTCCTTCCACTCCTCTCCAATAGCAAAATACCCCTCAAGAGAGTCGTTGGTGACACTCCGGAGTGAGTGCATCTCAGAATCACTCCAAATCGCTCCAAATCTCCTGAAATACGACAAAAACAACAAATCGTGAAAAGCATCGATCGTCGAATAAACGCGAAAAACAAAATTTGAGCGATCTAAATGGCATGTAATCATGCAGAAAAAAGGTGTAAAATACGGAGTGATCAAGATGATCCTCCCAAGATCCCTTGAAGTCCAACATGCACGCTCTCAGCATGTCCTCCAAAATCTGAATCATCCTCTCGGACTGGCCATCCGTCTGCGGGTGGTACGACGTGCTAAAACTCAGACTCGTACCCAAGCTCTTCTGCAGACTCTGCCAAAACTGAGACGTGAACCTCGTGTCTCTGTTCGACATGATACTCACAGGGACTCCGTGAAGTCGTACGTTCTCCTGCACGATTCACGTTACATCACTATCTAAACTAGGAAAAGGAAATAAAACGGAGAGTAAAAGAATTTACCTCCATATATCTCCTCGCTAGCGTCTCAGTAGACTGTCCTACTCGGAAGGGAATAAAGTGCGCGGATTTGGTCAATCGGTCTACGATCACCCAAATTGCGTCATTCTGCTTCGGACTCCGAGGTAGTCCAGTCACGAAATCCATAGTGATGTGTTGCCACTTCCACTCCGGAATCGGAAGCGGTTGTAGCAACCCTGTCATACGCTGATGCTCCGCCTTTACATGCTGGCAAACCAGACACTTGGCTACGCTCCGAGCCACACTCCTCTTCATACCATGCCACCAATAATTCAGACAAAGATCCTTGTACATCTTGGTACCACCAGGATGTACAGAATACGGCAAACTGTGTGCCTCCACCAATAATTCCTCTCTGATATCTCCAGCTGGTACACACAACCTGGCTCCATATCTCAACAAACCATCCTCATGAATCAAGAAGTCAGTCCACAGACCGGCTTCCACCTGCTCCCGAATCTTCACTAGCTTAGCATCTCCAGCCTGTCCAGCCTTGATCCTATCCACGATCGTCGACTGTATCTGCATACTCATCCACAAAGAAGCCTCTCTTGGAAGAATAATCTCAATACCAGACTCGCAAAAATCCTGCTGCCATCTCCACTGCGAAGTCAACATCATCACCGCTGGAAGTCTGCTCAGCGCATCTGGAACCACATTCACCTTGCTAGGGTGATACTGCAAATCAATCTCATAATCTGCCATGAGCTCCAACCATCGACGATGTCGCATGTTGAGCTCCTTCTGAGTAAAAATATACTTCAAGCTTTTGTGAACAGTGAAGATCTTCACCTTCTCACTCAGCAGGAAGTGCCTCCAAATCTTGAGCGCAAACACGACAGCAGCCAACTCCAAATCGAGTGTCGGGTAATTCTACTCATGAGCCCTGAGCTGACGAGAAGCATACGCAACCACGTGCCCATGCTGATGCTATACACAACCAAGACCCTTGCCAGAAGCATCGCAAAAGATCTCGAATCCTCCACTCCGATCAGGCACAGCAAGAACAGGGGCAGTCGTCAATCTCTCCTTCAGAACATCAAAAGCCTTCTCAAAATCATCAGTCCAAACAAATGGTACATCCTTTCACGTCAGTCTGGTCATCGGCTCAGCAATCCGGGAAAAGTCCTTAATGAAACGCCGATAATAACATGCAAGCCCAAGGAAACTCCGAATCTCGGACGCTGACTGCGGGACAGGCCACTCTCTGATAGCCTTAATCTTCTCGGGATCCACCGAAATTCCATCGCCTGACACCACATGCCCGAGAAAAGCAACTCTATCCAGCCAAAACTCGCACTTGGAATACTTAGCATACAAACGATGCTTCCTCAAAATCTCCAACACTGTCCTCAAGTGCGATGCATGCTCTTCCTCCGACTTCGAATAGATCAGGATGTCGTCAATAAAGATACCGACAAACATGTCTAGAAAGTCGTAAAAGATCAGATTCATCAGGTTCATAAAATTGCGGGCGCATTGGTTACACCGAAAGGCATAACCACGAACTTGTAGTGACCATACTTCGTCCTGGACGCTGTCTTCGGGAGGTCGTCCTTCTTTACCTTGAGCTGACGATAACCACTCCTTAGATCCAACTTAGAGAACACCCTCGAGCCTCCAAGCTGATCAAAATTGTCATCTATACGAGGCAATGAATATGATTCTTGACAGTTACAACATCCAGCTCCCGGTAATCCACGCACATGTGACCCGAACCATCCTTCTTCCTCCGACAATCGATCGTAGCATAAAAACTCGCAAGCCAATCTATCCCGAGGACGACATCGTAGTTGATGATGTCATGGACAATAAAATCGGCGTAAAGCTCGTGTCCACAGACCACCAATGGGCAAGAATTGCACCCAAGATGCACCGAGATCATGCCATTTCCTGTAACGATGTTCCAACTCTTGGGAAGAGGGGATGTCGTCAAGGAATGCTTCTCTACGAAGCTCCGAGATATAATGCACATTGATGCGCCAGAGTCGAAGAGGACTCGTGGAAGAGATGTGCAAACCAAAATCACACCTAACAACCAGTCTAGCAATCAAACCCTATTCTGACAAACAATCATATACAAGCAACCAAACATAATCTATCAAGCCAAAACTAACTAAGGAAGAAAACAACTAGACTGAGAGTTACTTGCAATAACCTCTTCCTCAGTCTTAGCCTCAACTACAGTCATCAGGGAAGTCTGCCTCCTCAGCTGAAGAGCCTGTTGAAAAGTCTGCTCCTGTGGAACAAGGGCTGCTCCATGTCTAACAGTTACGGGTGCTTTTCGTAGTTGAGCTCTAACTGGCGCTTTCCTCGGATGCTTAGCTCTCAGACAGTCCTTCAAGGTATGCGCTGCGTCGCCACAAATCAAGCACTGGCCCAGCTTCCGCCTGCACTATTCCTTCACATGAACAGTCTTGCTACAATGATAGCACACCTTCAGACTCTGCCCAGCTACTGGTGCTTGCTGCTGCGGAACTCCATCCGATGCTTTCCGCAGTTGATTTGCATGCCGACAATCCTTCTCTGAATGAGTAGCATCACCACAAATCAAACACCAACCTAGAAATCTTCTGCACTGCTCCTTGACGTGTCCGGTTTTGCCACAGAAATGGCAAGTCTTCAGAGTAGGCCCACCACCAGTTCGGGTCTGTTGTCTTCCAGTCATCTAACGACATGGAAACGGACAAAATTTTAGACTCAAGGCTTATGACTTGGACATTGTAATTTATTTAATGGATATTCTATAATTATTATCGTTGTTCCGATAATTCGCAGTTGCAAGAAGGACCTGCATGGGCCACCAACAAAACCTGTCACGCCCCGCTTCCCAAAAATATGGAGGCGAAGCATGAGAAGGTCCGCTCAGACGTGAAGCTACAAAGCTGCAAGTTCGATAAGCGTCAATCAACTTTAAATAGCAGGTCCTTGCAACGCAAAACGAAACAAAGATAATAATAAGGAAATGAGACAAAATAGAAATCTCAGAATATCCATAATAATAAATTCCAACATCGTAAAAAAGCCACCAGGCTAAAAGAAAAGAGTCTAAAAGAGGCCCCAGCATGGCCAACAAAAGTAAAACGTACAAAACAAGGTAATGGTGCTACGCACCGACAACTAACAGCAACCTAAAGCAAAAGCAACTCAAATCAGTCTCTAAGACTGGTCACCGGTGTCCACCAACTCCTCGTCAAACGTAGGCTCCGGCTCAGCGTCAGCAAACACCTCGTCCTCAGCTACGGTCTCTGGCTCAGGGTCTAACATATGACACCCAAAAGAGCAAGGGGCTAATGTCAGCAAGTCTACAAGAGACTTGTGCAAGGAAACTGAAAGTAGGTAAAGCAACCTAGCAGTTCTAGCATGATGCAATGACATGGCAGTTAAAGTATGAGTGCAACAAGTAAAGTAAAGTACGAGCATGTCATTTAAATCATGGCATGGATATCAAGTTTTACAAGAAACATTCACAAGTACAAAGACAAGTAAAGTAAGCACGTCGTGCACAGAGATTACGTCTTTTGGCCAGAGTGGCTGCGCGGGCCAACTCCTTAGCTCAAGTGATCGCTTATCCCTACCCTTCCACGTGTATCGAGCCAGGGCTTTACTCCCGAATGTGAATGCTCGCTTCTGGATCACGAGCCAGGAAGTGTTTTTCATGATGGCATCGGGGTGCACCTAGCCGAGACAAGGAAGTACAAGTATTGTAGCGTGTGCTACGAATGCAACAATCAACTTGGATGACATGTAAGATGCAATGCATGGTAGTTAAAAGTGCGTACAGATAAGGAATTTAAACGTGACAGAATACAATGCATGAATGACATAGCAGGGTGACAGATCTAGCTTCGTTGTCAAGCTAGATCTTAAAATTGCGTCTAGACAGCTATCATTTCACTGTCTAGTCTCTTTTACGCTAAAAACAAGGAAGTGGCCTAAAAACATGGCCCTAAGCAATAGTTGGCAAGTTTCACTTGCCTGCAAGTATAACGTCTGAAAAACACCGTCCAACGAGTCCAAAGTCACAAATATCCTACGTGCACAAGTCCACCGGCCTACATTCCCATTTTATTAATCTTGATTAGTGAATTTAAAACACTTTAAAACATTGATTTTAGTCTTCATTAACAGGTAATAGGATGGAGGCCCTAGGGGTGTAAAGAGTTACCTCAACACGACGCGACAGCTACACTGGCGTCGGGTAGCGACGCCAGGGGTTGGAATAAAAGAACGCGCTCCAAGTCTGGATTCCAAAATAGATTTCTCGCTCGAATAGACTGATCAGTAACTAGAGCAACGAACCAAGATTCCAAAGCTAGAACGTGCGACGACGGGCTACGACGTATCGCGACGTCGTAAACGGCAAATCCTCGAAGAGAAGACACCTAGGTGTGACCCACAATAGTTTTTAGGGGCCAATGGGGGACCCACAACACCTCTGGAGAACTTGGGGGCCCACGGTGGCAAGCAGTGCGAGAATTGCGACGTTGCGTTGAACGTCGCTCGGTCAGACACAGTCGGTGCGAGGAATTCTCTCGGTCGGTGCGGAAGAATGCCTCGATCGGACACAGCGGGGTGGCCTGTGCAGTGCTACGGGGCTGCGATGCGGAGCGGGCTCTCGGTCGGTGTGGGGAAGGCCTTCGGTCGGACACAGTGGATGCGGGGGTCGGGCGCTTGGCGGGGCTTGCAACGTTGCAAGCGTTACAACGTTGCGGAGCGGGGGTCGGTGCGGGCGAAGTCCTCGGTCAGACCGAGGGATCCTCTCGGTCGGACACGGGCGATGCGGGTGGGCGGCTGTGCAGTGCGGAGCGGGCGCTTGGTGCGTGCAGCCTCTCGGTCAGACCGAGAGAACGGGGGCGAAATCCTCGGTCGGTGCGGGCGGCCGGTGCTGCAACGTTGCGACGAAAGTCGCAAGCGAGATTTTGGGTTTTGGGAGCGACTAGGGTTAATTGCTTGCGAAAATAGGGTAGCATAGGGGTTGTTTATATAGTATAGAGGGGTTGACTTGGTCTAGGGCTAATTCTAATAGAATTAGGATTTAAAAATGATTTAAAATTCAAAACTCTCTCTCTAATCCACGCATGGCTAGGGTGCAGCCAAGATGAGCTAGGATTTGGCTCAAAAATAGTTTGAAGTATTATAATCTTAATAAAATTTTATTTGGCTGAAAATACTTTAAAACTTAGTTATTAAAAATATTACAAGCTTTGCTAAAAATGTAAAATAGGTCAAATAAACTCCAAAAATTGTAAGATAAATATTGGGGTGATCGGGGCGACGAGAGAAAGGTAACTAAGAAGACGGATCTCAATTTCAACGTCGAGCGACGAAACTAAAAATAGAAACGTCTCACGTCAAAAGTGAAAATCACAACGTCTCTTCGAATAAGATCAAATCGTGGGAGAACGACCCTAGAAATGTCGTTCCAAACTAGTGTCACAATTTAATATGCTCAGAGACGTTCACAACGGCATGTCACACTAAAGTGTTCACAAACAAACAAAGTCTAAAATTAATACGTGCACGGTCAAAAGCACGTGCACGAACAAAGTACGATCGAAAAGTGGCCGTTACAGTGCTAGACTTTGTTCTTCCTTTACAATTTCCTGAATAAGAGGATCACCGACATTGACTTTATCTGTTGTGTCCTGAAAAAGGTCAGGAATGAGATCATGACCACTATCAATAACACATGTGGGAATATCACAATATTCATCTTCGAAGATAAAATCCCTAACTATGTCTCCCACTCACAAACTGGACATTTTCCGACTATAAAATTAACTTACTTGTGGGATCATAAAACTTGTACCAATGGATCTTTCATAGTATCCGATAAAATAGTAACTCATCGACCTTATGTCCAATTTTCATTCATTAGACCTGTAGGTTTTGCTTCAGCTAGACATCCCTAAACATGTAAGTGCTTTAGATTAGGCTTCTTGCATATCCAAGGTTCATTTGGAGTTTTTGTAGTTGTCTTAGTTGAAACTCTATAAAGGATATAAGCTGCAGTATTAACTGCTTCTCCTTAGTGTGATTCTGGTAAAGTAGACAATCTAATCATACTCCTCACAATGTCTTTTAGAATCATATTTCGTCTTTTAGTAACATCATTTATAATTGGCCAGCTTGGCATGGTGTACAGTGAGACAATACATCATTCCTCTAAGAACTTAGTAAACGGTCATGGACATTGTTCACCTGAGCCATTGTATCTGCCATTATACATTATATCTACCATTATACTCATTATCATTGTCAAATCTGATGCTTTTGAACCTTTTGTTGAGTTGATTTTCAAATTTTTGAACCATCCAGTGACTGTACCTTTTCATGAATGAGATATATGTATCCAATCTGAAAAATAAATTATGAACCTTAGAAAATATTGTTGACCATTCTAAAAAACCATAGGAAATAGCCCACAAATGTCCAAAAGCATAAGTTCTAAGACATCCATAGTACTGTTGACTTCAAATCTCCTTTTATTGGTTTGTCTTACCTTTATGCAATTAACATAAACATCAAAATCTGTGAAAGTTAAGGGATCAAGAATTTCGTCAGATACAAGTCACTATATTCTACATCTGTAGATATGACCTAATCTCTTATGCCCGATCATGATGGATGAATCAGATCATCCACAAAATAACGCAATTATATTGAATTTAGACCAACTCCTTAGATAATTTCTTATGGAGTCTTCATATTTCAAAATGGTTGTTTATGAAAAAATCAAATTATTTAGATATATACTTTTTTACCATTGATCAATTAACATTATTGTTCTATTATTAATAAACAGTTCATTTTGTAACCACATATCTTAAGGTTAAAACACAATTAAAGTTTATGATTATATATAAATAAGTATATGTTGACTTATAGATCATGATGGATGGATCAGATCATCCACAAAATAGTTCAATTATATTGAATTTAGACCGACTCCTTACATAATTTCCTACGGAGTCACCTTAGGAACACTTTTCCCATTTTTCAATCATTTGGTTATACATCTTGTTGTATTTGATATTTTGAATATAGGGATGTTATGTGTGTGTGTGTGTGTGTGTGTACACACACACATACATATATATATATATATACACACATATATACATACATATATGTTACGACCTAAAGATCGTAAGAGTCCGACTCCCACCCGGATCCGCTGATATACCCCATTGACTCCCCCCTGGGTGAAAGGGCCCCCATCCCGGAAGACCGAGGCTATGCAGGAACGGGCGTGCCTCGCAGTACTCCCCCCACCCGGCCGAGGCGCGCAACCGCAGTTGCACGGCCCGCCGGGAGCAAAGCGCTCGGGTAGCCCCCGGACAGTACCACCGGACAGGCTGACATGGTCATGTGCGTATCCCTCGATTCCAGCGGCCCATAACCCGCGATCGACAAGGAGGCGCGGCCGGGCCGAACAGCCCTCGAGCCGGTCGACCTGGCCGGCCCCCATGAACCGCGGCGCCTAGAATAACATAGCCAGACCTAATAGTTCTCCACCAACGACAAACGACCTAGGATAAGGGCACGACTGACACATACGTCACCTGACCGTCTGACAAAGCACCCCCTGACGGTTGAGCCGACTGACAGTTAATGCTTTCGGCCCTGACATCCCGACAAAAGCACCCCCTGGCCGTTGCGCCGACTGACAAAGGCAGGTCAGACACTCCTGTTCCCGACGTCCTAGTCTGAAGCTTCCGCTGACAACCGAGCCAGCTCAGCACGTTTAGTCAGCATGCCAGATCAGCCCCCATCTAGTCACCTCCCGTCAGGTATAAATACCCCATCGCCACCTACGGAGAGGGGGTTGAAAAATTCTCTCTCAATCTATCATTCACACACGAGAACAAAGGTCGTCCATATCTTTGTTCTCCCACTTATAGCTCGCCACGTGCGGTCGACACACCGTTAGTCCGACCGGCGTGTCTAGCCCCCGTTTTAAGTCCTATTACTGACTTAGGCATCGGAGGGGCTAAGGGTTGAACCCCAACCCCGCCCTTCTGACGAGTTGTTCGTGTTACAGGAAAGCTCACCCCTTGGCCAACGTCAGCTTCGGCCCCCTGCCATCCAACCAGCCTCAGCCGCATTCGGTGAGATTCGACCCCGTGATCCCCAACGGCGACAAGTCCAACTTCTTCACCCCACTAATCACTTGTAAAACAGCCTACCTAAACCCTCTTCTCCATATAACCACCGTGCCCTTGGTTCTCCATAATACAAATTCATTGTACGCGAGTTCCACCTCGTAACAATTGGCGCCGTCTGTGGGAACGAAGGGTCACACCCATGTTAGACTCCATGCCGATCTCTCGGAACCCTGACCCCGGCAAAGATCCAGTGGGCCAGGAACCGCTCTCTCTGCTAATCACCCCGGCGCCCGACCCCCTTCTGGGGATGGGCACCGAAACTGAACATATATCAGCCCACGCCGTCCTGAAGAGCTTCGAGCCGTCACTCAGGCTAGGGGAGGCTATCCGGCGGCGGGAACGGAGCCTCCGCCCGGCCCCTCGGAGCCCCAGAACGTGAGGCGGAATCTCCACTCTCATTTCGAGGAGGAGGGGGAGAACAGGGGGCTCGCCGAGGAGATTGTGGCCCAGCAAAGGCTCCTGGAAGAGATGGAAGTTGCGCGGCGGTGGAGGCGCCTGGGGGAGGCGGCCGCCGCGCAAAGGCGTTTGGACGAAGCGGCCGAGACCGCCCGAAGGGCATATCAGGACGAAGAGGCCGCTCGCCGCCAACTCCGCCTCATCGTCGCAGAGCGTGAGAGGCTAAGGAGAGAGAACAGGAGCAACCGAGAAATCCTGGACGAGACGACGACGGGTCGGCGGCTCGGGGACGGGCGGGACCTGTTGTTGACCAGGTCCCCACCAGGGGGAGGCAGCCCGCATCGCCTGCACCACCCCTCCGATTCCCTGCACGAGGAAGCCGTTTGTCGACAACTACGCTTCCTCACCGCTGAGCGCGAAAGGCTTCTTCGGGAGAATCAAGAACGGATGGAGGCCCGAGGAGAGCGGGCCGGGAGGCGCTGGCACTGGGAGAACCGTAGCCCGCAACCCGTCGAATCCTCGGCCCAAGGAAGGAGCCCCGCCAGACGACCGTCGAGCTACTCCCCGGGGCCGGAGGACCGTCGGCGGCCGAAGCGCGACCGAAGCCAGACCCCCGAGTAGCGGAGAGGGGATGCGCCAGATCGCCCTACCTATCCGGAGGAGGCCACGCTGCTTGCACGATGGATCACGTCCGCCCCAAAGCCCATAAGGTTCAAACCCCCTCACTTGGCCACGTACAATGGGAGAGGCGACCCACTCACGCACGTGCAGCAATACCGGGGGGCGATGGAGGCGCAGGATGTGGATGAGGCGTTCCTATGCCGACATTTCTCCCAGAGCCTGAGGGACACCGCGTTGGACTGGTACTTTGGCTTGCCCGCGAGATCCGTTGGGAGCTTTGGCGAGCTGTCCCACAAGTTCTGCCAAGAGTTCCGGGCCGGGCGGACGAAAAAGAAGCCCTTAGACTATCTCAGCACGATAGTCCAAGGGGAGGGAGAGACAACGGGTAGATACCTCCGCCGCTTTCAGGAGGAGAGACGGGCGGTGGTGACATGCGGTAATGAGGTGCTTATGCTGGCCTTCAAAATGGGGTTGCGGACTCAGAGCCTCCACAAATCCCTGCTCCGGGATCCGCCGACCGACTATGAGGCGTTGGTTGCTATGGCGGAGAGGCACGCGTTGGCCGAAGAGACTCTTGGCGCAAAGGCCTTATTACCCCCGAGGAAACCATCCCAAGGCGAACCCCGGTCACACCCTCGGCCGAGGCAAGAAGAGGGGCACTGAGGTCGCGACCAGCTGGCCCGACCAAGGCGGGAACCGCCCGGGCCTCGCCCACAAGATTGCCCTGGCCCGGTGCGCGAGTTTGCTCCGGCACAAGGGCTCCCTCGAGTCGTCCCAAGACAAGAAGGCCCCCCTACGGGTGCATTACACACAACTCAATGCCCCCATGATGGAGGTGCTGGCCGCGGCAACAAGGGCCGAGTTACTACCGGAGCCTCCCCGGGAGATGAGGTCGGATCCGGCGAAGTGAGACCCCCGAAGATACTGCCGTTATCACCGGGACCACGGTCACGACACCGACCGTTGTTACACTCTTAAAAGAGAGATCGAGCGACTGCTCCAGGCGGGCCACTTGGGAAACTTCATCGCGGGCAGGCGGGTAGCAGAAGGAGAGAGAGCCCCCCCGGAGGAGGGGGGGACCGGAACCGCCGGCGAACCGCGATCGGGGGGAGCCACGCCCCCCGGGGGCGGTCATGCGGATTGAGATGATAACTGGGGGGCCTTTCCCAGCGGGGCAGACGCCCGCGATCCCGGGGGCCGGTGCCCGACAGGTGATGGTGGCGGGCGCCGGCCGCCGACCGAAGCAAAGAAGGACACATCGACCCCCTATCACCTTTACCGAGGGAGACCGGCAGGAGGTGGGGAGCCAGAACAATGACGCCCTCGTCGTCGAGGCTCGGATCAGGGCGGTTGACGTTGGCCGGCTCCTAATTGACACCGATAGCTCCTGCGACATCCTGTTCCTGTCAACGGTCGAGAGGATGGGGTGGGGGCGTGCAGACCTAAAGCCCTGCGTGGGCCCCGTTGCTGGCTTCACCGGCCATACGATCCCCACCGTGGGGACGATCACCCTGCCCATGACTCTGGGGGAGGAACCGAGGGTCGTCACCAGGGGGACGCGTTTCGTCATCGTCGATGTCGCGTCGGCGTATAACGGAATCATAGGGCATCCATACATGACGGCCATCGAGGCGCTCCCCAGCCTGCAACACCAGATGATGAAGTTCCGGACCCCACGGGGGGTGGGACAGGTGCGGGGAGGCCGGGAGGTGCCCGGGGACCACGACCGTACGCCATCCCAGCGTAGGAGCCCAAGGCGGGCCCTGACGGCTCTCATCCCTGACGAGAGGGAGGACTTCTGCGACCAGCGGCCGACCCCGGCCGAGGAAGTCGAAGAGGTTCTCGTGGCCTCAGATGAAGAGAGAACCGTCTCCATCGGGACAAAACTCCCGGCCGCCCTGAGGACGGCCCTCGTCGCCTTGCTCCGGGAAAATGCGGACATATTCGCATGGTCACCTGCCGACATGCCTGGGGTTGACCCGACGGTAATCTCTCACAGGTTGAATGCGGACCCAGAAGCCCGACCTGTCTGATAGAAGAAGAGAAGTGCGGGGGGCGAAAAGAAGAGGGCGGCCGAGGAAGAAGTAGAGCGGCTCCTCGAAGCCAAATTTGTTCGGCCGGTGGACTACCCCGACTGGCTCACCAACGTCGTTCTGGTGAAGAAGCCCAGTGGAAAGTGGCGCATGTGCGTCGACTTCACCGACCTCAACAAGGTATGCCCAAAGGACAGCTTCCCCTACCCAGGATCGACCACTTGGTGGACCAGGCGTCCGACTATGAGTTGTTAAGCTTTATGGACGCCTTCTTGGGATACAACCAGATACTGATGGCGGAGGAGGATGAGGAGAAGACGTCTTTTGTCACCGATAAGGGCACCTTCTGTTACACCAAGATGCCCTTTGGACTGAAGAATGCCGGGACGACCTATCAACGGATGGTAGACCGAATATTCGGCCCTCAGGTGGGGCGAAACTTGGAGGTCTACATCGACGACATGCTGGTGAAGAGTAGAAGGGCCCTCGACCACCTCGCCGACTTGCAGGAAACTTTCCAAAGGGTCCGCCGGTACAACCTGAGGCTAAACCCCGCGAAGTGTATCTTTGGCGTGCAGTCGGGAAAATTCCTGGGCTTCATGATAACGAAGCGGGGGATCGAGGTGAACCCCGACAAGGTGACGGCCCTCATCGGTATGGCAGAGCCCCGGACGATCCGGGACTTGCAGTGACTGAACGGTCGGATCGCTGCTCTGGGGCGATTCCTGTCGAAACCTGCGGAGAAATCGCTCCCCTTCTTCAGGGTCTTGCGCACGGCCTTTGGCGAAGCTAATGAAAAAAGGAAGGTGATCCCGTGTGACAACGACTGTGCACGGGCATTCGCAGAGCTGAGAGCTTACCTACCGAGCCCACCGCTCCTCGCACGGCCGGAGGAAGGCGAACCCCTAGGGTTGTACTTGGCGACCAACGAGGAGGCCGTTAGCTCCGTCCTAATCAAGGAGGAAGGAGGGGTGCAGCGCCCTGTTTACTATGCCAGCCGGATCCTCCGGGAGGTGGAGACTCGTTACATCCCTATCGAGAAAGCCGCCTACTGCCTAATCACCACAGCCCGAATGCTCCGACCCTACTTCCAGGCCCACCCCATAACCGTCCACACCGACATGCCCCTCGAAAAGAACCTGAAAAGACTGGAGCGGTCGGGGAGGATGCTCAACTGGAGCGTCGAGCTCAGTGAGTTCGACATAACGTATAAAGCCTGGACGACGATCAAAGGCCAGGCGCTGGCCGACTTCGTGGTGGAATGCACCACGGAAGTCCTGCCGGGGGACCGGACAGAGCTCCCATCGGCGACCGCATCCCCACTGGGGACCGAGGTGGGCGAACCCTCAGTGCCCTCCCAGATGACCGCGGGCGAATTGTGGACCATCCACGTCGACGGCTCCGCGACGGGGTCCGGGACAGGAGCGGGTATCGTCATTCAGACCCCTGACGGATGCTCATTGGAATACGCCCTACGCTTCAGCTTCCCGGCAACCAACAATGTCGCGGAGTATGAAGCCGCGGTTAACGGGTTGAAACTCGCTAGGGCGGTGGGGGCGACGAACGTGTTGCTCCTAAGTGACTCTCGTTTCGTCATCCAACAGATCCTGGGGAGCTTTGAGGCCCGAGAGGAGACAATGAAGCGGTACCTGAGGCGCATCCAGATCGAACTCCGTAAGTTCAAGAAAGCGGATGTCCGGCACCTGCCCCGCTCCAACAACCTCCGGGCGGACGCCCTGTCTAAGCTAGTTTCCTCCTCGGCGGTTGAGATCGGGAAGGCCATCTACGTCGAAAGCCTATTGACGCCAACCATTGACGAAGGAGAACTGATGTGCACGGGCACGATGACGTCATGGATGACCCCCATTATGAAGTACTTGGAGACGGGGGAACTACCCGAGGAGAGGATGCTGGCTAAACAGGTGGAGAGGCGGGCCCTGTCATTCGTGCTCCTTGACGGAGTGCTGTACCGCCGCCGCCACGCCAATTTCGACGTCCTGCCCTACCTGAAATGCTTGGGCCCGGAGCAGGCTGAGCAAGTCATCCGCGAGGTACACGAAGGCTTCTGCGAAAACCACCATGGCGGGTGCATCATCGCCCACAAAATAATGTGCGAAGGGTACTACTGGCCGACGATGATCCGGGATGCAGTATAGTACGTCAAAAAGTGCGAGGCGTGCCAGAAGTTCTGCCGACAGACGACGGCACCTCCGGCCAACCTGATGCCCATCGTGAGCCCGATCCCTGTCGCCAAGTGGGGACTCGACATCCTGGGGCCTTTCCCAAAGGCCTCCGGAGGAAGGAAATATCTAGTCGTCGCCGTGGACTACTTCACAAAGTGGGTAGAAGCAGAGCCGCTGGCGCGAATCGCGTGGACGGACATGAAGGGCTTCATCTGGAAATCCATCATATGCCGCTTCGGGATTCCCCGCTCCATAGTCACGGATAACGGAAAGCAGTTCGATTGTGAAGGCTTCCGCGACTTCTGCTCGGGCTGGGGGATCAAACTCCAGTTCGCGTCAGTCGCCCATCCACAGTGCAATGGAATGGCGGAGGTCGCGAATAAATGTATCTTGAACCCAATGAAGAAGAAGGTGGACGCCGCCCTGGGGGCATGGGTCGACGAGCTGCCGGGAATCCTATGGTCCTATTGTACCACCCACAAGGCCTCGACCGGAGAAAGTCCCTTCATGCTAGCATACGGATCGGAGGCGGTCGTTCCTGTGGAGATTGGCGAAGAGACACTCCGACTAAAGCTATTCGACGAAGAAATCAACAGAGAAGGACTCGGCCTCAGTCTTGAGTTGATAGACGAGGTAAGAGACCAGGCCCTGACCAGCCTCGTCAAACATAGCCAGAGGATGGCACGGTATTACGACTCCCGGGTGAAGCCGCGGACTTTCAGAATCGGCGATTTGGTCCTCAGAGATGCCACCTTCCGCCCCAAGACCGCACAGCGGGGAAAGCTGGCCGCTAAATGGGAAGGGCCCTACACGGTTGTCGATATTGTCGGACCAGCCACATACATCCTGGCTACCCCCGAAGGGAGCGAACTGGCCCACCCTTGGAACGCAAAGCATCTGCTAAAATTCTACCAATAGTTGTGAGTTTTTCTTTTTTTACGTGCAATATACACATCTACCCGTTTTTTCCCAACATTGTTGTTCCTACACAAGTTTTGCAGTTCGCAAAACCTCCGAACCTCTGGGGCAGGGCCAACCCTGGCCACCCAAACCAGAGAAGGGCACGGGACGGGCTACGCGCCCGCTCCCCCCCTCAAGACCTCTGGGGCAGGGCCAACCCTAGCCACCCAAACCAGAGAAGGGCACGGGCCGGGCTACGCGCCCGCTCCCCCCTCAAGACCTCTGGGGCAGGGCCAACCCTATCCACCCAAACCAGAGAAGGGCACGGGCCGGGCTACGCGCCCGCTCCCCCCCTCCAGACCTCTGGGGCAGGGCCAACCCTAGCCACCCAAACCAGAGAAGGGCACGGGCCGGGCTACGCGCCCGCTCCCCCCCTCAAGACCTCTGGGGCAGGGCCAACCCTAG
This sequence comes from Scilla litardierei, assembly GCA_030789695.1. Taxonomy (NCBI): domain Eukaryota; kingdom Viridiplantae; phylum Streptophyta; class Magnoliopsida; order Asparagales; family Asparagaceae; genus Scilla; species Scilla litardierei. The sequence continues at coordinate 145,505,612 of CM061136.1, forward strand.
CCACCCAAACCAGAGAAGGGCACGGGCCGGGCTACGCGCCCGCTCCCCCCCTCCAGACCTCTGGGGCAGGGCCAACCCTAGCCACCCAAACCAGAGAAGGGCACGGGCCGGGCTACGCGCCCGCTCCCCCCCTACAGACCTCTGGGGCAGGGCCAACCCTAGCCACCCAAACCAGAGAAGGGCACGGGCCGGGCTACGCGCCCGCTCCCCCCCTCCCCTCAAGACCTCTGGGGCAGGGCCAACCCTAGCCACCCAAACCAGAGAAGGGCACGGGCCGGGCTACGCGCCCGCTCCCCCCCTCAAGACCTCTGGGGCAGGGCCAACCCTAGCCACCCAAACCAGAGAAGGGCACGGGCCGGGCTACGCGCCCGCTCCCCCCCTCCAGACCTCTGGGGCAGGGCCAACCCTAGCCACCCAAACCAGAGAAGGGCACGGGCCGGGCTACGCGCCCGCTCCCCCCCTCAAGACCTCTGGGGCAGGGCCAACCCTAGCCACCCAAACCAGAGAAGGGCACGGGCCGGGCTACGCGCCCGCTCCCCCCCTCCAGACCTCTGGGGCAGGGCCAACCCTAGCCACCCAAACCAGAGAAGGGCACGGGCCGGGCTACGCGCCCGCTCCCCCCCTCCAGACCTCTGGGGCAGGGCCAACCCTAGCCACCCAAACCAGAGAAGGGCACGGGCCGGGCTACGCACCCGCTCCCCCCCTCAAGACCTCTGGGGCAGGGCCAACCCTAGCCACCCAAACCAGAGAAGGGCACGGGCCGGGCTACGCGCCCGCTCCCCCCCTCCAGACCTCTGGGGCAGGGCCAACCCTAGCCACCCAAACCAGAGAAGGGCACGGGCCGGGCTACACGCCCGCTCCCCCCTCCAGACCTCTGGGGCAGGGCCAACCCTAGCCACCCAAACCAGAGAAGGGCACGGGCCGGGCTACGCGCCCGCTCCCCCCTCAAGACCTCTGGGGCAGGGCCAACCCTAGCCACCCAAACCAGAGAAGGGCACGTGCCGGGCTACGCGCCCGCTCCCCCCCCTCCAGACCTCTGGGGCAGGGCCAACCCTAGCCACCCAAACCAGAGAAGGGAACGGGCCGGGCTACGTGCCCGCTCCCCCCCTCAAGACCTCTGGGGCAGGGCCAACCCTAGCCACCCAAACCAGAGAAGGGCACGGGCCGGGCTACGCGCCCGCTCCCCCCCTCAAGACCTCTTGGGCAGGGCCAACCCTAGCCACCCAAACCAGAGAAGGGCACGGGCCGGGCTACGCACCCGCTCCCTCCCTCCAGACCTCTGGGGCAGGGCCAACCCTATCCACCCAAACCAGAGAAGGGCACGGGCCGGGCTACGCGCCCGCTCCCCCCTCCAGACCTCTGGGGCAGGGCCAACCCTAGCCACCCAAACCAGAGAAGGGCACAGGCCGGGCTACGCGCCCGCTCCCCCCCTCCAGACCTCTGGGGCAGGGCCAATCCTAGCCACCCAAACCAGAGAAGGGCACGGGCCGGGCTACGCGCCCGCTCCCCCCCTCCAGACCTCTGGGGCAGGTCCAACCCTAGCCACCCAAACCAGAGAAGGGCACGGGCCAGGCTACGCGCCGGCTCCCCCCCTCAAGACCTCTGGGGCAGGGCCAACCCTAGCCACCCAAACCAGAGAAGGGCACGGGCTGGGCTACGCGCCCGCTCCCCCCGTCAAGACCTCTGGGGCAGGGCCAACCCTAGCCACCCAAACCAGAGAAGGGCTACGCGCCCGCTCCCCCCTCAAGACATCTGGGGCAGGGCCAACCCTAGCCACCTAAACCCGAGAAGGACCACGCACCCATGACCCTCGAAAAACCAAAAGAAGGCAGAGGCACACAAACCGGGACGAAATGGCGTCAGTCCCCGGGTAGGCGACCCCGATATGACTCGACGAAACGAAAGGACGCTCGAGAAATACGCCGCCATTAATGATACACTCCAAAAGAGGACCCGTAAGAGCCACCTGGCAAAAGCGGTTTCCCACGGGCATGAATTCGAGGAGCCCATTAATAAGGACAACTCAGCGCAATAAATATGGGAGAAACCGTTAGCGAGATCTCCCTATAAAGACGCCACTCACCCTTCCGAAAGAAAGAGAACCAAGAGTCGGAAGACATGAGAAACCGCCACTTGACCCCCCACCCAATGGGAAACGGGCCGAGATACAACGCCCTAACAAAAGAGAAGTCACCGGCCATCAGTGGTTCCCACCGCCTTGGGTGGCGGTTCCCGCACCTCCAGCACCTCCGACAGGATATTCCTCTTACAAACGGATCGCTAACAGGATATTCCACTTACACAAGGGAAATCCGCCTTTCACGCCTCCGTCCGCACTAAACAAGGACGAGTCGGAGAAAGGTTGGCATCCGATCCCCGCCGGCTGGACAGGCGAGAGCCCCCAGTGCTTGCCGGCCAGTACCTCCTCGCCGTCGACCTTTGGACGGGGACCTCGGAAAGGCTGCATCCCTGACGAGCCCAAAAGGCAAGTCATGGCGTGTCAGCCCGCCCTTGCACAATCGGGACCGAACCCTGCACAATCGGGACCGAACCCCGCCCTCAAACCCAAACCGCGAGGCGTGGAGGGAGATGACAAAGCAATGGAGAGGGCGCGGCCCGATCATCAAGACCCCCCCAGGATGAAAGCCACAGATAGGCGGCTTCCCTGGTGAACCTCCCCAGTGCGTCTGCCGGGTCGAAGAGACCTTGCAACACTTCAGCACAGGAGGCGGTCGCTCACCTCTGCGCCAAGAACAACTCGAGTTAAAAAGGCCCACCCGGCACAGGGTGACCCCTAGATCCAGAGGTCATTAACCGCGGGCGAGGACAGCTCTATAGCCCCTCCTAGGGCCGGATCTAACCCCACAACGGGTGATAATCTAAGGACTCATGTACAAGCTATAGATCAGTTCTTATAAATTTAAATGAAAACATTCTTCCTTGTCAGACACGCTCAGATTTTCGGAGAATACCATAGCATGAAGCTCTCCCCCCGCCCAGTGCCGGGCTAGCTCGCCACCCCTCACGACGTGAAAAGTAGGAAGGGCACAACGTGCCCCCCGAACTAGCTTAGGACGCCTAGGAAGTCTACCCCCCGCAGCTCGAACCCCGCGATACTACGCTTCGAACCCAGACCCCTTGCTCACTGAAAGTTAACGACAACTTTCGCTCAAAGGGGAAAGAGGTGAACTGAGGCCCCCCCTGCGTAGCCATTTCTGCCCGAGATCAAATCGTGATAGGGTAGCATGCCTCATCCACCTTTTCTGCCCAAAGACAACACAAACCGTCAACATCCCCTTCCCCCAGAACTCGCGATCGGGGACAAGGGAATGTTGGGGGCATAATTGGTGATTGTGTGACTCACGCAAGAAGCCAGGACACGTGACTCGGAACGGACCGGTCGTGAGTCAGAAGCCGCGAAATAGGCGCCCAGTCCAGACAAGGCAGCGGCCCAGTCTCGTCAAAGCAGCGCCACGATGCGACTTGACATAACGAAAGGACGCTTCGACAACACGCCATCAGCAGCAACACGCCCCCCCGAGAGGCCAGAGCAGGCCACCCGTGTCAGATACCGCCAGGGAAAAGTGCTTCCCAAAGCGCATGATTCAGCAGAGCCCATTAATGGCACCCGTCCCTCACATTATTAAAAAAAACCCCCTTCCACAGAATCCCGCTATAAATACCCCCCTCCAGAAGTCAGGGGAGAAGGGGAGAGAGACACCGGGGATTCGCATCCCCTCACACCGGGCATGAAACGGCCCCGAACGCCCCCACCGAGCTACGAAGAAAGCCGATAACCACCGACGGGCCTCACTTCCCCCGACGATGGCCGCCATAGCCCCACCACCTCCAACAGGATATTCCCCTTACACATGGGAGGCCCCACCTGCCAGTTTTCCTCATGCCCGTTACTGGATCAAAAGGCAGGCCCAGAAGGCTAGCCGCGGGTCGCAACACCCCAATTAACACCCGGCCGACGGCGATCCCCACAGGGTGTCAGCGGGGAAACCCCCAACGGCTCTCCCAGCAGTGCCACCACCGCCACCTCATTCTCCGCCTCCCCCGGGGTTCCCCCTCGATGCACGGGATCCCCGGCGAGACTGGGCAACCCTCCAGCACGACGACAGCGAGGCAGAACGCGAGGAAGCGAGGAAAGGGAAAGGAAGAGGGTCCCCTCCGACGAACGAGGGTCAGCCCCCCCGAAGGGCGAACCGCCATAGGGCGGCACCCCTGATTAAAAAACCAAACATTGGTTCCCGGCGCGTCGGCACGCCCCCGGACAATGAGGCAGTAGGAATCCAGCAGTCGATATAAGGGAAGACCGCCCCGACGCAGGGATCTGCTCCCCCCGACGGAGCGAACGACAAACGTGGACAACCCTTCGTCCCAACCGCCGGTCGGGCCACATCTTCTCTATTGTTGTAAATATCATCTAGATCCCCGAATAAGGGTTGATGAATAACACTCCCCCTTACGAACCCCTCCCCTTGAGCCCAAGCGCACGACTGCGGGGCGGTCCGCCGGGCGCGGAATGGCCAAAGCCCCGCGGAGATTACAAACACGTCCAGTAAACACATCTCAGCAAGAACCATTACATTTTCAAAGGTCAGGCTCCCCCTAAAACCCGACCCAATAACCACATACAATGGCACGTCGTTATAGGGCGACGCCCCGCTTGGCACCACTCGGGATGAGACCTCGCAATCCCGCTATAGTGGGACACACCCCACGGGAGCGACGTCGCCCCTTCCCCCCCTCTGATCGGGGATCCCTATCCAAGTCAGGATAGAGGGTGGCGTTACGCCATCCGAGCCGAGCCGGGCTTCCGCCTCACACTCGGATGCCGGGGGCAATTGTTACGAACTAAAGATCGTAAGAGTCCGACTCCCACCCGGATCCGCTGATATACCCCATTGACTCCCCCCTGGGTGAAAGGGCCCCCACCCCGGAAGACCGAGGCTATGCAGGAATGGGCGTGCCTCGCAGCACTCCCCCCACCCGGTCGAGGCGCGCAACCGCAGTTGCTCGGCCCGTCGGGAGCAAAGCGCTTGGGTAGCCCCCGGGCAGTACCGTCGGACAGGCTGACATGGTCATGTGCGTATCCCTCCGTTCCAGCGGCCCATAACCCGCGATCGACAAGGAGGCGCGGCCGGGCCGAACAGCCCTCGAGCCGATCGACCTGGCCGGCCCCCATGAACCGCGGCGCCTAGAATAACATAGCCAGACCTATATAGTTCTCCACCAATGACAAATGACCTAGGATAAGGGCACGAATGACACATACGTCACCCGACCGTCTGACAAAGCACCCCCTGACGGTTGAGCCGACTGACAGTTAATGCTTTCGGCCCTGACATCCCGACAAAAGCACCCCCTGGCCGTTGCGTCGCCTGACAAAGGCAGGTCAGACACTCATGTTCTCGACGTCCTAGTCTGAAGCTTCCGCTGACAACCGAGCCAGCTCAGCACGTTTAGTCAGCATGCCAGATCAGCCCCCATCTAGTCACCTCCCGTCAGGTATAAATACCCCCTCGTCACCTACGGAGAGGGGGTTGAAAAATTCTCTCTCAATCTATCATTCACACAAGAGAACAAAGGTCGTCCATATCTTTGTTCTCCCACTTATAGCTCGCCATGTGCGGTCGACACACCGTTAGTCCGACCGGCGTGTCTAGCCCCCGTTTTAAGTCCTATTTCTGACTTAGGCATCAGAGGGGCTAATGGTTTAACCCCAACCCTGCCCTTCTGACGAGTTGTTCGTGTTGCAGGAAAGCTCGCCCCTTGGCCAACGTCAGCTTCGGCCCCCTGCCATCCAACCAGCCTCAGCCGCATTCGGTGAGATTCGACCCCGTGATCACCAACGGCGACAAGTCCAACTTCTTCACCCCACTAATCACTTGTAAAACAGCCTACCTAAACCCTCTTCTCCATATAACCACCGTGCCCTTGGTTCTCCATAATACAAATTCATTGTACGCAAGTTTCACCTCGTAACACACACACACACATACATATATATATATACACATATATACATACATATATATATATACATATATATAGATATACATATACATATATACATATATATATATAAGACTGCTCTGTCATGTGTTGATTATGTTGGAGGTCTTGAATTAATATAAAACAATTGTTTGCAATTAGAAATTAATTGCTGATGAAATTGATCATGGACTACTATATGAATTCCATTCAGTTTGGTATATGCATGAGTTTACATATGTGTGTTTATTCTGATGAAATTCGTATGTCGTCTATTTGTGTGTATAATCTGATTCAACATATATGCATAATTTAGATATCTGTATTTATCTAAAACAAAATGTTATATATATATACACACACACTAGTTATAATCCATGCCCACGGGCACGGTTCATTTAAGATTTCCCCCCCAAAATTTTTGTTCCCCAAAAAATATATGGTAGTTTTATTTCGTAAATCTACCTCATACTTTCGCTGAATTCCAAAAAACTACCTCTTATTAACATCTAATCGCAAAAAATGCCCTAGTCGAAATCACATCCATCCATTTCTCAACGTCCAATCTTACTTTATGGGTATACACCAACCCTTCGACCAATCCCACCATCGTCAACACGATCTGGTTGTTGAGCTTCGCTTGCTGTCCCAACCGGGGCCCACCCATCTAGTTAACCATAACATGAGGTTGAAGAGCGGGGTTAGGGTTTGAATGACGGACAGATCACTGCCAGTGAAGATGGATAGGGTGTTGTTGCGAGGCCCGTAGTCTCTGTCGGAGACGGGGGCATCGACGAAGTGACATCCAGCAAATGCGACGACAGGGGCAACCTCGCAGTTGATGGATGTTTCATTACTTGTCATGTCAAAGAAGATGGAGCTAGGGGAGACAACAGATACGACATCGGAGGTCGGACCGAGGATGACGTGATGGACATCGGAGGGGTAGCTGATGTGTCCATATTTTCCATGTTTTTACCGCATCATTTCATCTCATTTCATATCATATTCGCCTCTGAAATCCATATTTTTATATATTAATGCGCTCATAACGCCATATTCTAGTTTTGCATAGATTTATGGATTTTCAGGGATTTTGGAGCGAATTGGAGCTGATTCTGGACATGGACACATCCAATGCGTCCAGGACGTCATTGGCAAGGCTCCATAGGAGTCCGTCACAGTTTAGAAGAAGATCGGAGGAGAGGAGGAGAAGCAAGCAAGAGAAATCCTCAAAAAGCCCTCAGCCCAGTCAGTTTCCCAGGTGACTCAGGCCGAGTAGCTTACAACTACTCGGCCGAGCTAACACGCGGATACATCACAAGAAACGGATGCGCCCACTCGACCGAGCAGTTAGGCGACTCGACCTGAGTCAACCCAATACAGAACGCAGATTCGAGCTTCTCCACAAGACCATGTTACTCGATCGAGTATGTCACCTCCTTGACCCGAGTAGCTTAAAGACATAGCAACATTTTGGAGGCAAGTTCGGACCCCCTGATACTCGACCGAGTAGGGGGCTACTCGACAGAGTAGCCCGCATCAGAAACAAGCAAGCAGAAGCAGCGAACCGCAGCCAACGAGGCGACTCAACCGAGCAGCCACCTGCTCGATCGAGTAGCCGACACGTCCAAGCAACATGCGGGCCCAACTTTCCAGAAATCTGAGATTTATTTGTGGGGTCCATGACCCTTGTATATAAGCACAATTCCTTTAATATTTTGGACATCGAGATTTTTAGTGTAAGTTTAGATTTAATTAAGAGTTTTGGATCCAAATTTTTATTATTGAGCCGTCGCTAATTGTAAAAGACAAAGACTTGATTTTTATTGCGCTTTCTTGCTTGGAATCTATTGGATCTTAATTTTCTTTCACTTGATATCGATCTACATCACGGTACATATTCTAATCTTTTATATGTTTTTGATTACTATGATGAATTATATAGTAAAAATCCAATCTTTCTTTGCTTTCTCTACCGTGTGTGAGTAGTTCTATTAGGGCAAATGATTAGCCCTAGGATCTTAGGAAAAATATGCAAAGTTAGGATTTTTAGGTGGCATTGGACAAAAGAGGGGAGAATTTTGGTTGATCTAGCAAAATCTCTAGGAGAACTCGTACTGAGATCGTGCCCACGGTCGGTGGAATCGATTAGCTTAAGGGGTATCTTATGGATTTAATTAGGGAGTTAATATATTCAACCAAGGATCGTGACCATGCCCGACTCGTGTCTTGATGGGATCCACCAACAAACTATGCCACTAATTGACGACTACCGTCATTATGTCAATAAGAGCCATCAAAATATCTCGAAGCTCTAACCCACGAGAGTGGTACGAGTTGAGAGCATTCAACACACGAGAGTGGTGAGATTATTGTAGATCCTTAATGCACATATCATATGCATCTATTGCGAGAGCAGGATGAATACAGTATGTTAGATTCATGAAGCCTAGACGCATGAATTCACTTCCTAAATGCTACAATCCCCAATAAAACCAATGCAACGTAGAAGTCCTAACCTAGTATCGAACTCCGACGATCCTAGTGGTGAGTCGTAATGCCCTAGTCTCTTTATATTGATCAAACACCACCAAACGACATATCATTCAAACCAACTGCTACCTCTTTCTGAGACTTAGAAATAACCTGAGTTCAATACACCGCTACTTTCCCTGTGTGATCGATATCTTTTATATTAAAACTTGACACCGTCCGCTTGCGTTCGTGAGCCCGGAATTGATACTTAGAAACCATTCAGCACCTTGATTAGTGACACTGCCAGGTGGCTTTTAGGTGTTAGTTTCGGGTGCATCAGTAGCCGATGATGAAGAACATGACATTGGATGAGCGGGCGAGGGTGGCGGGGGAGTAGATGATGTGAGCCCTGCGGGAAAAGAGGGGATGTCAATGATGAGAGACGGGTATGCCCTCGAGGCAAATTCATCCATGTGTATCTTGATTCGGGGTTTAAATTGCTTATCACCCCATTACTGGGCAGTTTATGTGTATATCATGTTTATTTTGGCGTTGGTACGTGCGTTTTCGTGATATCGTGGATTATTAACATCTAATCTTATTATATATATAAAATACGATTTCTATGGACTAATTTTAGCTTCTCTTATTTTTTTGGCATTCCTGGGAATTTTTTGGATTTTATGGAATTTTTCCAGGATTTTTTGGAGCTTGGAGCTATTTTTGGGGATTTATTAGAGCCAAGGGAGTGATTCTGGCTATTTAAAAAAACGAAAAAAAATCAAATTATTGTCTGTGGGCCGGCCCTCCTAGCCGGCCCACTTGGACTGCTTTGTTTTTTTAAAAAAACCCAGCATTCTGTGTGCTGGCCCGCTTGGCCGGCCCACATCCGCAGCCGGCACAGGCGGGGCACGCGTTGGGCATGTGCCCCCCAATTTGTTCTCTCGAGCAGGTGCCCGCAGAGCGGGTCGGGCGCGCTCCCAACCCGTTCCGCCTTTTCCACTAAAGCGAGCGTGCTATTTTGTGTGGGTCGGGCGCAATTTCGCCCAAAAACCCGACCCGTAATGTATTAGAGTGTGTTTAGGGGCAATTTTTGCGGGTTTGAGGCAAAAATTTGACCCAGTTGCAGACCCAATTAGCTGGGTTGAGATTTTAGGTGTTTTGGGGTTGTTTTCAGCCCCATTCTACTCTACTGAAATTCTAGGGCTTGGGAGAGGTTGATGAAGCTTGGAGGGGCACTTGAGAGTGGAATATCTCATCTTGGAGTGACACTTGGGTGAAATCTTTCTAATCTCTTTTGTATTTTGATTTAGCTTTTTGTGTTGCAAATGGATGATAGTTTTGAGTAAAAACTTCTCCCTTTTCATTATGAATTTCTAAATCTCTCTTCTGTGGTTGTGTTGTGCTTGTTGTTGTTGGTGGGTTGTAAATTTCACCTTTAGCATATTTTCATGTTCTAAATATATGGATGAAACTTTGAGTTGGTTTGTTTATTGGAACCCTAGTGGAAAATCCAAAGAGAGGCTCATCATAGTGGTCCCTCTCTATTGTGCTCATTGTTTATTACTCACTTAAGTTTCATTCACTAATTATTGCACCCCACATGTTCGATGAACTACCGCATAATTCGATTGTTCGTCCTTTAGCCGGGAGATCAATTGAGTTATATTTGGGATGAATTCTTACACCCACGACCCCACTCACATACACACCACATAAGTCCTCCTTGTTACTTGTCGATTCGGCTCTCTACTCTTAGTGCGTAGGCTAGGAAGGTAGATTCACCCCATATTTCCCACACTTTTCCATCGTTAGCAAGGTGGGTGTCTCACGTTATTACTTTTCTTTATCGATAGATTTTGCGAGCGTAGAACGACTTGTCTATGTGATCCGACCCGGTACTCACCGGTTATTTTATATTGCATTGACGCTCCTACACTTGGGAGTCGAAGGCATGCCTTTGCACATTTTTCGGTTCAATCAATTGGCGATGTTACCGGGGACAACGGTTTCTACTATTTGCATTTTTTGATTGATTTTGGAAATTTTAGTGTGATACTTCTATCTCTTAGTGTTGTGTCTGTCCATTTTATTTATTTTCCACTTATTGAGTCTCTTACTTGTTTATCTTCATTTTCTTGGAAATTTTTTAAATAAAAAAAATGGCATCATCTTCAGATTTTTTTCGACATTGATTTGGAGGATATTCCACTCCCACCGTACTTTCATGGGTCGGAGTGGAAGAACCCTCACTTACATATAAAAAAATTTGAAGAATGGATGTATTCATGTCTTGGTGGGAATGTCTGTGATGATTGCATATATTTTAGATTCTTCCCCTATTCCTTGCAAGATAATGCTAGATTGTGGGTTGATTCATTGTCTCTCGACTCACATTTTACTTGGTTGTCATTTCAGGCTGAATTTCTCCGAGTGTTTTTGTCTACTTTCTTATAGCAGGTACATGGGCACCAGGCCATGTAGCAGCATATAGCGAGCTTTACCCAAGTCGATGGAGAGGCCTACCATCAGGCTTGGCAGAGGTTCAGTGATTTGGTGTTTGCGTACCCATGCCATTGTTTCCACGAGGATCATCTCCTGCAGATATTTTATACAGGATTATCACCATCTGAGCGAGATTTCATGCAGATGAGCTGCGGTGGAGAATTCTTACACATTGGGCAGTGCGTGCATCAAGCAGGTGGGGCCCCTTGTGAGCCCCACCTCTAGGGTTACGAACCCTTTTGATGAAGAATTCTGACGGCTGAATTGGTCAGTGACGTCCCCTAGATTTGAGCATACAAGTGTAATAGGATCAGGGATACCAGATTTAAATATTTATACCGCAAGCGCACGGTGTTGTAGCGTGGCTTGGGGGTCGAACACAGGGAGGCGTGTGTTGTGCTTGTGTCAAAGAGGAACCGGTTCACCCGATGGGTGAGCTCGCCCGAACAATCGATGGTTGTCACAGAATATAGATACAAAGGGTAAACGATATAAAAGGAAACCTAGTACTTCGGTTTCCACCCTATCACGTGTTCTTACTATTACGATCGACAGATAAGAATACGATAGGATTTAGGGTTTAGTGGTGAGACGTTGCCACTAAGAGTGATACCTAGCGTACCATGGGCCCGATATTCTGGTCGGTGCCCAGGATGATACGCTAGGACTAGCCGGGTTTGGTCGGTGGGCATTCCCATGTCCATTAACACCGACCGACTCCGAGAGCACTAAGCTCGCAACGATTACTCCCAACATCTCATCCTGCCGTTCCCACGCGCTTGGATTCAATGTCTACGCTAAGGGCGTGAGCTGTGGCTAGGGAGTCAATCGCCAAGTTTATTCCCCCTTGGCCCGACGGTCAGAGGCGGTCATTCTCCTGCCAATGACAATGAAACACCTCGCATAACCATCTAAATTCCTAATCCCTATCGAAATCCTATTCCTATAGTCGCTCTAGGGAGAACCCACGAAGGCGTTTCCACCGAAATCCTAGATTTGGGAACTACTCACAATTCATAGCTAAAACACAATCTAAACAAAAATCAATGGTAGAAACCATGATCAAGCAGTAGAAATGAGATACTAGCAATGGTATTAAGACAATATTAAAGTTTGGAGTCAATCGGAACACTTACAAAACAGGAGAAAATTCCCGCCGTCGCAATACAAAAAAGAGAGAAAAAATAACAAGATTCGTTTTAAGAAAACCTAGATCAGCTATTTATAGAAATCACGGCCACTCGATCGGTTGAAGCATCAATCGATCGGGTGAGCTGCTTGTCGCTTCGGCTGTCGGCTTCGGGAGCTTCAACCAGGTGCTAAGGAGAGCGGGTGGTGCCATCGGTTCGAGTATTGGAGAGATGCAGCTACAGATGAACCGAACGAGTGAGACGTCACCCGATCGGTTGGAAATCAGCTTAAAAGAACAGAGAACTCTGTCGAGTTCACACGATCAACGAACCGGTCGGTTGACCTCTCCGGGTCATCGTTTGGAAAATTCAGCTACAGATGAACCGATCGGGTGAGATGTCACCTGATCGGTGGAAATTCAGCTTCAAATGGCCGAGAGCTCCGTCGATCTCACCCGATCACTGAACCGATCGGGTGAGCTGCTCTTCACTTCAGCCTCCGTCCGGGTCGGACACGCGTGCATCAACCGATCGGGTGGCTGGTCCACCCGATCGGTTGAGGGTTGAGATATAGCTATCTTCATCGTTTGACCCTCTGCATCGCGCGTGACTTCTCCCGTTGCTCCGGGGACTCATGATATCTTCTTTATATGTCCCCTACACTGGCAATCTCCTGCATTCACACAAAAACACAAAGAACTGAAAGAAAACTAAAAATCACTAGAAAATGGGTACGGGATGACGAAAAACAACGGAAAATCACAAAGAAGACGTGCGTGAATATATAAAATATAAACGCACGTCAAAATCCCCCAAGCTGAACCCTTCCTCGTCCTCGAGGAAGACGAGTGAGAGTAGGAGCTCGGAGGGAAAAAGTAGAGAGAGAGAGAGAGAGAGAGAGAGAGAGAGAGAGAGAGAAATAAAACAAAATCCTAGATCGCCCGTCAGAGCCAACAAGATCAAACACGCCACACTAAGCAAGCATGCGACAAAACACAACACTAAACCAAGGAATATGAGTCCATACAAGTGTCGTGGGCCCACGCGGTAAAGCGCGAGTGAGTGTGGTCGTGTGCTAGCAGACGGTATCACTATCTACGATGTGCAATAAAGCTCCATATACACATACACAAGGAATGACCCAAGTATCGATTCGATTCGAAATTGTGGTGAATAAAAGCTCAAGCATGCATGAGAAAAGCGTAAGAATAGAAACGTATCATGCGTCGGAGACTCCACAGCTAGGGACTAGGAAATCACCACACTATCGCCTAGATAATAGCTAGAAAGTTCCTATTCCAAGTGTTTTCGAAAACGTTGGAGGTTGAGAAGATGTGGAGTAGAACACTCGGTGCAAATTCTCGCTTTCCTTTTATTCTCGATAGATAGGAAAAAATATTCACACGGGATTTTTTTTTGGGTTTTGGGTATTTGTATTTTTTTGGATTTTTGGCTATGCATATTTTTTCTTTCTTTTATTTTTTCTTTTCTTTTTGGGTTTTTCTTTTCTCCCTTTTTTTGATTTTTTGGGATTTTGGGATATATACATGTGTACTCCCCCAAGTGGGAGAACGGTACACGACGAGGGGATTTGCACCAAGTAAAACAAAAAAGAAATCGGATTCTAAACACTTGGGCAATGGAGATTTTTCTTGCTAATCAGAGCATAGGCTAAACGGGTTATCCTAGTTCTATTTGTGGAATCCTGACACATGCGAATTGAAGTATACGATATAAATATATTCATGCATATAGAAGCAGACAGGAGAAGCAAATACTGCAAATTCAAATCGAAGCATGATAATCAAGGGGTCAACCAAGGACAGGTATATAAATCAAAATCACAAAGTAGAAGCACACTATAAGCTAATCACGACGCACGATTCACATAAAAGCATAGTGGACCCACGAAGCATGAAATGCAATAGGACTCGGCTTCCTAGGGTTAGTGAATGTGATAATCATGGCTATGCTAGGTGTGTGTGTGATTCTGCGGCAGTTCATCATATGGGGTCATCTCTAGGAGAGAGAGGACAAAAGATGGGAAGAAAAAAGAAAAACACGAAGGAAAACGACTCGAAAACGAAGAAAAAGACACAACTGACGCACGAAGTACGACTCCCCCAAGCTGAAACTTGCATTGCCCTCATTGCAATAGTAGTAAATACGGGAGGGCAATGAAAATGGGGGGGGGGGAATACGCACCTACACAAAAGAATGAAAAACGAGGAAACACACGGACGAAAATGAAAAAATAAAAAGGTGAAAAAAAAGAAACATAAAAAATAAAAGGTAGAAAAGCACATCTACACGACCCATATAAACAGGCACACAGAAACGAAAGCACACGACATCACACATAAAAATCGACTTCCCCCAAGCTGGACACGACAATGCTAGCAATATGATATGACACGCAACAAGCTATATCAGCGTGCAATTGGGAGGTTCCAAGGGTGGAAAATGTACGAGCGTGGCATACCAAGGATCCGGGTAGAACTCCCATGGTAAATGGGAAATGCGAATGAGGATTCGCTCAGAAGATGATGGTGGGAGGATGGCAAATGGAGTACAGTCAGGACTATAGAGGTAGACAACATGCTCCTCGCCGAAAGGGGTGATCATACCGATATCGATCAAGTAGTCACGATCGATACGACAACGTCCTGGTAAAATAGGGAGGTCGGGCGGCAGCCTCAAAACATAATTGACAATAAGAGTGATCATCCCACCACAGCAGATAGATCCAGAAGTTACACGGCTAACAGATAAAATCTCGTGGATGATCCAATGGGCGGTGTTTATCGGCAAAGGGACATGTCCATGGATTCTGTCACGGGACAAGGCGTAAAGAAAGAAAAGCTCATCCCGAGACACCGTGGAAACATCTACGTGGGAGAAGATGGTGTTGGCAAGGAGGCAATGGGTGAAGCGGTAACATGGATGTATGATGTATGAGGCAAATGCTCCCAATGGAAAGGTGGTATACTAGGTGAACCGTTGCCAAACATCATCGTCCTGAAAGTAAGAAAAGATATCAGACCGATCGTGAGTTGAACATTCAACATGGCGATCAGGGTGAGGAAAAATCAGAATATTGTTAATCTCGGAAAAAATCATAGAAAAATTGGCGTTGAAAGCACGGAAAGTGAAACTACAATCGGACACTTCGAGAGAACTGAGGTACTCGAGTGTCAGATTTCGGTATGTGTGGGCATGAGCACGCAGAAGGAAATCGCAACCGATGCAGTTAAAAAGTCTGCTGACCCCCCTAAAGCGTCCGAGAGATTCGAGCATGTGGAAATCATCGAAAAGGGTATGTCGCATGGGGCGATGAAGTTGGGCGTGGATACACGCAGATTGCTCTTCAGAGGTTGGGTGAATGCCCAGGAATGATTGGGAAAAAGAGCCATGTAGGGGTGTCTGTGTGATGAAGAGGCTATCTCTTTTCCCTTCCTAGACATGGTAATGACGTGGACGAAGTGGGGGAGGGTGTCTATGATGATGATAAGGCAGATGAAGCAGATATACACAAATTCAAGACATTGCATATATGGAAAGAAAGAGTGGAAAGAGGTTACCCAACAATGATGCAAGTCCAAGCTTCCGAAAGATCCCACGCCTTATGAGGGAGCAATTTGGGGAGCCGCCACTCGCTGATCTGGCAAGAAATGGTATTTCAAAAATTGGCGGCTATGGTTAGGGTTTGGATGATTTTGCAGGTGAATGAGGTTGGTGGGAAGGGTTGTAATGCCCTACAAGCTGCTGCACAAGTACTAGAGGGGGGGGTGAATAGTACTTTAAAAATAACAAGGAGTATAATTCCTAATTATAGTGCAAACAACTACCAAATAAATTTGCGGAAGCTTAAATTGAATGACAACAACAAAATCAACAATGCTAACAAAAGATGTTACTGGGTTCGGATCCACCCAAGTCTCTCCGACTTGTTCCCAGTGATCCTACGTCCCAACCACCAAGATCCCCTCCGGATACTTAGGTTAGAAACCCTAACCCAAGATTTCCACTATGATATCTTGTGAAAAACCTTCACATGATCAAATCATACATGCAATGGCAAAAGTGAATCCCACAACCCGGGATCACAACCTTCTCTCACAACCGAGAGAATCAACACGCAATATAAACAAGTTTATAATGAAATAAACAATCTTACTACAAAATCCTATACCTTGAGTTTTCTTACCAAATAGGTGCAAGGAGTGATTTGAGGAAGATGAAGTCACCAAGACCTAGCACCAAAGAAATGACCAGCAATGGGTGCCTAGGAGTGATTTGGAGACTTGAATCAAGCTAGAGCTTGAACGGCTCACCAAGAACAAACTTCTCTCAAGATGGATTCTACTCCCCTCCACCTTCACCACCTCACCCCACACAGCCATTACCAGCCGACACCATCCACCCGCAGCCACTTCCAGCCGATCCCGTTCACGCACAGCCACCACCGGCTCCCGTTGTCGGGCCGCTGGGGATTACATTCAGAGACGACGCACAGCGCGTCTGATTTGAGCGTATCGCCCAGCGCATGATAGTACCCTCCAGGTTTGCCCATTTAGCTGACCTAGACCGCCTGGGGGTACTTGAGGGGATGCTCATGTTGTACGACAACGTGGGTTGGTGAGATTTTCTTTGTGTCGGCGGACACCTACGTCCGTCCAACACACGAGGTACTCAGCTCGATCACCCGGACCGCTGAGGGATGCTCCTTTAGACTTATGGATCGAGAGTGTCAGATCACTCTCGATATGCTTAGAGCATTCTTTCAGTGGCCCGCAGTCCCCGCGCCCGACTGAGCCTATGCCCACACACACATCCCTCCCCCATCTTTCGATTCACACGCCTTTTGGGCCAGGATCACGGGTTTACCTCAGGCCTTTGACCCTAGTAGGGCCAAGGCCTCGGCCATAGTCCACCCCTGCCTCCGGATAGCACATCGCCTTATGGCGACCACTTTTCTAGCGAGGTACGAGCCTGGGATGATGTCGACGCCTGAGCTCTATATGCTCTACGCGATGACTCGCCCCAGAGTTCTTGATAGGGATGGTGTTACGATGGTCCCCGCCGTTGAGATTGACGTTGCTAGCTGGTTTTTGGATCGCATCATCGTATCGGTGGGCGCTCGGTCCCTGATATGTTGCGGCGGCCTGATCACCCTGCTAGCCCTGATGATCGGTGAGGACCTACCGGCCGACCTGCGTCGACATTCGGGCCCCACTTCACTTTCGATAGACGTCATGGCCCGAATGAAGATGCTTCGTCCGCATGGCCAGTGGCACTGGGTATGGTTGCACGATCCTTTCGGTGCTGACTACATGATCCTTTCGAGCCCCGCTCGGACACACATAGGACCAGCACATGAGGACTGGCTTCCGGTGATGGATCTCCTGATCCCCGCACTTCTGTCCCCACTTCTGCCAGTGTCGGGAGTACGCTTACTGAGCCGTCCTCCACTACCACCACGCCTACCACCACCCCACCACTGTTGTGCCCCTGTCGGTTGAGCCACTCACCTCTCTGCTACCCGAGCGTCCACCCACCATACTTGAGAGCGGTGAGTCTTCCTTCGCTTCCGTCGTGGAGACCCTATCCACTTTGATCTCCGCTGGGGTTTCGCCTTTTGTTCCCCACACTACCTCCCCAGCGGTCGACCCTTCGGTCTCCACCGTAGCTGTTCTATCTGAGAGTGTCGTGACGTCTGTTCCCACGTCTGTGTCACTGACCTCTCTTGCTGCCTCGTCACCGATTCTGTCATCCACTTCCACTGCTGCTACTTCCACCTCACACCAGCCTGTGTCACAGCCTCGCACTGAGGCTGGGCATCCACTAGTGAGCACATCACCCTTACCACCCATGCCTACTGTCCCGATCACCTACACTGTCCGTATTAGACAGCCCCGACCTGCTCAGCCTAGACCTGTCCGTCCCTCCGCTCCACTACCCCCTGACGCCTTAGTTCAGAGCGTTCGCGCTCTTGAGGGGGCGATGAGTCAGGGGCGATTTTAGGGCTCTGTCTTCCACAGTCACCGCCATGCAGCACCGCCTCGAGCTACTTCCCGGCATTCACTTTTGCCTGACCCAGATTCTCGAGCGACTGCCACGACCACCACCCACCCAGCAGACTGTTCCACCACCACCACCCCCACCACCCCCCACCCCCACCCACCCAGCAGACTGTTACCCAGCCACCACCACCCCCACCTCCACCTCAGGACGGAGATGGCGCAGCACCCCCAGCTTAGGCACACCCTTGATGCCATTGATATTTTTTGTCGTTATGCTGCCCATTCTCTGCTTGGTCCTGATGATTTTTGCCCACCCCCTCCTCCCATCACTATTTTTGTCCACATTTTGATCATATCATTCTATATCCTTTTTCGGGAGTGAGGGAGAGTATTTTTGGTGACACACACATATCTGCATCACTCTTATCCTTGCATGCACCACATCCGCATCATATTTTTCTTTTTGTTATTTTTATTTCTTTTTATCATGCATGCATATCCACCCCTCACCCATTACCCGTCTCTCGGTGTGCCATACTTCGCACATTGAGGACACTGTGCACTTTAGCTTGGGGGAGTGAGTTCTCACACTTTTTGCTTTTATCACCTTTTATTTTTAGTTTTTTCACGGTTTTCCACTTTTGCACCCATTTTTCATCACGTTTTTTCCTTTTTACCATGCATCACGTTTTTTTCTTATTTTCCTTGTGTGCTGCATTGTAAATATCTTTGTTTTTCGTTTTCTGTGATGATGATGACGTGGTGTTAGCTTTTCTCTATGTGCATGCTATATTTGTCGTGTCATAGCTTTTTATTTCTGATATCATATGCTATGTTTTGCCTTGCATTTAGAAATAGTAACCCACTCTCTTTTTGCTGCATGAAAATGGATGAAATTCTATTATTAGCTGATGTCTGATGATTCATATGTATGCTATCGTAGAAAACACACCAAGATTCACGCATTGATGCTTATATCTGGAGTACTGCTTTCCTTTCTCACATCACTTCTATATGCATGATTTGTACGCTTCACTTCGGGTTGATTGAATGTCTGCTAGCATTGATAAATCTGGATTAGTTTACTCTTTGAGATTAAACTGAGTAGATTATATTACCCTGCTAAAGTTGTCATGCACGTCATATAGAGTGAACTGAGAGAACATTTATTTCTTTCTCCACATATCTTTAACATAATTTCTCTATTTTATATGCATTGGTGAATCTCCCCTTAGCGATTCTAATATTGGCATTCCCCCGTTAGTATATCACATGCTCCAAATTCCCCAAAATCCCAAAAAAAAAAATACCTGTATATCCTTCTCTTTGATTTGGGATCATTGTGTATATATGTTATGAAAAAAAGGGGGGGAGAAAAAGAAAAAAAGAAAAAGAAAAAGATTTGAGAATAAGAAAAGAAAAGAGAAAAGAAGTTCGAAAACGATCCCATCTCATATCCTTTCTCTCTTTCTTCCCTCTATCGATTTTGTTTTTGTTTTCTTTGACTTTTGGAGCTTCATAAGAAACGGGGATGTAAATATTGTTGTGTATATGCAGCCATGCTTATAGATAAGCTTGGGGGAGAGAATCCAATGATGTGTGAGAGAGTGACTACCTGACGGTGCATGACAACCTAGGCTAAGTAATATTTTATACTCGGTGAGATTGCTAAAGTTTCACGAAATCCAGAAATCTACGCTTAGCATTCATTTCATGAAAACCACACTTTTTCTATTCTTTCTACTCTATCGTGTGATGTCTCTTATACTCCTTATAGAAAGCATTCAATTGAAAAGTGTGTGATCTACGGTATTGTATACCGCTTTAGATGCTTCAGACGATGTTAATCTTAGAATTATTCCATTTTTCATGCTATATTGATATTCTTGGGTTTTCTATTTCAAATGCACCATTATACTATGATATCAAAATAAAAGCCTTTGACATGTGGTTTATATTCGATGCATGCTATATGAGTAAGCAAAACCCACGTCCTGAGAAAAATGATCTAGCAACTTCCCTCTTCGTTTTTTATTTTGTTTTTCGTTTTTCATTCTTCGCCTTTCCATCGTTTTTTATTTTATATTTATCCGCCGGGTTCGCTTTTTACTCATCTTCCTCGAGGACGAGTAAGAGGTAAGCTAGGGGGATTTTGATCACTCCGTATTTTACACCTTTTTTCTGCATGATTGCATGCCATTTAGATCGCTCAAATCGTGTTTTTCGCGTTTATTCGACGATATTGCGATGCTTTTCACGATTTGTTGCTTTTGTCGTATTTCAGGAGATTTGGAGCGATTTAGAGTGATTCTGAGATGCACCCACTCCGGAGTGTCACCGACGACTCTCTTGAGGGGTATTTTGCTATTGGAGAGGAGTGGAAGGAGAAAGAACGTCGTAGGAGCGACGAGGGAGCGAAAATATGAAGTTTGGGCATTTTGAGCATTTCACTCGGCCGAGTGAAGGAGTCACTCGGTCGACCATCAGAAGCCCGCTCGGCCGGCCAGATCGGACACGCAACAAGCTATATCAGCGTGCTCTCGGCCGAGCATCGCCATGTCACTCGGCCGAACCACGGAGACCCACTCGCCCGAGTGGCATCAAGACGACGGCAACAAAAATTCTAGACTTACTGTTTTTGTACAGTCGATTCCCAAAGACCGACTCGGCCGAGTGACGAAAGACCGTCCGCCCGAGTGAAGAACGCCCACCGACCGAGTGAAGAAAAGTCACTCGGCCGAGTGACTCCCGAGGAGACGACCCCCAAGACCCCCAACTCTCTGGAATCTGTCAGGGTCTATTACTCGGCCGAGTGACATTTGTCACTCGGCCGAGTGAGCCGCGCTGCCTGTAGCGTAAACTGCGATTTTGAGGCTGCGCGGGGGCATTTTCGTCAGGGTTTTTGGGCGATTTTGGGGGGTATTTAACCCCAGGGTTTAACCTAGTTTAGAGAGCTTTTTCAAAACTTTTTGCAGCCTTTTTAGATTAACTTTTTAGTGATTAGATTTAGCTTTTAGGGAGGAGAGAAAAGGGATTTGTTGTTGGATGCTATCTTGTTCTTCATTGGTTTGTCTCTCTCCCCCTCAAAAACTCCATTTTTATTGATATTTTGAATATTGCTATGAATTCCATTGATTTTGATTGTGAATTTCTATTGCATTCTATTATGAATTGTGAGTAGTTTCATCGTCTTAGGGCGTAGGGATGAACCCTACAAGCCCAATTTCAAATTTGTGATGAATTGGTGAAATTATTGCTAGGATTGATTAGGGTTAGTTTGTGATTGATTTAATACGAATAGCTAGGGATTCATACCGAATGGGATTTGCAAGAGATTGGATCCCAACTCGATAGGAAGCCCTAGAAATTTGAATTGGGTTGAAATTGAATTTCTCCGGAATCGGTTTGCAAGAGATTGGACCGAAACTAGGGTTTTCGATTGCAATTCTATACCGATACCCGTTTGCAAGATATTGGACGGGTAGGAACTATCCCAACCTAGGTCGTAGCTCGAGTTTGCATGAGAGTGGGCTCGAGATAAGATTGAACGATGATGTTGTTCTTCACGCTAGTTTTCCTAGGTTAGGGTTTGCAAGAGATTGGACTCTAGCCTAGGTTTGCTATAGACCGGCAATAGCGCGAGAGCGTGAGCTTGGTTCTACATTTAGTTGCAACTAGTTCACCCGAATTTCAAGTCTAGCAATTGTTAAACCTATGAGTCACAATGATGAGATACGGCGAGTAGCAGGGATTCCTTACCCCTAGGCGTCTTTATTAATTTGTTATTTCTTTCGTATAATTGAACGACTGTGACCGCATATTTGCGAACATTTCTCGACTATTCTTATAGCCAGGTGATTGAAGAAGACACTGTTATTAGGTCTCCCTGTGTTCGATACCCGCTCGTCGCTACACCGTGCGCTTGCGGTAAGACTACAGTGTCGTTGCTCCGGGACGTGTATCCGGAGCGCGATCACATCTCCATCACGTTGAGTTTGCCTATAATAACAGCTACCAGGCGAGTGTTTGAATGGCGCCTTTCGCCGCGCTATATGGAAAGAAATGTCGATCGCCACTGAGCTGGGATGACATTGGAGATCGGGAGCTTGTAACGACTGGTTTTTCATGTATGGATTTTATTTTATATATATATATATATATATATATATATATATATATATATATATATATATATATATATATATATGACAGGTAATTGTTAGTCTTTATTAATAACTATAATATACAACATCCCTAAACCAGAAAGCAATAATTATAATAAACGGAGAGGGGATAGGGCACAAGCGCCGTCACCCTCAACCATCTATTAGTCACTACTACCATCTGTTAGAAATGAGTATTCAAAGTATAATACAAAAATACAAGCCTACAAAGTAAAATCAAAGTCATTAGTCAGCTACAAGACCCCAATTTGTAAAAGGGGTTGTGTCTGACACATCATCAAATTCTAAGCGGCTAAGAGCAATCTTGACATCGGACTCAATTTCCTCAAACAATGCCGTTTTTGTAGTGGACTTATCCTCGAAGATGCGACTATTGCGCTGCTTCCATATATGCCAAACCATAGAAGATAAGGCCATTTTAGCCAACACGCTCAACGGATCCTTCTTCTTAAACATATTTTGGAGAAGATCACAAACTTCAGAAACTGATGATGGAACAAGATTTGCAATTCTGAGCTTGAGTAGGCTCCTAGCAAGAATATATTTAGAATAATCGCACTCAAAAAAGATATGATTGATACTCTCCAATGCATTCCCTGAGCATAGGACACAAGATTGGTCTGAAATGCTGCCCCAATTATGCAGGATGTCTTTGGTTAATAATTTCCCACGTAGTGCCCGAAGTAATGCAAGTGAGAATTTGGGCACATGGTGGACAAACCAAACCGAGTCAAAGAATGGGAAGGCCAGCCTCTGTGTTTGGGTCTTCTCCCAGATTTCCCGTAAGGAGCAGTTGCGCCCAGACGCCCATCTCCATTCATCTCTCTCATCACAAAGAGTGATATGCTGAAGAGGGTTTCCCAAGCCAGGAATGACCGGTACATTTTCCCAGCAAGTACCGGTCCAAAAATCCCCTACCTGTAATTTTTCAGTGCCAACAAGAGGTTCATGCAGGAGATACAGAGGCCCTATATGATGCCAGTTATCATACCAGTACGAAGTTGATTTCCCATCTTTAATAGTGCGCTTAATGAGTTGATGTGATAGATAGCGGCTCTTCAGCATGAATTTCCAAGAGCCCGAGTTTGTTGGGGTAGCTCTGGCCATATAAAAACCACCATCCACAACAGTATAGTGTCTTCTCATATAGCTCGCCCAGATGCCTTTATTAGATAGCATTCTCCAAGTTAGATGAACTCATGCTGACTTATTCAAGTCTGCCAGGTGCCTTAAACCCACGCCACCCTCCTTTTTAGGGATACACATATCTTGCCAGGCACATAGATTCCTCCTACCCCAAATAAACTTTCTGCAAACAGTGTTAATAGCTCTAATAACAGAGGAGGGGAAACAGTAAGCTTGCATCCAAAAAGCGACCATACCGTATATGACGGATCTCACCAGTTCAATTTTCCCAGAGGTAGATAGAAGAGTGGAAGACCATCCAAGAAGTCTTTTTTTACATTTGTCCACCAGTCTAGAGAACATAAAGGCTCTGGGATAATTTGATGAGAGGGGGAGGCCCAAATAAGTTGTGAAAGAGGAAACCGAATTAATCCCTAAAATATCAGATAAGCTTCTCGAATTGCGGACCCCCTTGCTAAAGATGGCTGAACTTTTTCCCCAATTTATTTGGAAACCCGATAGAAGTTTAAAGTTCAAAAGTAGATCCTTAAGACCATGTAGGGAATGTGAATTAGCTCGGCAGAATACTAAAAGATCATCTGCAAAGAGGAGGTGTGAGATAGATCCAGATCTACGCATTGGTTGGATCGCACCAGTTGACTCTGCCACAGACATTAGGAGAGAGAAGGATTCCATAACGAGGACAAACAAGTATGGTGAAAGAGGATCGCCCTGGCGCAAACCTCTATTGGAGCCAAAGTATCCTTCTGGGGAGCCGTCAATTAAAACAGAGAACATAGGAGTGGATATACACTGGGAGATCCAATTAATGAAGGTGGCTCTGAAACCCATCTGATGAAGGAGAAAAAGTACGAACTCCCTATTAACACTGTCAAATGCCTTACGTAGGTCCAATTTAATACAGGCTCTGGATCCCATATGGTTGCTAAAGTCACAGATCTGTTCGTGGGCAAGGAGGGTGCAATCTGCCAGAAGCCTGTCCTTTAGGAATGCCGCCTGATTTGAAGATATCAGATCCGAAATGACATGCTTAAGTCTGTTGCATAATAATTTGCTGATAATTTTATATAGCACATTACAGCAGGCAATCGGTCTGTAGTCACCAAGACCAGAGGCATTTGCATTCTTAGGGACCAGGGTCAAGAATGCATGATTAACACTTGGTATCATCCTACCAGATTTGAAAAAAGTAGAGACCCTAGCAATTACCTCAGGACCAACAATGTCCCAATTAAACTGAAATAAATGTGCGTTAAACCCATCAGGGCCTGGAGCTTTGTCTTTACCAATTTGGAATAAAGCATTTTTGATTTCTGCAGGTTTCACATGCAACTCAATCCAACTAGCCGCCTCCTCGGTGAGTTTCCGCTTTGGAATAATATTTGGAAATACATTCCAATAGTCTTCCTGATGGTATAAATTCTGGTAAAAGAGAGGCGCCTCCTTCCTCAATGAGTCAAAGTTAGAATTCATATTCCCATCCGAAGTAATAAGATGATGCAAATTGTTGTGACAGTGTCTAGCTTTCAGACAAGTGTAAAAAATTTTTGAATTGCTATCCCCAAGCGTAATCCAATTTTGACGACTCTTTTGTCGTAGATCTTCCTCCTCTATTTTAAGTGCCATTCCCAGATTGTGGGTGGCAATATGTTCCTGTCTTTGTAAATTGCAATCAGGTTTCAAACTTGGATCGGATTGCAAAGCACAGAGTTTAGTGCGGCAAAGGGTAACATTCAGATTTTGCAAATGATGAGCAGCCCAGGATTTAAGGACGTGCTTAATATTACTTAATTGCAATTGAAGCCCACGAAGGTCTGAGTTTCCAGTATGGCGCCTCCAGTTACCGCTAATGAACTCTTTGAAACCTGGAATAGAAATCCAGGAATTATAGAACTTGAAGGGTTTGGGTTTAGAACTGACCTTTGGAAGCAAGTGAAGTAGTAAAATAGCATGTCACTAGTTCCCGCAGCGAGATATTCATAATAAGAGTGAGCCATCTGAGAAATCCAGCAGTCATTACAAAGGATGCGATCAAGTCTTGCAGATATGCGCTTACCCCCAATGCGCTTATTGCTCCAACTTAGGCATGGCCCTGAACTTTTCAGTTCAATCAGTTCGCAAGCCCCAATACAGGCGTTAAAGGCATCCAAAGCAAGATCATCAACATGCCGCCCACCATGCTTCTCATGGGAATATCTTACACAGTTGAAATCCCCGCCCACCAACCAAGGCGTCTTATTTAATAAATTAAAATCTGATAATAGATTGCTCCAGAGCGGTACTCTAGCAGTAGAAAGATTGAGGCCGTAGACAGCGGTAAGACCCATCACAAAACCCGCTGTATTAGTAAAAATTGCTGAAATGTGTTGATTTGAGGCATCAATTGGCGTGATACACCATATAGCGGAGTTAAAGAATATAATTATGCGCCCCCCTTTATGGTGGTCTCTATTGTCAATGCTATCCCAGTCTTTTCCAAAACATCGAGAAATACGACTGGCATTATGCGATTCAACTTTAGTTTCAAGCAAACATATAATAGACGGACAAATCTTACGCAAAGTATGCCTCAGATCTGCTCTTCTAACTGTATTATTCAGGCCTCTTATGTTCCAGAAAAAAATTGACATTAAGACAATATTCGGTTGGTTGGGAGCACACCTGATGATTGTGCTACTCTTGCACTACGACGGACAGATCCTGGAGATGGCCCAACTTGCTTTATGACGTGTTGGCCCCTTGCATTACTTAACTCCTGATGCAATGCATGCCAAAGAGGATTCGGCAAGGTGGGGTTCTGGGGTGGGGCCGGGAGTCCATCCTGAACTAATTGGTCAATGGCTGATTGTTGAACCACAACTGCAGCAAATTGGGGGCCTGCATCAGCTGCATGCCAAAGAGGATTCGGTAAAGTGGAGTTCTGGGGATCATTGTCAATAGTATTAGCTGTTCCCACAACCGGCATGGAAGAACAAGCTGATTGAAAGTACCGCAGAAATTGTGCCCCACGAATTATGGTTCGCCAGGCCCTAGTAATTTTGTGATTACCTGCAGTGCTTAACAATATCTGATCAGAAGACCCTACAATTTGATTTTTAGATAGGCTGCATTCTCCCACCTCAAACGAATGGCCTGCCTTCGCTGAAATCACTACAGACTTTCCCTTTACATCCCCAATAGAACCGGCTATGTCCACAATGGGAGGATCAGCTTCATTTGGGATTTGCACATCGGCCTCAACAACACTTGGGGGTACAACAGGCTCTCCCATTGGACATTGACTGACAAGATGTCCAAAGCATGCGCAGGAATCACATCTTGGAGGCTCCCCTTCATACTTAACCTCAATAGCGATTGTGGATGAATCATCCAATTCAATAGGAACAGTCCGCTTCAGTTTACTCTCAGAGTTCACCTCAACTAGACATCTTGCATATGAAATACGCTCCAGATTTGAAGTTGCTTTGTCCAAGCATAGCGGTTTGCCAATTACACTAGCAATTCGATTCAGTATATCGAGGGTCCACATTGGAAGCGGAAGATTATGTAGTTGGACCCATACAGGTACTGCCGTCAGGATATCCCTTGTATGCTGTGTAGCAGGAGTCCAGTTTTGGAGCACAACAAGCCGTCCATCAAACAGCCAGGGGCCTCCGTGAAGAATTGAATCGCGGTCCTCCTTTTTTTCAAATTTGAAATAGAAGTATCCATTTTCACGGGAGATGATCCGTAAACCATCTTTGAATCGCCAAAGTCTCTCAGTCCATGCTTTGATCTGTCCAAAATAAGGCACATCGCCAAGGACATAACCAACCAAAGTGTTCTGCCATCTAGAAGATCCTTCTAAAATCATGTTATTAGAGATTTTATCCCTTGCAACACCATCAGATGCAACAGAAGGGGGAACAAAACTCATCACAAGGGGGTCTGCGTACTTTCGACGAGAAGAGCAGATATCCGACCAAGAACGTTTACCTTCAGAAGGAATAATGTGGAAGGGGGTATGAGGCCTAACAGGCAATTTCCCGCTGCCAATATCACCTTGCCTTTCAATCGAAATAGATCCACAGTTGCGCTTAGTATGATCACCGCGATCAGAGATTGATCCATAGATGCGATGCTGGGAAGCCTCACTGGAACGGCCCCCCAAATAAAATGACTTACCTCGCAAGACAGGGCGGCCGCCAGAAAATCGATCACGGATGTTGATCGAAGTCCCCGGTTGCTTCCGCCTGTTGGAGACCTTGTGCCAGCCATCTTCATCAACAGCGGCATGAGAAGTTCTTCGAGAATCGGAAGGAATCCTGCCAGATCCGCCTACCTGAGCCCTAGGTTTGGCCGTCGCCCGCAAATCGCCATCACCGTGATTGTCGCCTGCCATAATTCTCTCTCATATATATATATATATATATATATATATATATATATATATATATATATATATGGTTGCTTCTCCTTGGTTGCGATTTCCATTTCCGTCTCCATAGTTTTCATTTTCGTTTGTTTCGTCGTGATTCTCTAGATTCTTCCGTCGGTCGGCGTGTTTGGAGTAATTCATTCGTGATGGGTTTCATAACGTCGATATCTTAGAGTTAGACCGAGCCTAGGAGACTTAGGAAACCATCCCGGAGCTTCGCGCTCCATTTCGGAACTTTCAGTGCACATTAGCCGGTGTAAGAAGGGGCACCGACCGACTAGATGACGATCCAGTCGGTCGGAAAACCTTCTTGAACCGACTAGTGGGCTTTGATAAATGTTCAGGAGTTACTGTTTATCGTTAGTCGGTCTAAGAACGTTGGTTGACCGACTAGGTTGCAAACTAGTCGGTCAGCAATGCTTCTTTAACCGACTAACTCATTAGCTATTTTTGGTACCAGTTACTATTCACTTTTAGTCGGTCTAAGAACGTTCATCGACCGACTAGATGTCAAACTAGTCGGTCAGTAGTTGTTCTTTGACCGACTAACTCTTAGTTCAGGTTTTCGTCAGGAGCTACTGTTTACACTTAGTCGGTCTGCGTTGGTCAACCGACCGACTAGTTCTCAAACTAGTCGGTCAACAGTTGTTCTTTGACCGACTAATCAGTGCAGTAAACCCTAATTTTGCCCTAGCCGACATCAAACCCTATAAATACCCCTCTCAAACGTTTTCTTCTTCTTCTTCTTCAACTCTAAACCTAATTTCTCCCCCATTGAGCTCTCATCTTCCCCAAACCCTCAAACCTTCATTCCAAGCTCATCCTCCATCATCCAAACCCTCACTTAACACTTTCCACCTTCCACCTTCCTCAAACCTTCATCAACCCCCCAAAACCATATCAAAACCTATTTCTCCAGATTTTCCCTCATTTCCAGATTTGAGCCGGATCGTTCTTCCGTTGCCGTGGTTACTCGGCATCATTCTTCCGCTTCCGAATATGGTAATAACTCGATCTCTTAATATCCTCATAACCCAATGTGTTTTTTGTGAAACCCTAATAAAACTAGGTTAGATGTTGTTTTAATGTTGTTTTGCCTTGGCAGCGATCTCATCGCCGTAGTTAGCATTTGTGTGACGGCTTCGTTGATCGTCATCCTCGGTGCTAGGCAAGTGAAACTTGCATCTCTTGATTTGGGCCATGTCTTAGGCCATTACCTTGCTTTAGCGTAAAAGAGACTAGACGGTGAAAGGATAGCCGTCTGGACGCCATTGACCTAGCTTGACAACGAAGCTTGGTCCATCACCTTCATCATGCTTGTAAGTCACGTTTACTTTCCCTTAACGGTACGCGTATTAACTATTCATGTCATCCATGTATCCTTAACTGCTATTGCATTTTAACTGCCATGTTTAATTTAAATTAACGGTACGTGAATATGTTCATGTCATTGCATTTTGCCTGTCACGTTTAATTTCAATTAACGGTACACGAATATCTGCTCATGTCATTGCATGCTTGAACACTCATCGTGATTGTGTAGCTTTGCTACATACTTGTACTATTTGTTCCGGCTAGGCACCCGTTCTGCGGGCACAACCCTAGGCCAATTACAATTCTGGCTCGTGTTCCAGAAAACGAGCTCAACACAGCCTGCGGGCAATAGGGCACTCTCTGAGTGATCCCTTGGACATGAATACAGCCTGCGGGCAATAGGGCACTCTCTGAGTGATCCCTTGGACATGAATACAGCCTGCGGGCAATAGGGCATCCATGTGTGGGTGATCCCTTGTACTTGTGCTTGTTACTTGACAATACCTGTCACTCCTACCACTTGATACTTGCTACTTGTACTTTACTTGTTACTTCCTTACTATACTTGCCATGCCATGCATCATACTTTAACTGCTAGGTTGCTAGTTTACCTTTCTTTTTGTTTCCTTGCACAATTCTTTCGACTTGCTGACATGTTCCCCTTTTCTCTTTTGGGTGACACATGTTAGAGCCCGAGCCTGAGATACTTGCTAAGGACGCGGTGTTCGCTGACGCTGAGTCAGAACCCACGTTGATCGAGGACTTCGTAGACACTGGAGATCAGTCTTAGTGTATATGTCTGGTTTTTGTTAGATTGCTTAGGTTGTCGGTGCGTGGCACCTAGTTTGATACTCTGTTATATTTGTGATTTGTTTGGCCTTGTGCTGGGCCTTTAGACTCTTTCCTGTTAGCCTAGTGGCTTTTTCTGTGATGTTGAATATTTTGTGGACAAACTTTGGGATTGGTATTTCATATCTGTCTCCTTTTTCTATTATCATTATTGTTGTTCCGTTTGCGTTTACAGGGACCTGCTTATACTAAATTGACGCTTATCAGGCGTGCAGCTTCACAGCTCCACGCCTGAGCGGACCTTCTCATGTCTCGTCTCCATTTTAGGGAAGCGGGTCGTGACAGAGCTGTTGGGACCGGAGATGATCATGGAAGCCGCGGATGTTGTGAGAACATCCAGGAGAAGCTGAGGATTGCGCAAGACCGTTTCAAGCATTGGGCCGATGCTAAACGGAGGCCTTTGGAGTTTCATCCTGGAGATCATGTCTTTCTGAAGATTTCTCCGAACCGCGGAGTTATCCAATTTGGGAAGAGAGGCAAGCTGAGTCCGAGGTACATTTAGCCGTTTGATGTCCTGGAGAGAGTTGGAGCTGTGGCTTATCTCTTGGCATTGCCGCCGTCGCTGGAGGGAGTTCACGACGTATTTCACGTATCTCAGTTACGTCGATACGTTAGTGATCCGTCCTATGCTGTGGATTTTTCGGAGATCACGGTTCGTCTGGATCTGTCTTATGATCAGCAGCCAGTTGAGATTCTGGACCGTCGAATTGGTTCGAGTGCAGTGGCATCATGGTTCCCCTGGGGAGTCCACCTGGGAGTGTGAGGATGACATGAGAGAGCACTTCCCGCACCTTTTCCCGAGCAGTGCTTGATGTGGATTCCGAGGACGGAATCATTTCTAAGGTGGGGAGGATGTAACGGCGGCTTTTCGATCGTACTTTGTTCGTGCACGTGCTTTCGACCATGCACGTATTAATTTTAGACTTTGTTTGTTTGTGAACACTTTAGTGTGACGTGCCGTTGTCAACGTCTCTGAGAGTATTAAATTGTGGTACTAGTTTGGAACAACATTTCTTGGGTCGTTCTCCCATGATTTGATCTTATTCGAAGAGACGTTGTGATTTTCACTTTTGACGTGAGACGTTTCTATTTTTAGTTTCGTCGCTCGACGTCGAAATTGAGATCCGTCTTCTTAGTTACCTTTCTCTCGTCGCCCCGATCACCCCAATATTTATCTTACAATTTTTGGAGTTTATTTGACCTATTTTACATTTTTAGCAAAGCTTGTAATATTTTTAATAACTAAGTTTTAAAGTATTTTCAGCCAAATAAAATTTTATTAAGATTATAATACTTCAAACTATTTTTGAGCCAAATCCTAGCTCATCTTGGCCGCACCCAAGCCATGCGTGGGTTAGAGAGAGAAAGTTTTGAATTTTATATCATTTTTAAATCCTAATTCTATTAGAATTAGCCCTAGACCAAGTCAACCCCTCTATACTATATAAACAACCCCTAGGCTACCCTATTTTCACAAGCAATTAACCTAGCCGCTCCCAAAACCCAAAATCTCGCTTGCGACGTTCGTCGCAACATTGCAGCACCGGCCGCCCGCACCAACCGAGGATTCTCTCTCGGTCTGACCGAGAGGCCACCCGCACCAAGCACCCGCTCCGCACTGCACAGCCACCCGCCCGCATCGTCCGTGTGCGACCGAGAGGATCCCTCGGTCTGACCGAGGACATCGCCCGCACCAACCCCCGCTCCGCAACGTTGCAACGCTTGCAACGTTGCAAGCCCCGCCAAGCGCCCGACCCCCGCATCCGCTGTGTCCGACCAAAGGCCTTCCCCGCACCGATCGAGAGCCCTCTCTGCATCGCAACCCCGTAGCACTGCACAGGCCGCCCCGCTGTGTCCGACCGAGGCTTTCTTCCGCACCGACCGAGAGAATTCCTCGCACCGACCATGTCTGACCGAGCGACGTTCGTCGCAACATCGTAACTCTCACACCGCTTGCCACCGTGGGCCCCCCAAGTTCTCCAGAGGTGTTGTGGGTCTCCCATTGGCCCCTAGAACTATTGTGGGTCCCACCTAGGTGTCTTCTCTTTGAGGATTTGCCGTTTACGACGTTGCGATACGTCGTAGCCTGTCGTCGCACGTTCTAGATTTGGAATCTTGGTTCGTTGCTCTATTTATTGATTAGTCTATTCAAGCGAGGAATCTATTTTGGAATCCAGACTTGGAGCGTGTTCTTTTATTCCAACCCCTGGCGTCGCTACCCGACGCCAGTGTAGCTTTCGCGTCGTGTTGAGGTAACGCTTTGCACCCCTCGGACCCCCAACCTATTGCCTGTTAATCAAGACTAAAATCAATGTTTTAAAGTGTTTTAAATTCACTAATCAAGATTAATAAAATGGAAATGTATGACGGTGGACTTGTGCACGTAGGATATTTGTGACTTTGGACTCGTTGGACGGTGTTTTTCAGACGTTATACTTGCAGGCAAGTGAAACTTGCCAACTATTGCTTAGGGCCATGTTTTTAGGCCACTTCCTTGTTTTTAGCGTACAAGAGACTAGACAGTGAAATGATAGCTGTCTAGACGCAATTTTAAGATCTAGCTTGACAACGAAGCTAGATCTGTCACCCTGCCATGTCATTCATGCATTGTATTCTGTCACGTTTAAATTCCTTATCTGTACGCACTTTTAACTGCCATGCATTGCATCTTACATGTCATCCAAGTTGATTGTTGTATTCGTAGCACACGCTACAATACTTGTACTTCCTCGTCTCGGCTAGGTGCACCCCTATGCCATCATGAAAAACACTTCCTGGCTCGTGATCCAGAAGCGAGCATTCATGTTTGGGGGTAAGGCCCTGGCTCGATACACGTGGAGGCGTAGGGATAAGTGATCACTTGAGCTTAGGAGTTGGCCCGCGCAGCCACTCTGGCCAAAAGGCGTAATCTCTATGCACGACGTGCTTACTTTACTTGTCTTTGTACTTGTGAATGTTTCTTGTAAAACTTGATATCCATGCCATGATTTAAATGCCATGCTCGTACTTTACTTTACTTGTTGCACTCATGCTTTAACTGCCATGTCATTGCATCATGCTAGAACTGCTAGGTTGCTTTACCTACTTTCAGTTTCCTTGCACAAGTCTCTTGTAGACTTGCTGACATGTGCCCCTTGCTCTTTTGGGTGTCACATGTTAGACCCTGAGCCAGAGACCGTAGCTGAGGACGAGGTGTTTGCTGACGCTGAGCCGGAGCCTATGTTTGACAAGGAGTTGGTGGACACCGGTGACCAGTCTTAGGACTGATTTGAGTTGCTTTTGTTTTAGGTTGCTGTTAGTTGTCGGTGCGTAGCACCATTACCTTGTTTTGTACGTTGTACTTTTGTTGGCCATGCTGGGGCCTCTTTTAGACTCTTTTGTTTTAGCCTGGTGGCTTTTCTGCGATGTTGGAATTTACTATTATGGATATTCTGAGATTTCTCTTTTGTCTCATTTCCTTATTATTATCTTTGTTTCGTTTCGTGTTGCAAGGACCTGCTATTTAAAGTTGATTAACGCTTATCGGACTTGCAGCTTTGTAGCTTCAAGTCTGACCGGACCTTCTCTCGCTTCGCCTCCATATTTTTGGGAAGCGGGGCGTGACAAGCACCTTAAGACCATATTACATTAAGGAGATCTAGTAGAGAAAGAAAAAGTGTTGTTCCAAATGACTACATTGTATTTCACTATGAGGTTGACATTGGAGTGATGGAATATGATCTGATCAACTTCAATCAAGTCATGGGAAGTTCTAACTCTCTAAAATAGAGTATGCCTTGAATGTGGTGATTTGACAATGGCGGTTGGGATCTTGTCCCATTGCCAAAAGACGTGAAGCCCATTGGTTGGGAATGGATATTTAAGACCAAAAAGGGATTCAAAAGGCAATTTGGAGAGATATAAGGCTCATTTGTCACAAAGGGCTTCACACAGAAAGAATGCATCTATTATACAGAGACTTTCTCTTCGGGTTATTTGAAAGGCTCTCTTAGGATTATAATGCAATTGATGGTGCATTTCAATCTTAATAATAATATTTCAAGTTTTATCAAGTGATCATCTCGTTCGGTATGGAGATGAATTTAGTCGATGAATGTATATATCATAAGTTTCATAGGAGCAAGTTTATTTGGTGATAACTCTGTGACTAGGGGGGAGACCGGTTTGTCTGAATCAGTAACCTAAGAATGATTTTGAGAGACGGGAAATGCAGAAAATTTCCTATGCATCAGCTGTACAGAGTCTAATGTATGCACAGGTTTGTACACGTCAAGATATTGCATATTTTAAGGACATATTGGGCAGATTGTAAGAAATTCAAGAATAGACCATTTGATAGCAGCCGAATGGGTCTTATAGTACTTACATAGAACAAAAGACTACATGCTCATATATCAGAGTTCAAAAAAGCTTGAGATCATTTGGTATCCTGACTCTGATATTTTAATGGATGCTAAGATAGTATAAAATCTACGTCAGTTTATGTCTATCTACTAGGGAAGAGGGCTAAATAGTCTCTTTTATAGCCTCTCCTAGCATGACTACAGAGTTCATAGCATGTTATGTGACATCCAATCATAAAATATGACTGCAAAATATTGTTACTGGACTTAATATGTATTGAAAGAACACAGATTATTTTGTGACAACAAATCTGTAGTTTTATACTCCAGAAACAATAGGATCTTGACGAAGTCAAAGCATATTAACATCAAGTTCTTGATTATTTAATAAAGTGTTCGGTGTGAACAATTATCTATGGAGCATATCAGAACAAACTACATTATTATTGATATGCTTACAAAGGGATTGCTAACCAATATGTAAGCACATTGCTCGTATATGTGTCATACCAATTGAGGGTATTAAGTTTTAGTCGGAGCTTGTTCTTTGTGTGCTCATATGATATATGCATTTTCAAGTTTTAAGTTTATGGATAATATAAGTTTATATTTTACAGAAATAAAGTTTTGGTTTGTTTATCCTCTGATTTTTGTATGATTTGATCTCACTAAGGTTAAGTGAAGACCAGTTGGAAATAGACATGTTAAGATCTCATTACATGAAATTTTCATGCTACATATTTACATCATGATCCATGTCATTCATTTGTATTGGCTTACGTGATCATTGATGGGTCGAGTTACGATAGATGTAACAAAGGATGCAATTTGATCATATGTTGATATGATTGATGGACCCCAGTTGGTTTACAGATACATTTCATAATGACAGCAAAGTTGAGCTCATTCGACTATTTATACAAAGCATAATTATACGTTTTTACGGATATCCCAAGTGGGAGATTGTTAGATCATTAATCAACGTTGTGCTTATATGTTAAATAATTATGTATTGCAGGCTGTCATATAAGGTTAAGTCTAATCAAAACTGATCGGTTAAGATTTTGAGTATCTGGACTTTAATGTATGAAATAAAGTGCGAGTCTTCAATGTGTATTTCTATTTTTATAATGTGTTAAAATAAGAATTTCAATGACAACATGATTGTTGTCTATATATGCTGGTTACGGTCCATGAATCACATGAATGAAGTTTCTATTCTATTCTGTTGTGATAGTCCATCGACAGAAATAGAGCGTATAGAAAACTAATGGAATTCTCTTAGAATATTCTTGTTGATATTTGTAACGGTCGGTTTCCGATCGTACTTTTCTTTGTGCACGTGCTCTTGATCGTGCACGTGTTTATTTTTAGACTCTATTTGATTTTGCACATTATTGTGTGATATGTTGTCATGATCGTCTCTGAGAGTATTAGATTGTGGAACAACTTTGGAACGACATATCTTGAGTCGTTCTTCCGTGATACTATCTTATTTGATGTGACGTCGCGACTTTCTGTTTTGACGCGAGACATTTCTATTTTTATTTTCGTCTCTCGACGTCGAAATTTAGATCCGTCTTCTTGGTTCTCTTTCTTTCGTCGCCCCGATCACTCCATAATTATTTTAAAATTTTTAGGCTTAATTTGACCTATTTTCCATTTTTGAGCAAGTTTTAAATAATTTTAAAACCAATTTTTATAAGTGTTTTAATTATAATAAAATTCCTATAACATAATAACGCTTTAAAGAATTCTTTGACCAAATTTCAGAATTTTTGGCCGCACCCAACTTTGCGTGAGGGAGAGAAGAGATATTTGTTTTAAATAAATCATTTTAATTATTTTTATTAATCCCCTAAACCCTAGACCTAGCCCTAACCCTCTTTCCTATTTATATTAGCCCTAGGCTAGCTTATTTCCGCATCACACAAACCTTAGCCGTCAAAAACACCTTCCCAAAGTTCATCGCAACGTTGCGACAGCCGCCCCGTGCACGACTGACAGCCGCCACCGCATCGGGCTGTGTCTGACCGAGGCCAAGCCCCGCACCCGCGCTCCGCTCCGCTTCATTGCAAGTTGCAACGTTGCAACCCGCAGTCGCCCGCTCCGACCGAGAGCATCGCTCGGTCAGACCGACGCCCCGCTCCGCTCCGCACCCCGCACCGTTGCAACCCCCGCCTCAGTGCCCGACCGAAGCCCTCGCCCGCACCGACCGAGAGCCCGCTCCGTACCCGCAAGCGCTCCGCACCCCGCTCCGTTGCAAGCCTCGCCCAAGCGCCCGACCGACGGGATCTTCCGCACTGACCCGCTGTGACCGAAGCGCCCCGCCTTGCAACGCTCTCCGCTGCGACGACCGACCCCGTGCGCTGCATTCCCTCGGTCTGACCGAGGAAATCCTCCGCACCGACCGTGTCCGACCGACGGCTGAACGTCGCAACTTGGATTCTTCCACACCAACTCCTGTGGTGGGCCCCCCAAGTCCTCCAGAGGTGTTGTGGGTCCCCCTTTGACCCCTAGCACTGCTGTGGGCCCCACTTGGGTGTGCTACTTCGCGGATTTTCCGTCTACGACGTTACGACACGTCGTAGGCCTTCGTCGCAAGTTTCAACTTTTGAGGAATCGTACGAGGACCAGATTGGACGCTGAGGAATTCTCCGTTCAGACACGACTTCCATTCTACGCAAACTCCGGTTAAGGTTGGTCCCCCGAAACTCGCAGAAACCCCCACAATAGCTGATTGAACCCTAAACTAAAAACCGACAATTTGAACTAAAAATTTATTTTTCCAGCACCAGTAAAATGTTGTACAAATCTAGAAAATCGACGAATGGACTTTATTGACTGTGCACATAGGATTAGATCGTCGATTACGCTGAAACATCGAAAAAGTGACTTTTGACGAATAGGATAGTCCCGATAACCTAGAAACGAACCCTAATAGGATTTGATGAAATTGAGACCTGACACCGTCGCCACGGCACTGTTTCAGACGGACTTCTGCGGACGAGACGCTTGGACGAGATGCTTCGAGAGGACGACACGCTCGCCATCACAGGCAAGTGTATCCACTTGCACTTTTGGCCGTGCTTAGGCCTTAATTGGTTAGAATTGATAACTGTGAACAAATAGAACCGGACGTGAAATGATAGCGTCCGGGACGACCTTTGACGGCTCAGACTTGACGACGAAGTCTGAGCCTGACAACAACAACTTTTGATTTAGTAGGGCTATCATGTGTGTGCGTGTGTGTGGACACCGTAGAATAACTCTTCCCGTCTTGTCACGTCCCGTCCTGTCTTGCATAGCCTGCAGGCAATAGGGCACTCTCCGAGTGATCCCTTGTACTGATTCACAGCTTGCAAGCAATAGGGTACTCTCCAAGCTAGAGAGAGTGATCCCTTGTACTGATACACAGCCTGCGGGCAATTGGGCACTCGCCAAGCTAGAGCGAGTGATCCCTTGTACTGTTTGTCTTGTCTTGTCTTCCTTGGGGTTTGGGGTTGGGTTGAGCGTGCGCACGGCAAGAGGGTCTGATCCCCCTCGAACCGTAAGGCGTGAACCCTTTTCGTGTCTCACTTGTCTTGTCTCGTCTTGTTCCGTCACGTCCCGAATTGTCATGACACCTGTAGGTTAGTCCCGTAGTTGGTAGCACATGCTACGACTACTACTTATTACGCTTTACTTTCCTGCTGCGTTACTTCTTTTTGTTGCTAAGTTATAACCCCAGCATGCTAATCAACCAGTAAATCGTTGTCTAAAAGTTGATACACTTGTAGTTTGGTCTAACCCTTTTTGTAGACCTTACCTGACGTACAGTTCCTTCTTTTGGTGCTGTACGTTAGGTGTTGAGCCAGAGTACGTCGACGAGGCAGACTTGCCAGCTGATGGAGAGCCGGAGGACGTTGATCCGGAGTACGATCCAGAGGAGGACCAGAGTTAGAGGCCTCTCGTTGCTGATCCAGAGTTTCTTTCTCAGTTTACTTTGGGTGTGTAGCACCTTCTGTTTTCTTGCCTAGGTTGGGTGCTTGCACCAGTAGTTTACTTTCTGCAGTTGTAGCCCTTCGGGCGTTTTTAGACTCTCAGTACTTTGGATGTTATTTTTGGAATAAAATGAAATGATATCTCTCTTCAGTACTTTGTTGTTCCGTACTAACTTGCTGGGACCTGTTTTCCTTCGTTATGGAATACCACAGACGCTTATGGGTCTGGGCTCTCAGCCCCGGCCTAAGCGGCCCTTAGTCACGATTCGCCTCCGTCCTTTTTGGGAAGCGGGGCATGACAGGTTTTAGTGGTGGCCCAGGCAGGTCCCATCCTTCTGCGAATACAGAACAATCGAAGTATTGAAATTCATTTTATTATCATCCAGTAATCGTACGAGTCTAATCTCTGTGTTTCTGTCAATAGGATGGCAGGACGACGCGTTACCCGATCGGGGAACTCAGGCGATGGAGTTCCAGAGGACCAGAGCGGAGACTTCCGTCAGTTTGTGGGTGTGATGAGGGAGATGCTGGATGTTCAGCATCAGTTGGTTCAGCAGTCCCAGCGTGCTGCCCAGGCTGTTCCAGTTGCATCACCACCACCTCCGCCTGCCCCACGAGCTGCTCCAGGAGTGAAGCAGTTCGATGAGCTCCAGCCGAGGACATTTTCAGGGAAGGAGGGACCCCTAGCTGCTGACGAGTGGTTCCAGAGCAGGGAGGAGAAGTTAGTTGCTACGAAGATTCCTGACGATACCCGAGTGGAGATAGCGAAGATGCAGCTGATGGAGAATGCGAGGAACTGGTGGCGCATCGAGGAGAGGCGTCTTGAGAAGCCAGTGGGGTGGAAGACCTTCAGATCAATGTTCAAGGACAAGTATTTCACCAAGTCTGCTAGGAGGGAGCTACTGAGCAAGTTTATAGATCTGAAGCAGGGGGATATGACTGTCGAGAAGTATGAAGCTGAGTTTGAGATGCTGAGCCGTTTTGCCCCGCATATGGTAAGGAAGGAGGAGAAGCGAGCTGATCGCTTCCGTCAGGGACTGCGTCCGAAGATTTAGGCTTCTATGTCTTCGGTGAGTTTCACGACTATGAGGGAGGTGCTAGATGCTGCGAAGAACCATGAGATCATAGCTCTTCTGCCTGACCCTCCAGCTGATAAAGGGAAGCATCCCATGGAGCAGTACCGGCCACCTGCTAGGCCGGTGATGAGGCCAGTTCAGACGGTACCATTCAAGAGTCCTGGAGCACCAGTTCAGATTCAGGGCATGGGCCCGTGCCACTTCTGCGGAAAGCCTGGACATGTTCAGGCCACCTGCAAGAAGAAGATGGGGCTATGCTTAGTTTGTGGAGATGCCTCTCATGTAGCGAAGGATTGTCCGAGAGCTCGGCACGCTGTAGTTGGAGCGACAGCCCCACTGCAGATGAGGGCACCTGCTCCAGTCCAGAGAGGACCTGTTGTTCGTGGACCACCCTTGGCGCCACAGAGGCAGATGTTTCAAAGAGCAGCACAGCCCCAGAGGCCGGCGTACACCATGACTGCTGTGGAGACTGAGGAGCTGGATGGAGTTATTGCAGGTAACTCTTGGTTCTAGTCTTTCTTTTCATAATTAGATCGTATTATTTGTGTTGCTTGTTTGACTTGCTTGTTAGAGTAGCTTAGTTTGACCATAGTGTTTATATCTTAGGCACCATTCTAGTGTCCTCTCACCCAGCCTTGGCTTTGTTCGACTCCGGTGCATCTATGTGCATCATATCCCAGAGGTTTGTAACAAAGCACTCCATACCCACCCATACACTCCCTAAGTGTTGGGACATCACCACAGGGAACGGAGTGGTGACAGTGAACTTGGGATGTCGATCGATTTCTTTAGTGGTCAGTGGACACGAGCTCTTCGCAGATTTCATTGTCCACGATCTGCCACACTTCGATGTCGTTCTTGGCATCGATTGGTTGGGAGATTTCCACACCTTGATCGACTGTCACAGCAAGAGGGTGGTGTTCTGGATTCCAGGCCATCCGGAGTTTGAGTTCCGTAGCAGAGATGAGTCGCTTGGGCCCATCAGATTTTGGGCCAAGCCGGAGGTGCCGATTGTTGCAGCCATGCAGATGGAGATGGAGATCGAACGACCAGCAGTCGTCAGAGACTTCGACGACGTCTTCCCGGAGGATATCTCGGGTCTGCCACCCGACAGAGCTCTAGAATTTGGTATTGATCTTATGCCGGGAGTGCAGCCGATATCGAAGGCGCCGTACCGTATGGCTCCCGCTGAGCTCGAGGAGCTGCAGAAGCAGTTAGATGAGTTGCTTCCGAAGGGATTCATCCACCCTAGTGTTCACCATGGGGTGCACCAGTTTTGCTCGTGAAGAAGAAGGATGGGTCCCGCAAGATGTGCATGGACTATCGAGGATTGAATGTTGTCACCGTGAAGAATAAGTATCCGCTGCCGCGCATCGATGCTATCTTTGATCAGCTTGGAGGTTCGAGAGTCTTCTGGAAGTTGGACTTGAGGAGCGGGTACCATCAGTTGAAGGTGAAGAAGGATGATGTTTCAAAGACGGCTTTCCGGACAAAGTACGGACATTATGAGTTCGTGGTCATGCCGTTTGGTATGACCAATGCTCCAGTTGTGTTCATGAATTTGATGAACTTGATTTTCTACGACTTCCTGGATAAGTTTGTCGTCATCTTCATTGACGACATTCTTATTTATTCGAAGTCAGAGGAGGAGCACAGCTGTCACCTGAGGACAGTGCTGGAGACGCTGAGGCGACACAAGCTTTATGCAAAGTATAGCAAGTGCGAGTTCTGGTTGGACAGAGTCGCATTCCTGGGACACGTGGTGTCCGGTGATGGCATATCTGTAGATCCGGAGAAGGTCAGAGCAGTCAGAGATTGGCCGACTCAACAGTCAGCGTCAGACATCAGGAGCTTCCTTGGATTAGCAGGCTATTATCGGCGATTCATTAAGGATTTCTCGAAGATTGTAGAACCGATGACGAAGCTGACGAGGAAGGACGTGGAGTTTCTTTGGTCAGATGCTTTTGAGGAGGCCTTCAGTATCTTGAAGGCGAGATTGACCACGGCACCGGTGTTGGCAGTACCGGATCGAAGCAGAGGCTTCGAAGTTTATTGTGATGCATCAGGGAAGGGCCTAGGATGCATCTTGCACCAGCATGGCCATGTGGTCGCATACGCTTCTTGTCAGTTGAGGACTCTGAGAAGAATTACCTGACGCACGATCTGGAGTTGGCAGCAGTGATTTTTGCACTGAAGATTTGGAGGCACTTCTTGCTAGGTGAGAGTATGAAGATTTTCACCAATCACAAGAGCTTGAAGTACATCTTTACGCAGAAGGAGCTCAACATGCGTCAGAGGTGATGGTTAGAGCTCATGGCTGACTACAGGATTGATTTGCAGTATCATCCGGGGAAGGTGAACGTAGTGCTGGATGCCTTGAGTAGACTTCCTACTATGATGGTGCATATTGCCGACTGGAGGATTTAGCAGGAGCTGAGAGAGATGGATTTGGAGGTTGTCCTACCTGGTGTGTTCATTCATTCATGAATTTATAGATTCAGTCCACGATCGTGGATTGGATCAAGGCAGCACAGGCAGGAGATCCGAAGCTGCAGAGGATCAGGAAGCAGGTTGAAGCTGGACTACGGACGGAGTTCGTGATTCATGAGGATGGTTCGCTGTGGTACGGCAGCAGACTCTGTGTACCTGCAGGTGATGTTCGCGAGGAGCTGTTGAGCGAGGCTCATAGCTCGCCATATTCTATACATCCTGGAGGCACCAAGATGTATAAGGACCTCCGTCTGAATTATTGGTGGATTGGCATGAAGAGGAGCATGGCACGGAGCGTTGCCAAGTGTTTGATATGCCAACAGGTGAAGGCTGAGCACCATCATACTGCTGGGTTGCTGCAACCGCTTCCTATTCCGGAGTGGAAGTGGCAACATATTACGATGGACTTCGTGACTGGTTTACCTCGGACCCCGAGGCAGAACGACGCAGTTTGGTTGATCGTAGATCGGTTGACCAAGTCTACGCACTTTATCCCATTTCGAGTGGGCCAGTCTACGGAAGCTTTGGCGAGGAAATATCTGGAGGTAAAATTTCTATTTACTTCTCTTTTGATTTCCTTTTTGAAATAGTCGTGATGTGGACCGTGTACGTGCAGGAGATTGTACGCTTACATGGAGTCCCCGTGAGCATTGTGTCTGACCGAGACACGAGGTTCACATCTCAGTTCTGGAGAAGTCTGCATGAGAATTTGGGTACGGGTCTGAGTTTCAGCACGGCGTACCACCCGCAGACTGATGGCCAGTCCGAGAGGACTATTCATATTCTGGAGGATATGCTGTGAGCTTGTACGCTCGATTTGAAGGGATCGTGGGAGGACCATCTTCACTTGGTAGAGTTCTCATATAACAACAGCTACCAGGCGAGCATTGGCATGGCGTCGTTTGCTGCCTTATATGGAAGGAAATGTCGATCTCCACTGAGCTGGGATGACATCGGAGATCGGGAGCTGTTGGGTCCAGAGATGATAGTGGAAGCTGTGGATGTCGTGAGGGACATCAGGGAGAAGCTTAGAGTTGCACAGGATC
Organism: Scilla litardierei; assembly: GCA_030789695.1. Lineage (NCBI taxonomy): Eukaryota > Viridiplantae > Streptophyta > Magnoliopsida > Asparagales > Asparagaceae > Scilla > Scilla litardierei. Next base: position 145,548,599 of record CM061136.1, read on the forward strand.
GCTTCAAGCATTGGGCAGATGCCAAGAGGAGACCCTTGGAGTTTCAGCCTGGAGATCACGTCTTCCTGAAGATTTCTCCGAACCGCGGAGTTATTCGTTTTGGGAAGAAGGGAAAGCTGAGTCTGAGGTATATTGGGCCATTTGATGTGCTAGAGCGTGTGGGAGCAGTGGCCTACCGCCTTGCTCTGCCACCGTCTTTGGGGGAGTTCACGACGTATTCCACGTATCTCAGCTACGTCGGTACGTCATTGATCCGTCACACACGGTTGATTTCTCAGAGATTACGGTTCGCCCAGACCTGACATATGACCAGCAGCCTGTGCAGATCTTGGACCATCGACAGAAGCAGTTGAGGAATAAGATAGTCGACCTGGTGAGGGTGATGTGGCGTCACGGATCACCTGGAGAGTCCACCTGGGAGCGTGAGGATGATATGAGAGAGCGCTTCCCGCATCTTTTCCCCAGCGATGCTTGATGTTGATTCCGAGGACGGAATCATTTCTAAGTTGGGGAGGATGTAACGGTCGGTTTCCGATCGTACTTTTCTTTGTGCACGTGCTCTTGATCGTGCACGTGTTTATTTTTAGACTCTATTTGATTTTGAACATTATTGTGTGATATGTCGTCGTGATCGTCTCTGAGAGTATTAGATTGTGGAACAACTTTGGAACGACATATCTCGAGTCGTTCTTCCACGATACTATCTTATTTGATGTGACGTCGCGACTTTCTGTTTTGACGCGAGCCGTTTCTATTTTTATTTTCGTCTCTCGGCGTTGAAATTTAGATCCGTCTTCTTGGTTATCTTTCTTTCGTCGCCCCGATCACTCCATAATTAATTTACAATTTTTAGGCGTAATTTGACCTATTTTCCATTTTTAGCAAGTTTTAAATAATTTTAAAACCAATTTTTATAAGTGTTTTAATTATAATAAAATTCCTATAATATAATAACGCTTTAAAGAATTTTTTGACCAAATTTCAGAATTTTTGGCCGCACCCAACTTTGCGTGAGGGAGAGAAGAGATATTTGTTTTAAATAAATCATTTTAATTATTTTTATTAATCCCCTAAACCCTAGACCTAGCCCTAACCCTCTTTCCTATTTATATTAGCCCTAGGCTAGCTTATTTCCGCATCACACAAACCCTAGCCATCAAAATAACCTTCCCAAAGTTCGTCGCAACGTTCCGACAGCCGCCCCGTGCACGACCGACAGCCGCCACCGCATCGGGCTGTGTCTGACCGAGGCCAAGCCCCGCACCCGCGCTCCACTCACCCGCGCTCCACTCTGCTTCGTTTCAAGTTGCAACGTTGCAACCCGCAGTCGCCCGCTCCGACCGAGAGCATCGCTCGGTCAGACCGACGCCCCGCTCCGCTCCGCACCCCGCACCGTTGCAACCCCCGCCTCAGTGCCCAACCGAAGCCCTCGCCCGCACCGACCGAGAGCCCGCTCCGCACCCGCAAGCGCTCCGCACCCCGCTCCGTTGCAAGCCTCGCCCAAGCGCCCGACCGAAGGGATCTTCCGCACCGACCCGCTGTGACCGAAGCGCCCCGCCTTGCAACGCACTCCGCTGCAACGACCGACCCCGTGCGCTGCATTCCCTCGGTCTAACCGAGGAAATCCTCCGCACCGACCGTGTCCGACCGATGGCTGAACGTCGCAACTTGGATTCGTCCACACCAACTCCTGTGGTGGGCCCCCCAAGTCCTCCTGAGGTGTTGTGGGTCCCCCGTTGACCCCTAGCACTGCTGTGGGCCCCACTTGGGTGTGCTACTTCGCAGATTTGCCGTCTACGACGTTACGACACGTCGTAGGCCTTCGTCGCAAGTTTCAACTTTTGGGGAATCGTGCGAGGACCAGATTGGACGCTGAGGAGTTCTCCGTTCAGACACGACTTCCATTCTACGACAAACTCCGGTTAAGGTTGGTCCCCCGAAACTCGTAGAAACCCCCACAATAGCTGATTGAACCCTAAACTAAAAACCGACAATTTGAACTAAAAATTTATTTTTCCAGCACCAGTAAAACGTTGTACAAATCTAGAAAATCGACGAATGGGCTTTATTGACTGTGCACGTAGGATTAGATCGTCGATTAGGCTGAAACAACGAAAAAGTGACTTTTGACGAATAGGATAGTCCCGATAACCTAGAAACGAACCCTAATAGGATTTGATGAAATTGAGACCTGACACCGTCGCCACGGCACTGTTTCAGACGGACTTTCGCGGACGAGACGCTTGGACGAGACGCTTCGAGAGGACGACACACTCGCCATCACAGGCAAGTGTATCCACTTGCACTTTTGGCCGTGCTTAGGCCTTAGTTGGTTAGAATTGATAACTGTGAACAAATAGAACCGGACGTGAAATGATAGCGTCCGGGACGACCTTTGACGGCTCAGACTTGACGACGAAGTCTGAGCCTGACAACAACAACTTTTGATTTAGTAGGGCTATCATGTGTGTGCGTGTGTGTGAACACCCTAGAATAACCATTCCCGTCTTGTCACGTCCCGTCCCGTCTTGCACAGCCTGCGGGCAATAGGGCACTCTCCGAGTGATCCCTTGTACTGATTCACAGCCTGCGGTCAATAGGGCACTCTCCAAGCTAGAGAGAGTGATCCCTTATACTGATACACAGCCTGCGATCAATAGGGCACTTGCCAAACTAGAGCGAGTGATCCCTTGTACTGTTTGTCTTGTCTTGTCTTCCTTGAGGTTTGGGGTTGGGTTGAGCGTGCGCACGGCAAGAGGGTCTGATCCCCCTCGAACCGTAAGGCGTGAACCCTTTTTGTGTCTCACTTGTCTTATCTCGTCTTGTTCTTTCACGTCCCGACTTGTCATGACACCTGCAGGTTAGTCTCGTAGTTGGTAGCACACGCTACGACTACTACTTGTTACGCTTTACTTTCCTGCTGCGTTACTTCTTTTTGTTGCTCAGTTATAACCCCAGCATGCTAATCAACCAGTAAATCGTTGTCTAAAAGTTGATACACTTGTAGTTTGGTATAACCCTTTTTGTAGACCTTACCTGACGTACAGTTCCTTCTTTGGGTGTTGTACGTCAGGTGTTGAGCCAGAGTACGTCGACGAGGCAGACTTGCCAGCTGACGGAGAGCCGGAGGACGTTGATCCAGAGTGCGATCCAGAGGAGGACCAGAGTTAGAGGCCTCTCGTTGCTGATCCAGAGTTTCTTTCTCAGTTTAGTTTGGGTGTGTAGCACCTTCTATTTTCTTGCCTAGGTTGGGTGCTTGCACCGGTAGTTTACTTTCTGCAGTTGTAGCCCTTCGGGCGTTTTTAGACTCTCAGTACTTTGGATGTTATTTTTGGAATAAAATGAAATGATATCTCTCTTCAGTACTTTGTTGTCCCGTACTAACTTGCAGGGACCTGTTTTCATTCGTTATAGAATACCACAGACGCTTATTGGGTCTGGGCTCTCAGCCCCGGCCTAAGCGGGCCTTAGTCACGATTCGCCTCCGTCCTTTTTGGGAAGCGGTGCATAACAGGTTTTAGTGGTGGCCCATGCAGGTCTCATCCTTCTGCGAATACAGAACAATCGAAGTATTGAAATTCATTTTATTATCATCCAGTAATCGTACGAGTCTAATCTCTGTGTTTCTGTCAATAGGATGGCAGGACGACGCGTTACCCGATCGGGGAATGTAACGACTGGTTTTCGTGTAATTGGATTATCTATATTAAAATATATGCATGGTGGATTTTCTCCTTGGATGTGTGGTTTTCGTCGCCATAGCTTTCACTTTCGATCGTTTCGTCGTGATTTTCTAGCTTCTTCCTTCGATCGTCGATTTCGGAGTAAGTCATTCGTGACGAGCTTCAAATCGCTCATATCTTAGAGTTAGAGTGATCTTAGAAGCCATAGGAATCTTCCCGAAGCTCTGCGATTCGAATTGGCACTTTTAGTGCATCTTAGTTGGTTCGAGAAGGGGAACCAACCGACTAGATTGAGATCTAGTCGGTCGGTAACTCTACTCAGACCGACTAGTTCCTTGGATTGATTTTACTTAAGTTATTGTATCTGTTTAGTCGGTCTAAGTTCATCTTTCGACCGACTAGTTGTCAAACTAGTCGGTTAAGTTTTGTACTCAGACCGACTAATTTCTAGTTCTTCTGTACAGCCGAGTTACTGTTCACTCTTAGTCGGTCCAAGAACGTTCAACGACCGACTAGAAGTCAAACTAGTCGGTCAGTAGTTGTTCTTCGACCGACTAACTCTTAGTTCAGGTTTTCGACTAGAGCTACTGTTTACACTTAGTCGGTCTGCGTTGGTCAACCGACCGACTAGTTCTCAAACTAGTCGGTCAGCAGTTGGTCTTTGACCGACTAAGCAGTGCAGGAAACCCTAGTTTTGCCCTAGCCGCCACCAATCTCTATAAATACCCCTCCAAACGTTTTCTTCTCCTCCCTCACGACCTAAAACCCTAATTTCTCCCCCATTGAGCCCCCATCTTCCTCAAACCCTTATTCCTTCATTCCAAGCTCCTCCTCCATCATCCAAACCATCCCTCAACACATTCTACCTCTCATCTTCCCCAAAACTCCATCAAACCCCCAAAATCCCCCAAAAACCCTAGTTCTCCAAACTTCTCCATTGGTTTCCAGATCTGGTCCTTAGGTTCTCCAGAGTGTTTCTTCCGCTTCCTCACGCGACTTCCCCGTAGATTAGCATCCGCGAGACGAACCTTCGTGATCGTCATCCCCGGTGCTAGGCAAGTGAAACTTGCATCTCTTGATTTGGGCCATGTCTTAGGCCATTACCTTGCTTTAGCGTAAAAGAGACTAGATGGTGAAAGGATAGCCGTCTAGACGCCATTGACCTAGCTTGACAACGAAGCTTGGTCCGTCACCCTTATCATGCTTGTATGTCATGTTTAATTACAATTAACGGTACGCGAATATTGTTCATGTCATTGCATTTTGCCTGTCACGTTTAAATACAATTAACGGTACGCGAATATCTGTCCATGACATTGCATACATCGATTGTTCATCGTGAATGAGTAGCTCACGCTACAAAACTGATAGTTCCTGGCTCGTGACCAGAAGCGAGCATAATGAGTTGCTAACCCCAACGCTCGATATTGAGGCTAGGTGTCCCCTACGCCATACTTGTGTTTCCTGGCTCGTGACCAGAAGCGAGCATAATGAGTTGCTAACCCCAACGCTCGATATTGAATTGTTAACTAGGAAAACAAGCTCCCGTGCGGGGCAACCCTGGCTCACTTGCTGGGCTCATGTACAGGGACCCTGGCTTGTTTACGTGTGGGATGGGGTAAGAGTTAAGCGGTCATTCAACTGGGGGTCTGCCTGATCAGCAACTGCAGTTGTAAGGCGTAAACTCTGGGGTGGGGTAGTGTTTAGTGCCGATCAGCGTGAATGTTATACCATTCAGCTGAAGGGCGTAAACATCTACAAACAACAGTGAAACGTGAATAGTGAAATGATTGAGATTGTTAGTAGCTTGGCTACTCTTGTCTTGTCCCGATAATTGTTCTCTTGTACTTATTGTCTCGCCATGTCTTGCTTGTGCACTCATGTTATAACTGCCATGTCATGCATACTATAACTGCTAGGGTGCTAGTTTACCTTCCCTTCAGTTTCCTTGCTCAAGTCTTTTCAGACTTGCTGACATGTGCCCCTTTCTCTTTGGGTGTCACATGTTAGTTGCCAAGCCAGAGCTTGTTGCGGAGGACGTTGTGTTTGCTGAGGAGGAGTCTTGTGGACACCGGTGACTTGTTGAGTTTCCCTTTATGTTTTAGGATTCCTGTTAGTTGTCGGTGCGTGGCACCCTTGTATGTATGTTATACTTTGTTGGCCATGTTTAGGCATTAGTCCCTTTTTCATTTAGCCTGGTGGCTTTTCTGCGATATTGTAATTTGTTTATGGACATTTGGAGATTCAATAAAATGTCGTCTCATTTCCTTGTTATCATTGTTGTTTCGTTTCGCTTTGCAAGGACTTGCCACAATAAGTGTTTTTATACGCTTATCAGACTTGGAGCTTCACAGCTTCAAGTTTGTGCGGACCTTCTCACGTCTCGCCTCCACATTTTTGGGAAGCGGGGCGTGACAGGTTTTAGTGGTGGCCCATGCAGGTCCATTTGCAAATGCGAACTATCGGAACAACGATAATAATTATAGAATATCCATTAAATAAATTAGAACATCCAAGTTATAAGCCCGGAGTCTAGGTTTTTAGCGTTCCTATGTCTTAGGTGGTTGGTAGGCGTGTTAGAGCATCTGTCCCAGCTTGGTAGGAAATCCATTAGATCAGGACCATAGTGAGACTTAGTTAGAAGTTTGTGCTTTCTAGTTAGGGATCCTTGATTGTTAGTTAGACTCCATGTTAGTGATTGATTTGATAGTCCTAAGAGTTACCTTAGTGGTTCATGTCTAGCTCTGACCATGATAGACTCCTGGGATTTCTTTAGCCGTTCGCTTGGGTTCATCGGTTCCGGGCCCAACAGAACATGATCTTGATTCACTTAGAACCTTCCTGAAATCTATATTCTAACCCATTAGAAGCTTTAGTGTTAAGGTTCCATTGGCCTTTAGTTAACCCGATGATTAGAACCCCCCTGATTCAATCTTTCCTGGTCACTACACTTTGGTGTTACTGACCGTAGATCTTCCTCATGGTTTTCTTGCATCTTGATTTTGGTGCATGCCTCACACAACCACATTCATTGCCCTCGATTCACATGATCCCCTCCTTACTATTATCATTGACCTTTCAAATCTTTCCGTTGCAAATCTTGATTCTTCCAAAGTCGTTTCCAAATTTTCCCTTATTAAAAGTTTCCACTTGATTTTAAATTTTGTTTTAAACCTTCTTCCAATATATTTCCATTACTTCCATTTGAGCTAAAAGTCATTCTTAGATTTTGAAGACTATTTGGTCGTAATTTTAAATTACTATATGGTAACTATCTTTCTAACATATATCGTCTGCACTTGATTTTAAACTTTAGTACTATTTCGATAATTCGATACACCACCTTTTGTACTATTGCGAAATTTATTTCAGCTATTTACCGTACGTACTTTAAAATACTTCTTTCAAAGATAAATAGGATTCCAATTAATTTATGAATATATACTAATTACAAGTTTGTCGTACCCGTACTTCAAGTCTTTTACCAACCCATTCATGTGGCAAATCCTTGTTTCCCCTAAAATTATTTTCGATGTTCCTCTTTCGCTAAGTTTGAATTGGTTCGCGAACTTTTAATATATATATATTAGGTTTCGTACTCTTTCGCGACTTAAATTTATTTGTTCTTTTCTAAACATTGAAACTTTTGTCGAGACTTTTGATTATTAGTTATAATATTCTTCAGCCTATATTTTCATATCGATATAAATGACTTGCCTCTTTTCATATACCAATTTTCTTCTGAACCGTACTTCTATTTTTCCTAACCTGAATTATAATTTTCTTTTCTTACTTATGCCATTAAAACTTATTCGAATACCGCATCATGTTTGCTTCTTATATACCTTTCAAGTCCCATGGGGCTTTAGCTTTCAGCGAGTCGATTTTATGCTCAACGTTTTCCCTAGTTCAGATTTTCGTGAAATTACTTTTCGAAACCATTTCCTGATTTAGACCTCCAAAATTCGGTTTTAAAGCTTATTATCAATTTAATATTTCTATATATGTATATATCCCCCCACTTACTTCCATACCACTAAGATGTTATTATCTTTCCATTCGTCATAAATATTTCTAAAAAATGATTTCTAAAGTAGAACTTCAATTAATTTTTATATATCAGTACTACGAACGTTATGTTCCTCGTTTCCCCTATTTCAGATTTTTGTAAAAATCATTATTTCATAACCTTTTTTGATCTAGACCCTCCATAAATTTGATTTTAAAGTTTCACTACAAATTTTGATAATACTACTAATAAGCTATTGTTATCTTTCCGTTCACCCTACATGCCTTTAGAATAATTTCTAAACTAAAGTGAATTTCGAATGTTTTCATATATCCGCATTAGGCTCATTAGCTCGTATGTTAAGAGCTTTGTGTACATCAGTCTCTTTTTGGCAAATCCTGATTCCTCTAAAGGTAGTTTCAATATTGATTAATTGAGCTTTTTCCTGGCTTAAAGACTTTGAAAGTATTTGGCATGAGTTTAAAATTCTTTCCTTAATTTAATTTCGTTTCAAAACTTTTGCCAACATTATTAAATCACCGCCGTATAATATTTTCTAAAACTACGACCTCAAGATTCGTGTGAATGATTTACTTTCTTTTAATGACCTTACGTGAGCCAATAAACCGTTTTCTCCTATTATGTATATTCGACTCAAACTTATTTCAAACAATTTGTTTTGTCGACCTCTAAGTGATTTTATGCGGAAAGGAACCCCAACTTTGAAGTATAGCGGTTTTCAAACTTTTCGTATTTTAGAATATGTTATTTACACTATTTTCCATGTGCCCTAATGGAGCATCATTACATCATTGCACAACTGTTTTCATGCTTTCGATCCTTCTATTCGTTACGCGCTTGATTTCAATTTCTTTCCTTTTGTCTAGCCAATAGAGCTTGTCGTCGCCGTGTCAACCTTAATATAGTCTGGTGGGCCCCATTAGTGTAATTTGATGTGTCGTCGTAGTGTATTTAATTTCATGGTGCATATGAAGTTGTTTGTGGTTGGTATTGGTATATTGTGTGTAGGTAGTTATGTATTAGCTGCATGAGTGTAAGTGTGATATACATATGATAGTAGGATTATAATGTTTGATTGGTATTACTTGTTTTTATGAGATGTCGTATGCGTGTATACCATGAGGTATACCCGACTACTGCATATCTTAATTTATGTATGAAGTGAATGTGTATAGATGTACCAATTATAGGTGGATGGATATGGTATGAAGATATACGATGCTTGGGTGTGACTATAGGTAAATACTTTTATTAGGGAGAGTATTGTAATTATAGGTGTGCTGATATTTGTAATAATATCATGGTATATGAAGTAATTGAAATATGTGATATTACCTGATTAGATATTAAGGGTGTTTGACATTTAGATATGTATGTGGTTATGATGGTAGACGTGTATGCATTAGATAGTATTGGCATATGTATGGATGCTATGTTATGTGTATGGAATTATTCCGCTATGATTTTGAGTCTCACTCAAGTTTGAGTGGGTACACTCTATGTACATTGGTGTATTGTATGTGGTTGGTGAATAGTGATGGATGATGTATGTAAAATGTTTGGATTGTTTGTGCCGGTTGTGTTACGCACACGATTGTGGGTGGCTATACCAATATATAGTTATGTGAGTCGGTCTTGTGGTATAGTTTTCACTAAGGACTTGGTTGCGTGAATATATGTGCGCTAGCTAAACTAGGTGCGTAGATGTGCTAAGCATATAGTGGTGTGATTGGTATATATATGAATGAAATATTAGCGTGTGTGGGTGTGCACCATGCACGGGTAAGTATGTGATAGTTATAGGAATTGGTGACTATGGTATGTGTGGTGTGTCGTGATTATAGCTATAGGACTATATATGAAGTGATAATATGGTAAAATGTGTGCATGCATTTGAATGACTATGAATTGTGAAATTATAATGATGGTGAATGTATATTTGGTATAGTGAACTTGTTTTAACAATTGTATGGTGTGATTTCGCATGTTGATTGTTTGGCGCATACTAGGAGATATAGGGACTAGTGTATTCTTATTGTCTTGTCCATAGGTAGTTACCTATGCGTGTAGATTCCAATGGTATTTTCTAGTGTGAAATTAATTTCATATAAGTAAGAGAGACTTGGTTATTTTCATATAGTGTGTAATAAGTGTTTTATAGCTATATAGAATATACTTGCCTATATAAATGATTTGAATACGTGAATGGAGTTGTTTGATTATAATAATTATAAGTGTAGTATGTGCGTGAATATATATTTACTTCCGTGGTGTTAATAATTGACTACCTAGAGTATATATATATAAGCGCTTGAAATGAATGTACTTGGTTGAAATTTTGATGTGATATTGATTGAGGGTAGTTACTAGGGCGACTAGATATGTTAGAAAGTCCGAGGACGGACTTTATTCTAAGGTGGGTAGGATGTAACGACTGGTTTTCGTGTAATTGGATTATCTATATTAAAATATATGCTTGGTGGATTTTCTCCTTGGATGTGTGGTTTTCCTCGCCATAGCTTTCACTTTCGATCGTTTCGTCGTGATTTTCTAGCTTCTTCCTTCGATCGTCGATTTCGGAGTAAGTCATTCGTGACGAGCTTCAAATCGCTCATATCTTAGAGTTAGAGTGATCTTAGAAGCCATAGGAATCTTCCCGAAGCTCTGCGATTCGAATTGGCACTTTTAGTGCATCTTAGTTGGTTCGAGAAGGGGAACCAACCGACTAGATTGCGATCTAGTCGGTCGGCAACTCTACTCAGACCGACTAGTTCCTTAGATTGATTTTACTTAAGTTACTGTATCTGTTTAGTCGGTCTAAGTTCATCTTTCGACCGACTAGTTGTCAAACTAGTCAGTTAAGTTTTGTACTCAGACCGACTAATTCCTAGTTCTTCTGTACAGCCAAGTTACTGTTCACTCTTAGTCGGTCCAAGAACGTTCAACGACCGACTAGAAGTCAAACTAGTCGGTCAGTAGTTGTTCTTCGACCGACTAACTCTTAGTTCAGGTTTTCGACTAGAGCTACTGTTTACACTTAGTCGGTCTGCGTTGGTCAACCGACCGACTAGTTCTCAAACTAGTCGGTCAGCAGTTGGTCTTTGACCGACTAAGCAGTGCAGGAAACCCTAGTTTTGCCCTAGCCGCCACCAATCTCTATAAATACCCCTCCAAACGTTTTCTTCTCCTCCCTCACGACCTAAAACCCTAATTTCTCCCCCATTGAGCCCCCATCTTCCTCAAACCCTTATTCCTTCATTCCAAGCTCCTCCTCCATCATCCAAACCATCCCTCAACACATTCTACCTCTCATCTTCCCCAAAACTCCATCAAACCCCCAAAATCCCCCAAAAACCCTAGTTCTCCAAACTTCTCCATTGGTTTCCAGATCTGGTCCTTAGGTTCTCCAGAGTGTTTCTTCCGCTTCCTCACGCGACTTCCCCGTAGATTAGCATCCGCGAGATGAACCTTCGTGATCGTCATCCCCGGTGCTAGGCAAGTGAAACTTGCATCTCTTGATTTGGGCCATGTCTTAGGCCATTACCTTGCTTTAGCGTAAAAGAGACTAGATGGTGAAAGGATAGCCGTCTAGACGCCATTGACCTAGCTTGACAACGAAGCTTGGTCCGTCACCCTTATCATGCTTGTATATCATGTTTAATTACAATTAACGGTACGCGAATATTGTTCATGTCATTGCATTTTGCCTGTCACGTTTAAATACAATTAACGGTATGCGAATATCTGTCCATGACATTGCATACATCGATTGTTCATCGTGAATGAGTAGCTCACGCTACAAAACTGATAGTTCCTGGCTCGTGACCAGAAGCGAGCATAATGAGTTGCTAACCCCAACGCTCGATATTGAGGCTAGGTGTCCCCTACGCCATACTTGTGTTTCCTAGCTCGTGACCAGAAGCGAGCATAATGAGTTGCTAACCCCAATGCTCGATATTGAATTGTTAACTAGGAAAACAAGCTCCCGTGCGGGGCAACCCTGGCTCACTTGCTGGGCTCATGTACAGGGACCCTGGCTTGTTTACGTGTGGGATGGGGTAAGAGTTAAGCGGTCATTCAACTGGGGGTCTGCCTGATCAGCAACTGCAGTTGTAAGGCGTAAACTCTGGGGTGGGGTAGTGTTTAGTGCCGATCAGCGTGAATGTTATACCATTCAGCTGAAGGGCATAAACATCTACAAACAACAGTGAAACGTGAATAGTGAAATGATTGAGATTGTTAGTAGCCTGGCTACTCTTGTCTTGTCCCGATAATTGTTCTCTTGTACTTATTGTCTCGCCATGTCTTGCTTGTGCACTCATGTTATAACTGCCATGTCATGCATACTATAACTGCTAGGGTGCTAGTTTACCTTCCCTTCAGTTTCCTTGCTCAAGTCTTTTCAGACTTGCTGACATGTGCCCCTTTCTCTTTGGGTGTCGCATGTTAGTTGCCAAGCCAGAGCTTGTTGCGGAGGACGTTGTGTTTGCTGAGGAGGAGTCTTGTGGACACCGGTGACTTGTTGAGTTTCCCTTTATGTTTTAGGATTCCTGTTAGTTGTCGGTGCGTGGCACCCTTGTATGTATGTTATACTTTGTTAGCCATGTTTGGTCCTTAGTCCCTTTTTCATTTAGCCTGGTGGCTTTTCTGCGATATTGTAATTTGTTTATGGACATTTGGAGATTCAATAAAATGTCGTCTCATTTCCTTATAATCATTGTTGTTTCGTTTCGCTTTGCAAGGACTTGCCATAATAAGTGTTTTTATACGCTTATCAGACTTGGAGCTTCACAGCTTCAAGTTCGTGCGGACCTTCTCACGTCTCGCCTCCACATTTTTGGGAAGCGGGGCGTGATAGTGAACTCAGGTGATGGAGTTCCAGAAGACCAGAGCGGAGACTTCCGTCAGTTTCTGGGTGTGATGAGGGAGATGCTGGATGTTCAGCATCAGTTGGTTCAGCAGTCCCAGCGTGCTGCCCAGGCTGTTCCAGTTGTACCACCACCAACTCCGCCTGCCCCACGAGCTGCTCCAGGAGTGAAGCAGTTCAATGAGCTCCAGCTGAGGACATTTTCAGGGAAGGAGGGACCCCTAGCTGCTGACGAGTGGATCTAGAGCACGGAGGAGAAGTTAGTTGCTGAGAAGATTCCTAACGATACTCGAGTGGAGATAGCGAAGAGGCAGCTGATGGAGAATGCGAGGAACTGGTGGCGCATCGAGGAGAGGCGTCTTGAGAAGCCAGTGGGGTGGAAGACCTTCAGATCAATGTTCAAGGACAAGTATTTCACCAAGTCTGCTAGGAGGGAGCTACTGAGCAAGTTTATAGATCTGAAGCAGGGGGATATGACTGTCGAGAAGTATGAAGCTGAGTTTGAGATGCTGAGCCGTTTTGCCCCGCATATGGTAAGGAAGGAGGAGAAGCGAGCTGATCGCTTCCGTCAGGGACTGCGTCCGAAGATTTAGGCTTCTATGTCTTCGGCGAGTTTCACGACTATGAGGGAGGTGCTAGATGCTGCGAAGAACCATGAGATCATAGCTCTTCTGCCTGACCCTCCAGCTGATAAAGGGAAGCATCCCATGGAGCAGTACCGGCCACCTGCTAGGCCGGCGATGAGGCCAGTTCAGACGGTACCATTCAAGAGGCCTGGAGCACCAGTTCAGATTCAGGGCATGGGCCCGTGCCACTTCTGCGGAAAGCCTGGACATGTTCAGGCCACCTGCAAGAAGAAGATGGGGCTATGCTTAGTTTGTGGAGATGCCTCGCATGTAGCGAAGGATTGTCCGAGAGCTCGGCATGCTGTAGTTGGAGCGCCAGCCCCGCTGCAGATGAGGGCGCCTGCTCCAGTCCAGAGAGGACCTGTTGTTCGTGAACCACCCTTGGCGCCACAGAGGCAGATGTTTCAGAGAGCAGCACAGCCCCAGAGGCCGGTGTACACCATGACTGCTGTGGAGACTGAGGAGCTGGATGGAGTTATTACAGGTAACTCTTGGTTCTAGTCTTTCTTTTCATAATTAGATCTTATTATTTGTGTTGCTTGTTTGACTTGCTTGTTAGAGTAGCTTAGTTTGACCATAGTGTTTATATCTTAGGCACCATTCTAGTGTCCTCTCAACCAGCTTTGGCTTTGTTCGACTCCGGTGCATCTATGTGCATCATATCCCTGAGGTTTGTAACAAAGCACTCCATACCCAACCATACACTCCCTAAGTGTTGGGACATCACCACAGGGAACGGAGTGGTGACAGTGAACTTGGGATGTCGATCGATTTCTTTAGTGGTCAGTGGACACGAGCTCTTCATAGATTTCATTGTCCACGATCTGCCACACTTCGATGTCGTTCTTGGCATCGATTGGTTGGGACATTTCCACGCCTCGATCGACTGTCACAGCAAGAGGGTGGTGTTCTGGATTCCAGGCCATCCGGAGTTCGAGTTCCGTAGAAGTGATGAGTCGCTTGGGCCCATCAGATTTTGGGCCAAGCCGGAGGTGTCGATTATTGCAGCCATGCAGATGGAGATGGAGATCGAACGACCAGCAGTCGTCAGAGACTTCGACGACGTATTCCCGGAGGATATCTCGGGTCTGCCACCCGACAGAGCTCTAGAATTTGGTATTGATCTTATGTCGGGAGCGCAGTCGATATCGAAGGCGCCGTACCGTATGGCTCCCGCTGAGCTCGAGGAGCTGCGGAAGCAGTAAGATGAGTGTGGACTATCCACCCTAGTGTTCACCATGGGGTGCACCAGTTTTGCTCGTGAAGAAGAAGGATGGGTCCCGCAGGATGTGCGTGGACTATCGAGGATTGAATGTTGTCACCGTGAAGAATAAGTATCCGCTGCCGTGCATCGACGATATCTTTGATCAGCTTGGAGGTTCGAGAGTCTTCTCGAAGTTGGACTTGAGGAGCGGGTACCATCAGTTGAAGGTGAAGAAGGATGATGTTTCGAAGACGGCTTTTCGGACAAAGTACGGACATTATGAGTTCGTGGTCATGCCGTTTGGTATGACCAATGCTCCAGTTGTGTTCATGAATTTGATGAATTTGATTTTCTACGACTTCATGGATAAGTTTGTCGTCATCTTCATTGACGACATTCTTATTTATTCGAAGTCAGAGGAGGAGCACAGCTGTCACCTGAGGACAGTGCTGGAGACGCTGAGGAGACACAAGCTTTATGCAAAGTATAGCAAGTGCGAGTTCTGGTTGGACAGAGTCGCATTCCTGGGACACGTGGTGTCCGGTGATGGCATATCTGTAGATTCGGAGAAGGTCAGAGCAGTCAGAGATTGGCCGACTCCGCAGTCAGCGTCAGACATCAGGAGCTTCCTTGGATTAGCAGGCTATTATCGGTGATTCATTAAGGATTTCTCGAAGATTGTAGAACCGATGACGAAGCTGACGAGGAAGGACATGGAGTTTCTTTGGTCAGATGCTTGTGAGGAGGCCTTCAGTATCTTGAAGGCGAGATTGACCATGGCACAGGTGTTGGCAATACCGGATCGAAGCGAAGGCTTCGAAGTTTATTGTGATGCATCAGGGAAGGGCCTAGGATGCGTCTTGCACCAGCATGGCCACGTGGTCGCATACGCTTCTCGTCAGTTGAGGACTCTGAGAAGAATTACCTGACACACGATCTGGAGTTGGTAGCAGTGATTTTTGCACTGAAGATTTGGTGGCACTTCTTGCTAGGTGAGAGTATGAAGATTTTCACCGATCACAAGAGCTTGAAGTACATCTTTACGCAGAAGGAGCTCAACATGCGTCAGAGGCGATGGTTAGAGCTCATGGTTGACTACGAGATTGATTTGCAGTATCATCCGAGGAAGGTGAAGGTAGTGCCGGATGCCTTGAGTAGACTTCCTACTACGATGATGCATATTGCCGACTGGAGGATTCAGCAGGAGCTGAGAGAGATGGATTTGGAGGTTGTCCTACCTGGTGTGTTCATTCATTCATGAATTTGCAGATTCAGTCCACGATCGTGGATTGGATCAAGGCAGCACAGGCAGGAGATCCGAAGCTGCAGAGGATCATGAAGCAGGTTGAAGCTGGACTACGGACGGAGTTCGTGATTCATGAGGATGGTTCGCTGTGGTACGGCAGCAGACTCTGTGTACCTGCAGGTGATGTTCACGAGGAGCTGTTGAGCGAGGCTCATAGCTCGCCATATTCTATACATCCTGGAGGCACCAAGATGTATAAGGACCTCCGTCTGAATTATTGGTGGATTGGCATGAAGAGGAGCATGGCACGGAGCATTGCCAAGTGTTTGATATGCCAACAGGTGAAGGCTGAGCACCATCATACTGCTGGGTTGCTGCAACCGCTTCCTATTCCGGAGTGGAAGTGGCAACATATTACGGTGCACTTCGTGACTGGTTTACCTCGGACCCCGAGGCAGAACGACGCGGTTTGGGTGATCGTAGATCGGTTGACCAAGTCTGCGCACTTTATCCCATTTCGAGTGGGCCAGTCTACGGAAGCTTTGGCGAGGAAATATCTGGAGGTAAAATTTCTATTTACTTCTCTTTTGATTTCCTTTTTGAAATAGTCGTGATGTGGACCGTGTACGTGCAGGAGATTGTACGCTTACATGGAGTCCCCGTGAGCATTGTGTCTGACCGAGACACGAGGTTCACATCTCAGTTCTGGAGAAGTCTGCAGGAGAATTTGGGTATGGGTCTGAGTTTCAGCACGGCGTACCACCCGCAGACTGATGGCCAGTCCGAGAGGACTATTCAGATTCTGGAGGATATGCTGTGAGCTTGTACGCTCGATTTGAAGGGATCGTGGGAGGACCATCTTCACTTGGTAGAGTTCTCATATAACAACAGCTACCAGGCGAGCATTGGCATGGCGTCGTTTGCTGCCTTATATGGAAGGAAATGTCGATCGCCACTGAGCTGGGATGACATCGGAGATCGGGAGCTGTTGGGTCCAGAGATGATAGTGGAAGCTGTGGATGTCGTGAGGGACATCAGGGAGAAGCTTAGAGTTGCACAGGATCGCTTCAAGCATTGGGCAGATGCCCAGAGGAGACCCTTGGAGTTTCAGCCTGGAGATCACGTCTTCCTGAAGATTTCTCCGAACCGCGGAGTTATTCGTTTTGGCAAGAAGGGAAAGCTAAGTCTGAGGTATATTGGGCCATTTGATGTGCTAGAGCGTGTGGGAGCAGTGGCCTACCGCCTTGCTCTGCCACCGTCTTTGGAGGGAGTTCACGACGTATTCCACGTATCTCAGCTACGTCGGTACGTCATTGATCCGTCACACACGGTTGATTTCTCAGAGATTACGGTTCGCCCAGACCTGACATATGACCAGTAGCCTTTGTAGATCTTGGACCGTCGACAGAAGCAGTTGAGGAATAAGATAGTCGACCTGGTGAGGGTGATGTGGCGTCACGGATCACCTGGAGAGTCCACCTGGGAGCGTGAGGATGATATGAGAGAGCGCTTCCCGCATCTTTTCCCCAGCGATGCTTGATGTTGATTCCGAGGACGGAATCATTTCTAAGTTGGGGAGGATGTAACGGTCGGTTTCCGATCGTACTTTTCTTTGTGCACGTGCTCTTGATCGTGCACGTGTTTATTTTTAGACTCTATTTGATTTTGAACATTATTGTGTGATATGTCGTCGTGATCGTCTCTAAGAGTATTAGATTGTGGAAAAACTTTGGAACGACATATCTTGAGTCGTTCTTCCGCGATACTATCTTATTTGATGTGACGTCGCGACTTTCTGTTTTGACGCGAGACGTTTCTATTTTTATTTTCGTCTCTCGACGAGAAATTTAGATCCGTCTTCTTGGTTATCTTTCTTTCATCGTCCCGATCACTCCATAAATATTTTACAATTTTTAGGCGTAATTTGACCTATTTTCCATTTTTGAGCAAGTTTTAAATAATTTTAAAACCAATTTTTATAAGTGTTTTAATTATAATAAAATTCCTATAATATAATAACGCTTTAAAGAATTTTTTGACCAAATTTCAGAATTTTTGGCCGCACCCAACTTTGCGTGAGGGAGAGAATAGATATTTGTTTTAAATAAATCATTTTAATTATTTTTATTAATCCCCTAAACCCTAGACCTAACCCTAACCCTCTTTCCTATTTATATTAGCCCTAGGCTAGCTTATTTCCGCATCACACAAACCCTAGCCGTCAAAATCACCTTCCCAAAGTTCGTCGCATCGTTAGCCGCCCCGTGCATGACCGACAACCGCCCCGCATCGGGCTGTATCTGACCGAGGCCAAGCCCCGCACCCGCGCTCCACTCCGCTTCGTTGCAAGTTGCAACGTTGCAACCCGCAGTCGCCCGCTCCGACCGAGAGCATCGCTCGGTCAGACCGACGCCCCGCTCCGCTCCGCACCCCGCACCGTTGCGACCCCCGCCTCAGTGCCCAACCGAAGCCCTCGCCCGCAACGACCGAGAGCCCGCTCCGCACCCACAAGCGCTCCGCACCCTGCTCCGTTGCAAGCCTCGCCCAAGCGCCCGACCGACGGGATCTTCCGCACCGACCCGCTGTGACCGAAGCGCCCCGCCTTGCAACACTCTCCGCTGCGACGACCGACCCCGTGCGCTGCATTCCCTCGGTCTGACCGAGGAAATCCTCCGCACCGACCGTGTCCGACCGACGGCTGAACGTCGCAACTTGGATTCTTCCACACCAACTCCTGTGGTGGGCCCCCCAAGTCCTCCAGAGGTGTTGTGGGTCCCCCTTTGACCCCTAGCACTGCTGTGGGCCCCACTTGGGTGTGCTACTTCGCAGATTTGCCGTCTACGACGTTACGACACGTCGTAGGCCTTCGTCGCAAGTTTCAACTTTTGGGGAATCGTGCGAGGACCAGATTGGACGCTGAGGAGTTCTCCGTTCAGACACGACTTCCATTTACGACAAACTCCGGTTAAGGTTGGTCCCCCGAAACTCGTAGAAACCCCCACAATAGCTGATTGAACCCTAAACTAAAAACCGACAATTTGAACTAAAAATTTATTTTTCCAGCACCAGTAAAACGTTGTACAAATCTAGAAAATCGACGAATGGGCTTTATTGACTGTGCACATAGGATTAGATCGTCGATTAGGCTGAAACATCGAAAAAGTGACTTTTGACGAATAGGATAGTCCCGATAACCTAGAAACGAACCCTAATAGGATTTGATGAAATTGAGACCTGACACCGTCGCCACGGCACTGTTTCAGACGGACTTCCGCGGACGAGACGCTTGGACGAGACGCTTCGAGAGGACGACACACTCGCCATCACAGGCAAGTGTATCCACTTGCACTTTTGGCCGTACTTAGGCCTTAGTTGGTTAGAATTGATAACGGTGAACAAATAGAACCGGACGTGAAATGATAGCATCCGGGACGACCTTTGACGGCTCAGACTTGACGACGAAGTCTGAGCCTGACAACAACAACTTTTGATTTAGTAGGGCTATCATGTGTGTGCGTGTGTGTGAACACCCTAGAATAACCCTTCCCGTCTTGTCACGTCCCGTCCCGTCTTGCACAGCCTGCGGGCAATATGGCACTCTCCGAGTGATCACTTGTACTGATTCATAGCCTGCGGGCAATAGGACACTCTCCAAGCTAGAGAGAGTGATCTCTTGTACTGATACACAGCCTGCGGGCAATAGGGCACTCGCCAAGCTAGAGCGAGTGATCCCTTGTACTGTTTGTCTTGTCTTGTCTTCCTTGAGGTTTGGGGTTGGGTTGAGCGTGCGCACGGCAAGAGGGTCTGATCCCCCTCGAACCGTAAGGCGTGAACCCTTTTCGTGTCTCACTTGTCTTGTCTCGTCTTGTTCTGTCACGTCCCGACTTGTCATGACACCTGTAGGTTAGTCTCGTAGTTGGTAGCACACGCTACGACTACTACTTGTTACGCTTTACTTTCCTGCTGCGTTACTTCTTTTTGTTGCTCAGTTATAACCCCAGCATGCTAATCAACCAGTAAATCGTTGTCTAAAAGTTGATACACTTGTAGTTTGGTCTAACCCTTTTTGTAGACCTTACCTGACGTACAGTTCCTTCTTTTGGTGCTGTACGTCAGGTGTTGAGCCAGAGTACGTCGACGAGGCGGACTTGCCAGCTGACGGAGAGCCGGAGGACGTTGATCCGGAGTACGATCCAGAGGAGGACCAGAGTTAGAGGCCTCTCATTGCTGATCCAGAGTTTCTTTCTCAGTTTAGTTTGGGTGTGTAGCACCTTCTGTTTTCTTGCCTAGGTTGGGTGCTTGCACCGGTAGTTTACTTTCTGCAGTTGTAGCCCTTCGGGCGTTTTTAGACTCTCAGTACTTTGGATGTTATTTTTGGAATAAAATGAAATGATATCTCTCTTCAGTACTTTGTTGTCCCGTACTAACTTGCAGGGACCTGTTTTCCTTCGTTATAGAATACCACAGACGCTTATTGGGTCTGGGCTCTCAGCCCCGGCCTAAGCGGGCCTTAATCATGCTTCGCCTCCGTCCTTTTTGAGAAGCGGGGCGTGACAATATTAAAGGCCAAAGTCCATTCAAACAGATCGTAAGGAACTCATCCACATGGATTGAGGTATGCTTCCGCTTATTTTCTGTATTTGCTAATGATTTAATATGAATATTTCCTGCATTTTTTGGTGATGGTTTTCACCATAGAAATTCAATTTGTTTTACAACTGCAACTTCTCACCACAGATATAATTTAAGTAAATTGATAAGATAAGATCATGAAAGTAGACAAGCTTTAAGGGGAAGCCATGGGAAATTGCCGATTCCCATGAGTTCTTGTAAAACCTGGAAGGTGCTAAGAAAAAGGAGACGTTCTTTTTCTTAGAGTGTTCAAATTAAACTTGAGTTCTCCAGCTCCCTGATCAATTTAGATACCAATTCTGAAACAGTGTAGCCCCAACTCACACACCAAGTAAAGGTTTCATATATTCCGAGTTGATTCTCTTGTCATGCAGAAACAAACAATTTGGCAGCTGATGCGGAGTTTATTCAGTGCCTAATTGGACTATTATCACCTGCCATCCCCCAAAGTGCCCATCACTATGAAGGAATATATAATTTATTACCACAGGAAAGGAAATCTGATTCAAATCAATCTCCTAAAATGCAAGCGACAAGGAAATGCGCATGGAACACTGCCTCAACTTTAACTTTATAGCTTATTTTTCTTGGCTACGAAGTTATGGTGGCATCTTTTGAGTCGAAGGGGATTGGAGGCTGCTCCCTTTTTTCTGCCCAACAAAGGAAAAGAAGGGAAGTGGGCTGCAAAGGAGGTGCTAACATAAAAGGGTTGATACTGATGAAAGGGAGGGCGTAAAGAGAGCATACAAACAGAGGTTGTTGCTTTTCAGATAGTAGTAGCAGGGATGATAAAATTAAAGTGGGAGCATGGGATAGTGCCCTCTCCTCCCTCTCCCTACTCAGTTCTGATATGGTCGAAGCTCCGCCTCTCTTTCCCACGATCTCTTGGATCGTAGGTGGTGGCAATCCGACTAGATCCATGCACGACCAGTGCGCCCGCGATTGACACTTGACCGGGTCCTTGATGCTGCCTCCGTATCTCTCTTTTCTTAGTGCCTGTCCAATCCCCCCCACTCGCTCTCATGCATACATGCACACATAAAATTACAAGAATAAGCTATGAAAACGAAACCAAAACATATAAGAATATAATGAAAAGCAGAAGTAGAGCCTTCCATCTCTCGAAAGGGGGGAGAATTTCCTTGAGTGTGTGGATTGCTTTAGGCATACCTTAAAAATGGGATGGAATTTAATCTGGAATGGAACTGCTGGGAGAAAAGTTGGCAACACAATTGGACATATTACTCCGATATCTGTTTATGTATTCATGTGCATATATGGTTCCATGTTGAAGGGCAACATGAACATAATGTTACTCATCTACAAAGTTTGCACTAAGACTGCTCCCAGCCTATAATATTTAAGACCTATATAAGTTTCAGACCTATCTCCTCAACAATATTATGAAGCTTAGCTTTTGTTTGTTCGTGTTTCTTCATTTATTTTAACAAAATAGGAATTTTGTTCTAGCTATATTCATTAAGCTAATGGACACGCTCGAGCAAGCTTTTAATATGCCGAACCTGAGCCAAGTCACAAGCTTCTACAGCTATTTACAATGAGGAGTTGAAGCCCTGAGGATCTGTCAACTGCCTACAATCTTATTGCTTTTCATATATTTTTTCGAAAAAAATTGTTTAAGGCTGACATAGAGATCGCAAGTTTAATTTAAATGAAGACACGATGTAATTTGGAAGATATAAACATAAAAGAAGCATGCATTAACTACCAAACTCCTTATCGAGCTCTTATGCACATGACCTCAAACATGAACGGTTTACAACAGACTAAGTTTTGTAAAAGTTGGCTCGATTGAGGCGCTGAATAAGTATTGAAGACGTGGAGACGAGCTATATTGTGTAGAGTTGGCTCGCATGTGCTCTGGATCATGTCTATTTGGCTCTGCACAAGTCAATTACGGGGATTCCGAGCTAATAGACTTTCTTCAGGCATTCTCAGTTCGAGGGATCATCGGTTCATGGGTCGACAACTCTACAGTCTAAGCTTCGGATAGCTCGGCTCGACACTTTATCAGCTTGGCCATCAGCTTGGCCTTTGACAGTACGGAGGGGGCCGACCATAGGATGTAGATTTCTATTCGTAGTAGAGTTGTGATTTGATTAGAACTCCGTTAAAGTAGGTGTTCTAGTCAAATGGGAATTCCTCTTCTATTAGAATACATATTGTGTCCTAGGCTATATAAGGGGTGTTTAGGCGAGGGTTTCTGTGATCGATCATGTGCATTGCAATATTGAGAACTATGAGGCGTCATTGTTGAGAGCCAACTGTGAGAGATTGTATTGTGAGCTTTTGAGAGATCTTTAGTGCTTCTTCCTTATTTGTGGAGGTTGAATATTTGTACTTGTTCTCTTTTTCATGATAAAACCCATTGGTGTTCACAGGCCACTCCTCGGCCGAAAGTTGTATTCTTTCTTTATGCTTGATTGTGATCTGCTCGTCTTCTTCCCTAACCGCGATCATTGACAGTCCTAGTATTCTGCCAATGCACACCAAACTGATATTAAAGCTTACGGTTTTGGCGAGGTTCATAGACGGTGACAATGAGTAGTAGTGGCGATAGCGACACTTCGAAGGCATCAACCTCTAGAGAGCATGCTCCAGCAGATCAGATTATCATGTCTAACACGAAGTTCGAAACTGAGAAGTTTGATGGAAAGATTTGTGAAGATGCAAGATCTTAGATGTCTTGAACCAACTGGGTCAAGATATTACATCAGACGAGAAGCTGACGAGCATGTCAGATTCGAAGTAAAAAACGTTGAATCGCAATGCTTATGGGACAATCCGACTTTATTTAACAAAGGAGAAGAAATACCATTTTATGGAGGAGACAAATGCAAAGATGTTTTGGGTGAACTCGACAACAAGTACATGAAGAATAACATCCAAAACCGACCACATTTGAAGAAAAAGCATTTCAGTTTGAAGCTTGCAGAGGGTGTTTCTATTGAAGAACATCTCGACTACTACCACAAACTTCTAACTGATCTAAGGAGTGTTGATGTTAGGGTCGATGATGAAGATAAAGAAATGATGCTCATAAATTCTATACCCAATGATTATGAGTACTTGTGTCTAGTTCTTATATATGGTAAGGACTCCATCATGTTCAAAGAGGTGTCCAATGCTCTTATGATAAATGAGTTCAGAAATAACGAAGAGGACATGAGAAGCTGAGCTAGCAATGCACTTACTGTGTTAAGAGATCGGAGCAATGCGAGGGGTAGAGCTCAGAATGTGTTTTTCGATCTAAGTCCAGAGATAAGAGTTGCGGCACTTCTCGCAAGAACTTGGTAAAGGACCAATGTGCCTTTTGTCAAGAGAGAGAGAGAGAGAGAGAGAGAGAGAGAGAGAGAGAGAGGCTGCCCAAAAGCAAAGAAGAAGCATGCCGCTGCATTCAATGTCGTCATAGGCATTGAGGTCAAAGAGTGTGTTTTGTTGGTACTTTAGTGGGCATGACGTTAGATAGTTGGGTACTTGATTCAGAATTCTCCTTTCATATAACTCCGCACAGAGAGTACTTTACGGCCTTCTATGAAGGTGGTAAGAATACAGTCCTACTGGACGATAACAGAGCTTGCAGTATGACAGGCAGCGGGACAGTTCAGATGAAGATGAGCGATAATGTTACATGAGACATTGACGAGGTATGCTATGTTTCCGACCTAAAACATAGCCTCATATCGTTGGGTTCGCTCAAAACCAAGGGTTTTCGAGTGACAATGGAGAATTGAGCTTTGAGGATGACCCAAGGAGCTATGATCATGAAGAAGGGGAAGCATAAATGCAACCTCTACTATTTGGATGGCTCGGTCGTAACTGGCACTGCAGCACTGACCCATTAGACCGATAAAGACGACTCGTTACTCTGGCACATGCGTATAAGTCATGTTGGAGAGAAAGCTTTGCCAAAGCTTATCGAAGGAGATTGTCTAAGAGGAGCCCAGACTAGGAAGATAGAGTTCTGCGAGTATTGTGTCTATACAATAGACACGAGCTTCTTTTGGGACGACCATCCATATTACGAAGGGAGTACTTGACTATGTTCATACCAATGTATGGGGACCGATTAGGTCAGACTCGTTGGGAGGTAAACACTATTTTGTATCGTTCATTGATGATTTCTCACGAATGGTTTGGGTTATTCCTCTGATGTCTAAGAACCAACTTCTAAATAAGTTCATAGAATGGAAGAATTTGGTCAAGACTCCGACAGGTCGAAAAGTCAGGTGGCTCTGAAGTAATAACGGTGGAGAGTATAGATCGGACCTCTTTTGGGAGTTTTGTAGGAAGGAAGGGATTTATCGACACTCATCGTCATCAATATGCATCATCAGATGTGGTAGCTAAAAAGGATGAATCAGACTTTGCTTGAGAAAGTCCGATGTATGTTTTCCACTATCGATCTATCAAAGGAGTTCTGGGCGGAGGCCCTAGCGTATGCAACCTATCTTGTCAATTGGCTACCTTCTACTGCATTGGATGGATGAACTCCTTTAAAGTTCTGGTCAAGAAAGCCAGTTCATGACTATGAGTCTATGTGTATATGGGGAAGTCCGAGCAATTAGATGTGAAAGAGGACAAGCTCGATGCTAGACCCAAGAAAGCCATCTTCTTGGACTTTAGCGATGGTGTCAAAGATACAAACTGTGGTGTCTGAGATATAGAAAAGTGATCGTAAGAAAAGACGTAAATTTTGATGAGTCAGTACTGTTGAAGAAGGAGCATGTACCAACGGTGGAGCCTAAAGAGACACAGACAAAGTAGGTCTATGTGGACGTGTCTAAGGTTTAGACTGCTCGGTTACAGACTATAGCCAACCTACGCCAGAGACTGAGACAATGTACTATAGACAGATGTTGGTGATGTTGGTGGTTCAAGATTGAAGGGTGGAGATAGCTCGTCTCCACAAATTGCACATTAGATAGATTCCATTGCAACTACGAGACCAAGGCGTGAGATACGAAGAACTACAAGTTACATAGAGATGGTCTCATTTGTTTTTTCTGCTGTATGTATTGATATACCCACTACTTTCAGAGATGTAGAACATTCTGAAGACCCATGCAAATGGAGGAAATTGATTGATGAGGAGATGGAATCACTGATGAAGAATTAAACAATGGATTTGATGGATCTTCCTAAAGACAAGAATGCGATATGGTGTAAGTAGGTCTACACCAAGAAGGACGGAGCTGAAGTTGGAGAAATTCCTCACAAAGCTTGTCTTATGACGAAGGGCTACACACAGAGAGAATGCTTTGACTACAATGTGGTTTTCTCTCCGATGGTGAAGCACTGCTCATTTCAGATCCTATAGGCATTGGTTGCACAGCTCAACCTGGAGCTGGTATAACTAGATGTCAAACTGACGTTCTTGCAAGGAGAGCTCGAGGAAGATACATATATGGCTTAGCCTAATGGCTATGAGAGGCGATGGGCTTGCATGTAGACTGAAGAAGTCGCTCTATGGGCTGAAAAAGTCACCTAGACAATGATATGAGTGCTTTGTGCATTTTATGACGAATGATCAAGGATATGTTCAAAGTATTATGATCATTGCATGTTCTTTCAGAGGCTGGATGATGGGTCATTCATCTATATCTTGTTTTATGTTAAAGATATGCTCATCGCTTCATCAAACAAAGCGGAGATACAAAGGCTAAAGTCAGAACTGAGTTTTTTATTCAAAATGAAGGACCTAGGCGAAGCACGGAGGATTATTGGGATGGCTACCAAGATCGAAGTGGATGTATAGTTTATCTTTCACATAGTCACTTTATAAAGTTTGTTGTAGAAATTTGGTTGTGAAAATATGACGTCCATTGATACTCTGCTTGCACCTCACTTCAAGCACTGTGCTAAGCATTGCCCGAAGAATGAAGATGAGAGAAGAAACTCATGGAGAGCATACCATATGTCAATGCGGTAAGAGCCTTGATGTATGCTATGGTATGTACCCGACCCGACCTATCACTTGCAGTTAGCGTGATGAGTCGATACATGCATAATACAGTTAAAGTACACATGCAAGCTATTCAATGGATACCTAGACACATCAATGGCACTACTGCCATTGGATTGACAAATAGCCTTAGTGATGAAGGTCCGCAAGTTGTAGTCTATGTCGATTCCAACTTTATAGGCGACATAGGTGGAAGGAGATCTATGACGGGCTATGTCTTCACCCTGTCAGAAGCTCCAATCTGTTGGCAGAGTCTATTCAGGCTACGGTGGCACTGTCAACCATGAAGGGAGAATACATGGCATTGACTGAAGTAGTGAAGGAGACGATATAGCTTATGGGCTTGATGGATAATCTGGGAGTCTACCAGAAAAAGTATGATCGCCATTGTGATAGCCACATCAGGTCTTTCATGCTCGTACCAAGCATATCGATGTAAGGTACCACTTTGTCTTAGACTATGTAGGAGAAGAAAACGATGTCATTAGTTTGCTGAAGATCGGACAGAGGACAACCATGCAGACATATTGACTAAGGTTGTATCAGGAGCTAAATTTAAGCATTGCTTGGACTTGCCCAATAGTGTTTCAAGATGATGTCGATGGCCGCCCCAGTTATGGGCATTAAGGCTCGATGGAGCCAGGTAAGCTTTATTTGGGGCATTGAGCTCTTCGGAGCAAATTGAATGGAACAAAAGGTGACTTTACCGAGGTGGTGCATTGAAGGTCAACTGTATGACAGAGGCCTAAACCTCGCCAAGGTGGAGATTTGTGAAGGTTGGGTCGATTGTGGGGCTAAAGAAGTATTGAAGACATGCAAACGAGCTATCTTACGCAGAGTTAGCTCGCATGTGCTCCGGATCCTGCCTATCTTGCTCTGAACAAGTCAGATACGGGGATTCCGAGCTAATGGACTTTGTGCAGGCATGGATTCTCAGTTCGGAGGATCATCAGCTCATATATAGGTAACTCTATTGTCTGAGCTTTGGATAGCTCGGCTCGGTACTTTGCCAGCTCAGCCTTCAGTAGGAAGTTCAACAGCACGGAGGGGGGCCGATCTTAGGATGCAGAGTCGAATTCGTAGTAGAGATTTGATTGGATTATAACTCCCTTAAATCGTTGTTCTAGTCATATATGAATTCCCCTTATATTAGAATACATATTGTGCCCTAGGATATACAAGGGGTGTTTAGGCGAGGGTTTTCTTGATCGATCGTGTGCATTGCGATATTAAGAGTTGTGAGCCGTCATTGTTGAGAGCAAACTGTGAGAGATTGTATTATGAGCTTCTGGGAGATCTTGAGTGCTTCTTCTTTATTGGTGGAGGTTGAAGATTTGTGCGTGTTCTCTCATTCATAATAAAGCTCATTGGTGTTTCCAAGGCCGGTCCTCGGTCGAAAGTTACAATCTTTATTTGTGCTTGATTGTGAGCTACTCGTCTTCTTCCCTCATTGCGATCGCCAACGGTCCTAGTATTCTGCCGACTTAGAACAAGTTCATTTCCGCTCACATTAATGTTTATCAAACACAGAAGTGTGTTCAAGCTTGTTTAGTTTATTTATTGATGTAAAGATACGCTCTTTTAATTTGCTCAGCTTTTTTACAGCACCGTGTTATGATATAATATTGTCTCCCCAACAATATGTATGGACATAAACTTAAGATAGAAGCATGTACTCTTCAATTACAAAAAATAGAAAGATTTTTGTTCATCTTCCCATATGAAGCAAGGACAACATGGATACGACACGACACATCCAAGAAGGGCACATCAAATGCGTAAAATGTAGTTGTTCAGATATGTATCTATATCTAATACGCATCTGTTGCGAGGTGTTTTCTCACCCCTGAATTGTTGACCAGAGGGCTGGAGGTCAACGTGGTCAAAGGGGACACGTGGGGCCTCTGGGATCGGTTAAAGGTGCGTTCACTCTGTGAGGGATGTGAGGATCCTCGCGTTGGCTTGCCAAAGGGTAGCCTTAGCAAAGCGGTGGCCTCCTTGTGGTGGGGGCGAGCGAGCTCATATTGAGGACTCTCAGCTTCAGCTGGGAAGACGCTGAGGGACAGCCTCGGCGTCGCTGGATCTGCTCGACCTGAATAGACGAGAAAGCTCATCAGGGGAGTCGAACATTGGTTCCGACCAAGTTCCCTCCGATGCCTAAGTCAGAATGAATCTGAAGGATGCTCGGTGGGATCGGTATGGCTCACGGGAGGTCGATATGCGAATCCTCGGGCCGAGCTGTGGAGATGAAATGTAAAGTGGAAGACATGGTCGTGTGAGTAGAATACCTCTGTGTTTCAGTATCCAGGAAGTGATCCCTTTGTGCGTTGTACCTCAAGTTGCTTTATAGGAGTCCTCCCACGTCTGCACCTCCTCAACGCCCCCTACTTCCACCCCCGCGATCTGCCTCTTTGATGGCGTATTCATGGATCATGAAGGTGAATATAATGTGGCCACTTAACGGTGATTAAGGGGACGCACTTCAAGGGGAGCATTTAGCTCCCGCTGATGTGTGCTGATGGAGGCACCCGTTTCAGTCGAGGCCAACCTGACTCCAAGTCTTCATGGAGGCCTCGTCGCTCGGCCCGCTCTCCTTTAGGGCCACCTGCTTGCAATTTGGGCTTGCGACGTTCGATCATTTGGCCCATCTCAGGGTGGTCGTATCAATTGTCCCCATCGCTTGGGCTCTTCGGATTCTGCCGGTTAGGTTCGGACGATGTGACTTGTGTGGATTTTGACAGGTACGTCAGTCGAGGCAGCGTCATTAAATGGAAGCCATTATGGCGCTATTGTTCTGGAATTATCCTGACTCCAGGAGCGGGATTCGACACGCCACACCCCGCAGGATGTCGACGCGAGTGCTCAGGTGGAAGGCATGTGATGGAGTGGGGGCCTCGGGGGAGTGGTATAAAGGAAAGCGGTGGATCAGTGGATGAGGGTTCTACATCTTCAACGTTGTCTTCTTCTTCTTCTTCCCCCATCTCTTTCCAACGCCGCGTCATGTCTCCCCTATCGTCCTCTTCTTCCTCTAGCACAGGTCGGGCAGTCGCTGCCAACCCCCTCACCCCGCCCCGAGAATCGGTCTCGGATATCTGCCGCCATGGGGGAGATCTCTCTGGGGTGCCTTCCGAGGTGTTGGCATGGCCGTCGATGGTTTCTGCTCCTTTGATCCGGCAACTGTGTTCCATTTAACTTCTCCCCCCATGCTCTGTCCGGGCCCCTGAGAAAGATGCGAGGGTCTGCTTCCCGGGCCATTGCAAAGTCGAGGTGTACGAACAGAGCTTCCGGTTCAGGTTACAGTTCCTTCTCCACCGTTTTATCACCGTGCTTCTGTGGGCCCACGGTCTTACCCTGTGTCAATTTTGCCCCAATGCCGTCAGGTCTATCGTGGGTTTCATCGTGCTTTGCATGCTCCATGGGATAGAACCGACCCTTCGCCTCTTCGCACAATTCTTTCGCATGAGCCACCACAAGTCGGGTGCCTGGATATACATCAGTGCTCGTCCGAAGAAAAGCTTAGTGATGGGGCTGCCATCTTCCCTGAAGTGCTGGAAGAGGGTTTGTCTTCGTGGGCTTCCCTTCAGAGGTGGATTTTTCGATCCGATGGGGGGAAGCAAGCTCGTTAACATTCGAGTTGGGTGAACTCACCGACGTAGAGGCCAAGGTGGTTAACACCTTGTTTGCCATTCCCGTAGTCGACCGAAGGATCGACGTCCACTTCTCGGATCACGCCCTGAGGTTGACCGTATGGCCCATCGGTGAGTCTCGGGAACCTTCGTTTAGAGTGTTTGTCGAGCAGATTGATCTTGAGTAGGGTTGTCTCTCTGACTTGTCCTATTTTTGCAGATGGGTTCGGCCAGGGTTCTTCTCAGCCTTCAATTCTGGCCACCATGCCTAATCCCAACCCATGAAGGGGGGATCATGTCTTGGAGGCCCGAAAGAAACCAGGCACCGGATCTTTCGAAGCTAGCGTAAAGAAAGCGAGGGAGTAGTTACCCCCTGTCCAGGGAGGGAGAGGGAAAAAGAAAGCTCGGGTCTGTGTTGTGGTCAGGGCGCTCCCCCGTGATGCTTCCATCCAGCCCCCTCAGGCGAGGGACAAGTGGCCCTGTGGCGGGCTCTCACCATCTTTCTTGGGGCCGCTTCCAGAAGATTACGAGTGGTCCTTGGGAGTGTTCAGGTCAGTCGAGAACGATCTTTCGTGGTCTGAGGACGGGTTGCTCCGCCCTAGTTTCCCGGTGGGATGAAAGAAGTCCGTCTTCTCCGACTGTGGGGTCACGGTGCAGCTGGCTGAGAATTGTTCCTTGCCCCTGGATCAATCCGTATTGGATGGGGTAAAGGGCTACCGACTCGCAGCCTTCGTGATACAGGCTGGTCAGTAGGTAGAACCTTTGTATGGCAACACACCTTGCTTTCTGTGGGAGCCTCTAACCTGTCCTTTTCCTTTGATGCAATTGTCCTCGTCTGGCCTTTCGATGAGGCGTCAATTCGTGGCACTCGCAGACGTAAGGGCAGGTGATCGGCCCTGGATATACACCCGGAGAACGATTGTAGTTTTACCGCAAGCGCACGGTCGAGTGGCGAGCGGGTATCGAACACGAGGAGGTGGTGTTGGTTCCGATCTATCCTAGGTTGGTTTGACTACGAATGTTTTATTGGTGGAGATGTCTATGGTATGATGTAATGGCAATGGTGATGGATGCCGGTGTCGGAGATATAGAAATCGGTCAAATATCAATTCAAATGCAATATAATAAGTGTCTAGGGCTAGGGAATCCCCACTACGGACCGTCATGCATCATTGTGAATAGTGAATCTCAATATTACTAGACTTGCGTTGAGGTGAACTAGTCATAACTGAATAGAGAACCAAGCTCACGCTCTCGCGCTATTGCCGGTCTATAGCAAACCTAGGATAGGGCCCAATCTCTTGCAAACCCTAGCCTAAGCCACTAGCATTAGGATCGACATCATCGTTCAATCGCCCCTCGAGCCCACTCTCGTGCAAACTCGAGTTACGATCTAGGTTGTGATAGTTCGTATTCGTCCAATCTCTTGCAAACGAATATGTGTATAGATTTACAATTAAAAATCCTAGCTTTGGTCCAATCTCTTGCAAACCAAATCTAGAGAAACCCAATTGTAAACCTAAATCGAATATCTAGGCCTTCCCATCGATCAGAATCCAATCTCTTGCAAACCCCAATCGATGGAAATCCCTAGCTATCCGTAATAAATCAACCACAACCTAACCTCCTAGCAATTCTAGCAATTTGGAAATTCATTCATCACAAATCTGAAATTAGATCCATAGGGTTCATCCCCAAACCCTAGAACAACCAATCTACTCAAGCATAGCAATAAGGATATAAGAATCAATAAAAATCATTGCTTGCAAATGTAAAGATAGAAAAACAAAGATTCAAATAAGAAGAACAAAATACTTAGCTTGATGAAGATCTTCAATCCAAATACAAGCTTTTAGATCCAAGAGGGGGCCTAGGGCATGGCCTAACCTCTAAAATAATCACTAATAAAACATATTGGAGACTAAGAAAACATGGGGGATCCCCTCTAATGGTGGCTACAAACCCCTTAAATAATCTCCCAAAAACCCTAGCAAAACTGCCTAAAAAGCCCCTGAAATTCGGGCCCAAAACTGAATCTGCGCGTGCCCAGAAATCTGCGCCAGTTACGACTCGGCCGAGTGGAAATCTCACTCGGTCGAGTGGAAATCTCACTCGGTCGAGTGGACAGCTCACTCGGTCGAGTGGAAATCTCACTCGGTCGAGTGAGCTTTCCTGCAGAAACTCCAGAAAATAGCACTCTGTCAAAACTGTCAAAAACTGTCAAAAACTGGTCACTCGGCCGAGTGACACTGACATGCAAATTCCAGCACTGCATCATCGACTTGCAGAAATTCCCCAGATTTCATCCGACCTCCGATTTATGTGTTCTTAGCGGCGTTGGAATCGTCATGAAGTCTACTATCCATAAAAAATATGAGAAAAATAATTTACCCACTGGAATGATAGCAGATTTCAAAAGAGTTGGAGGATGTCTGAAAATCTGGGCGCTTCGTGTCCTCGGCATCACTCGGCCGAGTGGCAAATGTCACTCGGTCGAGGGGCTTTTGGAACTCGCCGAATCGGAGCTCGTAGTCGACTGACGGATTATAGAGAGTTGGACATTTTGGCTCGCCGTCGTCTGGGTGCCACTCGGGCGGACGGAGTCTCCGAACTCGGCCGAGTGGGCGTGCGATGCTCGGCCGAGTGCACGCTGATACATCTCTGTTGCGTGTCCGATCTGACCGGCCGAGCGGGGTCTCAATGCTCGGCCGAGTGACTCCTTTACTCGGCCGAGTGGCATGCTGAAAATGCCCAATCTCCATCTTTTCGCTTCATCGTCGCTCCTACGACGTTCTTTCTTCTTCCACTCGTCTTCCATTGCAGAATAACCCTCAAAAGAGACATGGTTGACACTCCAGAGTGGGTGCAAATCCTTTAAGCTCATTTTTGCTCCCGATCGCTCCATATTTCCTGAAATCCGACAAAAACAAGAAATAGTGAAAAGTAACGCAATATCGTCGAATAATCGTGAAAAGCGTGATATGGGTGATCGAAATGGCATGCAAATATGCAGAAAAAAGGTATAAAATATGGACCGATCAAAATCCCCCAAGCTTACCTCTTACTCGTCCTCGAGGAAGATAAGTAAAATGACGAACTCGAGAGATGAAAAATAAGGGAAATGAAATAAAAGAATATGAAGTGGAAGGGGTCGCTAGATTATCCTCTCAGATCTCAAGCCATAAGCTACACATCACGATGACTTGGAAAATACAAATCACATGCTATAAAGATTTCATATCTTACTTAAACATGGTACTTGCAAGCTTTTCAGATCAACAAAAGGGATTCTCTAAATTCATACAATCAATTCATATCCACATCATGCATTTCATAGAATTTAATATACAATTGTTGGCGATGTACTTTTCAATCAAGAGTTATAATAGAAGCATATAGGAATCACACCAAACATGCAATGGAGAATAGAATAAATCATGGCATTCACATATTTATATCAATTCATAAGAAATCTCCATAACTAAGGTATTGTGCTAAGTTTCAGCATTATCAAACTTCCCCATTCGTGCACATCTCCACTCTAATGTCGCACTCACTCATATGGTCAAATGAGTTCACCCCCCAAGCTTAGCTTGAGGCATCGCATCTAAAGGTATATGATAGTGGAAAATGGGATTTTTGCCTTGGTTTTCCCAAGTATTTTGTGGCTCCAATAATGAGATAGAGAAACATTTTTTTCTTCTTTTTTTTCTTTTTGAACTTTTTTGTTTCTCACTTTTCTTTTTGGATTTTTGTAGGAGCTATTTGATTTGTATTTTTGGTTTTTGGCTCCTTTTTGGCTTTTTAGACTTTTTGGAGCAACCATTTCTTTTGTAGGGATTTTTGGGAAATAGATGCGATATAAGTAGCTTTAGGAGGTGAGCTCAAGTGACATGTAGAGAATAAAAAGATATATGTGGAGAAAGAAATAATGTAACACTCGGTTCACTCTAAGATGTGCACGAACGGTTCAATAAAATAATACTTCAACTAAAACTCATATGTAAGCATGGATATTCTCAATCATCTCACTAAAAAGTGAAGTCAAGCGGTAAAGAGTACTTTCATATCAAGCATACAACAGAAGGTGAATAAGATGATAAGGCAGATGCTCCCGTTATACAATTGATGCGTGAATCTTGGTGCACTTCCAACAAAAGCATACTAAACACTAATCCATACATTCAGTTTCAACTAATATCATGCATTCATATAGAGAAATCATCAAAAGAATATATAAGCAAGCACATGGAAAGCATGATACTGAAATACTCTAAGTAGCATGGCAAGGAATAATAAGCATCGTGATGGCTGCTAAAGCAATAAGAGATATCATCATAAGGAGCAAATCTAGCAAAAGGAGGAAAAGAAAATAAAGAAATAAAAATAAAAGGGGGGAAAGAAAAGGAAATCAAGCACACAATATGATGCATGAACACACATAAAAGGAAAATAAGATGGAAAAATCAAAAAAATGATGCAAAAATTTGAAAAATTTTAAAAACCCTAAAATAAAGTAAAAATGCAACTAATGCATCTAAATGGCATGGAAATGCACTCCCCCAAGCTTAAACTTCGCATTGTCCTCAATGTGATCATAATGGAAGAATATGAGGAACAACGATAATAATAAGGGGGGTGAATGAAAATTGATGAAATGAATGACATGAAATCCTAATGCAACTACATGCAAATACAATGATGCATGAGAGCGCCTTCCCCCAAGCTTATACCAAACAAACCTATTCAAATGACTTGACCAAAAATGTCATGGCTTTGCAAAGCGTGATCAAGTCAAACGAATAAGAAAGTAAGGTTTCACTTGAAAGAAATGCTCGATGGTGGTGAGCAAAAGGATGTGACACATAAAAATATGAAGAGGGAAATATATATATATAATGGGTTTGGGGTGTAAATGATTATTGTTGCCGTCATATGAGGTGATATTTATTCAAGCAAATCTATACGGTCCTCTCGCTATCGAGAGGATTCATGTTTATTCAAAGCATAAAAATTTCTACACTACTGGATTGATATCACCTATAGCAAAAGGCGGATCCAATATCTTTGCTGGTGCAGGCAATTGCTCCAACTGCTCCTTCCGTGGCTCTGCCAGGCGCACATGTCCACGGACTCCATCAGATTCCAGCAATGCGGCTCCCAGCATCTCTCCAAGGACTCCACCTGTACCCTGCAAGAGATAAGCCGCATCAATCTGATGTGGATAATTCTTCCCCAAAATAAATGTATTCCAAAGAGGGTCATCAACATAAGTATTTAAAATTAAAAACGGTTGACAACACTTCCCTGGAAATAAATCTCTACTCTCGTGTACCACATCGATCAACTCCACATTGTTCGCCTCAGGTTGTTCAGGTAGCTCGGGCATATAAGCGTAGGTCTCATCAGGCAGCTCCTCATCATCATCAGACTTATCCCATCGCACCTCCTGATCATAATTAATAGCATCCATGGGTGCTAACTCCTCGCTCTCCTCCTCGTATACGTCCCATCGTACCTCTTGATCGTATGTACATGAATCCTGCAAAAGGTGCAATGAGTCGTCAAAATCTGAATCATAGCAAGCATCATGTTGGATATGGAAGACGTTTGTACACCCTTGTGGGGGATGTACGAGGGAATACGGACCTCGAACGTCACGTACACGAAGTCGTGTGCAAAGGTAATCTGTTCCCTTGCGGAGAGGATCTCTGGATGAGTGGAAAAGTCGCATTATATATGCATAAGTGCATGCGACATATGGCTAATAAAGGGGGAATATCTTAAGCTTATGTTGTACCATGCATATGGTACAACTTAAGCTTATAATGTGCCATGTATCATGGTACACCTTAATTAAGTTGTTCCAAAGGAACAACTTACCCTAAAATAACTACCTTGGGGGCTATAAATAAGACCCAAGGGTAAGCCATTTCTTACACCTTTTGCATGAAATTCATGCATGCAACTTCATCCTAGCGAAGCTCTACAGAAATCCTTTCTCTTCCTCTTTCCAAGTTCTTAATCTAAAATAGAGATTTAGATTATGGATTAGTAGCCTTACTCTGTTCGTGAGAAGACTCGATCCGTCGTGGCGAATCCGAAGGCAAAGTTCCGAGACTACCGTTCCGCATACGCAAGCGTAAGTCTCAACTTTAATTATCGATCCTAACTCTGTTTTGGCAGGATCCTACAATGGTATCAAAGCCATATGGGTTTGCCCCGGTCAAACCACCACCCCGTCGAAACTATGAACGAGTCGTTGTCTTTTTTCACGAATGGGTCTCCTACTATTACGGATATAGTAGGAACGCTTCGTGACGGAGAGAACGCAGCGGTTGTTCTTTTCACGTTAGGGTCTCCTATCATTACGGATATGGTAGGAACTCTCCGTGACGGGAAGAACCGACCGTTCACATAGTAAGTTATTTTTCATTTTTGGCACACGGCCATTAGGAAATAACTAATTTCTCGACGAACGGGTGCTTCATCGAGGAAGATGATGGTAGTTACTTCCATCGGGTAAGAGGAAATTTGGTGCATGTGCACCATGGCCAAATGGGCTATGAAGGCCATGCACCCCCCCCCCCCCCCCCCCTCCTCAAGCGGAGGGGGTTGGCTACGGCCAATAACCACCGGCGACCACCCCATCAAGGGGGAGGAATAAGTGCGGCAACCCCATTCAAAGGGGGTGGCCGGCCATGGCCAAAGGGGCCATGGCCGGCCAACGCCGAATGGCCTTGGCCATGACCGGCCATGGCCAAGCCATGGCCGGCCATGGCCAGGCCGGCAGTGGCCGGCCAAGGCCAGGCCGGCAGTGGCCGGCCTTGGCCAAGGCCTGCCGGCCAGGCCGGCCCTGGCAGTGGCCAGGGCCGGCCCTGGCCGGGCCGGCCCTGGCAGTGGCCAGGGCCGGCGCCCTGGCCTCAGGCCAGGGCCTGGCCGAGGCCAGGGCAGGAGCCCTGGCCCCGGCCAGCGGCCAGGCCGCCCTGGCAGAGGCCAGGGCAGCGCCCTGGCCTCAGGCCAGGGCCTGGCCGAGGCCAGGGCAGGAGCCCTGGCCCCGGCCAGTGGCCTGGCCGGCCGGCCCTGGCAGAGGCCAGGACCTGGCCGGCCCTGGCCGAGGGGGCCAGGGCCCCTGGGCCAGGGCAGAGGCCCTGGCCGAGGGGGCCAGGGCCCCTGGCCGGCCAGGGCAGAGGCCCTGGCCGGCCAGGGCAGAGGCCCTGGCCGGCCCTTGGCCAAGCCCCGGCCAGGGCAGAGGCCCTGGCCGGGAAGAAGTTGCTTTCGAAAATTGGTCGACCAATTTTGTGTTTTTGGTCGACCAATCTGGCAGAAGGTCTGAGTCGACTGCAAACTTGCCTACTGACCCATACGGGGTGACAAAAGGCATTGGCCAAACTCGAATGTGCAAATTAGCCCATACGGGGCTAACCACAGTGCCGACTAGTTCATACGGAACTAACGTTTTAATGAAGTTTTTCATTGGGCTCTACTCCTTGAAGATTAGCCATAGTGCTCTACTTCATGCGAGATTAGCCATGTCATTGTGCTCTACTCTACGGAGATTAGCCAATGTACTTGTGACGTTGTGCTCTACTCTACGGAGATTAGCCAACGTGCTTTCAAAATTTTTTGGAAATAGATGTTTTTCAAATAGGTTATGTCCCGTCCTTAAATCGGGATAGCGCAATTTAGAATTCCAAGTCCTACCACGATCCGGCCATGGTTATCTAACCCATGGGTGTGTAGAACAGGTCTCGTGGCTTGGCAATTGTTGCGTTAAAATTCTTTGCGCTAATTCTCACCTATTCTATTTTGAAAGATATGTTTTTCAAAGTAATTTTCCGCTGCTAATACCATACGGGTATTATTTCTGATTTCTTTTTACTTAAGATAAGTAAGAGGGATACTTTGAAAGTTACTTCTAGATGGTAGTTGGGAACGTAGTGAACTTCTCGATTCTAGAGTAACATTTCAACGCATCCAAGGAACTTATCAAGTGTTTAAAGAATCGAAACTTTATGCATTGAATTTTGATCGTGTTTTTTTTTCATTTTCTTTGCAGTTTTTTGAATCGAATATGTCTACCGCTTCTAAGAATATTGTCGCAGAGCTTAACAAAGGTGAAAAGCTCAACGGCGACAATTATAAACTTTGGTCAATTAAAATCCAATATGTTTTGGAGGAGCAAGATGTGCTCGAAACACTCCAAAACATAATGGTAGAACCTGAGTTGGGCAATACGGCCCAACACAAGAGGGACCGGGAAGCTTATGACACTTGGACTCGAAAGAACAAAATAGCACGCATTACGTTACTGTCCGCGATGGACAATGACATAATGCGTCTATTTCAGGAATTCGATCTAGCCAAAGACATATGGTCTGAGCTAGAAGTAAAGTTTGGTGGAACTTCGGTTACCAAACTCCGCTCCTTGAATATTCAATTTGATTCGTACAAAATGCGGCAAGATCATTCTATGAAAAAGCATCTCCGCCACATGGCGAATCTAATATCTGAATTAAAGGATGCGGGTGTTACGCTGTCTGACGAACATCAGATCCAAGTAGTCATTCGTTCACTCCCAGATAGCTGGGATAACATGAAAATGCACCTCACTCATAATGAGTGCATTAAAACTTTAAGCGATGTTTCGAAACACCTCGAACTCGAGGAAGAGCGGATTCAAGCCGCAAAACCAAGTGCAGAAGTGCACGTGGCCGCTAGTTCCTCACATGGAGGAAATAAGCGGAAACGCTTAAGGTTTGTGAACGAACGAAAGCAAGAACCGGAAACCTCAAAGAAGACTAAGAACAAAAAGTGGCAAAAGAATGTGCACTCAAAGAAGAAAAACTTGAAGAAGATCAAGTGCTTTAAGTGCAACAAGTACGGTCACTTCGCCCGTAAGTGTACGGATGGAAGTGATAAGGTAACTTGTAGGGCTAGTTACATATGTGTTTCTAGTTCCATGTTTCTTGCTGAATCTAACTATTTTTGGTTGATTGATTCAGGGGCCACAGACCACGTTGCGAAGGACAGAAGGTTCTTCGTAGAGTATCGAAGGATAACTCAAGGAACAAAGTGGATATACGTCGGCAACAACACTCGTGTTGAAGTCAAAGGCGTCGGAACATGTAAGCTAGTTCTCGACAACGGCCGGACATTATTATTGCACGACGTCCTCTTTGCTCCAGATATTAGAAGGAATATCGTTTCCGTGGTCATGTTAATGTCTTTAGATTATGAGTGGAGGTTCTATAAACAATCTGTTGACCTTGTTTGTAATAATTCTTTGATTGGTTCTGGTAATGTTTGTAATGGATTAATTGTATTAAACACAATGTATGATGATTCTTCTTCCATTAATGAAAGTTTTCATTTGACAAATGCTTCTAACTCTAATTCTGAGATCATTTGTTGTCATGCAAGACTTGGTCATATTGGACCAACTAGAATGGATAGACTTGCCAAAAGTGGCTTGCTATCTAATGTTTCAAAAGTTGAAATGTCGACTTGCGAACATTGTCTTGTAGGGAAAACTTGTCGCAAGCCGTTTGGAACTGGCACAAGGGCCGAAGTTCCATTACAGCTTATCCATTCGGACATTTGCGGTCCAATGAATGTTAAGACAAGACGCGGGAAGTCCTATTTCATCACATTCATTGATGACTTCACCCGTTTCGGACATATCTATTTGATATCCCACAAAAGTGAAGCTTTGGCTTGCTTTAAAAACTATATGAGTTTAGTGGAGAATCAATTAGATCGCAAGATTAAGGTTTTGCGAACCGATAGGGGCGGTGAATATCAATCAATAAGTTTTAAGGAACTTTGTGATGAAAAAGGCATAGTTCATCAAATAACTATGCCTTATACTCCGCAACAAAACGGTGTTGCGGAAAGAAGAAATAGGACATTGATGGAAATGGTCCGATCAATGATGTCTCAGGCAAATTTGCCTATCACCTTTTGGGGTGACGCATTATTGACGGCAGCATTCATCTTAAACCGTGTACCCTCGAAGTCGGTAAGTTCTACTCCTTATGAGTTGTGGAACAATAGAACTCCAGACTTAAACATTCTAAAACCTTGGGGTTGTGCCTCTTACGCACATTTATCCTATCACAAATATGGCAAACTTGGGCCACGTGGGAGGAAGTGTATCTTCATCCGATACGCTGAAAACTCCAAAGGATATGTTTTCGTCGGTCAAGAGGACAATGGGGGTCTTATAGAATTCGAATCGAGGGATGTTGTCTTCTTGGAAAATGAGTTTCCAAGACCGGGTGAGATAAGTCAAGACTTATCCTTGTTTGAGACTTGGGATCAAGAAAGATCGGAACGTTCGAGTGGGAGAATTCTTGGTGAAGAAGAAAATACGTTTCAAACTTCACCAATGGATGATACGAACGATACCAATCCTATTCCGAGTGGGAGTGATATTATTCCAAGTGGGAGTGATGTCATTCCAAGTGGGAGTGATCAAACTCAAACAAGACGTAGTAATCGAACGAGGCTAACACCTCTGAGATTTGAGGATGAATTTCCTCAAACATTCATGACATTACTACAAGATGATGACGAACCTGCAAATTTCAAACAGGCCGTCACATGCCCTGCTAAACATAAATGGATAGCAGCAATGGAAGAAGAACTTCAATCCATGAAAACAAACCAAGTCTGGGACTTGGTTGATTTACCTAAGGGACGTAGAGCCATTGGGAACAAGTGGGTTCTCAAAATCAAGCATAAGGCTGATGGCTCCATCGAGAAATATAAAGCTCGCCTTGTTGCGAAAGGTTTCACGCAACAGGAAGGAATAGACTACGAAGAGACTTTCTCTCCTGTCGTGCGTTTTACCTCGATTCGCTTAATTCTGGCAATGGTGGCTTGTTTGGACCTCGAATTACATCAGATGGATGTAAAGACTGCCTTTCTTAACAGAGAACTAGATGAGGAGATCTACATGGAACAACCAAACGGGTTCGTACAAGAAGAAAACAAACATAAGGTTTGTAAACTTCGTAAATCCATATATGGTCTTAAACAATCCTCAAGGTAGTGGTATATGCGCTTTCAAGAAGTTGTTTTGTCGTATGGATTCTCCATGCTCGACGAAGACAACTGCGTATATATTAAGAGGATTAAAAACAAGTATGTAATTATGTCTCTTTATGTAGATGACATACTTATAGCCGGAAATGATAAGCGTCTTGTCGTGGATATCAAAGCTTGGCTTTCATCCGTCTTTGAGATGAAAGACATGGGTGAAGCTGCATATATCCTTGGGGTTAAGATCTCAAGGAATCGTTCCAAGAAACTTCTTTCTCTCTCTCAAGAGACATATATAAAGAAAGTTTTGGAACGGTTTAATATGCAGGACTGCAAGCCAATTGATACTCCAATAAGCAAAGGCGAGGGTCTATGTTTGGAAATGTGTCCCAAAGATCCAAAAGAAAGGAAAGCTATGGAAAAAGTTCCATACTCCAGTGCTGTCGGGAGTCTGATGTACGCTATGATGTGTACCAGACCAGACATTTGCTATGGTGTTGGTATGGTAAGCCGTTACCAATCCAACCCAGGACATGCACACTGGAAAGCGGTGAAGAGGATATTAAGGTACCTCAAAGGGACTGCGGACTATGCGTTATGCTATCAAGGCAATACCTTGAGACTCGAAGGCTATACCGATGCTGATTGGGCGGGTGATCTCGACGAGCGAAGATCTACCTCAGGCTTTGTTTACTTGCTCGGGAATGGTGCAATATCCTGGAGCGGCAAGAAGCAAACCTGCATTGCCCTATCAACAATGGAAGCAGAATTCGTAGCATTCAGCATGGCGGTCCAAGAAGCTGTTTGGCTTAGGAAATTCTTAGACAGGCTGACGAATGCCACTGACTCAAGCACTGTTCCTATATACAGTGATAGTCAAGCTTCGATTGCCTACGTCAAAGATCCTAAATTTCATTGTAAGACCAAACACATTGACATTCGATTCAAGTTTGCAAAAGACTATGACAAACGGAAGGAAGTAGACATTGGATACATATCCACGCATGAGATGATAGCGGATCCCCTTACGAAGGCGATCCCCAGAGATGTGTTCTACAAACACTTATCATCTATGGGAATGCGTCGGTGCTGAGCTGTATCTTGTAATATTTCCCATGTCTATAGAAGATCAAAGTTTAATAAAAGAAAGAAGTTCTTTTATATATTGCATACAAGTTTCTTACAAATAATTTTAAGTACATTTGTGTTTAAGTCTCAGCTATTTTATTGTGTGTATGTCGGACAGATTAAGGTTGGCTCTCTCACATGAGCAACCGCCTTATCTTATCAGATGGATAAGATAGAGATGAGACTAGTTTAAAGTCAAAATCATTAAATGATTTAGAGTCATGACTTAAACAAGATAGTCGAATAAAAGATCTGCATCATATGGATGCTTACAAAAGATCTGAGATCTGTATCACAAGGATATTTGAAAGAGATCTCGTAGGATTTTTTAAAATCCTATCTGTCTTATGCAGGATGAGAGTCCGTGAATATTTCACGAGTAGTAAGGGGACTCAAAAAGATAGGCACAGTGGTGTCTGATCTTTTCATCCGTACAACATCATTAAGACATACTCTCCCTGGGAAAGGAGTGATGTTGTAATACGTGTTCATACCACGTATGCATTTCGACCACTGAGTTAGTAGCAATAGTGTTTGCTATTATGTGAGACTCAAAGGCCATACGGGTCTTAACTCTTACCCTCAAGGTCTCCAATTGGTTCCTTTAGATTTGACGAGATGATCGCTATCTTAGCGTGTTACTAATGGGCTATGGTAATTCGGCTCGGCGGGGCACGTTAGAAAAGCGAATCAAGTCAAGATCAGAAGGTTCGCAAGAAGAGGAAGATTGATTTCATATTCGCATTTGGACTTTAGTGATTCAAAGCTGGCCAGCCAATTGTAATCCAGATGGGATTCAATTGTTGAATATAAAGTACAAGAAATGTGAAGAAATAATCTAGGGTAAAGCATGCGTTGAACTACTCAACTTTGCACCTTCGAGGTCGTTGTGTATCTCTAACAAGTGCACAACAACAGACTCTACGCGCATGACGGTCGCACGGTCTATTTCTCGGTATGATAGATGAAAGAACTAAGGGAAAGATGTTCTCTTACAATCCCCTCAAGTGTGAGTGGGAGATGTTGGATATGGAAGACGTTTGTACACCCTTGTGGGGGATGTACGAGGGAATACGGACCTCGAACGTCGCGTACACGAAGTCGTGTGCAAAGGTAATCTGTTCCCTTGCGGAAAGGATCTCTGGATGAGTGGGAAAGTCGCATTATATATGCATAAGTGCATGCGACATATGGCTAATAAAGGGGGAATATCTTAAGCTTATGTTGTACCATGCATATGGTACAACTTAAGCTTATAATGTGCCATGTATCATGGTGCACCTTAATTAAGTTGTTCCAAAGGAACAACTTACCCTAAAATAACTACCTTGGGGGCTATAAATAAGACCCAAGGGTAAGCCATTTCTTACACCTTTTGCATGAAATTCATGCATGCAACTTCATCCTAGCGAAGCTCTGCAGAAATCCTTTCTCTTCCTCTTTCCAAGTTCTTAATCTAAAATAGAGATTTAGATTGTGGATTAGTAGCCTTACTCTGTTCGTGAGAAGACTCGATCCGTCGTGGCGAATCCGAAGGCAAAGTTCCGAGACTACCGTTCCGCATACGCAAGCGTAAGTCTCAACTTTAATTATCGATCCTAACTCTGTTTTGGCAGGATCCTACACATCATATACGGGAGGGGAATCAAATGTAAAGGGCGAGGGAGTAAAGAGATCCCCCTGAAGGGGAGCCATAAGCTCTATGGGATTGTCCTCGGCGTCAATGGAAGG
Source organism: Scilla litardierei (assembly GCA_030789695.1). Classification (NCBI taxonomy): domain Eukaryota; kingdom Viridiplantae; phylum Streptophyta; class Magnoliopsida; order Asparagales; family Asparagaceae; genus Scilla; species Scilla litardierei. Next base: position 145,592,404 of record CM061136.1, read on the forward strand.
GTGGTCCTCTGAGGGATGCTCAGCCTCTGTAGAAAGTAGAGGCGGCTGTGGTAGCTCAAAAGGAGGAGGGTAATGATCGGGATCCTCATGAATGGATGTGTCCACGTCCCAATGCACGGCCTCCCCGGTGACAAGCTCTGGCTCCGCATGTAAGGCCTCCTCAACAGCAAGCTCTGGCTCATGTGGGTGACAAGGGGGAGCGACGATGGCACAAGCTGACTCTCCCCCAAGCTGAACGTGGACATCCTCCTCAGGCTCCTCAGGTATAGAAGGCAATGTAAACGTCATCATCTCCTTTTCATGCCTCCTTCTTTGTTTCTTTCCTGGAGCTCGAGTCACCCGATTGCATGGCTTGGCCTCCACAATAGTAGGTGCAGGTGGCTCTATGGGCTCATGTATCTTGACCGTGGTATAAAAGTGGGTCTTGTGCCCCTCAATTAGAGCGTAGACTCCATCATGAATTGTGCATGTGGAAGAGATACAATGAGTAATAAAGTTTTGAAATTCAAGCTCAAAAGGATCACATGCCGTTATTGTCAATGGACCGGAAATTTGAACTATGTCGACAATGTTTCTCAATAGGTCCGTGTACGTGTCCTCCTTTGGCAACTCAGATGTCTCTATTTGTGGAGTGTTGATGGTATAAAGGTGGATATGATCACCTTCAAGTGAAGCATACACTCCATCTATGATGGTACCTGCACTAGAGACATTAGCCATAACAAAATCGATGAATACTTGGTCGTATGGTTTACTTACCGTAACGGTTAGTGAACCAGTAGATCGAGCATCATCTATCATTTGCTCCAAGGCTGCTGCCAACTGTAGATCACTGAACTTCCCCACTTGCATCCTCTTCAAAAACTCACGTGAGGGTCCCTTTAGCCTTCTAGTGAAGATATCAAATAGCGTGGAGTCATTCCACTCATGGTCTGACTCCGTCTGGAACATTTCTAACATTCCTTCAAACCTAGACTAGGCTTCCCCGAAGGATTCTCCATCAGCCTGATAGAATGCAGCGAGATATATGTAGGATTGTATATAGCCCGTTCGCATTTTCTTTGGAAGCACCATCGCTGCAACAACTGTACCTGATCAATCAAAGTAAACAACCTTGAAAAGACGTCAGTGGTACAAAGAGAGATAAAGATAATAATAGCAGGTGGTGGGAAAAAATCTCTCTTAATGTTTTTTTTTTTGATTTTTTTTTCAATGTAATCTAATCAACCTAATTGTGACAAATTGGCACCCAACGGGAAACACCTCCCCGGCAACGGCGCCAAAAACTTGATCGGCCCCGGATATACACCCGGAGAACGATTGTAGTTTTACCGCAAGCGCATGGTCGAGTGGTGAGCGGGTATCGAACACGAGGAGGTGGTGTTGGTTCCGATCTATCCTAGGTTGGTTTGACTACGAATGTTTTATTGGTGGAGATGGCTATGGTATGATGTAATGGCAATGGTGATGGATGCCGGTGTTGGAGATATAGAAATCGGTCAAATATCAATTCAAATGCAATATAATAAAAGTGTCTAGGGCTAGGGAATCCCCACTACGGACCGTCATGCATCATTGTGAATAGTGAATCTCAATATTACTAGACTTGCGTTGAGGTGAACTAGTCATAACTGAATAGAGAACCAAGCTCACGCTCTCGCGCTATTGCCGGTCTATAGCGAACCTAGGATAGGGCCCAATCTCTTGCAAACCCTAGCCTAAGCCACTAGCATTAGGATCGACATCATCGTTCAATTGCCCCTCGAGCCCACTCTCGTGCAAACTCGAGTTACGATCTAGGTTGTGATAGTTCGTATTCGTCCAATCTCTTGCAAACGAATATGTGTATAGATTTACAATTAAAAATCCTAGCTTTGGTCCAATCTCTTGCAAACCAAATCTAGAGAAACCCAATTGTAAACCTAAATCGAATATCTAGGCCTTCCCATCGATCAGAATCCAATCTCTTGCAAACCCCAATCGATGGAAATCCCTAGCTATCCGTAATAAATCAACCACAACCTAACCTCCTAGCAATTCTAGCAATTTGGAAATTCATTCATCACAAATCTGAAATTAGATCCATAGGGTTCATCCCCAAACCCTAGAACAACCAATCTACTCAAGCATAGCAATAAGGATATAAGAATCAATAAAAATCATTGCTTGCAAATGTAAAGATAGAAAAACAAAGATTCAAATAAGAAGAACAAAATACTTAGCTTGATGAAGATCTTCAATCCAAATACAAGCTTTTAGATCCAAGAGGGGGCCTAGGGCATGGCCTAACCTCTAAAATAATCACTAATAAAACATATTGGAGACTAAGAAAACATGGGGGATCCCCTCTAATGGTGGCTACAAACCCCTTAAATAATCTCCCAAAAACCCTAGCAAAACTGCCTAAAAAGCCCCTAAAATTCGGGCCCAAAACTGAATCTGCGCGTGCCCAGAAATCTGCGCCAGTTACGACTCGGCCGAGTGGAAATCTCACTCGGTCGAGTGGACAGCTCACTCGGTCGAGTGGAAATCTCACTCGGTCGAGTGAGCTTTCCTGCAGAAACTCCAGAAAACAGCACTCTGTCAAAACTGTCAAAAACTGTCAAAAACTGGTCACTCGGCCGAGTGACACTGACATGCAAATTCCAGCACTGCAGCATCGACTTGCAGAAATTCCCCAGATTTCATCCGACCTCCGATTTGCGTTTTCTTGGCGGCGTTGGAATCATCATGTAGTCTACTATCCATAAAAAATATGAGAAAAATAATTTACCCACTGGAATGATAGAAGATTTCAAAAGAGTTGGAGGATGTCTGAAAATCTGGGCGCTTCGTGTCCTCGGCATCACTCGGCCGAGTGGCAAATGTCACTCGGCCGAGGGGCTTTTGGAACTCGGCCGAATCGGAGCTCGTAGTCGACTGACGGATTACAGAGAGTTGGACATTTTGGCTCGCCGTTGTCTGGGTGCCACTCGGGCAGACGGAGTCTCCGAACTCGGCCGAGTGGGCGTGCGATGCTCAGCCGAGTGCACGCTGATACATCTCTGTTGCGTGTCCGATCTGGCCGGTCGAGCAGGGTCTCAATGCTCGGCCGAGTGACTCCTTCACTCGGCCGAGTGGCATGCTGAAAATGCCCAATCTCCATCTTTTCGCTTCATCGTCGCTCCTACGACGTTCTTTCTTCTTTCACTCGTCTTCCATTGCAGAATAACCCTCAAAAGAGACATGGTTGACACTCCGGAGTGGGTGCAAATTCTTTAAGCTCATTTTTGCTCCCGATCGCTCCATATTTCCTGAAATCCGACAAAAACAAGAAATAGTGAAAAGTAACGCAATATCGTCGAATAATCGTGAAAAGCGTGATATGGGTGATCAAAATGGCATGCAAATATGCAGAAAAAAGGTGTAAAATATGGACCGATCAGCAGGCGGCGACAAGAGGTCGGTAGCTGAGGAGGGTGCCGATGAGGTGGCTCAGGATGTCGAGGTCCGGGTCAGGTCGTTGGAGACCCGAATGGCCGAGCTCTCGTCTGACCTAGAGAGGTCGGACACAGAGAGGGATTTCACACTAGCCGAGATGTTTAAGGCCGAGGAACGGATCACCGAGCTAGAGAAGGTCACCGAGGCACGAGCAGTTGGGGGTCCGGCCGAGGAGGCTGACGTCACGGATCTGTAAAGTCTCCTTGGGGCGGTGGAAGAGCGGGAGCGAGCTCTCTTGGCCAGGCTCGACACAGTCTCTCGAGAGGGTGAGAAAGAGCATTCAGAGCACCAGTGGCTGGTTTCCGTACTCGAGGCCCATATCAAGGAGCTGGAAGCGGTAGATCCCGAGCACATTGACAAGGATGACGTGGATGAGTATGCCACGTCCTTTGTCGCGAGGGCGATGTACGAGGCGTTTAAGAGGGGGTTTTCCCGGTGTTTGTCCGAGGTCCAGCAAAGGTTCCTGTATTCCGGGGTCTGGTTTGAGGAGCTTCCGATGGATTCTGATGGTGAGGAGGAGGCCGGGGCCGACCATCCTGAGGTTACCGACCAGCTGAGTGGTGCTCCCGCTTTTTCTCCGGTCGCCCAGGAAGAAGGAGGGGCTTAGCCCACCAACCCCCCTTTGTTTTATCGCTTTGTGTATGACTTTTCGGCCGTCTGTCGTGCCTCTGTAATGTACAAGCCCGTATTTGACCAAACTGTCTCCTGAAAAAAGTTTTTTCCGTTGTAATGTTATGCCCCCTCCCGTAATCCCGGCTTGGATGCTTAGAACAGACGGGTTTGGGGGAATCAGGTTTCCCTTGCTGATGATCGGTCCACTAGGCTGATGCCCAAGGGATTGTTTCCCGATTCATGGTTGAACGGACGTTTGGTCTGCCAAGGGTTGCCCTTGGATTTCGGGTCGAACGGGTGATTGTCTTGCTAGAGGACGTGCCTCCAGCCTTATGGTCGATTGGGTTAACGGCCTGCTGGGGGAGTCGCCCCTGCCTTACGGTCGGTCAGGTCGGTCGGCCGGCCGGCTGGGGCAGCTACCGTAAGGCTTACGATCGATCGATCGACCAGCCTGTTGGGGGGTTGCCTCCAACCTGATGGTTGATGGGGTAACCGGCCCACTGGGGGAGTTGTCCCCAGCCTTACGGTTGATTGGATCAGTCGGCCAGCTAGGAGAGCTACCCACAGGCTTACGGTCGATCGATTGACCAACCTGCTGGGGGAGTTGCCCCAGCCTAATGGTTGATCGGGTAACTGGCCTGCTGGGAGAGTTGCCACCAGCCTTGCAGTTGATTGGGTCGGTCGGCCAGCTGGAGGAGCTCCCTCCGGGCTTACGGTCAATCGATCGACCAACCTGCTGGGGGATTTGCCCCAGCCTTATGGTTGATCGGGTAACCAGCCTGTTGGGGGAGTTGCCCCCAGCCTTATGGTCGATCGATTGATCGACCTGCTGGGGAAATTGCCCCAGCCTTACGGTCGATCGATTGGTTGGCTTGCTGGAGAAATTTCCGATAGCCTTACGGTCGATCTGTAGGTTAGTCAGTGGAGGGTTTTACACTTGGCCTCACGGTCGAGTGGTGACTTGCCCGCTGGGGTTGTCCCCTGCCATGCCTGAAGAATGACTAGATGCCAGAAAGGGCTCTTCTTTATTAACAGTCGTTTTTCGATACATTTTCTTTTAGGGGGTGGTGCTGCTTACACTCACTGGTAATATTTGCAGAGGTGCTCTGCGTTCCAGGTGTGTGTCAACGTCTTCCCTCTTAGGGTAGAGAGCCGGTATGTAACAGGGCCGAGGACCACTATGACCTTATAGGGCACTTCCCATTTAGCAGCAAGCTTTCCCTTACGGGCGATCTCCGGTTTAAAGATCGCTTTTCTGAGGACCAGATCCCCTGGGTGAAAACTTCTTCCTTAGATCTGGGAGTTGTAATCACGGACCACCCGGGGTTTTGGTCGGACGATCGAGGCCAGGGCCTGGTTCCGCCGTTCGGCCATGAGCTCTAAGTTGAGCTCCAGCACTTTCAAGTTTCTCTCTTCGTCAAAGTGTCTGAGGTGGAGGGATTTCTCGCCCACCTCGACGAGCACAACTGCTTCGGTGCCATAAGTGAGCATGACGGGAGTCTCCCCGTGGCTTCCTTATGCATCGTTCGGTACGACCAGAGTATCCCGGGGAGTTCCTCTTGCCATTTTCCCTCCGCCTCTGTCACTTTCTTATGCAGTGGCTCGATGATACATTTGTTTGCAGCTTCTGCCATCCCGTTGTTTTGGGTGTGTGCCACGAAGGCAAACAGGAGCTTGATGTTCCACTGACTACAGAAATCCTTGAATCCCACAGAATCGAAATGTTTCCCATTGTCAGTGACAATGGATCGAGGGATCTCGAACCTGGACATGATGGAGTTCCATATGAATTCCTTCGCTTTCTTCCAGGTGATGGTGGCCAGTGGCTCGGCCTCGATCCACTTGGTGAAGTAATCCACCGCCACGATCAGGTACTTCCTCTACCCTCTCCCGGAGGTGAAAGGCCCGATGATGTCCAGATCCCATTTGACAAATGGAACTGGGCTAATTATCGGGACGAGGTCCGACGGGGGAGACAAGCCGATTCTGGTGAACCGTTGGCATTCCGGACATTTCTGGACGTGCTCCGTCGAGTCTTTGACCAAGGTCGGCCAGTAGTAGCCTTGTCGTAAGATCTTCATGGCGACCATCCTACCCCTGTGGTGATTCCCGCAGATCCCTTCATGGACCTCTCGGAGGACATAGTCGGCATCCTGTAGTCCTAGGCACTTGAGGTAGGGGAGGACATCAGTCTTTGTACAACGCCTTCTGTACAGGACCCCTTCATAGAGCACGTACTGGAGAGCCTTTCGCTCCAGTATGGGGTGTTCGTCCTGGTCCGTCGGGACTTCTCCCATGTATTAGTACCACACGATTGGATCCATCCAGGTGGGCTCTGCGTCGATGACCATTAGCTTCTCATCTCCGTACTGGGGGTTCGAAGGTGCTTGACATAAATGGCACGACACAATTCCTTAAGAGAAGAGGAAGCCAGCTTGGAGAGGGCATCGGTGCAGGAATTCGCTGATTGCGGCAGGTGGAGGGTCTCAGCGTGTTTGAACCTCGAAAGCTTGGCCCGGGCCGAGGTCAGGTAGTGTTGCATCATCTCCTCCCGAGCCTTGTATTCCCCTTGCAGCTGGTTGATGATGAGTTTGGAGTATCTAAGGAGGCGCACGGAGTCCGCTCCCAGGGCCCGAGCTAGCTTCAGGCCATTAATTGCGGCCTCGTACTCGGCAACATTATTGGTGTCAGGGAACTCGAACTGGAGTGCATACTCGACGGTGTGTCCCTCAGGGGTCCAGATGCCGATGTCGGGTCGCCGAGCCATACACGTGGACTACCCACGCATCTTTGCCCCCCGGTTGATCAGTAAGAACGACGTCAATCAAAAGGAAAGACAAAGGTTGAGGCGTTACCATGTTCGGGTCCCCATCCTGGGGGGCGTTCCTCCATTGATGGTGCATTCATCCATGAAGTCTACTGGTGAATTTCCCTTGATGGCAGTCAGTGATTTGTACAGGAGGTCAAACTTGCTCAGCTCTACTCCCCAGTTCAGCATCCTCCGCATTCGATCGAACCTCTTGAAGTTTCGCTCGAGCTGGGAATCGGTTAAGACCAGTATCGTGTGGGCTTGAAAGTAGGGGCAGAGTCGATGTGTCAAAAGCACAAGGGCATAGGCTAATTTCTCCATGGGGCTGTATCGGCCCTTCGCATCCCTCAGGATTTGGCTAGTATAGTACACCGGCCTTTGCATCCCCGTCATCTTCTTTGACCAGCACTGAACTCAATGCTTCTCCGGTGCTGGCTAGGTAAAGGCTCAGAGGTTCCCCCTCCCTTGTCTTGGAGTGGAGTAGGGGGATGCGGAGGTATTCGTTTAGCTCGGCGAATGCCTGGTCGCAGTTCTCGTCCCATTCTACGGCTTTTCTTTTTTCGACGGGTTTGGCGAGGGCCTTCCTCAGGGTCCTGAAGAAGTGGAGGGATCTCTCAGCGGATTTAGACAGGAAGCGCCCCAGGGCAGTGATCTGCCCGTTCAGCCTCTACAGCTCTTTGATCTTCGTCGGCCTCCTCATGTTGACCAGGGCCTCGATCTTGTCGGGATTGGCTTCAATGCCACGGTTGGTAATCATGAAGCCCCGGAATTTTCCGGACCTCACCCCAAACATGCATTTAGTGGGATTGAGCCAGATGCTATGTCTTCGCAGTTGCTCGAAAGTCTTACGAAGGTCGGCGATATGTCGGTGGGGTCCCTAGACTTGATCGCATGTCGTCCACGTAGACCTTGAGGTTTCTTCCTATATGGGAATCGAAAACCCAGTTGGCCATCATTTGGTAGGTTGCCCCCTGCATTCTTCAAGCCGAAGGGCATCTTCTTGTAGCAGTAGGTCCCCCGATCAGTGATAAATGAGGTCTTCTCTTCGTCCTCCTGGTCCATCTGGACCTAGTTGTACCCGGAGTAAGCGTCCATGAAGCTGAGCATCTCGTAACCCGAGACGTTGTCCACGAGATGGTCGATGCGAGGTAGCGGGTAACTGTCTTTGAGGTAGGCATTGTTGAGATTGGTGAAGTCAACGCACATTCGCAATTTTCCGCTAGACTTTTTCACCATTACGACGTTGACAAGTCACTTCGGGTACCAGACCTTCCGGATGAAGCCCGCGTCAAGAAGATGCCCCACTTCTTCGAAGGCGGACCTCTTCTTTTCCCCGCCCAGGTTTCTTTTCTTCTGCCTAACTGGCGTGAAGTTGGGATCGACGTGTAGCTGGTGGGTGATCATCTGGGGGTCTACGCCTGGCATGTCATCAGGCGACCAGGCGAAGATGTCCAGGTTGGCCTCCAAACACCCGATCAGTTTGCTCCTCAGGGTTGGGTCGAGTTCTAACCCGATAGAAAGGAATCTACCACCCACATCCGTGACGGGAATGAGTTCTGGATCTTCCACGGGTGCGGGCCTCGCGTCACTCTGGTCGTATCTCGGTTCAATATGGTCCATCGGGTTACAGTCTCCCACCTCGTGTTCCGTATCAGCCAGTTGATAGCAGATCTTAGGCCTTGCCGGGTCGCCTCTGATTTTTCCGACTCCTTTCGAGGTTCGAAACTTGACCATCTGGTGGAGGGTTGAGAACATGGACTCGGTCACATTGAGAAGCGGTCGGCCAATGATCCCATTGTATGCTAACCAAATCCTTAGCAACACGAACTCTATTACTAGGGTGGTCGAATTGGGCGGCTCTCCGAGCGTAACTGGGAGGCGGATCATCCCTACAATGGGGGTGGAGTGACCCATGAAACCTACCATGGCCCGGAACAATGTTCCAAGTCTTCGGTTTGCAATCCCACCTTCTCCAGTGTTGACATGAACATGATGTCGCACGAGCTTTTGGTGTCAATGAGGAGTCGTCGGACCATAGTGGTGTCAATGACAGTCGAGACAACTAGCGCTTCGTCGTGTGGTGGCTCAGCTTCCTTCAGGTTCTCTTCGGTGAAGTGGATGGGCTGTGGGTAGCTCTCAGCTCCTCCACCATCCACCTCCATTGGTTCTTCCCGTGGTGCGGACGACCTACCGACTCCAAGTCTTCGTGGAGGCAACGTCGCTCGGCCCGCTCTCCTTCAGGGCCGCCTGCTTGCGATTTGGGCTTGGGCCATTCGATCGTTTGGCCCATCTCAGGGTGGTCGTATCAGCATCAAAACTCAATGTGATTAGGATGTGTTCTATTAAAAATGAAAACAAAAACGACATAAATTTTATTGATAAAATCATTACTTCTAATCATATAACAAGATCAGACAAAAAAGATATAAAAGAAATTATAAGCGATACTTAATTTAGTTCAAGTAATGTGAGATATCCTTTTACGTAAGATCACTCTTATATAATTACTTAAGAGACATGTTGCTCTGAAGTGTCCGGCAAGCTGACATGGATGGAGCACCAACCTTTTTTGGGGTTTTAGAAAGAGGCACAGCATAGGCATGTCTGATACATGTCTACAACTGTCGTGCAAGTGACGATCCCCGACACTTGTCCGTACTTTATAGATCTCCCAGCTCAGTCTCCTACAATGACATCAAAGCAACTGGGCTTAGTTCTGTAGGATTTTTCCTGAAAGGTATAATCGTTGAACCCTTGAAACTATGCCATTCGGAACAGGAAACCAATATCCTTGCTGTGAAAATACAACATAGCACATATTTTCCAGGCACTAGAACCCTTGAAAGCAGTTCATGGTCCTTCTTAGATATTATCATGGCGTGCATGTGTAAAGATAACTCAAGTGTTATCTCATCTGCAAACCGCGTAGCTTTCTCTTAATGCCCATTTCCTTAGAATGCCTGTCAAAAAAAAAATTAATCACCCATTCCATTTCCTTCACTCATCTTTGGTTCCAGGAGTTGCTTCAGTGCATCTTTGGAAAGCCTTTTTGACCTTATCCTTTCTCGAGGAATAGTTTTTGTTCTTCCCTTTTCACTTCAATCACTTAATCAAACAAATTACATATAGAGTCTAATAAAAAGTGAAAATTTCCAGAGCCAGTGCACAAGTTGAATTATGATGTTCTTACTTCAAATTGGTACGCCTGAAATGTTAAAAGAATATTACAATGCTATATATTCGGTCTTATCCAACGCAGCTAGGATTCCGATGACTGGTAGGATTCGGGTGAAGTCAAAAAGAAAGAGGTAAAACTTAAACATCCAAAGAGTTTACAGATTAAGACCAAATGCAAAGATATCTGATCTGCCATATGAAGACCTAACGTCCGTTTTCTTCAGGCTAAAAACCTTTCAGTGTTATCTTACCTTCAAGCGCTTTCGCTTTCCCTCACACACACATACGCACTCCCTCGCTCCAAGAACTTACCTTTGATAATTTGCCTTACGATTACTAGCCTTCTGGTTTCTGTCAAGTCATTCTTACTTCCATCTTTTAAGTTCAGATGGTGCATTAGCATTTACCATGAACTCTTGATTTTGATGCCATCGAACTCTCGATTTCCCCTCTCTTCTGGGGACCTGTTCATCGAACACACTGTTGAATTACACGGCTTAGCACCTACCCCTCACAGTGCCCACGAAAACCATCCGCTCTAACAAATAGACTTGCAAGCCAATAGACAAGGCAATAAGGCCCTCTGTAAGCATGATCATAACCTCACAGTTCACATCACAAAATATCATTCATGTTATTGCTGAAATGACAAGTAAAATCACATTTTCAAACACTGGCATACAAATAGCAGTCCAACAGTGTTTGTTGTTTAACCAGGAATTTCTGCTGCTCAAGCCCTCAAGGCTCAAGGGCAAATACGAAATCTGAAAAAGGAAAGAATGATCATTTAAACAATACAGCAATTGTGCTGGAAAATTTATGGCATAAAATACAAATTAAGTACATTAATCATGTGTAACTATCCAATGTCATAGTAGGAGATGAGAGCATCTTGTCGGGTATTGTAAACTAATGCAAGTAACAAAACATATGCTCCAAACCTTGACTCATCACAAGGGACTCTTATTATATTTCCCGTAGAATAGTCATGCTTATGACCTTTACACCAAAAGAATTTTTCCAATCAATATATAGAGATTAAAAATTATCTAAATTTTGAAGTAGACATACAAGAGTAATGAGTTGATGCGGATGGTCATGTTACAATTTCTTTAAAATTTCCATGGATTGTTTAGTCATCACGGGAAAAAATGTCTGCTTTAATTAGCAACATGTATAGTTGCCAATGGCGTCGCTAATAACAAATACGTCAATTTTTTCAAAGATTTACGTATATATTTTCATTTCCAAAACTGATTAAATTCTGATCATTTAGTATTGTGTGTGGGTTAAGTCGATTTCCAATTTGTAGTTTTGACAACCTCCAAGTGAAAACTTAACCGAATCGTCAATCTACCTACTCTCAAGATCAATATCACCACTCTCTCTTGCAGATCTCCATCCACTTGCCCCCACCTACCATGCAGTCTTGATAGCCCAAATCTCTATACCTCTTCCCCATTTTATATCATGTGTAACTCTAAATTGTGGCTTCAAATTTAGGTCAAAACCCCGACATTAGTATCCCTCTGCGCACCATCAATCTTAACATATCTCTAATATTCATATCCCCCTCTTTGTGTGCATGTATAACTCACATAAATGTGCTTGCACACGTATTTTTCCGCACGTGTTCATGTGGGTGGGCGTGTGTGAGATGAGGGTGTGCACTGGTGTGTTTGCCTATGCAAGGGCATGTATGCAGTGGTGTAACCAAGATTTTTTTTCTTGCCCTGCACGAAAATAAAGACGATGTAAAATTTTTTTTAATAAAAATAGCAAAAAAAAAAATTAAACGTTAACATGTTTTAATTATTAATTGATAATAACTACAAAATAGTATTATACATGTATTCTTTTTGCAAGGTAAGTTAGTATCTATATTGATAAAAAAAGAAGTTACAAGGTGGTTGATCAAAGAGTACCAAGAGCAATGACTAGGGGAGAGGACACAAGCGTCGTCACCCCAGAACATATTACTTAGTATCAGTGATCAGAGCCAAAGTACAAAAATAGTACAGAAACAAATACATACATTTGGTATACAACCCCACAAAACCAAACCCAAACAAAATGTAAAATGTAAGCAGGTGCACGGGCAAGGGAACCAAGGCCTCATGAGCCGCCTGAAGCATCAAGCATCCGCACGCTAGGAATTTTACGCACTCAAGTGCCCTTGCCTTGAACGTGGCCTGTAGCAGCAAGCTACCGCATAATGGATGCCCATTCACGCACCTGGCTTGAAAACGTCACAGATATTAGTGACACAAAACAAATCATCCTTTGTCTTGAATATCCCAATTGTCATAAGCAGTTGCGGCTTCATCATCAATGTCTTCCGAGTTCCTTAAAATTGTACGGACATCACAAGCTATGTCCTCAAATAGCGCAATCTTGATTTTAGTGATATTTTCAAACACAAGTCTATTGCGTTCACGCCAAATATGCCAAACCACCGACGCAAGCACCGTTTTACAAAGCAACCCAAGAGAACCTCTGGAGCAGCTACCAGATAAAAATTTCCGGCCCACATTGCTGAGAGATAATGCAGCCGGCCCATTTGAGTTTAACTTAAGTAGGGCTCTTCTCATTATGTAATTAGAGAAAGTGCAGTCAAAGTATAGATGCTCAATAGTTTCGGAGATAGAATCATTGCACAGAGAGCAATTGGTAGAAGGGAGATCAATCCAGGTTGCAAGGCGGGATTTAGTGGGAAGTTTGTTACTGAAGGCTCTAAGCAATGAAATAGAGTATTTAGGGATAGACTTACTGAACCAAATGAGTTTATAATATGGGAATGGAGACGATTTCGACCGCACATGATCCCAAGCATCCTTGAACGAGAAGGCCGAGCCCAACTTCCACTCCCATGAGTCAATGCCCGTTGTTAAAATCTGATTTTGTAGAATTGGTCTAAGAATGGAGATATCAGGATCATCAATCCAAGAAACCCCATTCCAATAGTCAGCTACACACTTACCACCTGCCCCATCCGGAATATTGTGTAAGCTTTTTAGGGGGCCACACGGGAGCCAATTATCCTGCCAAAATAAAGTATTCCTACCATTTCCAACCTTCCTCTTAATAATACTCTGTGAAACACCTCTGCAATGGAGCAGGAACTTCCACGTGCCAGAGTGAGTGACCGCTCCCAAAGCGCCATAGAATCTAGAGGAGTCTTTGTATTTGTCACGCATGTATTCCGCCCATAGCCCTCTAGAATTAAGCAATCTCCAAGTAAGCTTGATTCCCACAGCGATGTTCAAATCAGTGAGTAATCTCAAACCAACACCTCCTTCCTCCTTAGGTTTGCAAGAGTCTCTCCAGGACCATGCTTTAGATGTACCACAGATGAATTTTCTGCACATAGAAGTTAAAGTACGGAGCACAGTAGTGGGGAATCTGTAAACCTGGATCCAAAAGTTTATCATGCCATAGATAACAGTTCTCACCAGTTCAATGTGACCCGCAAGAGATAAAGACGAGGAAGTCCATCCACTAAACCACTTCCTACATTTGTCAATAAGACGATTGTACATCTGAGCCTTGGGGTACTTGGAAGACAAAGGGAGACCCAAATAAGTGGAAATAGTGTGTGAAAGTTTAGCTCCCAATAATGCAGCCAGATCTCCAGGGTTCTTGACACCTTTACTAAACATAGAAGTACTCTTGTCCCAGTTGATGTCCAAGCCAGTGAAATTACAGAACTCCTCAAGTAAATTTTTTAGACCCTTAAATGATTTCTGAGTGGCCCTGCAGAAAACCAGTAAATCATCTGCAAAAAGCAGGTGAGATATAGCTCCAGCTCTTCTCATAGGCTGAATGTCTCCTTTAGTAATCGCCTTGTCAAGCAATAGAGTGAAACATTCCATAATGATGACAAAAAGGAATGGGGAGAGAGGATCACCTTGTCTAAGGCCTCTGTTTCCTTTAAAGAATCCCACAGGAGATCCGTTGACCATGACAGAATAGGATACACTAGATATACATTCCTGAATCCAGCCGATGAACTTGTGCCCAAACCCCATCTGATGCAAGATGAATAAGACGAACTCCCTGTTGACACTATCAAATGCCTTTTTGAGATCAAGTTTCAAGCAAGCTCTGGATCCCATAGGGTTGCTAAAATCCCTAATTTGCTCATGAGCCAGGAGGGCACAATCAGAAATCAATCTCCCCTGAAGAAAAGCTGCTTGATTCGGGGAGACAAGATCCTGGATGAAACTGAGAAGCCTGTTGCAAAGGACCTTACTGATAATCTTGTATAAGACATTGCAGCATGCGATAGGCCTGTAGTCTCCCAAAGAAGAAGCATTAGAACCTTTAGGAGCCAGGGTAAGGAATGTATGATTTACCTGCCGGAGAAGGGAGCTAGAGCGGAAGAAAGACTGTATTGCACCCACAACCTCAGTACCAATTAGATTCCAATTATGCTGGAAGAAGAAGCCATTATACCCATCAGGCCCGGGAGCCTTGGAAGCCCCAATCTGAAAGACAGCCTTCTTAATCTCATCAGGAGAGACATCTCTTTCAAGCCAAATAGCCGTCTCATGTTTAATTTTCTTCTTGGGCACAAGTTTAGGAAATACATTCCAATAGTGGTTTTGGTTATATAAAGATTCATAGTACATAACAGCCTCAGCTTTAATGGCCTCATAGGTTTTGCTCTGGACCCCTTGACTGTCCACCAGGTGACATAGGCTATTGTGGCATTGTCTTGATTTCATTGCATTGTAGAAAAATCTTGTATTTCGGTCACCCAGATCAAGCCAATCCTGCCTACTCCTTTGACGGTACATCTCTTCCTCTAACCCCAAAAGATGGGCCAGCTCACTTGATAATTTGCGCTCTTTGTCCTGAAGCTCAATATTAGAGTGTATGCCATTAAGATGTCTAACAGCCTCAAGCTGGTTGCGGCATTGGAGAATAGCATTAGCATCCTGATGTTCTTTAGACCATTTTTTCAAACCATATTTAACATATCGCAATTTGCTAATCAGACAGAACATACGAGTTCCTCTGGTGTTCAGCTTCCAGCAGGAATCCAACAAGTCATAGAAGCCTGGGAGATTAATCCAGTGGTTGTAAAATTTGAACGGCTTAGGGTCCGAATGTACCTTAGTATGGAGATTGATCCTCATAGGAGAGTGATCACTGGTATGCGGATCCAAATAGACATAGCAGGAGTTTGGTGTAATGCCCTACCAGCTACTGTTTACAGTTAGTCGGTCTAAGAACGTTTGATGACCGACTAGTTGACAATCTAGTCGGTCAACTTTTGTTCTTGGACCGACTAAGTCAACTTGCCTTCAGACTATGTTGTTTTGCCTCTTAGTCGGTCTACGTTCATTGGATGACCGACTAGTTGTGAAACTAGTCGGTCAGACAGTGTTCTTGGACCGACTAGTTTTCTAGGTCTGAAATTCTATCTCTTCTCAGATCTGCTCTTAGTCGGTCCATGCTTTGTGACTGACCGACTAGTTGATGAACTAGTCGGTCAGTGTATGTTCTTTGACCGACTAATTCTCACAGATTTCTTTCCGTTGGAGATTGACCTAACTTATGTTTTTGGGTTCCTATAAATACGAACCTAGGTCATTTCTATCTTCAACAGAGCTGCCATTAAGAGATTCATTGAGTTCTAAAGAGATAGTTATTCTCCCTCAAATCTAAAGCTCTCTTCCTCACAAGAAACCCATTCTCTCTCATTTCTAGATCTAGAGAGAAGCTTGTTCTTGGTGAGCTCTTCAAGCTATTGCTTGATCCAAGTCTCCAACTCTTCCCTAGGCACCCATTGCTGCTCATTTCCTTGGTGCTAGGGCTTGGTGACTTCATCTTCCTCAAATCCTTCATTCCACCTATTGGGTAAGAAAAACTCAAGGTATAGGATTTTGTGGTAAGAGTATTTATTTCATATAAACTCTTTATATTGCTTATTGGCTCTCTCGGTTGTGAGAGAAGTTTGTGATCCCGGGTTGTGGGATTCACTTTGCCATTGCTTGTATGATTTGATCTTGTGAAGGTTTTTCACAAGATATTCATAGTGGAAATCTTGAGTTAGGGTTTCTAACTCAAGTATCCGGAGGGGATCCGGGTGGTTGGGACGTAGGATCACCGGGAACAAGTCGGGGAGACTTGGGTGGATCCGAACCCATTAACTTCGTTTGTTAGCATTGTTAATTTCATTGTTGTCATTCAATTTAAGCTTCCGCAAATTGATTTGGTAGTTGTGTGCAATTTAATTTGGAATTATACGCCTTATTATTTTAAAGTACTATTCACCCCCCCCTCTAGTACTTGTGCAGTAGCTGGTAGGGCATTACATTTGGTATCAGAGCCAGATACTCAGCTATGTCTGCCAACGACAACAAGACCGTGCGTCCACCTTCCAACTATGACACCTTCAGGAACCGTGAAGGAGCATCTTCCGTGATGGAAGGACATTCCTCTACAAGGCCTCCATTCTTCAACGGTACCAACTACGGGTACTGGAAGTGTCGGATGGAAACCTTCCTCCGAAGTGCATCTTTATGGAGAACTACAATGAAGGAGTATATTGAACCCGAAGAAGAAGATTTTGAGAAATGGACTACCGCGGAGGTCGCCGCGGAGGTAAGCAATGCCAAGGCAATGAACGCCTTGCAATGTGCATTGGAGCCCGAGGATTTCAATAAGATATGCACATGTAAGAGTGCATATCAAATTTGGAACTCCCTCCTCATTCTACATGAAGGGACGAGTAGGGTAAGAGACTCTAAACTCGTAGTCGTAACCAAAGATTACGAAATGTTTCATATGCAACAGGGCGAGAAGATGAAAGAATACTACGCTCGTTTCGTTGACATAATAAACGAGTTAGAGGCCCTCGGCAAGATCTACACTCAAAAGGAGAAGTGCTTAAAGCTTATTGAAGGACTTCCCTCTTCTTGGGAAAAACGTACCTTCGCCATTGAGGAAGGTAATGACATGGACAAATATACCGTAGTTCAACTAATGGGTACCTTGATGTCATACGAGGTACGCAAAGATAGCAAGGTGAAGCTACAAGAAAAGATGAAGTCATATTTGAACCTAGATGCGCCTAAGAAAAAGGCGATTGCATTCAAGGCGGCTTCATCCACCTCTACCGATGATGAAGAATCGGAAAACGAGTTGGACTTGGAATCCATGGCACTCATGGCCAAGAAGTTCAACCGTTTCTTCCGAAAGGGTAACTTCAAACAAAAATCTAAGTTTACTTCTACTAACGCCTCTCCACCTTTGTGCTTTAAATGCAATAAGCCAGGACACATCAAAGCGGATTGTCCTCAAAACAAGCAAAAGGAGAAGTGGAAGGCACCAAAGTATGACAAGTCCAAGAAGTACACGAAAGGAAACAAGAAGGGACTTGTCGGAGCTACCTTCACCGACTCCGAGGATTCCTCAAGCAGAGAGTCGGACGATGAGCAAGTGGAGCAAGCGCACATGTGCTTCATGGCAAGAGAGGAGAACGATCAAGGATCCTCCTCTTCCGATGATAGTGATAAAGAAAGCGATGAGGTAACGATGGATGATCTTAGGGATGCTAACACTCAACTTTGGTCAAAATATACTAAGTTAGTAAATAGATATACTAAGGTAAAAGATGACCTAGCTAGCATTCAAACATCGCCTAAGACTATCATCACCAACAACGACACCGTTGTTGAAGAGTTAAGAAATGAGATTGTGAATCTCAAATCTAAACTTGAACATGCTAGCATTGAGGATGCGGAAGAACATGAGATAGCGGATTTAACTTCTCAAAACTCGACTTTGAGTATTGAGAACGAGAATCTTAAATCTCGTGTTTATGTGCTCACTTCGTAAATATCCACTTTGGATACCTCTTTGCGTTCTCTCAAAGAGAAATATGAGAACACATTGGGCCGAATCAACGAATTCAACAAAGGTAAGGGCCATTTGGATAATATCCTAAAAGATTTACTTCCGGCCAAACACCACATTGGCTTGGGGTATATGATGGGAAATTCATCCAAGTCGGTCACTACTTTTGTTAGGCCAACTTCCGAAGCCTCAACGAGTGGGAGCAAACACTCTATTGGTAGTTCATCTACCAATGGTGCTTCCACCTCGTCCACACCCTCTTTCGGAAAGAAACCCACTTTGGGTGGACCTCCAAAGAAGGGGCATGCTTACATGTACACCAATACCATGCCACGTAGGAACACACGTCCTACTCCACCGTCTCACACATATGATGATTTTTATGCAACACATTCTCGGGCACGTGCACACCAAGTGAGACACCCTCACGCACGTGTTTCCACACATGCATATGTACACCCACCTCATCATATGAATAATTCTCGTCGTGCACCATTCCATCATGTCCCGTATGCCTATCCACTACATGCATCACGTAGAAATCAACGTAGCATGCATGCACCCAATAGGATGATGGCTCCCAAAATTTTCACTATTTGGAGCCCAAAGGACACAAGCATGGACGAAAAACAAATATATATGAATGCTTATTTTTCGGATGTTGTGCATAGTAAGAATTATGTGGGGAAGTCTAAGTCCACTTGGACTTGGCTTCCAAAGGTCTAATCCCTTGGACCCAATGACCTTGGGTACCATGATATGAACTTATCTATCTTTAGGTACTCAAGGAAAAGAAAAAGGAAAGGAGCAACGAATTTAAATTTAGCTCCAAAGGGAACTGGATACTCGATAGCGGGTGTTCCAAACACATGACGGGTGACGCTCGTTTGCTCTCCGGAGTGGTTCCCATTGCGAATGGAAACCGCGTCGTATTTGGAGGCAACGAGAGCGGAACCATCATAGGTGTTGGTAAAGTCGGTAACTCTACTAAACCATTAATTAGTGATGTTTATCTTGTTAGTGGTTTAAATCATAATCTTATTTCAATAAGTCAACTTTGTGACAAAGGTTACAAAGTTAGCTTTGCGAAAGGATTGTGTCATATTTTGAGAAAGGATAATGAAAAATTATTATTTTCCGGAACTCGTCGTAAAGACATTTATATTTTGGATCTTCCTAAGTCATATGAACAATGTCTCGTTGCCAACACAAGTGAACAACACTTATGGCATCGACGCTTTGGACATGTGAACTTTGGAACACTATATAAGCTTTCAAAATTGAATTCTATTAAAGGTTTTCCGAAGCTTGTTTTCGAAAAGAAAAGTTTTTGCGATGGTTGTCAACGCGGCAAGCTTCCTAAATCTTCATTTAAACCTAAGAAAAGCATCTCTACTAAAAGGCCACTAGAGCTATTACATCTAGATTTATTTGGGCCAACTAGAGTAGCTTCCTTAGGAAATGCAAGGTATGGACTTGTCATCGTAGATGACTATTCAAGATTTACTTGGGTATTTTCATTGTGTAATAAAAATGAAGCTTTTGAAAACTTCACAATTTTTGTTAAGAAAGTACAAAATCTCTTAGGAACCACCATTGTCACTATTCGTAGTGATCATGGAGGTGAATTTGAGAATGAGTCTTTTGAGACATTTTGTGATGAAGTTGGTATTACTCACACCTTCTCTTTCCCTCGTGCACCTCCTCAAAATGGTGTAGTTGAGAGAAAGAATAGGACGCTAGTGGAGTGTGCTCGCACTATGCTTGATGATAGCCAACTTGGCCATCAATTTTGGGCGGAAGCGGTACACACCGCTTGTTATGTGTTTAATAGAATACTTTTGAGGCCCGGCACTAAACAAACTTGTTATGAATTGTTGTTTGGTAGGTTGCCTCAAGTCAAACATTTTCGTGTTTTTGGTTCGAAATGTTTTATTAAGAACACATATGGTAGTTTGGACAAATTCGATCCAAGATCCGATGAGGGGATTTTTGTCGGATATTCTACGCGTAGCAAAGCCTACCGGATATTCAACAAACGAACCTCAACGATCGAGGAATCGCTTCATGTCTCATTTAATGAAGGATTTGTTCCAATTAGAATTTCAAATGATAACGATTATTTGGATGTTTTATGTGATTCATTTGATAATTCTAAGTCTAATGATTCTATTGATTCTATTGAGACTAACCCAACTAATGAAGTTGTTGAGAATGTTCCTAGTGATCAAGGTATTCCCAAACGGCTTCATACCATTCGTGACCATCCCCATGAGCAAGTCATTGGCAATATTCAAGATAGTGTCAAGACAAGATCGCAAGTCCACCACTTCGCAAATTGTGCCTTTGCATCATCAATAGAGCCAAAGAATATTAATGAAGCATGCGAAGATAGCGCTTGGATCTTAGCCATGGAGGAGGAGCTCATTCAATTCGAAAGAAATGAGGTTTGGGAGCTTGTTCCATTGCCATCGAAGAACCACACCGTCATAGGGACAAAGTGGATCTTCAAGAACAAAACCGACGAAAACCAAGTCGTCGTCCGGAACAAAGCCCGGTTAGTAGCTCAAGGCTATCGACAAGAGGAAGGTATTGATTTCGAAGAATCCTTCGCTCCGGTAGCTAGATTAGAATCAATTAGATTACTTTTGTCTTTTGCATGCCATAAGAATTTTAAATTATTTCAAATGGATGTTAAAAGTGCATTTTTAAACGGAGATGTCGTTGAGGAAGTTTACGTTTCTCAACCTCCGGGCTTCGTAAATGAAAAATTTCCAAATCACGTTTTTAAACTAAAGAAAGCTCTTTATGGTTTGAGACAAGCTCCTCGAGCTTGGTATGATCGCCTAAAGAATTTTCTTTTGGATTTGAATTTTAAAATGGGCGAAGCCGATTCAACACTTTTTATTAAGCATGCGAATAATGATATTTTATTAGTTCAAATTTATGTTGATGATATCATTTTCGGTGCTACTAACTTCGCTCTTTGCGAAGAGTTTTCTAATGTTATGAAGGAACAATTTGAGATGAGCCACATGGGCGAACTCAAATATTTCTTAGGTCTCCAAATTCGTCAACTGAACGATGCAATCTTCATCCACCAAACAAAGTACACGGTGGAGTTGCTAAAGCGATTTGGAATGGAGAATGCCTCCGGGAAAAAGACTCCAATGAGCACGACTACGCATCTTGACAAGGATACGGGCGGTAAGGATGTAGACATTCGTTTATATCGAGGTATGATAGGTAGCTTACTTTATCTTACCGCAAGTAGGCCCGATATTATGTTTGCCGTATGTATATGTGCTCGTTATCAGTCTCAACCTAAGGAGTCTCACTTAGTAGCGGTAAAGCGCATTTTTCGCTATCTAAGTTACACTTTAGATTTTGGATTACTTTATCCGAAATCTAGCACGTATGAGTTAGTCTCATACAGTGACGCTGATTATGCGGGATGCAAATCCGACAGGAAAAGTACTAGTGGCACTTGCCATTTTCTAGGAAATTCTCTTGTCTCTTGGTTTTCCAAGAAGCAAAATTCGGTTTCACTTTCAACCACCGAGGCGGAATACATTGCCGCCGGTGCCGCTTGTGCCCAGGTTCTTTGGATGAGACACACATTGAAGGACTTTGGTATTCATTGTGATACTAGCCCTATCATGGTGGATAACCAAAGTGCTATTTGTCTTTCAAAGAATCCGGTGCACCATTCCCGATCGAAACACATAGATGTCCGACACCATTTCTTAGATGATCATGTTGCTAAAAAGGACATCATATTAGTGTACGTTGAAACCCAAAAGCAAATCGCCGATATTTTCACGAAACCCCTAAAGGAGGACTCCTTTGTGCGGTTGCGTCGAGAATTGGGGATTATGGGTGAATCCGAAATATAGGATTCATGCTTCATTCAATAATTTTGCATGCTATTATTCTTGACAATATCTCATTCATGCTAGAATTATTGGATTTTTCGGGAATTTTATGTGATATCTTAATTTTTCGTTCGATTTGTGCGTAATCATCAAATTTCTGTTTTTCGATGTTTAATGGGGTAGTTTAGATGTTTATTGAGAGTTTTGAGATTTATCGTCCAAGCGTATTATGGAGAGAACTTGATTTTCAAGTTTTTGACTCTTTAGTCGGTTCATGTTCAGTGATCGACCGACTAGATTAAGATCTAGTCGGTCAGTACTTGAACGCAGACCGACTAAATCTTGTCAGTAATTCTTGGATTCAGCCACTGTTTGCACCTAGTCGGTTCAAGCTCATTGACCGACCGACTAGATCGTGATCTAGTCGGTCAGTGCTTGAACTGTGACCGACTAGTTGTGCCAGGGGCTGTTTGGTCATTTGGGAAATCGACCGACTTAAACTCAGTTTAGTCGATCGATTTTCATTCTAATCGATCGAAATCTCTTCTCTCTCCGCTCAAAACCCCGACCTCCCTCGAGACCCTTCGTCTTCCGGCCACTTTCCGACCATTCCCGCCGTCGCCGTCCGCCGATCTTCGACCTAGGGTATCTCCTCTTCCTCCCTCTCCTATCTAGGGTTCGGTTTCAGCTCTAGGGTTAGGTTTTCCAGTTGATTTCATCTTCTAGGGTTTCCATTAGGGTTTTCTAATTTCGGCTAGGATCTCTTCTTTCCAATCTCGTGTGTCGTGCTGTGCCGAGATTATGGCAAGAACACGCATTCCGATCACTCCCTCTAGCCCCTCTCCGATGACCGTTGATCCAATCTCTTCGGACCCCGAGCACCCAACCCCTCTGAAGCGTAGAGCCAAGACCACCCATCCTTCGTCGTCTTCGCCTCCTCTCAAGAAGAAGAGGACGACGACCGCTAAACCTAGAGGTCAACCGAAACCCAAACCCAAGCCTAAGCCAAAGGCCAAAATTCTTGCTTCTCAATCTTCGTTCCATACTCCTACCGATTCCGATACGGAGTATATCCCCGAGACCGAGACTCATAGGGAACCCACTCCTCCTATTCATCCCGAGTCTAGCACCCACCCTCGTTCGTCTACTCGAAAACCTAAGGGAAAGGGTCCGATGCCGGTGGGCGGTGTCGATATTTCCTTATGTCGCGATGACCCTTTGTGTCTCGCGGCATATAACCGTATCGAACATTGCCCGCTGCTTCTGGAGCATTTCGTCCAGTTTAGCGACTTCATAGGGTTAGCTGATCTTCTGTCGTCGTCGGGTCTTCTCGATTACCTTCGATATGACCCGAAGGCGAATCCTCACCCCTACCCTAGATTAGTGAAGCTTTTCTATGCTAATAGGATCCGGGGTCAGTACGATCAGACCCACTCTGTTGAGACGACCGTTTTGGGGACTCCTATAGTCCTCACTGCGGAAATCTTAGGAGAGATTTTGGGTATCTCTTCGTCTCGCCTTCTTCCTTCTGATATCTCGGTAGATGATATTTCTTCTCTTGATCAGACCATCCTTTCAGAGATTTTCCATCAGATTCCTCCTGCCATGATTGGCGTGCCATCTAAATCTTTCAAGCCAAATGCATGGGTCCTTAATCTGATTCTGAAGTCGTCCTTGCTTCCCAAGTACGGCTCCTCATCTTTGCCATCCCAGCCATTTTTGAAGCTTATCTATGCGATCTTCATGGGGAGCTCGATTAATTGGGCTCGAATTATACTCGATAAGATTGACTCTTTCGAGTGTATTCGAAAGTCCAATAAATCGGCTCATATCCCATTTCCTTGCATGTTGACCCTCGTGTTTCGTCATTTTCGTGTCACATTGCCTCGTGACGATGAGCGTCCCCTTGGTCCTCCCCTGAATGCGACGGCCGTCAAGAAATCTCTTGCGGCGCTTCGTCACGTTCAGAGGACGACACCTTCTGCGTCTGTCCCTGCCTCTGCCAGTGCCTCTACTACTCCCGTTGCCACCCTTGATGATGTCCTACGGATACTTCGTCGTCACGAGTCCCGCTTGGCTCGTACCGAGGAGGTAGTCTGCCGTATGGCTCGTCAGATGGGTGTTGAGCTTCCTCCTTCCGTGTCTGAGGATGAGGAGTTTGATGAGATTGCTGAGGAGGACATTGAGGAGCTCTGTCGTGCTTCGGCTCGTGCCCCCGAGGGCACTTCTGCTGGTACTGCTGCTGCTGGTACTTCTACTTCTGCTCCTGGAGTTGCCACCTCTTCCGGTGTTCCAGAGCCATCTGCTGCAGCTCTTCAGCCTTCTGTGCCTGCTGCTGACCCAGTTTCCGAGCCTGCTCATGTATCTGCTGCTGCTGCTTCTGTCGAGACTCATGCTGCTGTTGAGCCTGTTGCTGAGATCTCGACTCCTGCCGCGACAATTCCATCTGTTGAGACACCTCTACTCCCTGCAGATCCTGAGTCCACTCCGTCGACTGGACCCACGGACGCTGCAGATCCTGCCTCCTCCTCGTGATCGTTGTTCCGAGGACTCTCCATATACGTTTTGGATGATATATTCTAGTGAGAGTGTTTTGGGTTAGGATGGGGTTGAGAGATGCTTTGATGTATTTTTTTTTTGTGCTTTCTGGTTGTCGGTGTTGAATTTATGATGATGATGATGTATTTCTTTTTGACGATATGTAGCGCTTGATATGATGTATCTCATATATTCGATGTGATATTTTTTTTGGATGTACTCATGTTGTCTATATATATATATGTTCATCATCGTTCACTTTATCTTTTATTCGTCGTGCAAATTTTAATATTCGTTGAATATATTTGAAATGTGATATCGAATCGACGCATAAAAAGTTGGTTAAATGGATTTAAATTCTGTAATTTTATAGAATTGTTTTCCATGCACAAAATTAACCAAGAATATAGAATATTGAAGAGTATGTTTCTTTATTCAAGAAATGAATAATGATTTGGTGTTTTTGATGATTTTGAATTTTTTTTGATAATGGAAAATTTGGCACACCTTGTTTTGATTTCCACAATTTTTCCCTTGGTGTCAAGTTGGTCCATTGCCTTTGTCTACGACTCCCGATGTTGGATTTTACATTTCCTAATTGTTGTCGTTGTATGCCCCCCATTTTTGGGATAATGCCAAAGGGGGAGAGATAATGATAATAAATAGCGCAAATGAAAATTTAACTCAATTTCCAAGAATCTAGTTTGATATGCTAGATTCAGGGGGAGTTAAGATACATATACGGATTTTCAAAATCCGATATTTCAAAAATCAATTCACTTTATTTATCTTACTCGTCTGCTTGATGCAATTCATTTATATTCATTTTGGAATTAACGTGTCATCAATGCAGGGGGAGTAAGTATTTTACATTTGAATTATTATCTTTGATTATTATTTATGTTGGTTTGTCATCACCAAAAAGGGGGAGAATGTTGAATATTGGACTCCCCGGATTTGGTTTTGGATGATGAGCAAACATAAATAATTCATGAACTAACAATTTGTGAGCGCAGTATTGGAGATCGTCGCCAATTTCACGTGAACATTCAAAGCGACATCTCAACACTTTCCAAAGCTCAGTTTCATGCCTAAAGCTTCGTTGAAGCTCTTGCGACGCTTTGGAAGTAATGAAGATTCAATCGAAGCTCTCAAAGACCGTTTATTAAGGTTTTATTTATAGTCTTTTAGTTTCGATTGATAGAATGTTAAGCCTTGAGTATATCTTACGTTTCTATCTTCATTACGCTCATTTCGTAGCTCTAGGATTCTTGCACAAGTTCACTCTAACTTCCTCGAAGCGTCGCGCTTCGATTCGGACTTTGTTGTGCATGTTAGTTGGTACAAGAACAAGTACTGACCGACTAGATGGAGATCTAGTCGGTCGGCCACTGTTCTTGGACCGACTAGTTTCTGTCAGTTAAATCTTTGTTCTTTACTGTTTACAGTTAGTCGGTCTACGTTGACTCACCGACCGACTAGTTTGTGAACTAGTCGGTCAGTGATGCTTCTTTGACCGACTAGTTATGATTTTCTGTTCATGCCAAATTTCTCTTAAGCTACTGTTTACAGTTAGTCGGTCTAAGAACGTTTGATGACCGACTAGTTGACAATCTAGTCGGTCAACTTTTGTTCTTGGACCGACTAAGTCAACTTGCCTTCAGACTATGTTGTTTTGCCTCTTAGTCGGTCTACGTTCATTGGATGACCGACTAGTTGTGAAACTAGTCGGTCAGACAGTGTTCTTGGACCGACTAGTTTTCTAGGTCTGAAATTCTATCTCTTCTCAGATCTGCTCTTAGTCGGTCCATGCTTTGTGACTGACCGACTAGTTGATGAACTAGTCGGTCAGTGTATGTTCTTTGACCGACTAATTCTCACAGATTTCTTTCCGTTGGAGATTGACCTAACTTATGTTTTTGGGTTCCTATAAATACGAACCTAGGTCATTTCTATCTTCAACAGAGCTGCCATTAAGAGATTCATTGAGTTCTAAAGAGATAGCTATTCTCCCTCAAATCTAAAGCTCTCTTCCTCACAAGAAACCCATTCTCTCTCATTTCTAGATCTAGAGAGAAGCTTGTTCTTGGTGAGCTCTTCAAGCTATTGCTTGATCCAAGTCTCCAACTCTTCCCTAGGCACCCATTGCTGCTCATTTCCTTGGTGCTAGGGCTTGGTGACTTCATCTTCCTCAAATCCTTCATTCCACCTATTGGGTAAGAAAAACTCAAGGTATAGGATTTTGTGGTAAGAGTATTTATTTCATATAAACTCTTTATATTGCTTATTGGCTCTCTCGGTTGTGAGAGAAGTTTGTGATCCCGGGTTGTGGGATTCACTTTGCCATTGCTTGTATGATTTGATCTTGTGAAGGTTTTTCACAAGATATTCATAGTGGAAATCTTGAGTTAGGGTTTCTAACTCAAGTATCCAGAGGGGATCCGGGTGGTTGGGACGTAGGATCACCGGGAACAAGTCGGGGAGACTTGGGTGGATCCGAACCCATTAACTTCGTTTGTTAGCATTGTTAATTTCATTGTTGTCATTCAATTTAAGCTTCCGCAAATTGATTTGGTAGTTGTGTGCAATTTAATTTGGAATTATACGCCTTATTATTTTAAAGTACTATTCACCCCCCTCTAGTACTTGTGCAGTAGCTGGTAGGGCATTACATTTGGGAGATTATTAAACCACACATCGTTACAAAGGACCCTGTCCAATTGAGCTGCAATACGTCCCAGACCTAGACGCTTATTGCCCCAACTTAGTCTTTGGCCTGAGCTTTTTAAATTCTGGAGCCCACAATCTGCTAAACAATTGTTGAACTCTGCCAATTTACTAGCCTCCACCCTACGACCACCCAGCTTATCTTTTGCATATAGAACACAATTAAAATCACCACCGACAATCCAGGCTAAATTTCTCAACCCACCTGCATCACCTTTCAGATGGTCCCATAAGAATCTCCTCTCAGCTGCAACATTACTACCATACACTGCAGAAAAAGCACATTTGAAGCCTCCCGCATTAACACAAAGAGCGGTGATATGCTGAAAAGACATAGAGATGACACTCAAAGTCCACACTAGCGGGTCATAGCCAATTAGAATGCGCCCCCCGCCATGCAACTGAAAATTATTAATAGAGATCCAACTTTGTGGGATGCAAGACTTTATTCTGGCACTATCAGCAGTTAACTTAGTCTCCAAGAGAGCTATAATAGAAGGACCGATATTCTTAATCCTGTCACGGAGATCTCTCCGCCTCACAACATTGTTCAACCCCCGAGTATTCCAAATCAGCATAGACATAATAGGAGAATGGAGCAGGATGAAGTGACTAAACACTATTTTAATCTACTACTCCTACGAGTAGCAATACTAGCAACTGAATTTACCTGCTTCCTCAGCCTACTAGATTCCGCAGAATTTAGCAGAGTCGTGTGCTCCTCAGCCCATTCTGGATTGTCATACAAAGGATCATGAGGTAATTCATCTGCTGAAGGAGCAGGTTCAGGAGGAATCATAGGGGTCAGGGTGGCAATTGTACATGAGCTTAAAGCAGCATTAGTCGCAGGCAATTGCGTTTGCACAGTGGGAACATGAATCTGCACTATAGAGGGGTTAATTGTAGTAACAATAATCGGAGCTTGCACTGAAGGGACCGGAGCTTGCACTGGGGAAACCGGAGCTTGCACTGAAGGGACCGGGTCATGCACAGGCCGTCGCCTATGCTGCATTAATCGCAGGCAATTGAAAGTGGAAAGCAGTTGTCGCAAGGGGCATTTAGGCTTAGAGAAAGGCCCAGTTACATGTGGGTCGACATTGACATGATGGTGAGCTGCAATGTTTAAATCACTTCCATCCACAGCGTAACCAGCCGCCTCCCCAACAAGACCCAGAGAAGTCAGCTGTGCCGTAAAGACAGAAGCCGGAGGATGAGCATTGGAAGACTGACCTGGCACAAGTAGCAGAGGCTCAGGAGTCAGCTGAATACCCTTACCCTTGTCCTGGTAAGCCACAGTCGACGTAAATGGGCATTGCGCAGTTGAGTGGCCAAAACAAATGCATTTACTGCAGCGGGGTGGCTCCACCTCATACTTGGTCTCAATGATCAAGATGGACCCGTCATCAAGTTCAGCTTCTACTTGTTTCGGTAAGGCCTTCTTTGCATCCACCTCAACCAAGCAACGAGCATAGGTAATTCTCTCTAGTCTGGAAGTGGCGCGATCCAAGCACATCGGATTCCCGACGACTGAGGCTAGAATATTGAGGATCTCCATGTTCCACATGTTAACAGGGAGCCCGTGCAATTGTACCCACATAGGTACAGATGAGAGGATGTCACGATCGTGACGAAGAGAAGGGGTCCATAATTTAAGCACAACCAATCTGCCGTTAAAGAGCCAAGGGCCCCCATGAAGAATCCGATGACAATCCTCCCCAGACTCAAATCTAAAGTAGAAGAAGCCATTTTCCTTACTGTACAGCTGCACCTTCTTACTTGGTTTCCATAGCCTCTCCAACCAAGCCTGCATCTGCCCAAACAAGGGGGTAACGCCAAGGACATACCCGACTAAGGTAGTTTTCCAAAATTCAGAGCCCTTTACAAGGAGGGAATCCGATACGCGAGCAACGTAAGAGCCATCATCCCTAATCTTAGGGGGAACAAAAGTCATGCCAATTGATTCTCCGTAAGATCTTTTAGAAGAACAGATCTCAGACCAGCTAAGCTTGGGTCCCGTAGGAAGTGAAGAATGTGATGGCTCCCTCACAGGCAAAGCATCAAACAACTTATCTCCATGTTGTTGGGATCTGACCACCGAAGACACCTTACCTGAGGGGGGCAGATGGATCTCACGGCCCCGTTCCTTGCTGTAGCCCGCTCCTTGCTGTCGTCGATGAGGAGCCCCTCCACGAGAATGATGCCGCCACAAACGAAGATGATGATGTCCTACTCGAATGGGAGGCTTAGGCCGCCTCCTATTCACAGTAGTCCAAGCCCCGCCCTGAGAGGCTTCAGCTACCTTAGGATTGTCAACTGCAGGAGAAATGGGGCCATCTCCGGCGCCCGAGATCGGAACCCTAGGAGGGCCGCCGTCGCCAATCCCCACACTCCGAGAATCGCTCATTCTCTTTATATATGGAGTGGCGAATGCCTAGGTCGTTGATGGAGTACCTCTCTATTGATTACCTGAGTTTTGATCCCCCCCTTCGTCGTCCTGGCCTTCCCATTATAGGGTCCCTCGGGATTGCCTCACGTCCCGCCTCCTCTCACGTCCCTATGATCCGCCTCTGCCTCCTCCAACTCGTGCGTAATGGAGGGGTGGCCCATTAACGGGTCCGTTAATGGCCATTATGAGATCGCGGATTCCGAGGAGCGGTTAATCTAGCCGAATGGGGGCCAGTCGGGTGCCCCCGAGGGTGAAGTGGTCGGGCCTTCAGCCCCGTCCGTGGGCCTCTCCGGGCGGGCCCGTCTTCTCTAGTTGGCGTCCCCTTTGAGGCTGGGCCGTGGGCCGTTGTAATCGGGCTGGTCCAAATTAGTCGTAACACTATCAACATTCTTTATATTTTGATGTACCCTCAAATTCAGACCAAATATGACAAGATGATGTTGAATATTAAATAAAAGACAATTTTATGTCTTTTACCACTACTACGTAACCAACCTTCAGCCACATACAATAATTATGAATTTATCATAACAAATATTTTGTAAATTATATGCATAATTTTTATCTTAAAGCGTGCTTTGTATTTCGTCTCCTAATAGTATTTTTTCCCTTTCTTTTATTTTACTTTTGATTCATATACTAATATAGTTCGTACGGGCGAAACTGTGAACAACTTGCCTTTAGTATCTCAAGGCAAGAAATTTATTATTATTATTATGTATAATCACCATCTCTTTCTCTCAATCTCTCTCTCACTTTATCGCTCCTTTTGTAGTTCATTTTTCTCTCTAACTTTCTGTCTCATCTATCTCTAAATTAATGTTAAAAAATTCTGTATCCATTATTATTTCTATATGCTTGTGTGTATGAATTAAATTAAAATAATTAATTTTTAATTTTTACTTTGTTTATCAAATATTATTTTCTTAGGCATGCATGTCAATATATATGATACTATTTTGTCGACTTAACTAGACATTTATATGTTATATATCATATTTAGAATACATGTATTATCCAATACATGTATTCTAAATATGATATATATTTAGAATACATGTATTGGATAATACATGTATTCTAAATATGAATACATGTATATATTATCGGGCGAATGCCTAGGTCTTTTCTCGGGCGAATGCCTATGTCTTTTCTCGGGCGAATACATGTTTGTATTTTTATAGTCGCCTAAACCAAGTCAAAACGCTCGCTAACAATTTTTGGATAGGTTAGATGGGAGTAAAATAATTTTATCTAGGAAGGAAATAATTTCGGGCGAATGCCTAGGTCTTTTCTCCCTCCCCCAAACTCGCGCCGCCTGGGTTGACGTTCCGGCTTCCTAACAAGCCGGATCTCCCCCGCCGAGTATCCATTCAGACCTTGATCTGACTTAGGAATCGGAGGGGATTTGGCCGGAACCTAGGTCCGGCCTTCCTGACGAGTTTCCTCATCTGTACAGGAAGAAGATATCCGAGGCGCCGAGGCTACCCCTCAGCGTCGGTCGGCTACCCCCATTGCAGTCGTTAGGTGGACGGCTGCTCAAGCACCAACCCACTTGCAAGGCGCCGAGGCTACCCCTCGACGCGGATCCGATCGAGGCCGAGTGCGACCTAGCCGAGGCCGAGCGCAACCCACCGAGCCGTGGCTTCTCCTCAGCTCCCCGAAGGCAGAGGATGGACGCTACCCAGGAACTCCCCCGTCTGCGCCCGACTCTCCTTCCTCCCACGCCGAGAACAAGTGGGCTCGGTGATCCCAAAGGACCCCCAAGCCGGCCCCTTGACCACGTTGACCATACAGCCGACGGTCAACGAACTGTGGTGAGAAAACACACGTAAACATCTGGCACCGTCTGTGGGAACGAATTAACACCCATGTCAAATCACCAAGATGGAACCCATTGGCAACGGCCTGGGGCGCATGCCACCCATCCCGGAGGAGGGCGCATACCACGCCCCCGTCGAGAACCTGAACGACCGTGCTGCCGTAGAGACCGACGACACCCGGCTGGCCACGCAGGGGCAACTCCGAGCCTACGCGCAGGAGACCAACACCAACATCCAAACCTTAGTCGCGACGATTCAACAACTCGTCAGCAGCACTCCCCCCCCCCCCCCCCCCCGAGGGCGGGGAGGGACAGGCCCACCGCCAGGAAGAGAATCACCGACCTCTTCGCTCCGCCGTGGTGGCCGACCAAGAGAAAGGAGTGCACAACATGGAGAGGAGGTTCACCATGCCCGGTTTTTCCCCGACGCGGTCTCCCACTCCCACCTCATTCAGAGAGGGCTCAGAGCGGACGGACGACGTCTCAAGGAAGGCCTCGTCCGCACGTACGGGATCGTACAAACGTAGGCGGGATGATCGCCGATCAGCGAGCGTCCGGTCTTACCTGAGCGGAGGCAGCCGACGAGTAGGGACCCACCACCAGAAGAGCCGGAAAGAATGCTTGCGCCGATCGAGTCCGGCGCCCAAGCTGGCGAAGACCCAAGAGGAGGTCAAGCTTCCCCCCCCCCCCCCCCGTTACGGCCGAGCGGCAAGGAGGCGGGCGAAGGGGAGAGACCCGGGTGCATCAGCAGAGAACGATGCCCCCTGACTCGGAGGATAACCGAGGCGCGGATACCCTCGAACTTCAAGGTACCGACACTGGAGAAATACAACGGCGTCAGCGACCCCGTGGATCATGTGATGGACTACGAGGGGGTCATGGCGTTCCAGGGGGCCGATGACACCCTGCTCAGCAGGGGCTTCTACTCCACCCTACGGGGGGCTGCGCGGACCTGGTACCTCAGCCTGCCCGGTCGGTCGATAGACAGCTTCGTGGAGCTCACCCAGTTGTTCTGCAAGCAGTTTATGGCCGGGCGGCATGTAAAACCTAATTCGGAGCACTTGTTCAATGTGGTACAGGGACCGGCCGAATCTCTGAGACACTTCATGTGTCGCTTCAACGTGGAGAGATTGAGCGTGGATAGCTGCCCCGAGCTGGTTGTGAAGGCGGCCCTGAAAAAGGGCCTACGACATAGGGGCTTGAAGAAATCGCTACACAATGACCCACCGAAGGACCTCGGCAGAATTATGGCCTGAGCAGAGCGCTTCATGCTGACAGAAGAGGCCCTGGCCATGGATGAGGGTAAGACCAGGCGCAGGACCAAGCGCGATGAGAACGAGCGTCGCAGCACGAAGGAGCATCGACAAGAGAAGAGGGCCAGAGGAAGACCACGGAGGGAAGAGCCCCGGCACTCCTCGATGACCACCGCCTCGGACGTGATCCTAGCGCAAGCCCAGAAGGAGGGACATATGAGCCGACCTCTCCGAAGGACGAAGAGAGGTGGGAGGGATGAAGAGAAGTACTGCAAGTATCACAAGGACAACGGCCACGATACCGACGACTGTTGGCACCTGAAGAAAGACATCGAGAAGCTTGTGAGCCGGGGGCACCTGAAGCACTCCGCCAACGACCCCGCCTCGGGAGAAGGAATGTCCAATCAGCAGGACAGGGGAAAAGGGGTGAACACGGTCCAGACGGTTACGCGTATCATCGAGTGAGGGGATAAAGTAAACAGCCATCGCTTCGCCGGGGGAGGGCTACCCTGCCAGAACCTCCCCTGTCTCTTGTCGCCTTTTCCTTTTTTCATTACTCCAAATGTTCTGTCTCATGGAATTGAAGGCATACATTGTCAGTACAAATTCAATCACCTTTTTTGAGCAGACGATTCGGGACACATATAAGGACTCAATCAAGGCAACCACGGTTAACCATTAAGTGGGAGGAATGTCGCCCCCCCAGAGAATTCGCCAGTCGAGCCCGAGGACCGAAGCGGACTGCCCGTTCGTAAGGCTGGGGGCAACTCCCTCAGCAGACGGGCACGATGACCGGTCATAAGTCGAGGGGTGCTTACCCACGCAGACTGAGCAAACCGCCCGCTTGTAAGGCTGGGGGCAACTCCCCCAGTAGACGGGCACGACGGCCGGTCATAAGCAGAGGGCTGCTTACCCGCGCAGACCGAGAGAACCGCCTGCTCGTAAGGCTGGGGGCAACTCCCCCAGCAGACGGGCACGACGGCCGGTCATAAGCCGAGGGGTACTCACCCCCGCAGACCGATCGAACTGCCCGCTCGTAAGGCTGGGGGCAACTCCTCCAACAGACGGGCACGACGGCCGGTCATAAGCCGAAGGGTACTCACCCCCGCAGACCGAGCGAACTGCCCGATCGTAAGGCTGGGGGCAACTCCCCCAGCCGACGGGCACGACGGCCGGTCATAAGCCGAGGGGTACTTACCCCCGCGGACCGAGCGAAGCACCCGCTCGTAAGGTTGGGGGCAACTCCCCCAGCCGACGAGCACGATGCCTAGTCATAAGCCGAGGGGTACTTACCCCCGCGGACCGAGCGAAGCACCCGCTCGTAAGGTTCAGGGCAACTCCCCCAGCCGACGAGCACGACGCCCGGTCATAAGCCGAGGGGCACTTACCCCCGAGGACCGAGCGAAGCACCCGCTCGTAAGGTTGGGGGCAACTCCCCCAGCCGACGAGCACGACGCCCGATCATAATCCGAGGGGTACTTACCCTCGCAGACCGAGCGAAACACCCGCTCGTAAGGTTGGGGGCAACTCCCCCAGCCAACGAGCCCGACGGCCGGTCATAAGCCGAGGGGTACTTACCCCCGCGGACCGAGCGAAATGCCCGCTCGTAAGGCTGGGGGCAACTCTCCCAGCCGACGAGCACGACGGTCGGTCAAAAGCCGAGGGGTACTCTCCCTCGTGGACCGAGCGAAGCGCCCGCTCATAAGGCTGGGGGCAACTCCCCCCAGCCGACGAGCATGACAGCCGGCCGCAAGCCAAGGGATGACCTCCCTCGCGGACCGAGTAACCCACCCGCTCGCCTGGCTGAGGACAATCACCCCGACAGACAGAATCGACGGGAAGAACAACATCCCAAGCCAGACGAGCCTGGGACAACACCCCTAGACGAGGGCTACGATGCCCGTCCGGTCTAGAAACATTGAAGGCTATTCCAAAGGGGAGAACCCCCGAAAAAGAGACCAGTGGTGCAAGAAGAACTGACTAGAAGAAATCGTTTTCATTAATGGTATGGGTTACATATCACTCAGCAACGTCCTCTCAAGCACTGTTGTTGACAACAAAATTTGTCACCCAAGAAAATAAAAAAAGGGGACAGGATACCAGGGCTCTTCAGGGGTCCAGAGCGCGAGAGATAGCGTCATCTGGGGCCTCGCCTTGCTCCGAGCAGTGGGGATCGGCGTGTCCTGGTGGAGGAAGGATCGGCTCCTGAGCGAGCTCCGTGAACTGCCGGAATGACTCCCTGATGACCTCAACTATGCGAGGGGCGAGGAGGTCCTCATAAGTCCCGAAGACCTCCCTCAGGACCGACGCAATCTTCGGCCTTATGGCCGTGTCGACGCCCTTCTCAGCCTCCTCGGCGAAACGGAGCCTCCGACGCAGCTCGACGAGTTGGCCCCAGAGATCTTCTCTCTCCCGTCGGAACTTTTCTTCCGCTTCTCAGCTCAAGTCATGGACATCCACAAGATTTCGCTTGAGATCATGTACTTGAGACTCGAGCTCGTCGGCACGACGGCGTTGCTACCGAGCTTCCATGCGGGCACCTTGAAGGGCTACGTCAGCCTCCCTGACCCGAGTGCGCTCCCGATTTAGGGAATCATCGAGGCTTCAAAATTGGGTCGCCCGGCGTTGCGCCTCAACAGCCATCGCGGTGGCCTGCAAACGAAAGAGAGGTGGATTATACCAAGGAAGATCGAAGGGCAAGGCAACTGTCCGAAAATAACAGGAATTCGAACCTATCGGAGATGACCGACCAGAGAATCCGATAATATGTCCACGGGGGACAACTCCAAGAAGGAACGGTCCCCTGGAAGGACGGAGTCCGCCACCGGCCGACTCGCCAAGGCCAAATCAAGGGGCACCGAGTCCCCGGGGGGATCAGCGGGGCCTGCTGAGGCGCTCAGCAGGACGCAGACAGCCCCAAAGACCGAAGTGGTAGCTGAGGGAGTGACGACGGCGTGGGCGGCAGGGTCGTCCGCGACGGTCGGCACGATTGCCTTGCCGGGATCCGTCAGCGCGACGGCGGGAGCCGGAGAAGCGACGCGCCTGCCGTTCTTCCGCGACTTCTTCCCGTTGGGGCCAGCGATAACAGGGGGAGAGCGCTTGTGACTCCCGCCCGCGGACGGCCGAGGAGCCGATCCGGAACCCTCAACAAGGAGGGGGTCGATCCCAGTGACTTCTCCTCCGGGGGGGACCCGATGCGACCCGTGGGGGAGACTTGGCCTCAATCCCCCCCGAAGGAGGCTCAGACCGGTGCAACTCTTCATCTATAGAGCGGCGAGGCGCCCGTCTGGAAGAGCTCCCACGGCCCCGGCGAGATCCCAGCCGAATAAGCTCGTCAACATCGTGGGTGAATTCGCGGCCAGCCATCCCTGTGAGAGGAAGCGAAATCAGGGTGAGCCAGAGGTTAAACGGAAGGAAGGGAGACAACATACCGGGGGACCACAGAGTACACTTAAGAAGCAGGTCGTCTAGCAAATGCCAGACCGACCTCTCCTCAAGAGAAAGTGACGACAGGAGGCGGACCGCGGCCCGCTTGGCCTCGGATAAGGTTACCACCCTGTCAGTTTGTTGCGAACTCCCCCAACCTGTCAAGATCATCGAGACCCGGGGAAAGACAACGAAAACAAAGCTAGAGTCCCAGTTCCCCAACCAAGGGGGCAGACCGAGCAGACACACCCGCCCCGCACGGGCTCGGAGGTGCAGCCAAGATCCGAGGCCAACCGTCTGGATCCGGTAAAAGTGGAAGAGGAGGGGGAGAGACGGCTCCAGGCCGTGAGTGATGCAAAGCGTAATGAACCCGGTCAGCACCGCGACAAAGGATGGCGTTAGCTGGCACATGGCGACTTTCAAGAAATCCGTGAATTGAATGATAAAAGGGTGGAGGGGGAAGCGGAGCCCCAGATGGAACATCTCGACGTAGACACCGACCTCGTTACTCTGCGGGAAGCAGATCCGCTCGTCTCCAAAGGGAATCCGGACGTCATAGGGATAACATAAGTACCTCTCTCGTATTTCCCTAGTAACTAAGAAAGGGGCCATAGATGACGACCGGAGGATCGATGGAGGGATGCCTAATCGCTCAGAAGACGAGGCCATATCGTCCCCAACGGGATCCGAAAAAAGTTTTCCTTTCCCTTTATCTGGGACCCCCGGGAGCGGCGAAGGAGCTTTGAGCCCCGAGGGATGGGCACGATCGGGACCAGGCGTCGGTCCGCCAGGACGTGTATCACCTATTCTAAGCATGGCCATAGCCCGAGTTAAAGAGTGGAAGAATTACCTTGATAAGAGCTGGGAAGAAGGCAGATGTCGGGAAGAAGAAGCTGGCAGAACGGAGATCAAGAAGGAATGAGCGCGAAAGAGTTGAGGCTCGAGGGATTGGAACGTATATATAGAGGAAGATGGTTGGATCTAAACCGTCAAGGGAAAGCACATGGCGACATCAAGACGGCGGCGGTGCTTCAAAAACTGCACCAACGGAAGTTCAAACGGAGCGGTAATAATGACATTCAATTAATGGCAGAGCCTTGACTGACGCACCTATCGGATCATGAAAGAGTCACATCACCCGAACCGAACCGACGGAAGCCGAACGGTCCGGGCGATGGGGGAAATTGTTACGACTAATTTGGACTAGCCCGATTACAACGGCCCACGGTCCAGCCTCAAAGGGGACGCTAACTAGAGAAGACGGGCCCGCCCGAAAAGGCCCACAGACGGGGCTGAAGGCCCGGCCACTTCACCCTCGGGGGCACCCGACTGGCCCCCATTCGGCCAGATTAACCGCTCCTCGAAATCTGCGATCCCATAATGGCCATTAACGGATCCGTTAATGGGCAACCCCTCCACTACGCACGAGTTGGAGGAGGAGGAGGCGGATCGTGGGGACGTGAGAGGAGGCGGGACGTGGGGCAATCCCGAGGGACCCTATAAGGGGAAGGCCAGGACGATGAAGGGG
The DNA here is from genome assembly GCA_030789695.1 of Scilla litardierei. Taxonomy (NCBI): domain Eukaryota; kingdom Viridiplantae; phylum Streptophyta; class Magnoliopsida; order Asparagales; family Asparagaceae; genus Scilla; species Scilla litardierei. Next base: position 145,629,963 of record CM061136.1, read on the forward strand.
GGGATCGAAACTCAGGTAATCAACAGAGAGGTACTCCATCAACGACCTAGGCATTCACCACTCCATTTCCTCCCTCCCCCAAACTCGCACCGCCTGGGTTGACCTTTCGGCTTCCTAACAAGCCGGATCTCCCCCACCGAGTATCCATTCAGACCTTGATCTGACTTAGGCATCGGAGGGGATTTGGCCGGAACCTAGGTCCGGCCTCCCTGACGAGTTTCCTCATCTGTACAGGAAGAAGATATCCGAGGCGTCGAGGCTACCCATCAGCGTCGGTCGGCTACCCCCATTACAGTCGTTAGGTGGACGGCTGCTCAAGCACCAACCCACTTGCAAGGCGCCGAGGCTACCCCTCGACGCGGATCCGATCGAGGCCGCGTGCGACCTAGCCGAGGCCGAGCGCAACCCACCGAGCCGAGGCTTCTCCTCAGCTCCCCGAAGGCAGAGGATCGACGCTACCCAGGGACTCCCCCGTCTGCGCCCGACTCTCCTTCCTCCCACGCCGAGAACAAGTGGGCTCGGTGATCCCAAGGGACCCCCAAGCAGGCCCCTTGACCACGTTGACCACACAGCCGACGGTCAACGAACTGTGGTGAGAAAACACCCGTAAACAGATTGAAACTTAAAAATACAATAGATTTTCTTCTTTTTTTAAGTGCAAACCCGAAGAAATAATAACTAACATGCAAAAAATTGTAATAAGTAACAAATAATAATACCCAACGTGTAAAAATGATAATAAGCAACAAATAATAATACACAACTTGCAAAAATGGCCTTAAGTAACAAATAATAATACCCAACATGCAAAAATGTTAATAAGTAACAAATAATAATACCCAACATGTAAAAATGGTAATAAGTAACAAATAATAATACCCAACATGTAAAAATGGTAATAAGTAACAAATAATAATACCCAACAAGCAAAAAATGATAAAAATAACAAATAATATATCTTCTTGTTTACATCCCCATTTGCTGAACAATGTTGTAAAGCTAAACCGGACCAGAGATTTGATCGAGCTTGACCCAGTAGTTTGCTCCGTATAAAAATCGAAAAAAGAAAATACCACATGAAATATCAAATTTAATCAGAATGTTCAAACTTAAATGAGAAACCAATTGGACTGATCCAAAGAACAATTTTCGAAAAAATTATTTTTAGAAAGTTAATTGTTAATAAATGTTGTGAACGGTTATTTAACCGAAGTTGGTTTAGATTCTGGGCTATCCTAGAGATAGGCCCATATCAATGTAGCCCATATTTGTATTCTCCCATATTGCCTATAAATAAAGAGCTGGGGGGCTCCTCCCCCAGTAGTTGATTCATAACACTTTATCAGCACGAACCTCTAGAAAATTTTCCACAAAAAATTTTTTCGTTGCGAAGGCGAAGGGAGACGGGAGATCCACGCGTACGGTGCAAGGCTTCCTCAATCGAGTGTCGTCATCCGCGTAGGGCTTCGTTCAACCGTCGCTATATCCGGATGACGGATATAGAGGTAAAATCGCTAAAAACGATGCCTTTAATCATACATATGATTGTTCTACCCCTAGATCTCGCAATATCGATACGGGGATTTGCTAGATCGTCTAAAACGACGAATGTTTAGTCCCAAAAATCCAATTTTTAGGGTTTTCACCCCCCAAAGTCGATGGCCGCCCACTATAGGGGGCGGCCGGCGCCGTACCGCTGTCCCCCTGAGGGGGGCGCCGGCGCCATGCCGCCGTCCTCCCTGCAGAGGGGCGATGGCCCCTCCCAGCAGCCGTCCCCCCTGCAGGGGGGAGGCGGCGCCCTGCCGACGTCCCTCCTACAGGGGGGCGGCCCCCTGCCGCCGTCCCCATGCAGGGGGGCGGCGGCCCCCTACCCGCCGCCCCTGCAGGGGCGCGGCGGCCCCGCCACCGCCACCTCCCCCTGCAGGGGTCGGCCCCCCCCCCCCCCCCCCCCCGCCGTCCAACGGATGCAAGGGGGCGGCGGCGGCTAACCCTAGTCGTCGCCCCCCTAAAACCCTAATGGGCCTAGAGCCCAAATTCAAAAAAAAGAATTTTTGACTGCGGGCCTGAAGCCCGCAATCAACCTGCGGGCTTTAGACCCGCAGGTCAGTTTTTATTCAAAAAAAATTTGACTGTGGGCCTAAAGCCCGAAGACAACCTGCGGCTTCAGGCCTGCGGGACTGTTTTGTTTCAAAAAAAACAAAGGTGGGGTGAAGGCTAATAAATAAGACTTAAAATACTTTTGGGGCTAAAAATTAATTATAAAGGGCATTTGTGGGCCTATACATTCGTGAAAAATCACGGCATATTATGGGACGAATAAATGGACATATAAGGGATTATTGGGGACTATTGGGGGTTATTGGGATATATTAAAAAGGAAAACTTTTTCCTTTTAAACAGAAAATGTCACTTTTGGGTTTTTATTCAATTTATTGATTAAACCCAGAAATTTTACAACTCTTGCATCAAATGATTTTTCTCTGTAAAATCATCTATACATGCTCTACATCACTGGCTTATTCTGTGGATATTATATGCGTGGTTGTGCATTATATTTAAAACTTAATAATTAGGAAGATCATGCGACTGCTCTGCCATTAGTCACCTAACCTAACAGTGTATGACGTTGCCCAGTGGTCCAATAATTATTAAGTGATTATATTATTTATCCTCGTGTGAATATTACTGCCTTGCGATGTCTGTGAATGAAAATGTTGATGAGCACAATATTTCTACATGAATGGCTAAATGTGGCTTTTGGATCGGCTGTTTAAGTCCCACATTTTATTTTCCGCACTTTTCTTTTATTTTTGAGAGAAATTGCAGTGAGGAATCTATGTAAATGTCAAAGACAGAAGACCAATTTCCATGAAGACGGAGGCCACAATTGAAGAAGGAGATATCATATGGGACCCACAGGGTTTCCAAAGTTGTATTTTTCTTTTAAGCTGCAAATTGTGTAATATGGACTGTAAGGACTTTGGACTTTTTTTATGTGGGACTAGCCGATCCACGCATTTAGCTTCTCATTCAATATTGCCTCTGCATGAAAATGTTTTCTTTGATTAAAATATTAATTCATGCATGTTTGTGCTCTGCTAGATAAATGGCTAAAATTGCAAGCGTTGATTTCGAAGTGCTGGATGCATCAGGTAGAAACTATCTGAGTTGGCAGCTAGATGTAAAGTTTCACCTACGGGCAAAGTCCCTCATTGCTGCTGTAATAGAAAAAGAAAATGTTAGCGATATAGAAAAGGCACAAGCCATTATCTATATTCGCCGCCATGTGGGCAAGACCTTAAAGGCTGAGTACCTTACGGTCGAAGATCCACTTGAGCTATGGACCGCCCTTGAGGATAGGTTTAAACATCAGAAAGATGTTATACTCCCAAGGGCACGATATGAGTGGGAGAACCTGAGACTGTAGGACTTCAAGTCCATTGCTGAGTACAACTTAGCACTTTTTAGCATCACCTTACGCCTGAAGTTGTGTGGTGAGAAAGTCTCAGAAGATCGCATGCTGGAAAAGACGTATACGTCTTTCCAAGAAAAAGATGCGAGACTCATGCAGCAATACCGTGAACGCAAGTTCACCAAGTATTCTGAGCTGCTGTCATGTTTACTCGTGGCCGAACAAAACAGTGAGCTTCTTCTCACCACTCATAATATGCGCCTTCCTGACACTGCCCCTCTTCCAGAAGCTCACCATACCTCTTCCTTCAAAAAGAAGAGAGATAATAAAAGAAAAGAAAGACCACAGAAAGGGGGGACAACAGAAAAGAGCCAAGGGTCAGGTTCAGCAGCGAAAGAATGAAGGAAAGCGCAAGTTCACCTGGTGCAGAAATGACAACAAGAAAAATGATGCACCCCCACTCAAGAGGGATTGGGAAGACCAGTGCCATAGCTGTGGCATGACAAGCCACTGGTCGAGAGTGTGCAGGACCCCAGTGCATCTCCAGGAGCTGTATAAACAAAACAAGAAAAAGAAAGCTGAAACAAACCTGGTGGCTACAAACAATGCAGTCAAGTTCACAGCAAAAGACTTCGAATCAGAGGACATGCTTGATTAGCCTACTACAGCATTTATTTTCATAACGGTCTATTTTATGAGAGCTTTTTATGTAATTTGATTTCCTTGGAATAAAATTCAGTTTCTGAATGCAAATGTTTTACGCATCTTTTTAGATGGAATGCTCTCATGGCTGGTTGGTAGACAGTGCTTCGACACATACGATCCTTCAGCACAAATGCTATTTTCATAGCATTATTCCGTATAAGAACCCTGTAAATACAATTTCAGGGCCATCGGATATAATTGAAGGTGATGGGATGCAACCTTGTTCCTTCCCAAAGGAACAGAAATAATAATTAAAGATGCATTATACTCTCCGAATTCCAAGCGAAACTTACTAAATTTCGAAGATATCCGTTTGAACGGATTCCACTTGGAAACAGTAAATGTAAAATAAAATGAATTACTGTATGTAACGTCTCAAGAAAATGGAGTTAAAACCATACTTGAACGTTTTGAGAGCCTCTCCTTGGGCCTCTACCATACAAAGATTCGGAGAGAGGAAGCAAATCTGATGGAGCACCTGAAGTGCCCGACATCAGCCAAATTTTTACTTTGGCATGATCAACTTGGCCACCCTGGATCTGTGATGATGCACCGTATTTTATCACAATCCCATGGGCATAACCTGAAGAACCAGAAGATTCTTCAGAAGGGAGAATTCCCTTGTGTACCCTGCTTCAAGGGTAAATTAATAACAAGGCCATCACCACTTAAAGTGGATATTGAGTCTCCAAGCTTCCTCGAAAGAATACACGGAGACATATGTGGACCCATCCACCCCCTAGTGGGCCTTTCCGGTACTTCATGGTACTGATTGATGCATCTTCGAAATACTCGTATGTGGGTCTACTTTCAACCCGCAACTCAGCTTTTCCAAAGCTCCTGGCACAAATTATAAAGGTGCGTGCGCATTTTTCAGACAACCAAATAAAGAAAATACGTCTGGACAATGCGGGGGAATTTACCTCTCAGTCATTTCAAGAATACTGCCAGGCAACAGGAATAGAAATTGAACATCCGGTGCCGCATGTTCACACCCAGAACGGGTTAGCTGAGTCGCTAATTAAAGACTCCAATGGATTGCACGTCCATTGCTAATGAAATCCCAGTTGCTGGTGGATGCATGGGGACATGCAATTCTACATGCTGCATCACTAATAAGAATATGACCCTCAGGAGGTCAGAGTCTCTCTCCAATGCAACTTGCATATGGAACGCCGCCAAACATTTCTCACTTGAGAATCTTCGGCTGCGCAGTTTATATCCCCATTGCACCACCCCAGAGGACGAAGATGGGCCCTCAACGTCGCCTAGGTATTTATGTAGGTTTGACTCTTCCTCCATTATAAGTTACCTAGAACCCCAGACGGGGGACGCTTTTAAGGCACGTCTTGAAGACTGTGACTTTGATTAGACATATTTCCCCAAAATGGGCCTAGACATTGAAAAGTCTAGCGCGAAGCAAATGTTAACGTGGGATACAAAAAGTTTGACCCACTACGATCCGGTAACAAAACAATGTGATGATGAGATCCAGAAGATCTTACACATCCAGAACATAGTTCATATATTATCGAACTCGTTTACTGAAAACCAGAAGATTGTCAAATCACACATCCCTGCTGCAAACACTCCAGCTAGGATTGACATCCCAAAAGATGGATGCAATCCACCAGCAGCAGAAGTGGCTGCACCTCAACAGAAAAGAGACAGACCAACAGGCTCCAAGGATAAAAATCCAAGAAAAAGAAAAATATCCGGAGACCTTGGGACGATACCCCCACAGAGAATCGAGCTCGTGTCCATACCCTCTCCCCTCCCAGAATCCACTGCAGAGGAACTGCCGGGAGAAACTGAAATATCATTAAATTATGTACGTACATGGGAGGTATTGGATAGAAAGAGTACAGTCGTCGATGATGACTTCACATTTAACATTGCTATTCACGTCACCGGAAGTGACGTTGATCATGATCCACATTCTGTTGCTGAATGCAAACGTAGAAATGACTGGCCAAAGTGAAATCAGGCAATAGAAGCCAAGCTGGACTCGCTTCAGAAACGCAAAGTCTTTGGGCAAATAGTCCAGATACCTACTGGTGTCAAACCTGTGGGATACAAGTGGGTATTCGTAAGAAAAAGGAATGAAATAAAGAGATCGCATGCTACAAAGCAAGGCTTATAGCGCAAGGTTTTTCCCAGAGACTGGGTATTGACTATGACGAAACATACTTACCAGTCATGGATGCGATCACCTTCAGATTCCTCATAAGCTTAACAGCAAAGGAAGGTTTAGATACGCAGCTAATGAATGTTGTGAATGCATATCTATATGGTAATCTCGACAAGGAGATATACATGAAACTTCCTGATGGCTTTTCAATGCCTGCTGAACTAAAAGATAGACCTCTGGACGTCTACTCTGTTAAGCTGCAAAGATCACTGTATGGTCTCAAACAATCAGGAAGAATGTGGTACAACAGACTCAACGAATTCCTCGTTAAACAAGGATTCAACAATAATGAAGTCTGCCCTTGTATCTTCATAAGAACAAAGTCAAAAGGATTCGTAATAATTGCTGTCTACGTAGACGATCTGAATCTCATTGGATCTCCTGAAGAGATCGCTGAGATATCTGTAAGCCTAACAAAAGAATTTGAAATGAATGACCTAGGCAAAACAAAATTCTGCCTTGGCTTACAGATTGAACATCTAAAAGATGGAATCCTATTACATCAGACCACATACACAAAGAAAATGTTGCAAAGATTCCATATGGACCGATGTCATCCACTCAGTACACCTATGGTGGTACGATCTCTGGATGCACATAAAGACCCCTTCCAGCCGCTGGAAGAGGGGGAGGATATACTTGGTCCAGAAGTCCCTTATTTAAGTCCCATCGGAGCACTCTTATATCTGGCAAACTGCACGCGTCCCGATATAGCGTTTGCAGTAAATTTACTAGCCAGATAAAGTGCAGTGCCCACACAGCGCCACTGGAACGGGGTTAAGCATCTTCTGCGCTACCTCCAAGGGTCTATAGATTTGGGACTCTTCTACAAAAATGGAATATCATCTACACTTGCTGGTTATGCTGATGCAGGTTACTTGTCTGATCCCCACGACGTGAAGTCACAGACTGGGTACGTTTTTACCTATAGAGGACATCTATTTCCTAGAGATCCATCGAGCAAACCTTGACGGCGACCTCATCCAATCACTCAGAGATCATTGCCATCCATGAAGCAAGCAGAGAATACGTTTGGTTATGCTCAGTTGTCCACCACATCCTGTCTGCGACCAGACTGAAGACTGGAGATCTCGAACATACTACAATGTTCGAGGACAATGCTGCTTGTATAGCTCAGTTACGAGGTGGCTTCATCAAAGGCGACAGAACAAAGCACATTTCACCAAAGTTCTTCTTGACGCACGAGCTACAGAGAGATGGCAAGATCGACATCAGACAAGTACAATCATGTGACAATTTGGCAGACTTATTCACTAAAGCCCTTCCTACTGCCACTTTTAGGAAGCTTGTATAAAGGATTGGGATGAGACGCCTAAGAGATCTGAAAGCTTGAGAGCTTGTACAGATCGGGGGGAGTTAGGGAGAGTTTGTACTCTTTTTTCTTAACTATGGATTTTCCCACAGGGTTTTCCATAGCTAAAGGTTTTAACGAGGCAAATCTCACCAACTCAGGATCCTGAAGTATCCACCCCATATGAGACTCTTCTATGTTCAGAATCCTGAAGTATTCGCGAGCAGAGTCCACACCTATGGCTGGATAGGGGGGAGTGTTGTGAACGGTTATTTAACCGGAGTTGGTTTAGATTCTGGGCTATCCAAGAGATAGACCCATACCAATGTAGCCCATATTTGTATTCTCCCATATTGCCTATAAATAAAGAGCTGGGGGCTCCTCTCCCAGTAGTTGATTCATAACAATTAAAGAATTTTAACCAAATAAAACAAGAGTGTAAAAAAGTCAATATTAAAAACACCTTGACTGGGGATATTAAAAACACCTTGACTGGGGATCGAACCAAGCAGCATTCGATTGACAGAGCGGCGCCTTACCAATTGGGTCACATAGAGATCCTGATTGTGTATATAAAACCTTTTATGTTATTTTCTTGTCTTGGGCAGCTGCCCAGAGAAAGTTTCACATAGTTTCGCCTGCATGTGTGCACACGCTCATGCATGTGTGTATGTCTATGTGTTCGTGTGACACACACGTGTATGTTGTGCATATATATGGGGATTAATGTATCTGTGGACGTGCACAATTAAGATGTACATGTCTATTTAATAAGTAGGATTAATCTCGATTACTCAAGTCAAGAACTTCTTCTACTATCTTCCTCTCCATCACTTTCCTCTCTTCTATTGATAACTAATCTTTACCCTCTCCCTTACAACCTTCACATCATCCTCTATTTGCCACCAGACATTTTTACATTCCTACTGTTATCCTCTATAACATTGCGATCATCTCCAAGGAATATGTGTTACTGGTATGCTTATCAAACATGTCAACTACCACCTCGAATATAATTTTTTATGAAGTGCATCGGGAGCAATTGGGTGACAAGTCATTCGACAAAGGACTGAATCTTGGCGGATGTAGAATGGTTGGATCCTTGATCGAGGCGTTCACACTGTATAAAACAAGAACATTAGTCGAGCTAGTTAAGGATAGGGCCTACTAATTTGGCTCATTCAAAACTAAAATCGAAACTTGTCGAACACAAATGAGATAAACAGCTTAAACAAGCTGGTATTAGAAATAGAAGCTTCAGAAACCTACACATCTACTCCCTTTTTGGGAGAGATATATATATATAGTTAAGGCAGCCAAGGATGTTTTGGTACTTTTCCCTTGTTATGCATCAACAGAATAATAGGACCGTCTGATGATCAGATATGAGGATAAGCAACAATCAAATAGAGTACTATGAAGATTGTAACTTTAGGCCATCGACCGGCCAAGAGAATACCAATGTGCTTTATTATGAAGGAGATCACAAATACAAATCTTCTATTTTTACAACGAAGAAGAAGAACACAATCTCTCAAAGTTGGCTCTCAACAATAGCGACTAAAAGTTCTCTCAATGTGTTCCTTGGTTGTAACCCTTGTCTAAACACCCCCTATATAGCCCTAGGGTACAATAGGTGTTCTACTATAAGAGGTATTCATAGTTGACTAGGACTCCGACTCAAACAGAATTCTAATCCAATCACAACTCTACTTTAGATAGGACGTCACGTCCTATGGTGTGTCCCTCCGTGCTGTCAAACTTCTAGCTAAAGGCCAAGCTGACGAAGTGCCAAGACGAGCTATCTAAAGTTCGGACTATAGAGTTACTGATATATACATAACCGGCTTTCAGCCATGGACAAATCCGTGGCTGAAAGCCGGGTTTCTGTGGTGACACGTTACGGCCACCGAAAAAAAAAATTCTGTGGCCGAAAATCCGTTGCTGATGCCGTAGTCGCTAATACCCCCTTTGCCCACGGACTTTTCTGTGGCCGATAATCTGCTACGGGTTAACGCCCATGGATGTCTGTGGCCGATACTCCGAATAAAAAATTATATAAAAGTATCAGCCACAGAAAAATCTGTGGTTGATATGTATTTATGACCACAGAAAGGTCCGTGGGATATATTTATCGGCCACGGATAATGGGCATGAAGCTAACGTAATCCGTGCACATAAACTGTATGCGAAACCTATCTGCCACGGATGTTTCTGTGGCCATAAATACATATCAGCCATGGGAAATTCTATGGCCATTAGGTATTGGCCATGGATTTAATGCACGAAATTGACGATTTCGTGCACATAATCCGTGGCCAATACCTATTAGACACGGACTTTTCCGTGGCTAGATCGTGCTATCAGCCACGGATTTGTCCGTGGCTGATAGTATAAATTGTTTTTAAAAAAATTGCAGTATTTTCATTATATAATATACAATATTTTATAACAACCAAATATTTACCTGTATATACAACAAAATAAAGCAAACAGATATTAAAAAGGAAATGCAAACATTTAATGATAACAATGTATCAAATAAAATATATTATACGTACATAGCCAACGGCCGCAGTTTAAAATTATGTTTATGCCAACATTAAAAAATAAAATCCTAACACCCTACAACGCCATCGCCATCACCGCATCCCCATGACCGCACCATCGCTATCGATCACCTCGCCATCGCCATTATCGAACGCCTCCATGGTCGCCCTCACCACCAAGCCCGCTATATACCGCCATCACCGCCATCGCTACTATCCATCACCACCGTCACCATCGCCCCCAATCCCTCTCCACCCGCCATCGCCATCGCCACCCTCAGGTCCCGAAGGACCTCCATCGCCAATCTTGCCCTCGCTTTGTTGACCCTACCAAAAAAATATTATGTTATATTATAAAACAAATAAAATAATAAGCGAGGATAAAAAGAAACACTTATAAAATTTAAGTTTGATAAGTAACGCTTCAAAATTTGAGTTTACCCATAAACCAAGTGTGCAATTGAGTGCACGTGTGACCCGACCGAAAGCGAAGGTCTTGCACGCGCTCTGGGCAAACTGGGCAGATTCTGCCCAGAAAACTGGGCAGAGTATGCCCAGAAAACTAGGTAGCATTCTGTCCAGTTTTCTGGGCAGAAGTCTGCCCAGTTCACTCCATATCCTCCTCTTACGCTCTCTCAAATCCTAACCCTAGGGTTCAAAACGATCGGAGGAGGAGACGAAACCCTAACCCTAAATTCTTAAAGTTTACAGAAGGAGAAAGAGGAGAGGATTTCATCCACTTCCAAGAGGTAGGACTCCCTACTTGTGAGATGAATTTTAATTTGGGAATGTTGTAGGAGTTTTACCATTAAGTAGTGTGAAAGTTGGAATTTTTAGTTGAGATTAATGTTAAACCAATAAAATGCAAACTTGCAAATGCATCCAATAAAATGCAAGTTGACTAATACCTATTTTGTAAACTACTTAGAAATAATCACATTTAGTGCAACCTTTGTTGTTCCATTATATCACCATAATAGAGTTAAATGCAATTCCCTCAATGTTGTGTGCTAGTCTACTTAATTTAAATGCTAAAAAATGATCGGGAAAATTCCACTCTGCAACTCATTTTAACCTTAACACTACCCCTAACCCTAGCCCTAGCCCTAAAGCATATCCCATCTTAATATGTATCAATGTGTGTTTTGACTTTGATCCATGTGCCTTATGTGCATGGGTACTTTCTAGTCATCGATAAATATACGTATACGCAGACCCAAACAAAAAGTGTTATAGCTGATATGCTATGTACAATCAAGATAGTTACTAGACTATTTTTCCTAATCTGATCCCGAAATTCAAGCTCACTATTGATGCGGCGAATTGGCTGGATAGGTGTATTTCTGAATCCAAAATTAAAGAGGTAGTATTTCAAATTGGCAAAGACAAGGCACCGGGTCCTGATTGCTTTAATGCCTTCTTTTATCATCACCATTGGGATATCATTGGCGGAGATGTTATCCGGGCTGTTACTTCTTTTTTTGAATCGGGTCATATGTTGAGGGAGATAAATCATACTTTTCTTACTTTAATTCCTAAGAACTCAAGGGTAACTGGATTGGGGGATTACAGACCATAGCATGCTGCAATGTGATTTATAAGATTATTAGTAAAGTCATTTGCAACAGACTGAAAATGGTAATCAATGAGTTGATTTCTCCAAATCAGGCTGCATTCCTTAAAGGCCGCCTCCTATCTGATTGCTCCCTCCTTGCTCACGAGCAAATCCGCGACTTTAGTAACCCCATGGGATCTCGCGCATGCATCAAAGGATCTCCGCAAAGCTTTTGATAGTGTCAACAGAGGTTTTGTGCTCTTTATTCTCCACCAAATGGGCTTTAATACTAAATTTATTTCCTGGATTGTTGAATGCATTTCTACCCCAACCTTCTCGGTGTTAGTAGACGGCTCCCATACTGGATATTTTGGCTCCAACAGAGGTCTTAGACAAGGTGATCCCCTATCTCCTTACCTATTCGTCCTTGTCATGGAGTGTTTCTCTCTTCTATTAGCTAGAGCTGAAGCCTCTCGTGCTATTCATCCTATGAAAAGATCGGGGTCTGTTTCGCATCTCCTATTCGCTGATGATCTACTAGTTTTTTGCCAAGCTAATCTCCGCTCTTTTTCGGGGCTCTCTGATTTGTTGTGCACGTTCAGTCTCTTTACTGGTCTACATGTCAACTGGTATAAAAGCTCTACCATCTTCAGCAAAGGTACTAGAAATCCATCCTCCCTTGCTTTGGCTCTTGGGATTAAGAAGGTATCCTCTCTCTCTGTTTATCTTGGATTACCTTTATCTGCAAATTATACTAAAACCGTCAACTATGCTCGTCTTATTGATAAATGTAAGAAGAGGTTGCAAGGATGGTCCTCGTCCCTCCTCTATATTTCTGGTAGAATAGAGTTGGTACGTACTGTAATATATGGCATGGTTTCCTTCTGGATGTTTTCCTTCCGCCTCCCTGCTGCTGTCCTTCGAACTATCACTGCTATGTGCAAAAGATTTATCTGGGGGAAACAACAATATTGGGCTTGGAAGGATTTATGTAAGCCCAAAGAGGAGGGTGGTGTAGGGCTGAGGCTCTTATCTGAACTTAATATTGCCTCGGGAGTTAGGCTTACTTGGAGACTTCTTACTTCAGCCGGTCCTTGGGCGCAGTTTATGAGACGACGCTACTTCTCTGATCAGACTGGCTTCTTTAGTGGTAAATCGTCGCCTTTTTCTTCTGGCACCTGGAAGTTCCTTCTTCTTCATCGCACCATTTCTCATAGACTTATCAGGCGCGTTGTTAGGGATGGGGCCTCCACTTCTTTCTGGTTTGATAACTGGTTACCATGCGGCCCCCTTGCTCTCCTACACCATGTCCCTGCTGGTGATGAAAACCGCCTTGTCTGTCAATATTGGTCTTCGCATAGGTGGGCTGATGATCCCAACATTAGATCTGTTCTCCCTCTTATCTCTCAATTCTGCATTTGGCCTGGATCTGATAGCTGGGAATGGCTTCCCGGCATCACTTGTAACTTCCGGGATGCTTGGAGTGAAGCCCGAGTCAGAGGTATTCCCTTTCGTTATTTTCAGGTGGTCTGGTACCCTTTGCATGTTTCAAAATGGTCCCTTACACTTTTGCGGGCATTTCATGGTAAGCTGTTGACCAAAGATATCCTATGCAAATGGGGCGGCAATTATCCACCAAAATGCGTGCTTTGCGATGCTGATATTGATGAAGATTTGAAGCATTTATTCTTCGAATGCAACTATAGCCGTTACATTTTAATCAGGGGTCTTCTAAAGCTGAATATCTCTGCTCCTGCTTCTTTCTCCCTATCTGGGGTGGGAGATCTATTTCTCACCCTCTATAGCAGGAAGGACTGCGTTGGGGTCCAAGCTAAAACTGCTCTTGCCTCCATGGTGTGGCATATTTGGAAGGAGCGTAATAATAGAATTTTTGAGGGCAAAGGGTTGGGGAAACGGCCCTCTTTGGCGCTATTAATGAGGATATTCTCATTGCTCTTCGTGACATTGATCATGATCAAGCCTCAGCAACTATCCCATTCGACAATTGGGGTTCCAGGAGTGATTGACCATGTTTTGTTCATTTGTGTGCGTGTTCTTTCTTGGCTTAGCTGATCTTGTTAGGGTCTAGTTAGTAGTGGGTGACGGTGCTTGTGCCCTATCCCCTCTCTTTCTTTATCCTATCAAGGCCTTCTAATTACCTCTCTGTAATATTTTGTATAGTTGAGTTTTCTTTAATAAAATTTTACCCATTTACCCGTCAAATATATTTATATATATATTTATATATATATATATATATATATATTACATTTGATGACCTTTTTTGAATTTTGTCCCAGTCATAAGTCCAGTCATAAGTTTATTGTCCCAGTCATCAAAAACGGTGGTGATGCAGCCATGTTGAAGGGCTCTTGCACTTGAGCCGCAAGATCTCACGAAAAACCCTATTGCAAAACAACTAGGCAGGAAAGCAAAATAAAATGGTGGAAAAAATAAGCGACTGTGTTTGGCCACGGCACGCGAGGGTCCCACCTCCTACTCTCTGCGTGTTGCAAAAAAGTCTAGGTGGGGCCCATGTATTGCGAACACTGCTCAGTTTTCGTGATTAAGAGGTTGAATTCTAGGGGGAGTTTCGAAATTTAAGGGGAGTTTTGAAATCATTGCTCTCTCAAAACCAAGGTCAGCCTTACACACCATTCCAATCTCTCTTCATTATTGTTGTAAGAGCACTCGGTTGCAGATTTTCCATCTCAACCCGAGCTGAGCTCCTTCAAGCTTCATGAATCGCCGCATCCTTCAAGTTGCAGCTCCTTCAAGCAACAACTTGCAAAAATCGACGGAGGAAGCTTTGCCTTTCCCGCCTGATCATGGGTAAAACAGGAATCTTTGGATCTGAGAGAATTTTCAGCTTATTATATTGAGCAAGGTATTTCATTTGATTTAGGTTTAGCCCTATTCTTGTGTTTTGGAGGTAAGAGTGCAATTTTATGTATAAAAAATTTATTTTTTGATAAGGATTCTGCATTAAAATACGCATAGTTGAGGTAGGCTATCATCTCATTTCAAGTTATTTATAATATTAATTGTCATTTCTAAAAGCTATTGAGGCTTATGACAAATGATTGATTCTTTGGCAATTTTGGTATTAATTGTCTTATGGGGGAGATGCAATGCATAGAGTTTTGATCCACTGGTAGATGTAGTAGCCTAATAAGCATCTTTTGAGTACCCATGATCCAAGAATTTAGTTAATTATTGTGTGCTATACTATGGCTCTGGGATTGGATTCCAAAAAATTTGATACACCCAACGCGCCAAAATTCTGTAAGCAGTATCATTTTATTCCGTTCTTTGATCATAATTCTGTACTAGCGAGTTTTATGGCAGAGAGAAGGCAAGCAAGGAAGTTGAACAACATCATTTCAACATCTCAATTTTATGTCACTACATAATCTGTAACAGTTCACTCCTGGCATTGCAAATTTTATGCTAGGACAAGAGGATATTTATGACAGTCATGGCATTGTAAAAGTGTTGTTATCAAATTTATGCCAGGACGAGGATATTTTACAATACTGAGACGTTGCACTCATGTCAACATTTTACATGTCATATGATTTCAGACATAACAAGATGATATTGTTATCAAATTATAGTAAAATTCAAATATTTTCCAACGCCCTTCATGACAATTCTAATGACTTGCAGAGCTACAAGCGCAAGGAATTTTACGAGAGAAAGAGAGAGATTCAAATTCTTAGTGCTCTAAAAATGTAGAGTATGTTTACAGAGTTTGGTGTTTACAGAGTTCAGATGTCTTGAGAATCAGGATGATTAGTCCAAACTTTTTGAGAATTCGGATATCTCTAAAAATAACAAAAATAACTTTTGAGAATTCGGATGCTTAATCCAAACTTTTGTCCATTCGGATGCTCTAAAAATGTAGAGTATGTTTACAGAGTTCGTGCATGATCTGAACTCATCCCCAGAATACAAGATTAACGATTATGTTATGCCCAAGCGCTCCACTTTTGCTTGGTAAACATTCGCTTGGTTAATGTTGTGGCCAGAATGGTCATGTGATTGTTTTGGCATTTAAATGGTGACATGAAGTTTATTTGTTCACATCAGCAGTTATAGATGCCATTTTTGACATGACATGAAATTATTCCTTTCCCATTGCCATGTAGGGTTATAAAGTTTTAAAGTTGTTGTGTTTAGAGCATCCGGTTGAGGCCATGAATGGGGTAACAATATTGTTTCCTTTAATCATCTATTATAGTTAGTTATTGAGATTAGACCACTGTTATATATTTTATTTATCAATAAAAAGATTAATCTTCATTCAAGTGTGGTTTCTTCTTTATTTAGAATTTTATCCAGGATTCATAAGTAACCCATTTTTTTCAAGTCATTTTTTAGCTTATTTTACTTGGGGAAGTCCATATTATTGAATGTATGAACTAAATGGCTTATTCACTTCAGTTGATCGTTTTATTCTCTATGTGATCATTTGAATTGCCAGTGAAAATAAATAACCTCCTTTTGCTTTGTTTTTTGGTGGATTCCTTTCCCTTATTTTTTTTGATACATAAGAAAACATGCCCGTTTTCCCATATTTATGCCAACCAAAGAGTACTCTTATCTATATAAAACATTGCAAAATGCAAGTGAATGCTACTCATCTTTTGTGCCAAGGATTTTATGATTATTTCTGTTTTGATTTTCGTTTTTGGAAGTTTACATTCAACATAAATTAGTGAGAGATTTCTGTTTTGGTTGTGAAGCATGTAAATATGTAATGTGGAGCATGGATTTGTACACTTAATTTCATAAAACTATGGGCAAGATTATGACATTAACAGTAACATTGACCTAACTGAGGCAACAGATTACAGAAGATCAGCTGGAGTCAGTTGCAGGCCAATAAAATGAGAGCCTCTGGGTATCCTGCTTCGAGACAAGATGAGTTCTTATAAGTTTTTTATTACGTCGATCACATTAAAATGAGCCCAACTCAGAAAGGAAAGAAGGAAACGACTTTATGTAGATCTATTGAAGCAATGCTAGATAGCGGATTCTGCTAATAGAAAGAATAAAACATTCAGCTGATAGCTCCGAGATTTAAATAACTACAAAAACATTTGAAATTAAATGGTGTGAACTGCAATCCCTGGCAGCAACAAGATACCAACCAAAGAGTAAAAGAACTATGGAAAAAATGAAATTAAATGGTGAGGACTTCAATCCCTACCAGCGACAAGAAACCATATTGCTTATCATTCCTGCAAAGTCAACATAAAACAACAAGGAGACAAAAGATAACTATATAAAGATAGATAAAGAAAGTCGACTAGGCTACCTTTTGCAAAATACTGTTGTTGACCACCGACAGACTTCTTGGTAGCAGCATGACCGTTTTTTTTGAAGAAGCAAGTTCAGTTTACAAGGAGAAATTTGAAGAAGCAAGTTCAGTTTACTAGGAGAAATTTCGATGGCATGGGAATCAGTTGCTTTGTGCACAGAAAAATCTTGCAGACCGAAGTTGATACTGGCATCCATGTAAGAACAATTTTTGTGGTTTACATATCTAAACGACATAGAGAGCTCTTTTTTGGTTTAAAATTCAGTATTCCTATGTTTTCCAGTTATAGTTACAGTTATTTTTAATGGTAACAAATTAAGGTTTCTGAAAAAAAAAATATAATTTTGAAAAGTCTAACTCACATAAAAGCAAAAGATTAATTTGATTTTTTTCCTCTGTCTCTCTTATGCATCATATCAACTATGGCAAGACAATCCTTTATCGCGAAAGATTAATTATGAAGGCGCTCTTCAACTATGGCCAGCTCATCCTTTATCGCTTTACATATATCAAGCAACTCAACAGACATATCCATATCCTTTTCCAACCACTTCTTTTGGTTCGGACTGAAGACGGCCTGTTGGATGTTCGGCAGATGAAGGAGATCATCGATGCTGTGATATAGTTCTCCAAGAACTCTCATAGCATTGCAGATATCTACTGATGTCAATGTTGATGACGACGATGACTCTGTGTGTGTCATTAGTTTCCGTAGTTCTTCAACCTTGAGTGTCGTTGGATGGTATATGGAAGGTGTGCTTGTAGAACGAAGATGGCAAGATTGGGCAGAAGACCCAGCCATGTTTTTTTGGAGAAACTTTTTAGATTGGGGAGTTTTAAGATCAGAGATGAAAGGGTGATGAGTCCTGGTTGACCCTTTGGCTCCCTCTGTTTATATTGAGCCAAAATCTCATGAAGGGAAGCATCAAGAGTCTTAGCCAGCTAATTGCTCCATTTAAGTTGAAGGCAAGTTTTTGTTTTCCATTTGATTTTTTTGTAGATTTGTCTAAATTTGTCATGCTCATTGTTCACTCTTTATTTCCGAAATTTTGGTGGTTAGCTAGACATAATGTTGATGCCATTTTTGTGTCCTGATACTAGCCACAAAAAATAGGCCTGCTGTGAGCATTAGCATATTCTAACAAATGAAATATCTGTACTAAGAGAACAATTTAGAAAACCACCATGTTTAACAAATCAAATGGCATGGAAGAATTGATACTTCTTTAATTAGTATGTGTGGGTATCTCTCATAAAGGAGCCCGGCAATCTCAGCTCCTCTTATAATTATCCAGAAATGTACCCATTCCATCCATTTCCACGAACAATTTTGAATAGTATTTTATCTCGGGGTTACCATTTGCCTTTTGTTGATTATATTATCCATCATCACTTGACCCAGTGCCATTATTTGGCCTTTGGTTGTTTTAATCATATTCGGATATGTTCCACTGCTCTGGCCATTTGATTGTCAGGAAACATTATAAACATAAATTGCAACGTTTATATTGTGACAATCTCAACGCCCCTCGATGGCAATGTTTGTAATTGTTTATAAAGAATACACCCAGAACATCATTGGCTTAGATGCCAACTATAAATGAGATTAGAGATCGATCTCCATATGATTGACAGTTCAGGATGTACCTCAAGGGCCCAGGTATGGTTGCATAGGATGTACTCGAAGCCTATAGTTTGTACGAAACCACATCAGCCACCAGTTAGGCAGCCGTACACCGCCGCCTATACAGCATCGCCTCCAGTTGGGATACCCGATGAAGGACATAACCGCACAGCCGCAGCAAGTGCCAGTCCAAACCAAGAGTCGCAGATACGGATTCTGGGAAGCATGGTCAGCATTTAAAATTTCAACTTCATGTAAATTAATTTGTATACATCCTGTAAATTAATTATATTTACATCATGTGCAGAAATCAGATAAGTTTTTAATTTTCATCCCCCTTTTCCATCAATTTTTCCATGTTTTCTTAATTTTCTGATAAAAATATCATTTTTGATAAAAATCCCATTTCTTCTTCTTCATCTTCCTCTATCTCTACCTTTTTGGCTTCATACATGATGTCGATGGTTTCTGGGATACGAGGCCATCTTCTTGAGGTTACATGTACTTTTTTACTAACTTAAAGATTGATCCCAATCAATGATCAATTTTCTTGATTATGATTTAATTTAGTTTTTTATTTTTTGTGGGTTTTTTTGTGGGCAGTTATGGGATGTAGCAAGCTGAAGGACAACCACCAAGCTCCGCACCCGCATGTTAGGCGATATGAACGAGTCACCCAAAACCCTATGTTTTGTTTTTTTGCTGAATTTACCAAAAGAGATGAAAATTAAGTAATATTAATATCTAAATCATATGGATGAAAGCAACCCATTTTTCTAGAGAAAACCATAATTCGTCCGATTGAGGGCCTACGCGAGATCACTTTCACCATTTGGAACAACACCCTCACTTTCGACGATTTCATTGGCCCAGTAGGTGCTTTGGCTTTAGCGTTTTGCTTTGCTTTGCTTTCTCCGTTGTTTTGAAATTTATTATATTAATTAGGGTCAATTGACCAAGAATTGAATTAATGATTTTTCTTATTTTTATTTGCTTCTTGCAGGGTTTAGATGCAGAAATTTCTGTCTTAGGGCTATGCTGATTCTTTCTTCTATAGTCTAAATCTGGAAAGTAATCTTCGATATTAGTTTAGCATTCTAACCATAGATTCAATGTGTTTTAATTGGGAGGCTGGTTTATTGGACGAGAACTGGATTGTTTTATGCCCAATTTTGGCGTATGAGGGTTTACATGTTGTTGCGCGCTTTGTGTAACTAATGTTGGATCATGTGATTTTGATTTTAGCGATTTTTATTAGTTAAACATTGCGCTGGCATAAATCAAATTCTGAGTGATGCAGAATAGAACAGAACATTGCAATTTTTTAAACATTGTGTCGAGATTAAAACGCACCTCACTAAGTGTTTTTTTCTTGCTGCAGAAAAAAAGTAACACCCCAGCTACTCAGGGGAGATGCATATTCTACCTAATTATTTTCCATCTCTGTGTGAACTTACCTGTAATGATTCTTTCTATCATGCCTTCCGATTCATTGGGTTGACAAGCTCTCTTCCACTTCCTCATTGGTACTCTTCAGTTTCCCATGATATTGGATTTAAATATATGCTTAGGAAATGTGATAGCATGTATATACATTTTTAACTGAACTATATTTCTGAGGGAATGTGATAGCATGTATGTACAGATATCATTTTATATCATTTTAACTGTCTCCCCCAACTTAGTATGTGCCTGAAAATTGAAATCATTTTAAGAAAGTCTTCATAATATCTTGCCACAGATAAAATTTTGATGATTTATTATCAAACTGGAGTGTAAAATTAATCATAGGAAAACATAAGTGTCAGATTCATAGGCGATGGATACATCACCTTCGCAGCGGATTAGAGGAGGAGTGTGTCGCCCTGGATCGTGGTTGGAATCACCGAAGGAAACCGAACTTGTTTTCACCGCCAAAATTACCTTAGATTTCTTCTTCTTGCTGGTTGGAAGAGGAGAAGCGAATTAATCAATTGCTTTGATTCATTGATTTTTCTCTCTGCCTATGGGAGATATTTATAGGGATTAAGAAGAGCGGTTTCCTCCCGTTGAAAACTTAACGTTAACAAAATAACGTAAAGTTAGTTACAAAACAAATTTGCATTGGGAACCCTGAACTTCTATAAATTGCAATTATCCACCAAGGCTAATTCAATTTACATAAAACCCCTTAATTAATATTATAACTGCGATTTACCCTCTGGGTTAAAACCCGTCATGGGCGTACCCAATTTCCAACATCTCCCACTCGCACATGATGGGATTTGTTGTTACAAAAACAACACGTGAAGAAGACTTCATACTTGGTAACTTGGTCGTGCGACCCATAAGCAAATACAGGCAATCTTGTTGTGCACTGGTTAGAGATACACAACTGCCCTCTATGAAATCAATCCTCTAAAGTATATCTGTCGCTTATAATACCCCATGTATCAGTGTAAGTATTCCTGATCCCTCCTTTTATTTACACTTGAGGACATACTTAAACACATCCATATTGATGTCTATTAATCACACAGATTGGCCGGCCAGTGAGATCAACAAACTTGATATCAACAAACTTAGTCATTCATTTGCACTCAATATTCTAAGTCACAACTCAGTCGCTTTCCTAGACATACCCTTTTAGACTGAATCACTCGTGGCCATATGGAATATGCTAAAGTAGCTATCACCAAGACTGAGACTTTGAATATTAGTCAAGAGTGAAAGGGTATATGGAGGAACCCAATCCTCCAGAGACTCACACAGTGGAGAGGCAGTGATCCACTTTCTCACTTCCCATTATGGTCGACTCCAGCACATGTGGTATGAATCACATGCAACGGTGTATTGTGTATGTCTTTGGAGTAATTCAATCCAACACCGTTCAGACTCCAAGTTAAATGTACTCATACATTTAACACTGAATTCTACAGCAATCGATTGCTCTAAGAATTCGTGTCTGGCTCATAAATAAGCTTAGATGAACTTTGGTGAATTTGTTCATCTCGGTCATTATTTGTATATATAAAATGACCTCATCTTGAAACTTATTCAAGGCGACTTTTATAGAGGATTAAGTCTCATCCATGCCCGTTCACCTAGAACGTCAGAGGCGATTGCCTGCGTGAGAAGGCCAATCTACATGCCTATTTGACATACTTTTTCTTATGTACTCTTTTTATGTGTTAACAAATAACACTATTGGGCAAATACATATCATCCAACATAATGAATGAAATAAATATTTTATTGAACAATATCAATATATATTACAGAGTACATACACAAGTATATTTCAATTTCTACGCAATCCTAGAGCTTTTACATGTCTCAAAAAAGCATCTCTAGGAATGTGTTTAGTAAGAGGATCAGCAACCATTTTGTGCGTAGATATATACTTGATACCAACTATCTTCTCAGCAACAATGTCTCTCATAAAATGATATCGTATGTCAATATGTTTGGTACGAATATGATACTTTGGGTCCTTGGTGTAAGCTATAGCAGCTTGATTGTCACAGTAGACAATTACTGGTTCTTGTTTTATTCCCAAATTTTGTAGGAACCGTCGTAACCAAATATCTTCCTGAACTCCTAGTGAATCAGCAACAAATTCTGCTTACATGGTTGATAGAGCCACACAAGTTTGTTTCTTGCTGCACCATGATATGGCACCATCTCCGAGCAAGAAAACATATCCTGATGTAGATTTTCTCTTATCTACATCTCCCCCATAGTCAGCATCTGTGTAACCTTCCAGTTTGGTGGACGAACCTTCGTAACACAAACTATAGTTGGTTGTACCCTTCAAATATCTCATGATCCTCTTCACAGCCTTCCAATGCTCAGGTCCAGGATAGGACTGATATCGACTTACCAATCCTACTGCATGACATATGTTTGACCTTGTACACAACATAGCGTACATTAAGCTACCCACTGCACTTGCATATGGCACTCTTGCCATTTTGTTCCTTTCATCTGATGTATTAGGACAATCATCTAGACTTAGGTTATCGCCTTTTGATGTTGGAGTTTCAACTGGATTACAGTTAGACATGTTGAATCGTTCTAACACTTTATTAATATATGTTTCTTGCGACAATGCAAGAAATCTCTTAGAACGATCTCTTCGTATTTTTACACCAAGTATAAAATCCGCTTCTCCCATGTCTTTCATTTTAAAGTTAGACGATAACCATTCTTTTATGGTTATCAGAAACGCCATATCGTTACAAGCTAACAAAATGTCATCTACGTATAATGTCAAGATGACAAATTTGTTTTTATGTTGCTTCACATAAACACAATGATCTTCTTCGATCATCTCGAAACTAAATGAGGTGACAACTCTATGAAACCTCTGGTTCCATTGCCTAGATGCTTGTTTAAGGCCATATATAGATTTCTGTAATTTACAGACTTTATTTTCTTGGCCTTTAACAATAAAACCTACTAGCTGATATATGTATATTTCCTCATCTAGTTCACCATTTAGGAATGTCGTCTTGACATCCATTTGGTGAAGTTCTAAATTCATGTGAGCAACTAAAGCTAGTATTAGGCGAATGGAGGCAAATTTAACAACTGGTGAAAAGTTTTCTTCGTAATCTATACCTTCCTTTTGGGTATATCCCTTTGCTACCAGCCGAGCCTTATGTCTTTCAATGGATCCATCCGCCTTTCTCTTTATTTTGAGAATCCACTTATTCCCAATTATTTTTCGATTAGGCGGTAAGTTAACCAGTTTCCAAACTTGGTTAACTTTCATAGAATCCATTTCTTCTTCCATAGCTTTCTTCCAATAATCTCGATCATGACGAGATAAAGCTTCTTCTACACTCCGAGGTTCTTCGTCATCTTGAGGTACAGCAATTAAAGCTTCCCCTTCGATTTCAAATCTTCATCGGGGAACCTTAACCCTTTTGCCTCTCCTAACTGACTCATCAAGCTGAGAATTCTGAATTACTTCTCTTTCGGACACACCGCTCCCACTATTCTCAGGGACTCGAGAAGTATTCTCTTGTGCCTCAAATGACCTAATACTCACGAATTCTGGATCTTCCAACTCATGGAGATTATCTTCATTTCTGACTTCGCCTTATTTAGGAAACATATCCTCTATAAACGTGGCATCCCTTGATTCATATTCTGTGACAGTGCCATCTTCTTGCTCACCCAAGAAAACATAACCCTTTGAGTGTTCAGAGTATCTAATGAATATACTCTTTTTTCCTCTGGGTCCCAACTTCCCATGCTTATGAGAAGTGTTATGTACATAAGCTTCACATCCCCATGGCTTTAAGAAACTCAAATTTGGACTTCTACCAGTCCAGAGTTCATAGGGTGTTTTATGAATCGATTTGGAGGGTACTAGGTTCAAAACCTGTGCTGCTGTCAACAATGCATCTACCCAATACTTAATTGGTAAGTTTTCTTGCGACATCATGCATCGAACCATTTCTAAGAGAATTATATTCCTTCTCTCAGCAACACCATTTTGCTGAGGTGTATAAGGAGTAGTAAGCTGTCTTAGAATTCCTTTTTCATTACATAGATCATTAAACTGATCTGATAGATATTCCCTTCCTCGGTCTATCTCAAGGTTTTAACCTTTTTATACAATTGATACTCAACTTCGTTGAGAAATAATCTAAAACATTCTAATGCTTCGGATTTATGGGATATAAGGTATACCTTTCCAAATCGAGAATAGTCATCTATAAATGTAATGAAATATGAGGCACCATGCCTAGCCCTCACACTCATGGGTCCACAAATGTCAGTGTGTATTAGTTGTAATGGAGTTTCAGCTCGTATTGCCTTTCCAAATGGTTTCCTAGTTGCTTTGCCTGCTAAACATGGTTCACATGTAAGAATTTCTATTTTCGTGAGAGATCCCAAAAGACCCTCTTTAGCCAAGCATTCTATCCTGGCTTTTCCTATGTGACCTAATCTAGCATGTCATAATAATGTTGCATTATCAGATGTAACAGATGAAGATGAGGTTAACATATAACCAGAAGAACCATTATTTGTATTAATAATTGCCAAACCATTTACATAAGAGCTAGATCCATAATATTCGTTACACAAACTTATATTCAGTCCATGCTGTTCAAATAACAAATTAAATCCATATATAGCTAAAGATATTACAGAAACTAAGTTCCGCCTTATTTCTGGAGTATGTAAGACATCATGTAATAGTAAGGTCCGTCCTCCGTGAAATTCCAATTTGCACGTACCGACTCCCTTTACTTCCAGCTTGTTGTTGTTGCCAACATACACCCATCTTGTTTTCCCAGGAACACGGCAGTACTCCACATAGTAGTATATGTCTCTTGCTATGTGGTCTGTCGCTCCTGAATCAACAATCCACCAAGGATCCGGTTCTATTAGCATAACAGAGCTCGACACATGTGCATTATGACAAGGAATAGAAGAATCAGAAGTTACCTTCCTTGGCTCAGGACATTCCCGAGCGAAGTGTCCCTTCTGACGAGAGTGGAAGCACATCAACTTATCAACATTCATTTTCTTCTTCTTCTTATCAAATTTCCTCAGCTCCTTGGATTTGTTTTTCATAATTGCATCTTTGCCATGGTTCTTCTTCCAGAACCTCTTCCTCTTGAAGTTTCCTTTCCTGGAACTTGACTCCATCACGTAGGAATGAGATTGTGGTTTCAGAGAAGACAACCTTTCGTCTTCCAATTTTACGTGACGTGCCACATCATCAAAAGTTTTAACACTTTCATTATGTGTCAAGTTGACTTTCATATGTTCCCAGGAACCAGGAAAAGAACGGATCACAGCTTGAACCTGTTGTTCATCAGTAAGGTTGCACCCAGCAGCAGCAAGTTCCTTAATCATTCTAGACATCTCATTGAGATGTTGCTTAATGGTTTGATTGGAAATCATCTTATAAGTATCAAACTTTATAGTGAGCTGTCGTAACTTCGACACAGAAGTTCCTCCCAGCCTATCAGATAAGGCCTTCCACAAGTCACATGCAGTGGGATAATCTTTGTATTCACAAGCAAAGTCATCCTTCATTGAGCTTACGAGAATACCACGCGCAGTGGCATCTTTTTTCTTTCACTCATTGCAAGTCTCAACTGCACGCCTGTGCTAGGCGGTGTTACCCTCACCAGGATCTTCTAATTTATGATTTATGGTTTCAATGACCTCTTGTTCCTCCAAGACATACTTGATACGGAAACTCCAGATATTGAAATTGTCTCCATTGAGACGATCTCCCTTGTTGAGGTCAGCAATGATGTTCTTGACAGCAGTCATATTTGTAGGATGGTCTAAGTAATTACTGAAATAAAGAGAGACATTTAGAAGATAAGTAACTTTGCCCAGAGATATTTTTGTCAAGTATTTAAATATAACGGTTCAGTCAATAGCACATATTCGAAAGTTCATTAAATTCCCAATCATCGTCCATGACTAAAAACTTTGTCGTTATATGTAAATACTCTTTCAAAAATATATAAGTCCCTACAGTTTATCAGAAAAAATGTGTCGCTCCCACTAAACTTATGTATTCATATAGAATACAAAGTTAATAAACACATTAATATTTACTAAAAATATTATAACTGCTCTATTTTCACAAAAACAACCAAGTGGGATGTTTCTGATAATGGTCAAACTAAAATTGCCAATGTAAATTAATATATTAATGTTAGCATATAACATTAAAATTTTGTTATTAAATTAAACATAAAACTCATGCAAATCATTATACTATACATGCATGAGAATAAAGTAAGCAACATATGCATATAAGTTACAAGTACCATTAAGAATATTTGTTGAGCAGCAAGACATATCATCCTCTTTTTATGCACTAACAAAAAACATGCATATATCTAAAGGAACTAATTCATTTAAACATGTTACAAGATGATATGTTACCATGGCCTAATATAATTAAATGTGTTACTAATGATATTATGGTTGGTACAACATATTATGGCACAATCAATATTAACATGGCAGGAATTATAAACAATTAGCCCAACTAACATTAATATGCTATAATGGCCATAATATATCCAGGCCCAAGAGTGCAGAAGGCAAACCCAATAATACATACCATTAATAATGCGAAGAAAAAAAGAAAAAATTTACAGGCCCATAATGAAGATCCAAGGCTCGGATCCCCTGCCTACATCTTCGCCAGTTTGCTTGTACACTGCACAATGCGAAGGTCCAGTAATATGTACAAAAAATACAGCCTTACATAAAAACTTAAAAGCATACCATTAATAGGCTGTTCAAAATAATGTAGTGGAAGTGGTCAGAATATATAAGTAAAAAAAATTTCTAGCATTAAAGGCCCAGCAAACTTTTTCAGGTTATATCATTTTTTAATATTAAAAAAATCTGAAGCTTCCAGGCCAAACCAGAAGGGGGTACTGCCATGGATCTCGTACTTCCATGTGAAGCAATTAAGATGAAATGAACCCAGGATATAAAAAAACGAAATGACCATGTGTTCAGACTTCTCCTTGAGTTGTGCTCTATGCACCTCAGATAATGAGGTGTAGTAATCTTTTTTATCCAAAAACAGTAAATACTTCACATCTGCATTTCCAATCAAAATTCATTTTTTCCAAAATTAGATAAAAAACAACACTGAAACATATATGCACCTCATTTCTGAGGTGCAGATAGCATTTCTCTTCTCCTTTCATCAATATGAATGGCATTCACTATGCCCCCCCCAAACACAGAACCCGAGAAACCCCATTCCCACTGAACAGCGTAACTCGAGATCACCATGGCCATTACTCAAAAGAGAAAATCCCATGGCCGGAGCAACGACATGGCCCGATCAACAAGGGCAAGGGCCGGAGCCAAGTGTAGAGGGGTGCAGACCACTGTCGGCTGCCGAACGACGGCAATCGAGCAAAGCACTAACGTCTTTGCAAAGGGGGCGAACCATTCATGCCCGACCAACGGCGGTTGGCAAGTGCCGAGCATGGGCCGTATGCGGTTCCCCATGGCCGTCGAGTCCTCAGGAACCCATCTGCTTGCCTGAGCGATGGCTATTAAAGGCCCAACGGCGCTTGTCCTGAGGTGGCGAACGAAGCCCTCGGCCGAAGACCCCGAGCCCCACCGTCTCCGATTCACAGTAAACAAAAAAACCGAATTACATAAGAATTCCTCGTTAACTAGCTCTGATACCAATGTCAGATTCATAGGCAATGGATACATCACCTTCGTAGCGGATTAGAGGAGGAGTGCGTGGACCTGGATCATGGTTGGAATCACCGAAGGAAACCGAACTTGTTTTCACCGCCAAAATTACCTTAGACTTCTTCTTCTTGCTGGTTGGAAGAGGAGAAACGAATTAATCAATTGCTTTGACTCAATGATTTTTCTCTCTGCCTATGGGAGATATTTATAGGCATTAAGAAGAGCTGTTTCCTCCCGTTGAAAACTTAACGTTAACAAAATAACGTAAAGTTAGTTACAAAACAAATTTGCATTGGGAACCCTGGACTTCTGTAAATTGCAATTGTCCACCATGGCTAATTCAATTTACATAAAACCCCTTTATTAATATTATAACTGCGATTTACCCCCGGGGTTAAAAACCCGTCATGGGCGTACCCAATTTCCAACAATAAGTGGTGCATGCTTGCTCTATATTGGAACAAATGCAGAATACAACAGAAAGTTGCAATGTTTTTAAACATAGTATGTTACAGATTTCTTTGGTGTTATAATAAGTGGCAATGGTTAAATGTAATGTGAAATCATTGCTAGAAGTATATGTTGATGTGCATTAAGTTGATGAAAACAATTACAAGTGGACATAGATTTAAACATATATTTAAGGAGGCTTTGCTATTGTAGTGATGAAATTTTGAATTCGTGTACATGTTGTCTTTTGGAGACTGTTATTTATTACAATGAAAATGTGGTAAGAGACATGATTATGGATATACGTTAGAGCTACATGTATCTACTTTGCTCTCTTTTGTAAAAGTTTCACTATTCTAAATTTGCACTTCAACTTCAATTCAACTTCTTGATCATATGTATAAAAACAATGTAGAAATTTTTAATATAAAAGTTATACAAATGTATACCAATGCACTTGGAGTGATATATTAGACATTGAGTTATGCCATCAGAAAGTCAGTATGCATTATTTTTTCCTCAAGTTTTGTTGAATTCTCTTGGGATTGAATATGATGTTTTTTGGAGAGAATCTTCTGTTGGTTTTTGAGTTTGTAGAAACTCTTTAGGCCAACAACCGAGAAATGATGGATTCGACTCGACGTATTTCGAAATTCAAGATTTCAAGTATTTGTTGTTTAAGATGTTTTTTATTTTTGTGAAGTGTTTAATTTGGAGTATCTTTATCAGTCGAATTCGTGAAGTAATTTAGTTACGTGTTTTTTATTAAAAGGTAGATTAAAGTATCTTGACAATTTTGTCATAAATCCGGAGTTAGAATTCTTAAATTGCTAACATGTTAGTCACATAATATGTCATATTTTCACAGGACTAAGATATGTGATGGTTTCTATTTGGCTTCCTACATTTCAATTGTAGGATTCAATCATAACTTTGAAAGCAAAACCAGTGAGATGTGCTCGAAAACACGACGTCAACTGCTTATGCTTTTTAGAGAAAACAAAGTTCTAATTTGTATAGCAATCGATGTGGTTGAATGGAAAGGTTAGATTTTTATCCTCCTCTTTAGGATTTAATTTTTTGTTTTTTTTGTATGTTGAAATTGTTGGGGATGCAGGAAATATTGCTCAGCGGGGGGAGGTACCCGAATTGTTTGGGAGAAATTTGAAGTAGAGTGGAAGATTTT
Source organism: Scilla litardierei (assembly GCA_030789695.1). Classification (NCBI taxonomy): domain Eukaryota; kingdom Viridiplantae; phylum Streptophyta; class Magnoliopsida; order Asparagales; family Asparagaceae; genus Scilla; species Scilla litardierei. The sequence continues at coordinate 145,659,471 of CM061136.1, forward strand.
GAGGTTAAGAAGATGTGTGTTAAGATTCTAAAGATTTTTAAGGTCCATGTTTTGTTATATTCATGTGAAATGTCAAAAAAAATTATATTATTGTCTTATATGTGCGATTTTCCATTGCAGTATTATGCAAGACAGAATAAAATATGATGTGAAATAAGGCGAAAATTTGTAAAGGTTGATTTTCTGCCACTTTTCTCAAGATACACACCACGACCACATCATTATATCATTGCTGCAAGCTTATGTTCTTTTTTAAGTTAACTAAATTCCGTTCGCATGGAAAATGTGGATGATGCCTATTACATTTCAATTTACATGCAGGCAAGGAGTTGGGTTTGGTTATGTGTATTCAAGATTTTGATTCCAACCCGAATTTTTGATTATGTGTCGAATCCTCATTTGTATAGGCTAAATTTTTATGAGAACTAAATCTGCTGGGAATTAAATTTTAGGTAGGAACAAAATTATTTTGGATGAATTAAATAATAATTATTGTGGTTTAATTATTGTTGTTCGTTTCAAATTAGGGGATCCAAGATTTTAAATTAGGGGATCCAAGATTTTGAGGGGAGAAATATTTTGAATGAACGTGGGAACGAAATTTTAGGTGGACTAAAATTTTTGGATGAACTAAATAACAATTATTGCTCTTTAATTATTGTCATTCGTTTAAAATTAGGGGATCCAAGATTTTGAGAGGGTCAGTATTTTTAATGAATCGTGTCTTTAGGACACATGTTAAATCTTACGAGAACTAAATTTTGGGGGATCTAAATTCTCTGTTATGAACTAAATTTTGTGGGACCTAAAGCTAAATAACAATTGTTGTGATATACTTATTGTTTTTCGTCTAAATTAGGGGATCTAAGCTTTTGAGGGGGAATATTTAAAATGAACCGTACCCTTAGGGCACTGGTTATGACTTGTGTGTGTGTGTGTGTGTGTGTGTGTGTGTGTGTGTGTGTGTGTGTGTGTGTGTGTGTGTGTGTGTGTGTGTGTGTGTGTGTGTGTGTAGGAGGGATCAAATGACCCCCAAAAATAACCCCCAAAAATAACCCCCTATCAAAAATCCTATGCCCCCCATTTTTTCAGAAGATCCGAACTGTTCATCTTGATCTCCACCCTCTAAATACCTGACCCACCAATTTTCAACCCGATCCCATGTGTTTTGCTCCTTCATCCATCCGACCCAAATTTAACGGTTTCACATGAACAGAACTTTTGCGAATGGTTGATGAACGGGCCAAACACATGTGATCGGGTTGAAAATTGGCGGGTCAGGTATTTAGAGGGTGGAGATCAAGATGAACGGTTCGGATCTTCCGAAAAAATGGGGGGCATAGGATTTTTGATAGGGGGTTATTTTTGGGGTCATTTGATCCCTCCTCATATATATATATATATATATATATATATATATATATATATATATATATATATATATATATATATATATATATATATATATATATATATATATTTGAAGAATATGCTTTGCATCTTTATTGATACTAGGAAAAATGTACAAGACTCTATGGAGGAAGAAGGATGCTTGTAAGATGGGATAAGAGCACATGCGCTGTCATCCCAACCCAAACAAACACCTCCCGCTATCCAAAGAGCCAAAGAATGACATCAACTATACATGATATACACACTCACTCTAATAAACCCCAATTTGAAGGGGGGGTATGATCATCACCTCGGTCCCAATCCACGTGCCTCAGCGCAACTCTGACATCATCAGCTATGTCATCAAAAAGTAGGGTCTTCATCTGGCTACTATCCTCAAAGATTCTCCGGTTCCGCTCCCGCCAAATATGCCAAGTCATCACAGCCAGCACAGTCCTAGCCAACCTTCCCAAGCTGCCCTTCTTGAAATGAGAGAGTATCAAATCACCCACCCCAGCTATAGTTGAGGGCAAAGTAGTAGTAACCCCCAATTTTAGAAGGCTCCTGCGAAGGAGATAGTTAGTATAGCTGCATTCAAAGAATATATGATCCATACTTTCAAGAGCATCATCAGCACATAAAACACAAAAGGGTGAAGTAGGCACTCCCCATTTTACGAGCTTATCACGGGTTAGAAGTTTCCCGTGGAAAGCCCGTAGTAACGTAATAGCCATCTTGGGGATATGTCCCTGGAACCAGACTAATTTGTAGTAAGGAAAGAGAGGCTTCAAAGCCCGAGATCCATCCCAAGCATCATAAAGAGTAGGAGACTTAGAAACCCAGGTCCAAGAATCTTCTCCCACCGTCAATGAAACATCATTAATGACTTGGCGGACAGAGAGAAGGCTACTACTATTCACCCATCCATCACTGGTCCAATAGTCCCTAACCATTCTCCCCTCCTCACCCCTTGGGACATCATAAGAGTCACAAAGCGGCCCGCAGGGGAGCCAGTTATCATACCAGAATAACGTAGATGCTCCATTCATGACAATGCGTTTAGTGAGCTTCTTAGTGAACTCACAGCAATGTAAGATGAATTTCCAAGTGCCGGAATGCATAGGATGAGGCCTGGCTTGAAACAGCCCAGTAGTGCGCATATACTGCTCTCTCATGTAAGATGCCCAAACCCCCTTGTGCGTGAGCAAGCGCCAAGTCATTTTAATACCGTACGCATTGTTCAATTCTGTTAAATTTCTGATCCCCACACCCCCTTCCTTCTTAGGAGCACAAACATCATCCCACGCCCAAAGATGATTTTTTCCCCAAATGAAATTTCTACATATAGAAGTAAGGGACCGCAAAACCGATTTGGGAACGCGGAAGGCCTGCATCCAAAAACCAACCATTCCGTAGATAACCGTTTTAACAAGCTCAATACGACCCGCAATGGATAATAGAGAAGAGGACCACCCTTGCAGCCTGATCTTACATCTGTCAATAAGCCTGCCATACAGAGAGGCCTTGGGATACTTAGTGGACAACGGAAGGCCCAAATATGTAGTAAGGGATTGCACCCTTTTAATACCCAAAATATCAGCCATACTACCCGGATCCCTAGCACCTTTGCTAAATATGCCAGCACTTTTGCTCCAATTAACCTCAAGCCCAGCATAAGTTTTGAATATGGAGAGAAGTTCTCTCAGACCATTAAAGGATCTTATATTAGCACGACAAAAGACCAGCAAATCATCAGCAAACAGCAGGTGGGTAATAGCTCCAGCTCTTTTCATAGGCATAATACTGCGAGTGACATTGGCTTTGGCCATGAGCAGAGAGAACGCCTCCATGACAATCACAAAGAGATAAGGGGATAGGGGATCCCCCTGCCTAAGCCCTCTATTAGATTGGAACATACCATATGGAGAACCATTTATCATAACAGAGAAGGAGGGGGTGGAAATGCATTGACAAACCCAATTGATGAATTTGTGCTTAAATCCCATCCGGTGAAGCATATAGTAGATGAACTCTCTGTTGACACTATCAAAAGCTTTTCTCAAGTCTAATTTAAGGCAAGCCCGAGCCCCCATGGGATTATTAAAATCCCTAATATGTTCATGAGCCAATAGAGCACTATCAGCAAGTAATCTATCTTGGAGAAATGCCGCTTGATTCGGAGAGATGAGTTCAGTAACTGCTTTTTTAAGCCGGTTGCATATGATCTTGCTGATAATTTTATACACCACATTGCAACAAGAAATGGGTCTGTAGTCGACAAGCCCCGAGGCATTGCTATTCTTAGGAATTAGCGTTAAGAAGGTATGATTAATCTGACGGTATATCTTCCCAGTCTTAAAGAAATTAAGGATAGCAGTAGTGACATCTTTCCCAATAATCTCCCACGAGTTTTGGTAAAAGAAACCATTGAAACCATCAGGCCCTGGGGCCTTATCAACCCCAATTTGAAAAACCGCACTTTTAACCTCCTCAGCAAGAACAGGTCTTTCAACCCAATCAGCAGCCTTCGTAGTAAGGACTCTTTTTGCAATAAGACAAGGAAAGACTCTCCAATAATCATTCTGGTTAAAGAGGCTAGAATAAAACTCAGGCCCCTCAACTTTAAGTTTGTCAATAGTATTGCTTTGGGATCCATCACATGAAATAAGATGACCAAGGTTATTGTGGCTTTGGCGGGCCTTCATCATAGTATAGAAGAAACGGGAATTCCTATCCCCCAGACTCAACCAGTCTTGTCTACTTTTTTGCTTAAGCATAGATTCATCAATGTCAATGGCCTCAGCCAGATGGTTGATAAGAATACGCTCTTTTTTCTGAAGCTCAACACAAGAGCGAAGATTGGGATTTTCCTGGATGGCAGCAAGCTCCGCGCGGGTTTTTATCACATCGTTACAATTTCTAAAGCCCGCACTAAATTTTTTAAGGCCGAGCTTCAAGTTTTTAAGCTTGGACACCAGCTGTATCATGGGACAACCGTTGGTCTTAATACCCCACTGCTTCTTCAGAACATTAGTGAACTCAGGGCTACTCTGCCAGGCATTAAAGAATTTAAAAGGCTTGGGATCAGAGCCACTCCTCTGATGGGTATGTATAATAAGAGTAGAGTGGTCACTAGACCCACCCGCAATGTACTCACAAAAGGAAGACGTGAGACTATCCATCCAAGCACTATTGCAGAACGATCGATCAAGAGTAGCTGTGATACGTTTTTGACCAATATTGCGATTACTCCAGCTCAAAGTGTTGCCAATAGTCTTAAACTCCATAAGGGCACTGGCGTTAATGCAATCATTGAACTCATTAACAATGCTTCCATTAATCGATCTGCCACCAATTTTATCCATAGAGTATCTAACACAATTGAAGTCACCCCCAACAATCCACGGTAGGTTTTTATACTTACTAGCTTTAGCAACAATGTCATCCCAAAGGCATCTACGCTCTTGATAGGAATTGGAAGCGTAGACAAAGGTCGCAGCCATGACAAAGCCAGCCACATTGCTACAACTTAGAGAAATCTGCTGAGCAGTCATATCATCCACCACACAATTCTAGACACCGGGATCATACATGATTACAATGCGCCCATTGCCACACCTACTACGATTATCAATGGAGGACCAATCTTTAGGAAAGCATTTGGAGATTCTCTGGGTATTTTTTTCAATAACTTTGGTTTCAAGCAGACCCACCAAAGAGGGCGTATATTTGCGAATACGATCCTTAAGCTCCTTACGTCTGATGATATTATTAAGCCCCCGCGTGTTCCAGATGAGCAAGGCCATAGGAATTATTGGGGTGGGGGATGCTCAACATCCCTGTTGATTCGAGAGCTCTTACGAGTCCCCTTAGGCAAACCCGTCGCAGCTAAATGCTGAATAGGTTTTTTTCGAATTTTACTACTCAGCCTCAACTCCTCCTGTTCTGTCAGCCAGTCATCATTAATAATAGTCATGCTGCTTGGTTCATTATCAGCGTCAATCGAGTCATTAGTATTGTCGATAAGAGAGCCACCACTACGCGAATTGTTGGCTAACGCATTAAAGGGATTGGCATTCGCTATAGGAGTCATAATAGGACTGCGCGCTATTGATGTAGCGGTAGACGAGTGCTGCCTAATGTTCGAGCTTGGCGGATGTGACATGACTCTCCCGCCCTCCCCCAGTCCAACTCCCGTCCCCACCCCCCCTTTTTTTATTAGAGAGGTGTACAGGAGAAATGCTGCTACATGGGTCTTTATCACCCCCTTGCATGCTAGGCGCAGCTAGCCTGTCCTTAGTGTCATATTTTATCACATTAACAAGTCTCTCATATGACTCTTCTGTGGCCCCTATACTGTTGATCGCCTTTGTGCTTCCTTTGTGGCCTTCATTTCTGCCTTCATCCAGCCTGTGGAATGGTCCCCCCCCAATGTCATCAGTCCCCCCATCCTGAATGCAATCGGGAATGAAGTTTCTCTCCGATCGTATCACAGGCCCAAGTGGCCCAGCGGATCCCCCCCCTATTACAAGCCGAGTTTGGCTCCTTGGCTGTACCCCCTTCCCAACTATAACATTTGGCCTCACCGCCATCTCTCCCCTTATTACAATCCCTGTTGTTACAACTGGCCTCTCCGCCATCAGCATTTAGGGTCTTACATTCAGCATTCTCCTTACACGGCCCTCCAGTCCCTACCCTACTATTATTACACACCACGTCTCTGTTACAATCAGCTTTTCGCACAACAGCTGAAACAACAGCGCCATTACATGTCTCCCCCGGCCCACCGGCTGCGACAATAGCCTCAACATTACAGCTTCTCAAAATTACTCCCTCCTCAAGGCAATCCTCTACAACAATATTCCCACCACCTCGTGCCACACCAATGTCCTCACAAATAGCGACCTCCTCACCACCAGCAAACTTGATTTCACCTCCCTTTAGAACCCCTGTCCCTTCGCTCGCAGAAGACGAAGAAGGATGGATACTTACCGGAATACTGGAATTTTCAGCGCTGCAGGAGAGCTTCACCCCCACATTAGCCCCCTTTCTTGAAGCTGCTTTAGACGAACATTGTTGGACAAGATGTCCAAAACATTTGCAATTGATACAACGTGGGGGATATCCTTCGTATCTAACCTCTACTTCAAAGCAGTCACCGTCTTCGGTCTGAACCGTCACAGCTTGGGGCAACTCCTGCTCCGCCGAGACCTCCACCAAACATCGCGCATAGGTCATCCTCTCCATGGTAGCTGTGGCCCTATCGAGGCAAATAGGAGAGCCAATCACGCTAGATATGATGTTCAAAATCTTTAGAGACCAGAATTTCAATGGGAGGTTAGGGAACTGGATCCATAGCGGGGCTGAGGAGAGCATATCCCGATCAAATCCCATGTCCTGCGCCCAGCGTTGAATCACAACGAGCCTCCCGTCGAACATCCACGGCCCCCCGTATAGCACATCATCGCAGTCGACCTTATCCTTGAAACGGAAGAAGAAAAATCCGTTTTCTCGAGAAAAGATTGTCATACCTTGCTTTCTCCATGATCTAGTCGCCCAAGCTTTCATCTGACTGTAAAATGGGATGTCCCCGAGAACATACACGACTAGTGTATTCTCCCAGTTGCTTGCCGCTTCGTCTATAATCTCCTTGGACAGAACAGCAATGGGAGTGCCTTCTTCATCAACGGAAGGCGGAACATAGCACATTTCCAATGCATCAGCAATCTTCTTCTTGTTGGTGCAGACTTCTAACCATGATTGCTTGGCTGCTAGAGGATTTATCTTTATCTCAACTGAAGGCCTTATCAATCGTCTCTCAAAGATCTTTCTGCTCCCAGAGACCTGTCCTCCATCCTTCAGAGCATCACCATCCTTCGCCAGAGCATCGTTCATACGAGACCTGTAGTCGCCTCGAGGACCCCTCCCCCTGGCAGCTCCGAAGTTAGCTTTCCTTCTGTTAACAGTTCGCCAGTCCCCCGCCTTATCATCAACGTTCGCTGCATCCATTTTATCCTCAACCATAACGGAGAACAGATGAGAGATCTCGATTCGACCGGAGAAGCAAGAGCTAGATCAGGATCCACTCTCCTCGACGCGATCCACTCCTCCGCCGAGAACAAGCAGATCTGAGAACGCCTTCAGATCGGACAACTCAGCTACTCGAGATTGCTCCCACACAAATCGAAATCACCGATGAGAGATCTCGATTCGACCAAAGAAGCAAGCACTAGATCAGGATCTACTCCCTCGACGCGATCCGCTCCTCCGCCGAGAACAAGTAGATCTGAGAACGCCTTCAGATCGGACAACTCAGCCACTCGATACAAATCGAGAGTCGAAAGCACGCGGAGGCCACTCCAAGCTCCTCCTTACTCGTCAAACCGCCGGCAGAAGGCGCCGGAGGCCGCCGCAAGAGCGGCCGACGCAAATCGCCTTCCCTCAGCACCAGAGCTTCTCTCTCTAAAATGAGAAGAGAGAGAGACAAAAAACGGATTATATATATATATATATATATATATATATATATATATATCTATCTATCTATATTATAAAACAGGGATGTTATCATGGGTTTTTGGATAAGAGTTTTTGATAAGAGATGAGAAATTGGGTATATATGAGTGATGTTGTTAAGAGAAAATTGGATAAGATAAGAGAAATTGGATAAGATATGAGAAATTGGATAAGAGAAATTGGATAAAGGGATGTAAGTTAATGATGACTAGGACAAATTTTGGGGGGAAATTTTAAGTTTGAAATTTTAAGTTTGAAACAAAATATTGGGGGGAATTAAATTTGGGAAGGGATTAATTTTGGGGGGAACAATTCAGCACCCAAAAAACTCTCGCTGCCTCATAAAAACCCCTCACTGCACCCAAAAAACCCCCGCTGCCTCCCAAAAAACTCCCGCTAACCTGGCTGATCATCAACAATCGCCTCCCAAATTTTAGGGCTGCGTATGAGGTTGCGTATGAGGGCTGATCATCGAGGATCTAGGAGATCGGAAGAGGTCCCAGAAGAAGGGGGACGACGGAGAGAACCCAAAAGGGCGACTTCTACATACCTGGACGGATGCCCAGAAGAAGCCCCGGGGCGGAATCAACGTTGAGCTCCCCAAAGAACACCCATGCCCCCTGCCCCCTCCCCGAGCACCCCCTGCCTCCCCAAGCACCCCCTACCCCCTCACCGCGGCGCCAATTTGATCGAGAGGATGAAGGCTGAAGCTGCGGCCTGAATTCTTGATCTCTTCATCAAGGTAGCCCTTCCTCAAATAGTAGGTTCTCTTCATCAAGGTAGGCATTCTGATCGAGTTCTCTTCACCAAGAAACCATATCAGCCAGTTTATTTATTTGGGGGTGGAATTTTTTTTGTCTGCAGGTATGATCAGGTATTCTCTTCATCAAGCCAAAGGAAGCTGACGAACAGGGTGAGACCAACCTGGGCTTGAGAGCTATATGGAAAGTATGATCAGGTATTTTAGTTTAAGAATTCTTTTCTCTTTCTTTTAGATTCAGATATTTTTAATTAGGACTTGAGTTTGATTGAGATTTGCTTGCTCTTACCCAAAGCAGCAATGATTTCTAAATAATGATTTCTAACAAGCTTTGTTGAAATGTGGAGATTGCAAGAGTTCATGCTCACTGTAAAATGTGAAGATTTCTAGCAAGCTTTGTTGAAATGTGAAGATTTTATTCAGAATGGCAATATTGAAAGGTTGAAATATGAAGGTTTGTTGAATAAAGATTGTAATGTGAAGCTTTGTTGAAATAATGATGGTTTTATTGAGTTCATATCTTTTTTGGCAACTGAGTTGTTTGAGAATCCTGAATTTTTTGAGCTTGGGGAGTTTAAACAGATGGTTGATTGATGTAATGGTGTTTTGAGAGTGAAACCTTCTAAATTTGTGAGTGTTTCTATTAATCATTTTAGAAAATTTGCATGAATATCCAGGATTCATGAATATCCCGTATAAATTTGCTGAGAATTACATTTGTTGATACTGGATATTCATGAATAAATTTGCTGAGAATTTGCTGATGAACACGTTCAGTATACTTGAGAATTACATTCATGGATATCCTAGCTGTTTCAGAGTGTTTTCTCACTACAAAGCGTTGACCGCGGAGAACCCGGTCAACGTGGTCAAGGGGCCCGCTTTGGGTCCCTCGGGGGCTTCGAATCGGTGTAGAAGGGGCGAGGGGAAGCCTCGGCCCTGGTTGAGACGCTCGGCCTCGGACAGGTGTGCTCGGCCTCGGCTGGTAGGGGGACGAGGGGTAGCCTCAGTCACCCGGGTAGATGTACGGCCGACGGGTGGCGAGGGAGAGTCTCGGACCCGATTAGGACGCTCGGCCTCGGCAGGACGTGCTCGGCCACTGCAGGCTGACGGTGAGGGGAAGCCTCACTGTCCGGTTGATCGAGTGGTCGGAGAGGGGCGAGGGGTAGCCTCGGCCCGTTGATCTGCTGTCCACCTGCGCAGACGAGAACACTCGTCAGGGGGCCGGACCTTGGTTCCGGCCAAATCCCCTCCGATGCCTAAGTCAGATAGAGATCTGAGAAAGGGGGCCCGGCGGAGACGGTCCGACTCGTGAGGAGATCGTAACGGCGTCTCTCGGCGCGAGCGGGGGAGGAAGGAGATGAATTGGGGGAACGAGGTCGTTGATGGAGTACCTTAGGTTTTATTACCTGAGATGCGGTCCCTTCCTTCGTCGTCTTCCTGACCCTTTTGTAGAGCTCCCAGCGTGATTGGCTCTGGCCCACGTCCCACGCCTGCCATCGATCGTGCCCCATCCGTCCCTCCTCGCCGCCGCCCTCTCCACCATGCCAGCACCTCCCCATTATCGCCATTTAGTGGTCGCGTGTCCGGGGGAGCGGTTTTCGCAGGAGTGGGCGAACGGCCAACGGGTTATGGGGGCCGGGTCGGATCGACGTTTCGAGAAGGTCCCTTGTAGGGCCTTTGCCGAATGGGCTTTCAGGATGCAGGTGGGCTCTTGGGCTCGTGCTTTATGGGTCTCGGTCAAATAGGCGTAACAATTGCCCCCATCGGTCGGGTTGATCAGCCTCAGCCGGTTCGGCTCGGCCGATGTGACCTCTGCCGATTTTGACAGGTTCTCCAGTCGATGCCGACTCATTTATTAGTCGTCATCATGAGTTAGCCCGTTCGATGTTTTTAAGGCGCGGGTTCCGAAGCGTCGTCGGCCTTCAGATGTTGCCACGTGTAGCGGCAAGCTTATCCCTGCCGCTCGCGGAGTCGTCTTAAGTGGAGAAGCCGAGGGATTCGTGGGCCGCCATCCCATCATCTTTCTTCTTTGCGCTGATCCCCCTTCTGTCTGAGCTTTCCCCCATGTCGTCTTCCTCTGCTACGGGCTCGGTTCGGTCGGAGCGCGACGCGGCTCCGGGTCTGGCGGGTGGCACTCCTTCGGCGATCAGCCAGCATGGGGATGATCTTTCAGGGGTTCCTTCTGAGGTCATGGCATGGCCTTCGTCGATCTGTGCCACCGCCATCGGGAGCATGCGCTCCTCCTACCTGCTCCCGCCCTACTCGGCTCGTGCCCCTGGGGCTGACGAGCGGATCTGCTCTCCTGGTCCCAATGAGGTCGGAATATATGAAAAGTGCTTCCACTTCGGGCTCCGTTTCCCGCTTCATCCTTTTATCGTTGAGTTCCTTCAGGCCCACAATGTGTGCTTGTGTCAATTCTGTCCCAACGCCGTCGGGATCCTCGTCGGGTTCGTTGTCGTCTGCATGCTGAAGGGTGTGGTGCCCTCTCTCCGCCTCTTTGCCCAGTTCTACCGCCTGAGCCTCCACCAATCGGGGGCGTGGATTTACATCAGCGCCCGCCCGAAGATGTCCCTGGTGCTGGGGTTGCCGAGTTCTCTGAAACGCTGGAAGGGGGAATACGTGTTCGTCACATTCCCCTCGAGCGTACACTTCCCGGCACGGTGGGTGGCGGCCGGTGCCGTTGTTCTCAATCTGGGTGAGCCGACGGTCGCTGAGCAGCAGACGGCGAGGGACATGTTGGCGATTCCTCCGAGGGAGCGCTCGATCGACTTCCTCTTTAGTGACTTTAATTTGCGTAAGACGGTGTGGCCCCTAGGTAAGCTGCTCCGTGCGTTCGCCCCTCGAGATCGTCCAGGTTCCGCTCTGTCTCTCATTTATCCTTTGAGTGCAGGTGGGTTCCCTCTCGGTCCTTCTCCCGCCAGCGCTCTCGTGCAGGCTTCAAACCCGGATCCGAGCAGAAGGGACCATGTGTTGGCGGTCCGGAAGAAGCAGCGGGTTGTGACCGTATCCGGAGGCTCGAAGCGAAAGAAGATGTCGTCTCCCTCTCTCCCCTTGCAGGGATCTCCCGAGAGGCTCCGTGGGGGGGGTCGAGGGGGCCGACGTTCAGCCGACTGCTGACCGACCTCATCCCGCTACCGTTGAGGTTGCCTGGCCGTGGGCCGGCCCTTCACCTCTTCCGGACGGCTTTCTCCCTGATGCTTACAGTCGGTATCTGGGGGCGTTCCGCTCCGCTCCTGGCGAGTTCCCTTCGTCAGGGGAGGGTCTTCTTCGTCCACGCTTTCCAGTGGGTGAGAAGGAGTCGGTGTTCTCGAGCCGTGGAGCCGCCGCTCGAGTGGCCGAGAACTGTTGTCTCCCTCCCGACCAGGCGGTGTTGGACGGAGTCAGAGGTGATTTCTTGGCTACCTTCGTGATCCAGGCTGGTCAACAGGTAGTGCGTCTCTGCTTGTCCCCCCGTTCTCCAGCCGCTTTTGCCCTCTTACCTTCGTTGCTTTGGCACAGTTGTCCTCGGTGGGCCTCTCGATGAGACGCCAATTCGCGGCTCTTCCCAAAGCCAAATCCGTGGCTGGGCTAGGCCCTGAGGTCCCTGGCGAGGAAGAGGAGGAAGCTGGTCAGTTGGAGGAAGCACGGGTCCAATCCCTGAACTCCCGCATAACTGAGCTGTCCTCTGCCCTGGAGGCGGCGGATCGCGAGAGAGCCGTGGCTCTGGCCGTGAAGTCCGAGGCCGAGACACGGCTCGCCTCTCTTTTAAAAGACGTCGACGCGTCTGGAGGAGTCAAGCAGATCCACGGCCCGGCTGCTGCCCCCGACGCCTCGGAGCTCTCCGATCGTCTGGATACGGCGGAGGAGCAGGTGAGGGCCCTTGCTGCCCAATTAGGAGAGAAATCCCGGGAGATCGAGAAGGAGAGGGCGGAGCACCAACGCCAGGTAGAGACCCTAGAGGCCCAGCTGCGTGGGCTCGAGGAGGTGGATCCGGCCCGGATCGCTCGAGATGCCGTGGCGGAGTATGCCACCTCCTTTGTGGAGACCGCCTTGGCGACGTCGTACGAGAAGGGCTTCGCCCGGTGCCAGTCCGAGATCCAAAAGAAGTTCCTGCTCTCGGGGATTGACTTCGAGAAACTTCGGATGCACCCTGATGCCGAACAGAGCAAGGGGGGTGACCCTAGTGAGCTGCCAGCTTGTGGCTCCACCGGTGCCCCCGGAGAAGAATGAGGGAGGGGAATGCCCCTCGACCTCTTCGCGTATCCCTCTGTATGCCTTTTCGCTTTATCTGGAAAGGGGTGAATTTAAAACAAATTTATTTCATAGGAAGTGATACATCTATTGAAAGTATTTGCGTAAATATTCCGCATTCCAAGTGTGAGTGAGAACTCTCCCTTCCATGTCGGCTAGTCGGTAGGCTGCGGGTCCGAGGACCTCGACGACTTTGTAGGGTCCCTCCCATCTAGCCGCGAGCTTCCCTTTGCGAGCGGTATCGGTGGTGAAGCCCGCTTTCCGGAGGACCAGGTCTCCGAGGTGGAAGCTTCTCCCTCGCACCCGAGCGTTGTAGTATCGGGCCACCTTCTGCTTTTGGCGGACGATGGTGGCCAGTGACTGCTACCGTCGCTCGTCGAGGAGCTCCAGGCTGAGCCCTAGGCCCTGCGAGTTCCGGTCTTCGTCAAAGTATTTGAGGCGAAGAGATTCTTCCCCCAATTCGACCGGTACCACCGCCTCGGCCCCGTAGGTGAGCATGAAGGGGGTCTCGCCCGTAGCCTCCTTGTGGGTCGTCCGGTATGACCAGAGTATCCCGGGGAGCTCTTCCGGCCAGTTCCCTTCGGCGTCCTTTACTTTCTTTCGGAGGGGCTCTATGATACACTTGTTGGCCGCCTCTGCCATCCCGTTGGTTTGGGGGTGTGCCACCGAGGCAAAGAGGAGCTTGATTCCCTATTCCTCGCAAAAATATTTAAACCCTGCTGAATCGAAATGCTTCCCGTTGTCTGTGACGATGGCCCGTGGTACTCCGAATCGGGAGATGATGGAATTCCACACGAAGCTTTTCGCTTTCTTCCACGTGATGGTCGCCAACGGCTCGGCCTCGATCCACTTGGTGAAGTAGTCCACTGCCACGATCAGGTGCTTCCGCTGCCCTCGTCCTGGCTTGAACGGTCCGAGGATGTCGAGCCCCCATTTCGCAAAGGGGAGGGGGCTCACGATGGGGATGAGCTCTGACGGGGGAGTCGAGATGTGGTGGGCGTACCTCTGGCATTCTTGGCATTTCTGCACGTAGCTTGCAGCATCTTTGGCCAAGGTCGGCCAGTAGTACCCCTGCCTTAAGATCTTCTGCGCGACTATCTTGCCCCCGTGGTGATTCCCACAGATCCCGTCGTGAACCTCCTGTAGGACGTAGTCAGCTTCTTGCGGTCCGATGCATTTCAGGTATGGGAGGACGTCCGTCTTGGTCCAGCGTCTCCGGTAGAGCGTCCCCTCATGGATCACGTATCGGAGTGCTTTTCTCTCCAGGGTTCGGCGCTCATCCCCATCGGCCGGCACCTCTCCGTGGGTGAGGTACCGGATGATCGGGTCCATCCAGGTGGGCTCTTGGTCGATCGCCATCACCTCGTGCTCCATCGTGCTGGGGGACGGCAGGTTCTCTACGTAGATGGTGCGGCCCAGCTCCTTTGGTGAGGACGAGGCCAGTTTTGATAACGCATCGGCCCGCGCATTCTCTGATCGTGGGAGGTGTAAGACCTCCACGTCCTTGAATTTGGACATCGCCGCTCGGGCGACTGGGAGATATCTCTGCATCGCCTCCTCCCGTGCCTCGTAACTCCCTAAGAGTTGGTTGACAATGAGCTTCGAGTCGCTGAGGAGGCGGACGGACTCGGCCCCAAGCTCCAGGGCCAGCCTCAGGCCGTTGATCACAGCTTCGTATTCCGCCACGTTGTTCGTGGCCGGGAACTCGAACCGCAACGCGTATTCCGAGATGTTCCCCTCTGGAGATCGGATCGCAATCCTGGCCCCTCCTCCTGACTGCGTGGCCGACCCGTCCACATGAACTATCCACGCTCCTGGATCCTCTGGCTGGAAGTGGTCAGTCGAAAGAAAGGACAAGGGTTGAGCAGTTACCGTCCCCGGGCCTTCTCCCTCTGGGGGGCCATTTCCTTCCGTCGTGCATTCGGCGATGAAGTCGGCTAGGGCCTATCCCTTGATGGCCGTGCTCGGTTTGAATCGGAGGTCGAACTCGCTCAGCTCCACTCCCCAGTTTAGCATCCTTCCCATTCGATCGAATCTCTTGAGGTTCTGTTCTAGCTGTGAGTCGGTCAGGATTAGTATGGTGTGGGCCTGGAAATAGGGTCGGAGCCTTCGCGCTGAGAGGACGAGGGCGTACGCCAGTTTCTCCATGGGCGAGTATCGCACCTCCGCCCCCTTCAAGATCCGGCTCGTGTAATATACCGGCCATTGCGCCCCGCTGTCCTCCCGGATCAGCACCGAACTCACAGCCTCCTCTGCGCACGCCAGGTAAAGGCTCAGCGACTCCCCTTCCCGGGGTTTGGACAGGAGAGGGGGGCTGCGGAGATACTCTTTGAGGTCCCCGAACGCCCGGGAGCAGTCTTCGTCCCAGAGTATCGTCTTCCTATTGTTCGGAGGTTCCGCGATTGCTTTCCTCAGGACCTTGAAGAAGGTAAGCGATCTTTCCGCTGATTTGGAAAGGAATCGCCCTAGGGCTGCGATGCGTCCGTTCAGCCTCTGTAGCTCCTTGATCGTCGTCGGCTCGCGCATGTTAACCAGCGCCTCGATCTTGTCGGGATTAGCTTCAATACCACGATTAGTTATCATAAATCCCAAGAATTTGCCAGATCTTACCCCAAACGTGCATTTCGCGGGGTTGAGCCGAATGTGGTGTCGCCGCAACCGCTCGAAGGTCTCCCGCAAGTCGGCGATGTGGTCTTCCGGTCGCCTTGACTTGACAAGCATGTCGTCGACATAGACTTCTAGGTTCCTCCCGATCTGGGAGCTGAACACCTTGTTGACCATTCTCTGGTAGGTGGCCCCCGCGTTCTTCAAGCCAAAGGGCATCTTCTTGTAGCAGTAGGTTCCCCGGTCCGTCGTGAAGGCTGTCATCTCTTCGTCCCGGGGGTCCATCTGGACTTGATTGTACCCGGAGTAAGCGTCCATGAAGCTTAGCATCTCGTATCCCGAGGCGTTGTCCACCAGGTGGTCGATGCGCGGCAGGGGGTAGCTATCCTTGGGGCAGGCCTTGTTGAGGTCACTGAAGTCCACGCACATTCGCCACTTCCCGTTGGGTTTTTTGACCATCACCACGTTCGACAGCCACTCCGGGTACCAGACTTCTCGTATGAAGCCGGCATCGAGGAGACGCTCCACTTCCTCGGAGGCTGCCTTCATCTTCTCGCCGCCCAGGTTACGCTTCTTCTGCCTAACCGGTTTGAAGTTGGGGTCGGCGTTGATCTGGTGGACGATCACCTGGGGGTCCACGCCGGGCATGTCTTCAGGCGACCAGGCGAAGATGTCCAGGTTCGCCTCCAGGCATTCGATCAGCTGGTCCCTTAGGTCCGGGCTCAGCCCTCTCCTGATCGAGACGAACCGGCCCTCGATGTCCGTGACCGGGATTTGCTCCTGCTCCTCCGCAGGGGTGGGCCTAGGCCCACTCCTTAAGTCGAGCGCGGCCATCCGGTCAGCTAGACGATCCTCGGGACCTTCCTCCACCAGTTGATAGCAGGTATTCGGTCACCCCGCGTCGCCTTCGACTTGCCCCATCCCCCCCGGCGTTCGGAACTTAATGGTCCGATGGAGGGTCGAGACCATCGCGCCGACGGCGTTGAGTAAGGGTCGGCCGATGATCCCATTGTACTCCGACCCGATCCCCAATACGATGAATTCCACCGCTAGGGTCACAGAGTCTGGTGTGTCTCCGAGCGTTACCGGGAGATGGATAGTGCCGATGATGGGGGTGGAGTGACCCGTGAATCCGACCACGGGACCCGAACGAGGTCGCAAGTCTCCTTTCTGCCGGCCCATCTTCTCCAGGGTTGACATAAATAGGACGTCACAGGAGCTGCCGGTGTCGACAAGCAGCCGTCGCACTAAGGTAGTGTCTATGACCACTGATACCACCAAAGCCACGTCCGAGTTGCGTGCCGTTACGGGCGCACTCGGTCTCCCAACCGGTGGGGAAGGGGAGGGCACCCCGGCCCTTTCCTCACGACTCTCCTCGCGTCGGTCCCGTGCCCATTCTTGGCAACGATGGCGGGGCCTGTCGCCCCGCGTCGGGGCCTCGCCCCTCTTTCGCCGAGAGGAGGGGGGCCGCGTCACCGCAGATGTGGTTTGTTTCTTCGTGGGACAGTTTTCGTTCCCACAGACGGCGCCAGATGTTTCAGAGTGTTTTCTCACTACAAAGCGTTGACCGCGGAGAACCCGGTCAACGTGGTCAAGGGGCCCGCTTTGGGTCCCTCGGGGGCTTCGAATCGGTGTAGAAGGGGCGAGGGGAAGCCTCGGCCCTGGTTGAGACGCTCGGCCTCGGACAGGTGTGCTCGGCCTCGGCTGGTAGGGGGACGAGGGGTAGCCTCAGTCGCCCGGGTAGATGTACGGCCGACGGGTGGCGAGGGAGAGTCTCGGACCCGATTAGGACGCTCGGCCTCGGCAGGACGTGCTCGGCCACTGCAGGCTGACGGTGAGGGGAAGCCTCACTGTCCGGTTGATCGAGTGGTCGGAGAGGGGCGAGGGGTAGCCTCGGCCCGTTGATCTGCTGTCCACCTGCGCAGACGAGAACACTCGTCAGGGGGCCGGACCTTGGTTCCGGCCAAATCCCCTCCGATGCCTAAGTCAGATAGAGATCTGAGAAAGGGGGCCCGGCGGAGACGGTCCGACTCGTGAGGAGATCGTAACGGCGTCTCTCGGCGCGAGCGGGGGAGGAAGGAGATGAATTGGGGGAACGAGGTCGTTGATGGAGTACCTTAGGTTTTATTACCTGAGATGCGGTCCCTTCCTTCGTCGTCTTCCTGACCCTTTTGTAGAGCTCCCAGCGTGATTGGCTCTGGCCCACGTCCCACGCCCGCCATCGATCGTGCCCCATCCGTCCCTCCTCGCCGCCGCCCTCTCCGCCATGCCAGCACCTCCCCATTATCGCCATTTAGTGGTCGCGTGTCCGGGGGAGCGGTTTTCGCAGGAGTGGGCGAACGGCCAACGGGTTATGGGGGCCGGGTCGGATCGACGTTTCGAGAAGGTCTCTTGTAGGGCCTTTGCCGAATGGGCTTTCAGGATGCAGGTGGGCTCTTGGGCTCGTGTTTTATGGGTCTCGGTCAAATAGGCGTAACACTAGCCGATACTGGATATTCATGTATACTGTATAAATTTGCTGAGTATTCCAGTATCAATTGATACTGGATATCTGTAAACCTTCTAAATTTGTAAATTGATACTGGATATTCATGAATCCTGATAATTAATTTTGACAAAATATCTAACATAATAATCAGTGCATTAATAATTCACATACAGTTTTGGGATTAAATTGTAGCCAGAAAATCTAGAATTTTGCATGAATTCACAATAACTTCATAAATATTTGAAGACAAATTAATAGGTTAGCTATTTAAGAACACAAGAACAGTTTGATATTCATGAGTAAGCCAGTAATTAATAGGTTAGCTATCTAAAATTGGATGGTATCACCTTGGGTGCCTCCAAATCCAACACTATATTTCCTATATGTATCGAAATTGGCCAGTATTTTAAGTCACTGTATCCAAATTAATAGGTTGTGTTCTTTTTTTAAGTCACTGTAAATACGCAATTGTTACTGGGTTGAGTTGTTTTTAAGAAAATCATTTCTTTTTATTTCTGTCATATCAATTATGAGAAACCTCAAAATCAAAACATACAGAATGGATGTTGTTGTCAATCCCCTCCCACAAAAAACCTTCGTTGCTTCATATTCCATCCTTTTATTAATGAATGTTTGTGATCTTAGTCATGTATAACAGGTCAAACATGAACAGTGAACAACGTTGCATCTTCTAATTGAATGGAGAGAACTCTCATCCTTTGTATTTTCTTTTTATTGCTATGAGTTTAAAGTCTCAGTAAGTATTAAATTGATTTATTAGCTATTTTGTGAATAGTTACATGAAAGTTAGTAATTGATTTGATAACATTTGCCATATTAATGGTATAATTTTTACTAATTTAGGCAAAAGAGGTGTTACTGGAAGAGTTAAGTTTAGAAGGCGAAAAAGTACTATTATGCAGGAATTCAGGAATTCATGGTTTGTTGTTTTCTTTTTTATTTTTCTTTTTGATTTTTCTTATTCATTTTATTTTATTTTACAGCTACGAGAACCTGTCTTTGGAGTAACTATAACGTTTGATTGAGATTCTTAAGTGTCCTAAATTTGTGTCTAAACGGTTACATCCGGTAGAGACTATATATGAAAAACCAAAAATTATCCATTTCTGTTTGGAAAAAGTTGTGTGCATTCAATCACGGCATGCATAATCTGAAAATGAATGCTTTTGAAGAGATGTGATACCAGAGACCACAATGGAAAAAATAATACAAGTTTTTTCTTCTTTCGAACACAATAATACAAGATGAAGTAGGTGTTGTTATATATTTTGAGCAATGATTCCCGTTTAGATTCTTCTCATATGATTATATTTATATGCCAGGTATAGTATGCATTTTCTAAAATGTTTTATTGGAAACTACTACTTGACAGAAGTTCCTCCAGCCTTTTTGTTGAAAATAAGGGTCCATTCGTACTGGAATTTGATCGTCAGTAGGCAGTAGTCACGTTTGAATTTTAAGTATAGGTTTTTTGCATGGTAGTCTTATGTGAAGCAAAATTATCTGATATTAGTACTCTGATTTAGTTGCAGGGAGGAATTCATCGAAATCACAGAAAATACATTGTTGTGATATTATGCCATTTTCAACTACTGTTTCATAATAATAAATCCATCATATATTCTTATACACACTGCAGAGGAGGCCATGACCCCAGTTGAGTTAACATTCTCATTGGAAGTCAATTCAAAATAAGACTGGTAACATTCAAACCAACATGTTTTTTTAATTTTTGGGGGATATATCCCAGCTTGCATCTTGATTTTTTCCCAAGTTATCAGTTTTTCCCATTGATTTGTCATTGCACAATTTGACATTAAGCAGAACATGTATAACATGATTTATTGCTAAGTTGTTCACAATTCGTACTTTGTAGATCACAGTTCTTAGGGTAGCCTAAACCTGCATTCAACCAGGAAAATAGCGTGCTACAAACGCTCTCATTGCTTTTGAATAACTTTGTTTCTATTTCACTTTAGGGAAGTAATAGATAAAATTCTTGCTCAATGACACAGCCAAGTTACTGTCTATTTAGGGAATCCCAAAAACATTATTGACATTCTTCTGGTGTGTATCAAGTACACTTAAACCCACATGGGTGAGATTACAAATTGTTTTAATATCGTTTTTATGTTTTGTGACATTGCTGGTTGAGTCCAGTGAATAGCATTCTCACTGTTCGTGCCAAGACAGATACATCTGTTAGTGTTGTTTCCATCAGAAGAATACCAATGTTTCCATATTTCACCATCTTATCTAATTTCTTATCTATGACTATGTTTTCATATCTGAAAAATTTAACAAGGTTCCAACAAATATGCCTCTTTATGATATTTTGAATGAATTTCAAAAAGGAAGCAGTCATTTATGGCTGCTGTGGTAAAGGCTAAAAGCAAAATTATGTGAGATAAGACTATCAAATAGTGCAACATGGATTTTGGATATGTGTGTTTTTATTGTCATGTTGGATATTTTTCATGTGGGTTAAATGGAGATGTGGGTTAACATTATTGTAATATTGGAATTTTCATTTATTGCATTATTTATGTTGGATATTTTTATTTACATCCCCATACCCAAAAATCATCAACTGTCATCTGGGAACCCACTCAAATTTCTCTTTTCTCATTTTACAGAAAACAATTTTTAGTGATCAAAGAAAATGTGTGGGAGGAATTATTAGCAGAATCAGAAGAACATGAGTTTGAACAAGAACTTTGATCGATTTTGATTTCTTCTCGCTACTATCCATCACAAAGGTAAGCAGAATTTACTGATAACTGATTGAGATAAATCTTTCGCTTAATTTCGTCTGAAGCTGTGTTCGATTCAAGCTGACTACTTTTCTAAGTGTTTTTGCTATTACTATTTAGAAACTTTTTGAAAAGCTTTTTATTTTTATTTTTTGAAAAGTTAAATTTTTTTAGTTATTTATAGTAGGAATCGAGGTATCTTGAAATGGGTTTTTACCGATAGGGTTTAATTCAGAGCAAACAACACAGCCACTTAGAAGCTCAAAACCCAACTCTTTAATGCAATGACTATCATCTTCGGTCCTGGTGGCATCTTGCATCCTTTTTCTACCATTTTTGCTTGAGCAATCTAAGCACTAGAGGGCTTGGGACAATTCTGTGATATTGAGTGTTTTTTCTTTGTTGTTTTCTTTTCGGCTTTTGCACCCAATTAGTATTGTTTAATTTGGAGGAAACTCATGATTTGAAACTCATGATTATGGTGAACTGAAAAACAGTTGTTGGCTTAGAAAATCTTAGTTTGGTTTATATGTTTATGAACTGAAGATGATGATGTTTCTATTTATGTGGCAAATTTATTTATTATCTGGAATTAGTTAGTGTTTGATAATTCGATTGTTACTATCGAGGATTAATATGTGTTGATTTAAGCTTATGGTAGAAAATGTTTTTTGCAGTAACAGAATTTTGCTTATCTGGTTCAATCTGTGATTGCATATAGCATGATCACCTAATTCCCTCACAATTACATAGAGCAATGGATTTCTATGGATTTCAGTACTGAAGAATGAACAGACGCCGTACATAATCTTCAGTAAGTCAGATTTTTGTGATCAAGCCAACATTTTGGTATAGAAATTGTTGTAGGTTGAAATCAATTATAGTAGCATCACTATAAGGATTGGGGGAAAAAGTTTTTTTTTTCATTTCAAACATAACAGCCATTGTAGTACACATATGTTATTTTAAACTATATTCATGTTGGCTATGACGTGGAAGTAAGTCCTAATGAGTATGATTATTCATGTCTAAAGCTCATCCTCACCTACTTGCTCTTAGTTCTGATGCATTACAGTTTATTCCATTTGAATTTATTAGTCATTAATATCTCAAGAGTTTGCTTCCGAAATTTGAGAATTCAATCCCATGAGCTGCTTCAGTATATTTATGAACATATAGCTTAAATAGAACCCCCTTTATGATGCATGGAATTTTAACATGGAAACCTATTCGTTTAACTGCACATTGAACTTAAACAAGTTCCATAACATGAAATGAAGCTAACGTGTATGATCTGTGTTGCTAGGAGCAAACTTGATGAGCATGCAAGACTGAACATGAACAAAGAAACTTACATATGCCGAGGAGTAACAACAGCATACTCGAGCCATCCCAGTTCCTTCACTTGCCATTTCAAGATCCGGCCATCGGACACTCCCGTGTAAGGCCCCTCGCCGTCTGGGTCAAATGCAAGGCTTTCCGGTCCAGTCGCGCCACCAGGGACCGGAATCACTTCCAGTCTTGATGAGGACGAGTTACAAGCATTCCAGAGATCAATGGAGAAGAAGATTGAACAGGCTGCTAACCCTACAGCTGCCCAGAGTTGTATTGTGTTCATGTGGCAGGTACTTATTTTTGAGACCAATTTTGTCGTGCTCTGCTCTTTCAAATGGCTAACCCTATTTTTGGCTCTCTTTTGGGGTGTAAAACCTATTTTTAGTAACTGGAATTCATTGGGGAGGAGTAATTTTCTGTTGGAGAAGTATCGAAGCAAAATTTGACGAATACTGTTAGACATCTGATAATTGTGATTAAAGGGGTATTGATAATTTTCTCATCTGTAGTAAAAGTTGACCTTGAGCTTGGTTTTTGCACTGTCCATTATATTTCATCAATTACTATATAAGTTGGATCACTTATTCTTTAGTTATATTGTATCCCTCATGCTGGGCATGGTCATTGTGAACATTACTATGAGTGTATTACGATATTTTTGATGGTTGCAGCGGACATGCGTGACCTGTCATGCTATATAATCTTGGTCTTGCCACCCCCACTGGCACAACCCAAGCACAAAACTGTCCAACCCAATATATATGCAAATTCTCATGTCTTTTTATGTCCGTTGGGTTGGGGGGCATATTTTAATCTTAAAATTGGTTGTGTAGCTTGAGAAGTTTTTCTAAGACATTTTTGATTGGAAAATTTTGTATGTGTTGTATGTGTTGGCTCAAAATTTCAATAATAGCATTATATGTGTTGGCTCAGATAAGAGCCCAGCAAAAATAACCAACAATAATAGATTTTAACGAATACTCATGCTTTCTGTCATTTGGGCTTTGTTTCATGTTTCCCATTTTTCTTGCTTTTGTGTGATTTTCCCGTTATTTTCCCAGTAATTTTCCCTATGATCACTTACTATTCGAAAATTACTATTCGAAAATCACAGGCATCAACCTTAATAAGTGATGATGCTGCCTTCTCAAACTGCAAGGCAAAAGTTACTATATGAATTCAACATGATGTCAACTGAATAATGCAAGTTTATTCAATACAGAATTTGTAGGATCAAACAGTAGATTTGATAATAATGTCACCTAAATCATTATTTTCCAGCAATGTTTAGCTATCCCTAATAAAGATTTTGTGTAGGTTGTATTGCTCCCAGATTTTGAACAAGGAAAGGGCTTGATGGATTTGGAAACAGAATAATATGGGTACCTCTCCATGCTTCAAAGATATCTACTGATTGGAATAATTTTTAATAATGAAAACTCTTGATCAGGTGATATAAAGTTGATGTTTTGATGCACAGCTATGCACATTATAGGAGGTGTAGGATAAGGGCCCCTGATTGGCAAAAATACTATGAAATTGTATTAAAATTTCCTCAATACCGTGCAAACTAGGAAGCTTGATCTCTTGGTTGCTAATAGAGAGGTTTGGCAGCTAGGCTCCAATATGGCAACATATGTTCTGGCGAGCAGGGACATAACAATATGAAACCTTTTTTAAAGCTGGGTCATTGCAAATGAAATCTCCAGCTCAGGTTGCAAATGGCGGAGGACAAAGCTAGGTCACAACAAAGCTGCCAAATAACACAATGTAAGTCTTCATCCTTTATAAATTCAATTACTCTTCTTGGAATGACGATTATATGCAACCAAGATCCCATCACTGGACGTAAGGAGAGACGAACAATTTATAAGTAATTTATACGAACAATTCATATCGAGTTGCTCATTTTATTAATACAGAGTCCACTGTTTTTTTCAGGTTCTCGAGTTCTCTTCCATCGCCCTATAAGAATATCATCATCTGTTGTTTTATTAGCACGTTCAATTGGTAGCTCTTATTCTTCTCGGTTGATGGGTAAATTTGTGGTGTTCGTCACTTTGATCTTGGTAAGCTCTGTTTGTTGTGATTCACTAGCAGTTATTTAAAGTACAATATGGTCATTGTATGTGCATACATACACTGATTTCTTTATCTCTACATGCTCCTTAATTGATCGCATCCCTATAACCCCAAACCATCCTTAAAACTAAACTGATAAATAATGAAAGATTCCTTATCCTCAAAATTAAGCACATGGATAGGGTTCTTGGTCTACATATATAAAACAGTTAAGAATCATCCAATATCGACATATTATCAATATATATTCTTGCTAGGTATTGCCCCTGTTGTATCGCGTGCAAGCATAAGATGCATGTTTTAAGTGCATATATATGCATATTTGGCAATATGACATTTTGCAACTGGAATTAAAAGCTCGATTCAACGGAATAAGGATTTTTTTGTTTGAGGTTACAAAACATTGCTAAGCTGATACAGATAGCTGAAAATGTCAATACCACAAATGTCAATACCACAAATTACACTTGCATAGTGAGATCTTATGGGTCTCCATATTGCCAGCTGATGGGCAATCATTGAGATACAGTGAAACCATGTCCACATATTCTTTTGGCTCTATATTCTTGGTTTTACATTAAAGAATTGATTTGTGTAATTTTATAGTTTTAATATGAACTGATGTAATACAGAGACTTCAAAAGTTCTATGCTCACATTTGAACATTTGAACTGATGTAATACACAAAATATGAACTGATGTAATACAAACTTCATATTCACAAAAATATGTCGGTATCCAATTTCATGTTCACAAAGGTTCCTGTGGATACAGACTTCATGCTCAAAAATGTTCATGTTTGCAAAGTTCATATTCAGTATTGATACAGACTTCATGTTCTTTGTTCTTTGATTACTTCTATAAACAGATTGTTGTTTTCTAATACTGGATACATTGCTTTCAAAAAAAATTTAAGCGATTTTGTGAAAATATCACCTATTTGATTACAAAAATTTAACATAAGAAGTAGCTATATTTTTTATTAACATATCCCAAACAACCACAATATGTATGGTGCGCTCATGAAAGATCAGATTTTTTAGCATGTGTATAGCAGCTTGATTATCACAATGCATTTTGATGGGAATAGAATTGCAAAATTTTGTATTGACATTTCACAACCTGTACATGCCATAGCTTTGTACTCGGCTTCAACACTTAGATCTGGCAATCACATTTTGTTTACTCAACATGTTATTAGATAGTCACCAACGAAAGTACAATATTCAGCGATAAGTATAGGCCCAATCAATATAGAATATCAAAAATATGTAAGTGAAAAAGAGATCAAAAGGATAACCCTTTGCATGTAACTCTTTTTAAGTTATCGTAGGATACAACAAGCAACATCCCAATATAATCAATGTAGATTTTGCATGAATTGGCGCAATAATCCAATAACAAAAGTGATGTATGAACGAGAAACCGTTAGGTAAATCAACTTTCCATTAAGTTGATACTGACCAAAAGACCCCAAATTTTAAATTAAACATTCGTTGGAGTATTGACATGCTTTGCACCATATAAATCAGTAAAATACGTCATATCTTCAACTGAGAAAATGATAAGCCCGTGACAAAGCAGACATCCTTAATCCAAATATGGACTCAAGATCATTCAAATGAAAATGAAGGTTCAAATAAATCTATGTTTCTTCTATATCACTTTGGTTCAATTGTGAATAGTCTTGGTTGTTGTAATGTAATTCTTATTCATTGCTTGAGTTAAGGTGTGATGACAATTGTTCGTGTGTGTGTGTGTGTGTGTGTGTGTGTGTGTGTGTGTGTGTGTGTGTGTGTGTGTGTGTGTGTGTGTGTGTGTGTGTGTGTGTGTGTTAATGAGGTATATTTTTCATCATTGATCTTACTAAGGCTATCATTTTTTTGGTAAAACGGTATGGGATCGATTCCTGGTGGCTACAACTATGGGGAAGGGGATACCATCTGGCCTATGGGCCGACGGTTATTAATGCTATCAGTTTAAGTTGTTATTCTGATTATTTGCGGTTTTTTGTAGTGAACTTGAAATAGTTGTTGTATTTTAACACTCCTTATGATGATTAAAGATAGTATTGTTGCTTGGTGATTTATGTAAGGAGAACTTGGAGAACTTTAAACCTATTGCGCTTGATAGCTGATATTTTGCTCGCTTACTGCAATAATGTTGGTTGTGGATGCACTCTTAAGATTCATCCAAAATTTCTGTTTGGCATTTTATTACCTAGCCTATTGACAATGTTCTTGACAATGTTCATGTTTGTTGTGGATGCACTTGAAATCCTAATGTTTCTTGAATGTTGTTTGTATGGGATTGTCGAAAAAATTTCTTTTTTTTGCATTTGTGTTTATTACTGTACCTTTTGTTTGTGAAGACTCCTTTGATGTTGGCTGCAATGCATGGAAAGATTACTTGGACACTTTTGTGTCTTTTTTATTATGCATGTAATGATGTTGAAAGAGTTTTATTTTTTTGATACCACACTAGCAAATTTTGGTTCCTTGCGAATTGAATTTTGGCATACTTAATAACACAATATTGACACTTAACGAGCATATATGTGAGATGATGCATCAATTTTGGCATTTAAGCAAATCATCTTTTGGAATTTTGTTATGTTATCATCTTGGGGTATTTGTGGTGAACATATTACTAAGGTTATTTAAATAGGTGATGCTACTTGCGGAGTTGTGTAGCTCACCCTAAAGATGTTGGGAACTGAAATTTTGTGAGGAAAAAATTTGGATGTACATTTCTCTCCCAAAATTTTGGGTTGAACTAAATCTTGATGGATTTATGGGTAGAACTAAATTTTTTATGGGAATCAAATTCTTTGGGAAGAAATTATTTTTGGGGAAATTAAAATTTTTGAGAACTAAATAACTTTTGGGGAAACTACAGTTTTTAGGGGAAACTAAATTCTCGGGGAAATATTTTTTTGGGTGAAACTAAAATTTTTGAGAACTAAATAACAATGGTGGGAACTAAATTTTATGGGCTAACTAAATTTTGGGAAGACCACCGACCCTTAAGCCAGATGGTATCCCCCTCCTCTTATGCAGTAGCGAACTAGTATCTAATCCCGGTCGCCTCTGTGTTACAAAAAAACTAAATTTTGGGGAGAACTAAATAACTTTTTGGATGAACTTTAATTATTGCCAGCAGTTTAAATTTTGGAGGGGAAATAAATTTTGGTGGCGAAGGCGCTCGTGAAATTTCTTTATGCTAATTTGTTGTTCCGTGCCAAAGGCGCCCACACCGAATTTGTTGTTCTTAGCCGAATTTGTTGTTTCGCACCGAAGGCGCCCATGCCGAATTTGTTGTTCTGTGTCGAAGGCGTCTACGTCGAATTTGTTGTTCCACACCGAAGGCTCACATGCCGCTAAATATTTTTACGCTAATTTGTTGTTTTTTTAAATTTTGGCTGTGGAAATAATTTTTCGGGGAACAAAAATTTCGCGGGAAAAATCTTTAAATGAACCGTGCCCACGGGCACGGGTTATGACTAGTATATATATATGTATGTATGTATGTATGTATGTATGTATGTATATTGACAAGCAACCGGAACTCTTTATTAATAAAATAACATGTATAAGTATACACTCCACACAGTATTTGACTGTAGTAGGAAAAGTGTGGATACAAGCGCCGTCACCCACCACAACCTATTAACAACCAAGACTATGAGGATGTCAAAAAAGTGAACACATCTAAATCTACTAGCTCAAATACATACACCAAAGTAGTTTAAAAAATTTATCCAGCATCAATAAACCCCCAATTAGAGAATGGGGTTGAATCCGTAGCCTCTCCAATATCCATATCTCGAAGAGAGATAAGTACGTCAGCCGCGATATCATCAAACAAAACTGTTTTCGAAACATTTCCCCCTTCAAAAATTCTCTTATTGCAAATATATCTTAATCTTAATTAATCCAAACAAATCAAAGTTTGGATATAATTAAGTTGTAGACTGGTATCATACATGAAGTCCATGGGGAGATAAACGAATTCATACTCAAAGAGCTGCTATCCTTCAGATGCAGAACTGATGTTCTCCGTAGGGTAGTACTGATGATCTCTGACCTATCTTTTTATCAGACGTTGACAATGGACCACTCCCTTTGCAACCTGAAGAAATCTACTAGCTATCATATCAAGGATTACTATTAGTCAACCGTGAATTTTAACTACCAGGATCACCTCTACTCTATTATGTCAACTCATCACACTCGATTACAATGAAGCATTGGCTTCCAATTCACCAAACCAGTCTAGCAGAAAGGACTAAGCATGATTATTCCATACCTCACGCTACCTACTCTCGCATCGTATAAGCCCGAGCAGTAGAGGGGGCATGGACCGCACCGGAGCCAACCTCGACATTTTATAGTACTTTACGACTTGAGAGAAATTTTTTCAAGGGTTGTTTTAATGCTTCTATCTATGGCGATAGCTCGGAAGTCAATTTTGGTGACTCAATTTTGGCGATTCAATTTTGGTGACTTAAGACGAGCCCCCTACTCAAGTTTCAAGTTGAGAATTGGTGTATTCATGTATTTTTTACCACAGCTTAGGGAACTCTTGCGACCTAAAATGAGTTAAATTCGAAGCTTCTCACACAAATCCTTGGGGCATTCAAAATTTTTCTACCCTATCTCTGAGGTCCTTCCTAATGAACTAATACTTGCCCTTAGATAGAAGAAATTTTGTTGATCAAAGAGGGGGACCGAAGCCCGTACATATAAAAATGGACAGAGCCCATACAACAGAGGAGATATAGTCAAGAGGCTAGGGTATCGAGAAACGTTGCTTCAGCGATCTTCGGGGCATCGGCTGCGGTATCCTCAGTGACAGCAGGGCTAATATCTTGCATTGGAGCTCTGCAAAGGCACTGACCTGAGTCACTCAAAGACAACTCCTGAGTTGGGGGGACTTCCTTACAACCTCCATCTTCATGATGTTGTCAGTATCAATGTAACGGCCAGTATCTTTAGGCGCGTTTTCGTTTGGGCGTGCCAGTATTTTATTTCTGTTATCCAGTTAACTTTTCGTCCGTACGTGTCGATGCGAGCGCGTCAATGTTTTCGTTTTACCGTGTCGTCAATTTTTACCATCAAGTATAACTAAATTATTTAACTTAATTATCATGCTAATTACCAATTGTTAAACGCTTTAATTGTTTCACTAATTACTTTATTTTTCTAATTACAATTCTTATTACTTTTAATTAATTGCACTAATTTCTTTTTAATGGTTATTAAGTTAAATCTACTTAATTGCGTTTTTTTCCTTAACCATATCCTAAACGACAACACACACGTTGCCAATCAAAACTTCAGATAGACAAGTCAGACTTGTTTTTCGTTTAAACAAGCAACACGTTTCTCTCCCCATTAGTCTAAAGATAGAAATAAATTCTATCATAATCATATTGATGAGGAGTTTGACAATGGGGAAGGATGTTCCCCGGATCAACTTATTAAAACTCTTAATCTTCTCTGCTAAATTGCTGAAAACCGTTTCCTGAGTATTCCTCCACAGCCAGAAATCCACCTTCATCATCGTCTGTAAACAACCCCCTCAACCAAATACTCATCAGCCTCAACAAATCCAAACAACAAATGCAAACACGAAAGCCAAATCTGAAACACAAATTCTTACAGAAATCAAATTCTCCCCAAATCAAATCAAATCCCTTCTACTGCAAATTTCCAACAAACCAACTTCAGATCTGAAGTTTTGGGACACAGATTCAAACACACAACAATCAAATCTGAAATTAAGATTTGAGATTCAAAAATCCAATCAAACCCAAAATCTGAAAGAAATTTCAGATCCTACAAACCCATCCCTCTTCTCTACAAAGCAAACCCCTTCTTCTTCATCTCCTTCCTCCTCCACCCTCACCCTCCGTCGCCCGCCGCCCAGCCTCAGCCGCCGCCGGCCAGGAGCCCGCGCCCACGCCCCCGCGTCCGTCGTTCAGCCGCCTGCCACCAGAGCCGTCGCCCCCAGCACAGATCCGCGCGCGCCGCCGCTCGGAGAAGCTCCCGTCGCCGCTCGCCGGAGAACGCGCCGGAGCGCCGCCCACGTAGCCGCCCAGCCACCCCGCCGGAGCTTCCGTCGGCCTTCTCCCCCGCTGAGTGCGTAAGTCCTCTCCCTTCAATCCTTTGCGAAATCGTTGACTGCAAGTTGCATAACAAAAAAAGAGGAGAAAGGAAAACGACAGTAGAAGAAAGAAAGAGCCTGAGAGATGTTTAGTTCAACAAAAACAAAAGAGAGCTTGCAACTTGCCAGCCTTTTAGAACATAAGAATAGGATAGTTGCCAGCCTTTTAGTAAAAGAAGGTAGAATTGAGTTCTGAAATAATAAAGTTAATGGCAGCCTTAATAAATTTGAAAGGGGGAAAGTGACAGAGGAGAGGACTAAGAGATATAAAGAAGTTTATTAAACAATATGGTATTAAAGATTAACAGTTTTTATTAGAAATAGAGTGAGAAAAAAAAGACTGACAGAGGGTATTGAATTAGAGGGTCACCCTTGTTTTAATTAAATGAGTAGGTGACAGTTGTAAGAGAGAATATATTTGATGGGTATTATAATAGGGTTGTAGTAGGTGGTAATAGGTGGAGTTTTTATGCAAACCGTACCCTATCTTGGCATAGTAATTAGTGTAATAATGTTAATTAGAAGTTTAATTATTCGGTTAGTTGTTAGTATGACCCAAGTGTTAACCTGTTACGTATTATTTTAATCTGCATTCTATTAATTGTTTAATGATGTTAGGGTTAATAATACTAGTATGAAATAAAATAAGGTGTATCATGTTAGGGTAACACAATATAGGCATCACCCTAGTCAGAGAACCCAATTTAGAAATCGACTTGATATTTTGCTTTTCTTACGATAAATCTAATTCGGTGCTTTGTTTAACCAAAACAGAGAACCGGACACACCGACACGTAGTACCCATCCAGACAAGTCCACTACAACCAATACCACCAGAAACAGGCAAGTGATACTTGCCAGTAAATGTTTTAGGCCACGTTTTTAGGCCAAATTGTTGTTAGCGTAAAAGAGACTAGACAGTGAAATGATAGCTGTCTAGACGTCCTATTTGATCTAGCTTGACAACGAAGCTAGATCCGACACTTTTCCTGCTTTCATTCATGCTGCCATGCCATGTTTAAATTTCAATTAATGGTACGCAATTTATCTGCTCATTGCCATGTCATGTCATGCATCATATGTTCTTCATGATTGAGTAGCACACGCTACAAATGTTATTGCTATTGAGTAGGTGCACCCCTACGCCAAATGAAAAACACTTCCTGGCTCGTGATCCAGAAGCGAGCACAGTGTTGTTGGGAAACTAATGCTCGATACACGTGGAGGGGTAGGGTTAAGCGACCACTCAGCGTAGAAGTGTGCACGTACAGCCACTTCAGCTGTAAGGCGTAAACTCTGTGCACAATGTGAAAAGTTAATGTTTCGTGAAAATGGGAAAAGTTAATGTTTCGTAAAAATCGGGAATAGTGTTTTCGTAGTTTCTACTACGACGTGCATGCATCATGTCATTTAAACTATTGCATTCTTTAAATGTCATTTCATATTGTTTAGAACTGCTAGTTGTTTTCTATATTTGTATCCTTGCACAAAAGTTCTCCGCTTCCCTTGGGAGACTTTTGCTGACATGTGCCCTTCTCTCTTTGGGTGTCACATATCAGACTTTGAGACAGAGCAGGTAGCAGAGGACGAGCAGTTCGTTGACGCTGAGTTTGAGGTCCCTGCTGAGACCGAGTTCGAGGACACTGGTGACCAGTCCTAGACTCCTTTGGAGTCTCACCTTAGTTATTATCTTTCCTTAGTTGCTGTTAGGTGTCGGTGCGTAGCACCTATCTCTCGTTGTTTTGTTTGGCCATGCTTTAGGCCTATTGTTCAGACTTGTACTTTTGTGACTATTCTGTGATGTTGTAATAATTATTGGATGTTGTTGGTGGATGTTCTTTAATCTGCTTTATTATTGTTGTTGTTTCGTCGCAATGCAAGGACCTGCTACTTTTCGAAATTTTTACAGACGCTTATCAGACTGCAGCTTCACAGCTCCACGTCTGAGCGGACCTCCTCACGTCTCGCCTTCCATATTAGGGAATCGGGGCGTGACAGGTTTTAGTGGTGGCCCATGCAGGTCATCTCTTTGCATCTGCGAAATATCGAAACAACAATAATGATAACAACATCCATTTAAATATTCATAACATTCGAGTCATGATTAAGTCTAATCTGAACATTTCCTAGTCTTAGATGGCCGGTAGACGCATTACCCGAGGAGTTGGTAGTGGACCTGGAGCTGGTGGTGGAGCAGGACGTGTTGCGGATGCTGATAGAGAACCCACCACGGCTGAGATGATGAGGATAATGCATCAGATGATGCAAGTTCAACAGGGCATGCTTCAGAATGCCCCTCGCTTCGAGCCGGGAGCGAAGCAGTTTCGGGAGCTGGGCCCATCATATTTCACTGGGTCAGAAGGATCATTAGCTGCAGATGAATGGATGAAGAACACAGAGGATAACCTACTTCTCTCGAAAGTTAACCCGGCTGGATGGGTTGACTTGGTGAAGAAGCAACTGAAGGACAATGCCCGCAGTTGGTGGGAGTCAGAAGAGCAGCTGTTGGCGAAGCCTATTCCCTGGGCCACTTTCAAGACGAGATTTAATGAGGAGTATTTTCCTCGAGCTGCCAGGAGGGAGCTAATGCATCAATTCATCAATCTGAAGCAGGGAAATCTGACGGTGGATCAGTACCACCAAGAGTTCATGAAACTGATTCGCTTTGCGCCGAAGATGGTGGAGACTGCTGAGGATCGAGCTCAGAAATTCTTACAAGGTTTATCTTTGGAGCTGCAGAGTCTGATTTCCTCTTCGGACTTAGACTCCTACCAGAAGTTGCTGATAGCTGCCAAGAGACAGGAGCTGATTGCCAATCAGAAGAGAGGGCAGTATTCAGGTGCTGGGAAGAGGCCTATGGAGCAGGCCAGAGCTGTGGTTAGGCCTGGGTTCAAGCCTAATCAGTCCGTGCAGTTTAAGAGGCCAGGTGGGCCTACTCCGAAGTTGTGCCATTTTTGTGGCAAGGCTGGTCATGTGAAGGAGCAATGTAGGAGGTTTCTGGGCCAGTGCTTGATCTGTGGCGACGCTACGCATTCAGTGAAGGATTGTCGACATGCCAATCAACTTCAGAAGGCACCAGCCGGAGTTCAGCAGCAGAGAGCTCCAGTAGTTTCTGGACGTGGAGCGTCTCTCATTCCCCAAAAGCAGGCTTTCCAGCAGGCTGTTCAGCCTAAGAGACAAGCCTTCACGATGACTGCAGTAGAGGCAGAGACTGAGGATGGAGTTATTGCAGGTAACCTCTATACTAGCCTTCCTTATTTATGCATTACATTTGATTAGTTAAATCCATGTTAATCTAGTTGCATGTTACCCTTAGGTGTCATCTTAGTTTCATCTCACCCGGCCTTGACCCTGTTCGATTCTGGAGCTTCCATGTGCATCTTATCTCGGAAGTTCGTAGTCGAACACTCGATACCCACATATACACTTCCCAAATGTTGGAACATTACAACTGGGAATGGTGTAGTGAAGGTTGCACTGGGATGTAGACCATGCCCGTTGGTGATTAGTGGACACGAACTGTATGCTAATTTCATTGTCCACGACCTGTCCAATTTCGATGCTATACTCGGTATTGACTGGTTAGGAGATTTTTATGCCACGATCGACTGTCATCGGAAGAAAGTGGTGTTCGAAATTCCTGACCACCCAGTATTCGAGTTTGTCGGTGGAGGACGTTCGCTTGGACCTGTGAAGTTCCGAGCCCAGCCTTACCGATTGACCGTTGCATCTATGATTGCTGAACCAGAGAAGCATGCAGTAGTAAGAGATTTTGAAGACGTCTTCCCTGAAGACATTTCTGGACTGCCGCCCGATCGAGCGTTGGAATTCGGCATCGATCTTATGCCAGGAGCTCAACCAATTTCGAAGGCACCGTACCGTATGGCTCCTGCAGAATTAGAAGAGTTGAGGAAGCAATTGGATGAGCTACTACAGAAGGGTTTCATTCATCCCAGCGTATCTCCCTGGGGTGCACCCGTCTTGCTAGTAAAGAAGAAAGATGGCTCTAGAAGAATGTGCATTGATTATCGAGAGTTGAATCAGATCACAGTGAAGAACAAGTACCCGCTGCCCCCGCATTGATGATATCTTTGATCAGCTTGGTGGATCAAGGGTATTTTCGAAGTTGGATCTCCGGAGCGGATACCATCAAGTCAGAGTCAAGAAGGAAGATGTACTCAAGACCGCTTTTCGGACTAAGTACGGGCATTACGAGTTCGTTGTCATGCCATTCGGTGTGACCAACGCTCCTGCTGTATTCATGAATCTCATGAACCTTATCTTTTACGACTTCCTTGACAAGTTCGTAGTGATCTTCATAGACGATATCTTGGTGTACTCGAAGAGCGAGGAAGAGCATGCAGAACATTTGAAGATAGTGTTGGAGACGCTCCGTCACCATAAACTATATGCCAAGTACAGCAAATGCGAGTTCTGGCTAGATAGAATTGCATTTCTTGGGCATGTAGTATCAGGAGCCGGAATCTCAGTGGATCTGGAGAAGGTCAAAGCAGTCAGTGAATGGCCTACACCTCGATCGGCATCGAACATCAGGAGTTTCCTTGGGTTGGCTGGATACTACCGCAGATTTATCAAGGATTTCTCGAGGATAGCTGAGCCGATGACGAGATTGACAAGGAAGGATGTTAAGTTTAGTTGGTCAGACTCTTGTGAGCAAGCTTTTTCTACCTTAAAGGAGAGACTGACTACTGCACCAGTCTTAGCTATTCCGGACAGAAGCGGAGGCTTCGAAATTTTCTGCAACGCATCAGGCAAGGGACTTGGATGCGTTCTGCACCAGCACAATCATGTGGTCGCATATGCTTCGCGACAGTTGAAGATCCATGAGAAGAATTATCCGACTCACGACTTGGAGTTAGCTGCCGTCATCTTTAACTAAAGATCTGGCGACATTTCTTACTGAGTGAGAAAGTGAAAATTTTCACTGATCACAAAAGTTTGAAATATATATTCACCCAGAAGGAGCTGAATATGAGACAGCGTAGATGGTTGGAATTGATGGCAGACTACGACATCGATCTACAGTATCATCCTGGGAAGGTGAATGTCGTACCTGATGCCTTGAGTCGACTGCCCGAAGTGATGATTCTCACAGCTCAGTGGAGATTGCAGCAGGATCTGCGAAGGATGGATGTTGAAGCTGTACTACCGGGAGTCACATCGTCGTTGATGAACATGCAAATTCAATCGACGATCGTGGATCGAATCAAGACTGCTCAAGCTGGAGATGCTAAGTTGAAGAAGATCAGAGAACAAGTCGAAGCAGGACTTCGGACAGATATTCTGATTCACACAGATGGGTCTCTGAGATATGGTAGTAGGATCTGCGTACCTGCAGGAGATATCAGAGAAGAATTGATGAATGAGGCTCACAGTTCGCCTTATTCTATTCATCCTGGAGGTACTAAGATGTACAAAGATCTTCGACAGAATTTCTGGTGGCATGGAATGAAGAGAAGTGTGGCACGGAGCGTTGCCAAGTGCCTCGTGTGTCAGCAAGTGAAAGCTGAACATCATCGCACTGCTGGACTATTACAACCTCTGCCAATTCCAGAATGGAAGTGGCAGCACATCACGATGGACTTCGTGACTGGCTTACCTCGGAGCACCAAGCAGAACGACGCGATCTGGGTCATCGTTGATCGATTGACCAAGTCCGCGCACTTTATACCTTTTCGAGTTGGGCAATCCACAGAGATATTAGCAAGGAAGTATATGGAGGTAATGACCTAACTCGTACCTTTATAATTTCCTTCTAGTACTATTCGTGATGTGAATTATGTCGTGTAGGAGATCGTGCGCTTACATGGAGTCCCTGTGAGCATTGTATCAGATCGTGATACGAGGTTCACATCTCAGTTCTGGAAGAGTCTGCAGACCAATCTGGGTACCAGTCTGAAGTTCAGTACTGCATATCACCCACAGACAGATGGCCAGTCAGAGCGTACCATACAGATCTTGGAGGATATGTTGAGAGCCTGTATGTTGGATCTCAAGGGTTCATGTGAGGATCATTTGCACCTGGTGGAGTTCTCATACAACAATAGCTATCAAGCGAGCATTGGCATGGCGCCATTTGCTGCTCTCTACGGGAGAAAATGTCGATCGCCACTGAGTTGGGATGACATAGGTGATAGAGAACTCTTGGGACCAGAGATGATAGTGGAAGCAGTTAATGTTGTGCGAGATATCAGAGACAAGATTCGGATCGCCCAGGACCGTTACAAGCATTGGGCAGATGCTAAACGGCGTCCTCTGGAGTTTCAGCCGGGAGATCATGTGTTTCTGAAGATCTCACCAAATCGAGGAGTGATTCGATTTGGGAAGAGAGGCAAGCTTAGTCTGAGATATATTGGACCATTCGATGTGCTAGAGCGAGTTGGCGAAGTAGCTTATCGCTTAGCTTTGCCACTGTCCTTAGAGGGAGTTCATGACGTCTTTCATGTGTCCCAGCTCCGTCGTTATATCAGCGACCCTTCTCATGCTGTAGATTACTCAGAGATCACAGTTCGACCAGATCTGACGTACGAACAGCAACCAGTGGATATCTTAGATCGACGTCAGAAAGTCTTCAGGAACAAGACTGTTGACCTAGTCAGAGTAATGTGGCGTCGTGACTCGCCAGGAGAATCTACCTGGGAGCGGGAAGATGAGATGCGGGATCGTTATCCATATTTGTTTTCTGCTCCTTAGTTGATAACAATTCCGAGGACAGAATTTTTCCTAAGGTGGGTAGAATGTAACGGCCAGAATCTTTAGGCGCGTTTTCGTTTGGGCGTGCCAGTATTTTATTTCTGTTATCCAGTTAACTTTTCGTCCGTACGTGTCGATGCGAGCGCGTCAATGTTTTCGTTTTACCGTGTCATCAATTTTTACCATCAAGTATAACTAAATTATTTAACTTAATTATCATGCTAATTACCAATTGTTAAACGCTTTAATTGTTTCACTAATTACTTTATTTTTCTAATTACAATTCTTATTACTTTTAATTAATTGCACTAATTTCTTTTTAATGGTTATTAAGTTAAATCTACTTAATTGCGTTTTTTTTTCCTTAACCATATCCTAAACGACAACACACACGTTGCCAATCAAAACTTCAGATAGACAAGTCAGACTTGTTTTTCGTTTAAACAAGCAACACGTTTCTCTCCCCATTAGTCTAAAGATAGAAATAAATTCTATCATAATCATATTGATGAGGAGTTTGACAATGGGGAAGGATGTTCCCCGGATCAACTTATTAAAACTCTTAATCTTCTCTGCTAAATTGCTGAAAACCGTTTCCTGAGTATTCCTCCACAGCCAGAAATCCACCTTCATCATCGTCTGTAAACAACCCCCTCAACCAAATACTCATCAGCCTCAACAAATCCAAACAACAAATGCAAACACGAAAGCCAAATCTGAAACACAAATTCTTACAGAAATCAAATTCTCCCCAAATCAAATCAAATCCCATCTACTGCAAATTTCCAACAAACCAACTTCAGATCTGAAGTTTTGGGACACAGATTCAAACACACAACAATCAAATCTGAAATTAAGATTTGAGATTCAAAAATCCAATCAAACCCAAAATCTGAAAGAAATTTCAGATCCTACAAACCCATCCCTCTTCTCTACAAAGCAAACCCCTTCTTCTTCATCTCCTTCCTCCTCCACCCTCACCCTCCGTCGCCCGCCGCCCAGCCTCAGCCGCCGCCGGCCAGGAGCTCGCGCCCACGCCCCCGCGTCCGTCGTTCAGCCGCCTGCCACCAGAGCCGTCGCCCCCAGCACGGATCCGCGCGCGCCGCCGCTCGGAGAAGCTCCCGTCGCCGCTCGCCGGAGAACGCGCCGGAGCGCCGCCCACGTAGCCGCCCAGCCACCCCGCCGGAGCTTCCGTCGGCCTTCTCCCCCGCTGAGTGCGTAAGTCCTCTCCCTTCAATCCTTTGCGAAATCGTTGACTGCAAGTTGCATAACAAAAAAAGAGGAGAAAGGAAAACGACAGTAGAAGAAAGAAAGAGCCTGAGAGATGTTTAGTTCAACAAAAACAAAAGAGAGCTTGCAACTTGCCAGCCTTTTAGAACATAAGAATAGGATAGTTGCCAGCCTTTTAGTAAAAGAAGGTAGAATTGAGTTCTGAAATAATAAAGTTAATGGCAGCCTTAATAAATTTGAAAGGGGGAAAGTGACAGAGGAGAGGACTAAGAGATATAAAGAAGTTTATTAAAGAATATGGTATTAAAGATTAACAGTTTTTATTAGAAATAGAGTGAGAAAAAAAAGACTGACAGAGGGTATTGAATTAGAGGGTCACCCTTGTTTTAATTAAATGAGTAGGTGACAGTTGTAAGAGAGAATATATTTGATGGGTATTATAATAGGGTTGTAGTAGGTGGTAATAGGTGGAGTTTTTATGCAAACCGTACCCTATCTTGGCATAGTAATTAGTGTAATAATGTTAATTAGAAGTTTAATTATTCGGTTAGTTGTTAGTATGACCCAAGTGTTAACCTGTTACGTATTATTTTAATCTGCATTCTATTAATTGTTTAATGATGTTAGGGTTAATAATACTAGTATGAAATAAAATAAGGTGTATCATGTTAGGGTAACACAATATAGGCATCACCCTAGTCAGAGAACCCAATTTAGAAATCGACTTGATATTTTGCTTTTCTTACGATAAATCTAATTCGGTGCTTTGTTTAACCAAAACAGAGAACCGGACACACCGACACGTAGTACCCATCCAGACAAGTCCACTACAACCAATACCACCAGAAACAGGCAAGTGATACTTGCCAGTAAATGTTTTAGGCCACGTTTTTAGGCCAAATTGTTGTTAGCGTAAAAGAGACTAGACAGTGAAATGATAGCTGTCTAGACGTCCTATTTGATCTAGCTTGACAACGAAGCTAGATCCGACACTTTTCCTGCTTTCATTCATGCTGCCATGCCATGTTTAAATTTCAATTAACGGTACGCAATTTATCTGCTCATTGCCATGTCATGTCATGCATCATATGTTCTTCATGATTGAGTAGCACACGCTACAAATGTTATTGCTATTGAGGCTAGGTGCACCCCTACGCCAAATGAAAAACACTTCCTGGCTCGTGATCCAGAAGCGAGCACAGTGTTGTTGGGAAACCAACGCTCGATACACGTGGAGGGGTAGGGTTAAGCGACCACTCAACGTAGAAGTGTGCCCGTACAGCCACTTCAGCTGTAAGGCGTAAACACTGTGCACAATGTGAAAAGTTAATGTTTCGTGAAAATGTGAAAAGTTAATGTTTCGTAAAAATCGGGAATAGTGTTTTCGTAGTTTCTACTACGACGTGCATGCATCATGTCATTTAAACTATTGCATTCTTTAAATGTCATTTCATATTGTTTAGAACTGCTAGTCGTTTTCTATATTTGTATCCTTGCACAAAAGTTCTCCGCTTCCCTTGGGAGACTTTTGCTGACATGTGCCCTTCTCTCTTTGGGTGTCACATGTCAGACTTTGAGACAGAGCAGGTAGCAGAGGACGAGCAATTCGTTGACGCTGAGTTTGAGGTCCCTGCTGAGACCGAGTTCGAGGACACTGGTGACCAGTCCTAGACTCCTTTGGAGTCTCACCTTAGTTATTATCTTTCCTTAGTTGCTGTTAGGTGTCGGTGCGTAGCACCTATCTCTCGTTGTTTTGTTTGGCCATGCTTTAGGCCTATTGTTCAGACTTGTA
This sequence comes from Scilla litardierei, assembly GCA_030789695.1. Lineage (NCBI taxonomy): Eukaryota > Viridiplantae > Streptophyta > Magnoliopsida > Asparagales > Asparagaceae > Scilla > Scilla litardierei. The sequence continues at coordinate 145,699,559 of CM061136.1, forward strand.
CTTTTGTGACTATTCTGTGATGTTGTAATAATTATTGGATGTTGTTGGTGGATGTTCTTTAATCTGCTTTATTATTATTGTTGTTTCGTCGCAATGCAAGGACCTGCTACTTTTCGAAATTTTTACAGACGCTTATCAGACTGCAGCTTCACAGCTCCACGTCTGAGCGGACCTCCTCACGTCTCGCCTTCCATATTAGGGAAGCGGGGCGTGACAGGTATCCTCAGTGACAGCAGGGCTAATATCTTGCTTTGGAGCTCTGCAAAGGCACTGACCTGAGTCACTCAAAGACAACTCCTGAGTTGGGGGACTTCCTTACAACCTCCATCTTCATGATGTTGTCAGTATCCTAGAGATTAACTCTAGCTTATGATGGCAGAAAATATCTGAAAATCTCTGGGTTCATTCCATCTCAGCCCATAGTCTATCTACTCCAAAATCTGAGGAAGAATAATATAAAAGGCAGGTGAACAAAAGATAGGACTACATTTCTCTGATGACGACGAAGCTGAACGGAGAATATGAAAGCAAAGGTGAGACCCTCTCACTCTATTTATACAGGAGGGCACACCCCATGAGGCGAATTCAACCGTCCGATCCCAGACACGTGTCGACATCTTGGGGTAATGATGCTCTGAGTTCTGTGCTTTTTTGGCATGCAAATCATTGGACATGGTGCTCTGACGCCCATCATTAAATGGGCCATCTCGACTGGCATGCCCGTCTAGCCAGCTCGTATTACATCACCCAACCTCAACATCTACGTTGATGGGGCCATTATTGTTACATTGGGCTGGCCTGTAGATGGTCTTATTATTTATTTTAATTGACAAGCTCAAATACAAGCCTACATAATCGACCTAATAGCCCAAAGGCCCAAATGAGAGGCCAGCTGCCTCTCCAGTCAAGGCGACAGCTCAGCTAGTCGTTAGGCCCCTGCATTTAAAGGGTCGACTCATAATGCAAGACATTAATGGTTTACCCTTAAACTCGCCATCATTTTCGACAGCTCAGGCCAATTTAATAAAGAGTCTTCAATGCTCAGCTGTTACATAAACACAGGTACTTCAAATGATCATTTCCTATATATAGTCTCGAGAACAATGAGAGAAATGTTTGACTCCTAACTCTCTGACATTTACCCAAGTCAGGTACTCTTATAGTCAGGTACTCTTATATTCGATATCTGTTCCACTTATATATTTCCTCCATAGCTCGACGCGATAACTAGTGAACAACCTCCTAACTGGTCGAACATAGCTAACCCGAGTCTCTTCAAGTCTTCTACTGACTTAAGTATATGCGAGGATTTTGTCGGACCCCCAGATCCGACCTCCCTGACGAGCTTTTGGTGCTGCAGACTAGCTGGAGATAACACGGACCCTACTCATATACCTCGGATCGGAGCCTATCAAGACAGTGGACACATCGCCCAGTGCATAGCCAGCTACCCACGTCACCCTTCATCATCCTACTACATCAGCTACTACAATCGAACCATCTTTCAACAACTTCAGTCAGAAAACACCCATAAACACCATCAATTTCAAGGGGGACTAATTGTTAGTTTCAAATACTGAGGATATTAAGTTGCATGCACCATATAAAACATGGGGCTGAGTGCAAGTAGAACAACTAAATTTTGAACACGCTGTGAATGTACACGGTTATTTTAATGGTGAATTCAAGATAAATTCAAAATACTATATAAGAGTCGATAAGCAACCATCCCCATCTCTTTGAAATTTATTTTGGAGATGAATTCAAAACATAGGATTTTGAGCAGTGTACCCTGATTAAAAAAAGTCACCTTTGAACTTAGCCAAATACTTCGAATTATTCTCAATCCGAAATGAAAACCGATTCTACAAAATTTTATAACAGATAAGCTTCAAGATTACAGTCATGTTCGGTAAGGGAGAACTTATATTTGGTTGCAAATCATGTTGCGATCAAACTTGAATGTGAATTGAAATTCAGTACGCAGTAAATAATCTAACGATCAACGTCAAAACACACAGCATGCAAGGACACACAAGAGTTGGTATCGCAGTTCGGTGCGCACACCTACATCTGCGGGGCCACGCCCAGAAAATAGAATACTTCACTAAAAAGATTGGAGAATACACATTCTACAATTCACGCATTAATAAGGAAGAACACTCTCATCCTTCAAACAAACCGTGAGGGGATGATCGCAATCAACCCCGTGAAGTATTCTTGGCAAGCTCCCCTTGCCTGCAAGCTCCCCTTGCACCACCGACTTGATCAACTCCCTTGATCCTGCGTGCGCAGCCATCGGCCTCCCTCCCGGAGAATTTTCTTCAACTTTCTTCAGCAAAAGCGTTCACCTAGCCGCCAAACGCTCCAAGCCCTAAAAGGCCAAAGCCCCGCAATCTTCGATTCAATCTCGATCCCAGCAATCGTCGAACCTAGATTCGATTCAATCAACAGCAATGACCGCAGCGGCTTTGACAAGAAAGAGATCCCGAAGGATCCGTAATAGGAAGTTGTTAGAGTAATAATTTGCCGAGAATCTCTCTTCAACCGTTTCGCAATATGGTAACAGGAGATTAAACCCAATCAACTCTAAAACAGTTAATAACCACCATAAGTGCCAGATATGCAAGATAGAAAATACCAGAATACGTGAACGCCAATTGCACATCCTGAATCTGCAGCCAATTGACGCAAGTAGACATATTCTGTTGAACATCCCAGTACAACAAACTGTTCAACAAAATGTCCAACATTCTCAAGTGCCACACATGACAAGCCCGCAACCAAGAATAATCACAGGATAATTCCTAACAATCTCCCCTTTTGTCATTTGGTGGCACAACATACGGTATGATAGAAGAAGAAAGCAATTGTGCAATTGATAAACGTTCAAACCCCTTGGAGACACATTGCATCATCAGTAGACGTCCAACAAAACATTCAACAAGACGCTAGTCATCCAACAAAACATTCAACAAGACGCTAGACATCCAACAACACGATCAACAATTCTTTCAACATAGCATTGAGCATCAGATAAGAGAGAAAACATACCGCTTCTCCCCTTTTGCGCCACAAAGGACAAACACCTCATAAATCCGCAGAGGGACCATTCCTTAGAGAAGACAGCTTGCTTTGCAGCAACTCCTTGTGACGATTCAGAAGTACCCGCTGACTGTCAAGAAACAGAAGTTGATCATCAATATTCTGTAGAGCAGTCTCGAGAAACTGAATATCAACCGCACTCGCAGAGGAAGCAGTAGCTTCAGTAGCAGGACAGGGTGGAGGAGTTTGCGAGGCTGGAGGCACAGTGAAGGACGGTTCAGCAGTAGGACGAGGAGAGGATGTCGAAGACACATTATGAAGAGAGGGAACCAAGTCAGTGATGTCATCCATTTTTCCGGCCACAGACTTTGCCGTATACGAAATACTCTCACAAGATGAAGGAAGATCTGACGAGGACAGAGGCACCTTTTGAGCTAGGAGCAACATAGATATAAGAGCTCCATGGGGTAACGAAGTCTCGGAGGTGGATATCTCAGCAAACGATAGGATAGAGTCAAAAATAATCCGGCCCAAATTAAAAACCTGAGAGGTTCCAGCAGAGAACAACAGCCTGCACATATCTCGAGTAACCACAGACACATTTGATGTAGGAAGCCAGTTCCTCGTGGCAATCCGGTAGAGAATAAAAAACTTGGCCGTAAGAGCAGATGAAGGAAAAACCGATGATTTCGTAGGCCAATTCTGGAGCTTCCCCGCAGTCACAGCTCGGATCAGTCTATCAAACTCGACTTCTGTAGACTCTCCATAAGCAGGAGCAGATGGGGGACATTTCCATTCCAACAATTTATTCAGAGAGGAAGGAGAAAAAGTAATTATCTTGCCCCGAACATAATTTCTGCAATGCCAACGAGAGGAGCCCTCTCCAGCAGTTTTGGATAGATTACAGTAAAATTCCCTGACTAACACAGGATAGTAGGAACTGAAGCACGTGGCAGCACGGAACAATCCGAGAGTCTTCAATATAGTTGCAATCTGGGTCTTGTCAAACGAGGCTATGTTCAGAACCTTTTCAGGAAGAAACGATCTCTCTGAATAAGATGGCCACCGGTTCTTGCGAGCTTTGTCGAAGAAAATTCTGCTAAAGGCATCCGAAGAAGTAAACGACGGAGAACGAGAGGAGCTTGAAGCTGAGATTTTTGACCTCTTAGACGGAGAGCCATCAGCATTACACGAAGGAGCAGAGCGCTTCTTGGAGCACGATCGATCCTTGCGCATAAATGAGGACAAAGGAGGTTCCGTAAGACCAGATGCCTCAGGTGATGCACCCTGTGTTGCAACATTTTGTGCAACAATATTTTCAACACTAGCATCCTTGAAGGAATCAGGAACAATATCAGTTTCAACATTAAGTCCCACATTGTCCCCACCAACAGCTGTAGTATCTTGACTCAGGGTACATTTTTCTAAAGTAACTTCAACATTTACCTCACAACCAGCAGTGCCACATCCAGACACAACATTGGCAGGGATCTTTTCTGGAACAACTTGCATCTCACTAACACCTGTTTCAGAACAATTGGAGGGATCCTGAGGAATTTCAGAAGATTCTAAATCCATAGGAGTGGGACATGGATCTTCAGAGACATTTAGAGACTGAACTTTTTGAGACATATCATCAGCAAGTGGCATGTCTTCCACAGTGTCTTTCAGAAATGACTCCTTACTACTGTCTGCACATTCATGATCAACTATCTCAGAGTCTTTTCCAGGCTCAGAAGCATCTTGAGATGAGAACTTAGGCACATTTTGAGAACACGCATTCACACCAAAATTAGGGTCATTGATCATGTTCTGAGATCCTTCATCCACAGACATGGGTGATGTAAAGACAGGTACCTCTTCCTGACAAGGAGCAGCATGCGTTTTCTCATCTCCTAGATCACCTTTCTCCACATCTTCCTTGTTTCCCAGCACATCATCCTGCCCAACAGGATTCTCAGAAGGAAAGTTAGACGAAGATGCTCCTGAAGTCCCTCTGGACTTAGGCAAATCCGCAAACACCGGGGAGTCTTCAGAATCTGAGATGTCTATTACATCAACTTCAGAGATTTTAACAAAAGATGTCGGGTTCCAGGTGCGAATGACAACTTTTTTATCTCGAGGAACTCTAACACTCATAACTTTCCCCAAAATCTTCTTACGCATCAGACCTTTGAAATGAATATGAGATACATCCACGTAAGAGAGATCCAATTCTTTCCCTGTTCTCCGCAAATACCAGAACCAGTCTTGAATAGTTACCGGATTAGGAAAACTTTCATCATCATCATACACTTCATCATCCTCGGAATTTTTGGGAAGGGGGAATTCAAGAATTGGGGAAAACTTCACCAACTCTAAATTAGAGACTTTAGAAGGATGCATGCCACCAAACGAGAAAGAGGAGAGTGATGGAGAGGGATTACCACTGGAAGATCTTGGCATAGGACGAGAAAACGCCCCTTTACGTTTAACCGAAGAAGACGAGGAAGGCGGAGCACTTTTCCGAGCGGATGTCGTTCGTCGAGACGACCGACGAGGGGGCACCGACGACTCATCCGACTGATTTCTTGCCATTGAAGATAAACTGGGAGAGGCTTCAACCAAGCCGATTTCAAGAACCCTAGATGAGGGGTTAGGAGAATCTTGGAGAAAATTTGAGTAGAGGAAAAAGGCGCCTTGGGAACGAAAAGAATCAGAGGGTAATAATAACGAGTAAGAAAATAAAAGAAAAACCGACCCGTCAGCAGAGATTGATAGACCCTCATAATGTTGCAACATGATGTTGCAACAAATATCTCAACACAGGAAGCAACATTAGATACGACACAGCCCTAGGGCTTGCCGCAATTCCTCAAATCTGGCAGAATCAAGAGGCTTTGTAAAAATGTCTGCTAGTTGATTAGCTGTAGCAACATACTCCATAACTAGGGATTTCTTCTCAACCAGCTCTCTAATAAAGTGATGTCGGATGTCGATATGTTTCGTTCTAGAATGTTGGACATGGTTCTTGGAGATATTTATAGCACTCTGGTTGTCGCATAAAATAGTCATAACTCCTTGTTCCAGACCATAGTCTATCAACATTTGCTTCAACCACAGCAATTGTGTACAACAACTTCCTGCAGCAATATACTCAGCCTCTGCTGTAGATAATGATATGGAGTTCTGTTTTTTACTATACCAAGACACCAGATTGTTTCCCACATAAAAACATCCTCCGGTGGTGCTTTTCCAATCATCTGTATTACCTGCCCAGTCAGCATCACTATATCCTGAGACAAGAGTATTCGTATCCTTTGTATACCATATACCATAATCTGCTGTTCCGCTGATATACCTGATAATCCTTTTTACGGCGACAATATGAGATTCCTTAGGGCTTGCTTGATAACAAGCACAGACTCCAACGCTAAAGCTGATATCCGGTCGACTAGCTGTTAGATATAACGGACTACCTATCATGCTTCTGTAAAGAGTGACTTCAACACCTCTTCCTCCTTCATCCTTAGAGAGTTTTTCAGATGTACTCATGGGAGTCCTTACATGTCTGGCACTTTCTAAACAAAATCTCTTGACAAGATTTCTAGCATACTTGCTCTGAGAGATGAATAGACCATCTGGACACTGTTTAACTTGGAGCCCAAGAAATACATTCAACTCACCTACCATGCTCATTTCAAACTCCCTTTGCATGAGATTAATAAACTCATGCACAAGTTGTTGTGATGTTGAACCGAAAACTATGTCGTCAACATAGATCTGGGCAATCATCACACTTGATCTTGTCCTATGAACAAATAAGGTCTTGTCAGCTCCTCCTCTTTCGTATCCCTTCTTGAGAAGATATGTGGTCAATCTTTCATACCAGGCCCTTGGAGCTTGTTTAAGCCCATACAACGCCTTCTTCAGCTTGTACACATGATTTGGAAGAAACGGATCTGCAAAGCCTTTGGGTTGTTCAACATACACTTCTTCATTCAATAATCCGTTCAGAAAGGCACTTTTCACGTCCATTTGATGTAGTTTGAAATTTAAACTACAGGCGACCGCAAGTAATAGTCTAATAGATTCCAACCGTGCTACAGGAGCGAATGTCTCATCGAAGTCAATGCCTTTCACTTGGGTATACCCTTGAGCAACAAGCTGGGCTTTATTCCGGGTAACATTTCCCTTCTCATCTGTCTTGTTTTTGAATATCCATTTTGTCCCGATGACATTAGTTCCTTTTGGTCTTTCCACAAGACTCCAGACATCATTTCGTTGGAATTGGTTTAGTTCCTCTTGCATAGCTGAGACCCAAAAATCATCACCAATAGCTTCCTTCACATTTTTTGGTTCAGTAGTAGAAAGAAAACAAGCATACCCAGCAAGATCTCTGTAATTAACACGACTGATGCTTCTGGTGCGACGACTATCGTGAACGTCACCAATGATTAGCTCCGGCGGATGGTCTCGTATAATCTTCGTAACTCCCTCAGCACCTTGAGCACTTTCAGCTTCTTCTTGAGTTGACTCCATGGTGGCAGTATCCTGTGTTGCAACAATTTGTTCAACATTGTTCTGTATGGACATGTTTGTTGCAACATCTCTTTCAACATGAACTTCATCCTCATTTCTGTCTTCTTGAACTCCTTTATCACCAGTTACAATACATTCTCCCTGATCAAAATCATCAACAACAACGTTAATGGACTCCATCATGACATCATTTCGTTCATTCAACACCCGGAAGGCACGACTCCTTGTTGAATACCCCAAGAAAATTCCTTTGTCACTCTTGGTGTCGAACTTCCGTCTTGGTGTCCGATCTTGCAGAATGTAGCACTTGCTTCCAAAAATGTGAAAGTAAGAGACATCAGGTTTTCGACCTTTCCATATTTCATATGGTGTTTTCTCAGTCTGTGGTCGAAGATAAACCCTGTTGATGGTGTAGCATGCAGTATTAACCGCTTCAGCCCACCACTTAGTATTCACTTTTCGGGCATTCAGCATAACACGAGCCATTTCCTGAAGAGTTCGATTCTTCCTTTCAACCACTCCGTTTTGCTGAGGAGTCTTAGGAGCCGAGAATTCATGTCCTATACCTTGTGCTTCACAGAATTCAGAGAATGAGTGATTCTCAAACTCTTTTCCGTGATCACTTCGGATCCGAATGACTTTCCCTATGTTGTCTCCTCTTTCTACTTGAAGACGAGTACACAGGTTTTTGAAAGCATCGAAAGTATCTGATTTCTCCTTCAGAAAATCCACCCAGGTAAAGCGTGAAAAATCATCAACACAAACAAAAATGTACTTCTTACCTCCGACACTTGTTTTTGACGTGGGTCCAATCAGATCCATATGCAGCAGCTCCAGAGTTTTTGATGTTGTGATATTCTGCATTTGTTTGTGACTAATTCTCTTCTGCTTCCCCAGTTGGCAGGCTTCGCACACTCCTTCTTTCTTCTTGATTAACGTGTGCATTCCTCGGACAGCTCTTGCTTTGGAGATTTTCATTAAGGTCTTGAAGTTAACATGGCCTAACTTCTGATGCGACTGTTCAGATGCATCTGTGGTGATACTCAGACATCTGTCAGGTTCTTGCAACAGGTAGCAGTTGTCACTGGATCTTTTTCCAGAAAGAATGCACACTTCATCACCATTAAACACAAGACATTCGTTTTTGTTGAACCGAACCAGCAAGCCTTGATCGCACAGCTGACTTATACTAATGAGATTAGCCTTTAAATTTTCAACATGCATCACATCTTTCAATTTCAGAGTTTCTATCATATTCAGACTACCTTTCCCAACAACTCTGCTTCTCTGTCCATCCCCGAAGGTGACATGACCTTTACTTCCAGCAATGTACTCAGACAGAAGACCCTTGTTCCCTGTCATGTGCCGAGAACACCCACTGTCAAAATACCACTGATTCTCCGCAAAGGTAGCCAAAGATGTGTATGCAACCATACTGAACAGTTCCGACTTCTTAATCCATTTCCTGCTTGTCTGTTGTTGTGGATGAACAATATTTCTTCCTTCACTCACATGCTTCATGCGCCTGAAACACCTCCAATCATTGTGTCCTATTTGTTTGCAGTAACCGCATATAAGCTGCCTAAGACTAGTACCTCTTCTGTTCTTTCCTCGTGATTTGACCTCATCATGTGAACTCATTTTAACATGTTCCTTAGCATTGAGACTACTCCTGGTCTTGGGTGTGTGAAGATGACTTCCTCTATTGTAACCAACTCCAGTTCGATCTCCAGCAACTTTTCCCATGTTGAGGATGTCATCAAGTTTGGTTTTTCCAGAGTTCCATCTGTTAACAGTGCTTTCTGCCTTCTCAGCTCTCATTACGGCCCTCTTCATGTTTCTCTCACAGTCTCGGAGACTTGCTTCAGTCTTCAGAAGTTTGACTTGATATGCATTCTTCTCACTTCTCAACTTAGAGCATTCATCTTTCAGTTTCTTGTTGGCTTCACAGATTTCCATCCATTTGTAGAACATAGTTTGATAGGCTGTGCGGATTTCCTCATCATCAACATCTTCTTCACTCCCAACTTCTGATTCAACTTCACTGTCAGAATTAGCATCATTTGTTGTAACATTTCGTACAACATGCTCTCCCTTGTGCTTTGATGTTGCAGAACATGTTGCAACATTATGTTCAACAAGACTGACGAACTTGCCTTCAGTTTTGTCATTCAAAATAGCCGTGAAAGCAACATAATTACTGGTTATGTCTTCATCTTCCTCACTACCTCCAGAGTCTTCATCGCTCCAAGTGCTGGCGAGGGATTTCCCTTTTAGCTTCTTTAGGATGTTTGCACACTCTGCCTGTATATGTCCGAAGCCTTCACATTCTCTACACTGTATTCCCTTTCCTTTGTTTTTAGACTCATACCTTTGTATGGGACGACCTGCATTCCTTTCGCCTGCAGGAGGTCCTGTCCGCACCTTTTTATTAATAGCTTTGAAATTCTGACCTTTATTGCTGATCTTTCTCATCATCTTGCTAAAGTTTTTGGTGAGAAGCACGATATCATCTTCGAGTTCTGTCTCATCATCAGATTTTGACAGTTTACTGGCTTCAATCTTCAAGGCAACACCCTTCTCCTTTTTGTTTTATTTGAGATTCATCTCGTAGGTCTGCAGGGATCCCATGAGTTCGTCCAATCTCATGGTCGATGTGTTCCTTACCTCCTCTATAGCAGCAATCTTTGCTGAAAATTTATCAGGCACGGACCTTAGAGTTTTTTCAACAAGCTTCTTTTGTGAATACTTCTTACCCAGTTGGAATGCCTGATTAGCAATATCCCTCAATCTTCCATTGAACTCCGCAACCGTCTCGTTTTCGTTCATCCTTAGATTTTCAAACTGGCTGGCGAGCATTTGTAATTTTGAGGCCTTAACAGTGCTGGTGCCTTCATGCACGTTTTGTAGAATGTCCCAAGCTTCTTTAGCATGCTCACAAGTTGATATAAGCTTGAACTGCTCTTCATCAACGGCAGTAAAGATGGCGTTAACCGCCTTAGAGTTTCCTAAGGCAGCACGTTCTTCATCAGAACTCCAGTCTCGCACAGGTTTGAAGCTCTCTTTTCCTTCTTTGTTGACTTCAACCGGAGGATTCCATCCTTCAACTGTAGCAACCCAAGCCTTTTCATCCAAGGACTTGATAAAAGCTCGCATACGAGACTTCCAATAGGTGTAGTTCGATCCAGTAAGCAGAGGGGGACGAGTGACCGAAGCACCTTCTTTTGTGTTCATGATCAGCGTACTGACCTACAGGATCACATCCACTTTGAAAGAAGGTCAAAGTATAGAAGATGACCAGCTCTGATACCAAATGAAATTCAGTACGCAGTAAATAATCTAACGATCAACGTCAAAACACACAGCATGCAAGGACACACAAGAGTTGGTATCGCAGTTCGGTGCGCACACCTACATCTGCGGGGCCACGCCCAGAAAATAGAATACTTCACTAAAAAGATTGGAGAATACACATTCTACAATTCACGCATTAATAAGGAAGAACACTCTCATCCTTCAAACAAACCGTGAGGGGATGATCGCAATCAACCCCGTGAAGTATTCTTGGCAAGCTCCCCTTGCCTGCAAGCTCCCCTTGCACCACCGACTTGATCAACTCCCTTGATCCTGCGTGCGCAGCCGTCGGCCTCCCTCCCGGAGAATTTTCTTCAACTTTCTTCAGCAAAAGCGTTCACCTAGCCGCCAAACGCTCCAAGCCCTAAAAGGCCAAAGCCCCGCAATCTTCGATTCAATCTCGATCCCAGCAATCGTCGAACCTAGATTCGATTCAATCAACAGCAATGACCGCAGCGGCTTTGACAAGAAAGAGATCCCGAAGGATCCGTAATAGGAAGTTGTTAGAGTAATAATTTGCCGAGAATCTCTCTTCAACCGTTTCGCAATATGGTAACAGGAGATTAAACCCAATCAACTCTAAAACAGTTAATAACCACCATAAGTGCCAGATATGCAAGATAGAAAATACCAGAATACGTGAACGCCAATTGCACATCCTGAATCTGCAGCCAATTGACGCAAGTAGACATATTATGTTGAACATCCCAGTACAACAAACTGTTCAACAAAATGTCCAACATTCTCAAGTGCCACACATGACAAGCCCGCAACCAAGAATAATCACAGGATAATTCCTAACATGAATGTTGGCTGGATGTAGATATATACTTATATAGTCTGACATGTCCAATTTGCAAACATTCATTTTGGCCGATCATGGTTTTGGAACAAAGCTGCCTCAGAATTTTTCTATATAACAGCAACTTCACCATTTCGTGAAGAATTTTGATGATGCATGTTTCGTGTTTCGTTCAAATTAGAAGCCAATTCCAGCATGCAATTCAACCATAATTCAAACATTTCTGCACCTAGAATGCAAGACACTCTTTAAACACGCAACTCGCCACTTAAATTATAACGTGACAACAAATGAATAAAAAGTGTTTTCGAAAAATATCCATGCAGAGATAAAAGTTAACCTGCCAACCTACGAATTTTGCAATTATGAAGTGCGCGTGGTTTTGTAAGAGAACCAAAACCAATTTGCTCAACCAACCCTGATTATGACTTGAATATGGAGGTTCACGGCCAGCTTGAGTCGGAATGTGAAGAATTGGTGTACTTTTATTGTATTACTAGAAATAACCCGTGCACGTAGTGCATGGAGCAACAAAAACCCCACACAAAGAATGCTTGTCTCGTGCACAACCGAATAAAGAGTGAAAAGAGTGAGCGAGTGTGGACATCGTTAGGGAGTAGAAGAGAGAAAATAGGGGGGCAAAGCACAACAAAAAAATTCACAGAAAGGATGTCGTGCACGCGCGCAAGAGACGCAAAAGCGAGAAGTGGTTTGTGGGGGGAGTGGGATAAAAGTGGAAAAAAAAAATAGTGGGAGAAGTGCAAAAAGTGGTGGAGGAAAAAGAAGGGGGCCTAAGTTCACAAAAACACAGGGTGCAAGGTGGAAAAAGCCTGATGACAAATATGTAAATATGGGAAAGATGGAGGGGCATTTGGGATAGGAAAAGCCCAAAGGCAAACATGTAAGAAGGGGGAGATGGATGGGGTATTTGGGGGTGGGAAAGCCCAATGACAAACATGTAAAACGGGGGAAGAGTGATGGTGTTTTCGGTGTGGTTGTTTGGGACGTTCAAACTGCAATGGCAACCATGTAATTAAGTGTGATGGTGGCTTTTTTTTTCCGAGGGTTGAGACGTTATTCCATGTGGCACCCTCTCCTCTTTTCACATTGGGGAAAATGCGTTATGTGGGACAATGGCATCATTGTAAATCCATCTTTTTGTAGTCTATAGATATTTTACGAATTATTATGCTAACCGTGTCGTCGTTGTTTCCTTAAATTTCCATATGGACAGGTGTATCAATTTGTGGACCACTTTGCACCCGTACTAACTAAGTTATGCCAACTACTCACGAGACCTAGACATTAATAGCCATGGCATGACTTCCAAGTATTCCGTCAGTTTTTCCACAGGGGAAGCTTCATGGAAACAACATTTCGACAAACTCGTCCCTTACAAGCTATATCCTTATTTACATTAGTCCCAAAGGAGCAAGGGCTGTAACATCTATAAATATCCCCTCGATTCACTTCACATTAATCCTTCATCGACTGTGAGAGTCCTCTGGAAATTCCAGGTGCACACAGATCGAAACATGGCGGTGACCCCCCAACACTCTCTCTTCTCCATCCTCGTCTCTTTACTCGTAGTCGCAACCTTCTTTATTGGTGCATACAATGCCGATACCGGCTATGCAACCTTCTACAAGCCGCCATACGTCCGTAAGCATCCACTGTTCCCTACTTGCATTTTCTCATGAGTGCTGTTAACGCTATTTTTTTTTATTGTAATTGCTGAACGTTGTTTCATCTGCATAGCTTCCGCGTGCTACGCAAACCAGGACGATGGAGTGTGGATAGCGGGAGCGAGCGACGAGATATGGGACAACCGAGCAGCATGCGGGAGGCAATATCGAGTCCAGTGCATCGGTGGAGCGAACACGGCTCCTCACCCGTGCAGGCCGGGCGTCGCCGTCACCGTGAAGATCGTGGACTACTGCCCGCCGCCTTACTGCAACGGGACCATCAACCTATCCATGGACGCATTCGCTCAGATTGCCGATCTCGATGCAGGAAAAGTTGTGGTCTCTTATGATCGGTACGCTATCTCATATTGACCCGCATTGTTTGATTGCAACTGCCTTACTAACATCTATCTTACTGCTAAAAAGCGTTTTGATATTTAATTCTTTTTCTTGCAGTACTGCTTGAAATATCAGTGCCAAAACGACAAGTGAAGTGCCAAGAAGCCAGGTGAAGGAATAAATAAATATGTTAAACAGAGATCATGATCAGAAGCCAAGTGAAGGAATAAATAAATATGTTAAACAGAGATCATGATCAGCTAGCTTAGCCTATCCACGAGAAGTGGCTGATAGCTCTTTTTTTATGTACTTGATCACAATCCGTGCCATAGTCATAGTCCGTGCCATATATTCTGACTTGTTTAAACATGAAGGGTATTTACGGGTGTTTTCTCACCACAGTTCGTTGACCGTCGACTGTGTGGTTAACGTGGTCAAGGGGCCGACTTGGGGGTCCCTTGGGATCGCCGAGCCCACTTGTTCTCGGCGTGAGAGAGCTGAGGGGAAGCCTCGGCTCGATGGGTCGCGCTCGGCCTCGGTTGAGTCGCGCTCCGGCCTCGGTCGGATCCGCGTCGAGGGGTAGCCTCGGCGCCTTGCAAGTGTGTTGATGCCTGTGCAGCCGTCCACCTGACGGCTGCGATGGGTGTAACCGACCGACGCTGAGGGGTGGCCTCGACGCCTTGGATATCTTCTACCTGGACAGATGAGGAAACTCGTCAGGGAGGCCGGACCTAGGTTCCGGCCAAATCCCCTCCGATGCCTAAGTCAGATCAAGGTCTGAAAGGATATTCGGCGGGGGAGATCCGGCTTGTTAGGAAGCCGGAACGTCAACCCAGGCGGCGCGAGTTTGGGGGGAGGGAGGAAATGGAGTGGCGAATGCCTAGGTCGTTGATGGAGTACCTCTCTGTTGATTACCTGAGTCTCGATCCCCTTCTCCGTCGTCCTGGCCTTCTCCTTATAGGGTCCCTCGTGATTGCCCCACGTCCTGCCTCCTCTCACGTCCCCATGATCCGCCTCCGCCTCCTCCCACTCGCGCGTAGTGGAGGGGTAGCCCATTAACGGGTCCGTTAATGGCCATCATGGGATCACGGATTCAGAGGGGCGGTTAATCCGGTCGAATGGGGGCTAGTCGGGTGCCCCCGAGGGCGAAGTGGCTGGGCCTTCATCCCCGTCCGTGGGCCATCTTCGGGCAGGCCCATATTCTCTAGTGGGCTTCTCCTTTGAGGTCGGGCCGTGGGCCGTTGTAATTCGGGCTGGTCCATATTAGTCGTAACAATTTCCCCCATCGCCCGGACCGTTCGGCTTCCGTCGGTTCGGTTCGGGTGATGTGACTCTTTCATGATCCGACGGGTGCGTTAGTCGAGGTTCCGCTATTAAGTGAATGTCATTATTACCGCTCCGTTTGAACTCCCGTTGGTGTAGTTTCCGAAGCATCGCCGCCGCCTTGATGTCGCCACGTGTCCCTTGCATTCATCTCCACCATGCGCAGGGTCATTCAAATGGCACCAGGAAAGGAGCGCCGACATCAGTTAGTCGAACGTGGCCAGATTTTCCTTCAGCATCTCCTTTGTCTAATCCTTCTCCAACTCCTCGTCATGTCGTCTTCTCATGCCCCCGGTTCGGGTCGCCCAGAGGATGCAGTCCGCCTCGACTCATCTGATAGCCCCGGCTCGGCGGTCTGTAGTCAGGAGGGTGACCCCTCGGGGGTGCCTTCGGAGGTTCTGGGATGTCCTTCTTCCTTCTGTGCCACCTCCGTCGGAGATTTGCGCGCCCGCTACCTTCTACCCTCATACTCCATCCGGGCCCCTGGGCCTAACGAGCGGATTTGCTTTCCGGGTCTGAAGGCGGTCGGGGTGTATGAGGTGTGCTTCCGATTCGGGCTTCGGTTCCCCCTTCATCCTTTCATCGTTGAGTTTCTGCGTGCTCATCGTGTGGCCTTATGCCAATTCTGCCCCAACACGATCGGGCTCGTCATCGGGTTCGCCGTGCTCTGCCTTCAGAAGGGGGTGGTCCCCTCCCTCCGGCTCTTCTCCCAATTCTATCGTCTGAGCCGCCACCAGTCGGGGGCCTGGATTTATATTAGCGCTCGGCCCTCGAAGAGCCTGATACTGGGGCTGTCGAGCTCCGTCAAGCTCTGGAAGGGGGAGTATCTCTTCGTTGTCGGCCCGTCGGATATGGATTTCCCAACTCACTGGAGCGTCGACGTGATGCTGGCACTGGAGCTGGGTGACCCGACTACAGCTGAATTCGAGACCGTAGAGGCCCTGTTGGCGATCCCGTCGGGCGATCGGAAAGTCGCCGTTCTCTTTTCTGACCTCAATCTGCGGAAGACCGCGTGGCCCGCTGGTGAGTTTTGACGTCCTTCATCGCTCCGAAGATAATGCTCCATGTCCATTGTTCTTTGGCTGATAGGGTTGGTTGATGATGACTTTCCCCTGCGCAGGTGGGTTTCCCTCCTTGGCCCTTCCTCCTCAAGTCGGGATTCCGGACCCGGCCTCTCGGAGAGGGGATCATGTTCTAGCGGTCCGGAAGAAACAACGTGCTGACCGCCCGGCGGCTGGTGCCAAGAAGTCAAAGAGAAAGATCCCCCCTTCCTCCCAGCATGGCGTCCCTAAGAAGGTCCGCACCCTCGTCGGGGGGGTTAGTGCTTCATTGCCCCAGTGCCGGGATCTGTCACCCTCGGCCGAGGCGGTTTGGCCATGGGCTGGCCCCTCATCTTCGCAGCCGGGCCCTCTTCCTGACATATACGAGCGGTATCTAGGTGCGTTCTGCTCCGCCCCTACGGATTTACCGTTGGGGGAAGAGGGTCTTCTCCGTCCCCGCTTCCCCGTAGGAGCGGGTGAGTCAGTCTTTTTCGGCTGCGATGTGGCGACACGGGTGGCCGAGAACTGCAGTCTCTCCTCGGACCGAGCTGCTTTGGACGAGGTCAGTGGCGACCGTCTGGCCGCTTTCGTGGTACAAGCCGGCTAGCAGGTGGGGTTTTCTTCCCTAACCCAGTCTTTCGTTGTTACCTTCAACTTACTCCCGCTTCCTTCGTGTAGCTATCCTCTGTGGGGCTTTCGATGAGGCGCCAATTTGTGGCTCTCTCCAAGACTGAGGCAGATGCGGCGTCCGTTCCTGGGGCCCAGGAAGGCGAGGAGGAGGCCGATCACCTGTCCAAGGCGCTCGTGAAGTCCCTGGAGTCTCACGTGGACGAGCTTTCCTCTGCCCTGGAGAGGTCGGACCAGGAAAAAGCCTTAGCTCTGGTCGAGAAGTCCAAGGCCAAGGAGCGAATTGCCGCGCTCACCGTGGCCCCTGGCGCGGCGGCTGAGGCAGGCGCCGATCCGGCCCCTTTCATCACGGCCGATGTCCAAGAACTTAACGCCCTTCTGGAGGCGGCGGAAGAGCGGGAGAGGGCCTTCCTATCCCAGCTTAACGTGAGATCGAAAGAGATCGAGATGATCCGATCTGATCACCAACGACAGGTGGCCACTCTCGAGGGTCAAATTCGTGAGCTGGAGGATGTGGAACTTGCTAAGGTTGCCCAGGACGCCATGAAGGAATATGCCCTTTCCTTTGTCACTTAGGCCACGTCCTCGGCATTCGAGAAGGGCTTCGCCCGCTGCCTGACCGAGGTTCGAAAGAGGTTCCCGCTCGTGAAGATCAACCTCGAGGAGCTTCAAGCGTACTCGGATGAAGAGAAAGAGATCCTGGAGAGGTCTGGTGCCTCTCCAGCTGACGGTCTTGAGGGGGCCCCCCGAGAGGACGAGGGTGGGAGTGCCTAGATCCCTAGCCTGGTCCTTAAGTTTTTCCGGACCAGGGCTTTTGGTGTAGCCCCTCGTACAATCCCGCGAAAGTAAAGTGTCTTTTCCTCGTTTGTTATTGCTCACCTCCTCCCTTGGGGCGGAGCCTTTTTTTCGAGTCCTGACGGAGAAGAGTCGGCGCTCCTGCTGGGGGTGTTGTCCTCCGGGTCAGTTGGCGTGCCGACGGGCCGAAGGGATAGCCTCCAGCTTGGTTGGCGTGCCGACGGGCCGAGGGGGTTGCCCTCGGCTCGGTTAACGTGCAGCCGTATCGGGGGAGTTGCCCCCGGCTTGATTGGCGTGCCGACGGGCCGAGGGGGGTTGCCATCGGCTCGGTTAACGTGCAGCCGTATCGGGGGAGTTACCCCGGCTTTGATTGGCGTGCCGACGGGCCGAGTGAGTTACCGTCGGCTCGGTTAACGAGCAGCCGTATCGGGGGAGTTGCCCCCGGCTTTGATTGGCGTGCCGTCAGGCCGAGGGAGTTGCCCTCGGCTCGGTTAACGTGCAGCTGATCGATCCCGAGCGTACACCCAAAAGTGCGACCGTGTAGTTTTACCGCAAGCGCACGGTGTAGCGGCGAGCGGGTAATCGAACACAGGGAGGACGAATGAAAGTGCTTGCTCCGAACAACCTGGCTATTAGGAACGGAAAAGAGGGAGTTTGCCTTTGGCAATCCTGTCACAATCGTCAGACAAAGTACGGAAATATCAAATCAAATAAAGACGCCTAGGGAATGGGGAATCCCCGCTACTCACCGTATCTCGTCAATGTGATTCATTGGTATCAAAATTGCTAGGGTAGAATCTCGGATGAACTAGTTGCAACTGAATATAAAACCTAGCTCACGCTCTCGCGCTGTTGCCGGTCTGTAGCTATCCTAGGTTCGGGTCCAATCTCTTGCAAACCCTAGCCTAGTTGAGCTAGCATTAGGATCAACATCATCATTCAATCGCGCCCCGAGCCCACTCTCGTGCAAACTCGGGCCGCGACCTAGGTTGGGATAGTTCCTACCCGTCCAATCTCTTGCAAACGGGTATCGGCATGGACTTGCAACCGAGAACCCTAGTATCGGTCCAATCTCTTGCAAACCAATACTACGGAAACTCAATTTCAACCCAATTCGGATTTCTAGGGTTTCCTATCGAATTGGGATCCAATCTCTTGCAAATCCCAATCGGTATGAACTCCTAGCCATCCGTAATAAATCGATCCCAAACTAACCCTAATAGCAATTCTAGCAATATTTCTACCAAGTCATCACAAATCTGAAATTGGGCTCGTAGGGTTCATCCCCACGCCCCAAGACGTATAGACTACTCACAATTCATATCACAATTGCAAAAATAATCAATTGAAATAAGCATAGAATTCATCACAATATTCAAATAAGCAATAAAAATGAGATTTTTAGTGGAGAGGGAGACAAACCAATTGAGTTCTTCAAGAATCTAACAAAAATAAACTTTTCTCTCCTCTCCAATCACAAGAATCAAAAGCTAAAAAGTTCAATCTAAAAAGCTGCAAAAAGTAAAGGAAAAAGCTCTCTAACCTCGGTTAAAAACTGGGGTTAAATACCCCCCAAAATCGTCCAAAAAACTGTGACCAAAATGCCCCTGCGTAGCCTGAAAATCGCAATTTACGCTACAGGCAGCGCGTCGCACTCGGCCGAGTGACAAAAGTCGCTCGGCCGAGTGACAAACCCTGAGAATTTCCAATAAGTCTTGGTCTTCGGGGGTCTTCACTTCGGGGGCGGCTCGGCCAAGTGAGTTGTCGTCACTCGGCCGATGGCTTCTATATACTCGGGCGGTCGGCATTTTCCACTCGGCCGAGTGGGTCTTCTGAAGCTCAGGCAGACGAAAAACAGTAAGTTGGCTCTTTTTGATGGGCTTCGTCTGAGTGCCACTCGAGCGGACGGAGTCTCGTCACTCGGCCGATGTGGCTTCCGATGCTCGGCCGAGTGCACACATGAAGCGTGTCCGATCTGGTCGGCCGAGCGGGGTCTCGCTGGTCGGCCGAGTGACTCCTTCACTCGGCCGAGTGAGACACCAAAAATGCCTAAACAGCTTGTTTTTGCCTCCTCGTCGCTCCTACGACGTTCTTTCTTCTTCCGCTCCTCTCCAACAGCAAAATACCCCTCGGGGAAGTCTTCAGTGACACTCTGGAGTAGGCGTATCAGGGGATCACTCCAAATCGCTCCAAATCGCTCCAAATCTCCTGAAATACGACAAAAACAACAAATCGTGAAAAGCATCGCAATTTTGTCGATATATCGTGAAAAACGTGATTCGAGCGATCTAAATGGCATGCAATCATGCGGAAAAAAGGTGTAAAATAGGGAGTGATCAAAATCCCCCAAGCTTACCTCTTACTCGTCATCGAGGAAGATAAGTAAAAGGCGAACCCGGTGGATTCAGAAAACGAAAACGACGAAAAACGAAAAACGAAAAACGAAGAAAAACGAAGAACGAAGAACGAAAAAGAAAGAAGAAAGCGAAGAGGGAAGCTGCTAGATCATTTTCTCAGGACGTGGGTTTTGCTTACTCATATAGCATGCACCGAATGTAAAACACATGTCAAAGACTTTTATTTTGATATCATAGTATAATGGTGCAAAAAGAAATAGAAAACCCAAGAATAATGATATAGCATGAAAAACGGAATAATTTTAGAATTAACATCGTCTGAATCATTTAAAGCGGTATACAACATCGCAGATCACACACTTTTCAATTGAACGCTTTCTAAGAGGAGTATAAGAATATCACGCAATAGAATAGAAAGAATAGAAAAGTGTGGATTTCATGAAATGAGTGCTAGGTATAGATTTCTGGATTTCGTGAAGCTAAAACGATCTCACCGAGTATAGAATATTACTTAGCCTAGGTTGTCGTGCAACGTCAAGTAGTCACTCTCTCACACATCATTGGATTCCCTCCCCCAAACTTATCTATAAGCGTGGTGGCATAAAAAACAATATTCACATCCCCATTTTTTATGAAGCTCCAAAAGTAATGAAAATAAAACAAAAGGAGAGAAGAAAGAGAGAACATGAGATGAGATCGTTTATTGAGATTCTTTTCTCTCTTTTTTTCTTTTTCTTTTCTCTTTTTTTTCTTTTCTCTTTTTTTTCAAATAGCATATATACACAATGATCCCAAATCAAAGAGAAATAAGGATATACAAGAATTTTTCTTTTCCTTTCTTTGGTTTTGGGAAATTTGGAGCTAGGAATTAATAGCGGGGGAAATGCCATATAATAGATTCGCTAAGGGGAGATTCACCAATGATTTTAAAATAGAGAATTGATGTTCAAGATATGTGGAGAAAGAAATAAATATGTCTCTCGGTTCACTCTATAGGACGTGCACGACAACTTCAGCAGGGTAATCTAATCTACTCAGTTTCGATCACAAAAAAGCTAACTAATCCAGATTTATCATAGCTAACATCATTCAATCATCCTGAAGTGAAATGTACAAATCATGCATATAGAAGTGATATAGGAAAAGAAAACGATACTCCAGATATAAGCGTTCAATGCGTGAATCTTGGTGTGTTTTCTGCGATAGCATACATATGAATATTCAGACTCAGCTAATAATAAAATTTCATCCATTTTCATGCGGGAAAGTGTGGGTTACTATCTCTAAATGCAAGGCAAATCACAGCGTATGATATCAGAAATAAAATCTAAGACATGACAAATATAGCATGCATATTGAGAAAGCTAACTCCACGTCATCATCATCACAGAAAAGTCATCTCTAGCATGAGATGAAAAAGAAATAAAGATAAAGAGGGAAAATAAAACTATTTATAATGCAGCACACAGAGAAATAAGAAAAACGTGATGCATGGTAAAATAAAAGAAAAAATGATGAAAATAAGTGCAAAAGCGGAAAATGGCGTGAAAAAACTAAAAATAAAGGTGGTAAATCGAAAAGAACGTGAGAACTCACTCCCCCAAGCTAAATGGCACAGTGTCCTCAATGTGCAAAGTGTGGCACACCGAGAGACGTGTAATGTGAGGGGTAGGTGAGGATGCATGCATGATGAAAAAGAAAATAAAAATAACGAAATAAAAAATATGATGCAGACATGAAGCATGCAGATATAGGAGTGATACAGATATAAAAGTGTGACACCAAAAACTCTCCCTCGCTCCCAAAAAAGATATATATAGATGTGTACAAAATGTGGAACCAAAAACAGTGAGGGGAGGGGGGGTGGGCAAAGATAAATCGTCAGGACCCAGCAGAAACGGGCAGCACAACGGCAAAAAGAATCAATGGCATCAAGGGTGCCTAAGAGGGTGGGGTTGCGTCGTCTCCGTCCTGAGGCGGAGGTGGTGGTGGTGGTGGCTGGACAGGCTGCTGAGCGGGTGTGGGTGTGGAAGTGGAAGCAGGCTGGGTGTGTGTGGTAGTGGGGGTGGGAACCTGCTGGGTGGGTGGGGGCACGCGAGGAAGCCGCTCTAGAACCTGGGTGAGGCAATAGTGAATGTGCGGTAGCAGGTCGAAGCGGCGAGCCATATCGGTGACGGTGGCGGACAGGGTCCTAAGGTCACCTCTGAGGCCACTCACCGCCCCCTCGAGAGCACGAATGCTCTGAAGTACAGTGTCGAGGGGAGGTGGTGCGGAGGGACGCACCGGTCTGTGCTGTGCAGGACGAGGCTGGCGTACTCGGGTGGCGTAGGTGATGGGCTCAGCAGGCATGTGGAGGAAAGGTGATGTGCTCACAAGTGTGGGCCTGGCCTCAGTGCGAGGCTGGGCAGGACGGTAAGAAGTGGAGGCAACAACAACGGAAGTGGAGTATAAAAGTGGCAACGAGGCGGCTAGAGAGGTCGGCGACACAGACGTGTGGACAGACGCCGCGACACTCTCAGAAAATACGGCAGCGGTGGAGACAGAGGTGGGAACCACGGTCTCCACTGCGGCAGCAAAAGAGGGCTCTCCGCACTCAACTATAGTCGGTGGGCGCTCGGGAAGTGCAGAGGAAACGGGCTCAACGGACAGAGGGCCAGTGGTGGTGGTGGGCGTGGAGGTAGTGGGGGTGGTCGTAGGCGTGGAAGCAGTGGAGGTGGGCTCAGCGAGGGTACTCCCGACACCGACAGAAGTGTGGACAGAGGTGTCGGGAGGAGCAGAAATATCAGGGATAGGCTGAGGGGCCACGGGGTCAACAGGTGCAGCGGGCTCAGCAGGTGCAGCGGGGTCAGCGGGTGCAGCGTGGGCAGCGTGGGCCTGCTCAGCCTCCTCGGCCTCGAGCACGTAGGCGGCGGGGATCAGGAGATCCATCGCCGGAAGCCAGTCCACCTGTGCTGGTGCAATCTGAGTCCGATCTGGGCTCGGAAGGATCATGTAATCCGCACCATATGGACCATGCAACCAAACCCAGTGCCGCTGACCATGCGGACGAAGCATCTTCATCCGGGCCATGACATCTATGGACAGTGAAGTGGGGTCCGGTGCTCGTCGCAGGTCATCAGGGAAGTCCTCGCCGGTCATCAGGGCGAGCAAGGTGATCAGACCGCCGCAACATATCGGTGAGTGGGCGCCCACCGATACGATGATGCGATCTAAATACCAGCTCGCGATATCAATCACGACGGCGGGGACCAGATCGTCGCTATCCCTAGCTAGAGCTCTGGGACGCGTCATCGCGTAGAGCATATAAAGCTCCGGCGTGGACATCGTCCCAGGCTCATACCTCGCCAAAAAGGTAGTCGCCATAAGGCGCTGAGCTATGCGGAGGCAGGGATGGACGATGGCCGAGGCCTTGGCCCTACTAGGGTCGAAGGCAGCGTAAAGACCCGTAATCCGGGCCCAGAAAGCGTCGGCATCGAAGGAAGGTGGGGGGACGTGAGTGGGGGCGTAACCACGGTCGGCCCCCGGGGACGTCGGGCCACGAGAAGAAAGCTCTCATCATACCGAGAGTGACCTGGCACTCCCGGTCCATGAACCTAAACGAGCATCCCTCGTCGGTCCGGGCGATCGAACTAAGCACCTCAAGTGTCGGACGGATAAACGTGTCCGCCGACACCTGAAAGAAATCTCGCTAGCCCACGTTGTCGTACAACGTGAGCATCCCCTCGAGTACCCCCAGGCGTCCTAGGTCTGCAAGGTGTGCGAACCTGGAGGGTACGATCGAGCGCTGGGAAATGCGCTCGAAGGCGACGTGGTGTGCGTCGTCCCTGAACGTAATCCCCAGCGGCCCGATAAGTGGAGCCGGTGGTGGTGGCTGTGGGACGGCAGGGAGTGGCTGTGCTGGGTGAATGGGCTGTGCGGGCTCTGCAGGCTGTGCGGGGTGTGCGGGGCCTGCAGGCTGTGCTGGGTGAACGGGGTGTGGTAGAGTGGGTGGAGGAGAGTCCTCCACCTCGTGGGAGGGGCCGGCATCATCCGACCGCTTCCGCTTGGCGGAAGCTCTCCTCGACCGCGGCCGTGTCCGGGGCGGCATATGGGCCCCGAATGCTCACCAAAAGCAATAAAAATGCGGCGTGCGTAAAATAAAGGAAAGAATATACCACGACACGCCGTGAGAGCAAAGTAATGGAAGCGTGCGAAGGCGACGCCTCCACGTAGCCCAAAACAATCCCTGGAAGCTCCCCTGGGCTCCCCTAAGCTCCCCAATAGAACCTGCGCATGAAACGGAGATATCAGCGAGTAATATTCAAAACGTACGGGGCGTTAGGGGTATAATAGATAGAAACTGAATTTAATTTGGGTTTGGGGTTCGTTAAACACATGGATCGTCAAGAAATACGAGAGAGAGAGGAGAAAATAGGGCGATTAAGGCGTTACCGGAGGTGGCCGGATGCGTGGCCGCCGGCGGCGACTCGGGCGAGGGGCGGCGGCGTTCGGCCAGAGGTGGGTGGCCAAGCGCCGACGCGGGCGAGAGATCGAGCGAGCGAGGGGGGGAATCGGGCGCTGAGGGAGTTGAGGGGTCGGGGCTGAGCGATTTAATTCGTTTCGAAAAACGCCCCCCCCCCCCCCCCCCCCCCCCCCGCTCCCTTTTATAGCAAAAGTTACGACTCGGCCGAGTGACTGGATCGCTCGGCCGAGTGAACTCAACGGAAAAATTCCTCCCCGCTACGCTTCGGCCGAGTGGCCTTGCCACCCTCGGCCGAGTGGAGTTAGTCCATTCGGCCGAGTGGCGCAAGCTACTCGGCAAGACTCGCCCTAGGAGCGTATCTGTTTTACTCGGCCGAGTGAATATATATACTCGGCCGAGTAGCAATTATACTGAAATCAAGAAAAGAAACAGAGAGTTGGGTACAGCAGACTTCTCTCATTCGTGAGCCGCTCGGCCGGACGAACTTAAGTGCTCGGCCGAGTGACTAGTATACTCGGCCGAGTGAACCCTGTTTTCTACTGTTTGTCTTCGTTTGGGCTCTAAACTCTGTTTTTCTTCCTCCAGTCGATTTCATCTTCCTCCTAAGCATCGAGCGCCTTCCTGGAGCGCTCCTCGTCGCCTTGTTCATCCTCCTAATGATAGGTACCTCGTTCTCCTCTCTTGTCAAAGAAAAATAGGACCCGTTATCACGAAATTTTTGGGCGAATGACTCAAAACACTAATAATTTCTAAAACAAAACTAAAGGAAAAGTAAAAATAAAGCTATAACCGTCGGGTTGCCTCCCGACAAGCGCTCGTTTAAGGTCGTGAGCTCGACCCCCTATGATTTTCAATTAATGCGGGATGTTTGGTGCATATGAGATGCACCCGTCAAATTTCCCGGGGAGAACGCTTGGATTCGGAAGTTGCGGCGGCGTGTTCTCCCTCGGTGCTCCTTTGCCTCGGGTAGTGTTAGGGGGTGGCTCCCCCAAGCTAGCACTTGCTCCGGTCCTCGGCTTCTCCGGTGACGCCGATTTCCGTATCGGTGGAGCTTTCTTCGGAGACTTCAATTTGGAGAGCTTGCAGAGCTCTCGAATCCTCGTGACATAAGCGTCGCCTTCATCAATTTCAATGGAGAAGTCGGGGGAATGCTCCATCTTCTCTTCTTGGTCCAAATCCGGCCCTTCCTCAAGATCTTCTTTGAATAGAGCGCCGATCGAATGGGGGATCGCCTCCTCAATAACCTCGTTAAGGAGGTCCATATAGTCCAGCTCCCCGTGGTAAGGCATGTGTTTCATTGCCTTGGGAATATGAAGCTCCACCTCGATGTTGCCGACATTCAATGTTAAAGTTCCTTCACGTACGTCGACAATGACACCGGCGGTGGCGAGGAACGGGCGTCCGAGTATTAGTGACGTATCTCCCTCCTCCTTAACATCCATGATCACGAAGTCACATGGCAAACATATGCCCCCCGGGACTTGTAGCGGGATGTCCTCTGCGATCCCTACCGGCCTTGTGATCCGTCCATCGGCTAGTTGTATCCGCATGTCGGTAGGCTTCAATTTCGTGCCGGTATTTAGCCTTAGGAACATAGAGAGAGGCATGAGGCTTACACTAGCCCCTAAGTCCACCAACGCTTTTTGTAGAGGGACGCCGCCCAAGGTGCAAGGAATTCGAAAACTCCCCGGATC
The DNA here is from genome assembly GCA_030789695.1 of Scilla litardierei. NCBI lineage: Eukaryota > Viridiplantae > Streptophyta > Magnoliopsida > Asparagales > Asparagaceae > Scilla > Scilla litardierei. Next base: position 145,725,603 of record CM061136.1, read on the forward strand.
TTTGAATTTAGTCGGCTCCTTCTCTCTCTTGGTGAACCAAGATCCCTCCTCGGCGAGCATAATTTTCTCCTTCCTCTTTCTTCCCGAAATCAAATCCTTTAAAAATTTAGCGTATGTCGGGATTTCCACGATAGCGTCGAGGAAAGGAATGTTGAGGCTAACCCCTCTCAAATACTCGAGAAACTTTGCTAGCCGTTTCTCCATTTTTGCTCTAGCAAGCCTCTGGGGGAAGGGGACCGGTGGCATAAAACGCCTCTATTCAATCAATTGCTCCACTCTAGACTTCTCCTTTTCTTGCGGCTCTTTCTCCGGCTCAACTTCAATGTCCGGCTCAATTGGCTCTACATTCTCCTCCACGGGCTCCTCGGTTGGAATCATGGCGGGAGTGGTATCCTTCCCGCCTCTAGTTGTAACGGCAACCACGGCATTGATGTGGCCGGTGTTGCCCCGTGGGTTTTGCTCGGGTTGAGCCGGCAATTGTTGAGTATTCCGATTTAGCAACGCCAATTGCTCCGAGATTTGGGCTACAACGGTTGTAAGGGAGTCTTGGCCCGCCTTCAAGGAAGCATTGATCTTCTTTTGCTCGACCATAAACTCCTCCACCTTAGCTTCAAATTCGGATCGGTGTTGAGCTTGTGGAGGGTTTGGATTTCTCCACCCTTGATTGTATCCGGGCGGCCTATAGGGTGTAACTTGTTGCTTTGGTGCGAAATTTTGTTGTGAAGGCCCCCTCGGTTGATAATGTTGTTGTTGTGGCGGTGGTCGAGCTTGTTGAGGTAGTTGTTGTGGTGGGTTCAACGCTCCTTCATTGTTGGCATAGGAGAAACCGGGATGGTTTCTAGTGGCCGGATTGGCCCAATATCCTTGGTTCCCCGCGACGTATTGAACTTGCTCCAAGGATCCCTCTCCTTGCTCTCCTCCCAAATACATAGCTTGAGATTGGTCTTGCCAATCACACATTTGATTCGTTGGTGCGGATGTGGAAGGGGTTCCTTGGGGCTCTGTGATATACTTCCCCAATCTCTCCACTACCTTGTGGAGAGAATCAAACTTGTTCGTCAGCTCCGCTGCGGCCTTTGCCTCATAGATGCTAGATGGCTTCAAGGAGGACGTAGAGTGTCCTCGCTCATCGCCCCATTGTTGATTATTTGAGGCCATCTCCTCAATTAGGGCCGTAGCTTCGTCGGGAGTCTTGGATAGGATAGCACCATTTGCCGCGGCATCAATAATCTGCTTGGTCCCTGGTTGGAGACCATTGTAGAAGCTATGCACTAGCTCCCAATCTTCAATGCTATGGTGGGGGCACTGATGCTACAGATCTTTAAAACGCTCCCAAGCCTCGTAGAGTGTCTCTTGAGGTCCTTGCTTGAAGGACATAAGAGCACTCCTAATCTTTACCGTCTTGGAGGGCGGATAGAACTTGTCAATGAATGCACTCGCCAACTCGTCCCATGTGGTAAAGACTCCCTCAGCTTGCGTCCTCAACCAATAAAGAGCTTTATCCTTTAATGTGAAGGGGAAGAGGCGCAGTCTGATGGCATCGATGGAGACCCCCCGTCATCTGAAATGTGGCGCACTTCGACAAAAATAGTTGGATGTGGTAGTGGGGATTTTCATGGGCATTCACATGAAATGGATCCTGCTGCATCAAAACCACTAGTCTGGTCTTCAGCTCAAAATTCTTGTCAGCCGCCAACTCCGGCATGGCAATGGATGAGGTCGTAGAAGAGGTCTTAGGCCGAAGCCTATCTCGAATAGAAATAATCCTCGCCATTCTTGCCGTTAATTGTTCCGCAGTTTTCGGGTTGGTCATAAACCTCCCTTCCGGATCTTGTCTCCTCTCCGCTCTGATTCTCCGCACAGTACGTTCAATCTCGGGATCAAATAATATAGCTTCAGGGTCCGCAGTGGATCTCGTGTACATACACGGGAAAACAAAGTTTCAAAGAAGTGATTAGCACAATGGAAGGGTTAGACAAAAATAAAGAAATAAAACAAAAAGAAAGAAATATCTAGGGTGGTAAGATCAAACACAATCGCCTCTCCGGCAACGGCGCCAAAAACTTGATCGCTCCGGAATGTAACCCAAAAGTGCGATCGTGTAGTTTTACCGCAAGCGCACGGTGTAGCGGCGAGCGGGTTATCGAACACAGGGAGGACGAATGAAAGTGCTTGCTCCGAACAACCTGGCTATTAGGAACGGAAAAGAGGGAGTTTGCCTTTGGCAATCCTGTCACAATCGTCAGACAAAGTACGGAAATATCAAATCAAATAAAGACGCCTAGGGAATGGGGAATCCCCGCTACTCACCGTATCTCGTCAATGTGATTCATTGGTATCAAAATTGCTAGGGTAGAATCTCGGATGAACTAGTTGCAACTGAATGTAAAACCTAGCTCACGCTCTCGCGCTGTTGCTGGTCTATAGCTATCCTAGGTTCGGGTCCAATCTCTTGCAAACCCTAGCCTAGGCGAGCTAGCATTAGGATCAACATCATCGTTCAATCACACCCCGAGCCCACTCTCGTGCAAACTCGGGCCACGACCTAGGTTGGGATAGTTCCTACCCGTCCAATCTCTTGCAAACGGGTATCGGCATGGAATTGCAACCGAGAACCCTAGTATCGGTCCAATCTCTTGCAAACCGATACTACGGAAACTCAATTTCAACCCAATTCAGATTTCTAGGGTTTCCTATCGAATTGGGATCCAATCTCTTGCAAATCCCAATCGGTTTGAACTCCTAGCTATCCGTGATAAATCGATCCCAAACTAACCCTAATAGCAATTCTAGCAATATTTCTACCAAGTCATCACAAATCTGAAATTGGGCTCGTAGGGTTCATCCCCACGCCCCAAGGTGTATAGACTACTCAAAATTCATATCACAATTGCAAAAATAATGAATAGAAATAAGCATAGAATTCATCACAATATTCAAATAAGCAATAAAAATGAGATTTTTAGTGGAGAGGGAGACAAACCAATTGAGTTCTTCAAGAATCTAACAAAATAAACTTTTCTCTCCTCTCCAATCACAAGAATCAAAAGCTAAAAAGTTTAATCTAAAAAGCTGCAAAAAGTAAAGGAAAAAGCTCGCTAACCTAGGCTAAAAACTGGGGTTAAATACCCCTCAAAATCGTCCAAAAAACTGTGACCAAAATGCCCCTGCGCAGCCTGAAAATCGCAATTTACGCTACAGGCAGCGCGTCGCACTCGGCCGAGTGACAAAAGTCGCTCGGCCGAGTGACAAACCCTGAGAATTTCCAGTAAGTCTGGGTCTTCGGGGGTCTTCACTTCGGGGGTTGCTCGACCGAGTGAGTTGTCTTCACTCGGCCGATGGCTTCTCTTCACTCGGGCGGTCGGCATTTTCCACTCGGCCGAGTGGGTCTTCTGAAGCTCAGGCAGACGAAAACAGTAAGTTGGCTCTTTTTGATGGGCTTCGTCTGAGTGCCACTCGGGCGGGCGGAGTCTCGTCACTCGGCCGATGTGGCTTCCGATGCTCGGCTGAGTGCACACATGAAGCGTGTCCGATCTGGTCGGCCGAGCGGGGTCTCGCTGGTCGGCCGAGTGACTCCTTCACTCGGCCGAGTGAGACACCAAAAATGCCCAAACAGCTTGTTTTTGCCTCCTCGTCGCTCCTACGACGTTCTTTCTTCTTCCGCTCCTCTCCAACAGCAAAATACCCCTCGGGGAAGTCGTCGGTGACACTCTGGAGTAGGCGTATCAGGGGATCACTCCAAATCGCTCCAAATCTCCTGAAATACGACAAAAACAACAAATCGTGAAAAGCATCGCAATTTTGTCGATTTATCGTGAAAAACGTGATTTGGGCGATCTAAATGGCATGCAATCATGCGGAAAAAAGGTGTAAAATAGGGAGTGATCAGCAGCCGTATCGGAGGAGTTGCCCCGGCTTTGATTGGCGTGCTGTCGGGCCGAGGGAGTTGCCCTCGGCTCGGTTAACGTGCAGCCGTATCGGGGGAGTTGCCCCGGCTCAGTGGGCTAGTCAGCCTGGGGCGCGACCCCATGTCTTTTGACTAGCCGATGAGGTCGACCTCTGAGGTCTTCCCTTCGACCGACTCGCCCGGGGAGCTACCCCTGGCCTCTTGGTCGGTAGGTTCGCCGGTCCGCTGGGGGATTTGCCCCCGGCCGGTTCGAGTAGTTTCGTTGGCTGGGAGGGCTATCCTCACCTAGCGGCCGGCCCACTCCGAGATTCGGCCCTGGGGAGTTTCCCGACCAGGCGAATCGTGGAGGGGGGGCCAGCCTGATTGGGGGTCGTCCCTTGTCCTTATGTGGTGCCGTCCAGACACTCCCTTGGCGGGGTCCCCCCTCTCTAAGAGATTTTCTACAGCCATGCTATAAAAGGAAAGCAGGATCAAATCAATTTATTGAGCATGGGGGAAAAAGAGTTACATTCGCGGGCGATCCCGTAAGCTTTACTGGTAATACTTGCGCAAATGCTCAGCATTCCAAGAATGGGTGAGGGTCTTTCCCTCCGGGGTTGCTAGCCGATAGGTAGCGGGTCCTAGAACTTCGATCACCCGGTAGGGACCTTCCCACTTGGCTGACAGCTTTCCTTTGCGCGCGACCTCTGGGCAGAAGACCGCCTTTCTAAGGACCAAATCCCCTTGGCGAAAACTCTGCTCCTTGACGCGTGAATTATAGTAGTGTGCCACCTTTTGCTTCTGGCGGATGATGGTGGCCAAGGCCTGTTCTCGTCGTTCACCCAGGAGCTCCAAGCCGAGCTCCAAACCCTCGGCGTTTCTTTCCTCGTCGAAATGTCGGATGCGGAGGGACTCCTCGCCCACCTCGACTGGGACCACCGCTTTGGCGCCATAGGTGAGCATGAATGGGGTCTCAGCCGTGGCTTGTTTGTTGGTCGTACGATAAGACCAGAGTATCCCGGGAAGCTCTTCAGGCCACTTCCCTTCGGCGCCTTTTACTTTCTTGCGGAGGGGTTCTATGATGCATTTATTGGCGGCCTCCGCCATCCCGTTGGTTTGGGGGTGCGCCACCGAGGCGAAGAGTAGCTTGATCTTCCATTCGGCGCAGAAGTCTTTAAACCCAGCTGAGTCAAACTGCTTTCCGTTGTCGGTGACGATGGCGCGGGGGATTCCGAATCTGGAGATGATGGAGTTCCATACGAAGTTCTTTACCTTCTTCCAGGTGATTGAGGCTAGATGTTCGGCTTCGATCCATTTGGTGAAGTAGTCCACGTCCACGATCAGGTATTTCCTTTTCCCTCAACCCGTCGTGAACAGTCCCAGGATATCGAGCCCCCACTTCGCAAAAGGTATCGGGCTGATGATCGGGACAAGCTCTGAAGGGGGGATGGTCCCGGTGCTGGCGAACCTTTGGCATTCCTGGCACCTCTGGACGTATTCTGTCGCGTCGTGTATCAGGGTCGGCCAGTAGTATCCTTACCTCAAGATCTTCTGGGCGATGGTTGTGCCTCCATGGTGGTTCTCGCAGGTCCCCTCGTGCACTTCCCTGAGGACGTAGTCCGATTCCTGGGGGCCGAGGCACTTAAGGTAGGGGAGGATGTCCGTCTTTGTCCACCGTCATCTGTAGAGGGCTCCTTCGTGCATCACGTACCGAAGCGCCTTCCTCTCCAAGGTTCGACGTTCATCCACATCGGTCGGTGTTTGCCCATGGGTGAGGTATCGGATGATTGGGTCCATCCAGGTGGGGTCTCCGTCAATCGCCATCACCTCCTTCTCTTCCGTGCTGGGGCTCCTGAGGTTTTCTATATAGACGGTGCGACCCAACTCCCTGGGCAAGGAGGAAGCAAGCTTGGATAGAGCGTCTGCTCGGGAATTCTCCGACCGTGGGAGGTGAAGGGTCTCGGCCCTTTTGAATTGGACATCTCAGTCTTGGCCGTGGCCAGGTAGCCCTGTATCGTCTCTTCGTGCGCCTCGTAGCTCCCTTGCAGTTGGTTGACGATGAGCTTCGAGTCACTAAGGAGCCGTACGTACTCAGCTCCAAGTTCTCGGGCCAGCCTCAGGCCGTTTATCGCGGCCTCATACTCGGCCATGTTGTTGGTGGCCGGGAACTCGAACCTAAACGCGTATTCGACGACGTTCCCCTCGAGAGATCGAATCGTGATCCCGGCCCCGCTCCCTGCCCGGGTCGCCGAGTCGTCTACATGAATAATCCACGTGTCCTGGTCACCTGAGTGGCCAGCCGAATTGATGTCCGTCATAAGTAAGTACAAGGGTTGGTTTGTTACCGTTACTGAGACGTCCTCTGGCGAGAGGGTCCTTTCTTCTATGGTACACTCGGCGATGAAATCAGCTAGGGCCTGCCCTTTGATGGTCGTGCATGGCTTGAATCACAGGTCGAATTTGCTCAACTCGACCCCCCAGTTCAGTATCCTTCCCATGCGGTCAAACCTTTTGAGGTTCTGTTCCAACTGGGAATCGGTTAGGACCAGTATCGTGTGAGCCTGGAAGTAGGGTCGGAGCCGTCTGGCTGAGAGGAGGAGGGCGTACGCCAACTTCTCCATTGGTGTGTACCGCCCCTCAGTGTCTTTCAAGACACGACTGGTGTATTATACCGGCCTTTGCACCCCTTCATCCTCCCGGATCAACACCGAGCTCACCGCTTCCATCGTGCAGGCCAAGTAGAGGCTCAATGACTCCCCCTCTCGTGGCTTGGAGAGGAGTGGTGGGATGCGGAGGTACTCTTTGAGATCGGCGAATGCTCGGGAGTAGTCCTCATCCCATGGTATTGTCTTCCTCTCGTCGGCTGATGTGGCGATGGCCTTCCTCAAAGTTTTGAAGAACGGGAGAAATCTTTCCGCCGACCGGGACAGAAATCGCCCGAGGGCGACGATGCGGCCATTCAACTTCTGCAGCTCCTTGATGGTTGTCGGCTCCCGCATGTTAATCAGTGCCTCAATTTTGTCGGGGTTGGCCTCGATCCCACGATTGGTGATCATGAATCCTAGGAACTTGCCGGATCTCACCCCGAACGTGCATTTCGCGGGATTGAGCCGAATGTTGTACCTTCGTAGCCGTTCGAAGGTTTCCCTTAGGTCGGCGATATGGTCAGCAGGATCCTTTGATTTCACCAGCATGTCGTCGACGTAGACCTCCAGGTTTCTTCCTATCTGGGAGTCGAACACCTTGTTGACCATTCTTTGGTAGGTTACCCCGCGTTCTTCAATCCAAAGGGCATTTTCTTGTAGCAGAAGGTCCCTCGGTCCTTCGTGAAAGCCGTCATCTCTTCATCGTCAGGATTCATCTGGACCTGGTTGTACCCAAAGTAAGCGTCCATGAAGCTGAGCATCTCGTATCCCGAGGCGTTGTCTACGAGGTGGTTGATCCGTGGCAGCGGATAGCTGTCCTTGGGACAGGCTTTGTTGAGGTTGCTAAAATCCACACACATTCGCCACTTCCCGTTGGGTTTCTTGACCATTACCACGTTGGATAGCCATTTGGGGTACTAGACTTCTCGGATGAAACTGGCGTCGAGGAGTCGCTCTACTTCATCAGAGGCTGCCTTCATCATTTCGCCACCTAGGTTCCGCTTCTTCTGCCGGACGGGCCTGAAGTTGGGGTCGGCGTTCAATCGGTGAACGATCACCCGGGGATCAACGGCAGGCATGTCCTCGGCCGACCACGTGAAGACGTCCAGGTTAGCCTCCAGGCACTCGACCAGCTTGCGCTTCGAGTCAGGATCCAGCCCTGACCCAATGGAGACGAATCTCCCCTCGACGTTCGTGACGGGGATCTGCTCTTGTTCTTCCACAGGGGTGGGTCTCGGTCCATGCCTCAGGTCGAGTGAGGCCATTGGATCGCCCGGCCCTCCGACGACCTTCTCGTCTATCAGGTGGTAGCAGATCTTCTCTCCCTTTGTGTCGCCGTTGATTTGCCCGACCCCCTTTGGGGTCTGAAACCTGATTGTCCTGTGGAGCATCGAGACCACCGCATCGATAGCATTGAGGAGGGGGCAGTCGATGATCCCGTTGTACGCCGAGCCGACCTTCAGCACAATGAACTCCACCGTCAGCGTCACCGAATTGGGTGCTCCCCCAAGCGTGACCGGGAGGTGGATCGCCCCGATGATAAGTGCGGAGTGTCCCGTGAAACCCACCACGGGCCCCGTGCACGGCTCCAAGTCTTCGCCACGCAGCCCCATCCTCTCCAAAGTCGACGTGAAGAGGATATCGCACGAGCTGCCAGTGTCGACTAGCAGCCGTCGCACCACGGAGGTATCCACGATCAGGGATACCACCAACGCTTCGCTCGATCCCGGCCTTTCCTGCGTTCTCTCGGTTCTACTGCCCTGGGAAGCTAATGGTCGGCCGCCGGTCTCCCCAGTACTGTCCTATACACGATCTGAGCTCGCTGCCTGGCTCATGTGCCCTGGAGGCACGGCCTCACTCTGCCTGCCATGGCGTTGGTCAGTGCCCACCGCCGGGGCCGCGCCTCTTCTCCGCCGCGGGGGGCGGAGCCGTGTCATTGTCGGTGTGGTTGTTTTACGTGGGTGTTGTTCGTTCCCACAGACGGCGCCGGATGTTTACGGGTGTTTTCTCACCACAGTTCGTTGACCGTTGGCTGTGTGGTCAACGTGGTCAAGGGGCCGACTTGGGGGTCCCTTGGGATCGCCGAGCCCACTTGTTCTCGGCGTGAGAGAGCTGAGGGGAAGCCTTGGCTCGATGGGTCGCGCTCGGCCTCGGTTGAGTCACGCTCGGCCTCGGTCGGATCCGCGTCGAGGGGTAACCTCGGTGCCTTGCAAGTGTGTTGATGCCTGTGCAGCCGTCCACCTGACGGCTGCGATGGGTGTAACCGACCGACGCTGAGGGGTGGCCTCGGCGCCATGGATATCTTCTACCTGGACAAATGAGGAAACTCGTCAGGGAGGCCGGACCTAGGTTCCGGCCAAATCCCCTCCGATGCCTAAGTCAGATCAAGGTCTGAAAGGATACTCGACGGGGGAGATCCGGCTTGTTAGGAAGCCGGAACGTCAACCCAGGCGGCGTGAGTTTGGGGGGAGGGAGGAAATGGAGTGGCAAATGCCTAGGTCGTTGATGGAGTACCTCTCTGTTGATTACCTGAGTCTCGATCCCCTTCTCCATCGTCCTGGCCTTCCCCTTATAGGGTCCCTCGTGATTGCCCCACGTCCTGCCTCCTCCCACTCGCGCGTAGTGGAGGGATGGCCCATTAACGGGTCCGTTAATGGCCATCATGGGATCGCGGATTCAGAGGGGCGGTTAATCCGGCCAAATGGGGGCTAGTCGGGTGCCCCCGAGGACGAAGTGGCTGGGCCTTCATCCCCGTCCGTGGGCCCTCTTCGGGCGGGCCCATCTTCTCTAGTGGGCTTCTCCTTTGAGGTCGGGCCGTGGGCCGTTGTAATTCGGGCTGGTCCATATTAGTCGTAACAAAGGGGTATGTGTCCAACGATAATAGCAAATAGTATATAGTATGTATAAAGAAGTGAGCAGTCCTACATGGGATTTCAGCATGATGGAAAGCCCACTAATATAACCTTTATACATTTTGGTATGGAGCATGGTCGAGGAGACATTATACAATTGATGTAGAGGTGAGAACAGAGTGGATCAGTACCTTTGGAATAGCTTTGTTCGTTGGAATAATTGCTTCTAAGGTTATTGTTCATATAAATATTTAGTTTTCCGTGGAGACACATTGCTAAGTCCATAAAATCTATCTATCAATGGAGCTCATCTTCTATAAGTTTTGTTTCATGGAATCCTACTCCATCTTGCATGGCGCAAAACAAAACCCCACGAACAAGATGCATGCGGTGCACACACACACAACCAAAAATTAGTGAGAACTGTGGGTGTGTGTATCGGTATCGTCGGGGGTAAAAGGGGAAGAAGGCTTTTTGAATGTGTGGTGAGGTTTTTGGGTTTTTGTTGGGTGGGTTTTGATTTTGGGGGGTGATGTGGCAACTCGTGTGGTGACGGGACATTGCCACATGGATCACCCCTCATTTGTAATATAGATTAGAAATAACCCGTGAACAATGTGCACGGACACCCCCAAAAACCAACTCACACAATCGGGACGCGGGACCCACATGGGTGTTTCGATGAGTGCAAAAACGGATGAAAATGAGAAGAGTGTGTTTGAGTGTGTATTGTCTTGGGATTTTTGGTTTTTTTTTATTGGGGGTGTGATTTTCGGTGTTTTGGGTTTGGGTGTGTTTTGGGGGTTGGGTGGGGTTTTGGGTTTTTGGGTTTTGGGTTTAAGGAGGTTGTCTCATGTGGCGATGTGGCATTGCCACATGAGACAAGTTCAAAAACATTCCTCAATTGTAATAAGGATATGTAACGACCTAGTTTCCCAGGGACATTACTAATTAAGACCTTTGCAGGTACTGCAGTTAACCAGTGAAAACAATATAGTTTATGATGTAGTGATGTACTAAATACTCAAATAAGCGTCCTAATTATTACAAACCAAATCTAAAATACAACACACTCGAACCTGCTCATAAAGAAATCCATGAAAGGGAAATGCAGAATAAAAATACATATAAATGTACATGTGAAATCATGCACAAGACTTAAGTTCTAAAGCACAACTGGGTCAAATTCGAACACCTCGAACTCAGGCGCCTCCTCGTCAACCTATGTGGCGTCTGATGATGCCACGAAACGAGAAACTATAGGTAAGTCACAATAATTCTAGAAATGGAATAAAAAATAGTGCACAAGCATGGAAATGAAGTAGGCAATGAAAAGTAAACAAGGATGGTCATGCAAGTACGATAACAGTGTACAAGGGCAACAACAATGGCATACACTTCATGGCAGTAACATCATTTCAATTAACATGCAAGGCAACAACTATAGCAAAACAGGCAGTCAAGGGCAATAACGATATTAAACATGCACAGTAGTAACTGAAGCAAGACATGCATATAATGAAATAGTTTATAGGTGTACTGCCAGCAAATAACTAAACTATATCGTGACCCATGTAGGAGTGCAGACTGTGCAGTGTGCAACCATGAAACAATCCCTTACACCACGAGGAGCTAATCTTGGGTGGCACAACACACTTTTGAACCATGACTGGATAATACACTTTAGAAACAGGAAAGGACGGGAGAGGTGACTCGAGTCACTCCCAATCTCTCTACAATGAGTTACTCCAAAACCGTGAAGTGTCAAGTGTATCAAGTATACATTTCCAACGGGATACTCCAGCATGAGATTCCAACATAATATTCCATACAATATTCTGTTGGATCATAAACTAAGCCTAGAGGGGGTGAATAGGCTTATCGAAAATTTTCGCGAATTAAAAACTTTGGCCTATTCAATCAGACAATCACAGAGCAAATATGGTGCAGAGAAAATAAAGCGGAAGAAATTACAAAGTGCACACAGTATTTACCCTAGTTTAGTCACCCTGCTAGGAGTTTTATATATTTGTAAACCACAAGCACACAACATCGTCGTAGCACTATACGGGTCATCCACAGAGTGGTTGTTTAATTGATTACTAGCTCGACCCTAGGTTGTTAGTTACGTGAGGAATATGTGAATAGGGAGAAATGAATAGAATGAAAGGCTCTAGGACTACATATCTTCCCCATCGTGGGTTGAACACGGGGATGAACTTGTTATACGACTATTGAATAGATCCCGGGGTAGGGGCGTCGTATCGTCAGGTTGCCAACTATCTCCCTCCCCCTTCTGTGATGCAATGATAGGTCTACCCCTCGTGCAACCAAGCTCACAGTTGTAGGTCATTGCTGCACGATGGGAGCATTAAGCATGACAAATCTTAACCCTAAAATCATTCAATAGCCATACAATTCATTCATTCCATGCTCAAACCCATGATAAGAGATTTACCCAACCCTAAATAAAATTTACTCACAAAACATTATAGAATCAATGAGATTAACATAGTGGGCACAAGAGAATAATGATTGATAGCAAAACAATAATAAATTATGAATTAATGAGCAAAGAAATACTTATCTCAATTTATATCAAACATGGAGTTGTCAATTCCGTGATTACACCAATGAGAAAAGCATAAAACCTAATCTAAACTAAATCCTACTCCTAAAACTAAGGAAGATGATGAAAATAAGGTAAAAACGAGTCCAAAACGTCCGGGGACTTCAAGAACGGTGCTCCCAATGCTTAAATATTCCCCCAAAACCCTAGTGGGTTTGCAGAAAACCCGACCCAAATCGACCGCGATAGAGATCTGTATGGTCTATTCGGTCCTAGCTCGCTGCAGGGCTTCAAATATGTCTTCAGAATCGGGTTACCGCGTCGTCGCTGGCTCCAGGAAGTGCGTAACTTCATTGTTTTCCCATCAGATCGACGCGGTCACATGGAGAGGCTGCACGATCGCGTCAAACTGCCTTCAAGTGCTCAATTCTTTCCCTCTGGTGATATCACACAAGGTCGATTGGGGTGTCCCAAATTGAGCAACCAACATATGGGGTGGATTTATTAAACTAGGAAGGCATAAAAGTCATATACGGTCCTCTCGCTATCGAGAGGATCCGTGATTATTCAAAGCATAAAAATTTACACTACAGCTACACTACTGGATTGATACCACCTGTAGCAAAAGGTGGATCCAGTATCTTTGCCAGTGCAGGCAACTGCTCCAACTGATCCTTCCGTGGCTCCTTTAGGTGCGTGTCTCCATGGACTCCATCAGATTCCAGTAATGCGACTCTCAATATCTCTCCAAGGACTCCACATGTACCCTGCAAGAGATAACCCGCAGCAATCTGATGTGAATAATTTTTTTCCAAAATAAAAGTTTTCCAAAGAAGATCGTCAAAAAAATATGTAAACTAAAAATAGGTTGACGATACTTCCCTGAGAATATATCTCTGCTTTCGTGTATCATGACAGGAAATTCCTTGTCGTTCGTTTTGGGTTCTTCAGGCAACTCTGGTGCATGAGTGTGGGTCTCGTAAGGCGACTCCTCGATATGCTCCGCGGCAGTTCCTCAGGCAGTGACACGTCCAAGCGTACCTTCGGTCCATAATCATATGTGTCCTGTAAAAGGTAAGACGTGTCAAAGATATCTGAATCAAAGTAAATATTGAATGGAATACAAGATTCAGAGATGGAATGGGTAAACATATCTCCCTGAGTGGGAGCATTAAGCTCTGGCTAGCGGTCCTCTGCCGTAGTGCATGGTGGAGGTGGCTGCGGGACCTCAACTGAAGGTGTGCAATATTCTGGCTTCGTGTGAATATCCTTATCATCATCCTGAATAATGTCCTCCTCAACTATTTGCTCTCGCTCTAAAGCATGGTCTTCTCATGATGCACTGCTTCGACCTCCTCCTCGATAGGTTCAGGTGACACTATGGGCTCAGGCATCTCCTCCACGTATACAAGTGTATCTTGTCCCTCTCAACTCGAGCGTGGACACAATTATCAATGATACCTGTAGAAAAGATGCGATGAGTAATAAAATTGTGAAATTCATGCTCAGAAGGATCACCTGCAACTAATGTCATTGGACCAGGGGACCAAACTTCGTCCGTTGCTCCTCAATATGCCCAAAAATGTGTCCTTGTTCTCTCCCTTGGGCTCATGAGATGGAGGAGTCCTGCTGATATCATCGACCGTGTGTTGCAGTTGATCGAGGGTCTCCTTCAGCTCGGCGCAGGTTTCTTCATGTCGAAATTTAAAAATCGCCCCGCTCTCCTCTATCTGCGCGAGTGCCAAATTGATGGGACGGTCCGGACTCAAGAGACAGACGCGTCTTTCGTAAGGCGTGTGTCCCTCCACATCACAAGACTCGCAGTAGGCATAGCACTCTGAGTAGTGGTCATATCCATCCATCCGGTAGTATGTGTCATGTGGATAATATCTGTATTCATCCATTAGGGCCTCATACTGTGCCAAATAATCTTCGCCTGAATAATTCCAAAATTGTTCCATCGTATCTGAATAGTCAAAACAAACAACCCAGAAAAGATATCAGTGGTACAAGAAGATAGAAATAATAATAAAGCGGGTCGCAGGGAAAACTATCACTTTTTGTTTCTTTTTATAAATTTTTGTTTTTATTCGAAGTCTAGCAACCTAATTATGATTAATAGATAATATGGCGGAACGCCTCCCAGTCAACGGCGCCATTTTGTTGTTTTGCGAGGTTGTGCATCCCCCGAAAAGGTATGCACACACTCACCCCCCATGTGCAAGGGTGTCAGAGCAATATATTCCCAATGAGTTCGGGGTCGAATCCACAGGGAAGCGTTGCTTATACTACCTATCGATTCCTAGGTTGATTGGACTTCGAGTTTTATGTTGAGTATTGGACTCTCCACCTTGATTTTGATGATGATCAAACACAAATCATTGTGACTAACTCATGTGTTTGCAGTTAGCTAAAAAGTCACCAATTAGATTCAAGAAGATCAAAAGTGACTACACGTATTGATTCAAGTGGAGGACTTGATAGATCAACAAAGGTGAAGCATTGGCTTGAAGAACACAAAGGCTACCTCTTACCTCAAGCCAATGGCATCTACAAATGAATGGAAATTCAATCCAAAGAGAAGATAGGAATGGATGAGTCAAAAGCTTCGAAGACTATGACATTGGAGATATTCAAGTCATACAACTAAAAGACTCAAGACCATGAAGAATTATGGAGATCGTCGCCAAAGTACTTTGTTCATCTCTAGTGACGTCCCAAGACTTCCTCAGAACTCGTGATCTTGTGCCTGGAGCTTCGTTAAAGCTCAAGGAGTTATTCATGAAGTCAAGGGATTCGGATTCTCCATGTTGAATCTTTGAAGACGGTTCGTCATGGTATTTATATTGTCTTCTAGCTTCATTTCATAGAATGGTAAGCCTTGAGTAGTACTTGCCTATAAATCTTCATAACTTTCATATCTTATCTCTAGGATTGCCTTAGAAGCCCTTAGAAACTTTCCCGAAGCTTATCGCTTCATTTCTCGGCTTCTTATGCATCTTAGTTGGTTCAAGTAGAAGAACCAACCGACTAGATGACGATCTAATCGGTTGGAAATCCTTCTTGAACCGACTAGACATCCTTGCTTGTTTCAGCCCATTCACTGTTGATCAATTAATCGGTCCAAGAAGATTCACCGACCGACTAGATGACGATCTAGTTGGTTGGAAATCCTTCTCAGACCGACTAGTTATCCTAATTAATTTAAGCCTATTTGTTGACCAATTAGTCGGTCCAAGAAGGTTCTCCGACCGACTAGTTGTCCAACTAGTCGGTTGGGAATCCTTCTTAGACCGACTAGTTCTCCTAGTGAAATTCGACTTCTTTACTGTAGACTAATTAGTCAGTCCAAGAAGGCTCACCGATCGACTAGTTGTCAAACTAGACGGTTGATGTTTCTTCTTAGACCGACTAGTTCATCTATCTCTTGATTTCACTATCTTTGCTGTCAACCTTCTAGTCGGTCCAAGAAGGTTCACCGACCGACTAGTTGCAAAACTAATCGGTCAGTGATCCTTTTTAGACCGATTAAGCAGCTTCAGAAATAGATCCGTTGGGCATTTAATGCCACGATTTTTGTAACCGTTTTGTCTCTTCTCTATATAAGTTTGAGTGCTTCAAACCAGTAATCCAAGGCTGAAATTAGAGACATTTTCACATCCAAGAGAAGAGCCATTCAACTCCATTTTTAAGCTCTCTCACCTCACAAGAATCTCTCCCTTACCCTTTGAGCACTAATTCCTCAAGAGAGATTCTCATTCATTGTGAGCTACTCAAGCTAAGAGCTTGATTCCAAGTCACCAACTTCACCCTAGCCATCTATTGATGTCCATCTTGGTGGAGCTAGGGTTTGGTGCTATCTTCTTCCTCAAAATTCATTCTTGCCCTATATTGGTAAGTATTTCTCAAGACATAGGATTTTGTGGTAAGAGCTTTACATTTCATTTTATATACATATAAATTGTTGTATACTCTCGGTTGTTGAGAGGGTTGGCTTGTTCCCAAGTTGTGGGAGTCAAGATTTATAAGTTTTGCTCTCGGTTTGTGAGAGTGTGCTTAGTCCCTAGTTGTGGGATTAAGGTTTTGCGTGTTCCCGGGTTGTGGGATACACGGACATCGATTGTAGGTCGATTGCACTTGTGGGGTTTCCGCAAGTGGGCTAAAGGAAAGCTCTAGTGGTTTTACTAGAGTATCTGGAGGGGATCCAGGTGTTGCTGGATTAGGGCACCGGTAACAAGTCGGGAAGACTTGGGTGGCACCGAACCAGGGTACATTGCATGTTAGCATTGCATTATTCCTTGTGTTGTTGATCACTTCTTTCATTCCGCATTTGTTGGTTAATTAGGGTTTTATTTGACGTAAATTCCTTATAATTATATAAAACACTATTCACCCCCCTCTAGTGTTTATTCCTCATAGCACAGGGTCACTACAATTGGTATCAGAGCGAGGTTATAGCTATCGCAACCGACAACAACATCACACGAAGTCCTTTTCTATCATATCTCATTGGACTCAACTATCAAATTTGGTGTGTAAAGATAAAGGCCTATATTCAATCCATCGATGAGAATTATTGGAAGCTTGTGGAAAAGCCCCTTCGCGCACCTACCACTTCCAAACATGAATGGACAATTGAGCAAAAAGAATTGGTGAAGAAACATGAAGAGGTAATGAATATCTTGCTTGAGTTTTTAACTTATGACATTCTTATGCGTGTGTCCAAGGCAACAACGGCATATCAAATATGGCACATGCTAGCAGAGCAAGAAGAGTCCACCTCGGAGTGTTCTTCCTCCAATGATGAAAGGGATTCACTCATGGGTTTGATGGTACGAGAGGACGCCACTAAGGGTGACTCTAGGGACGAATCAAGCGATTCAAGTGGAAGTGATAGCAACAATGAAGAGGTAACAATGGAATATCTTGGAATTGCATTTAGACAATTAATTGATAAATATCAAAAGCTTACCCATAAATATTGTGATGCTAAGGATAAGATTGCTAGTCTCACTAACACATCTACATGTAGCACCTATAACAATGACACCATTGTTGAGACACTCTCTATTGAGAAAGCAAGTTTGCTTAATCAAAATGGCATGTTGAGAAATGAGGTGGAGTCCCTCAAATCTCAACTTGATCGTGTTTCCATTGTGGATAGTAACGATCTTGAGATTGAAAATCTTCAATCTCAAAACACTAGCTTGGGCATTGAGAATGAGGATCTCAAATCCCAAGTGCACGAGCTCACCACACATGCATCCACCTTGAATGCCACTATTTCTTCAAGTTCGAAGAAATATGAGCTCTTGTCCTCCATTGTTGAGAGATTCAATAAGGGAAAGGACAATTTGGATGATTTGCTAAAGAATCAACTACCGGCAAACCATCGTGTTGGCCTTGGTTGTTCTAAGGCAAGTGCATCCAATGCACTCACCTCCTATAGTGAAGTAACTAAAGATTTTGTGAGGCCATCCTCCGGTGCATCCATGAGTGGTGTCTATAACAACTTGTGTAGTTCTACTACTAAGGAAACCACCACTCCTATTCCTCCCTCCTTTGCAAAGAAACCCACCAAGGGTGGACCTCCAAAGAAGGGTCATGCATTTATGTACACCAATACTATGCCACGTAGGAACACACCTCCTACTCCACATGTTCACACGAATGATGGTTTTTATGCTCCACACCCACGAGCACGTGCAAACACTCATTTGAGACACTCTCATGCACGTACTCATGCTCATGCACCTTCACATGCTTATGATCACACATCACATACACATATGCATGCTTATTCTCATGATCATCCTCATGCATACGCACCTCATATTCATCCACGTATGTATGCAACACAACACCATGGACCATATGCCCATCATCATGCTTTAGCACAACACAATGTTCCATACACATTTCCTCATGCTCTTGCTAGATCTCATGTTCCTAGGCCACATGCACCACGTAGAGATCAACCTTTTGTGCATGCAACCACTAGGAAGAGGATACCCAAATCATACACTATTTGGGGTCCTAAAAATACTAGCATTCATGCTAAGGATATGTATGTGCAAGCTTATATTCATGATATTATTTTGAATGATGATTATGTGGGGAAATCACGGTCCTCTTGGACTTGGTTTCCAAAGGGTTAGTTTCTGTTGACCCTTCATTGCTTGGTACCATAAGTTTATATTCATTTTATGGGTACCAAAGCATTTGTCTTAAGAATTGGGTTATTCTTTTGTTTGCATTTTGGTCTTAGATGCTCATGATTGTTAGAAACGTAAATTCATATTGAATTTGATTTCCATTGCATGTTTATTAGTAAATCATTGTGTTTATGATTTTCATGTCTAAAATATTTTATGCAACACATGCTTTGGTTCATATTTATGTTTTGTTGCATGTAATGCATGTCATGCTTTTGGATTAATATACATATTTGCTTTTGGTACATTTGGTACATGCATGTATATGGTTATATATATTTATCTAGTAACATGATTACATGTTTCATTAATGTTGTGTATGATTACATTAGGATATGAGTTACAATAATTTGAATTTAGTTTGTTAAATTTGTTGCCTAACCCATAGGATCCAAAAAGGTTTTTGGATACCAAAATTATGTTTTCTAGGTTCAATCCACATTGGGATACCAACTCTACCAACTCCTTGATTTGCAAAGACTTTCATTCAAATGGAGTTGTTGGTGCTTAAGTGTTGCACCAAAGTATGGGGAGCTTAATGTAGTAAGTATATTCTTACATTTGGTATCCATGTGTGTTGGATGCATGTAGATGTCACTATGTGTTTGAGACTATCTCATGCATATCCTATGTTTGCATATTGTGTGTCTTATATGTCATTCATGTCTATGTATTTCACGTGTGTCAAATTCTTAACTGATGTGCATTGTGTATTCATAATCCTTACTCATATGTTTATTCGAGGATTATTTATAACATGTGGCTTAAAAAATTTCATGTTAGAACTAATGCTCATTTGCATGTTTCACACACGGGACACGCTTATATTTATGTTCCACTTCACAAGCGTGCATCCCAAATTCCTACTCATGCCACTACACAACCTCTTCTTAAGAATCTCAAATCACCATCTTTTGGATTCCTAATATTGTTTCTAGGCATGGTATGAACACACATATAGAATCGTATATTAGAAATGACATATTCTCATGCGACTTTATATAAAAATCAAACTCAGTCTTTATTTGATTTCCACCTTACTTACTCACTCATATTGCACTTCATTGCTTGGGTACCATGCTTGTATGATTACTTTTTGTACCCATATATATGTGAGTTCGTCCACTACTCCCAAGTTTGCATAGTTTGTATGATTGTGTGGGAGTATGACATGTTTGATTGCTATCATGTTATTTTCATTTATATGTCATTGCATTTCATTCATATTATGTTGTGCATATAAATCAGTTGATTTCTCTAACCCTTGGTGTTTTATTATCAATTTGTCCTATCTTGTTGATATGCCAAAGGGAAAGAAAATTTTGGTTTTGAAAATTAATACTTTATGCTTTTCATGCACACTCTTTGTGGTATTACTTTTCATGCCTTCCTTCAATATGTGTTGTGCCGTGAATGTTTATTTTATGCACATATGCATATTGAACGAGGAATCTTTCTAGCACAAACTATTGTATTAGATGTGTGTATTCATAATGATGATGCTTAACTAAATCATATGCATATGAATTATTAGTATAGGTGTATCTAATTTCTAATGGTTGAGAATTGTTAATTCCTTATATGTATGATTTTCGTGATTATAATAACTCCTATTAATGCATGTCATGCATTTCTATTGATGAGTGTTATTTACAATTGGTAAATGATTGGTTATTGGACTACTTGATTTTGTTCCTTAACCTATTGGATCCAAAAAGTTTTTGGATACCACCAATTGTTGAATTGTCATATTGTTGTGCAAGATGCCTACTCTACACACTCCTTGGTTTACAAATGATGGATCAATTCAAAGGAAAGGATGGTGCATTGGAGATGCACACATATAGGAAGAGCTAAATGGTTGTAAGTATGTGTTTTGTACAATTGGTATTTTAATATATTGGTTTTGACTACCATGTTTACAATTGGTATTTTAATATATTCGATTTGTGTAATATAGCATACTTCTTCATTAGCTCATTCTTGTCACACCTTCATGAAGATTGTTTGTTTATGTGACTACCTTGTTCATGTATGTCATATATGTCTTATTACGACTCATGTACCATGGTAGCTATAACATTCATATAATGAATTGGTTAGTTGCTTATTGATGTTGATATCTTTTTCATGCCATGAATAAGATTAATGATTTAGGATTTTTATGCATATTTGTTCATTGTATCACCACACATCTCATACTTTTCTTATAGTTTGTATGATTATCTTTATGAGACGTATTGATATGATTTGAGGTGATCAATGTATGTTACTTGTCATTTTAATTACTTCATGACTGATGTTTAGCAATAATTTTATTCAAGAGATCTTTCATGTCTATAGCTAAATATTTCATGTATGATATTTTCATAAGCGACATAACACTCATTCATATTAGTTAATGATCTTCAAGCTATATTTCTCACTATGTCATCTCTCATCTCATGCTCATATTTTATGCTATTTTTATGAGATTTTAGAGATAACTTGTGCTATACACGATCATATAAGCTTTATATTATGTTTGATGATATGTATATTCTGTCATAGATATTCTTCCATGAATATATCTTGATGCACTATGACTTCTTTGATGCTACCTCCGATTAAATTGTGCTTACACAAGATTATTCTATTCGCACAATTGGTATGCATGCATGCGATGTTCATGATAACTTTATTCGTTTATGTCATACCTTGTGACTTTGAACGTAGACTATCTTCATGCCTTTGCTCAAAAGATGTTTTGTCACATTATGCCTCACGTTGAATCCTTTGTGATAATTGAGCTAGGATGAGATCATGTACCTATTTGTTCACTTGGTTTCCTTCTCAAGTGATGTCATGATCTTGACATTATTTGCCTGATGTGCATACTTTATTAGACTACAATTGGTATCATTTTTAAAATTGATAGACTATTTATATTGGATATCATCTTTACATGCTCTTGCTTGATGCTAGTTTTGAGCTTGTGATATAGTGCTTATCTTCCTTATGCTCATGGCATTCCATGCTTATCATTGACTCATTAGGTGAGTATCTATTCTGGAATGCATGCTAGTACTATGGTTCTTTTGAACATTGTTTCAATTAGTGTCCTAGTGTGCTAGAATTGTGTATGCCATACGTTTTATGATGTTTCTATCTCTTTTTGGCATAACACTCTTGCATGATATAGATATTTGTGTATGCCCACATCGCACACTTCATTTAGATTTGGTATGCTTACTTTTGGCGATGCTTTGTGGAGTTTAGCTGGAGATACTTTTAGAGATGATTTGGTATGCTTACAATTGGTTTCTCAATTTGGTATGCCATTATACTTAATTTATGTTATTATTTTATAACATAACTTTGTACACATGGTTAAAAATTTCCATAGTCATGCTTGTTGCATTTTTTATATTTGACTTAGATCTCAGTTTATTGATATTATTTGTTGATCTATGTCATTGTGGTATGTCATATGTCATGCCCTTTACTCAAGGACAGTCTATCACATTATGCTTAATGTTATAACTTTTGTGATAGTTGAGTGTGTCTATGTACTTGACACTATTTGAACACTTGTTTTTCTTTCACAAGTGATGTCATGATTTTTGCATTGGTATCCGTATTCTTTATCATATTTATAGCTAGTTGCTACTGCTAATTATGATATTGTCACTTTTCTAACACTGCTCACACTACAATTTACAATCAGTATCTATTGTAATCTTTTATCACATATACTTATTGCTTATCTTCTTGTGATAATTGAGGGTAGTTGAGTTGTTGTTGTATATTTGCTCTTGTAATTGATATCTTTATTTTGATATCTTGTTTTAAATTGGTAGCTTTTCTAGTTTACATTAGATATACCTTTTAGTTTTCCACTCTATTTTTTCTTTTGTTGTTTCTATACCCCCATGTCTTTTGGATAATACCAAAGGGGGAGAGAAATAAACAAAGGATGTGCTTATTGTGCTTATTAAATGTTGAGTGTTAAACAATAACTTGAATCATATAGACTTTATGTATGATCGTTCATGTATATGATTCAGGGGGAGCATTGGTGATTACCTTGGTTTATATTGATTACATTATATATATATTGGTAATCATGCTCATGTTGATGTTGTGTATCACCTATATGATTTGTATTGTGTACGCATATTATTTCTGGTCATTCATGCGATATATACACAACCTCATGTGATACACACACTATTAACTGCTGAATGATGTTATTGATTATTGATATTAACTTGATTGGCATCATTGCATGGGGAGTAAGTATATTTAATGCACAATTATTTATTTTGTTTATCTTTGGTTTGTCATCATCAAAAGGGGGTAGAATGTTGAGTATTGGACACTCCACCTTGATTTTGATGATGATCAAACACAAATCTAACTCATGTGTTTTTAGCTTGTAACGGTCACTTCCGACCGTCCGTATTTTAATGTGTGTTGTTGTTTCATGTGCGTATTTTCGCATTTGAATTTTATTATTGCTCTCCGTAGCTCAGACGCGTGACTGGACACCATATTCACAACCCTCTCGGAGGCGCGATCACCCCGGTATTTTTTTTGTAATTTTAAGACGTCGGGAGGACCAACCGGTGTTAACACTTTAGTAATTATTAAAGCTCTTTTATAATTTTAAATATGAAGAATGAACCCGTACTTTCCTTTTTTTTAAACAAAAAATTTCAAGTGCTAATTCCTTTTCTTCTAACCACTAACTTTATTATAAGGTATTGTTAATAATAGGCCCTGTACGTTTCTTTTCAAACCCATTCATTAATTTCTTTCAACTCTCATCTTTTGAAAATCAAATTCGGTGGGAGACCAAACCGGGCCAAATCAAAAATTTTCTTTATTCGTTTCAAATCCTAACTGCATCCAACAAAATCAGCCACGTACTTTTCCTCCCACGTGCTGCTAGGAGTCCTCCCCTCTCCTTATTTAATTGAACCTAGGGCTAGGGCTCTTGCACGTTTACAGCCGTCACAAAAAAAATCTCTCCCTAAGCAAAACCCTCGCAATTCATCTCCTCCCTTCCAGGCGCAGTCAATTCAACGCCCGGCCTCCCATCTCCTCGTCCTCGCCTTCGCCTCGTGGAAACCCGGCAGTCTTCTCGCCGCGACAACGACAGCCGACGCTGTCTCTTTCGCGCGGAAAACTAACAGCAGCTACGCGGCCGCCTGCTGCTCTCCCCGGCCGCCGCACCCTGTTTCTCCCGACCACCGCGCAGGCCGTCGACGACCCCGGAGCCCCTGTCGCCGGCCAGCGCGACCCCCTCCGGCGTCCATTCTCTCCCCACCTGCATACACAATGGAGAAGAAGCTAACACAGGTTAGCTTTTTATTTTAGATTGTTAGGTTAAGATATTGACTTTGTGGGGTGCTGTTACATCATGTATTTTAATGGGTTATATTTCGGTGTTGTGCCAAGATATTAGCAAATGGGGCCTAATGCATAACGTAGAGGGATATTAGCATGTAGTAAAATGTGTTAGCTATATGTTAATAAAATAATATAATTAGTATAGATGGGTTCTGTGTAGGATTATACATACAAAGATTCGAAAGCAGTGAGCATATATATACAAGGGGTGGACATAATGATTTTTATTGAGTTGTAGACCTTGGATTAATATCGCGACTTCGTTGGTGCAGATAAATCCATGCTACCCGCAGTAGGGGGAATCGGAGCGAAGGCAACGTGATACGTTGCCGTTTTCAGATCCGACGTCGAACTTACATGTGACCGTCGAATCAGGTTGGTGACCCCTAACTCGTAGCAAAACCCACACCGTAGCTAACTAAAACCTAAACTAAAACTGGACAACTACAATTAAATTTACTTTTCGCACCAGTAAAACGCTGCTCACTGTAGAAATCGACAATCGGACAATTATTTCTGTGCACATAGGTTAGAAGTCGATTTAGGTTGATAAAACATCAAAATGTGACTTGTGACAATTTGGATAGTCCCGATAACCTAGAAATGAACCTAAATAAGATTTACTGAAAACGCGACCTGACACCATCGCCGTGGCGATATTTCAGACGGACTTCCGCGGACGCGACGATTGGACGAGACGCCCCGGACGGACGACACACTCGCCACCGCAGGCAAGTGTACTCACTTACTCTTTCGGCCGTGCCTAGGCCTTAGACTGTTAGAACTATTAAACTGTGAACAAATAGAACCGGACGTGAAATGATAGCGTCCGGGACGCCCCTGACGACTCAGACTTGACGACAAAGTCTGAGCCTGACAACAACAACTTTGATGCTGTAGGGCTATCATGTGTGTGCGTGCGTGTGGACACCCTAGAATAACTCTCCCGTACACTGGTCGTGTCTTGTCACTGTTATCCACACTGGTCGTGTCTTGTCACTGTGCTACAAAAAGCCTTCGGGCGTTTCAGATGCTCTCCTTGCGGGAGTGATCTCCGTGCTACAAAAAGCCTTCGGGCGTTTCAGATGCTCTCCTTGCGGGAGTGATCTCCGTGCTACAAAAAGCCTTCGGGCGTTTCAGATGCTCTCCTTGCGGGAGTGATCTCCGTGTTACAAAAAGCCTGCGGGCGTTTCAGATGCTTCCCGAGCGGAAGTGATCTCTGTGATACAAAAAGCCTACGGGCGTTTCAGGTGCTTTCCTTGCGAAAGTGATCTCCGTGCTTCCTGTCCTGAGTTCTGGGGTTTTGGGGTAGGGTTGAACGTGCGCACGGTGAGAGGGTCTGATCCCCCTCGAACCGTAAGGCGTGAACCCTTCGTGTCGTGTCGTGTCGTGCCGTGTCGTGTCGTGTCCTACTTGTCTTGTCCGTCTTCGTCTTGTCCTGACACCTTTAGGCTAGTCCCGTAGTCGGTAGCACACGCTACGACTACTGCATGCTACGTTTTTACTTTCCTGCTACGTTACTTCTCTTGTACTTGTTGTAACCCCAGCATGCTAATCAACCAGTAAACTGTTGTGTAAAAGAACCTCAGCATGCTAATCAACCAGTAAACCGTTGTTTAAAGTTCGGTGCACTTGCAGTAAAGTCTAACCCTTCTTGTAGACTTTACCTGACGTACAGTTCCTTTTCTTGGGTGCTGTACGTCAGGTGTTCAGCCAGAGATCGTGGACGAAGCAGACTCGCTGGAGTACGAGGAGCCGAGGACGTCGACCCAGAGCACGTGCCTGACGAGGACCAGACCTTGAGGTCTTTTAGTCGCCACTTTCAGAGGTTACTACTTTCCGTTTCTTTTAGATAGTTTTGTTGCCACGTTTAGGCTTCTTTTAGACTTTGTACCTGTTGGATATCATATCTCTAATTTAATGAATGCAAATTTCTTTTCTGTACTTTTGTTGTTTCGAACTATAAAAATGCAAGAACCTGAAGAACTTTTAAAAAGGTACCTCTACAGACGCTTATTGGGTCCGGGCTCTTAGCCCTGGCCTAAGCGGGCCTCGTCACGTTTCGCTTCCGTCCATTTTGGGAAGCGGGGCGTGACAGGTTTTAGTGGTGGCCCATGCAGGTCTTGCAAAAGTTCGGAACAATAAAAGTACCGCATTCATTTAATATCCACGTACAAGTCTGAATTAGTTTCCCAGTCATAGATAGTAGGAAGACTTAGATAGACGCCCAGGTTTGATAGTCTGACGCCTTGGTTAGGAATTAGTCGCCCTCATTCTAGAATACCTTAGTAGCCACTTGACTGTGACCGTGTTAAATTTCCTAGAGCCCTTCTTTTAGTTTAGTCGCTCGCCCAGCTCCATTGACTTCGGGCCCAGCAGAACGTAACCTTGATTCTCTTAGGGACTTTCCCCCTGACTTCTAGCGCCTCTCTAATCATTATCCTTTTGTGTGATCGACCGAAGAACCCCATCGTAGCTTCGTAAATCAAATCCTAAGTGTATCCATCAAGCGATCATTTTTCCTGTCTCCCGATTCACGTGATCGTTTCCTGACGATTATCGTTGAACCTTCGAGTCTCTTCCCTTGCCAAGTCTGCTGCCTCTAAAGGTATTTTTGAAATCCCTATTAAGTTTTTCGCTCTAGCTTGATTTCTTTGAAAACCCTATATTATATATTTAAAATTTGTTGTTTTGGATCGAGTCAAAACTTTTTAATTGACATGGAGCTTTCTTGGACGTAAATGCTTTAAGTCAATATCTCGCATTATTTGCCTTGTTTCCAATATATATATATATTACTTTTATAAACTACACAATATATTTCTACTATCTTGTATTTATTTTCAAAATTTCCCCTTTCCCAAAACCTGCTTTCTTTAAAAGTATTTTCGAAATTCATTATTAAATTCTCCGCCCAATTTGACTTCTTTGAAAACTTTTATTAATTATTTAAAAATTTCGGTTGAGTTAAAATTCTTTCGCGAATTTTGAAACCTTTCGGTCGTAAAAGTTTTAAGTTACGGCCTCGTACTTATTTTCGAATCAGTATCCATCGTATTTTAGTTTTAAAACTTTGTTACTATTTCGGGAATTCAATATATCATTTTTTTCTGACCTACGAAATTTATTTTTTCACCATTTACATGCGTACTTAGAAGATTTTTCTAAAACAAGGGGGGATTTTAAATCTCTTTACATATAAACATCTCTATGTTCATCGTGCTCATACTTCAAGAACCTTTGTTTAAATTTATTTTCATTTGCAAAACAATCGCTACATTATCCTACTTTTATTCCTTCATCTAATTTTTTTTTAAATCGTAATACATTTTACTGTCTGCTCCTTCTCCCCACTTATTTTATTTTAAAAAAAAAGTATAAAGTTTACGATATCATATTTTACCCATCAATCTAATTGTTTTGAGAAATATTTTCATCACACCCAACCAACTACCTCCTTATCTCGTCTTGTTTGAATTCGTACCTTCCGATTCATTTCGTTACACTCCTGGCTTCTGTTTTTTTAGGTTGTGTAGACATTAGTCTTTGTAGTTGCTTACGTTGTCTCCGGTTTAGGAGTATGCCCTTTGGTAGGTGATGACGTCGTGGTGCATGAGTTTAGGTAGAGTGAGTAGACCCGTATGAATGTGTGTTCTTTAGGATCCTGATGATTGCCTTTTGTGTCTTGAATGTGTACTCAGTGTTAACCATGGTATGCTGGAAGTTGTCTGAATGACGGTATTCATACTTATATGAATGGCGTCATCGCAGGCAGATCCTTAGACTTAGTTTTAGTTTTAATGAATGGTTTATCTTGGTTGTATGTGACTGTATCAAAATTTTGTTTTTCTTTTAAACCAAACCCTTAAAGTTTTTGAAATTAGCTCACAAGATCACAAAACAATGTACACATTCAAGACACAAAATGTTTTAAAAATGTTTTAAAGATCACAAATCCTTCCTCATCCGTTACCACAACTCCACACGTCTTTCCAAATGTTTTAAAAATGTGTCACTGGTTTTAAGTTTACCTTTCTCTTTTTCTCTCCTTTTTGGAATGTTATGTTATGGTTGTTATAGTTTTGGGATTAGCTATTATTGTTGTAGGATTTTGTTAGCAGGTAGGCTCAGGGAGAGATGAGATTTATTATAGCATTGATTAACCGATTTTGGAACAATAGGATATTGGAATAGATTTCTTTCGGATGATAAGATGAGCGGTCCAAGACTTATTTATGATACCGACGTGAGACGGACTCATTGGGAAATTCTGGTCAGATGAAATTATATGCGAGGAGAAGATAACTTATCAAACTTGAAGCTTAGACGGGTGGTAGGTAGGAGTAACTGCGGAGTATAGTATGAGTCAGGATGATCACGAGAAT
This sequence comes from Scilla litardierei, assembly GCA_030789695.1. Classification (NCBI taxonomy): domain Eukaryota; kingdom Viridiplantae; phylum Streptophyta; class Magnoliopsida; order Asparagales; family Asparagaceae; genus Scilla; species Scilla litardierei. The sequence goes on from CM061136.1 coordinate 145,753,549, forward strand.
TAGTAGAACTTTGGAAGCATCAAGACTTGGTTGTCGAATTGACGTGAGAAGACTTTGGGAATGACACAACGTGTTGAGATGAATGGATGGTTAGGTAGGCGGACTTAATATTGGTTGGGATTAGTTATAGTGAGTAGGATGAGATGTGATTCTGATAGTTAAAATTATTTGGCGGATAAATTTATGGGAAGATATGACAAGGAATGTATTAAGGACACGGCGATTGTTGATTTGCGAAAGGTGTGATGAGATAGACAAAAATTTTCGTCTTGATTGGTGATCGACTAGAACATAAGTTTAGCGATTGATTAATATTGGGAGGCGATTGAGAAATCTAAAGAATGCTATGGAGCGATGATGTTTAATAAGAGGGGTATGGTATGGGAATATGTTTATATCCTTTTACGAGAACCTGGGGTTGGAAATTTGAACAGTAGTGACAGATCTATAGCTAAGTGTTAGGAGGTGAGTTTAGTCGTAGCATATTCCAGTGAAAGGAAGGGTCATGAAGGATTAATTTAAAAGAACATTGGTTGAAGTTATAGGATTAGCAATCTATAGGTGTAGTCATGAGAGTTTTGGGGTATAAGGTTTTATAGATGTTATTATTGTAAGTATGAGTGATTCCGAGGACGGAATCATTTCTAAGGTGGGTAGAATGTAACGGTCACTTCCGACCGTCCGTATTTATAATGTGTGTTGTTGTTTCATGTGCGTCTTTTCGCATTTGAATTTTATTATTGCTCTCCGTAGCTCAGACGCGTGACTGGACACCATATTCACAACCCTCTCGGAGGCGCGATCACCCCGGTATTTTTTTTTTGTAATTTTAAGACGTCGGGAGGACCAACCGGTGTTAACACTTTAGTAATTATTAAAGCTCTTTTATAATTTTAAATATGAAGAATGAACCCGTACTTTCCTTTTTTTTTAAACAAAAAAATTTCAAGTGCTAATTCCTTTTCTTCTAACCACTAACTTTATTATAAGGTATTGTTAATAATAGGCCCTGCACGTTTCTTTTCAAACCCATTCATTAATTTCTTTCAACTCTCATCTTTTGAAAATCAAATTCGGTGGGAGACCAAACCGGGCCAAATCAAAAATTTTCTTTATTTGTTTCAAATCCTAACTGCATCCAACAAAATCAGCCACTTACTTTTCCTCCCACGTGCTGCTAGGAGTCCTCCCCTCTCCTTATTTAATTGAACCTAGGGCTAGGGCTCTTGCACGTTTACAGCCGTCACAAAAAAATCTCTCCCTAAGCGAAACCCTCGCAATTCATCTCCTCCCTTCCAGGCGCAGTCAATTCAACGCCCGGCCTCCCATCTCCTCGACCTCGCCTTCGCCTCGCGGAAACCCGGCAGTCTTCTCGCCGCGACAACGACAGCCGACGCTGTCTCTTTCGCGCGGAAAACTAACAGCAGCTGCGCGGCCGCCTGCTGCTCTCCCCGGCCGCCGCACCCTGTTTCTCCCGACCACCGCGCAGGCCGTCGACGACCCCGGAGCCCCTGTCACCGACCAGCGCGACCCCCTCCGGCGTCCATTCTCTCCCCACCTGCATACGCAATGGAGAAGAAGCTAACACAGGTTAGCTTTTTATTTTAGATTGTTAGGTTAAGATATTGACTTTGTGGGGTGCTGTTACATCATGTATTTTAATGGGTTATATTTCGGTGTTGTGCCAAGATATTAGCAAATGGGGCCTAATGCATAACGTAGAGGGATATTAGCATGTAGTAAAATGTGTTAGCTATATGTTAATAAAATAATATAATTAGTATAGATGGGTTCTGTGTAGGATTATACATACAAAGATTCGAAAGCAGTGAGCATATATATACAAGAGGTAGACGTAATGATTTTTATTGAGTTGAAGACCTTGGATTAATATCGCGACTTCGTTGGTGCAGATAAATCCATGCTACCCGCAGTAGGGGGAATCGGAGCGAAGGCAACGTGATACGTTGCCGTTTTCAGATCCGACGTCGAACTTACATGTGACCGTCGAATCAGGTTGGTGACCCCTAACTCGTAGAAAAACCCACACCGTAGCTAACCAAAACCTAAACTAAAACTGGACAGCTACAATTAAATTTACTTTTCGCACCAGTAAAACGCTGCTCACTGTAGAAATCGACAATCGGACAATTATTTCTGTGCACATAGGTTAGAAGTCGATTTAGGTTGATAAAACATCAAAATGTGACTTGTGACAATTTGGATAGTCCCGATAACCTAGAAATGAACCTAAATAAGATTTACTGAAAACGCGACCTGACACCATCGCCGTGGCGATATTTCAGACGGACTTCCGCGGACGCGACGATTGGACGAGACGCCCCGGACGGACGACACACTCGCCACCGTAGGCAAGTGTACTCACTTTCTCTTTCGGCCGTGCCTAGGCCTTAGACTGTTAGAACTATTAAACTGTGAACAAATAGAACCGGACGTGAAATGATAGCGTCCGGGACGCCCCTGACGACTCAGACTTGACGACGAAGTCTGAGCCTGACAACAACAACTTTGATGCTGTAGGGCTATCATGTGTGTGCGTGCGTGTGGACACCCTAGAATAACTCTCCCGTACACTGGTCGTGTCTTGTCACTGTTATCCACACTGGTCGTGTCTTGTCACTGTGTTACAAAAAGCCTTCGGGCGTTTCAGATGCTCTCCTTGCGGGAGTGATCTCCGTGCTACAAAAAGCCTTCGGGCGTTTCAGATGCTCTCCTTGCGGGAGTGATCTCCGTGCTACAAAAAGCCTTCGGGCGTTTCAGATGCTCTCCTTACGGGAGTGATCTCCGTGTTACAAAAATCCTGCGGGCGTTTCAAATGCTTCCCGAGCGGAAGTGATCTCTGTGATACAAAAAGCCTACGGGCGTTTCAGGTGCTTTCCTTGCGAAAGTGATCTCCGTGCTTCCTGTCCTGAGTTCTGGGGTTTTGGGGTAGGGTTGAGCGTGCGCACGGTGAGAGGGTCTGATCCTCCTCGAACCGTAAGGCGTGAACCCTTCGTGTCGTGTCGTGTCGTGCCGTGTCGTGTCGTGTCCTACTTGTCTTGTCCGTCTTCGTCTTGTCCTGACACCTTTAGGCTAGTCCCGTAGTCGGTAGCACACGCTACGACTACTGCCTGCTACGTTTTTACTTTCCTGCTATGTTACTTCTCTTGTACTTGTTGTAACCCCAGCATGCTAATCAACCAGTAAACTGTTGTGTAAAAGAACCTCAGCATGCTAATCAACCAGTAAACCGTTGTTTAAAGTTCGGTACACTTGCAGTAAAGTCTAACCCTTCTTGTAGACTTTACCTGACGTACAGTTCCTTTTCTCTTGGGTGCTGTACGTCAGGTGCTCAGCCAGAGTTTTTGGACGAGGCAGACTCACTGGAGTACGAGGAGCCGAGGACGTTGATCCAGAGTTCGTGCCTGATGAGGATCAGACCTTGAGGTCTTTTAGTCGCCACTTTCAGAGGTTACTACTTTCAGTTTTCTCTTAGATAGTTTGTTGCCATGCTTAGGCTTCTTTTTAGACTTTGTACTTGTTGGATATTATATCTCTAATTTAATGAATGCATCTTCCTTTCCGTACTTTCTGTTGTTTCGAACTATATTAATGCAAGAACCTGAAAATCTTTTTAAATGGTACCTCTACAGACGCTTATTGGGTCCGAGCTTCTAAAGCTCTGGCCTAAGCGGGCCTCGTCACGTTTCTCTTCCGTCCATTTTGGGAAGCGGGGCGTGACAGGTTTTAGTGGTGGCCCATGCAGGTCTTGCAAAAGTTCGGAACAATAAAAGTACCGCATTCATTTAATATCCACGTACAAGTCTGAATTAGTTTCCCAGTCATAGATAGTAGGAAGACTTAGATAGACGCCCAGGTTTGATAGTCTGACGCCTTGGTTAGGAATTAGTCGCCCTCATTCTAGAATACCTTAGTAGCCACTTGACTCTGACCGTGTTAAATTTCCTAGAGCCCTTCTTTTAGTTTAGTCGCTCGCCCAGCTCCATTGACTTCAGGCCCAGCAGAACGTAACCTTGATTCTCTTAGGGACTTTCCCCCTGACTTCTAGCGCCTCTCTAATCATTATCCTTTCGTGTGATCGACCGAAGAACCCCATCGTAGCTTCGTAAATCAAATCCTAAGTGTATCCATCAAGCGATCATTTTTCCTGTCTCCCGATTCACGTGATCGTTTCCTGACGATTATCGTTGAACCTTCGAGTCTCTTCCCTTGCCAAGTCTGCTGCCTCTAAAGGTATTTTTGAAATCCCTATTAAGTTTTTCGCTCTAGCTTGATTTCTTTGAAAACCCTATATTATATATTTAAAATTTGTTGTTTTGGATCGAGTCAAAACTTTTTAATTGACATGGAGCTTTCTTGGACGTAAATGCTTTAAGTCAATATCTCGCATTATTTGCCTTGTTTCCAATATATATATATATATTACTTTTATAAACTACACAATATATTTCTACTATCTTGTATTTATTTTCAAAATTTCCCCTTTCCCAAAACCTGCTTTATTTAAAAGTATTTTCGAAATTCATTATTAAATTCTCCGCCCAATTTGACTTCTTTGAAAACTTTTATTAATTATTTAAAAATTTCGGTTGAGTTAAAATTCTTTCGCGAATTTTGAAACCTTTCGGTCGTAAAAGTTTTAAGTTACGGCCTCGTACTTATTTTCGAATCAGTATCCATCGTATTTTAGTTTTAAAACTTTGTTACTATTTCGGGAATTCAATATATCATTTTTTTCTGACCTACGAAATTTATTTTTTCACCATTTACATGCGTACTTAGAAGATTTTTCTAAAACAAGGGGGGATTTTAAATCTCTTTACATATAAACATCTCTATGTTCATCGTGCTCATACTTCAAGAACCTTTGTTTAAATTTATTTTCATTTGCAAAACAATCGCTACATTATCCTACTTTTATTCCTTCATCTAATTTTTTTTTAAATCGTAATACATTTTACTGTCTGCTCCTTCTCCCCACTTATTTTATTTTAAAAAAAAGTATAAAGTTTACGATATCATATTTTACCCATCAATCTAATTGTTTTGAGAAATATTTTCATCACACCCAACCAACTACCTCCTTATCTCGTCTTGTTTGAATTCGTACCTTCCGATTCATTTCGTTACACTCCTGGCTTCTGTTTTTTTAGGTTGTGTAGACATTAGTCTTTGTAGTTGCTTACGTTGTCTCCGGTTTAGGAGTATGCCCTTTGGTAGGTGATGACGTCGTGGTGCATGAGTTTAGGTAGAGTGAGTAGACCCGTATGAATGTGTGTTCTTTAGGATCCTGATGATTGCCTTTTGTGTCTTGAATGTGTACTCAGTGTTAACCATGGTATGCTGGAAGTTGTCTGAATGACGGTATTCATACTTATATGAATGGCGTCATCGCAGGCAGATACTTAGACTTAGTTTTAGTTTTAATGAATGGTTTATCTTGGTTGTATGTGACTGTATCAAAATTTTGTTTTTCTTTTAAACCAAACCCTTAAAGTTTTTGAAATTAGCTCACAAGATCACAAAACAATGTACACATTCAAGACACAAAATGTTTTAAAAATGTTTTAAAGATCACAAATCCTTCCTCATCCGTTACCACGACTCCACACGTCTTTCCAAATGTTTTAAAAATGTGTCACTGGTTTTAAGTTTCCCTTTCTCTTTTTCTCTCCTTTTTGGAATGTTATGTTATGGTTGTTATAGTTTTGGGATTAGCTATTATTGTTGTAGGATTTTGTTAGCAGGTAGGCTCAGGGAGAGATGAGATTTGTTATAGCATTGATTAATCGATTTTGGAACAATAGGATATTGGAATAGATTTCTTTCGGATGAGAAGATGAGCGGTCCAAGACTTATTTATGATACCGACGTGAGACGGACTCATTGGGAAATTCTGGTCAGATGAAATTATATGCGAGGAGAAGATAACTTATCAAACTTGAAGCTTAGACGGGTGGTAGGTAGGAGTAACTGCAGAGTATAGTATGAGTCAGGATGATCACGAGAATTAGTAGAACTTTGTAAGCATCAAGACTTGGTTGTCGAATTGACGTGAGAAGACTTTGGGAATGACACAACGTGTTGAGATGAATGGATGGTTAGGTAGGCGGACTTAATATTGGTTGGGATTAGTTATAGTGAGTAAGATGAGATGTGATTCTGATAGTTAAAATTATTTGGCGGATAAATTTATGGGAAGATATGACAAGGAATGTATTAAGGACACGGCGATTGTTGATTTGCGAAAGGTGTGATGAGATAGACAAAAATTTTCGTCTTGATTGGTGATCGACTAGAACATAAGTTTAGCGATTGATTAATATTGGGAGGCGATTGAGAAATCTAAAGAATGCTATGGAGCGATGATGTTTAATAAGAGGGGTATGGTATGGGAATATGTTTATATCCTTTTACGAGAACCTGGGGTTGGAAATTTGAACAGTAGTGACAGATCTATAGCTAAGTGTTAGGAGGTGAGTTTAGTCGTAGCATATTCCAGTGAAAGGAAGGGTCATGAAGGATTAATTTAAAAGAACATTGGTTGAAGTTATAGGATTAGCAATCTATAGGTGTAGTCATGAGAGTTTTGGGGTATAAGGTTTTATAGATGTTATTATTGTTAGTATGAGTGATTCCGAGGACGGAATCATTTCTAAGGTGGGTAGAATGTAACGGTCACTTCCGACCGTCCGTATTTTAATGTGTGTTGTTGTTTCATGTGCGTCTTTTCGCATTTGAATTTTATTATTGCTCTCCGTAGCTCAGACGCGTGACTGGACACCATATTCACAACCCTCTCGGAGGCGCGATCACCCCGGTATTTTTTTTGTAATTTTAAGACGTCGGGAGGACCAACCGGTGTTAACACTTTAGTAATTATTAAAGCTCTTTTATAATTTTAAATATGAAGAATGAACCCGTACTTTCCTTTTTTTTTAAACAAAAAAATTTCAAGTGCTAATTCCTTTTCTTCTAACCACTAACTTTATTATAAGGTATTGTTAATAATAGGCCCTATACGTTTCTTTTCAAACCCATTCATTAATTTCTTTCAACTCTCATCTTTTGAAAATCAAATTCGGTGGGAGACCAAACCGGGCCAAATCAAAAATTTTCTTTATTTGTTTCAAATCCTAACTGCATCCAACAAAATCAGCCACTTACTTTTCCTCCCACGTGCTGCTAGGAGTCCTCCCCTCTCCTTATTTAATTGAACCTAGGGCTAGGGCTCTTGCACGTTTACAGCCGTCACAAAAAAATCTCTCCCTAAGCGAAACCCTCGCAATTCATCTCCTCCCTTCCAGGCGCAGTCAATTCAACGCCCGGCCTCCCATCTCCTCGTCCTCGCCTTCGCCTCGCGGAAACCCGGCAGTCTTCTCGCCGCGACAACGACAGCCGACGCTGTCTCTTTCGCGCGGAAAACTAACAGCAGCTGCGCGGCCGCCTGCTGCTCTCCCCGGCCGCCGCACCCTGTTTCTCCCGACCACCGCGCAGGCCGTCGACGACCCCGGAGCCCCTGTCGCCGGCCAGCACGACCCCCTCCGGCGTCCATTCTCTCCCCACCTGCATACGCAATGGAGAAGAAGCTAACACAGGTTAGCTTTTTATTTTAGATTGTTAGGTTAAGATATTGACTTTGTGGGGTGCTGTTACATCATGTATTTTAATGGGTTATATTTCGGTGTTGTGCCAAGATATTAGCAAATGGGGCCTAATGCATAACGTAGAGGGATATTAGCATGTAGTAAAATGTGTTAGCTATATGTTAATAAAATAATATAATTAGTATAGATGGGTTCTGTGTAGGATTATACATACAAAGAATTAGACGCGAACTTTCCAGAGAATTGGGCACGTGACACGCTCGGCACGTGACACGCTCGGTCGAGCAGTGGGCCGCTCGACCGAGTGAATTAGACGCGAACTTTCCAGAGAGTTGCAATGCAAAAAATAAGAGCTCACTGACGATGGCTCGGGCGAGCGACATGGTCGCTCGGTCAAGCAAGTTGGGCCGCTCGATCGAACGACCCCTTTGAAACTTCGCCTCTCGTCCGGAGTCGTAACTCGGTCAAGCGCATGGTGCGCTCGACCGAGCGATCTGGCATGCTTTGAGCTCCTCCTTCTCTTCTCCTTTCTTTCTTTCTTCCTCATTTGCTTCCTCTTCTTGCTCTTTTCTTCTATCCTTCATTGCTCTCTGGTGGCTTTGAGTCGTCAAATGCGGCGCCGCTGGTGCCCCGGCATCGGAGTCCGTGCCATCCTCTCCAATATGCTCCGAATTGCTCGATATTCCCTGAAATGCAACCAAACTCTCTTAAAGCCAAATAGTTCCAGTTATTAGCGTAAAAGCGTATAAAATCGGGATTTAAGCAATCATTTTGACGTGTAAACATATAGAAGAAATGTGGAATATTATGACACATCACTGTGTCAACGAGTAATCTCTTCACAGCTACATCGTTTATGGTGGCTGTGATGACGACGGCATCATTGTGCGGCAGCTACACACCCTCCAGATCTTCATCCGAAAAATATATTGGAGGTGTAGAGTCTCTAGGACGCTTCTTTCCGACTGAGATGGTCATCAACCTCCCGGCGTACGAGCTTTGGAGTGAGGTTGATAGCTCTAGATGTGGTGGGCCTCCTATTATCATGTTGAAGGTATTGATGCTGGGAGACGCCATAGTATCTCCAGAGAGTGTTGATGGGCGAGTCGACATAGTCGGAATGTTTGGTTGACTGGGATGTCGGTTCAGTGTTTCCCACAGATGACGCCAACTATTAAGGCCAAAAATGACCGAAACAATATGAAGACTGACGTGGACTCTTCTGTCGAGGTGGAGCCTCGTCAGCTGGTTGGTTGGGACCCTAGGTTGGTAGAACCTGGGTCGTTGATGGCTGGAGACGAGTTTGCGACGCCCATTCGACCTTCAGAGTGAGTCGAGCCTCGGTCGATCACTGATGAGAATTGGTCATGCGACCTTCTCGTTGGGTCGAGCTTTGGTCTCCTGCACCAAGCGGAACGTCATGGGGGTCGGATTTGGATTCCGACCCAAATCCTCTCTGATGCATAAGTTAGATTGTGAACCTAAGAGAAGGCTTGGAGCCGCTGAGATCGACCCAAAGAAGCTCGTCTCATGTCAGTCTGCGCAAGCAATTTGGATGAAGAATTATAGAGTGGAAAATAGAATTGAGAGTGTAAGGTCCTTTGTACCTTGGGAATTTGAACTCTTCTTACATATCGACCTTTGGGAATCTAAATATTTCTAAATTAGCATGTGATCAAATGAGACTGGAAGAAGGTTATTATACAAATACTGACCTAACTGAGAAATGGATAATTTGTGTTAGTTTTCTGTAATGTACAGAGTTTAGGGTGGTCTTTTGGGAATTGCGGGAAAGTTAAATGTAGTTTAGTGAAATTCAACCTATGATTTAATACCAACAACTTTATTGAACAGTACATAAATAATTTGCATATCCTGTTTCTTGGGTGAGATGAAAGTGGTAGTATGGGGTGGAAGCATAAGCGTGTATTTGTACTAGGTCATTCCCTGTTGCTGCTGTTAGTCATGGACCTAATTGTATAGTTTGTTTATTTTGAGCTGGCATGGATTTTTTATTAGTAAATACTTACGTGTGTCTGCATGCATGGTGTTTGCAGGGTTTGAAACCAACCAAGAGGGATTCCTATGGCCGGTTAATCTTGGGGGACATCATAACATCTGTGAATGGTAAGAAAGTCTCAAGTTGGCGAAAGCGGCAATGATCGAGCCTACTGTTCATTTTCTCACGTTGCGCCTGCCGTTGTAGCATAAAATAGGATCTCTGCCAATTATGCTGTTGCTGTTATGAATGAGGGAGGTCTTTGGCCTCCCCTCCTTCATTACCCATTCATTAGGCCCCCATTACTTAGAGTAATGGGGACCCTTGGTCTCCTAGAGGTTTTTGGCCTCCCCACTATGAGATATATAAATAGAGCACCATGGCTCTTAGCTATGGTGACTTATTCTTAGCAATGAAATTCTCTCTCTCTCTCTCTTGAGTTCATTATCATACAACACGTTATCAGCACGTGTCTTCTACAAAAATTTTGAGCTACTAAAATTATTCCAAATCCCCTCTAAATCAAACTCCTACGCGAAGGAATCTAATTGTTGTTGCGGCGATCCGTTGCGGTTTTTCATTGCGGCGTTTCCTAGGCGTTCGGGAGCGGAATTTCTATCTACGGATTTTTATTATTACGATCGTCCCTAGATCTTTGATCTAGAGGTAACTTTTTCGATCCCGTAGATACTTACACAATATTATTAGTTATGATTTTACATAGCTTTTCTTGAGGCTTGTATTAATCTTCAACCTCTTGATAAACATCAAAATTAAAATTTATAAAAAAATTTATAAAAAAAAATAAAAAAAATAAAAAAACCCTCTCCAGCTTCCCAGGGGGGCTATACTTGGTGGGGTTAGGAATATGCTGATATTTACATTATCTTATTACTTAGCTATTTGTGATACTTATATGGTTAAGCTATTATTTTTGTTCTCTTATTGCTCAATCATTTGCAATAGTTATATGGCCAAACAATTAGTTGTGTCATCTTAATGTCTAACCATCTGTGATAGTTATATGGATGAACTATTATTTGCTTCATCTTGTTGCTCAACTATTATATATATGGTTGAACTATTACTTGTGCAGTCTTATTGCTCTACCATCTGCGATAATTGTATGGTTCTAATAAAAAATAAACTACAGTTTAAGCTTCACTTCTAAGAAAATGAATGAAACGACAACCATATAGATACACTGTATCTTTATGATAAATACCTTATAATTGCCAATTTTTCATGTAACAAATGTGGATGAGAAAGAAATCTCTGTTATGCAAACTGATCAAATTAAACGATGTTGAAAATTCTCTCCTATAAGAGAGAGGCATGCAGAGCTGACAAAGCATTAAAAATACTAAAAATACTAAAGGGAAAGCGGTAATGAAGCAACCAAGAGGTGCAGCTCCCCAGACAAACAAAAACAATAAAGGGAAAAGAAACTTCACTTGGAAGCGAAAGGACACCAAGCACGTGTCACTTCCAAAGAAGACCTGGGATGACAAATGCCATAGATGCGGCATGACTGGCCATTGGTCCAGAAACTGCCGCACTCCTCGCCACCTACAGGATCTATACCAGGCGAGCCAGAAGTCTCGACCTGAAACAAACTTGGCAGGTGTACAGCCGCCAAAAATGTTTACTGCAAAAGACTTCGAGAACGACGACCTTCTCGATTGAGCATCATCGTTTATCTATGCTTTTTAGAATTAAATGTATCTTCATCTTTTATTTGCTTAAGTACAAACTTTTATTTTCGAATGAATGTTTACATTTTCGCTCAAATAAAATTTCGTTTTTCCTTATATAGATGATGTCTGAGTGCCTACTGGACAGTGCCTCAACGCACACAATCCTTCGCGATCATTGCTATTTTAATAGCCTAAATAAATATGACGGTCCTGTTATCACAATTTCAGGACTGTCCCAAATAATCGAAGGATCTGGTGAAGCAATTATATTGCTCCCAAATAACACAAGACTTCAAATAAAAAATGCATTGTTCTCTCCTAAATCAAATAGGAATCTCGTAAGTTTCAAGGATTTCCGTTTAAACGGATATCACTTAGAAACCAGAGATGAAAATGCGTTTGAATATCTGTATGTAACTCGTCAGAAAGATGACCGGAAGATCATCTGCGAACGATTCAAGGGACTCCCGTCGGGTCTCTACCAAACATACATTCAACCAATAGAAGCCAATATGACTGAGCACCAGACGTGCCAATCACTGCCAGAGTTCGAACTCTGGCACAATAGACTTGGTCACCCTGGAACAGCAATGATGCGACGCATCATTTCTGAATCCCGTGGACACAAATTGAAGAACCTGAAGATTCTTCAAAAGGGTGAATTTCCATGTCAACCTTGTTTCAAGGGAAAACTTATAACGAGACCATCCCTCCTGAAAGTGGGATTAGTGTCTCCTGGCTTCCTTGAGAGAATTCATGGTGACATTTGCGGGCCTATTCACCCCGCAAGTGGCCCATTTCGGTACTTCATGGTACTGATTGATGCATCAACCAAATGGTCTTATGTGTGCCTCTTGTCCACCCGCAACCTAGCTTTTACAAAGCTATTGGCACAAATAATAAGGTTGCGTGCTCATTTTCCCGATAACCAAATCAAGAAACTACGTCTTGATAATGCGGGAGAATTTACTTCACAAGTCTTTGAAGACTATTGCCGGGCAACGGGTATTGAAGTTGAACATCCTGTAGCACATGTTCACACCCAAAACGGATTAGCTGAGTCCCTTATAAAGAGACTCCAATGGATTGCACGTCCATTGCTTATGCAATCCCAGTTGCATGTGGATGCTTGGGGGCATGCTATTTTACATGCCGCATCACTTATTAGGATAAGACCCTCTGGAGGTCATACTTTATCCCCGATGCAACTAGCATATGGCGCACCTCCGGATATCTCTCATTTGAGAGTATTTGGTTGTGCGGTATATGTCCCAATAGCACCACCTCAGAGGACCAAAATGAGTCCTCAGTGTCGTCTAGGTATATATATTGGGTTTGATTCGCCCTCTATTATAAGATACCTTGAACCCTTGACGGGTGACGCATTCAAGGCACGTTTTGCTGACTGTGAATTTAATGAGAAAATTTTTCCTAAACTAGGCACACAGTCTAAGAAGCCAGAAGCTTCTGAGACCATTAGTTGGGACCAGAAGTCTTTGTCCCTATATGATCCGCGTACTAACCTGTGTGAAGATGAGATCCTGAAGATCCTTCACATCCAGAATACAGTACATCTTTTGCCGGATAAATTCACGGACAACCAGAAGATTGTCCGTTCACACGTCCCTGCTGCCAATACGCCAGCTAGGATTGACATCCCCATAGATGGATGCAGCCCACCGGCAGTAGAATTGGTTGTACCTCAAATGAAAAGAGGACGCCCACCAGGTTCAAAAGATAAAGGTCCTCGAAAGAGGAAGACTCCTGGCGATACTAAGATTATCCCTCCACAGGATGCTGAGCTCAGACCAGCTACTTCTCCCCTCCTGATTTCCCCAGCAGAGGAAACAATAGGAGAAACATCATTAAATTTTGTACGTACTGGAGAAGTACTGGACAGAAATAGCATAGTCGTCGACGACGATTTTGCGTTCGATATTGCCGTTCACGTCACTGAATATGACGATGACGTCGAACCACGATCTCTAGCGGAATGTAAACGCAGAGATGATTGGCCAAAGTGGGACGAGGCAATAAGAGTAGAGCTGGACTCACTCTTGAAACGCAAAGTCTTTGGACCAGTAGTCCAAACACCAGTAGGTGTAAAACCTGTGGGATATAAGTGGGTTTTCATAAGAAAAAGAGATGAAAATAATGTGATCATTCGCTATAAGGCACGCCTTGTAGCCCAGGGATTTTCCCAAAGACCGGGGATTGATTACGAAGATACGTATTCCCCGGTCATGGATTCGATCACCTTCCGATTTTTAATCAGCCTAACTTCTCTGGAAAGCCTAGAAATGCAGCTCATGGACGTTGTGACTGCATATCTATATGGCGATATAGATAAAAATATCTATATGAGACTTCCTGATGGGTTTAATCTACCCCCAGAGATGAAAGAGATACCTCGGGACGTATTCTCTGTAAGGCTACATAGATCATTATATGGTCTAAAACAATCGGGCAAGATGTGGTATAACAGACTAAGTGATTTTCTTGCACAGCAAGGATTCACGAATAACGAAGTCTGCCCGTGTATCTTTATCAAAAGAACGGGAACAGGATTTGTCATCATAGCTGTATATGTAGATGACTTAAATCTCATAGGATCTCCTGCAGAGATCAAAGAGATATCTGAAAGCCTTAAACATACTTTTGAAATGAAAGACCTAGGCAAAACAAAGTATTGTTTTGGCTTACAGATAGAACACCTAAGAGGTGGAATCCTATTACACCAATCTAATTATACAAAGAAACTTCTACGCAAGTTTCATATGGATAAATGTCATCCTTTAGGTACTCCTATGATCGTAAGATCACTAGATGTACATAAGGACCCCTTCCGGCCACTGGAAGAGGGGGAGGAGATACTGGGCCCTGAAGTACCCTACCTCAGTGCCATTGGAGCACTTCTATATCTGGCTAACTGTACGCGTCCCGATATAGCGTTTACAGTTAATCTACTAGCCAGACACAGTGCTGCGCCCACAAAGCGCCACTGGAACGGAGTAAAGCATCTTCTGCGATACCTTCAGGGTTCCATTGATCTTGGACTTTACTACCAGAGAGGTGCCTCCCCCAAATTGTTTGGTTATGCTGATGCAGGTTATCTCTCTGATCCGCACACGGCAAAATCTCAAACAGGTTTTGTATTTACCTACGGAGGTACTGCTATCTCTTGGAGATCGGTAAAACAAACCACTACTGCTACATCTTCCAACCATGCAGAGCTCATCGCGATCCATGAGGCGAGCAAAGAATGTTTTTGGCTACGCTCCGTCGTCCAACACATCCTCCAATCCACTGGCCTGAAGACCAGTGATCTGGAGCCTACTGCCCTATTCGAAGACAACGCCGCATGCATTACTCAGCTTCAGAAGGGCTACATCAAAGGCGACAGGACAAAACACATTTCTCCCAAGTTTTTCTGGACGCACGAGCAGAAGAACGACAAGCAGATTGAAGTTCGACAGATCCAGTCATGCAACAACTTAGCTGATCTTTTTACTAAGGCATTGCCTAAATGTACTTTTGTAAAGCTTGTAAAGAACATTGGTATGCGACAGTTGAAAGACCTACAAGCCTGAAGCTTGTACGGATCAGGGGGAGTAACATGTGGGTTGCACTCTTTTTCCTTTAAGCTGTTGGGTTTTCCCACTGGGTTTTCCACAGCTAAGGTTTTAACGAGGCAAACACACTTACTCTGGATCCAGAAGTATCCACCCCTTGCCTCAGTAGCTGAGACCGAAGTGATGAATGTGTAAGGGGGAGTGTTATGAATGAGGGAGGCCTTTGGCCTCCCCTCCTTCATTACCCATTCATTAGGCCCCCATTACTTAGAGTAATGGGGACCCTTGGTATCCTAGAGGCTTTTGCCCTCCCCACTATGAGATATATAAATAGAGCACCATGGCTCTTAGCTATGGTGACTTATTCTTAGCAATGAAATTCTCTCTCTCTCTCTCTCTCTCTTGAGTTCATTATCATACAACAGTTGCAAAATATTTAATGACAAATGGCCTCCCGTAGGTAGAGTACTATAGGTGCAAGTGCATGTAGGTGTCAAGTTTTGCGTGCTGCGTCAGGTTTCATCTGGCCATGCAAGCGGGATTGAAAATCTAAGTAGATGATAATTAGGGTTCTTAGTTTAATTTTATTCCAATAAAAGAGGGCTGTGGTCTTTTTGAGTAGAGGAGGTGATACGACTATTTTGACCAGGTCCGGAGGAGCCGAGTCAACCACGACCAATCAACCAGCCTATTACGGCCGTGGGCTCCGGTCCAAGGATCTCGCAGGCAGATCGCGGTTCTCCACCCAAGACAAAGGCCCAAAAGACTGCACACTTCCATAGTGGGGGAAATCGGGGCCCAAATCAAGGAAGCATTCACTACTACAAAATAGACCTTTAACAGCGCTTAAATAAGGTCTTTAATGGCGCTTTACAAGCGCTGTCTATCTCGCCGCTGCTAAAGGGAGGGGCTGGTTTTAATAGCGCTTTACAAGCGCTGTTAAAGGGGGGCCTTTAACAGCGCTTGTTTGTGCAAGCGCTGTTAAAGGGGGGCCTTTAACAGCGTTTGTTTGTGCAAGCGCTGTTAAAGGCCCCCCCCTTTAACAGCGCTTGTTAGTGCAAGCGATGTTAAAAGGGGCCTTTAACAGCGCTTGTACTAAAGAAGTGCTGTTAAAAGTGGACCTTTAACATCGCTTGTACTAAAGAAGCGCTGTTAAAGGTGGACCTTTCACAGCGCTTGTACTAAACAAGCGCTGTCTATTGGGACCTTAGACAGCACTTCTTTAGTACAAGCGCTATTAAAGGTCCACCATAGACAGCGCTTGTACTAAAGAAGCGATGTTAAAGGTCCCAGATAGACAGCGCTTGTTTCAATTCATTGTATTGTTTCTCCCTCCGTTTTATATTTAAATAGATCCATTTAATGTTCAAAATGCTTAAATAAACCATCAATAACATGAAATTACAAGAAAGAAACAATCAAATTAAATTGCTTTTATTCAACAATCACATAAATTAGACAATGTGCATTGATATTGGAAAATGATCCGTAATACAAATAAGAAACATTATCGCATATAAAACTTATCAGTCATTATCCATTAAATCACTCCGAAGAATACATTTCACGACCAATGACATTGCAACTTCTGCAACTTCTGATTCTAAAACAACTCCCTAATGCATTTCCCCCTTTTCGGATGGCTGGATGAGCTTTCTGGCCTGGGAGCACGGACCCAAAGGCTCGCCAGGAGTACTTAGTAATTTTTATATATCCACTTACTGTCTCTATACATCCAAATCAATCTGCAGCTCTGGTGGAGCAAGCGCAGGAGATTCCACAAAGTGGAGGTTTTGATCCCTGCAATACCATTTCAAGTAATTATCATCAATAATTAAATGCATTTAGTCTAAAAAGAACAAGCAACGTGTTCGAAGTTAGCTTTACCCAGCAATTTTTCTCGCCAAATACAGAAAAGGCTTCTCAAAGTTGTAATTGCTGTTGGCAGAAATCTCATAACACTGCAGATTCTTCTTCCTGTGGAAAGTCACTTACTTGGCCTTCACCTGTCTATTTTTCACATCAACATTGTTACCACACAGGACTATAGGAATGTTCTCGCACACCCTGGGGGTTAGCAGAGATAAATTAGGATCATCACAAAATGAACTGAATCAAATTAACAGTGGATTTTTTATCCCGCCAGATTCAAGAATAAACATGCAAAGGTCACGGTGCCATGTTAGAACATTCTTGTACGTCAATCGAGCAGTGACATCAAACATGATAATTGCACACTGGCCATGGATGCTGCAAATTACCACTGGAAAGACCAATAAGAACTAATTATCAATAGTATAATAACACCAAAACACCTAAGACAACAGTTTTTTATAATCGATTGGATCTGTTAACTGTAACATATTGATGTTAAAATAAAAAAGATGATAGTAAGCTCCACCTCTAGAGAATAATAAAAAAAATTTAAACCCACATCATCCCAGAATCCGAACATTGCATATTACAATGTTGAAGATAAAATCTGAATCTGCAGAAATAAATGAAACTTTGAAACTCTAGTGCAACATCAAAACACAAAATGAGAGAATGAATCTGCTAAGAGTCATTTAGTATCCAACATATTGTTATAATTCAGAGTAAGAAAATGTTTGAGAGGAAAAAATATCCTCCGAAAAGCATTTTTCATTCTTTGTGATAGAAAGAAAGGAGAACTGATTGGTGTTCCGCCTAACATCATTAATCTCACTCATGCAGGGGAATGCACAACTCATGTAGGAGGAAAACCCAACACAGATACATGTTTACACTCGAAGGAAAAATAAAAGAAGCAGTCTACCTAGATGAGAGAAAATAGTTAGATAGCGCAAACAATTCTAGAGACTAGAGAAAATGAAATATCTTAGATTCAACATAATTGGAATAAAGCAGATTGCCTACCAGTAGACAAAAGATCCATTCATCGGCATTAAACAAAGAAAATCAATCACCACTCTTTGCCAACAAAACATCAAACCTATACCCCAAAATTTTTAATGACCCAACATATCCATCTAATTAGGTGCAGCATATTGCAAATAATATTTGATTGCTATACAACTTACATTGACTGATAGTCACCTGACATGAAATGATGGATATAACGATGGATAAGGCACATGCGGTGTTTATGTAATACCTTAGCACAACAGTATACGTCAAGTCTTCACTGCATGAGTCGATCTTCGCTTGCATGAGAAAAGCTTCTACCTCCTAACATAATCAAATTTCATGAATAGAGTCTGCATGTGTATAAGAAACATCCATTATCAATCCACATTTTCTCTTAAGGGGAAAAGGACTCCTGGAGTTACATTCCCTAAACGATTCCATTCAAGTTGCCTCAAACATCCGTACAAGTATCTTGTAAGTTACAAAAAAAAGGCAAGACAGACACCGTTGATATGCTAATGACGGAGGACTGAGATGACACTGCAAGGTTAATGAGTTGTATTTATAGCATGCTTGAAATGCTCCCCCAGAGAATATTGCAAGTCTTCACAAAATTGAAGAAATTACATGCACTACAAATTTAGAAATAGTGACTAACAATAAGAGGATGAAAGAGCTTTCTATCGGTCTGCACACTAATTAATAATTCCAGATTGGCATAACAAATAAGACTTTACATCAAATGCCAATTCCAAATGCACTGCTAAAAAAGAATTCCCTCTGTGTGCTGAACCTTGGGGCATTCTTCCTCGTTTTCAGTTCAAAAAGCAACGTAAAGAAAGAAGCAAAGTGAATAGTTCAGTTTGACGGGGTGACCATTCTACCAGTAAGTACTCCATCGCAATCACTGAAGCCCCATAATTAACTGTTTCGCAAAGGTTTATGGCAAAGGGGTTGAGGGAAAGGCTCAACGTAATTAACCTGTTTCGCATAAGAATGAATTGGATCAGTTTAACCCACGTGGTTCCTCCATTTCTAATGTGCACTGAACGTCCATGTTCAAATATCTTAATTTATGCCTGTTCTGGCCATCTGAAATGATTGTCCAATCTTGAATTGAAGCTACCTATAACGTTTTACCGGTGCACGCATTTCTTAACCTAAATCATGGCATATTTTCATGCATCTATCTAGATCTCATGGTATGCTTTGGTTATGATAGAGGTACATGATGGAGCATGCTACGTTAAGCGGCATACAGTATGAATGGGTCAACGTAATCAGAACAATATTTCAGATCATAGTATAATAGAGAGAGTTTACCAGGTCATTTTGGGTAATTATGTGTGGATCAGTATGCATGTATGGGCAATGGATATTCAGAAGCATCTCCCATGACTCGACTCCCGACACCTATATGACACAGTAAGCTGCAACCGTAAGGTACAACACTGTAG
This sequence comes from Scilla litardierei, assembly GCA_030789695.1. NCBI lineage: Eukaryota > Viridiplantae > Streptophyta > Magnoliopsida > Asparagales > Asparagaceae > Scilla > Scilla litardierei. The sequence goes on from CM061136.1 coordinate 145,772,791, forward strand.
CTGACTTTTTACTGTACTATTGGTTCGGGGTTAGCCTTAAATAATGTACATCAAAAAACATTTTCCTCAAGTCCTTAACTCTGCTTCCTGAGGCTGTGTTTCTTTGCTGCTGGAAAGCAAAAATATCATCTACTTTTTCAACTGATGTAGTAAGAAACCGATAATTCCCTACTCAGATAAAACCCTATAATTATCCTTGTAATTTTGCCTGTTTTATGCGTATTATTTTTTGTTTCATGCATTTTTTCGCTTCTCTTTAACATTCGGCTGGCAAATAAACCCTCAACCTCTTGTCCTGCATCAGCCTAGGGAGAATGAATTTGGCAGTGATATCCATATAGATGTGCTTTAAATGTAACGGCCAGTTTTTTGGTGAATACAGGACCATCAAACAATAGATTCAGGTGTTTGAGTTGATATGCTTGTACACTGTTATGGCAAAACTGATAAGCTAATATCAAAAGGTGAAATATAACACATTTTCCCTGTGAGAAGCTATCATAAAGTAAAAGTAAGATTGGGACAAGGAGGAGGCACATATATAAAGTTACCTTGTGCAATGTAAAGCTCCTACCAGTAACATCTATTGTGATATCACTAGGAACATCCAAAAATATCCTACAACCAATGTTTGAATAAGTCAGTACATGATGAATAACCCACAAAAAAGGAATAATGACGAAGCAAGATACCATGTGTTCGAATCAAGCAGAAGAGCAAGCATGCAACCACAAACAAGAAATTAGGATGCCAAGATTTAGAGCTAACAAACACACGATGGACTCTTGCATACCCAAGAACTTCTTGTTAAAAAAACAACCAAAGGACGAACTTGTTAGATTGCAGATTTGAAAGAAATAAAAGCTAAATGATCCTTGGAAGCATAAATTTACCAAACAGAGAAAGAGCACAAGCATAAAAAATAAAGAGAACCAAATGGTCATTGTTACTACAGTAAGGATGCCGAGATTCATCAAATCTACCGTAGGAACTATAGAAGAGTGAGTTGAAACTTCTAGATAAACAATTATATTACAATTTCCTGCATTCAAAGCAATAGGATTTGCAATGAAAAACTCTGGTCATTATCGACATGGTGATCTAGGTTTGCTAGGAAAGCCAGAAGCAAAACCATGCATGACTTGATATGTTAAGGTTAGTTTCATAATAATGCATAGGTCATATGAGTATACTGTGGGGAACAAAAACTCGCTGCAATAGTGAAATACATCAAAAGTTCCTGGTTTGAAGGAAAATGAAAGAAAAGGAAAGAAAGTTAGAAGGAAAAGTATTTCCATTGTTTGGTTGGAAAGAAAAAACAAAGGAAAATGAAAATGAAAGAAAACAAAGGAAAATTTTTATTAAAACTTTTCTTTGAGATTTTCCTCTTTTTGACCCAAGGAAAATGAGGGAAAATAGATGTAAACTAATTTCTCACACTTTCATGTATTTATATTTTTTTAGCAAACATAATTAGTTGTTATTTTTAATGAATCCACGAATTATTCTTAAGTTTGTATCAAAAAATTATGAATAATTCGTGCATTTTTCAAAAAAAATTCGACTTTCTTCCCAATTTCTATATTTTCCATTCAACTTTCTTTCCAATTTTCCTTGGTAACCAAACATGAGAAAGAATCTCATTTCATTTTCCTTTTCTTTCTTTTTCTTTTTCCTTTTCATTTCATTTTTCTTTCTTTCCTTTTCCCACTAACCAAACACACCCTAAATCAATTTCCTGCATTTGAAGACGACGGAGTCCCAAGCCAGAAGAAGAGCCAAAATTCGCTCATTTTACTTTTGTGTGCGAGATGGAAGCTGCAGCTGGACCCCACTCTCGATGTTGACGGGGGCCCAATGCTAACGGACTCCGGGGACCAAGAATTGGAGTTGTATTTTTACACGGCTTATATTTTCCATCTTTTCTATATTATTCCCTTCAAAGTAACAGTCATCATTTGGTTTCACTTTCACATAACTACTTGAAGAACATTGACCATCAGGATACATCATCTCAAAAATTATTATTCTTGGGGCTTTTTTATACGACAGTATCAATTTTCCTCTCATCCTTTGTTCAATCTCTCCCAAAGCACGGCACGCATGGATAAATTTGGATGACAAAAATCTCAAATTAGGTGCAATGATTTCTCAAGAAAACGTTGTTAGGCTGAATGGGTGTTTTATTTCTTCAGGTTTGATTTTGTATTAGAATGATGTAATTGATGTCCATGTGTTGATCTCATGTTAGAAAGATGTAATGCATGTTGATTGACACCATGAATTTGCAACCAACACCTTAAAACTCATACTTAATTTCTCAGTTTTCATCTTCCTTCTATCATCCTCTAAATCTACTGCATAACATGAAACCCATACACACCACGAAATCCGATCATGAAACCTATGGAACAAGAGGTAATTGATTTTCATTGACACCATAATTTGCAACCAACAACTTTTTATGCAAACATTATTTCTCAAGTTCGATTCTCCTCCCATCATCCTCTCAATCTCATTCTCATAACATGAAACACATGGACATCATGAAACACGATCATGAAACCCATGGAACCCAAAAATCAATTCATACACAAATAGAATCAGATAAAATACAAGAAGATATCATATGCAAATTACCTGGACCAAATATTAACATCATATAGGCAAGGGAAATTTAAATGTACCTCCTGAGTTTTCAAATGCTTGTTGTGAACACTCTCTAGTTCCTTCAAATTTTTAAGATCTTGTTGAATCCTCTCCCTGAATTAGGAAATGAATTGCTTTAACTGAAAATGGCTTAAAATTAAGTACTTGACATTATTTTGTTAATGGAATTAACCTTTCATTTGCGAGATTCTCTTCTAATTTTGCAACGTTCAGATGCAGATCGGTAACATGTGAACTAGCATCTTCCGATGCCAACTTGGCTGCCTTCTCTTGCCATTTGGAGAGAGTTAATTCCTTCAACATGTATGCCTCTGCTTCATTGTTGACAATCTACAAAAAGCATACAATGGAAGATTATTTCTTTCCTTTTCCTTGCCGATGACTTCCTGTTGTCAACACCGCAAAGGTTGATTAAATCATCACACAAAAACAGCAAATGTCAAAAGATCAATAAAGAAATGAGCAGAAAATTGGGATGTCCCCAATAACCAACTAATGGTAAACACAACAATAGTGACTGATATGTTTAATAACAAATGAGCAGAAAATTACCTTGGCTCTTGTACTTCTCGCACAGTTGGCTCATCTCCGTGTAATTCGAGTTAGTCAGCCCATTGCAACAACAGAAGCACCAGACTTAGATAAAAGGCAAAACATGAAGAAAAGAAGCTACCTATGAGAATAATCTATAACAATCTATAACATTAACTAACTTTAAAAGAAGAAAAATCAGAAAAGAACAAAAAAGAAAAAGAAACAATATGCTCACTTACCATTGAGAAGCAACATTGACAATCAGCATGACCTTCCCTTTGTAGATGCTCAGGTCCACATCATTTCCCCTAGCATCCTGCAAGAAATTAACCACTCAATAAATAAAACATCATTAAATTATTTATCCGTCTCTTTTATATCCTTACATCCTAGCCTAACAAGTGCTCAAGTTAAACAAGAAATTTTGAGAATTACAATGAATGAGTTCACAAGTTTCAGAAAATAAAAATTCTAATTTTCCTTCATTTTAAGAAAATTTGACAGCAAAATTTTCCAATTTGCTCGCTAATCAACTTGGACCTGACCAAATTGACAAGTTCATACGATTTATTCCAGTAGAAATTAAAGAGTAAACAAGCTCAAATGTCGAAATCAAATATACAGTTCGCTTAACAAAGTCTACATCTTTTTAATTTATTAAAAACAAACGTGAGAACAGATTTGCAAGCGAGGACAAGAAAGGAGCTACCTTGACAGTGAAATCGTGAACGGATGCGACGGACAGAGATGCCATTTCAGAGAGCGAGCTCGAGATCAGAAGCCTAGACGAAGAGAGAAAAGAGGACTTATAGAACTATATCTTCGCCACCTTCCTCTCCACCGACGGCTCCAACCCGGGCCCTCCCGTCGCAACGCCCGACTTCATCTTCGCCACCTCCTCCACCTCAGTGCTCAAGGGCCTCGCCTATGTTGCCAGTGGAATTGCCGGATTCGGTCGCAATCGCATCGGGCTGCTCCTAATTCGGTGGGTTTTCTCCGAAAACTTTTCGCTAGGGCTTGGGTTGCTCGAGCACATGAAGAGGCGGGCTGAATTTTTTTCCGTAAAAGCGAATGCATTGAAAGTATAATACCTCCTCTTTAACAGCCTTCTTAATAGAAGCACTCTCTATTACAATCTTTAATAGCGCTGGTATTAAACAAGCCTTGTCTAAGGTCCCAAATAGATAGCGCTTCTTTAGTACAAGCGCTGTCTATGATGGACTTTTAACAGCGCTTGTACTAAAGAAGCGCTGTCTATTATTTGAATTTTAATAGCGCTTTTAGAAGCGCTGTCTATTATCTGACTTTTAACAGCGCTTTCAGAAAGAAGCGCTGTCTATTATTTGTGCCTCTAATAAACAGCGCTTGCAGAAATAAGCGCTGTCTATTGTCTAACCTTTAACAGCGCTTGCAGAAAAAAGTGATGTCTATTCTCCTACCTTTAACAGCGCTTGCAAAAAGAAGCGCTGTCTATTCTATGTGCCTCTAATTAACAGCGCTTATAATTGGCAAGTGCTATTAAAGATGTGCTATTAAAGGTTCTTTTTGTAGTAGTGATTCACCAAATATGGCAACCGTCCAATGCCATCACTCTCGCCATCATGACCCACCGATTATGGCGACCACCTTCATGGCAATAACTCGCCAATCATGGCCCGACTTCATGGCCATTACTCGAGCCATCATGGTCAGCCAATCATGGAAATAAGCCATCATGGCCCGCCAATTATAGCAACCACTCATGGCCATGACTCCACCTTCATGGCATTCATCACGTCATCAAATAGGCGCAATTAGTGGGGGTCAACACTTCCCCATTTGCACGTCCCCATGAATGGCGGTCATAATGTCACATCATGGCACATTATTAGGATGATTGGCCTATAAAGGGGGAGGGGTTGTGTCATCCAGAGGGGCCCAGATCTTCACGATCTACAACGGAGGTATCTTATACTCACTCTTACACCTTCTTCCACCTAACATATTTCTCCTACATAGCTCGGCCCGAGGATCGGTGCTTGGTCTCCCCGCGAACCAAGTCTGATCCCACCGAGCATCTATCAAACCAGATCTGACTTTGGCATCAGAGGGGAATTGGTCGGAACCAAGGTTCGACCCCCCTGACGAGCTCTCTCGTATATTCAGGTCCAGGAGATCCAGCGACGCGGCCCCGCTTCCCATTATGCTTGGGAGTGAGGATGGGAGCGGGTCCACATGTGCAAGTAAGGAGGAGATAATTTTGCTTTTCTTCCCTCCTTGACTTAACACAATAAGCGTCTGTGTGAATTCTTGCAGGTTCTTGCTTGCATACCCAAAAACAACGTAGATAATTTATATTTATGTTACGATCTCAATCGTCAAAAATTGAAATACAACAATAAAGAATGGAAGAGAGGCCTTATGGCCCTTACAATACATATTACAAAAATTTAATACAATGGAATCATAAGGAAAAGCAGCCTAAGAATATTTTCCTGGGAGAATCCTGCTACTAGTGGGGTCACGCTACGCTGCGACTAGGATCTGCAAAAACGCCCTCAGAACCTGACGGACATTGCATTAAAACACAAATACAATGCACGTCAGTGAGGGTTACTCAAATAGATTTCCCAACATCAACTTTATTTAAATAATTAAAAGGAATTTAGCAGTGTAATGACATTGTATACTAATATGATAAAAACATGTTACGAACGAGATTTAACAAAAGATGTGAGCATGCTGAAGGTTAATACATAAAATTAAACAACGATTATCAAATGATTTACATTTCAAACAAGGTAAAGGTAGTTTGCAAGTTGAAGGTTTTTCAGTTATTTGTGCTCGTGAATAAGTCCATGCCTGGGTAGGTAAAATGTTCTCGATACACCTTATCACCGGGGTTTACCGTGACGCTCCCAAATGGCTTGCCTCCACCGAAGGGGCCGTAATCGTGTTCGAGACATACTCACAAACCCTACTGCAATGGACCAACCCCACCCAAAGTGTACCGCCATTTACTGGAACACGAGCCAGACTAGTCATATGTAACCCTACTGGAACACGAGCCAGACTAGTCACATATGACTAGGGGTGGTAAAATGAGCCCGACCTAACCCGACCCGAACCCGAACCCGGCTTCCTTAACCGGGTATGGGTATGGGCTAATACAGGTCAAGTAAGAAACACCCGATCCGACCCAGATAAAATCTTGGTTAGGTATGGGTTTGGCATGTCAACCCGGATGACCTGAATTCGACCCGGTTTATTTTCTCTATGTATATAAAAGTTTATATACTAACTTCAATACACAGTTGCAATGGGAGTTGTGCTTATACGATTTGAATTGTTGTCTTCTTATTTAAGAGGTCTTGGATTCAATTCTCTTTATATACAACTTTTTTGTAAATTTTATTACTTTCGTTAATAAAATGGTAACATTAATTATACTTTCTTACTGTCATAAGTGCGGTTTAAGCGACGAGCTACTGGAAAATTATGCAACACTTAATAAATTGTCGGTAGCTCTAAATAAATAGCTGGATATCGAAAAAGGAGCAGTAGTGTATAAGTCAAATCTTAACCCAACGGGTTAACCCGACCCGACCCGGAAATTTTTCGGGTCACCCGAACCCGACTCGGATTCAATCCGGGTCGGGTTAGGGTTTACCCCTATCCGGGTCGGGTCAAATCTGACCCGACCCGAACCCGAACCCACCCGACTCGTTTGCCACCCCTACATATGACCGGCGGGAGTAGCCAACTCGGCTCTTTGTATGTCTATTCACTGACTAAGTTTCACCCCATCTGTATTTGATGGTTTCACCCCATCTGTATTCGATGGATATCATATATGTGTTACGAGTTTGTAATATACTCTTTTTTTCCAAATTAATTTAACTTGTTAGTATGCAGGTAGTAAAAGTATTCCAATTAAATTAGAAGACAACAAGCAAAATGAAACATAATATTTGGCTATCAGAAGTTAACAAGCACATTGAAATATGATTTAGCATTAAGTTTGAACAGCCAGTTTTGCAATTCATTTACTAAAAATACTTGCAAATTTAGGAAACCAAGAGTGTTAGAACATATAAGGGAGCAAGTGCATAACAACTTATAAGAACATGATGTAATGTGAGAACATGGGATTCGTACACAATTAACACATGATTTGCATTTTGAAATAAACCAAACGAAATTTGCATTAACAACTTGCATATTGTTTTATGAAAGAGATGTGGGAAAACCTACTATATGATGCATAGATCTGAAGAGGAGGTGGGTTTTGGGTGTCCAAATGATCGTAGCGTAAGGCATGATTTATCTGCATCATAAAAATTTGTGATATCAGACTAATCGTTTTACGCTAACAGAATTATTATAAACTAATACTAATGCCAATTAATCTATTAACAGAGCATTTTAATATTAATTAAGCAATAATTTACACTTAAACTAGTTAATAAAATTTTCTTTTGAAACTTAATAACTTAAAACTTTATATATAAAATAACTATAACAACTTAAACTTAATATAATTTTAATGACTTTTAAAACTTAATTAATTTCAACTTAATCAAGTAAACACACTACCCAAATTAAACCCATATGAATCCAAAACCCATTAAGCAATTTAATAATATCATCATTTATTTTTATACAACATTTCCAATGATTACAAGAGTGTTGGACTACATTTACAATAATTTAACTAAAATGTTGAACATATGAATTTAATGAAAATGCCATGGAAACTAACTTTCTTTGCTATTGTTATAAACTAAGGTATATCAAGTTATATGTCATTGGGTCATATTTTTAGTCAAGAATGTCATGGTAGTAATTTCACGGGTCATTTCACGTGTATATTTTTAGCTATACAACTTTACATGCAAATGACCAAATGAGTATCTACCTTCAAAAAATTTACTATAAATTGTACACTAGCCTGATTTCAGTGATTTTGGTGTCGTTGGGTTCGTCTTGATGGGTACTACGTTACGGTGATATTGGTTCTCTGTTTTGGTTAAACATATTAATGAATTAGATCTATTACGAGATAAGCAAAATATTAAGTTAATCCCTGAATTGGGTTTGTCTAATTTTATTGGGTTTTCTGGATAGGATGATGTCGGGATGGTTGGAGGTAGGGGAGATGGTTTGAAAGCAGATGTTGGGTCTCACCGATTTCTTTTGGTGGGATTCAATTGGGTAGGGTTAGGATTAGGATAAAGTAAAATGGTAAGAGTAGTTTAGGAAAAGTGATTAGTAATTAGTAATAATTTAATTAGTAATAACTGTTTAGTTAAAAGTAAGAAGTGGTTAAAATCATTTAGTAGAAATTAGTAATTAACTTTTTAATTTAAAAACAATTACGATTTAACAGGTTAAAATTTCGCTACGGTAAAACTGAAAATAACGACGCGTTCGCGTCGACGTGTGGATGAAAAACCACTCGGACGAAAATAACTGAATGAACGCGGTAAAAGAAACGCAGGCACACAACAATAAAAATACGACTAGGAAAACAGGTCGTTACATCCTACCCTCCTTAGAATAATTCCGTCCCCGGATTCTCTACTGTGCAGGGAAAAGGTAGGGGTAACGTCCTCGCATCTCATCCTCTCGCTCCCAGGTGGATTTTGAACATGATTATTACAATTACAATGCAATGCTTTCTATTATATGTAGGGTTCTTGCCTTTAGGTCGTGATGAGTGAGTCGTTCTTCACACAAGGGCTTGCCGTGATTGGCGCTAACCCACCGCATGCGGGTGGTGCCCTTGAAGAGAGTACCCTTTCATACGCCTAGTAGCTGCTCAACCCTAACCCCACCCAATATGTGCTGGAACACGAGCCAGCCTAGTTATATTACAAGCACGAATTTGTCAACTCATATGACATCACGAAAATCACGATTTTTGCTGGAACACGAGCCAGCCTAGTTATATTACAAGCACGAATTTGTCAACTCATATGACATCACGAAAGTCACGATTTCGCCTTCGAAGCGCACGATTTCACGATGTCACACACTTATTAGTTATTCCATGACATGCAGCAATTAAATAACATCATCATTTATTCTTTTACAATATTTTCCTTGATTACAAGAGTGTCGAGCAACATTTACAAGAATTTAACAAAAGTGCTGAATATAAGAATTTAATGAATATGACACGGAAACAAATTTTCTCTGCTATTGTTCTAAACTAAGGTATATAAAGTTATATGCCGTTGGATCACATTTTTAGGCACGGATGTTATGGTAGTGATTTCACGCGTCATTTCATGTGCAGGTTTCGAGCTATACAACTTTATATGCAAAAGATTAAATGAGCATTTACCTTCAAAAATTCATTATAAGTTGCATACTTGCCTGATTTCAGCGATTTTGGTGTTGTTGGGTTCATCTTGACGGGTACTTCGTCACAGTCATATTGGTTCTCTGTTTTAGTTAAACACATCACCAAATTAGATTCTTCGTGAGATAAGCACAATATTACAATAATCTCTAAATTGGGATTCGTCTGATTTTATCGGGTTCTCTGGCTAGGATGATGTCTATATTGTGTTAAACTAACCTGATACACTTATTTTTATACTAATATTATTACCCTAACATTATTAAACAATCTGAATTAAATAATACTTAACGATTATCATTTGGATTTATACTAACAATTAACCTACTAATTAACTTCTAATTAACATTTACTAAGCTAATTGTAATGTTAACATGAGGGTAAGGTTATATTAAATCTTCATCTACCTCCACCCACTACAACTCATATTAAAATACCTATCTAATATCATCTCTTATTAACACTCTCTGTCTCTCACTCTTTCTTTATTAATAAGGCTGTCACCCCTTTTATTCATTCAACCTCCTATAATCTCGATGTCCCTCTGTCTCCTCTCTTTTCTTTGCTTCTTTCTTTTTTGTTCCATTCGATTACAGCAGCAAGTAAAACGCAAGGGGCTTGATTTGGGTTGAATATTGCATATTTAACCCCCCATTTAGCCCTATTTTGTGCTCATTTGATACTTAATTGGTCTCTAATACGTTCGTATTTTGTATATCAATATTTATAGAGCAACCCATTGATTTGTTCATAAAGTATGAATTTTAGTGAGTATTTTTGCCTTTTTATATTTTTCATGGCTTGGTCTCGATCTCACGATTCCAACGACTATTTATTTGTATTTTTCTGAGATCTGGGCTAATTACCATGTATTTTTGAATGTAGAATACCATTTAATTGAAGAAAATACGCTCGAAATATGCTTGGAAATACGGACAGCACGAATCTTGGCTGCCACGTGGCTCAATCTAGACTGCCACCACTTCATCCAACGGCTACAAAATTAGGGGCGACGCAGAAATCCTAAAACCGTTCGATTTCGATCGAACGTCCCATAATCCGCCCGCTCGAACGCGGATCGCAGCTGAGAGGGGCGAAAGAGCGGGCCACGTGGCAGTGTGTGGGCGGTCGATTGGCGATCGGACAGTTCGCATCCAATACAAATTCGAATTGTATACGAGGCGACGTGGCCGTGTTATAGCCGAACGATCGAAATCCTACGGCCACGAGTTTCCCCGTAAAATGAAAGCGAAGCTGCGTTCCTTCAGTCGACGTGGCTCAATCACAGCGGTCCGATCTTCATCCAACGGCCACGACAAAATCCGAACTGGGCTTGTATTCGAAGCGAAGCGGGCGAAAGGCGAACCCACTAACGTGCCACATGGCGCTCCCTTGGCTCATCCCGCATGTTTCAACGGCCCATATCTTCTAGCGGCGGCGAATTATGGGTTTGGTGCGAATTTGAAGTTGGTTTCGACCGTTAAGCACAGTAAACTCGCAATGTTTATTATTTAAGCGTATTTTGGGCTAGGGTAGCGTATTCTGGTGTATTGGAGGCTCTAGGAGCCGTATTTCGCCACCAAATTTGGAGGCCCTAGGGACAGAGGCTAGATCTACTATCTGAAGGAGATTTGGGGCTATTTGGAGAGGACTGGTGATATTTTTCCTAGCTTTAGCCTTGTATTTCACCTATTTGGCTTGTGTTTGAAGTATTAATCACGTATTTTGATGTTTTTATGATGTATTTGTCTATGAATACTGATTATAATCTCTCCATGCGTGGTTAATCTTCATATGTGTTGGTGTTGATGTAGTTAGGGTGTCGTAATCATTGATTTTGATGTCTTTTCGCCCTATTTCATTATATAATCATGTATTTTGCTAGTTTCTACACATATTGCTCAAGTATTATCGTTATTGATGTACTTATATCAGATATAATCTCTGAAAATTTGTTCGTGGCGTGACCCTTGCGGGCATATACGCTTATTTTCTCATGAAACTAGCACTCTATTCGATATTTAAGGCACTTTTTGATGTACGTTTATCGTTAAATTTTCCGACGTTCTCGTGCCCTTACCGGACGAGACGTTGAGTTATAGAAAAGATATTTACAACCTTTGATTGTACACACCCTAATGAAATCTATACCGACACATACTCTCCATACTAGTACCCCAAATCGAATTCACCGTAGTTATCGTAGGATTTTCTTTTGTTATTCTAAACTTTTGATCCTATATCTTTGTGTCTTTATGTGGTTGGTTATTACCGTATTATTACTCTTTACAAACTGAAGTTCGTGGTTTTGCAGGTCAGTTGTCCCGTGGATTCGATACCTGGACTCACCAGGATTATTACTTGTATGATCTCATGCGCTTGGGAGTAGTGCTCACATCATTTGAGACGAGGCAAGTTTTTGGCACCGTTGCCGGGGATAACAGTACTTGCGATCTACGATTTCAGTTCGTTTGGAGGAACATTTGGTGAGAGCCTTCCATCTTATAGTTTAGGATTTTTATTAGGTTTTTTCTTTTGTTTTCTATTTATAAAAAAATTTTAAAAAATGGAGGATGTGGAATCGATGGAGGATATGGAGTATATAGAATACATGAATTTTTCTCGCACAAACGATGAGTATGATGCAGAGTACGATATTGCACACAAACATATGAAGGAGAAGCTCAAGATCATTCGTTTTAATCAGACTGATTGTGAAACTTTCTTTCAGGCCTGGAGGAGGTTCACAGACATATTATCGAGCTATCCGCAGCATGGGTTTACAAAGAAAGAGCTTATGGAGTCCTTCTTAGGTGGACTACGACCACAGCTGCAGGAATTCTTGGGAGTCCTGATGCCGACAGAGGCGTGGAATTATATGGAGTCTTTACAAGAGAATGAAGAAATCATGAAAGAGACTTCAATGTGCGATTCAATGGAGCTTTCAAGCCTTGATCAAGGGGAGCAAAGCGTAGACGTATCATTGCAGTCCTTGAAAGAGGAAGTTTACTTGCTCATTCAGACACAGGAGGCTACATCCCATCAATTCCAAGAGAATTTCCTTGCTCGGAGTCGACAAATTCAGAATTCCATTGAAAATCTTACTCTGATTACCACTTTCTTAGAAGAAAATAATTTTTCTGAAATTAAATTTCAAGAATCTAATATGAGTTCATCTTCAATTGCAGGTACATCGAGCGAGCTATGTCGCGATGAGGACACGAATAAAAATATCGACATGGTAGGAAAAGTGTGCAAAAGAAAGGACGGGCTAGCAATTTTGGATGAACAGGAGGAGGAAATAGCGAGGGACATGGGTTTAATGATCATCGCTATTGAGCCCGAACCACTTCCTCCCCCAGTGTTTTCCCAAAATCATTCATCCCTATCCCCAATGACTGAGCATCATACCGAAAGTAGTGCTTATCCTTCAGGGAGTAGTCGTCAACATGCTTTAATTTATTTCACCTATTTTGATGACTACATATGGAATATTTTTGTTGTAAGGAATTTTAAACTAATTTGGACTGACATAACTCATCTCTTGCAGGACATTGGTATACAGCTTATAGAGATGCTTCGAGTTGTGTTGCGGGGGTCCAATTTAGCTTTTGGAGGAAGGATACTTCAACTTACCGAGGAGCGCAAGGAGAAAATTGAACAACTTCCTCCACCAATAAATATTCGGGATCCGCCATTTGACCACGGTGTGTTCTTTCCAGTAGTGTAGATTTTATATGCTTTCTAGGTTGCTTGCTTGAATAAACTCATACCCCTTTCGACATTGAGGACAATGTCCATCTTTAGTTGGGGAGTGTGTATGAGATCTTAGGAATTTTTTTAAAACAAGGCGAAAGAAAAGAATTATCCACCAATCTCATCTTTTAAAACTCTTTCATACACCAAAAATGCGGATGATTATGCATTGATTGAGTTCTAAAAATCGTTTATGGCGTGAATTAAATTTTTTCCTTCATGGAATTACCGTTAATACGCTATTCATAAAAATTTTCAATTTCCATGATTAATATCTCGAAATAGTTTGAATTTATTTCATGCATGCTACGGAGAGGAAAAAGCTTAAGTATACACGATTTATTAGAATAGTCTTCAAGTTGAAGAGGAATTTGACCATTGTTACTAATGTTTATGTTCATATTTATGGGTGTTGAGTTGTTTACAAAGGAAAAAGAGAGAAAAAGATGAAGAAACAAAAAAATGAAATGAGTAAGTGTGTCACTAAATAAATAACTTGGTTGGCTCGAGTAGTACAGTCCGAGGGGTCCTTTTTGGCCTAATGCCCTATTATCGTCTGATTTGGGAGCCATTGACCGGAACCTCACTCATTTGATGGAGCGATCCAAGTTATACATTTTTCCGCAAATGTTGCTTTATGTGCGTTACGCGGAACTAAAAAAAGAGAAAAGAAATGGTGAATAAACTAAGCAACTTCAATACCCAAGATTTGAACGATCTTTTTGAGATGCCAATTGCTTGGAAACAAGAAAACTAGAATATAACGACGTGTTATACTTTCGCTTGTGCAAAATGATGTGTGCATGTTATTTATTCAAATTAAATTAGAGAAAATATCATGTGATTGATCTTGTTCATGGATTGTGTATATTGATGGTCTAAATCATGTTGGTAAGCATATTATTGAGCCATGCCATAAGTGATTGATAGAATTTATTGTTTTATTAATCATCCATTTTAATCGCTCTTTTTGCTAGGGACTAGCAAATCTCTAGTTGGGGGGTGTGATTCGGGTTGAATATTGCATATTTAACCCCCCATTTAGCCCTATTTTGTGCTCATTTGATACTTAATTGGTCTCTAATACGTTCGTATTTTGTATATCATTATTTATTAGAGCAAACCATTGATTTGTGCACAAAGTATGAATTTTAGTGAGTATTTTTGCCTTTTTATATTTTTCATGGTTTGGTCTCGATCTCACGATTCCAACGACTATTTATTTGTATTTTTCTGAGATTTGGGCTAATTACCGTGTATTTTTGAATGTAGAATACCATTTAATTGAAGAAAATACGCTCGAAATATGCTTGGAAATACGGACGGCACGAATCTTGGCGGCCACGTGGCTCAATCTAGACCGCCACCACTTCATCCAACGGCTACAAAATTAGGGGCGACGCAGAAATCCTAAAACCGTTCGATTTCGATCGAACGTCCCATAATCCGCCCGCTCGAACGCGGATCGCAGCTGAGAGGGGCGAAAGAGCGGGCCACGTGGCAGTGTGTGGGCGGTCGATTGGCGATCGGACGGTTCGCATCCAATACAAATTCGAATTGTATACGAGGCGACGTGGCCGTGTTATAGCCGAACGATCGAAATCCTACGGCCACGAGTTTCCCCGTAAAATGAAAGCGAAGCTGCGTTCCTTCAGTCGACGTGGCTCAATCACAGCGGTCCGATCTTCATCCAACGGCCACGACAAAATCCGAACTGGGCTTGTATTCGAAGCGAAGCGGGCGAAAGGCGAACCCACTAACGTGCCACATGGCGCTCCCTTGGCTCATCCCGCATGTTTCAACGGCCCATATCTTCTAGCGGCGGCGAATTGTGGGTTTGGTGCGAATTTGAAGTTGGTTTCGACCGTTAAGCACAGTAAACCCGCAATGTTTATTATTTAAGCGTATTTTGGGCTAGGGTAGCGTATTCTGGTGTATTGGAGGCTCTAGGAGCCGTATTTCGCCACCAAATTTGGAGGCCCTAGGGACAGAGGCTAGATCTACTATCTGAAGGAGATTTGGGGCTATTTGGAGAGGACTGGTGATATTTTTCCTAGCTTTAGCCTTGTATTTCACCTATTTGGCTTGTGTTTGAAGTATTAATCACGTATTTTGATGTTTTTATGATGTATTTGTCTATGAATACTGATTATAATCTCTCCATGCGTGGTTAATCTTCATATGTGTTGGTGTTGATGTAGTTAGGGTGTCGTAATCATTGATTTTGATGTCTTTTCGCCCTATTTCATTATATAATCATGTATTTTGCTAGTTTCTACACATATTGCTCAAGTATTATCGTTATTGATGTACTTATATCAGATATAATCTCTGAAAATTTGTTCGTGGCGTGACCCTTGCGGGCATATACGCTTATTTTCTCATGAAACTAGCACTCTATTCGATATTTAAGGCACTTTTTGATGTACGTTTATCGTTAAATTTTCCGACGTTCTCGTGCCCTTACCGGACGAGACGTTGAGTTATAGAAAAGATATTTACAACCTTTGATTGCACACACCCTAATGAAATCTATACCGACACATACTCTCCATACTAGTACCCCAAATCGAATTCACCGTAGTTATCGTAGGATTTTCTTTTGTTATTCTAAACTTTTGATCCTATATCTTTGTGTCTTTATGTGGTTGGTTATTACCGTATTATTACTCTTTACAAACTGAAGTTCGTGGTTTTGCAGGTCAGTTGTCCCGTGGATTCGATACCTGGACTCACCAGGATTATTACTTGTACGATCTCCTGCGCTTGGGAGTAGTGCTCACATCATTTGAGACGAGGCAAGTTTTTGGCACCGTTGCCGGGGATAACAGTACTTGCGATCTACGATTTCAGTTCGTTTGGAGGAACATTTGGTGAGAGCCTTCCATCTTATAGTTTAGGATTTTTATTAGGTTTTTTCTTTTGTTTTCTATTTATAAAAAAATTTTAAAAAATGGAGGATGTGGAATCGATGGAGGATATGGAGTATATAGAATACATGAATTTTTCTCGCACAAACGATGAGTATGATGCAGAGTACGATATTGCACACAAACATATGAAGGAGAAGCTCAAGATCATTCGTTTTAATCAGACTGATTGTGAAACTTTCTTTCAGGCCTGGAGGAGGTTCACAGACATATTATCGAGCTATCCGCAGCATGGGTTTACAAAGAAAGAGCTTATGGAGTCCTTCTTAGGTGGACTACGACCACAGCTGCAGGAATTCTTGGGAGTCCTGATGCCGACAGAGGCGTGGAATTATATGGAGTCTTTACAAGAGAATGAAGAAATCATGAAAGAGACTTCAATGTGCGATTCAATGGAGCTTTCAAGCCTTGATCAAGGGGAGCAAAGCGTAGACGTATCATTGCAGTCCTTGAAAGAGGAAGTTTACTTGCTCATTCAGACACAGGAGGCTACATCCCATCAATTCCAAGAGAATTTCCTTGCTCGGAGTCGACAAATTCAGAATTCCATTGAAAATCTTACTCTGATTACCACTTTCTTAGAAGAAAATAATTTTTCTGAAATTAAATTTCAAGAATCTAATATGAGTTCATCTTCAATTGCAGGTACATCGAGCGAGCTATGTCGCGATGAGGACACGAATAAAAATATCGACATGGTAGGAAAAGTGTGCAAAAGAAAGGACGGGCTAGCAATTTTGGATGAACAGGAGGAGGAAATAGCGAGGGACATGGGTTTAATGATCATCGCTATTGAGCCCGAACCACTTCCTCCCCCAGTGTTTTCCCAAAATCATTCATCCCTATCCCCAATGACTGAGCATCATACCGAAAGTAGTGCTTATCCTTCAGGGAGTAGTCGTCAACATGCTTTAATTTATTTCACCTATTTTGATGACTACATATGGAATATTTTTGTTGTAAGGAATTTTAAACTAATTTGGACTGACATAACTCATCTCTTGCAGGACATTGGTATACAGCTTATAGAGATGCTTCAAGTTGTGTTGCGGGGGTCCAATTTAGCTTTTGGAGGAAGGATACTTCAACTTACCGAGGAGCGCAAGGAGAAAATTGAACAACTTCCTCCACCAATAAATATTCGGGATCCGCCATTTGACCACGGTGTGTTCTTTCCAGTAGTGTAGATTTTATATGCTTTCTAGGTTGCTTGCTTGAATAAACTCATACCCCTTTCGACATTGAGGACAATGTCCATCTTTAGTTGGGGAGTGTGTATGAGATCTTAGGATTTTTTTTTTAAAACAAGGCGAAAGAAAAGAATTATCCACCAATCTCATCTTTTAAAACTCTTTCATACACCAAAAATGCGGATGATTATGCATTGATTGAGTTCTAAAAATCGTTTATGGCGTGAATTAAATTTTTTCCTTCATGGAATTACCGTTAATACGCTATTCATAAAAATTTTCAATTTCCATGATTAATATCTCGAAATAGTTTGAATTTATTTCATGCATGCTACGGAGAGGAAAAAGCTTAAGTATACACGATTTATTAGAATAGTCTTCAAGTTGAAGAGGAATTTGACCATTGTTACTAATGTTTATGTTCATATTTATGGGTGTTGAGTTGTTTACAAAGGAAAAAAGAGAGAAAAAGATGAAGAAACAAAAAAATGAAATGAGTAAGTGTGTCACTAAATAAATAACTTGGTTGGCTCGAGTAGTACAGTCCGAGGGGTCCTTTTTGGCCTAATGCCCTATTATCGTCTGATTTGGGAGCCATTGACCGGAACCTCACTCATTTGATGGAGCGATCCAAGTTATACATTTTTCCGCAAATGTTGCTTTATGTGCGTTACGCGGAACTAAAAAAAAAGAGAAAAGAAAAAAATGGTGAATAAACTAAGCAACTTCAATACCCAAGATTTGAACGATCTTTTTGAGATGCCAATTGCTTGGAAACAAGAAAACTAGAATATAACGACGTGTTATACTTTCGCTTGTGCAAAATGATGTGTGCATGTTATTTATTCAAATTAAATTAGAGAAAATATCATGTGATTGATCTTGTTCATGGATTGTGTCTATTGATGGTCTAAATCATGTTGGTAAGCATATTATTGAGCCATGCCATAAGTGATTGATAGAATTTATTGTTTTATTAATCATCCATTTTAATCGCTCTTTTTGCTAGGGACTAGCAAATCTCTAGTTGGGGGGTGTGATTCTGGTTGAATATTGCATATTTAACCCCCCATTTAGCCCTATTTTGTGCTCATTTGATACTTAATTGGTCTCTAATACGTTTGTATTTTGTATATCATTATTTATTAGAGCAAACCATTGATTTGTGCACAAAGTATGAATTTTAGTGAGTATTTCTGCCTTTTTATATTTTTCATGGCTTGGTCTCGATCTCACGATTCCAACGACTATTTATTTGTATTTTCTGATATCTGTGCTAATTACTGTGTATTTTTGAATGCAGAATACCATTTAATTGAGAAAAATACGCTCGAAATACGCTTGGAAATACAAACCGCACGAATCTTGGCAGCCACGTGGCTCAATCTGGACCGCCACCACTTCATCTAGCGGCTACAAAATTAGGGGCGACACGGAAATCATAAAACCGTTCGATTTTGATCGAACAGCCCATAATCCGTCCGCTCGAACGCGGATCGCAGCGGAGAGGGGTGAAAGAGCGGGCCATGTGGCATCGTATGGGCGGTCGATTGGCGATCGGACGGTTCGCATCCAACACAAATTCGAATCGTATACGGGGCGACGTGGCCGTGTTATAGCCGAACGATCGAAATCCTACGGCCACGAGTTTCCCCGCAAAATGAAAGCGAAGATGTGTTCCTTCGGGTGACGTGGCTCAATCACAGTAGTCCGATCTTCATCCAACGGCCATGACAAAATCCGAACTGGGCTTGTATTCGAAGCGAAGCGGGCGAAAGGCGAACCCACTACGTGCCACGTGGCGCTCCCTTGGCTCATCCCGCATGTATTCAACGGCCCAGATCTTCTAGCGGCGGTAGATTGTGGGTTTGGTGCGAATTTGAAGCGGGTTTCGACCCGTTAAGCACAGTAAACCCGCAATGTTTATTATTTAAGCGTAATTTGGGCTAGGGTTACGTATTCTGGCGTATTGGAGACTCTAGGAGCCGTATTTCGCCACCAAATTTGGAGGCCCTAGGGACAGAGGCTAGATCTACTATCTGAAGGATATTTGGGGCTATTTGGAGAGGATTGATGATATTTTTCCTAGCTTTAGCCTTGTATTTCACCTATTTGGCTTGTATTTGAAGTATTAATCACGTATTTTGATGTTTTTATGATGTATTTGTCTATGAATACTGATTATAATCTCTCCATGCATGGTTAATCTTCATTTGTGTTGGTGTTGATGTAGTTAGGGTGTCGTAATCATTGATTTTGATGTCTTTTCGCCCTATTTTCATTGTATAATCCCGTATTTTGCTAATTTCTACATGTATTGCTCAAGTATTATCGTTATTGATGTACTTGTATCAGATATAATCTCTGAAAATTTGTTCGTGGCGTGACCATTGCAGGCACATACGCTTATTTTCTCATGAAACTAGCACTCTATTCGATATTTAAGGCACTTTTCGATGTACGTTTATCGTTAAATTTTCTGACGTTCTCGTGCCCTTACCAGACGAGACGTTAAGTTATAGAAAAGATATTTACAACCTTTGATTGCACACACCCTAACGAAATCAATACCGACACATACTCTCCATATTAGTACCCCAAATCGAATTCACCGTAGTTATCGTAGGATTTTCTTTTGTTATTCTAAACTTTTGATCCTATATCTTTGTGTTTTTAGGTGGTTGGTTATTACCGTATTATTACTTTTTACAAACTGAAGTTGGTTTTGCAGGTCAGTTGTCCTGTGGATTCGATACCTGGACTCACCGGGATTATTACTTGTACGATCTCCTGTGCTTGGGAGTAGTGCTCACATCATTTGAGACGAGGCAAGGCTCACGCAGCAAGGGTCAAGGGTCATACCTACACACGACGGGGGAAGAAGGAGGGAGCTGGCGGTTTTTTGGGCGGCGACGGGCGGCACGAGGCTTCTGGGCGGCGGTCCGGCGGTGCAAGGGGCGGCGGCGCGCGCTGTGGTCTGGCGACAGGAGGTCGGCGTGCAAGCTGGGCGGCAGCTGCTCCCGGGGGCGCGCGTAGAGGTGGGTTGACGGCGCGGTGATCTCGGGAAGAAGGAGGGAAGGAGGAAGATCTGAAGTAAAGTTTTGGTGAATCTGAAAAGGAGTTTCCAGATTTTGTGTTTCTGATTCGAATTTGTGCTTCCAATTTTCAGTTGATTTTCTTTTTTGGGAAAAGGGGTTGATTTTGGGAAGAATCTGATGGGGATTTGATTTTGGGGTTGATTTGTAGAATTTGGTTTTGTGAAATTTATTTGGGAGGACGATGGTTACAGACTCAATTTGGATTTGGGATGATTCAAATTTGAGTTTTGATGAAATTGGTTTTGGGAATTGGTTTGGGATGAACTTGATTTCTATCTGTTTGTTTTGGCTTGGAGAATTTGCAAGGAGGAGGAAGGTTTGCTGGTTGATTTGGGAAGTGGTTTGCAGGATGGTTTAGCAGGGGATGAATTGCTGTCGTTCCCCTTGTGTTTGCTTGCTGCTGTTATAAGAATAATGCAGGGGTGACATCTTGATGGGAGAGAGCTGGATGTGGGGGAGGTGATTGAAGGGGGGTGTTGGATCTCAACAGAAGGAGGTGGAATTCAATGTAGGGTTAGGTCTAATTAGAATCTGATTAGGGGTAATTAATTAGGGTAATTTAATTAGTGTTAAAAAAATTAATTACTCATGCCATGGTAAAAGTTAAAAGTTATAGACACGCTCAAATTGACGCACAAAATAGAACTCGTGCATGAAAACATTCGGATGATCAAAACAAAGATACGGGCACACATAATTAACACGCCAAGAAATACCGGTCGTTACATTCTACCCACCTTAAGAAAAATTCCGTCCTCGGAATTCTTATCAAGTAATGAGCAGGAAACAAGTATGGATAACGCTCTCGTATTTCTATGAGGTAAATTATGACCTGAAATACTTCGAGACGAAGAAATGAAATTGGTTAGGAAAAGACACAAGTGATGTGGTTAAGACTGAGTTTCAAAAAGAGGTTCGGATGACTAAGCACCATCGATGGCATTAACTGTTTGTGGGCAAGTGAAAAGGCTAGAGACGGCTACCCAAAATGTGCAGGGATGAGGATGAGTGATGAATAATAAAGTATATAGGTATCCTCTTAACAGCCACCCCAATATTCTAACACACTGGTTGTTAAACTCATAACGTCAAACAAGTGTTCCTAAAATAAATCATTACTTCTCACCTCGTCACCAAATAATGTTACGAATAATATTACAACTATAAGCATACTTAAATATAGGTCCAATACTTCCCCTTTCTTTTTTATTTCTATCTCATAATTCTTATCTTAAACAATTAATACTCTAAACAAGGTAACCTCGGAAGGGTACTACTAATACTTACTTACTATACGCTAATTGTGAGGTTAATATTACGTTTAAACTACCACCTACTTACCTTCTCTAACATATAATATCATATCCCTCCCTCTCTCTCTAACTATCCCTTACAACCTGTTAACTTTTCTATTTCTCTTTGATACTCTTTATCACTCTCTTTCTCTCTGTCACTTGATGTCTTCTCTTTTCTTTTTTTCTGTGTTTCATTCGTTTGCAGCAGGGCAAGAACCCACGCACAGCAAGGGGAGAAGACTCACGGCACACAGGCTTGCTGGCGACCGGCAGCGGGTCTGCAGGCAGTGGGGCGGCACTCTCTGGCGGATGGCGGCGCACCTGGGCGGACGGCGGCTGGGCTGCGAGGGCAGGTGGCGCGTGCAGCTATCCTCCGGCGAGGGGGGCACGGCTAGGGGTCGGACTTTAATGGAGATAGAAAGAGAGGGGAGAAGAGTTTGATTTGAATCTGAAGTTGATTTTCAGATCTAGGGGTTCATCTTCATCAATTTCTGATTTGAATCTCAATTGGGTTTTTGGTTTGGTGATGAATTGTTTCTGGTTTGGGGATTTGATTTGAGAAGAATTTGGGTTTGATTTGTGAAATTGTTATGGATTGGGCTGAATTTGATTTCTGTCTGTTTGTTTTGGCTTGGAGAATTTGCAGGGAGGAATTCCAATTCGGGAATTGATTTGGGAGGATGATGGTTACAGACTTGCAAGGAGGAGGGTTGGATTTGATTGGCAGGAAAATTTGCAGATGGTGGAGGAAGACGATGGTGATGCTGCCATGTTGTTGGTGTATCTGTTATAGGAATAGTGCAGGGGAGACATTCTTGATGGGAGATAGCTGGAGGTTGGGGAAACTTTAAATTGCATGTTGGATCTCACCAACAGATAGAGGTGCAATTCAATGTAGGGTTAGGTTTAATTAGAATCTGATTAGGGGTAAGTAATTAGGGTAATTTAATTAGTGTTAAAAATTAATTACTCATGCCATGGTAAAAGTTAAAAGTCATTGACATGCTCGCATTGACGCACAAAATAGAACTCGCACACGAAAACATCCGGATGATCAAAACAAAGATACGGACACACACAATCAACATGCCTAGAAAAAATACCGGCTATTACATTTTACCCCACCTTAAGAAAAATTCTGTCCTCGGAATTCTTATCAACTAATGAGCAGGAAACAAATATGGATAACGCTCTTGTATCTCATCTTCCCGCTCCCAGGTAGACTCTCCTGGCGAGTCGTGACGCCACATCACTCTGACTAGATCAACAGTACTGTTCCTGAAGACTGTCTGACGTCGATCTAGGATCTCCACTGGTTGTTGTTCGTACGTCAAATCTGGTCGAACTGGAATCTCAGAGTAGTCCACAGCATGAGAAAGGTCACTGATATAACGACGGAGCTGGGACACATGAAAGACATCATGAACTCCCTCTAATGATGGCGGTAATGCTAAGTGATAAGCTACGTCTTCAACTTGCTTTAGCACATCGAAAGGTCCAATATATCTCGGACTAAGCTTGCCTCTCTTCCCAAATCGGATCACTACTCGATTTGGGGAGATCTTCAGGAACACCTGATCTCCCGGCTGAAACTCTAGAGGACACCGTTTAGCATTTGCCCAATGCCTATAACGGTCCTGGGTGATTCAAAGCTTGTCTCTGATATCACACACAACATCAAATGTTTCCACTATCATCTCTGGTCCCAAGAGCTCTCTATCACCGATGTCATCCCAACTCAGTGGCGATCGACATTTTCTCCCATAGAGAGCAGCAAAAGGCGCCATGCCAATGCTCGCCTGATAATTGTTGTTATAAGAAAACTCCACCAGGTGCAGATGATCCTCCCATGAACCCTTGAGATCTAGCATACAGGCTCTCAGCATATCCTCCAAGATCTGAATGGTACGCTCTGACTGGCCATCTGTCTGCAGGTGATACGCAGTACTTAACTTCAGACTGGTACCCAGATTGGTCTGCAGACTTTTCCAGAACTGAGATGTGAATCTCGTATCACGATCTGATACAATGCTCCTATGGACTCCATGCAAGCGCACGATCTCTTAGGCCTTATGGCCCTTACAACACATATTACAAAAATTTAATACAATGGAATCACAAGGAAAAGCAGACTAAGAATATTTTCTTGGGAGAATCCTGCCACTAGCGGGTCATGCTACACTGTGACTAGGATCTGCAAAACGCCCTCAGAACCTGACGGACATTGCATTAAAACACAAATACAATGCCCGTCAGTGAGGGTTACTCAAATAGATTTCCCAACATCAACTTCATTTAAATAATTAAAAGGAATTTAGCAGTGTAATTACATTGTATACTAATATGATAAAAACATGTTACGAAAGAGATTTAACAAAAGATGTAAGCATGCTGAAGGTTCATACATAAAATTAAACAACGATTATCAAATGATTTGCATTTCAAACAAGGTAAAGGTAGTTTGCAAGTTGAAGGTTTTTCAGTTATTTGTGCTCGTGAATAAGTCCATGCCTGGGTAGGTAAAATATTCTCGATACACCTTATCACCGGGGTTTACTGTGACGCTCCTAAATGGCTTGCCTCCACCGGAGGGGCCGTAATCGTGTTTGAGACACACTCACAAACCCTACTGCAATGGACCAACCCCACCCAAAGTGTACCGCCATATACTGGAACACGAGCCAGACTAGTCGTATGTGACCTTACTGGAACACGAGCCAGACTAGTCACATATGACCGACAGGAGTAGCCAACTTGGCTCTTTGTGTATGTCTATTCACTGACTAAGTTTCACCCCATCTTTGTTCGATGGTTTCACCCCATCTGTATTCGATGGATATCACCTATGCGTTACAAGTTTGTAACATACTCTTTTTTTCAAATTAATTTTACTTGTTAGCATGCAGGTAGTTAAAGTAGTCCAAATAAATTAGAAGACAACAAGCAAAATGAAACATAATATTTGGCTACCAGAAGTTAACAAGCACATTGAAATATGATTTAGCACTAAGTTTGAACAGGCAGTTTTGCAATTCAGAATCAAAGCTGCTCAAACTGGAGATGCGAAGTTACGGAAGATCAAGGAACAAGTTGAAGCTGGACTACGGACGGATTTTTTTTGTTCATGAGGATGGTTCTCTGAGATATGGCAGTAGGATCTGCGTACCTTCAGGTGATATCAGGGAGGAGCTGATGAATGAGGCTCATAGCTCTTCCTACTCTATTCATCCTGGCGGCACCAAGATGTACAAAGATCTTCGTCTGAACTTTTGGTGGCATGGAATGAAGAGAAGTGTGGCTCGAAGTGTTGCTAAGTGCCTTGTAAGTCAGCAAGTGAAGGCTGAACATCATCGCATTGCTGGACTACTTCAACCCCTACCGATTCCAGAGTGGAAATGACAGCACATCACTATGGATTTCGTGACAGGACTACCTTGGAGTACTAAGCATAATGATGCGATTTGGGTGATCGTTGACCGATTAACCAAATCAGCATATTTCATACCCTTCCGAGTGGGACAATCTACGGAAATACTTGCTAAGAAGTATATGGAGGTAATGATCTATCCTTTACCTTTAATACTTCCTTCTAGTACACGTTGTGATGTGATCGATAATCATGCAGGAGATTGTTCGATTGCATGGAGTTTCGGTGAGCATCGTCTCTGACCGGGACACTAGATTCACTTCTCAGTTTTTGATGAGACTGCAATCCAATTTGGGTACCAGTCTGAGTTTTAGCACTGCGTATCACTCGCAGACGGATGGCCAATCAGAGCGTACCATCCAGATATTGGAGGACATGTTGCGAGCTTGTATACTGGATTTTAAAGGCTCGTGGGAAGATCATCTACACCTGGTAGAGTTTTCCTACAACAATAGCTACCAAGCCAGCATTGGCATGGCCCCATTCACGGCGCTTTATGGATGGAAGTGTCGATCCACGCTGAGTTGGGATGACATTGGTGATCGAGAATTATTGGGCCCGAAGATGATTGTTGAAACAGTGGGTGTAGTGCGTAACATCAGAGACAAGTTACGCATTGTGCAAGACCGGTACAAGCATTGGGATGATGCCAAGCATCGCCACTTGGAGTTTCAACCAGGAGATTATGTTTTTCTGAAGATATCCCCAAACGAGGAGTGATATGTTTTGGGAGACGAGGCAAGCTCAGTCCAAGGTTCGTTGGACCCTTTGATGTGTTAGAGCGAGTTGGAGAGGTAGCTTATCGTCTAGCTCTACCGCCGTCATTGGAGGGAGTACATAATGTTTTCCATGTCTCCCAGCTGTGTCGTTATATCAGTGATCCTACTCATGTGGTTGATCATTCAGAGATCACGGTGCGACCAGACCTTACCTATGAGCAGCAGCCAGTTCAGATTCTTGATTGACGTCAGAAGGCGCTCAGGAATAAGGTCGTCAAACTCGTGAGAGTGATGTGGCGCCACGACTCACCAGGAGAATCCACCTGGGAGCGAGAGGATGAAATGCGAGGATGTTACCCCTACTTTTTCCCTGCACTGTAGAGAATTCTGGGGACGGAATTATTCTAAGGAGGGTAGGATGTAACGGCCTTTTTTCCTAGTCGTATTTTGATTGTTGTGTGCCTGCGTTTCTTTTACTGCGTTCATTAGTTATTTTCGTCCGAGTGGTTTTTCGTCCGCACGTCGACGCGAGCGCGTCGTTATTTTGGGTTTTACCGTAGCAAAATTTTAACCTGTTAAATCGTAATTTTTTTAAATTAAAAAGTTAATTACTAATGGCTACTAAATGATTTTAACCACTTCTTACTTTTAACTAAAAAGTTATTACTAATTACTAATCACTTTTCCTAAACTACTCTTACCATTTTACTTTACCCTAATCCTAACCCTACCCAATTGAATCCCACCGAAAGAAATCGGTGAGATCCAACATCTGCTTTCAAACCATTTCCCCTACCTCCATCCATCCCATTCAATCTGTCTCCCTCCACCGTTCTTAAACCAACAGCAGCAGCAACAACGTAACATTCATCTCCCTTCCACATCCTCCACCATCAACCACCACCTCCTCCATATAAGAAACGGCAGCAAATCCACATCCCACCTCTACCACAACAACCCAACCAATTTCAGCATTCCACCATCTCCTTACAACCCAAAAACAAAACCAGAAATCAAAACTCCAGAAATCAAAACCTAAATCGAGATCAAATTGAACCCAAAATTGAACCCTATTTCTATTACTGAGATCAAGCCACCGATCCGCCGCCCTGGAAGCCCTAGCCTCGGATGTGCACCGTTCCCCGATCCCGTGCGCCGCCTCGGGAAGCCGCCGCCACGCGATCGCCGCCCGCTGCCGCTCCGGATCCGCCTGCCATCGCTTGAAATCGTCGCGCCCTGGAGCCATCAGCCCGCCGCCCGCCCGTACGTCGCTACGCCGACCTCCGATCGTCGCCCCGACCGCCCGATCCGCCGCCTAGAAGCCCGATCGCCATCGCCCCTTTCGCCCTTCGCCTCTGCGCTCGAAAGAAAAAAAGGAAAAAAGAGACAGAATGATAGAAACGAAGAGAAGGGGGAGAGATATTAAGTAACTTTTTTATTAAATATATTATTATTATTAATTATGTTTTTATTATTATTATTAAGTTTTTAGTTTTAGTTATTAAGTTAAGATTGTTATAATTAAGGGTAAGTTATCATACTGTTAAATTATTGTTAGTAAGTTAATAAGAATAAGTTAAGTTATTATTTGTTATTTGTTATTAAGTCTTAGTTAAGTTAAATTACAAGTTATTAATTAAGTTATTATATTAACTCATGTTAAGTTAATAGTAAGAGTTCAGTTATAAAGTTTAAGTTGTTAATTTTTCTAGTAAGTTTAATAAGTTAAGTTAGCTATCACATTAGTTTAAAATATTTTTGATAACCATTAAACTGATATCACAAATCTATGATACAGATAAAACGTGCCTCACGTTATCACCACCTGGACACTCACGTCAAGGCAAGTATTTTTAGTAAATGAATTGCAAATCTGGCCGTTCAAACTTAGTGCTAAATCTAATGTGCTTGTCAACTTCTGGTAGCCAATTAATGTGTTCTCATTTTTTTGTTGCCTTCTAATTTAAATGGACTAGTCATATTAATGTCGATCGTTTGGAACAATTTGTCACATGCTTGAAATTTAATTGAATTGCTTTTACTACCTGCATGTTAACAAGCTAAATTAATTTGGAAAAATGAGTATGTTACAAACACATAACACATGTGTGATATCCATCGAATACAAATGGGGTGAAACCATCGAATACAGATGTGGTGAAACTTGGTCGATGACTAAACAGTACACTTGGGTGGGGTTGGTTCATGTAGTAGAGTCCATAATTGTTGCTTGAACACCTTACGGCTACCTTCAAAACCACACTAACGAAGTCAAGCAACTAGGCCATATTCCAGATTGGATTGGCAAGAAGCATCACGGTAAACCCCCGATGATAGCGTGTATTGAGAACATTACCTACTCAGACATGGACTTATCACGAGCACAAATACTCAACTTACAACTGTTTTACTTTTAAAACTGCAAACCCATGTATGCTTGCACTTTACTTTTCTGCACTTATTAATCATAACTGTGTACTAACGCTTTTCTGTCTTTTAGTTGTTCTTTGCTTCATTACTTTAAATATCTTGCCGAGCTTATCGCTGGCATATAATTCAATGTGTTGATGAAATATATGTTAGGCTTAGAGACGGGGCGTGACACTATCCCTCAGCATCTTCCCAGCCGGAGCTGAGCGCCCCCGTCCCCTAGTCCGCTCATCTCCACCACCAGGAGGTCGTCGCTCTACCGAGGCTACCCTTTGGCAATCCGATGTGAGGATCCGCGTGTCCTTCACCGAGCGACTCTACCTTCAACCGATCCCAGAGGTTGTCGTCCCGCCATGGCTACCCCTCGGCGCACCGAAGAACGGAACCGTGCCTTCCTGCCCAAGCGAACGTGCCATCGATCGACCCCAAGGCCCATCTCCGTCTCACGTGACAGCTACGACAACTCGGAGGTCCCACTTGTCCCCTTTGACCGCGTTGACCCCGCACCCTCCGGTCAACAATTCAGCGGTGAGAAAACACCCGTAAACATCTGGCGCCGTCTATGGAAACGAGTCGACACTCACGTCATCAACCACATCGACAACGACTTATCCCAATAATCAAAAACCTGAGATCACGAGTTCTACCCAGTGGAGCGAGATCGAGGCTATTACACGACTCATGACCTCGACGGACCCCCGCTAGCATTCCAGGGATACTCGTATCCAAAATTGCGGGCTCTCTTGTTCCGCAAAGTCCAGTGGATATAAATGCTCACCATCTGTCAGGTATGTGCCTATCACAAGGCGAAACAACCCATACGTCTCTTGGCTTCCTGGATACGATTCTGCAATACAATTTAGCATGCTTGTGTTGGGTTGTTGCAATTAACTTCCTTAAGACTATGCAATTTCATATTATTGACACCTCATTTGAAATCTTAAATCTCAAACTGGAATCGGATGAGGATCCCGGTCGATATCATCATCCAGACTCGAGATGCATCTCTCTAGGGCTCCTCAGATCCCTTCAGAACGCCGACAGGGGGCATTCTGACCTCGGAGTAGTCCCACAAAATCATCATTGATTGTGCCCTCCGGGCGAATCTTTGGATATCAGCATGCCTCCTTCGAAAAGATTGCACGGAGCTCAGCGTACCTCCTCCGAGCTCTAGCCTAGTAACTTTTGGAGCTCCGCGTACCTCCTTCGAGCTCAGCACATTCAGCAAGTATCTTTTGGAGAGGTCGACCACAAAGGTCAAATCTTTCAGAGCCTAGAGTGGATCTTTTGGAGATCGGCCGGCCTACTCCGAGAACCTCACCGATGGTTGTTCGAGTCCACCGGGCCCCAAATGAAGACTCGCCTCGCCCTGCCTCATCAGATCTCGCCGAGGGTCGATCGTACAACCCAGGTGTCAATCGGAGTGGCCCCAATTCCAGGGATTGATCGAGCCCACCAAGGCGTTGACCTGGTTTGCCCTGGTTCCAGATGTTGATCGAGGCTGACGTACCACAATGAAGCAAAACTCATGTCACCCTGCTTCTTCTAAGCTAGTTCAATTTTGCCGAACTCCGACCAAACTACACCTGAGCTTAGTCCAAATTCTGATCTACAACCAAAGCTCCAATACTCAGGTACGATGTTTGAACTCCTCCCAGTTCGTGTTGATGCAGGCGATTAAATCGAGCTCCGATAACCCGAGCTCCAACACTCGAGGGCCTTAGTCATCCTGGAAATTAGTTCGACCGAAGCCTCTGACACCATCGCTAGAGCTTCAATTGCCCTTGCCATCGCCGAGCAAGGATCGAAGATGCTGGAGCTCGTCTCCACCGTGCTCATTACGCCTCCTATCGCCCACACCCCCTGGTGCCAAGGCACATAGATGCCCAAATTCATCTCTGCTGAGATCATCGGGCCTTCTATAGTTGCTGCCACCATCGACGGAGGGCGCTACAGAAGGCAAAGCAACATAAGTCTCACCTATTCGAAGTCACATATCGGACGCGACTCATTGCGTACCCTGATGTCACAACTTGATATGGGCTACTCCCAACCGAAGTTCCCACACTTCGATCGACAACTTATGGGTGAGAGGTCGATGCTATCGAGCTTTGATAGACCAGGCTCGAGGCTTCCAGGCGTCAAGGTCGGGGTTGTCGAAAGTCAAACGAGCCAGAACGAGCTTCCAAAGTATTTATCGAACAAGATCAATTCACCACCAAATCAATCGGGTCACACCCAGACTAAAGCTCACTCTCCCATTGAGGAGCTCAATTCGGCAGTGACCGAGTGTCAACCTTCAACAACTGAAATCGAGCTTCTTCAGGGCTTGATTGGGGTCTCCGACCGATCACTCCATATTTTATACCTTTTTTCTGCATGTTTGCATGCATTTTTGATCGCCCATATCGTGTTTTTCATGATTATTCGACAATATTGTGATGCTTTTCACTATTTCTTATTTTTGTCGTATTTCAGGAAATATGGAGCGATTTGGAGCGAATTTGAGATCAATGGATTTGCAAGCGCTTAGGAGTGATACCCACGGCTCATTTGAGGGCTTATCAGCGATGAAGGATGAGCGGAAGAAGAAGGAAATCAATAGGAGCGACGAGGAGGCAAAAAGAAGAAGAAACAGGCATTTCAGCATATCACTCGGCCGAGTATAACAGCCACTCAGCCGAACAAGAAGTCCCACTCGGCTGACCAGAACGGATACGCACACGGAGTTTTCAGCGTATACTCGGCCGAACGAAGAAAGCTTACTCGGCCGAGTGAGAAATCTCACTTTCCCGAATGGTACAGGGAAATTGTCCAGAGAAAGGCCAGAGATACTGGAATTTTTAGAGATCCTGATGAAGCCCCACTCGGCCGAACTATATAGCTACTCGGCCGAATGAATAAGTCTACTCGGCCGAGCCATCCCCCGAAGACAGACCCTGAAACATCCGAAGTTATTGTTTTTTACAGGGTTTTTCACTCGGCCGAGTGACAATGGTCACTCGGCCGAGTGACAATGGTCACTCAGCCGAGTGACCCGCTCCGCCTCCTGCTAGGGTTGCGATTTCTGGGCTGCGCAGGGGCAGTTTGGTCACGATTTTTTGGACGATTTTAGAGGGTATTTAAACCCAGTTTTTGCCCTAGTTTAGAAAGCTTTTTGATCAATTAATTTTTAGACTTTCTTTTAGGATTTTGATGGCTACTCTTTGTGAAATCTCAGCTGGAGATTGTTGGCGAATACATTGGTTTGTCTATTTCTATTAAAAACTTGATTTTTATGCATTGTTTCTCTTTTGCAATGAATTGTGCTGAGATTATTGTTGATTTTTTTGAGATTTGCATGATGTCTAGCGAGTAGTGTCGCTGTCCTAGGGCGTAGGGATGGACCCTATGGACCCTATTTCTAAATTGTGATGAATTTGTAGAATTGTTGCTAGAATTGATTAAGGTTAGGTTGTGATTGATTTATTACGGATAGCTAGGAATTCATATCGATTGGGATTTGTAAGAGATTGGATCCCAATTGATAGGAAGGCCTAGATATTCGATTTAGATTGATAATTGGATTTCTCTAGATTTGGTTTGTAAGAGATTGGACCAAAGCTAGGATTTTCAATTGTGATTCTCTACTAATATCCGTTTGCAAGAGATTGTACGGATAGGAACTATCATAACCTAGGTTGTAGCTCGAGTTTGCATGAGAGTGGGCTCGAGATACAATTGAACAATGATGTCGTTCTTCATGCTAGCGGCTTATGCTAGGGTTTGCACGAGAGTGGGCTCTATCCTAGGTTTGCTATAGACCGACAATAGCGTGAGAGCGTGAGCTTGGTTCTACATTAAGTTGCGACTAGTTCACCTATATTCAAGCTTAGCAACAATGAAACTTATGGATCACAAGGATGAGAGAAGGTCCGTAGTGGGGATCCCCTATCCCTAGACGTTTTATTAAATTGATATTTCTCTTGATATTTGAACAATTGTGACTGTTATACCCCAAATTAGTCTCGATTCTCTTGATAGCTAGGTGATTGGAAAGAGACACAGTCATTTGTTCCTCCCTGAGTTCGATACCCGCTCGCCGCTACACCGTGCGCTTGCGGTAAAACTACAAGTCGTTTTTCGGGTGTACACTCGGACGCAATCAAGTTTTTGGCGCCATTGTCGGGGAGGCGACAGTGTTTTATTTTCCTTACTTAGCTATTTCTTTTTGTTTTATTATTTTTATTTTACTCCTGTATTGTGCTAACAATTCTATCGAAACTCTGTTTTTCTTTGCATGTACACGAGATCGATGGCGGATCCAGATGATATAATATTTGATCCGTAGATCGAACGTACTGAGAGGAGGATCAGAGCCGAGAAGAGACTCAATATAGAGGATAATTGTATGATCCGCCCGGAGACACCGAAAGAACTAGCGGCACGTATAGCGAGGATTATATCCATCAGAGATAGGCTTCGACGTAAGACTTCCTCCACTGCTTCTTCCATCACTATGCCGGAGTTGGCGGCGGATAAGAATTTTGAGCTCAAGACGGGATTAGTGGTCTTAATGCAACAAGACCCCTTCCATGGGAACTCCTATGAGAATCCACATTATCACCTCCAGCTATTCTTGTCCAAGTGCACCACTTTTCAAATGTCGGGTGTTTCCGCCGATGCGATCCGTTTGAGACTCTTCCCCTTCACCCTCAGAGACAAGGCTCTATATTGGTTGAGGACGCAGGCGGAAGGGATATTCACTACTTGGGATGAGTTGGCTAGTGCGTTTGTTGATAAATTCTACCCGCCATCTAAAACAGTGAAGATTAGGATCGCACTCATGTCCTTTAAGCAAGGACCGCAAGAGACCCTATACGAGGCATGGGAGTGCTTTAAGGATCTACAGCATCAGTGCCCCCATCACAGCATAGAAGCATGGGAGCTAGTTCACAGTTTTTATAATGGACTCCAACAGGGCACTAAGCAAATCATAGATGCAACCGCCAACGGAGCCATTCTTTCCAAAACACGGGATGAAGCTATGGCCCTATTAGAGGAGATGGCCTCTAATAATCAACAATGGGGCGATGAGCGAGGGAAATCTTCTACCTCCTTGAAGCCCATGAGGATATATGAGGCCAAGGCCGTAGCAGAGCTTTCTAATAAGTTCGACTCTCTCCACAAGGTAGTGGAGAGATTGGAGAAGTATATCACCGAGCCGCATGGAGCTCCTTCCACATCTACGACGAGGAGCAATATGAGTGATTGGCAAGACCAATCTCAAGCTATGTTCTTAGGAGGAGAGCATGGAGAAGGAGCCTTGGAACAAGTGCAATATGTTGTGGGGAACTCCGGTTATTGGGCCAACTTGGCCGCAATGAACCATCCGGGATTTTCGTATGCAAATAATGAATGGGCTCTAAACCCGCCGCCGCCGCAACAAACTCAAGCTAGGCCTCCACCTCCACAACCTCAATACCAACCGAGGGGGCCACCGCAACAAAGTTACCCGCCTAGGCAACAAGCGGGACCGTATAGGCCGCCCGGTTATAATCAAGGTTGGAGAGCTCTAAACCCACTGCAAGCTCAACCACGATCGGATCATGAAGCTAGAGTGGAGGAATTCATGGTGGAGCAAAGAAAAATCAATGCTAGGTTGACGGCGCAACAAGATTCGCTAAATACCGTCGTCGCGCAACTTGGAGAGCAACTTGCGTTGCTAAACAAAAACACTCAACAATTGTCGGCTCAACCGGAGCCCAATCCACGGAGCAATACCGGTCACATAAATGCGGTAGTGGCGGTCACAACTAGGGGTGGGAAGGATACCACTCCTGCCATGGTCCAACCCAAGGAGCCCGTGGAAGAGATTTTGAACGAAAAATAGCCGGCTATTGAAGAGGAGAGCACAAAAGAGCCGCAAGAAGTTGGAAATTCTGAAATGAAGAAGCCTAATGAGGAGCACACCTACATGCCGCCGGTGCCCTTTCCACAACGGTTGGCGAGAGCCAAAATAGAGAAGAGGCTCGCCAAGTTCCTTGAATATTTGAGGGGAGTAAGCCTCAACATACCTTTCTTGGATGCTATAGTGGAGATCCCGTCGTATGCAAAGTTCTTGAAGGACCTAATATTGGAAAAGAAGAGGAAGGTGTCACGCCCCGCTTCCCATAAACGGAAGGCGAGGCGTGATGAGGTCCGATCAGACTTTGGAGTTGTGAGGCTACAAGTCTGATAAGCGTCTGAAAAAAACATTTCTAATATTCAGGTCCTTGCAACCACGAAGCGAGACAATAATAATAATAATAATTTAAGCAGAAATAAACTCCACCAATAACATCCACATTATTCCAACATTCAGAGGCAAGTCGTAAAGGAAGGTACAAGAGTCTGAAAAGAGGCCTAAAGCATGGCCGACATAATACATAACATCAACATGAAAAGAGAGGTGCTATGCACCGACAGCCTAACAGCGACTAAGCAGAAAACAACAACAGCAAGAAGGAGCTCTAGGACTGGTCTCCAATGTCCTCAAACTCAACACCTGCAACCTGTTCGTCCTCGACGACCAACTCTGGCTCACAATCTAACATGTGACACCCAAAAGAGAAAAGGGGCACATGTCAGTAAGTCTACTAGAGACTTGTGCAAGGAAGCTAAAAGAAAGGAAAGCAACCTAGCAGTTCTAAAATATGCGAT
Organism: Scilla litardierei; assembly: GCA_030789695.1. Lineage (NCBI taxonomy): Eukaryota > Viridiplantae > Streptophyta > Magnoliopsida > Asparagales > Asparagaceae > Scilla > Scilla litardierei. The sequence continues at coordinate 145,807,867 of CM061136.1, forward strand.
GACATGGCAGTTTAAGGTATGAATGCAACAAGTAAGAGAGTGCAACAAGTATGACATGGCAACAAGTATGATATGGCAACAAGTATGACAAGGCAAGGGTAGCAAAGCTACTAACATTCACATGGATTTACAAGTCACGTAAACATGTCGTGCACAGAGTTTATGCCTTACAGCTGAAGTGGCTTTACGGGCACACTTCTACGCTGAGTGGTCGCTTAACCCCACCCCAATCACAGAGTTTACGCCTTACAGCTGAAGTGGCTGAACGGGCACACTTCTACGCTGAGTGGTCGCTTAACCCTATCCCTCCACGTGTAATCGGGCATTGGCTTTTGACCAACACATGTAGGCCGCTTCTGGATCACGAGCCAGGAAGTGTATTTGGCATAGTGTTGTACAAGGCTAGCACGTGAGTCTATTGTTGGGGCAGTGCGAAAATGTGTATGCCTGAGTTTAATAATATTAATAGGTGGGGTTTAAAAAAATCCAGCATGTGGGTATGGCTTGGCTATGGGTTTATTATATAATAATAGTGTGAGGGGGTGTTTTATAATATTAGACTTAGGTTCATTCTAAAATAAGTCGTGTGCTGTGTTAGGCTAGGTGAGATGCGTGCGCCTCTAACTGGTTTCGGCCAGGATTCTAACAAATGGCTAAGGATTAAAGTTGATTATGATATAGGATCTAAAATAAACAAAACTAAGGTTTAACTATAATAGGTTGGGCAAAATAATAAAAGTGGGTCAAACGGGGCTCAAAAATTATAAGATAAATACTCGGGTGACCGTACCGACGAGAGAAACACAGCTAAGATGACGGATCACAATTTCGACGACGAGCTAAAAATAAAAAGGCCTCACGACAAAAGTGAAAATCGCGACGTCTCATCAAACAAAGTTAATTTGTGGGAGAACGACCTGTAGAATGACGTTCCAAAATAATTCCACAAGGTAATACTCTTCGAGAGGGTCATAACGGCATATTACACTATAGGGTTTGGATACAAACAAGGTCTAAAATAAATACGTGCACGAACAAGACTACGTGCAAGAAAAGCGTACGATCGAAAACCGACCGTGACATCCTACCCACCTTAGAATAAAGTCCGTCCTCGGACTTTCTAACTATAAATATATCTAGTCACTCTAGTATCTACCCCAATCATATCACATTATAATTCAAACCAGATATAGTCACCACAAGTGCTTATATATGCACTATGTAGTCAAGCAGTAACACTACCAACATGTATATATTTACGCCCATTCTAAACTTACAGCTATCATAGTCAGTCAAATTCATACACGTACTTCAATCATTCATATAATCACGCACATCCCTATATAACTATTAAACATGTATTACATACAATGGTGCACACACTCACAATAATTTAAATAGTCACACCAGCAAATACAATCGTAATACTCCACGTTTAGATAACTACCTATGAACAAAACAATAAGGATACACTACTCCATATATCTCCTAGTGTACATCCAATGCCAACATATCAACACAAGTAACCACACCACTTAATATTAAATCATGTTATTATATCTAAGATACATTTACCACTACTATAATTTCACAATTATATAGGCATTCAATTGCATGCAAATATTTCACCATATCTTCGCATCACATACGATCCTATAACTATATTCACTACACACCACACATACCATAGTCACCAATACCTATAACTAAGCACATACTTACCCGTGCATGGTGCACATCCACACACGCTAACATTCCATTCATATATACTAATCATATCACTATATACTCAGCACATCTACACACCTAGTTTAGCTAGTACATATACGTTCACACAGGCAAATCCTTAGTAAATAACTATACCACAAGACTAACACCTATAACTATATACTGGTATAGCGACCCACAATCATGTGCGTAACACAACCAGGCACAACAATCCTATCATTATACCTACATCATCCATCGCTATATTCATGGTACTACACACAAACCACAGACATATATAACAATATACTTAGAGTATACCCACTCAAGCTTGAGTGAGACTCAAAACTCATATCAGGATACTCTATATACATAGCACGATACTTATATCTACACCAACACAGTACCCTAATATATACATATATACCTACCAACGTACTACACATACATATCATAATATCAATCACAACTTTATATTTAATCAAATAACACCCACATAATTCAATCACTCTACATACCGTAATAATATTACGAACATCAACACACGTATACAATTAAATACATCCTCCTAAGCAAGCATACATCGTATATTCACATACATACAATATATATTCACACCATAGCCATCTACCTATAATTAGTATACCAACACATCTACTTATCCATACCTAGTTACGACATTCAACAATCGTGTATACCTCGAGGTATACACGCGCGCACACAACATCCCGTAAAGGCAAACAATACCAAACAATTTATAATCCTACTACCATACGTATATCACATATATACTCATGCAGCAAATACATAACTACTTACGTCTAAGCACAACACATATCTACGTACGAGCACACACTCACACGTACTAACATATAGGTCATATAATAGGCCTACTCACTTAACTATACGTACACCTATTATCATTACACCTAACATGCACATAACTTTACCAACATAAGATTTCAACCATTATAAGAATCTCCAACTACATACACCCCATTAGATATTCCAACACTGATTCTTATATACACAGGCGTCCCTAGAGTGGTATAGCTATCCACACACATATCTATAAATACTAACATACATACAACTTCATAAATACCATGTAATTATATGCACTACAACGACATCACAAACTATACTAATGGGCCCACCATACAAAACTAAAGTTAACATAGGCAACAGTAAGCACTAATGTGATAACTAAACAATAGTGAGGAACCAAAATCAAAATTGAAATGAACAAGATCTGGATGAACGGGTTCAGATGAGGCGACATATAAGGGAAGAGCTTGGTTGGGTGAAATAAAATATAGTTCAGAATAATCGAGTAGGGAAGAAGGATATAGAATACGAAATAAGGATATAATAAAAGTAAGTTATAAAATTAAAATAAAAATATAATAATATCCTTATAAAATGCAGAAGGGTAGCATGAAGGTTAAATCACGACATAGGATTAGACGCAGAGGAATGGGCGTGGAGGTGAATGAATTGTTTTGCAATTGGAGATAAATTTAAAGGGAGACAGTATTTTACAAAAAAATTTGAAGTAAGAAAAATGATGAGTATAAAATCGACACGCTGAATGCTGAAGTCCCATGTAACTTAGAAAAGTTTATTAAAGGTAAGCGCGATGAGTTATTCGAATAAGTTTTAATGGGATAAGTAAGAAAAAGGAAATTACAAATCGAATTAGAGAAAATAGAAGTACGGTTCAGAATAAAATTAGTATATGAAAAGGGACAAGGTATTTATAAATATGAAAAGTATAGGCTGGAAAAATATTATAAAATAGTAATCAAAAATCTCGACAAAAGTTTCAAAATTCAAAAAAAATGAATTTAAGTCAACGGAAGAGCATGAAGTCTAAGTATATATATATATATATATATATTAAAAGTTTTCAAACGAGTTTAAACTTAGCGAATGAGGAATATCGGAAAATACTTTCAGAAGATTCAAGATTTGTAATGAAGAGGTTCGAAGATTAACGAAGGTCGTCAAGAGGCAATCTCGTGATTCGAGGGCAGGGGAAATGGTCGCTTGATCGAAACTTAGATACGCCTAGGATACGACTCAAGAAAATCTACGGGGAACTCCTATGGCCGACCAACTAAAGATTACGAAACTTAGCGCTACGACTTTCTAAGGAGCTAGACTGTAATGAACTGCGTTCGGCTTGGCCCGAAATCGATGAATCCCAGCGAACGACTAAAGAAATTCTAGAAGTCTAAAATGGTCAGAGCTAGACAAAACCACTAAGGTAACTCCTAAGACGATTATATCAATTTCTAGCATGGAGTCTAACTAACAATCAGAGACTTCTAACTAGCAAGCACAGATGTCTAACTAAGTCTTACTATAATCCTGATCTAATGGATTTCTCTACTAAGCTGAGATAGATGCTCGGGCAACACGTCTCCCAGCCACCTAAGACACGGAAAACGCTCTTATTAGACTCAGATTTTACGACCCAAATGTTTCGAATAATTAATGAATGTTTTTTAATATTATTCTTGTTGTCCCGATATTTCGCAATTGCAAAGCGACCTGCCTGGGCCACCACCAAAACCTGGCACGCCCCGCTTCCCATAAAAGGAAGGCGAGGCGTGATGAGGTCCGCTCAGACTTTGGAGCTGTGAGGCTACAAGTCTGATAAGCGTCTGAAAAAAACACTTCTAATATTCAGGTCCTTGCAACCACGAAGCGAGAAAATAAAAATAATAATAATTTAAGCAGAAATAAACTCCACCAATAACATCCACATTATTCCAACATTCAGAGGCAAGTCGTAAAGGAAGGTACAAGAGTCTGAAAAGAGGCCTAAAGCATGGCCGACATAATACATAACATCAACATGAAAAGAGAGGTGCTACGCACCGACAGCCTAATAGCGACTAAGCAGAAAACAACAACAGCAAGAAGGAGCTCTAGGACTGGTCTCCAATGCCCTCGAACTCAACACCTGCAACATGTTCGTCCTCGACGACCAACTCTGGCTCACAATCTAAGATGTGACACCCAAAAGAGAAAAGGGGCACGTGTCAGCAAGTCTACTAGAGACTTGTGCAAGGAAACTAAAAGAAAGGAAAGCAACCTAGCAGTTCTAAAATATGCGATGACATGGCAGTTTAAGGTATGAATGCAACAAGTAAGAGAGTGCAACAAGTATGACATGGCAACAAGTATGACATGGCAACAAGTATGGCAAGGCAAGGGTAGCAAAGCTACTAACATTCACATGGATTTACAAGTCACGTAAACACGTCAAGTAAACACGTCGTGCACAGAGTTTACGCCTTACAGCTAAAGTGGCTGTACGGGCACACTTCTACGCTGAGTGGTCGCTAACCCTACCCCAATCCCAGAGTTTACGCCTTACAGCTGAAGTGGCTAAACGGGCACACTTCTACGCTGAGTGGTCGCTTAACCCTACCCCTCCACGTGTAATCGGGCATTGGCTTTTGACCAACACATGTAGCCCGCTTCTGGATCACGAGCCAGGAAGTGTATTTGGCATAGTGTTGTACAAGGCTAGCACGTGAGTCTATTGTTGGGGCAGTGCGAAAATGTGTATGCCTGAGTTTAATAATATTAATAGGTGGGGTTTAAAAAAAGCCAGCATGTGGGTATGGCTTAGCTATGGGTTTATTATATAATAATAGTGTGAGGGGGTGTTTTATAATATTAGACTTAGGTTCATTCTAAAATAAGTCATGTGATGTGTTAGGCTAGGTGAGATGCGTGCGCCTCTAACTGGTTTCGGCCAGGATTCCAATAAATGGCTAAGGATTAAAGTTGATTAGGATATAGGATCTAAAATAAACAAAACTAAGGTTTAACTATAATATGTTGGGCAAAATAATAAAAGTGGGTCAAACAGGGCTCAAAAATTATAAGATAAATACTCGGGCGACCGTACTAACGAGAGAAATACAACTAAGAAGACGGATCACAATTTCGACGACGAGAAACGAAACTAAAAATAAAAAGGCCTCACGACAAAAGTGAAAATCGCGATGTCTCATCAAACAAAGTTAATCTGTGGGAGAACGACCCATAGAATGATGTTCCAAAATAATTCCACAAGGTAATACTCTTCGAGAGGGTCACAACGGCATATTACACTATAGGGTTCGGATACAAACAAGGTCTAAAATAAATACGTGCATGAACAAGACTACGTGCACGAAAAGCGTACGATCGAAAACCGACCTTGACAGAAGGAGAAAATAATGCTTGTCGAACAAGGAACTTGGTTCACCCGGAGGGAAAAGGAGCCCGCAAAATTCAAGGATCCCGGAAGCTTTCGCATCCCATGCACACTTGGAGGAGTCCCATTGCAAAAGGCTTTAGTTGACTTGGGAGCAAGTGTGAGCCTAATGCCCCTTAGCATGTTCCGGAAAGTGAATACAGGGACCGACTTGTAGCCAACCGACATGAGAATACAACTAGCAGATGGTCGGGTTACTAGGCCGGTGGGGATTGCGGAGGACATTCCGCTACAAGTTCCGGGAGGGATATGCTTGCCTTGCGACTTCGTCATTATGGACATTAAGGAGGAGGGCGACACTTCACTTATACTTGGACGACCGTTTCTAGCCACCGCCAGTGTTATAGTCGACGTGCGGGAAGGCACCTTATCCTTGAATGTCGGGAACATCGAGGTTGAGCTACACATACCAAAAGCCATGAAGCATATGCCCTACCAAGAGGAGTTGGATTATGTGGACCTCCTTGATGAGGTAATCGACGAAGCCATTCCACATTCTATTGGCGCTCTCCATGATGATGGCCTTGAAGAAGGCCAAACTTCTAGCATTGAAGAAAAGTTAGAGGACCCTCTGAATAGCTTGACGGCCGATGATAAAGACGACGCTGATGTCGCAAGGATAAGGGAGCTTTGCAAGCTCTCAACGGCCAACAATTCGAAGAAAGCTCCACCAAATAGAAGATCGGTGTCACCGGTGAGGAAGAAGATTTGTTCTAGCTCAAGATTGGGGGACTTATCCCCCAACTCTACCCATGATGAGTGGACGCCGAGGAAAGCCCACGAGCATCAACAACCAAATCCAAGTGGCCTTCCCAGCAAATTTGACGGGTGTATCTCGTATGCGCCCAATATCACGCGCTAAACGAAAATCATAAGGGGTCGAGCTCATGACCTTAAACGAGCGCTTATCGGGAGGCAACCCGATGGTTTCATAACATTCTTAGTTGATTTTCATTTTTATCTTAGATTTTTCTTAGTGTTTAGAGTCTAGTGTTTATTAAAATCATGACAACAGGCTTTATTGTTTTATGACAGGAGATGGAGAACGAGAGATCATTCATATGGAGGATGACTAAGGCAAAGAAGAGAGCTTCAGGAACGCGCTCAGGCTTCAGGAGAAGGCAGGGACTGACTGGAGGAAGAAAAACGGAGAATAGAGCGAAAACAGAGAGCCGTTGCAGAAAACATGATGCCACTCGGCCGAGTAACATATGTCACTCGGCCGAGCAAAGACTCCATTCGGCTGAGTGGAGTACAGATCAGGGAAGATCGTTCTGTCTAACTCTCTGTTATTTTTTGCGATTTACAGTATAATTTTCCACTCGGGCGAGTGACTTGTCACTCGGTCGAGTGAATCAGATACCATGCACGCTCTAAAAATCGCCTAGTGGCTATGCCACTCAGCCGAATGGAACTTATCCATTCGGCCAAGTGGGAAAAGCCATTCGACCGAGTCGTAACTTGTGGGAAATAATTTCGAAATTTTATCGCATGTCCCACTCGGCCGAGTCGTAACATTCATATATATATATATGCGCTACGGCTATGTGAATTTCGAGAAAATCAAAATCCCCCTAGCTTTCACCCAGCGCCCAAGCCCCTTCTGTTTCTAACGCCCGAATTTCTTCTCCCCTCGCCCCGTCGCCACACGCCGGGCGACGACCCACCGCCGACAGACGCCGACGTCGCCCCGCCGCCGCACGCCGCCGGTGCCGCCCTCCCCCGCCTCCGGTCACCCTCATTTCACCCAAAACTCGATTTTCTCCTCCATTCTCCCATTTCGTACGCCGATTACGCCCAAACTCAAATCAACTCCTATATCTATCTGTTATCCCATACCTCCCCCGTGTATATTGATTATCATTCGCTGATTTTATTGTTTGCGTTTCCGGTTAGCTTGGGGGAGCTTGGGGGAGCTTTTGGATGCACTTGGAGCATCGCGGAGGAGGCGTTCTTTGCACACATTAGATTTTGCTCTCGCGTCGTGCTCAGGTATACTCGTTCCATCATCTAGCACTTCGCATTTTTACTTGGGTAGTGGGCACGTCTCGCGGCACATATGCCGCCTCGCCTTAGACCACGCACCCGGGAGCCCGCTTCCAAGCGGAAGAAGTCATGTGATCATGGCTCCTCTTCCGCTAGGGCGGACTCCCCTCCACCTAGCCCACCACCACCTACACAACCGCCTCATGTCGATCCCATTCCACCACCTGCACAGCCTGCCCTCGCGTTCGATGCGATGGTGATTACGTTTCGAGATGACGCCCAGCGCGCCAGATTCGAGCGTATCTCCCATCGCTCGATCGTACCCACTAGGTTCGTGCATGATCACTCCTCATTTTACACCTTTTTCCGCATGTTTGCATGCCATTTAGATCGCCCAAATCATGTTTTTCACGATATATCGACGATATTGCGATGCTTTTCACGATTTGTTGTTTTTGTCGCATTTCAGGTGATTTGGCGCGATTTGGAGTGATCATGAGATGCGCTCACTTTAGACGGCCACCGACGACCTCCCCGAGGGGTATTTTGCTGTTGGAGAGGAGCGGAAGAAGAATGGACGTCGCAGGAGCGACAAGGAGGCCAAAATAAGCAGAATGGGCATTTTTTTGTGTCCCACTCGGCCGAGTGGAGGAGCCGCTCGGCCGACCAGCGAGACACCGCTCGGCCGACCCGTTCAGACACGATTTCCATGTGTACTCGGCCGAGCGACGGAGACCACATCGGCCGAGTGACGATACCACGTCTGCCCGAGTGGCGCCCAGACGAAGCCCCTCCAGAATATCGAAGTTACTGTTTTTCGGCCATCTGAGCTTCAGAAGACCCACTCGGCCGAGTGGTAAACCACGTCCGCCCGAGTGAAGTGAAGCCATCGGCCGAGTGACGATAGCTCACTCGGCCGAGCCGCCCCCGAACTGAAGACCCCTGAAGCCCCCGACTTACTGGAAAATTGACAGGGTTTTCACTCGGCCGAGCAACTTTTGTCACTCGGCCGAGTGCGATGCGCTGCCTGTAGCGAAATTTACGGAAAACAGGCTGTGCAGGGGCGTTTTGGTCAGGATTTTTGGACGATTTTTGGGGCTATTTAAGCCCTGTTTTTACCCTAGTTTAGGGAGCCATCTCTTAGATTTTTTGCAGCTTTTTGAGACTACTTTTTAGCTTTATTATTTGTGATTGGAGAAGAGGAAAAACTTGGATTTTTGTTGGATTAATTGAAGAACTACTTTGGTTTGCATCTCTCTTCCCCAAAAACTCTATTTTTATTATTTATATCATTGTTGTGATGAATTCCATTGCCTATTTCATTGATTATTTTTGTGCTATTGCTATGATTTGTGAGTAGTCTCCACGTCTTGGGGCGTGGGGATGAACCCTACAAGCCCAATTTCGTATTTGTGATAAATTGGTGGAAATTGTGCTAGAATCAATAATTAGAGATTAGATTGGGATCGAATTACTACGGATAGCTAGGTATTCATATCAATTGGGATTTGCAAGAGATTGGATCCCAATTTGATAGGAAGCCCTAGAAATCCGAATTGGGTTGGAGTCGGATTTTCGAAGTATCGGTTTGCAAGAGATTGGACCGATACTAGGATCTCCGGTTGCAATTTCGTGCCGATACCCGTTTGCAAGAGATTGGACGGGTAGGAACTATCCTAATTTAGATTGTGGACCGAGTTTGCAAGAGATTGGGCTCGGTGCGCAATTGGACGATGATGTTGATCCTAATGCTAGCTTTCCTAGGCTAGGGTTTGCAAGAGATTGGACCCGACCCTAGGATAGCTATAGACCGGCAACAGCGCGAGAGCGTGAGCTTGGTTCTACATTCAGTTGCAACTAGTTCATCTAAATTCTCATTCTAGCAATTTTGATACCGACGAACCACATTTATGAAATACGGTGAGTAGCGGGAATTCCCCATTCCCTAGACGTTCTTTATTTGATTTGATATTTCGCACATTTGTCTGACGATTGTGACAGGATCGCCCAAGGCAATTCTCTCTATTCTTAAATAGCCAGGTGGATTAGGAGCAAGCACGGTCATTCGTCCTCCCTGTGTTCGATACCCGCTCGCCGCTATACCGTGCGCTTGCGGTAAAACTACAACCGTTCTTTGGGTGTATACTCGGAAGCGATCAAGTTTTTGGCGCCGTTGCCGGGGAGGCGATTGCGTTTGATTCTTTTTCACCCTAGCTATTCTTTTTCTTTTTATTATTATCATTATTTTTATTTCTTATTTCTTGCCTAACCCTTCCACGGTATTAATCATTTCTTTGAAACTCTGTTTCCCCTGTGCATGAACATGAGATCTACGGCGGACCCAGAAGACTTATTATTTGATCCCGAGATCAAACGTACCGCGCGGAGACTTAGAGCGGAAAAGAGACAAGATCCGGAAGGGAGGTATATGACCAACCCGGAAACTCCTGAAGAATTGGCGGCAAGGATGGCAAGGATAATCTCAATTCGAGATAGGCTTCGGCCTAAGACTTCTTCTACCACTTCGTCCATTGCCATGCCGGGGTTGGCGGCCGACAAGAACATCGAGCTAAAGACTGGATTGGTGGTTTTGATGCAACAAGACCCATTTCATGGGAACGCACATGAGAACCCCCACTACCACATCCAACTATTCTTGTCAAAGTGCGCCACATTCCAGATGCCGGGGGTCTCCAACGACGCTATCAGACTGCGCCTCTTCCCCTTTACGCTAAAGGACAAGGCACTCTATTGGTTGAGGACGCAAGCTGAGGGTGTCTTCACCACTTGGGACGAGTTGGCAAGTGCATTTATTGACAAATTTTATCCGCCATCCAAGACGGTGAAGATCCGGAGCGCTCTCATGTCCTTCAAGCAAGGACCACAGGAGACGCTCTATGAAGCATGGGAGCGTTTTAAGGATTTGCAACACCAATGCCCGCACCACAGTATAGAGGATTGGGATCTAGTTCATAGCTTCTACAACGGTCTCCAACCGGGGACCAAGCAAATTATTGATGCCGCGGCGAATGGTGCAATCTTGTCAAAGACTCCCGAGGAAGCTACGGCCCTAATTGAGGAGATGGCCTCAAATAACCAACAATGGGGCGATGAGCGAGGACACTCCACATCCTCCTTAAAGCCAACTAGCATCTACGAGGCGAAGGCCGTAGCGGAGCTCACGAGCAAATTTGATTCTCTCCACAAGGTGGTGGAGAGATTGGAGAAATTTATCACGGAGCCCCAAGGAAGCCCATCCACCTCCGCACCGACCAACCAAATGTGTGATTGGCAAGACCAATCTCAAGTCATGTACTCGGGAGGAGAGCAAGGAGAAGGATCCTTGGAGAAAATACAATATGTTGCGGGGAACCAAGGGTATTGGTCCAATCCGGCCGCGAGAAATCATCCGGGATTCTCCTACGCTAACAATGAAGGAGCCTTGAACCCGCCACAACCACCGCCTCAACAAGCTCGACCACCACCACCCCAACAACAAAACTATCCACCGAGGGGGCCTCCGCAACAAAACTTTCAACCGAAGCAACAAGTTCCACCATATAGGCCTCCCGGATACAACCAAGGGTGGAGGAATCAAAATCAAAACCCTCCACAAGCTCCACAACGAACCGACTTCGAATCTAGAGTGGAGGCGTTCATGGTCGAGCAAAATAAGGTGAATGCTACTTTGAAGGCGGGACTAGAATCTCTTAATACCGTAGTGGCTCAAATATCGGAGCAATTAGCGTTGCTCAACCGGAACACTCAAAGATTGCCGGCGCAACCGGAGCAAAATCCACGGGGCCACATGGGCCACATCAACACCGTAGTTGCCGTCACTACTAGAGGCGGGAAGGACACCACCCCCGCTATGATACCTACCGAGGAGGCCGTGGAGGAAAACTTGGAGCCGGTTGAGCCGGTAGTTGAGGATGATGAGGAGAAGGAGCCACAAGACAAGGAGAAATCTAGGGCGGAGCGATTAATTGAGGAGAGGCGCTTCATGCCACCGGTCCCATTCCCCCAAAGACTAGCGAAAGCAAAAATGGAGAAAAGGCTAGCGAAATTCCTCGAGTATCTAAGAGGAGTTAGCCTCAATATTCCCTTCCTCGACGCCATCGTCGAGATCCCCACGTATGCCAAATTTTTGAAGGACTTGATTTCGGGGAGGAAAAGGAAGGAGAAGATAATGCTAGCCGAGGAGGGCTCTTGGTTCACCAAGAGGGAGAAGGAGCCGGCAAAATTTAAAGATCCGGGGAGTTTTCGGATCCCTTGCACTTTGGGCGGCGTGCCTCTTCAAAAGGCGTTGGTCGATCTTGGGGCTAGCGTGAGTCTCATGCCCCTCTCCATGTTCTTAAAGCTCAACACCGGGACAAAGTTGAAACCCACCGACATGCGCATTCAATTAGCCGATGGCCGGATAACAAGGCCGGTGGGGATCGCCGAGGACATCCCACTTCAAGTCCCGGGGGGAATATGCTTGCCATGTGACTTCGTCATCATGGACATTAAGGAGGAGGGAGACACCTCATTGATACTTGGACGCCCCTTCCTCGCCACCGCCGGAGTCATCGTCGACGTGCGCGAAGGTACACTTACTTTAAACGTCGGCAACATCGAGGTGGAGCTCCACATTCCTAAGGCAATGAAGCACATGCCTTACCACGAGGAGCTTGATTACATGGACCTCCTTGATGAGGTGATAGAGGAGGCGATTCCTCACTCAATCGGCGCTCTTTTTGATGAAGAATTTGAAGAAGGCCCGGATCTAGGCCAAGATGAAGAGAACAAAGATGATTCCCCCGACTTCTCCGCTGATGAAGATGAAGGCGACGCTGATGTCGCAAGGATTCGAGAGCTCTGCAAGCTCTCGAAATTAAAGTCTCCAAGGAAAGCCCCGCCGATACGGAAATCGGCATCGCCGGTTAAGCCGTTGACCGGGGCAAATGCTAGCTTGGGGGAGCCTCCCCCCAACACCATTCGAGACAAGAGACCTCCGAGGGAGAACGCTACGCCACCACGTCCAAATCCAAGCGCGCTCCCCGGGAAGTTTGACGGGTGCATCTCATATGCACCAAACATCCCGCATTGATTGAAAATTAGTGGGGGTCGAGCTCACGACCTTAAACGAGCGCTTGTCGGGAGGCAACCCGACGATTTTTGCTTTATTTTCACTTTTTCTTTATTTTCGTTTTAGAAATTTTTAGTGTTTTGAGTCATCCGACCAAAAATTTCGTGATAACGGGTCCTATTTTTCTTGACAGGAGAGGAGATAGGTAGATCCATCATGAGGAGGATGAACGAGACGACGAGGAGCGCCTCAAGAAGGCGCTCGACGCTTAGGAGGAGGATGAAATCGACTGGAGGAAGAAAGACGGAGTTCAGAGCCAAAACGAAGACAAACAGCAGAAATTAAGGCTCACTCGGCCGAGTATACTAGTCACTCGGCCGAGTACACAAGTTCGTCCGGCCGAGCCGCTCACGAACGAGGGAAGTCTGCTGAACCCAACTCTCTGTTTATTTTCTTGATTTCGATATAACTGCTACTCGGCCGAGTATATATATTCACTCGGCCGAGTAAAACGGATACCCTCCTAGGGCGAGTCATGCCGAGTAGCTTGAGTCACTCGGCCGAATGGACTTACTCCACTCGGCCGAGGCTGGCAAAGCCACTCGGCCGAAGAGATATTGGGGAGAAAATTTCTATTGCCTCGCTCGGCCGAGTGAGCACGTCACTCGGCCGAGTCGTAACTTTCTATTATATAAGTGACGAAGGGGGCGCGGATTTCGAAATCGAAAATTCCCAAATCCGCCCGCGCCCCCTCGCCTACCCTCGCCCGAACTCGCTTCGCCCAACCCCCACTCGCCCGACCACGCCCGCGCGCGCCGCCGCTCGGCCAGCCACCACCGGCCGACCGTCGCCGCGCCCCGCCCGAGTCGCCGCCGGCAGCCCCGTCTCCGATCACCTCCGGTTCGCTTATTTTTCACCGTTTTCTTTTTTTTCGTGTATTCTTTGAGGATCCATGTGCTAAACGCCCCCCTAACCCAAATCAATTTCTATATCTATCCATTATACCCCTATTGCTCCATACATTTTGATTATTACTCGCTGATATCGCTTTTTCACGCGCAGGTTGCTTATTGGAGCTTAGGGGAGCCTAGGGGAGCTCCTACGGGCTGTTTCGGACTTCGTGGAGGCGCGGACTTCGCACGCTTCCACCGCTTAGCACTCGCGGCGTGTTTTGGTACACTCTTTCCACTCTTGTTGCACACGCCACACTTTTTCACTTTTCGGCGCGCTCGGGGCCGATATGCCGCCGCGGACACGGCCTCGGACGAGGAGACCTTCCGCTAAGCGGAAGAGGTCGGATGACGCCGGCCCCGCCCACGAGGCGGAAGAGTCTCCTCCTCCTTCCCCCACACACGCCGTCCACCCAGCACAGCCTGCAGGCCCCGCACACCCCGCACAGCCTGCAGTGCACCCACAGCCCGCACAGCCTCTCCCCGCCGATCCACAGCCACCACCACCGGCTCCACTGGTCGGGCCGCTCGGGATTACGTTCCGAGACGACGCACACCGCGCCGTCTTCGAGCGTATCTCCCAGCGCTCGATCGTACCCTCCAGGTTTGCACACCTCGCTGACCTAGGACGCCTGGGGGTACTTGAGGGGATGCTCACGTTGTACGACAACGTGGGCTGGCGAGATTTTTTCCAGGTGTCGCCGGATACTTTTACCCGTCCGACACTTGAGGTTTTGAGTTCGATCGCCCGGACCGATGAGGGATGCTCATTCCGGTTCATGGATCGAGAGTGCCAGGTCACTCTCGATATGATGAGAGCATTTTTCTCTTGGCCCGCCGTCCCCGGAGCCGATCGCGGTTACGGCCCCACACATATCCCCCCACCCTCTTTCGACGCCGGTGCCTTCTGGGCACGTATCACGGGTCTCCACGCCGCCTTTGACCCTAGTAGGGCCAAGGCCTCGGCCATCGTACATCCCTGCCTTCGCATTGCTCAGCGCCTTATGGCGACGACATTTTTGGCCAGATATGAGCCGGGCACGATGTCTACGCCAGAGCTTTACATGCTCTACGCAATGACACGTCCCAGAGCTCTATCTAGGGATGGAGATGAGCTTGTCCCCGCCGTCGTGATCGATATCGCGGCATGGTACTTAGACCGCATCATTGTATCGGTGGGCGCTCGCTCACCGATATGCTGCGGCGGCCTGATTACCTTGCTGGCTCTTATGACCGGCGAGTACTTCCCCGACCACTTGCGACGCGTCCCGGGCCCCACCTCTTTGTCGATAGATGTTATGGCCCGGATGAAGACGCTGCGTCCGCATGGTGAGCGTCACTGGGTCTGGTTGCACGGCCCTTTCGGTGCCGACTACATGATTCTCCCGAGCCCAGCTCGGACCCAGATTGCACCAGCCCACGTTGACTGGCTCCCAGCGATGGATGTCCTCATCCCCGCTGCGTACGTGCTCGAGGCCGAGGAGGCCGAGCAGGCCCACGCTGCCCACGCTGCCCAGGCTGCTCCCGCAGACCCTGCTGCACACCCTGCCGAGCCTGTTACCGACCCCGTCGACCCTGTGGCCCCTCAGCCTGTTCCCGACGTTTCCGCTGCTCTTGACACTTCTGTCCCCACCTCTGCCAGTGTCGAGAGTACTCTTGCTGAGCCCACTTCCACCACTGTCACCACTTCCGAGGCTGTCCCCACCACTCCCGCTACCACCTCTCGCCCTCTGTCCGTGGAGCCTCTTTGCTCCGCTCTCCCCGAGCGCCCGCAGACCTTTGTTGAGAGTGGAGAGCCCTCGTTCGCCGCGGTCGTGGAGACCAAGGCTAGCATGATCTCCGCTGGGATTGCGCCTTTTGGTCCACACACTTCCACCCCAGCGGTAGAGTCCTCTGTCTCCACAGCTACCGTATTCTCTGAGAGCGTCGTGGCGTCTGTCCACACTTCTGTGCCACTGACCTCTCTTGCCGCCTCGCAGCCGCTTTTGTACTCTTCTTTCGCTGCCGCCGCCTCCACTTCTCACCGCCCGCCCCGACCTCACACTGAGGCCCGGCCCACTTTTCCTGGCGCGGCACCTTTTGTCCCCTTCCCTGCTGAGCCCGTTACATACTCCACTCGCGTACGCCAGCCTCGCCCTGCGCAGCCCCGACAGGTGCGTCCCTCTGCACCACCCCCGCCTGACACTGTACTGCAGAGCATACGTGCTCTTGAGTTAGCGGTGAGTGGTCTTAGAGGAGACCTTAGGACCCTGTCCTCCACCATCTCTGCGATGGCTGGACGCTTTGACTTGATCCCTCAGATCCACTACTGCCTGACACAGATCTTAGAGCGTCTGCCGCGCGTACCCCCACCCACCCAGCAGGTTCCCACACACACTTCCACACACACTAGACCTGTTTCCACTTCCACGCCCACCCCAGCTCAGCAGCCTACACCACCACCACCACCACCTCCGCCTCAGGACGGAGACGGCGCGGCACCGCCTTCTTAGGCACTCTCGATGCCTTGATCCACTCCTACCGTTGTGCTGCCCGTCTCTGCTGGGTCCTGATGCACTTTTGTCCACCCCCCCTCCCCTCACTTATTTTGGTATTATATTTTTGATCATATCTTTTTGCGCATATCATATCATATTTACTTGGGATTCTCATTTTGATCACATCTATATATATCTTTTTGGGAGAGAGGGAGAGTTTTTGGTGCCGCATTTATTTTCATATCACTCATATCTGTGCATGCATCATTTCCGCATCATATTTTCATTTCTTTATTTTTCCTTTCATTATCTTTTTTCTTCCCATCATGCATGCATCCTCACTTGCCCCTCACATTACTTGTCTCTCTGTGTGCCACACTTTGCACATTGAGGACACTGTGCCGTTTAGCTTGGGGGAGTGAGTTCTCACGTTCTTTTTCGATTAGCCACCTTTATTTTCAGTTTTTCACACCGTTTTTCACTTTTGCACCCATTTTCCTTTTATTTTTCTTTTATTTTGCCATGCATCACGTTTTCCTTACTTTCCTGTGTGCCGCATTGCATAGTTCTATTTTCCTTTTATCTTTACTTCTTTCTTTTTCATCTCATGCTAGAGATGAATTTTCTGTGATGATGTCTACGTGGAGTTAGCTTATTCTATATGCATGCTATATTTGTCATGTCTTAGACTTCATTTCTGATATCATATGTTATGACTTGCTTTGCATTTAGGAGTAGTAACCCACACTTTTTCCGCATGAAAATGGATGAAATTTTATTATTAGCTGAGCCTGAATATTCATATGTATGCTATCACAGAAAACACACCAAGATTCACGCATTGAATGCCTATATCTGGAGTACTGATTTCTTTTCCTTTATCACTTCTATATGCATGAATTGTACACTTCACTTCAGGATGATTGAATGATGATTAGCTATGATATATCTGGATTAGTTAGCTTTTTTGTGATCGAAACTGAGTAGATTAGATTACCCCGCTGAAGTTGTCGTGCATGTCTTATAGAGTGAGCCGAGAGTTATATTTATTTCTTTCTCCACAAATCTTGAACATCATTTCTCTACTTTTAAAAATCATTGGTGAATCTCCCCTTAGTGATTCTATTTTATGGCATTTCCCCCGCTATTAATTCCTAGCTCCAAATCTCTTATTCTGAAAAAAAAAAATATATATATATATAAGAGAGGAGAACATTCTTGTATATCATTATCTCTCTTTGAGTTGGGATCATTGTATATATGATTAAAAAAAAGAAAAAGAAAAAAAAAGAGAAAAAGGAAAAGAAAAGAGGAAAAATCCTCAATAAAAGATCCCATCTCACTTTCTTTCTTTCTTCCTTCTCTTCTTTGCCTTTGGAGCTATATAAAAATGGGGATGTAAATATTTTTGTGCCACCACGCTTATAGATTAGCTTGGGGGAGGGGATCCATTGATGTGTGAGAGAGTGACTACTTGACATTGCACGACAACCTAGGCTAAGTAATATTCTATACTCGGTGAGATTGTTTCTAGCTTTACGAAATCCAGAAATCTAAGCCTAGCGTTCATTTCATGAAATCCATACTTTTCTATTCCCTCTATTCTATGATGTGATACTATTATACTCCAGATAGAAAGCGTTCAATTGAAAAGTGTGTGATCTGAGATTTGTATACCGCTTTAGATGATTCAGGCGATGTTAATTTTAAAATTATTCCGTTTTTCATGATTATACCGTTGTTCGTGGGTTTTCTATTTTCTACTTGCACTATTATACTATGATATCAAAATGAGATTCTTTGACATGTATTTCTCACTCGGTGCATGCTATAAGAGTAAGTGAAACCCACGTCCTGAGAAAATGATCTAGCATCCTACCTCTTCTTTCTTTCTTTCTTTCTTTATTTTCATTTGGTTTTCATTCTTCTTCGTTTTTCATTTTTTTCGTTTTTCGCCGTTTTCGTTTTCCGAATCCACCGGGTTCGCCTTTTACTTATCTTCCTCGAGGACGAGTAAGAGGCAAGCTTGGGGGATTTTGATCACTCCTCATTTTACACCTTTTTTCCGCATGTTTGCATGCCATTTAGATCGCCCAAATCATGTTTTTCACGATATATCGACGATATTGCGATGCTTTTCACGATTTGTTGTTTTTGTCGCATTTCAGGTGATTTGGCGCGATTTGGAGTGATCATGAGATGCGCTCACTTTAGATGGCCACCGACGACCTCCCCGAGGGGTATTTTGTTGTTGGAGAGGAGCGGAAGAAGAATGGACGTCGCAGGAGCGACAAGGAGGCCAAAATAAGCAGAATGGGCATTTTTTGTGTCCCACTCGGCCGAGTGGAGGAGCCGCTCGGCCGACCAGCGAGACACCGCTCGGCCGACCCGTTCAGACACGATTTCCATGTGTACTCGGCCGAGCGACGGAGACCACATCGGCCGAGTGACGATACCACGTCCGCCCGAGTGGCGCCCAGACGAAGCCCCTCCAGAATATCGAAGTTACTGTTTTCGGCCATCTGAGCTTCAGAAGACCCACTCGGCCGAGTGGTAAACCACGTCCGCCCGAGTGAAGTGAAGCCATCGGCCGAGTGACGATAGCTCACTCGGCCGAGCCGCCCCCGAACTGAAGACCCCTGAAGCCCCCGACTTACTGGAAAATTGACAGGGTTTTCACTCGGCCGAGCGACTTTTGTCACTCGGCCGAGTGCGATGCGCTGCCTGTAGCGAAATTTGCGGAAAACAGGCTGTGCAGGGGCGTTTTGGTCAGGATTTTTGGACGATTTTTGGGGCTATTTAAGCCCTGTTTTTACCCTAGTTTAGGGAGCCATCTCTTAGATTTTTTGCAGCTTTTTGAGACTACTTTTTAGCTTTATTATTTGTGATTGGAGAAGAGGAAAAACTTGGATTTTTGTTGGATTAATTGAAGAACTACTTTGGTTTGCATCTCTCTTCCCCAAAAACTCTATTTTTATTATTTATATCATTGTTGTGATGAATTCCATTGCCTATTTCATTGATTATTTTTGTGCTATTGCTATGATTTGTGAGTAGTCTCCACGTCTTGGGGCGTGGGGATGAACCCTACAAGCCCAATTTCGTATTTGTGATAAATTGGTGGAAATTGTGCTAGAATCAATAATTAGATATTAGATTGGGATCGAATTACTACGGATAGCTAGGTATTCATATCAATTGGGATTTGCAAGAGATTGGATCCTAATTTGATAGGAAGCCCTAGAAATCCGAATTGGGTTGGAGTCGGATTTTCGAAGTATCGGTTTGCAAGAGATTGGACCGATACTAGGATCTCCGGTTGCAATTCCGTGCCGATACCCGTTTGCAAGAGATTGGACGGGTAGGAACTATCCTAATTTAGATTGTGGACCGAGTTTGCAAGAGATTGGGCTCGGTGCGCAATTGGACGATGATGTTGATCCTAATGCTAGCTTTCCTAGGCTAGGGTTTGCAAGAGATTGGACCCGACCCTAGGATAGCTATAGACCGGCAACAGCGTGAGAGCGTGAGCTTGGTTCTACATTCAGTTGCAACTAGTTCATCTAAATTCTCATTCTAGCAATTTTGATACCGACGAACCACATTTATGAAATACGGTGAGTAGCGGGAATTCCCCATTCCCTAGACGTTCTTTATTTGATTTGATATTTCGCACATTTGTCTGACGATTGTGACAGGATCGCCCAAGGCAATTCTCTCTATTCTTAAATAGCCAGGTGGATTAGGAGCAAGCACGGTCATTCGTCCTCCCTGTGTTCGATACCCGCTCGCCGCTATACCGTGCGCTTGCGGTAAAACTACAACCGTTCTTTGGGTGTATACTCGGAAGCGATCAGTGCACCTCGCCGACTTTGAGCGCCTAGGGGTTCTAGAGGGGCTACTCCAGTTGTACGACAACATGGGGTGGCGTGATTTCTTGTCGGTGTCGACGGACACTTATATCCGTCCGACACTAGAGGTCCTTAGCTCTATTGAGCAGACCACTGGAGGATGCTCATTTCGCTTGATGGATCAGGAGTACCAGGTCACTCTTGACATGCTCCGAGCATTCTTCCAGTGGCCCGTTGTCCCTGACTCAGACCGCGCGTATGCTCCCACGCACATCCCACCCTCGTCGTTCGACACCCACGCTTTCTGGACCCGGATTATAGGATCACCCCTTGCCTTTGACCTTAGTAGGTCCAAGGCCTCTGCCGTCCTCCACCCGTGCCTCCGCATTGCACAGCGCCTTATGGCGACCACTTTTCTTACTAGGTACGAGCCCGGGACGTTGTCGATACCAGAGCTCTACATGCTCTATTCGATGACACGTCCCAGGGTTTTTGATGGAGCTGACGTTCTGGTCCCCGCTGTGGAGATTGATATCGCCAGTTGGTACATAGACTGCATCATTATTTCTGTCGACGCTCGGACGCCTATTTGTTGCGACGATCTGATTACCCTCTTGGCCCTTCTGACCGGCGTCGACCTACCTGCTGACTTGCTTCGACCACCGGGCCCCACTTCACTATCGATATACGTTATGGCTCGGATAAGGATGTTGCATCCTCATGGTCGTCAGCACTGGGTGTGGCTCCACGGTCCTTTCGCTGCTGATTACATGATTCTCCTGAGCCCTGCTCGGACTCATATAGGACCCACGGGCGGAGATTGGATTCCAGCGATGTATCTCCTCATCCATGCCCCTTACGTACTAGAGCCCGAGGGTGCTCAGTAGGAGCCTCTCATTCCACCCCGGGACCTCGTGATCCCTCAGCCTGCACATGACCCGTCTGCACCTCCCGACACCTCTGTCCACACTTCTGTCAGTGTCGGGAGCACTTTTGCTGAGTCCTCGTCCACCACCTGTCACGCCCCGCTTCCCAAAACGAACGGAGGCGAAGCGTGACGAAGGCCCGCTTAGGCCAGAGCTGCGAAGCTCGGACCCAATAAGCGTCTGTAGGGGTACCATTTTAAAAGTTCCAGGTTCTTGCATTAATAAAGTTCGAAACAACAGAAAGTATAGAAAAGAAAGTTGCATTCATTAAATTAGAGATATAATATCCAACGAGTACCAAGTCTAAAAGAAGCCCAAGCATGGCGACGAAATATTTAAAAGCAAACCTAAAAGCAGTAACCTCGGAAAGTGACGACTAAAAATACCTCTAGGTCTGGTCCTCGTCAGGCACGTACTCTGGGTCGACGTCCTCGGCTCCTCGTACTCCAGTGAATCTGCCTCATCCACGAACTCTGACTGAGCACCTGACGTACAGCACCAAAAGAAGGAACTGTACGTCAGGTAAGGTCTACAAAAAGGGTTAGACCAAACTGCAAGTGCACCGAACTTTAAACAACGGTTTACTGGTTGATTAGCATGCTGAGGTTCTATTATACAATCAGTTTACTGGTTGATTAGCATGCTGTGGTTATGACATAGTAACACAACAGGAAGTAACGTAGCAGGAAAGTAAACGGGACAAGTAGTAGTCGTAGCGTGTGCTACCAACTATGGGACTAGCCTACAGGTGTCATGACAAGTCGGGACGTGACGGGACAAGACAAGACAAGACAAGACAAGTGAGACACGAAAGGGTTCACGCCTTACGGTTCGAGGGGGATCAGACCCTCTTGCCGTGCGCACGCTCAACCCAACCCCAAACCCAGGAACTCGGGACAAGAATTACAGGGATCACTTCCGCTAGGAAAACATCCGAAACGCCCGAAGGCTTTTTGTGTAACAGGGATCACTTCCGCGGGGGAAAGCATCCGAAACGCCCGAAGGCTTTCTGTGTAACAGGGATCACTTCCGCTAGGGAAAGCATCTGAAACGCCCGAAGGCTTTTTGTGTAACAGGGATCACTTTCGCGGGGGAAAGCATCCGAAACGCCCGAAAGCTTTTTGTGTAACAGGGATCACTTCCGCTAGGGAAAGCATCCGAAAAGCCCGAAGGCTTTTTGTGTAACAGGGATCACTTTCGCGGGGGAAAGCATCCGAAACGCCAGAAGGCTTTTTGTGTAACAGGACACGACATGACAAGTGTAGGGAGTTGTTATTCTAGGGTGTCCACACGCACGCACACACATGATAGCCCTACAGTATCAAAAGTTGTTATTGTCAGGCTCAGACTTCTTCGTCAAGTCTGAGCCGTCAGGAGTCGTCCCGGACGCTATCATTTCAAGTCCGGTTCTATTTGTTCACAGTTAACAATTCTAACCAACTAGGGCCTAAGCATGGCCAAAAGTGCAAGTGGATACACTTGCCTGCGATGGCGAGTGTGTCGTCCTCTCGAAGCGTCTCGTCCAAGCGTCTCGTCCGCGGAAGTCCGTCTGAAATATCGCCACGGCGACGGTGTCAAGTCTCAATTTCATCAAATCCTATTAGGGTTCGTTTCTAGGTTATCGGGACTATCCTATTCGTCAAAAGTCACTTTTTGATGTTTCAGCCTAATCGATGATCTATCCTATGTGCACAGCCAACAAAGTCCATTCGTCGATTTTCTAAGTTCGTACAACGTTTTACTGGTGCTTGAAAATAAATTTTAGTTCAAGTTGACGATTTTTAGTTTAGGGTTCAGTCAGCTATTGTAGGGGTTTCTACGTGTTTCGGGGAACCAACCTGAACCGGAGTTTGTCATAGATAGGAAGTCGTGTCTGATCGGAGAACTCCTCAGCTTCAGATCTGGTCCTCGCACGATTCTCCAAAAGCTGGAACTTACGACGAAAGCCTACGACGTGTCGCAACGTCGTAGACGGCAAATCCACGAAGTAGCACACCCAAGTGGGGCCCACAGCAGTGCTAGGGGTCAATGGGGGACCCACAACACCTCTGGAGAACTTGGGGGGCCCACCACAGGAGTTGGTGTGGGAGAAACCAAGTTGCGACGAAGTGCTGTCGGTCGGACACCGTCGGTGCGAGGGTTTCTCTCAGTCAGACCGAGAGAAGCTCTCGGTCGGGCGTGGTGCAGCGCAGCGGAGGCGGGGTCGTGGTGCGGTGCGAGGGAATTCCTCGGTCAGACCGAGCGGGCCTCTCGGTCGGACACGGGGGTGCGGGCGCTGCAGCGCTATGGAGCGATGCGGAGCGGCCTCTCGGTCGGTGCAGAAGGTCCCACCGGTCAGGCGCTAGCGGGTGCGGAGCGGGTGCGGAGCGGATGCGGAGCGGCTACGACGAAGCGGGGTGCGGGCTGTTCTCTCGGTCAGACCGATGGATGGCCTCGGTCGGAGCGGGGCGACAGCGGGGGGGCTTGCAGCGGAGCGCTGCAAGCGGGCGATGCGGGGAGCGGCTCCGATCGGGCACGGGGAAATGCGGGGGTGGACTCCGGTCGTGCACTGGGGCGATCGTCGCAACGTTGCGACGAACGTTGGGAAGGTGTTTTTGACGGCTAGGGTTTGTGTAATGAGGAAATAACCTAGCCTAGGGTTAATATAAATAGGAAAAGAGGTTTAGGGCTAGGTCTAGGGTTTAGGTGATTAATAAAAATAATTAAAAATAATTTATTTAAAATAAAATCTCTTCTCTCCCTCACGCAAAATTGTGTGCGGCCAAAATAGCTGAAATTTTGGTCAAAAATTATTTAATACGTTATTATAATATAGGAATTTTATTGTAATTAAAACACTTATAAAAATAGGTTTTAAAATTATTTAAAACTTTCAAAAAAATAGAAAATAGGCCAAATTAAGTCCAAAAATTTTAAAATAAATATTGGTGTGTTTGGGGCGACGAAAGAAAGAGATTGGAGAAGACGGATCTAAATTTCGACGTCGAGAGACGAAACTAAAAATAGAAACATCTCGCGTCAGAACAGAAAGTCGCGACGTCACATCAAATAAGATAGCATCGTGGAAGAACGACTCGAGATATGTCGTTCCAAAGTTATTCCACAATCTAATACTCTCAGAGACGATCACGACGACATATCACACAATAATGTTCAAAATCAAATAAAGTCTAAGATAAACACGTGCACGATCAAGAGCACGTGCACGAAGAAGGTACGATAGAAACAGGCTGTTACATTCTACCCACCTTAGAAATGATTCCGCCCTCGGAATCACTTATAATAATAATAATAATAATAATAATATCTATAAGTACCTAAGCCTATTACTCCCATCACTACCGTTCAAATTTCAAATTCCAAGTTCTCATAAAAGAATAATAATCATCTTCTCATACCATACCACTCCACTAAACGTCATTGCTCAAAAACAATCTTTTAAACTCTCGATTTCTTCCAAATATTAATCAAGCGCAAAAATGATTTTCTAGTCGATCACCAATCCAAGACAAAAACTTTGTCAATCTTACAACACCTTTCACGAATCAACAATTTGCCGTGTCCTTAATACATTCCTAGTCACATCCTCCCACAAATTTTATCCACCAAATAATTGAACTATTAGAATCACATCTCATCCTACTCACTATAACTAATCCCAACCAATTTAAGTCCGACTACCTAACCATCCATTCATCTTAACACGTCATGTTATTCCCAATGTCTTCTCACGTCAACTCAACAATCAAGTCTCGATGCTAATAAAAGCTCTACTCAATCTCATGATCACCCTAACTCCTATCATACTCTGTAGCCATCCCTATCTACCATTCGTCTAAGCCTCAAATCTGATAAGTTCTCATCTTCACGCATATAATCTCATTCAACCAGAATTCTCCATTGAGTCCGTCTCACATCGGTATTATAAGTAAGTCTTGAACAGCTTATTCTTTTCGTCCGAAAGAAATCTATTCCAATATCCCATTGTTCCAAAATCGGTTAATCATTGCTATAATAAATCTCATCTCACCCTGAGCCTACCTGCAAACAAAATCCTATAACAGTAATACTTAGTCCCAATAATATCATAACAATAAACATAACATTTCTAAGGGAGAATGAGGAGAAGAGAAAGCAAACTTAAGGCCAAAGACATATTTTAAAACATTTGGAAAAAGTGTGGAGTTGTGGTAATGGATGAGGGAGGATGAGTGATTTGTGATCTTGTGAGCTAGTCTCAAAACTTTAAAGATTTGGTTTAAAAGAAAACAAAGTTTTGATACAGTCACATACAGCCCAGATAAACTATTCATTAATATAAAGACTAAGTCTAAGGAACTGTCTGCCATGACACTATTCACATCATATGAATACCATCATTCAGACAACTTTAAGCATAACAGGGTTAATACTGAGCACACATTCAAGACACAAGGGCAATCATCAGAATCCTAAAGATGATACACTCATACAGGTCTACACACTCTACCTATACTTATGCATCACGACAACATCACCTACCAAGGGCCTACTCCTAAACTAGAGATAGCATGGACAACTACAAGGGCTAATATCTACGTAAAATAAAGGAAACAGAAACCAAAAGTGTAACGAAATAAATCGGAAGGAACGAGTTCAAGTAAGGCAGGGCAAGGAGATAGTTGGTTGGATGGAACGAAAAATATTCTTCAAAATAATTAGATTGATGACGGGAGAATTACTTGTAAAATATGGTACCATATACTTTTATATAAAAAAATGTAGGAGGAAGTGAGCAGATGGTAGAATTTTAAAATTTTGGAAAAAGTAAGACGAAG
Organism: Scilla litardierei; assembly: GCA_030789695.1. Lineage (NCBI taxonomy): Eukaryota > Viridiplantae > Streptophyta > Magnoliopsida > Asparagales > Asparagaceae > Scilla > Scilla litardierei. The sequence goes on from CM061136.1 coordinate 145,833,931, forward strand.
GAAGGAAGGGTAGGGTGGGAAACGATTGTTTTGCAAATGGAAATAAGTTTACACAAAGATTTTGAAATGTGGTCACGAGGAACATAGAACAGATATAATAATAATAATAATAAAATTGAAGTTCCCCCTAGTTTAGAAAATATTTTAAAAAGTATGCACGGTAAGTGATTTAGAAATAGATCTTGTAGCCCAGAAAAATATAAATTGAATTATCAAAATGTTAACACGGTTTTAAAAATGAAAATATGAAAGATACCGATTTGAAATAATTACATAGTAACTTGAAAATTGACGACCAAAGAGATTTCAAGATCTAAGAAGGAACTTTCAACCGAAAAGCAAGAAATTTTAAATATATATAATAAGGGTTTTCAAGGGAGTTAAACCAAGCGAAGAATTTAATAATGAGTTTCGAAAACAAGAAATAAAAGAAATAAAAGTAGGATGAGATAGCGATTGTTTTGCAAATGAAAGTAAGTTTATACAAGGGTTCTTGAAGTATGAGCACGATGAACATAGGGCTGTTTATACATATACGAGAAGAATTTAAAGTTCTCTTTGGTTTAGAAAATATTCTAAAAGTACGTGCGGTAAATGATTAGCAATAAAATTTTGTAGTTTAGAAAAGTAATATTTATATATATATATATGATTAAAGAATTGATAACGATGCTTAAAACTGAAACACGAAAATGTCGATTTTGAAAACGGGTACGAGATAGTAAAATAATTTTACGACCAGGGAGGTTTCAAGATTAGTGAAAGAATTTTAACTCAACCGAAAAACAAGAATTTTGAAATATATAGAATAGGGGTTTTCAAGAAATTAAGCTGAGTGAAGAAACTGAATAAGGAATTTCGAAAATACTTTTAGAGGAGGCAAAATTGGCAAAGAGAAAGATTCGAAGGATCTACGATAATCGTCAGGAAGCGATCACGTGAATCGGGAGGAAAGAAAGATGATCGCATGACGGTTACACACTTAGGATACGATTCACGAAGCTACGATGGGACTCTACGGTCGATAACACGAAAGGGTAAGGATCAGGTAGTCGTTATTATCGGGTCGTCTAAAGATTAGGATAACCCAGCTCTAAGACTTCCTAATGAGCTAGACTATATTCATGATATAAAGAGAAGGTTCCTAAGAAAATCAAGGTTAGTTCTGCTGGGCCCGAAGTCGATGGGACTGAGCGAACGACTAAAAGAGAGTGGCTTTAGAAATTCTAACACGGTCAGAATCAAATGGGGATGCTAAGGTAGTCTAGGATGAGAACGACTAAATCTTAACCAAGGCGTCAGACTATCAAACCTGGGTGTATGTCTAATTCTTCATACCATCTAAGACTGGGAAAGACTAATTTAGACTTGTACATGGATATTCAATGAATGCGGTACTCTTATTGTTCCGAACTTTTGCATGACATGCATGGGCCACCACTAAAACCTGTCACGCTCTGCTTCCCAAAACGAATGGAGGCGAAGCGTGACTAAGGCCCGCTTAGGCCAGAGCTGCGAAGCTCGGACCCAATAAGCATCTGTAGGTAGGGCTGTTGACGAACAGAACGTTCGACGAACTACTCGTGAACAAGCTCGGTACATGTTCGTTTACGTTCGTTTAGGAAGCTTAATGAACAAGCTTGAACAGATTTTTAGAGCTCGGTTCGTAAACGAACAGAGCTTGAACATAACCGTGTTCGTTCATTTATGTTCATGAACAAGCTCGTTAAGTGTTCGTGAACAAGCTCGTTAAGTGATGTTCATGAACAAGCTCGTTAAGTGTTCGTGAACGAACATGTACCGAAAATAGTACATTTAGACAAATACTATATTTTTTATTATGCTTGGAATCGATGCTTGTAATGGTATATATGGAGCTATTATGCTGGATTTGTTTATTTTTGTCTTGCAAATATTTAATACTTTTATTTAATTGATTTAGTCATTGGAAATAATGTTTAAATATTATTATTCCTGATTAAAAAATTGACGTTCGTTCGTTTGTTTGAAAATATGTTCATGAACAAGATTGATTTGTGTTCACGAACATGTTCCTGAACATGTTCACGAACAAGCTCGATAAGGCTTGTTAACGAACAGAACGTTCGATTAACTACTCGTGAACAAGCTCGGTAAATGTTCGTTTACGTTCATTTACGTTCGTTCGGTAAGCTTAACGAACAAGCTTGAACATGTTTTTAGAGCTCGGTTAGTAAACGAACAGAGCTTGAACATGGATTTTGTTCATGAACAAAACCAAGCTCCCTGTTCAAGCTCGTTCAAGCTCGTTCGTCAACAGCCCTATCTGTAGGGGTACCATTATAAAAGTTCCAGGTTCTTGCATTAATAAAGTTTGAAACAACAGAAAGTACAGAAAAGAAAGTTACATTCATTAAATTAGAGATATAATATCCAACGAGTACCAAGTCTAAAAGAAGCCCAAGCATGGCGACGAAATATTTAAAAGCAAACCTAAAAGCAGTAACCTCGGAAAGTGACGACTAAAAAGACCTCTAGGTCTAGTCCTCGTCGGGCACGTACTCTGGGTCGACGTCCTCGGCTCCTCGTACTCCAGTGAATCTGCCTCGTCCACGAACTCTGACTGAGCACCTGACGTACAGCACCAAAAGAAGGAACTGTACGTCAGGTAAGGTCTACAAAAAGGGTTAGACCAAACTGCAAGTGCACCGAACTTTAAACAACGGTTTACTGGTTGATTAGCATGCTGAGGTTCTATTATACAATCAGTTTATTGGTTGATTAGCATGTTGTGGTTATGACAGAGTAACACAACAGGAAGTAACGTAGCAGGAAAGTAAACGGGACAAGTAGTAGTCGTAGCGTGTGCAACCAACTACGGGACTAGCCTACAGGTGTCATGACAAGTCGGGACGTGACGGGACAAGACAAGACAAGACAAGTGAGACACGAAAGGGTTCACGCCTTACGGTTCGAGGGGGATCAGACCCTCTTGCCGTGCGCACGCTCGACCCAACCCCAAACCCAGGAACTCAGGACTAGAATTACAGGGATCACTTCCGCTAGGGAAACATTCGAAACGCCCGAAGGCTTTTTGTGTAATAGGGATCACTTCCGCTAGGGAAAGCATCTGAAATGCCCGAAGGCTTTTTGTGTAACAGGGATCACTTCCGCTAGGGAAAGCATCCGAAACGCCCGAAGGTGTTTTGTGTAACAGGTATCACTTTCACGGGGGAAAGCAACCGAAACGCCCGAAGGCTTTTTGTGTAACAGGGATCACTTCCGCTAGGGAAAGCATCCGAAACGCCCGAAGGCTTTTTGTGTAACAGGGATCACTTTCGCGGGGGAAAGCATCCGAAACGCCCGAAGGCTTTTTGTGTAACAGGACACGACATGACAAGTGTAGGGAGTTGTTAGTCTAGGGTGTCCACACGCACGCACACACATGATAGCCCTACAGTATCAAAAGTTGTTGTTGTCAGGCTCAGACTTCGTCGTCAAGTCTGAGCCGTCAGGAGTCGTACCGGACGCTATCATTTCAAGTCCGGTTCTATTTGTTCACAGTTAACAATTCTAACCAACTAGGGCCTAAGCACGGCCAAAAGTGCAAGTGGATACACTTGCCTGCGATGGCGAGTGTGTCGTCCTCTCGAAGCGTCTCGTCCAAGCGTCTCATCCGCGGAAGTCCGTCTGAAATATCGCCACGGCGATGGTGTCAGTTCTCAATTTCATCAAATCCTATTAGGGTTCGTTTCTAGGTTATCGGGACTATCCTATTCGTCAAAAGTCACTTTTTGATGTTGCAGCCTAATCGACGATCTATCCTATGTGCACAGCCAACAAAGTCCATTCATCGATTTTCTAAGTTCGTACAACGTTTTACTGGTGCTTGAAAATAAATTTTAGTTCAAGTTGACGATTTTTAGTTTAGGGTTCAGTCAGCTATTGTGGGGGTTTCTACGTGTTTCGGGGAACCAACCTGAACCGGAGTTTGTCGTAGATAGGAAGTCGTGTCTGATCGGAGAACTCCTCAGCTTCAGATCTGGTCCTCGCACGATTCTCCAAAAGCTGGAACTTGCGACGAAAGCCTACGACATGTCGCAACGTCGTAGACGGTAAATCCGCGAAGTAGCACACCCAAGTGGGGCCCACAACAGTGCTAGGGGTCAATGGGGGACCCACAACACCTCTGGAGAACTTGGGGGGCCCACCACAGGAGTTGGTGTGGGAGAAACCAAGTTGCGACGAAGTGCTGTCGTCGGACACCATCGGTGCGAGGGTTTCTCTCGGTCAGACCGAGAGAAGCTCTCAGTCGGGCGTGGTGCAGCGCAGCAGAGGCGGGGTCGTGGTGCGGTGCGAGGGAATTCCTCGGTCAGACCGAGCGGGCCTCTCGGTCGGACACGGGGGTGCGGGCGCTGCAGCGCTGCGGAGCGATGCGGATCGGCCTCTCGGTCGGTGCGGAAGGTCCCACCGGTCAGGCGCTAGCGGGTGCGGAGCGGCTGCGACGAAGCGGAGTGCGGGCTGTTCTCTCGGTCAGACCGAGGGATGGCCTCGGTCGGAGCGGGGCGACAGCGGGGGGCTTGCAGCGGAGCGCTGCGAGCGGGCGATGCAGGGAGGGCTCTGGTCGGGCACGAGGAAATGCGGGGGTGGGCTCCGGTCGTGCACTGGGGCGATCGTCGCAACGTTGCGACGAACGTTGGGAAGGTGTTTTTGACGGCTAGGGTTTGTGTAATGAGAAAATAACCTAGCCTAGGGTTAATATAAATAGGAAAAGAGGTTTAGGGCTAGGTCTAGGGTTTAGGTGATTAATAAAAATAATTAAAAATAATTTATTTAAAATAAAATCTCTTCTCTCCCTCACGCAAAATTGTGTGCGGCCAAAATAGCTGAAATTTTGGTCAAAAATTATTTAATACGTTATTATAATATAGGAATTTTATTGTAATTAAAACACTTATAAAAATAGGTTTTAAAATTATTTAAAACTTTCAAAAAAATGGAAAATAGGTCAAATTAAGTCCAAAAATTTTAAAATAAATATTGGGGTGTTCGGGGTGACGAAAGAAAGAGATTGGAGAAGACGGATCTAAATTTCGACGTCGAAAGACGAAACTAAAAATAGAAACGTCTCGCGTCAGAACAGAAAGTCGCGACGTCACATCAAATAAGATAGCATCGTGGAAGAACGACTCGAGATATGTCGTTCCTAAGTTATTCCACAATCTAATTCTCTCAGAGACGATCACGACGACATATCACACAATAATGTTCAAAATCAAACAAAGTCTAAGATAAATACGTGCACGATCAAGAGCACGTGCACGAAGAAGGTACGATAGAAACAGGCCGTTACACCACTGCCACCACCTCTGTGCCCATTTCTGTCGATCCCATTTCCGCTGCTAGCCCTGAGCGTCCCACTACCATTTTAGAGAGCGGCGAGACCTCCTTTACCGCCGCAGTGGCGGCCCTGTCCTCACTTTTGTGCTCGACTCCTGGAGAGTCACTTTCTGTGCCCTTCACGGCTACCCCAACCATTGACCCGTCTGTCCCCACCGCTATTGTTTTCTCTGAGAGCGTCGTGACGTCTGTCCCCACTTCTGTGTCACTGACATCTCTGCCTGCCTTGTCGTCTGTTTTCACTCCAGCTTCTGTTGTTGCCCCTTCCTCGTCTTCCTTGCATTCGTCTCAGCCTCACACAGAGGCTGAACGACACTTAGCGAGCACAGCACCCGAGCACCACCCCATAGCTGCACCCATCCTTTACGGCGGCCGTGTGAGACAGCCCCGTTCTTCACCTGTTCGACCCTCTGCTCCACCTCCCCCCTACACCCTAGTTCAGAGCATTCGTGCTCTTGAGGGGGCAGTTAGTAGACTCAGAGGAGACTTTAGGGCTCTCTCTGCCACCGTCAGTGCAGTCCAGACCCACGTCGCCATACTTCCTAGTGTTCAGGCTTGCCTGAATCAGATTCTTGCGTGTCTGCCCCTGCCACCCACACCCACCCAGCAGCCACCATGCCCGCCACCACCTCCGCTACAGGACGGTGCTGGTGCACCCCCACCCCCTTAGGCACACACTGGATGCCTTCCACATTTTTACTGTCGATACGCTGGATACTTTTTGTGAGCCTGCTGATTTTGCACCCCGCCTCCACACACTGTTTTATTCACCTTATGGTCCTACCTGTATAATCTTTTTGGGAGAGAGGGAGTACTTTTTGGGGACACTTATATCTGCACTATTTTGATCTCTACATGCATCACCCGCATTCTCATATCATTTTCTTTCCTTTTTTTTCCTCCCATCATGCATGCATCCTCACCCACCCCACCCATTTTTGGTCTCTCGGTGTGCCACACTTTGCACATTGAGGACACTGTGCACTTTAGCTTGGGGAGTGAGTTCTCACACTTTTCATTTTTTTGTCGCCTTTTATTTTTATTTTTATTTTTCTCACATTTCTTCATTTTTTACACCCATTTTCACCCACTTTTTCCTTTGATATCATGCATCACGTTTTTTCTATTTCTTGAGTATGCTGCATTGTACAGTAGTAGTTTTCATTTCCTTTTTATCCTTATTTCTTTCATCTTTTTGCTAGAGATGAATTTTCTGTGCTGATGATGACGTGGTGTTAGCTTATCTCTATATGCATATTACTTTGTCATGCCATAGTTTTTATTTCAGATATCATATGCTGTGTCTTGCTATGCATTTAAGATAGTAACCCGCACTTTCATGCATGAATATGGATGAAATTCTTTTATTAGCTGAGCCTGATGATTTTCACTGTATACTCTTCGTAGAAAACACACCAAGCTTCACGCATTGATTGCTTATATCTGGAGTACTGCTTTTCTTTCTTATATCACTTCTTATTGCATGAAAATTGTACGCTTCACTTTCCGGTTGAATGAATGTATGTTAGGTTGATATAACGGGATTAGTTTACTTTCTAAGATTAAACTGAGTAGATTACATTGCTCTGCTGAAAGTTGTCGTGCACGTCATATAGAGTGAACCGAGAGTTACATATATTTCTTTCTCCACATATCTTGAGCATTATTTCTATACTTATATTCATTGGTGAATCTCCCTTTAGCAATTCTATCATTGGCATTTCCCCGCTATTAAATTCCATGATGCAATTCCCCAAAATCAAAAAGAAAAAAATATATATGAATATCTTTTTATCTTTTGATTTGGGATCTCAGATGTATATATGATAATAAAAAAAGAGAGAGAGAAAAAGAAAAGAAAACAGAAAGAAGCGTATACATGTTCCCATATCACACTCTTTCTCTCTTTCTTCCCTCTTTTGTTTTTATTTTTATTGGAGCTTTAAAAAAATGGGGAATGTACTATTTGATTTACTTATGCCACCACGCTTATAGATAAGCTTGGGGGAGAGAATCCAATGATGTGTGAGAGAGTAACTACTTGACTGTGCATGACAACCTAAGCTATGTAATTTTCTATACTCGGTGAGATTACTGAAAGTTTTACGAAATCCAGGAATTGAAACTTAGCATGCATTTCACGAAAACCATACCTTTCTATTCTTATTGATCAATGATGTGTGATATCTCTTATACTCCAAATAGAAAGCATTCAATTGAAATGTGTGTGGTCTATGATTATGTATACTGCTTTAGATGCTTCAGACGATGTTAATTCTAGAACGATTCCATATTTCATATTGCTTTGATATTCTCGGGTTTTCTATTTTGAATACATCCATATGACTGTGATATCGAGATGAAAATCTTTGGCATGTGTTTTATATTCGCCGTATGCTATATGAGTAAGCAAGGCCCACATCCTGAGAAAATGATCTAGCACCTCTCTCTTTGCTTTCTTTCTTTATTTTCTATCTCTTCCGTTTTTTCTTTTTATTATTTTTCCCGTTGGGTTCGCCTTTTACTTATCTTCCTCGAGGACGAGTAAGAGGTGAGCTTGGGGGATTTTGATCGCTCCATATTTTATACCTTTTTCTGCATGTTTGCATGCATTTTTGATCGCCCATATCGCGTTTTTCATGATTATTCCATAATATTGCGATGCTTTTCACTATTTCTTGTTTTTGTCGTATTTCAGGAAATATGGAGCGATTTGGAGCGAATTTGAGATCAAGGGATTTGCAACCGCTTAGGAGTGATACCCACGGCTCATTTGAGGGCTTATCAACGATGAAGGATGAGCGGAAGAAGAAGGAAATCAATAGGAGCGACGAGGAGGCAAAAAGAAGAAGAAACAGGCATTTCAGCATATCACTCGGCCGAGTATAACAGCTACTCGGCCGAACAAGAAGTCCCACTCGGCCGACCAGAATGGATACGCACACGGAGTTTTCAGCGTATACTCGGTCGAACGAAGAAAGCTTACTCGGCTGAGTGAGAAATCTCACTCGCCCGAGTGGTACAGGGAAATTGTCCAGAGAAAGGCCAGAGATACTGGAATTTTCAGAGATCCTGATGAAGCCCAACTCGGCCGAACTATATAGCTACTCGGCCGAATGAATAAGTCTACTCGGCCGAGCCATCCCCCGAAGACAGACCCTGAAACATCCAAAGTTACTATTTTTTACAGGCTTTGTCACTCGGCCGAGTGACAAGTCACTCGGCCGAGTGACCCGCTCCGCCTGCTGCTAGGGTTGCGATTTCTGGGCTACGTAGGGGCAGTTTGGTCACGATTTTTTGGACGATTTTAGAGGGTATTTAAACCCAGTTTTTGCCCTAGTTTAGAGAGCTTTTTGAACAATTAATTTTTAGACTTTCTTTTAGGATTTTGACGGCTACTCTTTGTGAAATCTTAGCTGGAGATCGTTGGTGAATACATTGGTTTGTCTATTTCTATTAAAAACTTGATCTTTATGCATTATTTCTCTTTTGCAATGAATTGTGCTGAGATTATTGTTGATTTTTTTTGAGATTTTCATGATGTCTAGCGAGTAGTGCCGTCGTCCTAGGGCGTAGGGAGGAACCCTATGGACCCTATTTCTAAATTGTGATAAATTTGTAGAATTGTTGCGAGAATTGATTAAGGTTAGGTTGTGATTGATTTATTATGGATAGCTATGAATTCATATCGATTGGGATTTGCAAGAGATTGGATCTCAATTGATAGGAAGGCCTAGATATTCGATTTAGATGACAATTGGATTTCTCTAGATTTGGTTTGCAAGATATTGGACCAAAGCTAGGATTTTCAATTGTGATTCTATACTAATATCCGTTTGCAAGAGATTGTACGGATAGGAACTATCATAACCTAGGTTGTAGCTCGAGTTTGCACGAGAGTGGGCTCGAGATACAATTGAACAATGATGTCGTTCTTCACGCTAGCGGCTTAGGCTAGGGTTTGCACGAGAGTGGGCTCTACCTAGGTTTGTATAGACCGGTAATAGCGCGAGAGCGTGAGCTTGGTTCTACATTAAGTTGCGGCTAGATCACCTATATTCAAGCTTAGCAACAATGAAACTTATGGATCACAAGGATGAGAGAAGGTCCGTAGTGGGGATTCCATATCCCTAGACGTTTTATTAAATTGATATTTCTCTTGATATTTGAACAATTGTGACTGTTATACCCCAAACTATTCTCGATTCTCTTGATAGCTAGGTGATTGGAAAGAGACACAGTCATTTGTTCCTCCCTGAGTTCGATACCCGCTCGCCGCTACACCATACGCTTGCGGTAAAACTACAAGTCGTTTTTCGGGTGTACACTCGGACGCAATCACCGACCCAGCTCCGGCTCGGCACGGCTCAGTACGCCTAGCGTATCCTCAGCGCTCAGCCAATTTCTGACTACCGTGACGGATTCTCGAAGCTCGCCATGCCCTCGACAGCCTCTGTCTGTCCTCTGACCCCACTGACGTCGGCTCCATCACTCCCCATGGCTAGCATGCCTCGGATTTGAGGCTTTCTAGGCCTTTCGTTGCTCCCTCGGCAACTCCGATCTGTGTATCCTCGATCAACCGGGCTCCTTCCGACCTAAATCGGTTCTAAGCTCTGTCAACAAGTCCGAGCATGACCGTCCGGTCGACTGGGCTCAATCTGAGCCTACGTCGTCAGGGAGACCGAGTTCCGTCTGAGATCGTCCACTTACGACCATGCCGGAGTATCCTCGCCTAACCCCGATCGGTTGGTGGTCCCTCTCCTCATCCGAGGCGGGGAGAGATGTCGACCGATTGGGAGCTCCCACACGCCGAGCTGTCAATTGCACCAAACTCATTTTGGTCGAGGGACGAGCTCGAGGCCCAACTCAGAGCTGCTGGGTTTCCTAACAAATCTCCCAATGCCCTGCTGAAGTTGCCACATAATGAGCTCCTCTTGCCGAGCTGAAAAGTCAACGCCCAGCAGACCTGTAACGGCCTGTTTTTCTAGTCGTATTTTGACTGTTGTGTGCGTGTATTTTTTTTTACTTCGTTGATCCGGTTATTTTCATCCGAGTAATCTTCGTCCGTACATTGACGCGAGCGCGTCTTTATTTTAGTTTTGTCGTGGCGTAACCATCGGCCGCGTAACCATAGCTAATTACTACTAACTATTTTAAAATCACAAAAATTTCTTTTAACTAAATGTTAATTACTAATTAGCTAATTATTTTTGACTAAATTCATTTTACTAAGTTACCTTTCCTAACTTATTTTACCATCTACTTAACCCTAACCTACCCAATTAAATCCCACCGAAAGAAATCGGTGAGATCCAACATTGCTTTCAAGTCATCTCCCCTACCTCCAACCATACCCTTCAATCTGTCTCCCCTCCCCCTTATCCTTAAATCAATACGGCAACAGGAACAACCACCAGCAACACCCTAACATCCACACCCCAAATTCTCCACAAACCTCTTACAATCAAAAATCAACCCAAAACAAACCAGATCACAATCTGAAAACCAAACAGAAATCCATTCAAAACCCAATCCGATCGCAGCATCTCGAAGACCTGCCTTCGATCCGCCATCCTCGAAATCGCCATGCCCCGTCGCTCGATCCGACGTCGCGCCGCCCTCTTGCACTCGTAGCCGCCGTCCCCGGCCTCCCCTCGCGTCGCTGGAACCGTGGATCGTCGACCGCCCCGCCGTGACCCCCTGAAGCCCGCACAGCCCCTGGGAACTCCGCCGCCCCCCGCCTGAAACGCCGATCCGCCGCCGCTGCTTCGAATCCGACGTCGCCGCCGCTTGGATCCGCCTCAGACCGCCCACCGCCGCGCCCCGAAGCAGCCCGGAGCCGTCCCGCCGCCCGTGCCCGCTCCGATCCGCCGAAATCGCGCCGCCGCGTCGAATCCGCCGTGCCCCCGAGCCCGATCCGCCGCCTAGCGCCGCCCCCGCCTCGCACCGCCTCCAAGCCCCGCGAGCCGCCGCCCTAGCCCGCAGCCGACCCCTTTGGCCGCCCTCTCCGCCGTGGATCCCTGCCAAAAAAAAAAAAAAGAAAAAGGAACAGAGAAGGCAGAACGAAGGAGAAGGAGAAGACAGTGAGGGAGAGAAGTGAGTGAAATAAAATAAGTTTATAAGATATTATAAGTTATTATAATAACATATGGTTTTATTTTTATAAGGTTTTATTATAATAACATATGGTTTTTATAAGTTAATGTAAGTTTTTGAAGAGTTTTATTATAAGTTTTTTTTTAGCTTACATAAAGATATTTTATAAGTTATTTTATAAGTTATTTTTATAAGTTATAATAGTTATAATATTATTTTCAGAATAACATGCCTCTTAGCCTATTACAGTTTCGTGTAGCTAACTCGTTCGTAACCCGTGTGAACCAGGTACACCGACCGTCTTTCAAAACGCGCCTTTCACGACAAGGAGATTTGGTAACTCATCGTACCCTTGGCATGGGTCTTAAAAACAAAAACAAATGCATGCCAAACTAGTTTTATTTCATTATTACAGTATTCCCATTTTTGAGCTGTTAGCTAAAATTGCACGGTATCGTATCGTAAATTGCACAGTATCGTAAAGGGAGAATTGGGCTACTTGACATGATTGACAGAAAATTGTGATTGGAAATGTAAAATTGCACTGACACTGGGTTTTGGGGTAACTTATAATGGCGAGGGTACGGGAGCGACTAGTCCAGACTTTGTTGTCACCGTGCGGGTTCTAGCAACCCATAACAGTGCCGGTGACAACCATCACAGATCACAGATCACAGATTATTGCACAGTACTCAGAGAATTGGTTCGCCCGGGTAGCACCCGCGGCAAGAGTTGGCCTCTTGGTTGCTTACTGTACCCCGCATTATAAGTCACAGTCTAGGTAAAGGCACAAATAGACTCTCGCATCATAGATACTTTTATCATTGCACATTTAACTGCTAGAAATTGTTGATAGCTGTAAAACTGCGAAGTTTACTTTTTCTGCTCATTTTCTCTTACTATTATTGTTCGTACTTTACCTCTTTTCTTTTAAAATGCCATGCTTGTATATTTGTTTCAATATCCATGTATAGAGATACTTTGAGTTACGTCTGATCCTGGCGACCCTTCTCTTTGTGGTGGACTCGCCAGATATCTCACAGGTCGAGGAGTTTGCACCAGAGGCCGCAGACGCTGAGTTTGTGGTTGAGTACGACCAGCAGGACCAGCAGGACCCTGTGTATTGAGAGTGAGTATGAGAGATTTGCTTTGTTGTTTCGAGAGTGGTTTGATGTATCTTTTGTATTTTCGGATGTATTTTCTTTTCCTGTTAGCTGCTGGATTGTAATAAGGTAGTGTACCACTTTCATTATCAGTATTTTGGCGTATTTCTGCAACGTAGCCTGTGTTGACTTCATTGGTGCCTAGCAGGACTTGTGCATGTTCCAAGCAGTAACGGGCCCCGTAAATGGGTCGTTACAAGTTTGGTGGCCCATGCAGGTCTTCGCGCTAAAAGCCACATGAACAATACAGGAAGTTCAGAATATGTCGTATAAAATACTCAATGAGACTGATCAAACCTTATTGAATGCAGATAAGCCATGGAAAGGAACACTTCGGGAAGCGAAGACAGTGCCTTTGGATCCGGGATCAACCACCCGAATGAGGGCCCCAACCAGAATGATGCTGGCAATGGAGCCAACAACGGTTCGGGTGCAACAGCATTCCCGACTGCACCGTTGTCTGCAGAAGATTGCATGCGGGGCATGTATGCCCTTCATCAGCAGCTTGGACAGGCCTTGGAACAGGCTTTGCACAGAGAGCAACGAGCTGACCCAAGTGCTTATCACTTTCGAGGGATGAGCCCGAAGACCTTCGCAGGGACTGAGAGCCATCTTCAGGCGGAAGAATGGCTCAAGCGCATCACTGATGATCTGAGAGCATCTCAGATTCGAGAAGAAGCCTGGGTGGCTGTCGTCAAGAGGCAACTGACAGATGGTGCTAGAGACTGGTGGCAGGCGGTTGAAGACCGCTTGGGATTGCCGATTTCGTGGGATGTATTTACAAGTACCTTCAACGCTCAGTACTTTCCCCCACACGCAACGATCAAGATGAGGAAGAAGTTCATCAACCTGAAGCAGGGTTCGATGACGGTGGATCAGTATGACGCTGAGTTCTCCAGGCTCAGCAGGTTTGCTCCAGAGATGGTTACAAATGCTTTGACTCGAGCCCAGCAGTTCCAGCAGGGGCTCAATATTGAGATTCGAAGGATGATGGTCGGTGCTAGCCCGACCACACATGCTGAAGTTCTGGCCATTGCTCGTAACCATGAGATGGTCGAAGAGGAGGAAAAGGAAGAACGCATGCTGGCAGCATCTGCGAGGCCCCCACCGACCCAAGCTGGGCCAAGCAGACGGCCACAGATGCACCGCCCTATTCAGCAGGTTCAGTTTAAGAGGCCAGGACCACAGCAGCAGGCCCTCCCGGTTTGCCACTTTTGCGGAAAGTCTGGACACTTCAAATCTGAGTGTCGAGGATTTTTAGGCCTTTGTTTGGTTTGTGGAGACCCTGCGCACGTGGCTAGGAATTGCCCACATCATAAACCACGTGCTCCAGCCCCAGTTCCAGCTACAGCTCCTCGTGCTGCCCCGACTGGGATCGCCCCACAGCGTCCACCACTACCTCCACAGCAGAGGGTGTTCCAGCAGGCAAGGCAGCCACCACCGAGACGCCAGGCTTACACCATGACTGTCGAAGAGGCCGAGGCCACCGGTGAAGTGATCACAGGTATAATTCTTGCATTATTAGTATATCTTTTCTTTCATTAGCATTGGTTGCTTAGATTAGTGTTTGAACCTAGGTGTCGTGCTAGTAGCTGGGAATCCCGCCCTCTCCTTGTTCGACTCGGGAGCATCACACTGCTTTCTAGCGAGTCGATTCGTTCGCACCCATACCGTTCCTGTTAAAACCCTATCTACCGGCTGGAACGTCAATACGGGTGGCGGTGTGATAAAGGCGACCAGTGGGTATCCTCAATGCCCTGTGGTGATTTGTGGGCGAGCTTTGTTCGCCGACTTTATGATGATTGATATCCCAAACTTTGATGCTGTATTCGGGATGGATTGGTTGGGAACTTTCCATGCCACCATCGACTGTTGTCGAAGGAGGGTAGCCTTCGACATTCCTGATCATCCGAAGTTCGAGTTCATTAGTGGGAGCAGATCTGTGGGACCGGTGAAGTACAAGGCCAAGTCGACCGAAGCAGTAGCAGCCGCGATGGACGCTGAGCCTGAGATACCAGAAGTGGTTCGAGAGTTCTTGGATGTGTTTCCAGACGACCTTACAGGTTTGCCTCCAGATCGCACCCTTAAATTTGCCATCGAACTAATGCCAGGAGCCCAGCCTATGTCCAAGGGACCGTATCGTCTAGCACCATCTGAGCTAGAAGAATTGCGGGTCCAACTTGATGATCTACTGAAGAAGGGATGGATACGACCCAGTGTATCTCCCTGGGGATCTCCTATATTGCTGGTGAAGAAGAAAGACGGATCCCTTCGTATGTGCGTTGACTACCGCGAGCTGAACAAAGTCACCGTGAAGAACAAGTACCCCCTACCGCGCATCGACGATCTTTTCGACCAGCTCGGTGGGTCAAGCGTTTATTCAAAGCTGGATCTGAGGACAGGGTACCATCAGGTGAAGGTGAAAGATGAAGATGTTCCCAAGACTGCATTCAGGACCAGATACGGACATTATGAGTACTTAGTGATGCCGTTTGGTGTGACTAATGCACCCGCGGTATTTATGAGTCTCATGAACCAAGTATTGTATGAATACTTGGACAAGTTCGTTGTAGTCTACATCGACGACATTCTCATCTACTCGAAGAATGCAGTGGAGCATGCAGAGCATCTCAGGAAAGTTCTCGAGACCCTGAGAAGACACCAGCTTTATGCCAAACTTAGCAAATGCGAGTTCTGGCTGAACGAGGTGGCATTTCTGGGCCACGTGGTGTCCGGAGCAGGGATTGCTGTTGATCCTGAAAAAGTAGCCGCCGTTCAAAACTGGCCAGTCCCCCGAACGGTGACCGAGATTCGAAGCTTCTTGGGACTAGCTGGCTACTACCGGAGGTTCATCAAAGACTTCTCGAAGGTCGCGGGAGCCATGACGCGATTAACGAGAAAGGATGTGATGTTTGTTTGGTCGAAAGCATGTGAGGATGCTTTCCAGGAGCTGAAGAAGAGATTGACGACTGCACCCATCTTGATCATTCCAGATCGATCAGGAGGATTCGAAGTCTTCTGTGATGCATCTGGCAAAGGACTCGGATGCGTGCTACATCAGCATGGTCGAGTTGTAGCATATGCATCCAGGCAGTTGAAGATCCATGAGAAGAATTACCCCACTCATGATCTTGAGTTGGCGGCAGTGATTTTTGCATTGAAGATTTGGAGGCACTTCCTATTGGGTGAGCACGTGAAGGTGTTCTCGGATCATAAGAGTCTGAAGTATCTCTTCACTCAGAAGGAGCTCAACATGCGTCAAAGACGATGGGTCGAGCTCATGGCAGATTATGACATTGACCTTCAGTACCATCCTGGGAAAGTCAATGTTGTACCGGATGCATTGAGTCGTCTTCCAGCGGTGATGACCCTTATGACTCAGTGGAGATTGCAGCAAGAGATCCGAGACATGGGTATAGAAGTGATTCTACCAGGGATGACTGCATCTTTGATGGGCATGCATATCCAGTCGACCTTGGTAGAGAGGATCAAGTCTACTCAGATGGACGATGAGAAGCTGCGGAAGATTAGAGATCTGGTGATGGCAGGCCAAAGACCAGAGTTCAAGATTCATGCAGATGGGTCCTTGAGGTTTGAGGACAGGATCTGTGTACCGTCTGGTGCCATTAGAGATGAGTTATTGGAGGAAGCTCACAGTTCTACTTACTCTATACACCCTGGAGGTACCAAGATGTATCAGGATCTGCGACAACATTACTGGTGGCATGGCATGAAGAGAAGCGTCGCTCGGAGCGTAGCGAAATGTATTGTGTGCCAGCAGGTGAAGGCTGAACACCAGAGAACTGCCGGCTTGTTGCAGCCATTGCCCATTCCGGAGTGGAAATGGCAGCACATCACGATGGACTTCGTGACTGGTCTACCCAAGAGTACAAAGCAGAATGACGCTGTCTGGGTGATCGTAGATCGATTGACCAAGTCAGCGCACTTCATTCCTTTCAGAGTGGGCCAGTCTACAGAAGTATTGGCCAAGAAGTACATGGATGAGATTGTAAAGCTGCATGGAGTTCCTATCAGCATTGTCTCGGACAGAGACACCAGGTTCACATCTCGTTTCTGGAGGAGCCTTCAGGAGAGCTTGGGGACTCACTTGCGTTTTAGTACGGCTTACCATCCGCAGACAGATGGTCAGTCAGAGCGTACTATTCAGATACTGGAAGACATGCTGCGGGCATGTATGCTAGACTTCAAAGGATCATGGGAAGATCATCTCCATTTGGTGGAGTTTGCATACAACAACAGCTACCAGTCTAGCATTGGTATGGCACCTTTTGCGGCACTGTATGGGAGGAAGTGCCGATCCCCCTTAAGCTGGGATGATGTAGGAGATCGAGAGTTGGTTGGTCCTGAGCTAATCACCGAAGCCGTGGATGTGGTTCGGATCATTAGAGAGAAGCTGCAGCTGGCTCAGGACAGGTACAAGCATTGGGCAGATGCAAAGCGTCGACATCTGGAGTTCCAGCCCGGTGATCATGTGTTTCTGAAGATCTCGCCCAACAGAGGATTGATTCGCTTTGGTCGGAGAGGAAAGCTCAGTCCCCGATTCATTGGGCCTTTCGATATTTTGGAGCGAGTCGGAGAGGTGGCATACAAGCTTGCACTGCCCCCTGCCTTAGAGGGAGTGCACAATGTATTTCACATCTCGCAGTTGCGTCGCTATGTGAGCGACCCGAGTCATGTCGTGGACTACTCAGAGATCACAGTTCGGCCAGACTTGACGTACGAGCAGCAACCCGTAGAGATCCTTGATCGACGCCAAAAAGTCTTCAGGAACATGACAATTGATCTACTCAGAGTGATGTGGCGTCGCGACTCACCAGGAGAGTCTACCTGGGAGAGAGAGGATGAGATGCGAGGACGTTACCCCTACCTTTTCCATACCCCGTAGAGAATTCCGAGGACGGAATTATTCTAAGGAGGGTAGGATGTAACGGCCTGTTTTTCTAGTCGTATTTTGACTGTTGTGTGCGTGTATTTTTTTTTACTTCGTTGATCCGGTTATTTTCATCCGAGTAATCTTCGTCCGTACATTGACGCGAGCGCGTCTTTATTTTAGTTTTGTCGTGGCGTAACCATCGGCCGCGTAACCATAGCTAATTACTACTAACTATTTTAAAATCACAAAAATTTCTTTTAACTAAATGTTAATTACTAATTAGCTAATTATTTTTGACTAAATTCATTTTACTAAGTTACCTTTCCTAACTTATTTTACCATCTACTTAACCCTAACCTACCCAATTAAATCCCACCGAAAGAAATCGGTGAGATCCAACATTGCTTTCAAGTCATCTCCCCTACCTCCAACCATACCCTTCAATCTGTCTCCCCTCCCCCTTATCCTTAAATCAATACGGCAACAGGAACAACCACCAGCAACACCCTAACATCCACACCCCAAATTCTCCACAAACCTCTTACAATCAAAAATCAACCCAAAACAAACCAGATCACAATCTGAAAACCAAACAGAAATCCATTCAAAACCCAATCCGATCGCAGCATCTCGAAGACCTGCCTTCGATCCGCCATCCTCGAAATCGCCATGCCCCGTCGCTCGATCCGACGTCGCGCCGCCCTCTTGCACTCGTAGCCGCCGTCCCCGGCCTCCCCTCGCGTCGCTGGAACCGTGGATCGTCGACCGCCCCGCCGTGACCCCCTGAAGCCCGCACAGCCCCTGGGAACTCCGCCGCCCCCCGCCTGAAACGCCGATCCGCCGCCGCTGCTTCGAATCCGACGTCGCCGCCGCTTGGATCCGCCTCAGACCGCCCACCGCCGCGCCCCGAAGCAGCCCGGAGCCGTCCCGCCGCCCGTGCCCGCTCCGATCCGCCGAAATCGCGCCGCCGCGTCGAATCCGCCGTGCCCCCGAGCCCGATCCGCCGCCTAGCGCCGCCCCCGCCTCGCACCGCCTCCAAGCCCCGCGAGCCGCCGCCCTAGCCCGCAGCCGACCCCTTTGGCCGCCCTCTCCGCCGTGGATCCCTGCCAAAAAAAAAAAAGAAAAAGGAACAGAGAAGGCAGAACGAAGGAGAAGGAGAAGACAGTGAGGGAGAGAAGTGAGTGAAATAAAATAAGTTTATAAGATATTATAAGTTATTATAATAACATATGGTTTTATTTTTATAAGGTTTTATTATAATAACATATGGTTTTTATAAGTTAATGTAAGTTTTTGAAGAGTTTTATTATAAGTTTTTTTTTAGCTTACATAAAGATATTTTATAAGTTATTTTATAAGTTATTTTTATAAGTTATAATAGTTATAATATTATTTTCAGAATAACATGCCTCTTAGCCTATTACAGTTTCGTGTAGCTAACTCGTTCGTAACCCGTGTGAACCAGGTACACCGACCGTCTTTCAAAACGCGCCTTTCACGACAAGGCGATTTGGTAACTCATCGTACCCTTGGCATGGGTCTTAAAAACAAAAACAAATGCATGCCAAACTAGTTTTATTTCATTATTACAGTATTCCCATTTTTGAGCTGTTAGCTAAAATTGCACGGTATCGTATCGTAAATTGCACAGTATCGTAAAGGGAGAATTGGGCTACTTGACATGATTGACAGAAAATTGTGATTGGAAATGTAAAATTGCACTGACACTGGGTTTTGGGGTAACTTATAATGGCGAGGGTACGGGAGCGACTAGTCCAGACTTTGTTGTCACCGTGCGGGTTCTAGCAACCCATAACAGTGCCGGTGACAACCATCACAGATCACAGATCACAGATTATTGCACAGTACTCAGAGAATTGGTTCGCCCGGGTAGCACCCGCGGCAAGAGTTGGCCTCTTGGTTGCTTACTGTACCCCGCATTATAAGTCACAGTCTAGGTAAAGGCACAAATAGACTCTCGCATCATAGATACTTTTATCATTGCACATTTAACTGCTAGAAATTGTTGATAGCTGTAAAACTGCGAAGTTTACTTTTTCTGCTCATTTTCTCTTACTATTATTGTTCGTACTTTACCTCTTTTCTTTTAAAATGCCATGCTTGTATATTTGTTTCAATATCCATGTATAGAGATACTTTGAGTTACGTCTGATCCTGGCGACCCTTCTCTTTGTGGTGGACTCGCCAGATATCTCACAGGTCGAGGAGTTTGCACCAGAGGCCGCAGACGCTGAGTTTGTGGTTGAGTACGACCAGCAGGACCAGCAGGACCCTGTGTATTGAGAGTGAGTATGAGAGATTTGCTTTGTTGTTTCGAGAGTGGTTTGATGTATCTTTTGTATTTTCGGATGTATTTTCTTTTCCTGTTAGCTGCTGGATTGTAATAAGGTAGTGTACCACTTTCATTATCAGTATTTTGGCGTATTTCTGCAACATAGCCTGTGTTGACTTCATTGGTGCCTAGCAGGACTTGTGCATGTTCCAAGCAGTAACGGGCCCCGTAAATGGGTCGTTACAAGACCACACCGAGCATGCTGAGCGCAGTGAAGTATGATAGAGCTGCAAGAAGAAAACCTGATCATGCGGTCATCAGGTGGCCCCGGATGAGCTCCTCTGACCTATGCCCTTTGCAGCTATACCATCCTTTTATGTTTTGGATCGCCGCAAATTCGGGGCCATCTTCTGGCCGTTAATATGAGCAATCCACATCCTCATGCAAGGCCCCATTAACCTGCCAAGATTCTACTCCAAGAGGTGTTGGCGAGCTAATCAAAGCTGCTGAGGAAGCTGAACCCCTTTGAGTATCCGTGAGGAAGCCCACCAACGGGTTTTTTAATCAGATGAGTTGGCATCCCTTAGCTCCTCAGTTTTCAAGGGTGTTTTAATTCATACATGCTCTTGCATTTAGGTAACCCCGTTAATCCCTCTATTTGGGTGATTTGCCGCAGACTTTGGGCACGTGTCCAAGCTCCAGATCGTGCATCTGACCATGGAGAGGTGCCGAGCGTCCGACTATGGCGAGCCGTCGAACGCACTCCAGTGCCAAGCCGCCTCGGCCAAATCTTTCAGACAACAACCCAGCTAGAGAAATTCCAGATTTTTTTTGCCAAATTCCATGTCTGGAGCTCTTCAATTTGTCATAAAGTGATCTTGATGGAGCATGGCCCAACGAAGGCATCTTTCGCAATACAACCGGTACTCCACTGCTCGGGAAAGGAAAGCTTCGTGGGAATGACCTGTGCCCCATCTAATCGCATGACAAGTCACGCCAACGAGAGCGACGCACCTCTCTATTGCACTGAAGGTAGTCATCCCGACCCTTGGTGTGGTAGCACTTTTGGTCGTATCGTAGTTCTTTCTTGCAGCACGTCATCACAGAAGAAAGCATCATTTCAGGCTCCAATGGAGAACCAATTCACAAGGGCGCCATATGACGGATTGCAAGGGGAACCTGATGGGTTCTCGCCTTCAAATTTGATTGGCACCAGAAGCTTAGGTTCCGGGTTCATAGGTATCTTGGCCGCTTACAAAAACGTTGCAGTCTAGATGCCGAACCTTTAAAGACAGGGAACATCGAAAGATGAACCAGACGAGGCCGATCCAGGACGGGCCGACCATTCTAGGCTGAGGCCGACCCATGAGGAGGCCGACCAGACGAGGCCGACCCCTCTGGTAGGAGGCCAACCAGCGAAGGCTCTTCCTGCTCCATCCCCTTGGCTGATCTTCCGACCAGACAAGGACGATCGGCGAGAAGAGGCCGATTCATACAACTGATCTGCATCGGCGTGATTTCCAGCGACTCAAGTTTTACATCTCCCTAGACGAACCCGAGACGTGGAGGGGGCAAGGATAATGCATGCAGGAGGACACCGACTACCTCCGCCTTCCAAGCTCACCCAACGGTAACGGAGCAGAAACTAAGGTGGCGACGCGTAACCTCCGTCGACTCCACTTCCAGGGAGCAAGCAGAGCTGTCGACCGAGACCTGCCAAGAACCCTTGTCGTTGTTCGAGCTTGTCGTCTATCTCAACAGACAGCTCGAGGCCAAGCCGGTGACCACATCATCGACACCAGACCTCCGACTAGCTCAACCCGAGCCCCCTGATCCGAGACAGTGCACCCAAGACACCTCCAGTACTGAGTTACAAGCCGTGCCAAGCTCTCTTCGCAAGCCAGGCCGAAGTACCGTCATCCGAGTTCGAGCATCCAAGCAGCTCGTCTGACCGTGGCCGAGCCGATCTGGCCAAAGCACCATCGTCCAAGTTCGAGCATCCAAGCAGCTCCTCCGACCGTGGCCGAGCCGATCTGGCCAAAGCACCGTCGTCCGAGTTCGAGCATCCAAGCAGCTCCTCTGATCGTGGCCGAACCGATCTGACCAAACCACAGTCGTCCGAGTCCGAGCGTCCAAATAGCTCCTCCGACCGTGCTGCTGGGCTCCACTTGCCGAGCTATCGGCCCCTCCAGCCAATCCGGCCAAGTTGCTCGTCCGGACTCCGTTCAGATATCCGAGCAGCCCTTCCGAAGGGCCGCCAAAGCTACCGCTAGACGAACGACCCCGACCGGACTGCCGAACTGCTCCCGCATCCCCCCGATCCGGACGAAGTGGTTGCAGAGCACCTCATGGAACCTTCGAAAATCTTCACAATGTCCGCACCCATTCGTCGGCCATAAGTCGAGGGGAAATTCCTCCCACAACCGAACGAACGGATTAGTCGTAAGGCTGGGGACAACTCCTCCAGCTGGCTAATCACTCGGTTGACCATAAGACTGGGGGTCGCCCCCAGCAGGCCAATCGACCTGTCGATCGTAAGGCTGGGGGAAACTCCCCCAGCGGACCGACCAGATGGACCGTAAGGTTGGGGCAATCCCCCAGCTGGCGATCACTCGGTTGACCATAAGACTGGGGGTCGCTCCCCCAACGGGCCAATCGACCCATCGATCGTAAGGCTGGGGGCAACTCCTCCAGCGGACCAACCATATCGACAGTAAGGCTTGGGCAACTCCCCCAGCTGGCCGATCACTCGATTGACCATAAGACTGAGGGGTCGCCCCCCAGCGAGCCAATCGACCCATCGACCGTAAGGCTGGGGCAACTCCCCAGCTGATCAGCCCACTCCTCATCAGCCGTAAGTCGAGGGGCAACTTCCCTCGCCACCGAACGGACGAGATCAATCGTAAGGCTGGGGGTAACTCCCCCAGCAGGTCGACCCACTCCTTCGTCGACCGTAAGTCGAGGGGCAACTCCCCCCGCCACCGAACAAACGAGATCGGTCGTAAGTCGAGGGGTAACTCCCCTTGCCACCAAACAAACGAGGTCGACCGTAAGGCTGGGGGCAACTCCCCAAACTGGTCGACCCACTCCTTCGTCGGCCATAAGTCGAGGGGCAACTCCCCTTGCAACCGAACGAATCTCGGACCGACAACTAACTGTCACCAGTCGACTCCGCAAGTCGGACCAATTTTACAGAAAGAGCCGCTTCTTCCCCCTTATACTACATCTCCTGACCTCCACCTCAACAATGGTAGAGCTCGGAAGATGAGGGCAATTGATAAGACTATTTTGACTGGGCCAGGAGGAGCCGAGTCAACCACGACCAGTCAACCAGCCTATTACGGCAGTGGGCTCTGGCCCAAGGATCTCTCGGGCGGATCGTGCTTCTCCACCCAAGACGAAGGCCCAAAAGACTGCCCACTTCCATAGTGGGGGAAATCGGGGCCCAAATCAAGGAAGCATTCACCAAATATGGCAACCGCCCAATGCCATCACTCTCGCGATCATGACCCACCGATTATAGCGACCACCTTCATGGCAATAACTCGCCAATCATGGCCCGACTTCATAGCCATTACCGAGCCATCATGGTCAGCATGGCAACAAGCCATCATGGCCCGCCAATTATAGCAACCACTCACAGCCATGACTCCACCTTCATGGCATTCATCACGTCATCAAATGGGCGCAATTAGTGGGGGTCAACACTTCCCCATTTGCACATCCCCATGAATGGTGACCATAATGTCACATCATGGCACATTATTAGGATGATTGGCCTATATAAGGGGAGGGGTTGCGTCATCCAGAGGGGCCCGGATCTTCGCGATCTACAACGGAGGTATCTCATACCCACTCTTACACCTTCTTCCACCTAACATATTTCTCCTCCATAGCTCGGCCCGAGGATCAGTGCTTGGTCTCTCCGCGAACCAAGTCTGATCCCACCAAGCATCTATCAGACCAGATCTGACTTTGGCATCGGAGGGGAATTGGTCGGAACCAAGGTCCGACCCCCCTGACGAGCTCCCTCGTCTATTCAGGTCCAGGAGATCCAGCGACGCCGAGGCTACCCCTCAGCGTCTTCCCAGTCGAAGCCGAGCGCCCTCGTCCCCGAGTCCGCTCATCTCCACCACCAAGAGGTCGTCGCTCTGTCGAGGCTACCCTTCGGCGAGCCGACGCGAGGATCCGTGCGTTCCTCACCGAGCGACTCCGCCTTCAACCGATCCCGGAGGTTGTCGTCCCGCCGAGGCTATCCCTCGACGCACCAAAGAACGAATCCATGCCTTCCTGCTCAAGCGAACGCGCCATCGATCGACCCCAAGGGTCATCTCTGTCTCACGTGACAGCTACGACAACTCGGAGGTCCAGCGTGTTCCCTTTAACTGCGTTGACCCCGCACCCTCCCGTCAACAATTCAGCTGTGAGAAAACACCTGTAAACAGGAGGGTACTCAAAAATTTTAGTCAGGGTTTGAGAAAGGAAATTTGGTGTGGAATAGTAAGTGTAAATTTTGCTTGGAAAATTGGCACATTCAAAATTCGATCTTGGATGTTTGCAAAGATTGCAGTTGGAAGTCACGTAGAAGTTCACCTGTTGGTTGCCTATACGAAGTCACGTAGAAGTTGTGTCCAAAAAATTTGAAGCACTTGGTAGAAATTGTTGTACTTTTCAAAGTGTACCGGTTGATGACGGTAGTTTTGGAAAAATCTGCCCACGTTTCGGCATAAAGAGAACTAGTCACGTTGACCTCTAAGCTATAGATATCCTCCAAAATATTCTTCGATTGCCTTTTTCTCTCGTTCAAGACATCAGCAAGTGTGTGTGTGAATGGGAGATCTTTGCAACACGTTAAGCCTTAAATGCTCTCTGAAATCAGCGTCCCTCACAATTTCCATGTTCAACTAGTTGATCAAGTCATCGCAAGGTCAATTCAGTTGTGTGGCCATCACGAATCGATTAGAATAATATCTTCGCTGAATAATGCATAACCTAGCACCAACTTTCAACAAACATTCATTCATCGTTTTCATACTAGTACAGCCGAAATAAAAGGGTTTATTCATGGCAAATTACAATTCCCGCCTGCGTTAAATCAAGATCATGTATGCAAATTTACACTCTTACCATCTCAAATGATTCCATGGTATTGTGATATAACACATTTGAATCACCTATAGTAAAAAATTCAAATGATTCGATAGTGGTTCACACATGCACCAAGTGACAACAAGTTAATCAACTTCATGAATAATTCTACAACATTGATTTGTGACGATAGCGAC
This sequence comes from Scilla litardierei, assembly GCA_030789695.1. Lineage (NCBI taxonomy): Eukaryota > Viridiplantae > Streptophyta > Magnoliopsida > Asparagales > Asparagaceae > Scilla > Scilla litardierei. The sequence goes on from CM061136.1 coordinate 145,859,041, forward strand.
CAAGATGTGGATCTCATCACCCGAAATTTAAAAATTGGCAACCCAAAATAGAAATTCGTTTTGTTGGGTATGACCTAACAAATTTAAACTATAGATGAAAAATTCAAATGAAATCAATGTGTTATATTTTCCATGCTGCACGTGGCAACAAAATCAACGTTTTAAGAATTGTCAAAAAATTGTTTTATTTGTTGTCATTAATGGGCATCGTGTAGTCTCCCTGTGCGTCTACATGTGCACACACATGTTTGTATGTAAAAGTGCAGAAGATTTCCTATTGTCATCTAGTATGATGACTGTTTAGAAATCATATATTTAGTGTCTGTTTATCTCAGTTTTAATTCAGGTTGGGTTCAGATCGGCTTTGGGTTTTATGAAGCCATTACCATATTCGGCCCAATTTTAATTCGAGTATTGCCTATTTTGTGCATAGCCGGCACTAATATTAAAATCCAATGGTCGAATCAAGTAAAAGCATATGTGCTCTAAGTTGGTCAGATTGTTGAGATTGATGCTCTTGATGTTTCTTCTTTTGGGCCCTTGGCCAGGTCGGTCCTTCTTTGCCCTTCTCCTTATGATGGATTTGTAGCCAGGGGTGGCCTGTTGTGTCTTATTTATTTATTTGTTTGTTATGTGTTTGACTGTATGTTTGTTCATATTTATTTATTTTCCCCTCTTTCGGAAGGGGGGATATGGAACAGTGCCGCCTTTCTTTTAGAGGTGTGTAGTATACACAGCGCGATGTATATTGGGGTGTGTTTCAAATAAAAAAAAACCTTTGACCGACGATATTTCCGCCATGTGGTGGCCATTTTACGCTTTGTTGGTATTATTGGAATGTTGGAAAGCTTATATAGAGTAAAATTTCTCATGAGCATTGAATTGGTGAATTCGGAGGCAATACGCTCACTAAAGCTCTTTTGAACGTTGCTCTGCTATTTGAATCGCACTGATTGATAAGTGAGACGAGCACACTTTGAGTACGGCCGCAATGGATACAATGGCACCCCTGATTGCACATTGAGATGAAGATTATCTGTTCACCCTAGATTGCACATTGAGATTTGATTTGGTGAAAAGGTGGAATTAGAGTGTGAGGGTTGAGACTATCCTACATCCCATGTTTTGCAATGATCCATAATCTATCTCTTATACACAAGTGATGGATGTTTTTGAATGAGTTTGATGACTAGAACAAAGAAATGGGTAGAAAGAAGGTTGAGATTTAATCTTAAGGAATCAATAGTTAGGACAATAGTTAGGACGAGAGTTTGTGAAACTCTTTACACATAAGTAGATGACACGTTTGTTCATAATCAAAATATATATGGTGACTCAATATCTTAAAAGAAATGAGGAATCTCAATTTTTGTAATTAACGAGGATCATGCCACGAAAATTAGATTGGATAAAACTTTAATCCGTTTTGAAAAGTAAAGACGGATACCATGTAAGCTCATGACATCGTAATTGAGAATATGAGAACCCAATTTCAACTAGGAAAAATTAGAAATCGTTGGCATTATAATAATAAATAGAAAGCGCTGATTTATTAACGATGAAACCAAACGACATGTACTTCATGCACACTTTGGTAGCATTTTGTGGAGAAAATTTTCTAACTACCATGGGTCAACCCTATCTTTTAATTTCTACCACCCGCTTTAAAAACTTTGCTAGAATACCACACCCCCTAAAAAAGACTAAAATACCCCCATTACATTCACAAAAATTAAAACCCAAAAAATTAAACCCCCACATAAACCAGCGGACGTTTTCTCTCTCCTCCTCTCTCTCTTCTCTCAAGAGCTCCTCTCCTCCTCTCCTTCTCTCCTCCTCTCTTTTTCGGCAAGAAAAAATCGTCGCCATTCTCCTCCTGGAAAAACGCGCGGCCACCTCTCCTCTTCGCTTCTCCTCCTAAAAAAACGAGACCGCCATCTCTTTGATATATTCGCCACCATTCTCGTCCTGGAAAAACAAGGCTGCCATTTTCGCAGGAAGCTAATGGATTCGAAGAAGAAGCCCACCCCACCACTCCATTTTTAGGGTTTCAACAAGAATCAACCATATTCTGAGGTCAAAATCCAACTTCGAGCTAATGGATTCGAATAAAGGTGAATTTTTGGCTTTGTACTATGCATTTTTTGTTAGATCTGACATGCATCTTGGCTGATTAGTGTTTTCTAATCTTGGTAATATGTTGTTTGTATGAAACATATGTAAACTTTAGTATACGTTGTTATGCATGCATATACGTTAGAATACGTGATTAATTTTCCTGCAGGTTTACTAGTTCCAATTAATTATGGGGGACAGTGGAAAAAAGGTAGTGATGGTTGTTGGACCTATGATGCATTGTTTACCAGGTATGTAAGAGTTAGAGGGTCGACGCATACCTGGAACTAATTGATAAGATCTGTGCTAAAACTGGGATTAGTAAGGATGATAACATAATTGACGTGAAGGCATGGATTAGTTACCTGGTGAATACCGTGGTGCCGCCCTTTATAATGTTGAGGAATTCAGATATTTCAACTTTCATTGAGCTCAATGCCAAGAGAGATTACAACGGTCCTTTATGTATCAGTACATCGCCAAAACCAAAGGTTGTGATAGCCCCTAGTACGCCAGTTGTGGTAGAAAAAATAAAGGTGGAGGCCGTCGCGGACCATTCAGTAAGCAAGAGCGTGAACAAGCCCGAAACAGTCCCATTTGGTATCCAAGACAACAATGATGTTTGTTCTCCTATCGGTCTGGAGGACATTAAACTGACCAATCCAATAGATAATTTTGGTGGTAATGATGACGCTTATTTGATGCACGAAGATGAAGTCGAAGAAGAAGATAGTTGTAATGACGAATTTGACAATGATGACCCCTTCAATGATGTTTGTGATGATGATTTGTATAAACGACAGGATCCATTTTCTTGTGTATTTGATGGTTTGTTTGATCCATATTTTGGTGTATTTGTGGAATCACATCTGGCCGTACTTCCAGAAGAGGGTGCTCATCCAACAGAAAATGTAGACAATTATGATGTTGGCTATACAAAGAAGCCTGCAGATTCACGTCCTCTCACCATAGTCCCAACTGATCCTGTTTTTACATGTATGCTCTCATATACATTTCGATACTCCAATATACACTACATAGTATAATGCACATTGACGTATATTGGCGCATATTGACTAATACTATGTTATATTGGTGTATACTGTAGTAAAGTATATAATTGTGCAGGTAATCACAATCCTACAATCACTTGTGGTAATTATGGTCCTTCTGCAGCACATTCGACCAATGTGAACGTTCATGTGTAGAAGGATTTCATTGTTGGTGAACTTGTAAGAGGCAAGGTTGAACTGTTGCTCTGATTGCGTATAATAACCGTAAAAGCGAATCACGAGTTTCGCATTACACATTCTGACCGCATGAGGCTTATTGCTACATGTGTTGACAAGTCTTGCACGTGGATTCTTAGGGGGGTCATTGTCAAAGAAGCATGGCTTATGGATCATTCGGTCATACGTGAAGGGTCACAGTTGTTCCATTGATGCAAGGTTTAAGCGTTATCGAGGAAGTACAACACGCGAAGTTATTGCGCAAATGGTTAAGATGATAATAATGATTCATGGGATATCATGAAAATGTTAGAAAAGGTGTATGGTATCAAAATAACTTACTGGAAAGCTTGGAAATCTAAGGAGATTGCTTGACAATTGGTACGTGGCAGTCCGGAAGCATCTTTTATGGGACTCCCATCTTACTTGTGGTTGTTGGAGCATGCAAATCCCGGTACGTATTTGGCATATCAGTTAGACGTGAACAATTGTTTTGTGCAATGTTTCTTGGCATTTGGGCCCTCGATTGTGGGTTTTGTATCTTGCATCCGATCCGTTATGGCTGTAGATGCATGCTTCTTGAAGGAACGTTACAGAGGCAAGTTGTTCATTGCTACTTGTATGGACGGAAACAACCAAATTTATCCATTAGCATTTGGCGTCATAGCAACCGAAAACGATGCATCGTGGTCATGGTTCTTTCAGCAACTTCGCCATGTTGTTGGGTCCGAGAAGATTTAGTTTTTATTTCTGATCGTCATCCTTCAATTGAGAAATGTTACATGGAGCAATTTCCTGAAGCAGTGTATGGAATTTGCTTATTACATCTTGGGTTGAACATGAATGCAAAGTACAAGGTGAAGGTGAAGGAATTCTTTTACAGCGTGGCTAAGGCTTATACAGAGATAGATTTCGAAGAGAAGTTGCAGCATGTGCGGTCAACAAAGAGGCAAGTATATGACTATCTTATGGATGCCGATCCAAAAAATGGGCTCGTTGTTTTTTCCCTGCCAGGCGATATAGTATCATGACGACCAATATTGCTGGGTCAATGAATGCTCTCTTGAAGGTGGCTCGCGAATTTCCTATTATCGCTTTGTTGGAAACTATTAGAACCAAGCTACAGGCTTGGTTCCATGATCGGCTAAGACTCGCCAACAAATGCACTAGCATACTCACTCCTTATGCTGAGAGAAAGATGGGGAAGCGAGATGATAAGTCACGCCAATTCATGGTACATCCAATTGATAAATTCAGGTTTTACATTCTTGATGGTCAACGTGATGCAACGGTTGATATAAATTTGCGCACATGCACGTGCAATAAATTCCAGCTAAATCAGTTGCCTTGTACACATGCAATCAGGGCTTCCAGGACGCGTAATATATCTGCTTATACCTTTTGTTCAAGGTAAAATTAGTTATACTTTGGTATACGTTTGTATACTTTCCGTATATCAGTGTTTAACAGCGTATAATAGTGTTTACTGGCGTGGAGTAGTGCATACTAGTATATATTAGTGTTTATTGGCGTGTTACAATATGTTTCTTATCTTATGCAGGTTTTACACAATTGAATGTTTAAGGCTGTCATATGCTCTACCAATGAATCCAGTTCCGCATCGAAGTGAGTGGTATTGAGTTGTACCACAAAGTGTCCAAGATGTGGTTGTACGTCCGCCAGTTGTTCCGAACAAAAAAGGAAGGAGAAAGAAGAAACAGATGCCATCGCAAGGAGAGGAGACACCAGGAAAGAGGTGTGGACGATGTAGGGAGCCGGGTCATAATAGGCAAACATGTAAGGGGAAGGAGTATGTACCATCTCAAGCAATATGATAGTGTAATTTGTAACCATTTTCCTTTGCATCTGATATTCCGATTGTAACAATTTGTAACAATGTAATGGGAAGGAGTATATACCATCTCAAACACCTAAAGAGCTCTTTTCCCCAGTTGTGATATTTCGATTCACTAACAGCAGCCAACAAGTACATTCGTTCATATTTACAAAGTAATGTTTTTTCAAGACAAAGCATTTGTAGCATGAATAAAGTCAGAGAGCAGCTTAAACATGAATAAAGTCATGTTTAAACTAATCATTTGTAGCATTTAAACTAATCATTTGTAGCATGAATAAAGTCAGAGAGCAGCTTAAACATCCATAAGAAAAATTAAAGTGTCAATTGTCTAAACATAAACTAAAAACATAATCGTTATCCAACTGAACATGATCACACTTTGATATCCTTCTCATCATAAACATATCTCCCGGAAGTTGTCTTGTACCACTTGACAATATCCACAGCAAGTTTTCTCCTGTAATCAATGAAGTGGGGAGCAGCTAATCCATGGACGTCAGTCTTCATTGCCATGCATTTAATAAATTTGATAGCATAAACCCCACAGTCCCAACTGTTGGGCTGATGTGGAACGTCAACAACTGTAACAACAAATGGGATGTCAGGGTCCATTTTGTCTTCATCATTTTCAACACTCTCGTTGTACAGTGAAGGTGTAATTGCAGCATGCATACCAAAGACCTCGAGGCACTCTTCCTCGTACGCACTCGACATAGAGTCATACACTTTGACCTCTTTCTCTCCAAAGTCGTATGCATAGGCTGTCCAGTGCGACCCCGCTATGTTTTCAATCCCATAGATGTGGTCACAAGAGACTCATACCTTACTCGTCCAATTCTCATTCATACCTGCTACAAACTTGCACAAATCAATGTCCATGGCATCCCATGACACCTCAGCTCCAGCCATCCTCTTCTCGGAATACATCATCCGGTTATCCACAAACAACTTGTACCCATACTTGACAGACCTACTGTAAAGAGATCCCAAACATGTCCATTTTGTTGACTGGAACATGTCTGGATACTCCTCAATTTGCATGTTCAACAACTGGAGATGAGCATTAATATACTGTAAAATACGTTGGAATATGTTAGTTAACACAGGGTTACTTGACAGAAAGAAGCGTAAAGCAGTGCATATCAGCGCAAAAAGGTGTATATCAGTTAATGAGAAGGAAGATTAGTACATACCTCACTAGGAAGCCAACCTCTTTCAGAAATGAGCAGTTCCAAGTTCTTGCAAGATAGGGAATCTAGCATAAGTCCAGCAAATTCAGCCCTTGATACATTCTTAGACAGCCATGACCTTAACAAAGCATACTTTGTTGTGACGTACGCGAAGTCCTTCGTAGTCTCATAAGGGTTGGGGAGGGGCAAGTCAATAAGAAACTCATTGTCAGCATGGGCTTCTTTGTCAGCAGTGCATATCAGTGTGGGCTTCTTCTTCTCAGCATCTTTGCCAGCACCCTTCTTCTTCCTAGGTTTTTTGTGGTCTTCCTGTTTCAAGTATGGGCTAATGACAGCAGCTGCAGGCCTCTTGATCCTCATTGGCCGTCCACCTATGTTAATATGAGTCTTAGGCTCCTCGACCACTACACTAACATCAACAGAGATAGCATCGGACAAGTCAAGTTTGTCAAAACCAGCATCGTCAATATCCGCCTCAACATCAACAAACTTTCCAGCATCATTGATCTCAATCACTTTAGGGGGTTCTTTTTCAGATGGTGGCAGGTTCAGTTCAGCCCTTAATTGCTTCTCCATTTTGTGCATAGCCAGTGCGAACTGATAAGAATACATGTCTCGCACACGCTTCGCAACATTGAGCTCAACCCTTTTTGCATCCAGCCTGTCCTTCTCTAAACATGCCACCCTCTCCTCCAACACGGTCAGCCGATCTTCCAACCTCTGGATGCTCACGGCTATCTTCCTATCTGGCTTCTTCAAAGCCAAAGTCAAGTTAAGAAACCCGGGGACGTTCTCATCATCATCTGCTCCTCCAATATGCATTGAATATCCTAGATAAGCCGGTCTGTAATCAAGGTATGCTCGTACTGTAGTGCACGTATGTGTAAAATACTGTTTTCGTGTGTGCGTATAGTTATTTTGTTGTGTGTATAGTAAATTTCTACATGTATGGCTATAAGGTGACTATGATACGCTTGGGATATATAAGTGAATGCGTGTGGTTGGATAGTAAATTGATATTATTGTTAGCATGCTAGTAGTGTTTATTAGCGTGCTTGGCGATTTTAGTTGGTGAGTATGTCGTATGTTCATGATAATTAGTGATAATGGGATAGTTATTAATGAATGATATTATTATTATTGATGTTTGGTTGTTATTTTTGGTGATGTTGGTATTATTTTTGGTATTAATATTTTTATTATTGGTGATGTTGAGTAATATTATCATTACTATTGTTAAGGCCTTAGTTAATTTTGGTAGCTAGCGTTGGGCTTGGATTATTGTTAGTTAATGTTGATTGGGCTTTAATAGTTGGGCTAGACTATTAGATGAGAGGAGAGGGTTTGATTTAATTAGGAATGGTAAACTTGTAAATACCCAATCCATTCTACAATATTCATTTCAATTCTTTTCTTTTTCTCTTCCCCATTCTTTCCTAAGACAACGCCAGCCTTCCCCTACGGTTGCTTGCTATCGAATCTCCCTAGGCAAGGCCGAAATCATCCAGCAAACAAAAAAGAGAGAAAGGAGAAATGATCTCAGTGTTAACTTCTTCCCCTACTTCTTCTTAACTTTCTTTTAGTCTTCTCCCAATTTCCCCAACCCAGGCCGAGCTCCTCATGCCACATGCTGGTCGAAGTCCCTTGCTGCTGAAATTCTGGGGTCTCGAAGAAAGAAAAAGAATAGGAGGAAGAGAGGAATCAAATCCCTAGCCCATCCCCACCTTCTACCATTCATCTTCTTCAATTTCTCTCAACTCCATGGCCAAAAACTTTCCCCCAAAACCCAAATCAAACCTTGCCCGAAATTTCTGGACTTTGTATTCAATCTCAAGTAGTTGTGGGAGTTTGGGATCAAGAGGAGTTAGGGTTTGGAGCTTGAAGAGGGTGATTCATGGAGGAATTGGGGGAATTTCGAAATTAGGGATTTGGTGTTGGAGAAGGGGATTCATGATGGATTCTTTGCAATCAATGGGGGATTTCCTCTAATTGGAAGAGGATCTTGCATCTTGGTTGAGGTAGGATTCCAATCCACTCTCTCATGTTTCATTCATTTCATTTTGAATTACAAAATTTGTATTTTTAGGGTTTTTGTAGAAACCCCTTGTCATGATGCAATTGGGTTGATTTTATTTGTTGTAGTGAGTTATTTGATGCCATGATTATGATATATGATGCTATTGATGCTATTGAATGTCTTGTTTCACTATTCATGAGGAATTGTTCTCATTTGTAATGTTGAATGTTTATTTCCTACTCTCCTTTGCATGAATAGGGATAAATATATGAGATATGAAATATGGGAACAATGAAATGGTATATGTAATTTGGCCATGAATATGTGTTAATGCTCTCATCTAGCGTGTAGGATGTTTATTTCCCATTCTAAAATGCAAGTTATGCTAATTCCATGGAAAATGAGAACAATGAAAATGTTGTTTAAGTATGCTTTCATGAAACAATGTTGTTTTATTAAATGAGGGAAGTAGAAATGAAAATAAAACATGGCCTCATCATTTTCATGAATCATGATATTAGGTTGAGTTGTTTGTTTGTTGAAATGTTAGGATGTTGGAAATTTATTAGGAAATGTTGGGATGTTGGAAGTATTGTGGAATGATGGAAGTTTAACATTCAAGTTGCCTTGTATGAAATTGCTCTCTTTTATGAAATTGTTATCATTTTGGTTTCATTGATTAAATGAAATAGTTCTCATTTTGTTATATTGAGTAAACGAAATTGTTCTCCTTTGTTACATTGTTTAAATGGAATAGCTCGCATTTTGAAAGTGTTGGATCATGTGGATCGCAAGCAACACTAGAAGGGGGGTTGAATAGTGTTGTGTATATAATAAACTTTTTAGATAATTAATCGACGTCCTTCTAATGCTGCCTAAGAAACCAAGTAGAGCGATCTACGCTTGGTTCTTAATCAACAATATAATCTTAAAAATACACAGAGCAATTTCACAGCAGGTAGTCGACTCCCTATGAGCAGTAGTCGACTCCCAGAGTATATATAAGCACAGATAAGATTGCGAATAATATAAATTTCAGCGGATACAAATAGTTTAATCTTTGCAGAAGATTGAAAACGCTTCAACAAATATTAAAAGATAAACAAGCACAGAAAAACAAACGCAGAGACAATCGATTTTATCCTGGTTCCCCGCAACCCAGGTACGTCCAGTCCCCGACCAATCCGGTACGAGATTTTCCACTATCTGCCTTGGCAAATACAATTACCTAACTTCACTCGTTAGGATTTCCAACGACCTAGTCTCAACCAGGATTTCCGACTGGCAACACCTAGACTTGTCTAGTGTTCCAACAACCAACACAATGAAATTTTATCCAATACACCACAATAAATGATGGAGATTGGTTTTTACACCCGATTCTATAGCCAATCAAAAGATAGACAAATTTGTGCAGTGGCTTGATAGAATAGAAGTCTAGATCACACAAAGATACAAGATAAATTCTTTGTGATCTAGATCTATAGCTTTTTCAAAAATCCTTTAAACAAGATAAAGAGAATAGTAATAAGGATTTTGAAAATGTTTTAGCCAATAAAAAATAAGAGTATGATCTTAAAAGAATTGATAAGAGAATATTGCAAGATCACAAATAAAATCAAATTGGCTAGAAAGAAATGAGAGCTTTGAATTCAAGAGCGTTTTCACAATAGATTTTTGATTTTCAATAGTTGTGTTTTCACAAAAGAATTTAGCTCTTATTTATAGGGAAAACCTGAGATTTGAAATTTGAATTTTCGTTGACTTTTGTCCCAGAAATTACGGAGTAAATTGCTCAACAAATTTCAAAATTCAAATTCAAAAACGTCAGAATTTTACAGCTGGTAGTCGACTCCCTCATGTAGGTAGTCGACTCCCAGAGTGTTTCAGGAATTCTTGATCTCTGTCTGGTAGTCGACTCCCTACTGTTGGTAGTCGACTCCCAGAGGAGTTTTTCCTGCAACACTTCTAGTCAGACAGGTAGTTAACTCCAGGGTGTGTGGAGTTTCACTGCGGAAGTTATAGGATGACTAGAGAAAGCTCTCTAAAATATTTTGAAGATAATTTAAAAATATTTTCGAACTTGTTTGTGTATGTGTTTTGTCTATATGATATGGCTTTAACAAATACCCTAAAGAGACACGACACACTCACTATAGACTCAAAACATGTCTTCGGAAGTTTGATCAATTTGGTGAAGCGAAAGCGAGCTTCTCTTTGTGCTTCTTGTTCTGTTTGAGCTTGAGCTTTATCACTTGAGTTTAGTCATGTTCGTCTTTGTCTTTGAGCGTTGAAGTGTGCTTCTTTGAGTATGAGTAGAGCTTCGCAAATTCTGCACACTTGAGTGTAGTGTAGTTAGTACTTTCATTTGGTGTGCTCATCATCAAAATCACTTGGGGGTGGAATTCAATTTCCATCACTCTCCCCCTTTTTGATGATGACACCCAAATGAGAGAAAAAAAAATGAAGTAAGTAAAAGATAATAAAATACGTGGTATACTTACTCCCCCTGCTTTGATGCGGTTCTCCCCCTGCATCGAAGCAATACACAAAACAATATACATATAATGAAAATTTTTTGTATCTCATGTCTCATGAATTTTCTCCCCTTGTCATCAACAAAAAAAATATTATAACTGAGCATTATTCAATTCTTTTTCTCCAACAATACCCAATTCTCGACAAAGTCTAGAGAATGTATCCTTTTGTAAGGGTTTTGTTAGAATATCTGCAACTTGAAGCTCAGAGGAGACAAATTTAAGTTCAACATCCTTTTTGGCACAGAATCTGTGTCTAATATCAATATGTTTTGTTCTAGGATGAAGAACAGAGTTTTTAGTGAGATTTATGCTGCTTTTATTGTCACAATAAATTACACATGTAGATGTATTAACACCATAATCGACGAGGACTTGTTTCATCCAAAGTATTTGAGCACAGGCAAGTCCTGCAGCTATATACTCTGCCTCAGTGGTAGATAGTGAAACGGAACTTTGCTTTTTGCTAAACCATGAAACAAGGGAATGTCCAAGGAAATGACATGTTCCACTTGTGCTTTTTCTTGTGGCTTTACAACCAGCATAGTCTGCGTCACTAAATGAAGTTAAATCGAATGTGCTTCCTTTGGGATAAAAAAGTCCAAAGTCAGATGTGGTTTTAAGATATCTAAATATGTATTTTACTGTTTTAAGGTGTGATTCCCTAGGGTCACATTGAAATCTGGCACATGCACAAACACTAAACATGATGTCAAGTCTGCTAGCGGTTAAGTAGAGTAAAGAACCGACCATACCTCGATATGTCTTCTGATCAACCTTTTTACCTGCTTCGTCTTTGTCTAAGGAGGTGGATGTTGCCATTGGTATGTTCTTTCCGGATGCAGTTTCCATCCCGAACCTTTTGATCAAGTCTCTTGCGTACTTTGTTTGATGAATGAAGGTTCCTTCTTTTCCTTGTTTGATTTGTAATCCGAGAAAATATGTTAGCTCCCCCATGTGGCTCATTTCAAATTCTTCCTACATTAACTTGGCAAACTCTTGGCAAAGATCATCATTAGTAGATCCAAAAATGATGTCATCTACATAGATTTGGATAAGGATGATATCATTATGAACTTTCTTAACAAATAAGGTTGTATCTATTTTTCCAATAGTATAACTTGAGTCACTTAAGAATTTTCTTAGTCTTTCATACCAAGCTCTTGGAGCTTGTTTTAGCCCATATAAGGCTTTGTTTAACTTGTAAACAAATCCTGTTTTCTTATCATGTTCAAATCCTGGAGGTTGTTCAATGTAGACTTCCTCCTTTATGAATCCATTTAGGAAAGCGCTTTTTACATCCATTTGGTAAAGTTTAAAATTCTTATATGATGCAAATGCAAGTAACATCCTAATAGATTCTAATCTGGCAACAGGAGCAAAGGTTTCATCGAAGTCTATACCTTCCTCTTGAGAGTAACCCTGTGCTACTAACCTTGCCTTATTCCTTATCACATTTCCATCTTCGTCTAGTTTGTTTCGGTATACCCATTTAGTACCGACAACTGGACGATCTTCCGGTCTAGGCACTAACTCCCATACTTGATTGCGTTCAAATTGTAGAAGTTCTTCTTGCATAGCCTCGATCCATGCTTCATCTGCAAAAGCTTCTTCTACCTTTTTCGGCTCAATATTAGAAACAAATGCAACATGTGTCAAGTGCTCTATTTGAGATCTAGTTCTAATTCATGCATCAATGTCACCTAAGACTTGTGTGTGGGGGTGATGTGTGACTTCAGTAAATGATTTAGGCAAAGAACTAGGGATATCATTGATAGATTCATTATTAGGAGTGGATGCAATGAGTATGCTATCATCATCATCATGAGCAATGTTATGAGGTAAAGATTCATCAAATGTTACATGTAGAGTTTCAACAATAGTTTCGGAACTTTTATTGTAAATTCTATATGCCTTGCTACGTAAAGAGTAACCGATAAATATGCCTTCATCCGCTTTGGAGTCAAACTTATCTAAGTTATCTTTAGTATTCAGAATATAGCATTTACAACCAAAAACTCTGAAGTAAGATACTTTTGGAATTCGTTGGAGCAATAATTCATAAGGGGTCTTTTCAAAAGGTTTTCTAATTAAAACTTTATTTTGAATATAGCACGCGGTTGCTACAACTTCCGCCCAAAAACTCTTTGGAAGGTTGCTTTCACACAACATTGTTCGTGCACACTCTTGGAGTGTTCTATTTTTCCTTTCAACTACCCCATTTTGAGGAGCAGCTCTGGGAAAAGCAAAAGTATGAGAAATACCTCGTTCTTCACAAACCAGTTTAAAATGCTCATTTTCAAATTCACCACCGTGATCACTTCTTAAGGAAATAATTTTTAAAGAATATAAACGTTCAATCCTTTTGAAAAATATTTCGAATTCACAGAAGGCATCATTCTTATGAGTTAAGAATAATACCCACGTATATCGAGTGAAATCATCAATTATGACAACTACGTATCTAGAGTTGCATAATGATGGAGTTCTAGTTGGGCCAAACAAGTCCATATGGAGTAGTTCAAGTGGTCCACTAGAACTAAGAGCTCCAATATTTTTAAATGAACTCTTATGCATTTTGCCAAATTGACATGAGTCACATATTTTATCTAATTTAAAGCTTATCTTAGGAAGTCCTTGCACCAACTCTTTCCTAGAAATCTTATCCATGTTTTTGATGTTCACATGACCAAAGCGTCTATGCCAGAGCAGTGGATCATTTGTTGAAACAATTAAACATACATTTGATTCATATTCATTTAGTCTAAGTACATATATATTTTCTACTCGCTTACCTTTAACAAGGATATTTTTCATATCTTTGTCCTAGACTAAGCATGAGTCAAGAGTAAACATAACTTTCATACCTTTGTCGCATAGTTGACTTATGCTTAATAGATTATGCTTTAACCCTTTCACCAAGCTTACATCTTTGATGAGCAATTTTGAGTGACTGCCGATATTGCCAATTCCGACAATTTTACCTTTCTTGTTGTCACCAAATGTCACAGTTCCGCCATCATACTTTTTTAGATCGCTGAGTAATCTTGCGTTCCATGTCATGTGTGCGGAGCATCCACTATCCATTATCCATATATCCTGAAAAAAAAGTAATCTTGACACGTTTGGTACACACTTATAATTGGGTCCTGATTTGTTAGAAAAGAAATTTACTTGTTATATACAATTTTGAAGGTTGGGTATCAAATAATATACATGAAGTATGTGGATACCCTAATGCTTGTGCAAAAGTGAGAGTTACTTATTTGGAACCCAAATTCGATTTGAATTTGATTTCCTACGAACGAATGAATCTTTATAAAATCCATGCATACTACTAGTTAAGTTATGAATGTAAGCATTTTTATCATTCAAGCCTAAATGTTTAGGCACCCATATCATATTATTTCTAGCATTGTGTACTTTGTGAGGTTTGTGTACAAAGTGTGGTCTTTGATGTGCATTGTGTACAACATTTTTGTGTGCCGTGGTATAGGATATAACATGAAGTTTGTTATGTACATTATTGTGTCTGGCATCTTTACCATACATAAAAGCGTACTTTTTAACATTGGCATGCACGACATTCACATTTCTACTCATATCTTTAGAAGTAGAAGCTTGAGCATGAGTATACCTATTAACAACATTTTTAGGAGAAGAGATAGAATTATTCTTGATACAATCAAGTTTTGCAACTAATTCTTCATGCTTTATACGACTAGAAGCCATAATATTTGCAAGTGATTCTATTTTATCATTTAAACAAGAGACATACAATGCATGTTCATTTTCCAATAAGTAGTGATCATTCAATAAAGAATCAAACTTGTCCTTCAAGCACTTATGATCATGTAGTGAAACATTTGAACTAGTACAGTTATTTTTCAAATCATCATAATCATTCAGTAAGTTATTATGTTTGCTAGATAAATCATCATGGTTATTAAGCAAGACTTTATACTTATTATTCAAACTTTTGAATCTCTTTGTCAATTTTCCGTATTCTATATACAAATTTTCATATGCACTAGCAATGTCAAAATCATTTTCATCGTCAGAACTGGATTCACATACCTTATCTTTATTATCTTGACAAGCCATCATGCACATATTATTTGTGGGTTGATCTTTCTTTTCTTCATCACTTGAGTCATCCGGATTTGAATCGTTCTCTTCTTCGTTAAGTTTGCTCTCTTCTCTTTTGGTGATGGTAGTGTCAAAAATCCATTTTTCAATAATTTCCTTTCCATATTTGACTTTAAGCAAGTCCCATATTTGAAATGCCGTAGTGGTCTCTGAAACGTACTCAAAAATAGAATCGTCAATATTAAATAATAATAGACTCATTACCTCACAGTGAAGAACAGCTTTGTCCATGTCTTGGTTTGTCCATTGGGATGGAGGAGTGGTAGGCTTGATGTACGGGAACTCGATGAAACTCCACGCCATATGTCCAAGGGATTCAATGTCTCTCAACATCCTCTTTCTCCAATCCGCATAATTTGTTCCATCAAATCGTTGGAGGACGGATGTTACCTTTGTTGATGCCATCTCGATACCTTGCTCTGATACCAAGTGTTGGATCCTGTGGATGGTAAACAACACAAGAAGGGGGGGTTGAATAGTGTTGTGTATATAATAAACTTTTTAGATAATTAATCGACGTCCTTCTAATGTTGCCTAAGAAACCAAGTAGAGCGATCTACGCTTGGTTCTTAATCAACAATATAATCTTAAAAATACACAGAGCAATTTCACAGCAGGTAGTCGACTCCCTATGAGCAGTAGTCGACTCCCAGAGTATATATAAGCACAGATAAGATTGCGAATAATATAAATTTCAGCGGATACAAATAGTTTAATCTTTGCAGAAGATTGAAAACGCTTCAACAAATATTAAAAGATAAACAAGCACAGAAAAACAAACGCAGAGACAATCGATTTTATCCTGGTTCCCCGCAACCCAGGTACGTCCAGTCCCCGACCAATCCGGTACGAGATTTTCCACTATCTGCCTTGGCAAATACAATTACCTAACTTCACTCGTTAGGATTTCCAACGACCTAGTCTCAACCAGGATTTCCGACTGGCAACACCTAGACTTGTCTAGTGTTCCAACAACCAACACAATGAAATTTTATCCAATACACCACAATAAATGATGGAGATTGGTTTTTACACCCGATTCTATAGCCAATCAAAAGATAGACAAATTTGTGCAGTGGCTTGATAGAATAGAAGTCTAGATCACACAAAGATACAAGATAAATTCTTTGTGATCTAGATCTATAGCTTTTTCAAAAATCCTTTAAACAAGATAAAGAGAATAGTAATAAGGATTTTGAAAATGTTTTAGCCAATAAAAAATAAGAGTATGATCTTAAAAGAATTGATAAGAGAATATTGCAAGATCACAAATAAAATCAAATTGGCTAGAAAGAAATGAGAGCTTTGAATTCAAGAGCGTTTTCACAATAGATTTTTGATTTTCAATAGTTGTGTTTTCACAAAAGAATTTAGCTCTTATTTATAGGGAAAAACTGAGATTTGAAATTTGAATTTTCGTTGACTTTTGTCCCAGAAATTACGGAGTAAATTGCTCAACAAATTTCAAAATTCAAATTCAAAAACGTCAGAATTTTACAGCTGGTAGTCGACTCCCTCATGTAGGTAGTCGACTCCCAGAGTGTTTCAGGAATTCTTGATCTCTGTCTGGTAGTCGACTCCCTACTGTTGGTAGTCGACTCCCAGAGGAGTTTTTCCTGCAACACTTCTAGTCAGACAGGTAGTTAACTCCAGGGTGTGTGGAGTTTCACTACGGAAGTTATAGGATGACTAGAGAAAGCTCTCTAAAATATTTTGAAGATAATTTAAAAATATTTTCGAAATTGTTTGTGTGTGTGTTTTGTCTATATGATATGGCTTTAACAAATACCCTAAAGAGACATGACACACTCACTATAGACTCAGAACATGTCTTCGGAAGTTTGATCAATTTGGTGAAGCGAAAGCGAGCTTCTCTTTGTGCTTCTTGTTCTGTTTGAGCTTGAGCTTCATCACTTGAGTTTAGTCATGTTCGTCTTTGTCTTTGAG